>JAZGTN010000015.1:4933786-6322572 GCA_037783415.1 Leptasterias polaris | reverse complement strand
GTATATGTTGGGTCACATCAAGTGTGGATACAGGTCTTTGGGAATTACCAATGTTGTACACACCCTTTAAATGAACAATAAGTAGGTAATCAATTCAGCTTAACTGCTGGTCAGCGGTTACTGTAGATATTTGAACTTTTAAATTAAACAATACAATTTTCGGCATAACTCAACTCCTGTATGGGTAACAAAAACACCTAAATTCCTGACTTCCGCCCAAAACTAACTCCTCCTCGGTATAAACAAGGGATTGCATATTAATGTTGAAAATGAAAAAGTCGTGCATGGTGTGGGGCAACTTTTGAAAGGGTTAATATAGATTCACAAAACTCGTGTTTTAGGCTAACGCTTTTAATTTAGGCTTATGTCTATAAGTATACGGCAAGCAAAGCGTTTAACTTCGTCTTGTTTTTCAGCCGGCAGATACAAAGACGGCGAAGTATAACAGTTTTATCATATTTTTCAATCCAATAAAAAGAAAAATTTTTCAACTAAGAAATGATTGCTTGTGTATGACACCCTATAAAACGTGTTTGAATTTACACTACATGCCTACAACAATTTGTGTGGCTCTGATAAAAGATGGAGTGCCTCCCCCGAGTCACAACCTGATGGATTGATTAGCTAATGTTACTTTGCATTTAAATCACAGGTCATTCTTAGTGGTAAGCATTTAAACCACATGTAATTCTTGGTGGTAAGCAGCTTGCAGCATAAAAATCACCTTTTTGTTTGCTTCTTTTATATTGTTTTGTTTAGCCCTTGAGAACGACTTTGCTAGGGTCAAAAGGTGAGGCCAATAGCATTTGTTCTCGCATTTTATAAAAACACACCACCATTTCAATTAACAAATATAATCTGTTTTAAATGAGTTTGTTTTTACCTTTGATCCTCCGTTGAGTTGTAAAGTGAAGCACAGCTATCTCTGACCAGTGCTCTTGTCTAAATAAACGAAAACCAAACAGACGCTCCTTTTCCTTTTAGCGTTTTTCAAAACAGCAAGGTGTTGTGATCTCTCCTTCCTCCGCAGCTGAAATATTATATTTCTGGCCAAAACTCACTCTTTTTATACCCTTAATGCTATAGAAAGTTCACATCAGTAGACTTCAACAAAGGAAAATTTCCCCTCCATGATTGTGATTGAGCAACCGCCGTTCCATTGAAACTTTTACTTCTTTTGTGTCGCAATAACGTATGCCTTTCACTTTTCTTTTCAGAAGCATCCAGAAGATTTTTCCTAGGGGTTGGTTTTGTGCACAGCAGCTAGCTGCAATGATGAGGCGTGCACCTCGTGACCTAGTGATTTAGACTGACGTCACAGCGTAAACAAATGTGAACTAGGCCTATTGGTTCTTTTGTGACTCATAGTTTTCTGTCCGGACAATTAAGTCCTTTTCTGTTTACATAACTTGCATGGTATAGTAGAAGGTCATTTTTTTATGGTGAAAACTTTTCCCCCCAAATATTTCTGCCGGAACTGCTGAATATATATAAAAATATTAAAAAAATTGTTTCGAAAACACAAGTGGTTTTTGCACTGTTTTCTCGGTGACCAATTGAGCTTAATTTTTTTTACAGGTTTGCTGTTTCATGTTTATGTTGGACCACATTTATACAGTGTGTTTATTTTAGAGCGATTAAACCTTCCGCTCATGGCCAGTAACAAATACCCATACCTGTGAAAATGTCATTACATTCGGTAGTCATGTTTGAGTGAAAACAAGAAATGTTTTAACGGTGCTCAATGCATCTTATCGGTCTTTCTTCAATTACGGAATAACAGAAAGAAAAAAAATTAATAATACTTATAGTAGAGTAAACAAAGTTTTGTTCTTCCTTTTTTTATTTACACAATTTGTACACCATCAGAGATTTCTTCACAAAAGATGCCCAGATATGACCAAAGTATTATAAACACTGTCTTCCCGTCCAAACCGGAAGACAAAGTTGACAAAATAATTTGTAAAACCTTAGTTATAGCTCTGGCCAACATGAAATAGATTTTGGACAATAGCTTCAGTGTATGAAATTACCATTGAACTTTTTAGCCTTTTCATTTACATAATTGGTGACGTACAGGCCTACTCGTATTATTTTGCTAACGCAAAGTGTACTCTGCCAAACTTTTTTGTCCGCCGATCTATAAAACAGGACCGTTCCAGTCGCCTCAAGGTCAGTCCGATACACACATGTTGTTGTTGTCACTTTCGATCAGTCGTTTAAGTCCCAAAACACTTCCCCGCGTTCACAACCGCTTTCTCTACCCTTCGGTTTTTTTTTCACAGCATGCCGTTTCTTAGGCCGATCCTCTACTGATCGTCCCGACGAATCAACAAAAAACACCATGTGTCCAGGTGAACTCGCAAAACATACGGACTCCCCTCCATATTTGGTAAAATTTTTAACCCAACTGCATTCTTCTCGCTGACCTCTTTTTCCTTCCAAGAATATTCCCAAATATACCATGCCCGATATGGGGCAGAGGGAGGCCCCCCCAAACTAACCCTAACCCTAACACACTCTTCCCTCTTGTATACAGAAGCACCCCCCCTAAAATTCTCAAAAGAATTCCTGAGATTCCCAGAACACAATGAAGACACAATAGAGGGGGGGCCTCCCTCTGCCCCATATCGAGCAGCAATTGTTCCCAAAGGCCGCATTGTGAGAGCCCTTGAGTACGTACATGTACATGTTATGCTGTCTAGAATGAATTCAACAGCAACAAAAGAGTTTGGTGGTTCTTTTCGGTTATACGTGTTTTCTGCCAACCTTCACCGGAGTTCACCTTAATAGTCACCCGGGGTCATGTTTTAATTCATGTGTTTTCCAGCATCTCTGTCAGATTAAATTTCATTAATTGATTTATTTGCTAGTGGTTTGAAAGTCTGCATGGCCCAGGTACAATAGGATATAGTTGGAATTCTGCATTCTCTTGATGACAGCCAAGAATTTTCGAAACGTCAAGTAAACCCAACGGCTCTTTCTAAAACCACACACTCGACTATAGGAGATTCGATACGTGTCACAGCAAACCTTTATCTTACAGGCCTACCCGTTTTCGACGTCACAGCAGTGAGTTTTACCAATCGGTGGCTGGCAAAAGTAAAACCATCAGTGCAAAAAAGACATTAATTTATAAATACAATAATATTTCTACGTACCAATCCCACTGATAAGTCAATTGCGTGAACCAATTCATTCATTCAAGAGCTTCCCGATTGTTCCTGTCCAGCATGCTCATGTCCTCATAGGTCAGGTTGGAGTCTCCACATAGTTGGTTAAAGGGACACGTTGCCTTGGATCGGGCGAGTTGGGCTATGAAAAGCGTTTGTAACCGTTTGTCATAAAATGCATATGGTTAGAAAGATGTTTTAAAAGTAGAATATAATGATCCACACAAACATGCCTCGAAATTGCGTGGTTTTCCTTTAACTTTGCAAACTAACACGGCCCGCCATTTTGTTGAGTCAAAAATTTGGCGGGCTGTGTTAGCTCACGATTTAAAAGGAAAACCACGCAATTTCGAGGCATATTTGTGTGGATCATTATTTTCTACTTTTAAAACATCTTTCTAACCATATGCATTTTATAACAAACGCTTTTCATAGCCCAATTACTCGCCTGATCCAAGGCAACGTGTCCCTTTAATGTATGTTTTGGTTGGCCCAATCCAAGGCAACGTGTCCCTTAAAATTGTGAGCGCTCTATGCTTGATACCCCTATGTTCCGACAACCCTATCACCTCCGAAAAAAACCTCGTGATTTCTTGATAGGGTTAGGGTTAGGGATCAGGGTTATGGCGAGGAATGGGAAAAACATTAGTTGTGTCGGAATAAAGTTGTGTCGAAACCATAATTATATTCAGTGGATCGACCTTTTCATTTCTGTTAACATCATCGGGTAAGGTGATTGATGACATACAAATATATATGAAAGACACCACGGCAATTTACATGGGATCGTTTTAGGCGTTTGGTTTTGGTAACAAAATAGTCTCTTTTCTGTTTAAATTTTGTTGAGAGTTTTCATTTAGTTATTTCCTTCGGTGGCCAACTTGTCAAGGTATCGCTTTAGTAATTAATATTAATGTACTAATAGGCAACAAACACATTTGTTTAATGTTTCAAATAAAGCAAATTTTAGCTTCAATTATTTAGCGCTCTGATTTTGTCCTTGCATGTTTTGGTTTTGTACGGAAATGTATAAAGGACATGGTAAACAAAAACACTATTCCGCCCGGGCGGTTTACTAATCCGCCCGGGCGGAATAGGTTTTTTTATATCATGTCCTTTATACACTTCCGTATAACACACGTTTACAATAACTTATAAACCTTGGTTTCCATAACTGTCCCATAAATAACACTAGATTGTTAATAGTAAGCAATTATCGACTTTATTTTGTTGAATTTCTCGCTCTCCAAACGAAAGTGTGTTACAGGTTTCACTTTCTAGTGTAAAGAAGTTGTGGTTGGTGCGAGGGCATGTTGTTTTTGCCACCAAGCAAGACTTAACCTAGTTCCAATCGTTGAGTGTTCGGAGTGCATAAAGAACTTTACTCAACAACTCAATTACATGCGAAGTGTTTGAAATGTCATTGTTTCTTTAGTTGAAAGATCGACTTTTTGTTGGATTGTTATTCGAGGCCTTGCATGTTCCACTGGACTTCGTTTTAAATGTGAAGCACACACAGCCGGTGTGTGCAGGACGTTTACAACAACAAATGTTAAGTTCACCTTGTTTCCATTGTAAACCAAGTCGTGACAAAAATACACAGGTGCAAATCTCATCTAAAGATATTTGGCTCTGTACGAATGAGCCATTTTAGAGGGGATATGAAATGATGAAATGTAAAAACAGTGTCTGAGATCAAACCTTCTTGCCTCAAAAGACATCACACGGACTGCGATAAACACCAGTGTGTATATATTTGTTTACTTGATATATTTATTTATTTTAATATACTTTTGAGAAAATATTTCTCGGACCTCATAACGCTGTTGGCGTCGCGATGGGCTGGTTCAAACTTGTCTTCCATTAAAAAGATAACCAGAAAGGAACACCCTCATCTTGAACAAATTTCCCAAGGCCCCATTACAAATTGGCGCTGCGAGCTCGCATTGCTTATGATTATCCGCTCCATTTACCAAAACACGGCCAGCTTGCTGCCCCTGATCCAACGCGTAGACTTTCAATAGAGCTATTAAGGTAATTCTGCACTTAATTCATCTCACGTGGATAAATGTAAACACTTTTCAAAACATCCCCGCTTTTTCCAAACACGGATCTACGCCGTCGGGTACATTATTATTCGAAGTCGTCGTTTTCATAAACAGTTTGCAAATCGGTTTTTGTTTATATATTTTTGATGAAATTACGGCTCTTAGCATTTTCACTAAGTTTTAGGACCTAATACTTAATAGTTTCGTATCTACTTAATAAGCATGACCATCAAAACATAGTATTTAAAAAGATTTGTTTTTACGAAAAAACAAACAATATTCCAAATTCTATACGAAGGGACGACCGTTTATCTACCGTTTTTACAAGGGGACAAACGAAAATATGCATGTTTGTACAATTTGCGGATAGGTCTGTTATTGTTCGTTTGTTTGTTTGTTTGTTTGTTTGTTTGTTGGGTTGTTTGTTTGTTTGTTTGTTGGGTTGTTGGGTTGTTTGTTTGTTTGTTGAGTTGTTTGTTTGTTTGTTGGGTTGTTTGTTTGTTTGTTTGTTTGCTTGCTTGCTTGCTTGCTTGCTTGCTTGCTTGCCTGCCTACTTGCTTGCTTGCCTACTTGCTTTCTTGCTTGCTTGCTTAATGCTTGCTTGCTTGCTTGCTTGCTTGCTTGCTTGCTTGCTTGCTTGCTCGCTCGCTCGCTCGCTTGCTTGCTTGTTTGCTTGTTTGCTTGTTTGCTTGTTTGCTTGTTTGCTTATTTGCTTGTTTGCTTGATTCAATTTTTGTTTCCGTAGATAGAGATTACCTTTCAATTCATTTTATTGTAAGACGAGAATGTGTGAATATAAAAAGTTGTGTTGACACAAAAGGGAACTAAAAAAATAATCCCGCGTATTTTTCGAAATTTGTAACCGTTAACCATGTATAATATAATTGGGTTGTCGTTTGAAGTAAGAAAAAGTGCTCAGCAATGGGTCGACTATGTGGTTTGGAAAGCCTTGCCGATTTACCTCGTTGCTCTTTTAGAGCAGAGGTGTGTATGGCTTTACATATACGGCGTACGGTCATAAAAGTGGCTTTGCACATTCCAATCACTCTCGATCCTTTGTGAACAGAAGGGGCTTTGTTGCTCTCAATGTAAAATAAATTGTGTCAAGGTTCCTTCATTCGAAAAACGAAGGTCTCGGGCATTCATTCATAGGATTGCTGTAAAATAAATAATGATGCCCGGGGGTTATGCAAGCTAAGAAAGTGTTGTAAAGTGCTTTTACCGCAAGTGTAGAAGGTAGTGGACACCATTTGCAATCAAAGCTCTTGTGACAACGTCACACTTTCAAAAAAGCTGTTTGTGTAAGTATTATATGAGTTTGTTCCCGAGTACATTTCGCGGTTGTTGCTTATCGAGTGATTCTGTTTGACCTTCTATTCGCGTGTGGGCACAATAACAAAAAGTTTATGCGATTTTTAAGTATTACGAAATATAAAACCAAATGATTATAGATTTGATTTCACTGTATTTTGTTTTACAGAAAGCAGCACACGCATAGCTTAAAAGAAGCAGTATTATTATCTCCTAAAGTGGTTTAACTCAGTACCCGGCATGATCTATGCACTCGTATTTTGACTTTGTTTTTCATGAACATGGTAATAGCGTGTGGAATCTGAGTGCAACAAAATAAGGGTTGACTGCAACTAGCCTTGATCATGACCTGAACGACAACTCGTCCAGTGGTCGGACAACTCTTCTCATCTCGAGACCGACTTGAGGGGGAAGTACAGGAGAAACATTACTTGGCAAGCATACATGTTTGTACGTTGAGGGCCCTCTTCATCGATGTTGCAGTAATATTACCTGGTACGACACCAAACCGACGAGCAAAGATTCGCCGAAAGTGCGCCCTCTTCGTTCATTGCAGAAAACCTTCCCCGCCACTTGTGTGGTTTATTGTATTGGTAAGTGGAATTTTGTGAAAATCTGGTCGGGTTAGAGGACAATGTCGTAAAACATCGCATCAAAATGTTTTGGTACGGGGGGGGGGGGGGGGTCCTTCGAAGTGCACACCTCTCCAGCGCTTAAATGGGGCGGGGGGGGGGGGACGGGGGATCCACAGGACCGCATAACTTGTAACTCAAACTTTTTACTAGACCAGATTCGTTAAACAGAATAAAAGTGAGAAGAAAAAATCTTCATAGAACCAAACTTTTTATTCGAACAAAGCGATGCAAGAAGATTTATCTCATTTGTTGTATAACTACCTCGCTATTGAATACACCTGACGATTTTCATCTGGCTCATCAAACACACTGATCTTTGAATATAAATTGTGTTCAATTTTTTACAGTGACCTCACTGAGGTACAGGAATGTTGGTGGTTGCACTGACGCCTGGCCTTCACTCACAAAGTCTAAATTTAAGGTGGCAAAAAAGCCAGTGTAAAGTGTCTACTTTTGGGAGCACAATCTTGAATTTTGTAATAATATGTTGAGCATGTGTTGTCCATTTCAAAGTGTCATTTTTGAAAATGTTAGCTTTTTAATCTTCAAGTCACGTATGGAACAGGGTTGTCACGTTTATCAGTTAATCCTTCGTTCAACGCACACTTTGATATCCTTGACATTCTCAAAGTGCGCCTCACATGCTACTACACACACTTGTTTCTGAGTAGCCTGAACATCTGACGACACACTCCGAGGCTCGTGACTAACGCCAGATACCAGCCAAACCGGATGTTGCCAGATGTACCTTTGACCTTGAATTCATTTCACACGGAGATTCGTAGTGAATAAAAAATCACTACATGATGTAAACATCATGCACTAGACTTGGTTCAAGTTGGGTTTCGTGCTAACCGAGTCAACAGTACATGCTAGCTCTGATGAGCTTTTTTAATGTGCGCCCTCTAGTGCCAATGAATTGCCAATCTAGACGGTTGGATCAAGAAACCCGACTTGGCGAATCCGCCACAGGTTTGTGCACGGCCTATGGAGCTCATCTACCGATTTGGGTAACAGCCAATGAGGTTGCAGCATTTCAGCGAATCAGCATGCAATATCAATATGCAAAGAAATCTTAACTTTGACCTCCACTATGAGGGCGTACGACGATCGCTCGTTTTATGGTGGTGTGATGTACGTAATGTATCCTACATTCCCATGTACTTTATGACTTAACCATTATATTTTGGGGTCAGCCGTGAACTCTCTAAGAATCCATTTGACACCTTATTATTTTTTGAAGTATTTCAATAAAATTTGTAGGTATTATAAAACAACTTAATCACAAGATGTTTAATCAATAATGATTATTTACAGTCATAAGCTGTATGTAACTTTGTGGAGTTAAATTTATTAACACCTATTTAAAAAATGAATGAGTCTTAAAAAAATGAACTGATTTCATTGGTCAGCACCCCTTGTGATGAAGACGTTTTCGCTTTGCTCGCGTGTACAAAACCAATGAACGTCGCAAAAAGTACAAGACACAAACAGTTAAACAAAAAACAAGCAAACAAACAAACAAACAACCCAACAAGCAAAAAACAAGTGTATCTCGTTAACGGCTACCGGTAATTTTTACAACGAATATTTTTATAAAGATTAAAATGATCACAATAGTTTTTGAAGGCTTTTAGCTGACACCAAATGCTCACACTGATGAATTGCTATGGCATTAGTCTTTGACGTTATCATGATGAAAGAAAACTGAGTTTTGTTTTGTTACAAAATGAGCGTGGTGTTCGTGAAAGCTACAAAGTTTCATCATCATTAGCGTTACAAGTCATCTGTGAAGGGGGGGGCGGGGTTATAAAATATTCATATAAACGATTGCATCGACTTGATCCAATACTGACTATCTAGTTTTATTTTTGTTATTTTTTCTCCTAACGCATGTTACAGTGTATCATTTTGGGCGGCATGGCGGTTGAGTGGCCAAAAGGTGATGACAAATAATAGATAATTCCCAGTAGACGCCATCTTTACGGGCAAATCGCATTTTGGCTTGCAGGCGCGTCAGGCGCTCAAATTATTAACGCAGCCGCGTCGTTCACTAACCAATCACGCAATGAGTTTTGTGAAATGTGCGCGTGCTGCACGCCGTTCTCACGCGTAACGCATGACTGTGTGTTCCAAATTGCCCGTAAAGATGGCCGATTTACGTCATATTGCAACCTATCTATGGAAATGCAAACGCATATACGCGCTGCGCACGACTCTCAGCCAATGATAGCTCCTTAGGCGCGCATGAAACGGCTGTTTGATTAAAACTGGCAGGGGCGATAAAGGATGGAGAGGCCAAGTCTAGCGTACAAAATACGATTCAGTGGTACATCAAATACATTTTGTTGATTATTTTATGCGGACAGTGGCCAAGGTTTCAAGGTTTCAAGGTTTATTTTTATTTCCACAGTATCAAATCTTATCAGGCAATATTAAATAAACATGTTTCAAT
Source organism: Leptasterias polaris (assembly GCA_037783415.1). NCBI lineage: Eukaryota > Metazoa > Echinodermata > Asteroidea > Forcipulatida > Asteriidae > Leptasterias > Leptasterias polaris. Next base: position 6,312,950 of record JAZGTN010000015.1, on the reverse strand, counting down.
ATTAATACAGTTATTAAAGCCAGATTGATATAAAATAATACACTTTGGGGAAACTGCAGGGGAGCTCACTAAGAAGCAAAGCTTATAAGCGTGAGCCCCAGACAGGTACGCTCATTGAGCCCGAACCAAAGACCCATGTAACTTTAAATACATAGGTTGAATAATCACTTAAAATAGTACAAGGTAGGGCTCAAGGAGCGTACTGTGTTACATTACCATAAATACATATTAAACTACAAAAAGTAGACATACGAACAATACAGATCAAAGACAAATGAGATCAGCAGAGCAAAATAAGTAAAGATATACATACTCTAAGTTATATATGAAACTAAATCAATTATAAGTTTGAATTACAGTAGATTTAAATAATCGTTTGAAAATGGAAAGATTAGACGAAGCTTGAAGTTGGTTGGAGAGCGAGTTCCAGAGCTTGGGCCCCCTATATTTAACAGAATTTTGGGCCAGAGTTGTACGGCTAAATGGAATGTGAAATTTAGAAACTTGTCGAGTAAAATGCGAGTGAATTTCACAATTCTGACTAAATATACTATTTATAGATATTGGTAACATATTATGCGTAGACTGATACATTAGACACCCAAGTTGAACATTATACATGTCACTAACTTTTAAAGTATTTTGTTTTACAAAAAGGGGATCAGTATGTTCATGGAAGTCAGCAAAATTAATTACACGCAACGCTCTTTTCTGTAATAGTAGTAGTCTGTTTAAATTAGTAGCGGAACTACTACCCCATGCAAGCAAACCATAATTAAGATTAGATACAATCAAGGTGTTATAAAGAGATTCCAAGACATTACTGGGTAAAAAATACTTGATCTTATTAATTACACCTATATTTCTTGCAACAGTCTTACATAAGTGATCAATATGATTTTTCCATGTTAACCCTGAATCAATAAGTAACCCCAAAAATTTACAACAATCGGTTTTAACAATAACAAAATTATCAATCATAATATCACTTGGTAATTCACTGGCAGAGTTACTGAACAGCATATAACTAGTTTTAGAAATATTTAAGGACAGTTTATTAACTCTAAACCAATTCGCTACATATTTAAGTTCATTGTTAACAACATCGGTAAGATAATTGAGATCACTGTGTGAAAAAAATAAATTGGAGTCGTCAGCAAACAAAATAAAGGAAAGCCGATCAGATGACTTTATAAAATCGTTAATATATATTATAAAAAGCAAGGGTCCTAAGATTGAGCCTTGGGGTACTCCATGCGTAAGGAGCCTATAATTTGAGTTAAAACCATTAATAGACACATACTGTGATCGATTTGAAAGATAGCTCCTAAACCACTCAAGGGAAACCCCCCGAATACCATAAAAAGAAAGTTTATACAATAGAATCTCATGGTCAATTGTGTCAAAAGCTTTTGAAAGATCTAGGAATATTCCCAGAGTGTGTTTGGACTCATCAATAGCATTAGAGACTTTGTTTATAAAATCAAGTAAAGCATGGGTAGTAGAATGTCTTTTACGAAATCCGTATTGAGAATGAGTGAGTATTCGAAACTTATCTAAAAATTTGATAGTACGGTCATAAATACATTTTTCGAGAACTTTTGAAAAGCATGATAATAAAGAAATGGGTCTGTAGTTATTAACACAAGTGGGATCACCTTTTTTATAAACCGGGATAACTTTAGCAAGTTTTAGTTGAGAGGGGACTTTACCAGTTAAAAAAGATACATTAATGATATGTGTAAGAGGTTTACATATAGCAGTTATACAACGTTTTAGTATAAATGAGCTAATCGAATCATGTCCTGAACTTTTCTTATTTTGTAAACTATTCACAATATCAATTACATCATATTCGGTTGTTGGAGATAAAAATAAGGAATTGGAGTTTGGTGTTATTAGGTAATCTTTGAAATCAGTGTTTACTTGTGTACCCTGTATATTACTAGCAAGATCTGCACCAATGTTGACAAAATAATCATTAAAACAATTCGCAATTTCCGTGGTGTCATCTATTAGTTTAGTATCCGAAATGATAGTATTTATAGTTTGGGAAGTATTTTTGTTATTTAGAACTGAATTGATAATTTTCCAAGTGTTACGTAAATTATTCTTTTCTTGTTCAAATTTACGAGCATAGTACAGTTGTTTGGATTTACGTAGTAAAGTGGTTAAGTAATTTTTATACCTTGTGTATTTAGTTTTTCGAAAGTTTGTTGGGTTTGACAAATATTTATGGTACAATTTTTTTTTTTTATTAATAGATCTGAGTAAAGAGGGGGTAATCCAAGGTGAATTAGAACAGTGGTTACTTTTTTTACGTTGATTCTGTTGTTTCGGAGGAAAATGTATGTCGAACAAATAATTAAAGGAATCCATAAATGTATTAAATGCAACCTCTGGATTATTACAATTAAAGACTTCAGACCAATTAGTGGCTGACAAATCATTGTTAAATTGTTCGAAATTATTGCTACCAAAGCTACGGGCAGACGAGGTATAGGCGTTTCCACTATTTAGGCCAGTAGTACTAGATGATTGATAGAACATAAAAACCGGCAAATGATCAGAAATATCGGTTATTATAATACCAGATTCCGGTGGAGGTAAGATGTTAGAGAATATGTTATCTATGAGTGTTGCAGATGTATTAGAGATACGAGTTGGCTTATTGATTAATGGGAGAAAAGAATAAGATGTTACAGTTTAAATAATACATTCAGGCGTAAGTATATTGCTATAAATACATATAAATTGACACATCTCTGGGAAACACTGCTACTGAAGAAGTTAATAAATAGGCTACTACAAATATTTAATTAAAGCTGGCTAGGAATTCAGGAATTGGGGAAATATTTTTGGCCGTTGATGTAGAGTTGACCGTTGCGGAAGACAGGCTTCTTGCCGTCATGGTAAGCCTTGCTCATGACGTCCTTCAAGCTCTTCTTTTTTGCTGCGTCTACTGAAGGAAGATCCTGGATCATGTATATGCCACTTTCGGCAAGTGCCTTTCTGGCTTGTAGGAGAACAGCCTTGCGTTCAGGGCGGCAAATGAATTTAGCCAAGATGTGCCTGGGTTTGTCGGAAGATGTCTTCGGAATTCGGCCGGTTCTATGTGCATTTTCAATTTCAGGTACGAGGTTGCATTTTTCCTTGAGAATTTCTTTTATTTTATCATATGGATATGAAGGAGACTCACCAGCGAGTTCGGGAATGCCCCCAAATCGAAGATTGTAACTCCTTGAATATCGTTCCAGGTTTAATGTTGACTCCTCCAATTGAGTAACTTTCCGACTGGCAAGTTCAAAGTTTGTAGTCAGGTTGGCTAGTTCCGATGAGAGTGACTTGTTCACAGTCTGGATCTCCTCCATCGTCAGGTTGGTGAAGGTTACAGACTTCTCAAGATCATCATATTTGCCTTCCATTTTGGTAATTCTTGTCAGAAGAGACTGTTGGTTCTTGATGACTAAATCCAACTTCTCTTGAATTCCACTTTTCACATCCTGTAAGTCCTTGCGAAGCAAGAGTAGCACACTACTGTCGGAATTAGACGTCCCTATGCCGCCATTACTTACTTGCTGAAACACCTCATTCGTATCAGTGGAGACAGCGTTTTTTTTGTCCTTTCTTGGTGGCATGTCGAGTATAGGTTAGTACAATAGTTACCTCTGGTTGGGAAGCAAGTCAATGATCAAGGTATCACCGAATCCGTAGCTCAGGAAGTTGATTAAAAAGGTGATAATTTTATAAATTTGTAGCAGCTTTCTCAAGACGTGTCAATCCATCGAAGTGCGCCAGTGGCCTAGCACCTGCCAGTTGCCTTGACTTTTTAGACCAATATCACATTTCAAGCTTACGTCAGTCCAGTAACGGTTATCCAACGAAACCATTTGGTTTGTAAATCTGGTGCATGTCTTTTTTCCTGACGGATATAGGACAGAAATGATTCGGTTTATGTTCGATCTTGCTCAGAAAGTGGACACGCGTTTGTGTAATATCGCCCTCTGTTGACGGCAATCGTTAAAGACGTGACCACACGATTGATAATACATATGCAGACGAATGTTTTTGGAACGAGTATTAATAATTAATGTGCATTAACTTAGTACCAGTGAATTATCCTTAGGTATTGAAAACAAATGTATTTCCCACTGAAAATTCATTAGTATAACAGTAATCCTTCTATCAAACTCATGTACGGTGGGCCGTGAAATTTGTATTTTGTAACTAAGTTCCTCATATCAGTGCTTTGCTATTTAACAGCACGTTAGGCACGATTTTTTGTCACCACTTACCGCGGACGTCTGAGCCTATGACCTAATGATACAATCACGAACTTTAATGCATAACAGCATAATGCTGCTGTAAGCAGTGCAGTGATTTTGTGTCAAGCTTGAGTTCAACAGGGGCGTATCAAAATGTGATCACTACTTTATTTGATGATACTATTTGTTGATCACAAGTTAGTTGAATACTGTGTTTGTGAAAAAGACCAATGATGTATCACTTGAACCCTTCCGTGAGCCCCGTGTACTTAATACATGACTCACGGGTAATGTATTTCATTGTTTTTCCCAGTTGCAAATCCCACTGCGACTTGAAATTCCCTGATATCCTAGACTGGACCATTCCATGTGGGGGGGGGGGGGGGGGGGGGGGGTCAGTTCCCGTATTTTTGTTTTATTGGTGGAAAAATCGTTACCTTACCGAGCGTACAAAATCTGCCACATGGCTTAGTGCAACTGTCAAGACAGCCCATCCAACCCTCTGAAAAAGTGGAATCATTACTGCAACCAGTTTATTGTATCAGGGGGTGCCGCTGATGTATGGCAGGAACTCAGAGCAGCTCTTTGGTTTCCAGAAACCCTCAATCACAACCCACTGCCAGTGCCAACAATTAAAGGTCACTATAACCAGATGACACGTACAATGGTATAATTTTTGGTAGACGGTACTTAGTAGCAGTCTATCATCAAGCCTATGGGTCCTTAGTCCTACCCGTCGAGCATCCCCCCCCCCCCCCCCCCCCCAGTCACTTGTGTCGGGTCCGAGCCCGAATTACGAGTCACAAAGTTGCTTCCTGTGTCCGAGTAACCAGTTACAAAAATGAAGAGTCTCTTTAGTTTAATAGTCTGAATACAAGATCCTGCTCTTGACCTACAAGAGCCTGTATGGAATGGCACCAGGCTACATCGCAGATCTGTTGCAAGAGTATAGACCTCCGCGTCAGCTACGATCTTCATCAAGGAATCGCCTGGCTATTCCTGCTCATGCATCCACTGTTTTCTATGGTCAACGAGCATTTAAGCATGCAGCACCAAGGCTTTGGAACAATTTGCCTGAGTCCATACGCAATGCGGACTCTCTATTTTCGTTCAAGAAGGTCTTGAAGACCCATCTTTTTAAACAATAACTCATTTGCTTAACCTCAGGCTTGTTTTTTCAAGCCCTGTTGTATTGTTTTTAACTGTAAATAGCCAGATGCTGAGGATCTTGGCTGAGGGTCAATGGTGCTGGTGGTAACCTCTCCCCTCGTGTGATTTTATTGATTCTTACTCAATTCCTGTATTGTATTGTTTTGTATTTTATCGCTTGTCTGCTTTTTAATAGTTTTATGAGTGTTTTCTTTTTGTATTACTATTATATAGTTGCTGACTTATGTATTTTTGTGAAGCGCTTTGAGGCCTTGCATAAGGCGCTATATAAATGCTGTATTATTATTATTATTATTATTATTGAGGAAAAAGCATCACTACCTACATATACACCAAGGTTGAACATGAAATACAATGGGAGATTAAATTTACTTCTCATCAATTGATACTCAGCAAAAATTTACAAAAATACTAATGTGACCCCTCTGACTTAACACATCTCACACTTGACACGGCTGTTCTTATATACTTGTTTCTAAAGCTGGTCGTTTATTTACATTAAGATCTGTTGACGAAGAGAAACATGATGCACTTAGGTCTTCGTCTGAGGATATTATGAACTGTTACAATAATATTTATAAAACGTTAACTGAAAACTAATACTTGAACTTTCAACTCTCTGCGGTTCGCGCCATAATCTGGGCGGCGTCCGCCATCTTGACAATCATCTCGGAAATTATCAATCAACTTAAGCTGGATCCAAAGCAAAGCTTGTTTAATAAATAGGTTGCAAAGGTAAACGAAGGGACTGCCTTGTCCCAAGAGGAATACTACAACAAATACATAACGTGTCTTAAGGACATGCCAATGGTATAAAGCTAACTCTCCGTTTGTCTCCGGTATCCATGGCAAACGAGTCAATAAATCAATGATTAAATAGAAATTATATACAACTTAGACTATGAAGGTAAACGGAATATGATGATACTTGTTCGATTGAACAATATTAATGCAAACGGTAAGCAATAAGTAAGTTAAAACATAATTACCTGTTGACGAAGAGAAACATGATGCACTTAGGTCTTCGTCTGAGGATATTATGAACTGAAAGCCCGCGAAAATGAACTCGCTGAGGGCGCTACTCTGGTAGTATTACGTAATAGATAAAGCTACTAAAAATAGATTGCGGGCATGCGCAAGATAGTTTCATGACCGTCACACTAATATGATAATAATAAATATTTACAATTTATCAATCCACACATTCAGTCTTTACTTTCTTTTTAATAGTTTTCCGGGTAGAATAGTTTTTATGTGACTCGGACTGGACTCCCGATTCGGGTCACACTTTAGATGATTTTGACTCCCCCCTCGAACCATGATGGTTAATGGCTCGGACTAACATCTGGACTCAGACTTGTGACTCGATGAGACTCGACGAGGTCGTTGGTTCAAATCCCGCTCTAGTCAATTTTTCTTTGTTCAACCCAAAATCATAATTATAAACATAATCATACTCTTGAAAAAAAAAAAAAAAAAAAAAAAAAGTAATTAGTGAAATCAGTTGAATGGCTACCACTGCTGATATAGTTGTAAACTCTACAATCACCCAGGCTCCTGCTAGTCTTCATTAAAGTGATGCTGCTATTCAAATAATTCATTTCTGGGTCAGATAGAACTATATATAACGAGCACAAAGGAAACTAGGCTGATGTGCCACATACTATCATAATAGCTTCCAAGAAAAGTCTGGATGAGTATTGATACTAAATACTATCTATTGAAATGTAACAATGACACAACTTGTGTTTACACATGGTAAATATACAAGCGGGTCTTTTATAACAAAGGTAAATATCGACCAGTTCAGCCATGGCACAGAAATTATGAAATTTAAATAATTAATTAAAAATATGGTAAGCTTTATAGAATAACTTTATTGTGTTATACCGTGGTTTGATGCTTTGAGTTTCCAAATTATCATAACATAAGTTAAACTGTAAAATACTAAGAAATGATAGCCGAATATCAGTATTACAACTGCTATCCCTAAGTGGCCTTAACAAACATTACAGTACAGAGCAATTAAGAAAAGTAAATTAATATAAAAAACAGAGAAAACAGAATAAGCTGGTGCAAACTTCTTACCTACTAACAAATCAAATTTAAAAAATACAACAACAACAACGTTACAAAAGCAGCATAAAGTATGATGTAAAAAGATAACAGTTACAATGTATTAATTTGTTAGGGCCTTGACATACGGGTTAATTTACAAGCATCAGTTTAGGCAATCTCCAAGAGGAAAACGCATTAAATTTGAATGTTCACATTATTTTTGGGGGGGATTGTAAGACTTTGTTTTAAAAACGCATGAGCTATCTAAGTGGTCATGTAGCATGTAATGCAGTTGTTTGCCTGTAAAAATTGCCTCGTGAAAGAAAATTAAAAATAACCAAACAAATGAAATTGTGAATGCACAAATGGACACGCACCAACGTGTGTAAATACCTGCAATCGTGGACCCTCCTTTGTTCAACTCTTTGTGATAGCACCCGTGGACCACAATGCTTTCCTTTGTGATAGCAACCGTGGACCTATTGTCCCTTTTGTTATAGGTCCCCGGTTTGAATGTGGATACCTACCCATTATACCTTGTGTAGTTTAACTAAAGGGAAGTTACACATTTTTTAACATACATTTTTAGCAGTTTCATTCACTGATTCTTGTTAAGCTTAGATTTTTACGAACAAGTTTTCCCGTTCAGCCAAAAATTTATTACAAGTATTTGAACGGGGAGACAATTTGACCACGTAATGGCTACGTCATGATAAATTACACAGATTTTGTTTCAATAATTCCCACCGTTTTGTTTTTACGCTTCTTAACGGAAAGCATGTATGCAGTAAAAGTTTTTGTCATTATTATGAGTAATAAAATGTCGCGGTTGGTTTTATTGGTTTCTGCTTTGTCTTTCACGTCGGTGGATCCCGGTTCGAATCCTAGATCGAAACCGTTCGCGTGGATTGGGTTTTTAGTCCCTACCCGTTAGCTTGGGATTTACCCTACTTATGGTTTCCCTCCCACATCTAAAACTGATATTTCTTCATCATCTACGTACACAAAGGTATCTCCAGACCTACTGGTTACCAGTGCGTTACTACATAGGTATATCCAGACCTACTGGTTACCAGTGCGTTACTTTTGTTGGTTCGCTGGTTTCATTACGAAATAATAATAATATTAATAAAGTTGAACATTTTACTTCGCTGAGCTTTAGAGGTAACTCCGTTTCTGCATCGGACTCACTCATCGATTGACGAGAGAGAGCTTCTACCTTCATATTTTATACAGTTACAAATATGTTGCCCGTATGATTTGCAAGTATTATCACCTTAAGATAATGGCGTAAGCATTTTCATTTTTTCCCATTTGAATATCAACATTTCATTGAAACCTATTTTTTGTGTAACGAATACATATTTGATACGTTTACAAAGTATTTGAATTAAATATTTAAAGTTGTCAGCATTGAAGCTCTCGCTATACCCTAGATAAACATTTCATGAGATATTATGACAGAGGTACCTGACAAAGAGTTTGTGTACATATTTCGATATAAGACAATGGTAAAACATGACATTTATACACGGTGTCGAGAGCGTGAACGACGACAACCTCGAGAGCAGGTTTCTAAAAATGTTCCCAGGTTTGAAACCCAATTAGTGACACAAGAGATTGATTGACCACACAGTAGCCGTGTATCTTCGAGTATCGGTTTCGAACCCCTGAGCACGAATCGATTCTGCGAGACGAGACCCACGCGCAACACTTTACTGCTCGCATATCAGTTGGAAATAAACCTGGCGGGGAGTTCCACGTAAAATAGTCTTGCATAAAATCAGCATGGTGTTAAACTTAATGTACCTAGAATTTGTTTTATTAATTTTTCAAGAACTTCAGTAGAAATTCATAAAACCTTTGAAGCTGATCAGTGTAAGAAATGCTCACTATCCTACTTTGACGGTATTGAAATAGCCATTTGGACCATTAAACAGTATCGGTTTTTACGTTGTATTCTAACTAACGCTTTTATTGTTCCAGGGTATTTTTACGCTAATTTACGCGTCCTTGAGCAAGACACATAATTACTTTTCATCGCACAGAATGCTCGATCTTGTGGATGAGCAAATGTAGTGTGGGTTCAAGTCCCGTGCGTGACACTTGCGTCCTTGTGTAAAACATATAAATACTTCAGAACACACTGAACGCACGTTTTGGTGGCAGAGCGAGTGTAGTGTGGGGTTCGAGTGCCGTTCGTGACATTTGCGTCCTTGAGCAAGACACATTATTGGTTATAGACCTTATGCATTGACGTCACCAAGCCGCCATCTTAGAGGTAAACTGATGATGAAACAATGGAAACGCGCTGATTTGTACGCGCGGCGCACAGGATTGGCCAATGAGCATCTTCCTTTTGACCTCTAGGTGAGGGCGCCCTACTCAAATGACGTCATATGCATAAGGTCTATTATCACACAGAGTGCTCGTTCTGGTGGCTTAACCCACACTTGTGACGTCATGCTATTGTTCCAGCGCTCCATTATTTCGCACGAATGGCGCGATGGGTACATTTCACCCATTGTGCAAACGGGTCGAAATCATAGAACAATTTTGTTATCGTTTTCGACAACGGTTAGAGCTACGCATTTTTTACAAAATGGTCGTAAGTCTCTAAATAATATAGAGACTTTCCACATTTGAACAACAGCCACATTATTAAATTGATATTTAGTTGAAACATGTTCAAAAATATTAGTTAACAACAACATTCCTTATGTTGGCCATAAAGTCAGGTTTTTGTTTTTTTTAACAAATAATTTTTAAGATGCAAAATGCTCAATTGATCAAACACAAAATGATACGTGATTATTTAATTATTTAAGAATTATGTTTGCAAAGAGAATACTTTCATATCAATATAAATTAACAGGAATTTAACTGAAATTTATCATAAAGTTAACTAATTTATTTATCAAAGTTATATCGAAAGCGTTCAATCACGTAACACAGGAGTGAACATGGTTACGTAATACATAAAAACACTTTACTTATATTAAACAATATCGCGCCATTCGTGCGAAATAATGGAGCACTGGAACAATAGCATGACGTCACAAGTGTGGGTTAAGTCGCATAATGCCCTCGGTGTACGCGCCATTCGTGGGTACGAATGGCCCTCGGGCTTCAACCTCGGGCCATTCCTACCCACGAATGACGCGCACCTCGGGTATTATCCTTTACTGAGTCAACGGAGTGTGGGGTTCGAGTCCCATTCTTGGCACGTTTACCTTGAGCAAGACACATAATTACTTCTGAATGCACAGAAGGCACGCTCTGGTGGCAAAGCCAACGGAAAATGGGGTTCGAGTGCCGTTCTCGTGACACTTGCATCTTTGAGCAAGACACATAATTGTTTATTACCACACAGAACGCACGTTCTGTTGGCTGAGTCAACGGAGTTTGGGGTTCGAATCCCTTTCGTGTTACTTGCGTCCTTGAGGAAGACACATCCCAGGTAGCATGCCCACGTGGGTCCCATATTTATTTCGAACAACTTAATCATACATTATTTTATACAATGATGAAGAGTACAGAGTGTAAGCTCTGACTTGCTTTTTAGTCTTTCACACTCAACTACTAAAAATCAACCCCTTTTATAGAAAATAGTCCCCCCCCCCTTACCCATGTACAAATATATGTCATAAGCGTAGTGTAATAATACAGTAACTTTCCATTATGTCAATGCCAAAAATAACCATGGCATAACCAATAGATCCATGTCCTAAATACAAGTACTGGTGCAATAAAATGACATGATACCCTCCCTGGATGTATAAAGGTTACTTTCCTTAATTAGCATATGCCTTGGTTGTAATTTACCACTTCAGTAAATTCAATACAAACAGTAAATAAGGGGAGCAGGTGTTTTTGGAAAGTAGGCAACATGTGTTTATATGCAACCAATTTGGGCCTTAGAATTTGTTTCACCCAAATGAGTTTGTCCAAAGCAAATTACAGATTCCATGGGACGGATCGTAAACCCATGGGCCTGCTAAACTAAATCTGAACTAAGCTAAAATATTTAAACTATAATGGCTGAGGCCTTACCCATTTGAAACCGATGGGTCTTTAATAACCTGCCCATATGGGCTTGCCCAGGCCTCTCCCATACGACAACCATAAGAGACATATTTTGCCGTTATGGTATTACCCATACTTCCCTATATGATACCCGTATGTGCCACTTCATATTCTACTCATATTGATTTCCCACATGTTCCCCCATATGGGCATTTTGCATTTTCTACCAATATGGGATTGCCCCATGCTTTTTTCCCATATGATACTCATTTGGGCCAGTTCATATTTTGCCCATGTGGGATTGCCCATATTTTACCCATGATACCCATATTGGCCACTGCATATTCTGCCCATTGGAGTTGCTCATGTTTCCTCATGTGATACCCGTATGGGCCACTGCATATTCCGTATGATACCCATATGGGCCCTTGTATTGTATATTTTTGCACAAATGGGCTAACCCATGTTTTTCCCATATGGGCCCTTGTATTGTATATTTTTGCACAAATGGGTTAACCCATGTTTTTCCCATATGGGACCCATAAAGGGAAAACTCCCCATAACCCACACCCATAAAGGCCCCATATGGGTATCGTGTTGGTTTGGCCCAGATATTTCCGATAAGGGCCCCCATATGGGCTTGTTACATCGGTACATGCATCACAAAGGCACATACACTTTTTTCATAACACAGAACGCACATTCTGGTGGCTGACTCAACGGAGTTTTGGTTCGAATCCCGTTCGTGTCATATGCGTCCTTGAGAAAAAAAAACATTTGTTTTTCATCACACAGAACTCAGGTTCTGGTGGTTGAGTCATTGGCGTGTGGGGTTCGAGTCACGGTCGTCACACTTATAATATTACTAACAAGCACTAGAAACAAAAATAACTTTTTAAAACTAAAAGCCCTTAAATCCACAGTACGCTCTAGATGTATTGAGGACGTTCATGCTTAAATAAGTACAACCTTCTTAATTGTGAAAACAAAACGATAACAAAACTCACTTACACACCCAGTTATGTACATGTAGACCCAGTAAGTCGAGTACTGATTTCGTTCTCTAACTGCTTGGACGTATTTTTATTTAAATATTTTATTTATTAATTTTCGTCTTCTTTTTCTTCTTCTTTTTCTTTTAAACGACGTCCAAATAGGCTTTTACACAGCAACGAAACGAAGACGTCCGCGCTCAGTCAAACTACCCTGATCCCTTTTGCTGAAGCCTCTGTTTCAATAGGGGTATTGACACGCTCCAATTCTCCAGAGAAATATTTAGATTTCTTCTAAAATGGTTTCAAATCGAAGAAAAGGCAGTTGATGACTTAACAACTTGCCTATGGGTATTTGAATCGAAGCAAGCCTGTGGTGAAGTTGCACAAAGTCCCTGCCTCAGCATAAACCGTAGATCGATATTTTTCTCGTTGACTTGACGATCGAAACCTATTAAAAATCCATAACATACTTTCTCCTTAATTAATAAAACAATGGTATGCCCTTATCCTGTACAGCCCACCCTGCGTCCAGCCCCATGTCAGTCTTTGTATGGGGACGTTTGACACGTAGATCGTGTCTTTGTTTGTATACGTTACTTGTTGTGGTAACAATAATTTGACCCTAGAATAATTCATTTGCACCGCATATATATTTCAGCCATCTTGTAAGTAATAGTTTGTATTAGATGTTAGATTCGCATTGGGGATAAAGAACAGAGTTGTACTCATACATCTATCAATTTATTGCTATCAATGTGAGGACTTTCCTTTGTCCCCTAACTTAACAATTTCCATAGACTAAGCGCATGAAAAAAGTGAGGACACAAAAATACAAAGGATTCCAATGTGAGGACAGCATTGTTCCTTGTGTGTTCCTTTGATCTACTCTCCCCTCTTCTGATAATACCATGACAACGGTGTTAAGCGCTGGACATGTACATCAGTACTTTCACGATTCCCATGAGAAGGTAGTTTTAATGTTGTTGCTGCTGTTTTTGTTTCTGTTTGGTTCCTTGCTGTGGCTCTTGGTGTTGCTGTTGCTATCGCTAATGATGTTGTTGTTGTTGTTGTTGTTGTTGTTGTTGTCGTTGTTGTTGTTGTTGTTGCTGCTGTTGCTGTTGATGTTGCTGTTGATGTTGCTGTTGCTGTTGATGTTGCTGTTGCTGTTACTGTTGCTGTTGCTGTTGATGTTGATGTTGCTGTTGCTGTTGCTGTTGCTGTTGCTGTTGCTGTTGCTGTTGCTGTTGCTGTTGTCGTTGTCGTTGTCGTTGTTGCTGCTGTTGCTGTTGATGTTGCTGTTGATGTTGCTGTTGCTGTTGATGTTGCTGTTGCTGTTACTGTTGCTGTTGCTGTTGATGTTGATGTTGCTGTTGCTGTTGCTGTTGCTGTTGCTGTTGCTGTTGCTGTTGCTGTTGCTGTTGCTGTTGCTGTTGATGTTGCTGTTGATGTTGCTGTTGCTGTTGATGTTGCTGTTGCTGTTGCTGTTGCTGTTGCTGTTGCTGTTGCTGTTGCTGTTGCTGTTGCTGTTGCTGTTGCTGTTGCTGTTGCTGTTGCTGTTGCTGTTGCTGTTGCTGTTGCTGTTGATGTTGCTGTTGATGTTGCTGTTGCTGTTGCTGTTGATGTTGCTGTTGCTGTTGATGTTGCTGTTGCTGTTGCTGTTGCTGTTGCTGTTGCTGTTGCTGTTGCTGTTGCTGTTGCTGTTGCTGTTGCTGTTGCTGTTGCTGTTGCTGTTGCTGTTGCTGTTGCTGTTGCTGTTGCTGTTGCTGTTGCTGTTGCTGTTGATGTTGATGTTGCTGTTGCTGTTGCTGTTGCTGTTGCTGTTGATGTTGCTGTTGCTGTTGCTGTTGCTGTTGCTGTTGATGTTGCTGTTGCTGTTGCTGTTGCTGTTGATGTTGCTGTTGATGTTGCTGTTGCTGTTGCTGTTGCTGTTGCTGTTGATGTTGATGTTGCTGTTGATGTTGCTGTTGATGTTGATGTTGCTGTTGCTGTTGATGTTGCTGTTGCTGTTGCTGTTGCTGTTGCTGTTGCTGTTGCTGTTGCTGTTGCTGTTGCTGTTGATGTTGCTGTTGCTGTTGCTGTTGCTGTTGCTGTTGCTGTTGCTGTTGCTGTTGCTGTTGCTGTTGCTGTTACTGTTGCTCTTTTTGTTTTTGATGTTTTTCGGTTTTTGTTGTTGATGACGTCGGTTTTTTTTTTTACAGGACTGGGGAAAGTTTAATGAGTATATAGTGCATAACACACTAAAATATCTGTATGAGTAAAACACAAATAATTGAAATTAATGTATTATTTGTAGTCGCTTGGACCTTGGAGGTATCCGAAACCAAGACAAGGGAATACAAATCCCAGAATCTCCCTTCTTATTGTAACAACCAGCCGTAGAATTCAGTGTGTGCCACACAATAGACACTTCGCCCCTACAGGCCGAATCTCTGGCTTAATTATTTATTGATAACAACGCGACGACCATTCGCAAATTAATTTAAAGTTTCCCTTAGCCCACCGCGTGTTCCTTTTTACAAACCAGCGGGAAAATAACTTTGCCATCAACTTAGAAAACCACAGTCAGTATCTCTGCTCTGCATGGGGTGATCCGGGGAATTTAATAACTCCGGAGCTTTTTTCTTGTTCCCTTCATTAACTGACACCTTCAGGAAAATGGACAGGGGGAATATCAGCATTTTTAATAAACACAAAACCGTGATTGCTAGCTCCCCCACTGCCCCCCCTGAATCAATTAAGATACATGGAGGTTGGCCCACTAGACGGAAGATGTAGTTCAATTATTGTCTGGAGCGGAGGCTGGGGGAGATATGCATCCCGGTTTATTCACAACTTCCTCCAGATCGGCGGTTTCTGTGAAACGCGCCCATCGAGTGTAGCACTGGGAATTCCAGACGGAACAAGGCCATCTCGAGATTACCCCTTTAGATTGACGGCTTGTGTGTGTGGTTCAAGGGTTTTTCGACAATTTTGTAAATTACTTGGAACGTGTTGATGTGAAATTTCAAGCTGAATGTTCACTCTGTATATTACGAGACAGTCATGGTACAAGAATCAACTTCAAATACTAATATTCCGATTGCACAAAAACACTCAAGGTAATCTCAAAAAAAGACTTGCGCTGTCGCATAAGTGTTTTGTTGTGTGACGTGACGTCACATTTTGCTTAGCAATGTAAGACAAGTTAACTGGTTTAACTGGTTAACTTATCTTCAGACTGACTTAGCTATGTGTGAATGCTGGTTTGGACTGCTTTATCGAAGGAAGAAAGGGTGGTTAAAGGTGGTTCTGAAAGCACGCGTTTAGCATCGTAAATTGCCAAAGACAAATATCCGCACTATACGTTACCCAACTTCAACATGAAATGACAACCAGTAAAAGTTTAGGCTCAATCGGTTACGAGTCACAAGAAGTACTGAAAACCCCATTTATTAAGTTTTCGCTGATTTCAAACCAGGGTTTCAAATCCGTGAGATCAAAACTTGTTTTAATCACTTTGTTTTTAAACTATAGCAATTCAAGCGACTTCTAGGGAAGTTTTCCACCATAACCATCTTTATATAATATATGTGCAATTCCGTACCGTTATCCATTATATTGATTTCAATATAGTTCTCTATTTGTGGTATGTAGGCCGTATATATATATATATATAAACTGTCAAATGGCTTCAATTGCTTATTATTCCATCCAATTAGTTTTGATCTCATGAGTCAAATACTCAATGTTCAACACTTGAGGTTTTTCCACTTTCTTCTGGTGACTCCAATGACCGATTGAGCCTAAACTTTCACAGGCTTGTTTTGTGTTGGGTCACATCAAGTGTGGATACTGGTCTTTGACAATTTAATACCAATGTTACAAATGTGCTTTAAATGTGTTGTGTTTAAAACTGCTCCTTCTTAAATTTCTGTGGTTTTAATTGGTTGATCGTCACTCATTATAATGTTCGATGGTTGTAAACAAAAACTCTTGAAAAAACTATGTCACTGTGTAAGTTGTCACGTTAATTTATTTGCTGTACCCTTTAATCTACTTCTTATCTTTTTTTTCACAAATACATCGCTGCGTTTTGTAAGAAGCACACTAGAAAACAACTTTCATGAATTATTGCATATTAATAAACTGAATTGAATCAATGTGTCAGACTGTTTCTCATCAACACACATTTTATAGAGAACAAAAATTGGCGCCCTTCCTCAGTACAAGTCATTTTTATCACATCTCATTTGTGTAACGAGATCGATACCGTGTGTTAGAAAAATACCTGCGAATATTTACCACCTTCCTGAGGTCTTGGGGCTATTAATATATTGAGCTGAGCGGTGAGGAGATGTTCGCTCTCCTCGGGATTTTGTATGTAGTTTTTATTTAACCTGTTTTATAGAGAGTTGGGGTTCTTAGGGGGAAATGGTCGATGGGAAAACATGGGAACACATGTCTGCGTGTTTCCACAGCTTCACGATACGATGGTTTTAAAGCCGATGCAGACGCGGGGGAAGGGGTCTGGTATGTAAGTACCCGTTGACACCGATACATCAAGAGATCTGGGTGACTTGACAGACCGAGTACGTGCTCGGTTAGAATGTGTGCACTTACGGAAAGGCCATTGTGTGGTCCAGGCCCGTAACCAGGAATTATTTAGGGGGGGGGGGGGGCGAATAAAGTTACGATGCGGACTTTTTTCTTTTTTTTAGGGGGCGGACTTTTTGGGGGTGGGGGCGGAGTTTTTTTTTTGAGGGGGGGATTAATTTTTTTTTTTTGAGGGTTTTTTTGGGGGGCGGACTTTTTTTCATTTATTTTTATTTTGGGCGGTTTTTGGGGGGTTGGGGGTGCTGACTTTTTTTTAAGGGGGCGGACTTTTTTTATTATTTTGGGTTTGTTTTTTTTGTTTTTTTCGGGGGGCGGACTTTTTGTTTGTTTTTGTTTTTAGATTTTTTTTTTTTTTAGGGGGGCGGACTTTTCTTCTTTTTTGATTTGTTTTTGGGGGGCGTCCGCCCCCCGCCCCCCCCCCCCCCCCCCCCCCCCCATGGTTACGGGCCTGGTGTGGTCCTTTACACAAATGAACAATATACCCCACTAACTTTCCCTTTGGTCAACTTGAACCCCGCAGGAGTTGGTCAGAAAAAAGGAATAATTGAACAACACTGGCAGGCTAGGACCCCTACAAACCCGATCCGTAACGTTGTGTGTGAAAAATAATAGGGTGGATGTCACTATAAAGAAACTAGGTCAAAACAATGCGAGGACAAAGAGGAGTCCTTGATTCACGGGTTGAGAACTATGTGTGGATTGATGCTGTGGGCCTTGTGAAGTTTAATGGAGCGGTGCGATGGAACTATAAACACATCTAAAAAGGCAACATTTAAAAAGCTTAATTCTTGAATAATTCACGAAGATGTTCCATAGGGTCGTACCACACACGGTTCTGCAACGCATACCTACGTCACTCTGCAGACTTGTGGAAAAATTAAACTTGCATGTAAACTTACTATCATGCATATGATGTGGAACTATCTCGTTTTTTCGGAAATATTACCGAGATCGTCAAAAGTTTACTTATGTGTGTTTGGGGCAAGTTACAAAATCACCAAGACTGAATCTCAATACAAAGCAGCAGAGCTTTGGTGCTCAGATTTGTCTGTGATGTTATTGTCAGAATCTCAGGCGAATGTGGCTGATAATAGATCTCCTTTTTGTGCTGAGTTTACCAAGTATAGCCTATCTGCACGCCATCCTCTCTGAAGACGTGCATTGTGCAGCATTGATTACGCTTGTATGTTGAATGGCTGTGCAGCAGGCAGGCGAACAGAATTGATCAGAACTGAGGTGGGCGGGACCAACGTTGCTCATCGCCCACACGTGATGATCAGAGAGACAACGTGATGATGGGGGAAACAAACATACTATCCTACACACGTGAGGACCTTTCATCATTGACAGACTGTGCACGGAACGGGGAGAGGCGGCGGTAAGTCAAACGACCAGACTGGATCCATGCAGAAAACGGTGACTCCACAGCTGGCGATTTCAGAGTGGGGTCCGACTGCCTGGTCGTGTTTGTGGGAATCAGTGGCTGAATGGAAAGATCACTGGGCCTGATGGAAATGATTGCACGATGAAGTAGGCTTTATTATACCACGCCATGCATAGGGGAAAACACACCAGGTGTCACTATTGGCGTGTTATGGAGGAAGTGCACATACGGAAACTCGTTAGGATGAATCGGGAGTTCAAACTCAGATATCCTTCAAACATCGGGGTGTCCCTGTGTTTTTCTGTTTTCGTGTAAGGTTTACGAATTGATGGAAAACCGATATGGACGAGTTTGACATATATTTTCCACCTGCTGAGGATTATTTTTGGTGGGGATGTATTATTGGAAATGATGAAGCAAATGTCAACCATGGCAAATAGACGAAATGCACTGAAACTCAACCCTCGAATCTCCTACAGTGATTTCTGCAACCGATAAAACGGAAACAGTCGCAAACAGAACATTTTACTAAATCGCCGGGGGTTGTGTGAAAACACAGTTCTTTTCTCTCTCGCTGTTTTGCTGGCGAAACATGCAACTCCGGGCCACTTATTCGCCAATTCTGAAGGCATTGGTGTCCGGGGAAAGAAGTGGTGGTCTTTCGAACCACTCCATGCGAGGTACCGTAGGATATAATCTCGAAGAAGGGGACGTCGTCTCTGATGCGGCAACTACCGGTGGGGGCTACAACTTGGACGCTGGGAACAATGACTCGTCCACTGTGGAGGTGGGCCCCCACCTCACCGTAGCCGAGACGGTGGCCATTGCTCTCGTACTTTCAACACTGATCATTCTTTCCATCGTCGGCAACGTGCTGGTGTGCGTTGCCGTCGCTACAGAGGACAAACTCCGCAAGACGGGCAACTCGTTCATCGTGTCGTTAGCAATGGCGGACCTTCTCGTGTCGATACTTGTGATGACGTTTGGAATGGCCAATGATCTGCTTGGTTATTGGGCCTTTGGTCCCGAGTTTTGCGATGTTTGGATCTCGTTCGACGTGATGTTTAGCACTGCGTCGATTCTGAATATATGCGCCATCAGTGTGGACCGCTATCTCCATATCAAGAAACCATTTGCTTATTATCGATGGATAACTAACCGTCGTGCTGTGATTGCAATAGTTGTAGTTTGGATTATGTCTGCTTTGGTGTCATTTTTACCGATACAACTCGGCCTTCATAAGGGTTTTGGTGGACCAGCTCTTTCGCCAAGCACCCCAGCACCTGTCCCTAACGAGGTACTGGTTGCAACTAACGCTTATATCTGCATGCTGGATTTGAACCCAACTTACGCAGTGATGTCTTCTACGATCAGTTTCTTCGTGCCGTGTGTGGTGATGATCGCCATCTACACCCGGATCTTCAGCGCGGTGAGGGAGCGGGTACGTAACGCCCGCATGGGCCGACTGGGTAAGATCGACAACCCAGACTCGTCCTGTCACGGCAACCAGGCTGCCTCAGACCACAAGGCGGCGGTGACACTCGGAATAATCATGGGGGTGTTTTTAATTTGCTGGGTACCTTTTTTCTCTCTGAACATCATTACGCCGTTGTGTGAGCGGTGCGACCCGCCACCTGCTCTCCTCAGCATCCTGACGTGGCTAGGGTACCTCAACTCCACGCTCAACCCCATCATATACAGCATCTTTAATCGGGACTTCCGGGAGGCCTTTAAACGAATCCTCGGTTTGAACTTTATCATGAAGAAGATCAGGGAGAGAAAGGCTGGTTTACTGAACTCCAATAGTCCCAGAAGCAGTATTGAAAGCAGCGTGGCGTACACCAACGGGAGGCGAGCACCAATTACTCAAATCGACCCGGAAACGCAGATAGCTCCCCTGCCGAGCCTACCAAGGGTGGATTACATCTTCGATAGAATCACATCATGCTGACAAGCAGTAGATTTTTACTACTTTCTGTACAGATGAAAAAGTCATGAAGCTGGGGAGCATTATTTTGTATCAAGAGTATCTTTTTAGTCTAATGTTTTAGTTTTTTATAAGCGAAGGGTGGCTGGTATGCGTTGTTTGTCAAGAGTGTGTAATGTGTAAAAATGTATGCAGCAAAATGGTTTAGTAATTTTTGCGGGCTAGAATTGAACGAGTTAGCACTAACAAAATATTGTCTACAATTACGAACCATGTAAAAATTAAAATTATATATTTTATGTCTTATAAGCTCACTTTAAAGACGTATATTTCGAATCAAAATGAAACAAGTTCTTGCAAACTATAAAATTTGCAAAGTTTTGCAAATTATTTGTTATATTTCCTTCTAAAGAGGGACTCCAAGGTCGAACTCATTTTTCTGTTTCCCTCATTTTCCAACAGTCCCATGGAAATTTTAAAATAAAAATACAATTATGCAACCTTACGTTAAAATGGTTGTACTTTGTCATGGTTTTTGAAACCCTGCAAGAGTGCATTTTTATCCAAAAACAAAACAACAAACAAAAACGTTATCGAAGATGTCACATTTCAAATAAATGGTCTGTACCTTTTTGCATATATAGAGAATTTTCAGTTCCTTCCAGCATTTTAGTGATATTCAATCCAAACAGCATTGCGTTTGACCTTTTGACTCCCGCTTAAATTCCTCACTAGAATGTAACGATCCATTTGATTTTAATGTCCGATGAAATCATGTTTCAAATTTCGCTCTGAAAGAGAATCAAATGAAATAACATTTTACGCCATTTTAAGTCGAGGTTAGAGACTTGTAAATTGTCCTCACTTTCGTGCGGTGTCCATCTATTAGAAAATGAGTGCATCACAAAATTCAAATTGACCTTGAAGTTCCTCTTTAGATAATAATTGTAATGAGTTTGATTATGGTTTTTGGCAGGTTGGGATTGTCACTTACTTTAAAAAACATTCACAAGACTTGGAGTGAAAGTTTCTTCTTCAATCAATGACCAACCTTTTATACTGATCGTATCACTCGCTAGTCCATTGCAGATACCTATGTTTGTAAATCTTGTCATGAATCTGTGCTATCAAATTTATGATCGATGAAAAATGTTCTTCCATTCACCCCTATTTTTTGACTTTTGTTTTTAAGCGAGCTATACTTGTTTTGTTAAAAAAATACATGCATGACCGATAATGATTGAACTTGTGGACCATTCAGCCTTTGCCCAGGGCCTTTTCCAAACCTCGGCTAAGGCTCCGTCTACCACTCCAGGCCCCAGGAAACACTGTGCAAAACGCACACTGCTCCAAAATAGATAACGGAGACCAAGCCGGAGCCCAAGCCGAGATTTCGAAAAGGCCAATAAAGTCTACTTTTGAAAACTTTGTATATAAGGACCAGGGCCCAATTTCACAGAGCTGCTTACGCACAAAAAGTTAGTAGCTAAGCACAACAAAATTATACTTACAGGAATAAAGTTACCGGCCAAACTACCATGCAACATGTACAATTTGTGACTGGTATCCTTTTCAATTCTGCTTAGCAATTTCTGTTTAAGCAGCTCTATGAAATTGGGCCAAGTATTCCTGACAAATAGTTCTGTCAATTTGCGAGAACATGGCCACTCAACCCCCCCCCCCCCTCTCTCTCTCTGTCTTTCTGATATGTGAAATCTTTATGATCTCAATACCAACACGCACAAATTCAAAGCCCCTTTTACTGAACATGCGACCCCTTGTTAATTTGGTGAAACTTACACTTCGATTGTATGCTGATTTTATTCAATCTAGTGGGTATACATGAATTTAAAACAAATGATATAACACAACCAGACCCATGGTTTTAGACAAACAATGCAACGATTTAGTTGTTGCAACTGCAATTAGCGAAGAGGAATGATCCAGTCATTTATATTAAGCCGGTCAATTACTTGTACTGAATAGACAAGCTTAATGTCCCTGATATGATACTAATTTGAATACCTAATGTACTTAAACATCACTTATAAAACGTCTCAGCACAAATTACTAATTACCTCTAAATAATTTGCATTGATGTGTATGGTAAACTGTATTGACTGGTAGAAAGCATCGGTGTTACACTAATTAAATTAAATAATAAACCACAAGGGAAACTGACTGGGTAAATTCTTAAATGATTTTGGGTTGAACAAAGAAAAATTGACTAGAGCGGGATTTGAACCAACGACCTCCGGTTTAACGTGCCGGCGCTCTACCAACTGAGCTATCTAGCCCTATGTTGGCGGTTTCCCTATTTTGTCAATATCTTTGTTCGGGGGGTGCCGATTAAATTAGATACATGAATTGATTAATTAACGGACACGCAGTGATCTAATTAGGGTGTTTTAATCGGAAATCATCGACCAATGTACAAGATAAATTGCAAATGTATCAGACCTGATTGTTATTGTCTTCGCTTGATGCATGAAATTGAAATCATAGATTAATTCATTTGCCAACCGCAATAATTAAAACAAATCATTTATGTAAATGCATTGTATCGGTGGGTTCTCTGTTACCCACGCAATGGTATGCACAATTAGCCTCGAAATATATGAAAGAAATTAATAATGAATGCCAACACGCGAACATCCATAAAGCCAAAGATTGTGGTTATAATTTATATTTAACCGTAACAATTTAGTTTTAAAAAGGTAGTTTTTGAAAAAATCAGCCAAACACACACAATAACAAATTTAATCAGAAAGATCAAGATAGGTCCACTTCTTAATATATTATGAAAACATTGTTTATAACTCCGATATGATAAACGGTGCATGTTGTTATTACTATTTATTGTAAGTAAAAAAAAATCTGATAATGGCACAAAGAAATACCCTTCAATGATTTGCACTGTAACCCTTAGGCCATAAAGATATAAATGTAGAGAAGATGTTTGAAGAATACACAGGTTTAGAAGATGGGAACCACAACTTGGGAAAGCCCACTCAATTAGGTAGGGGCTAATGAGAGGCTCCGGTCTGAGTCCGGATACAAGCCCGGGGGTCGACAGAGGTAAAAGGCAGGGAAGAAAACCCCAAAGCCAAAAAGCCAAACCTAATGCGTTTTTGTGTCCACAAGGTAATAATAAGAAGAAGACCAACAATACATGGCTAAACTAAACATGTATGTTTTGTAAACGCGGTTTTCAATGAGGGAAAAAGCTTAAATTTGAACTGTCACAGTCATGTGAGGTTTACAATATGAAACTAAGTCGGTTGGGGAAAAGATTACAAAAATCAATGACGTATGTACGGTATAATTCTTGTTGCTTATGAAAGCTGCTCTGCTGCATGAATACATGAAACGAGATGACTTCGAGCGTCTGGAGAATTTTTGTTTATCTAATGAGTTCCAGTAGGCTACGTTCTTTCTCTATTTTACTTCTAAAACGCGTTGGGTTTGAAATTATGATTTGGGTAATATTTTGTATAACGTCAAGTGGACTGGGAAAAATACACTCATCCCATAGGCAAGGACAATTTTTAATTCTTTATCCATGTTAAAATGCCAGCACAGCGAGTTGAGTTCTGTCTTTAGGCTCTAACTCTATACGTAATGTTATATGACTTCTTAAAATAGCATCAATTTAGTTTTGTTTTGTTTTGTTGCTCCTTTTTTTCTTGTCAAACGGTTTTTAATAGAAATGCCTTTAAAAAAGCCACTGAGATTTTCTTGCGACGGAACAACACTTGTCTCCTGATGTTTCATATGAGAAAAAAAAATTCAATCTCCAAGATATCATCTTTGTCCATATTCCAAAAACAGATCAATAGGTATGAGGGTTATGAATTACCTCGCGACATTCCGGTAACTACTGGCAACGACACCCCGCTACGAATCTTTTTTTGTCAAACGGTAAAGCAACAACGACAACATACGTAAGTCCGTGTCGTGCTTGTATAATTGGACGAAATCGAAGACTAATTGCTGGTCATATTCTTTGCTTATCTCCGCTTGAGATTGTGTTTATATACAATGAATGACCACCAGAGATTTCCTTTTTGAAGCACTAAAGTGGCCTTTGAATCCGATCTCTCGAGAGGAACGTTCGTGATGGGGGGTATGCCGTCTTGATAGCGTCTCTAACTGATTGTGCCAATCTTCAGAAATGGCCTTTATTTTGCCTTAAAGGCATCAATATAAGCGTACGGTTCTGATTTTGCTTGAACATAGAGTTACAAAAATTACACCATCATCAGAACCGCTATCAGTGCACCAATTAATTGGTCCTTTAAGGACACTGTACACTCTAAAACTCCAATGTCAGAATCTATCCGGAATCCCGGTCCTAGTTGACCTGACCCATCGGAACATGGTTACAAATGGGATTTTAAACTCGGATTGTACGTCAGCTTGACCCATTTCTGGGTCATTTTGACACCAGATTCTAAGTCATATTGACCTAGAAATTGGTCTGGCCCCACGGGACACGGATCCGGGAAAATTTTGAAACATAATTTTTTCGTTAATTAATTAAAGTTAAAGAGACACTGTTAATCGGAGAAACAGCTTAAAGAGTGTACAACATTGGTATTTGCCAAAGACTTGTATCCACACTTGATGTGACCTAGCATATACATGAAATAACAAACCTGTGAAAGTTTAAGCTCAATCGGTCTTCGGAGTCATGAGAAAACAGTGAAAAATTTCATTATATGTTTTAACTGTTTTTCAAACATCGGATTTTATCATGCAGGATAAAGACTATTGTTTTACTCATTTCCTAAAAACTATGGCATTTCAAGCGAAACTATTTCAAGGGAAGTTTTCCACCATGACCATCTTTATACCATGTCAGTTATGTGCAAATTTGTGAAAATGTATATTTTCAATCTTACCAATGTTGTACACACCCTTTAATGACTCTTAGTTTTTCGTTCGTCACAAACTATCGAAATCGATTCCTTGGTTCGGCTGAAAGCCTAAGTTTACAACTCAGGGTTAGGGCGTTAGGGTTGGGATGGGGCTTGGTTTGTCCACAATTCCATATTTGAATCAGGTATATCATCATCGCTTCCAGGATTTATTAACTTTCGATGGATGTATTGATTCTGGTGGAGCTTTGAGCAGGATACAATTTCCATAATTCATAATTTTCTTTTTCTTTTCTTCTTTTCCTTCAAGGGGGGGGGGGGGTTGTAAGAAAAACAAAACAAAACTTTCTGTCATCTGAGTATTCGAGTGCAAATAATTGCATATAGTTGTTTAATTTCATCTTTAAGATAGTAGTAGGTTTCCTGGGCAGTTATCAATCCTCCATTCCGTGAATAATTCATTAAGTAAATTAAAAGTGAATTCGTGTTCGTTTAAAAGGTTCCAGGTGGCTGCCCCTGGGTCAGAATGAACCCTTTTTGGGGTCGCACTGACCAGTGCTCAATTTCATAGAGCTGCTTAAGAAGAGAATTATGTTTAGCAACTTTCTGCTAAGCAATAAATAACCAGAATACCAGACACAGATTGTACATGTGACATGATACTTTGGCTGGTAACCTTATTCTGGTCAGCATATTTTAGTTGTGATTAGCTACTTTTTGTGCTTAAACAGCTTTTATGAAATTAGGCCATGGTGTCCAGGTCAGAGATCATTCTGGGTAAATTTGACACACAAAAAACAAGCAGAAATTGCTGACTCTTGAAAAAGGCACTTTCTACTCTTAAAAATGTAGGTTCCCACATACATTGATTTATCATTGAATAGAAACAAAACATGCATCCCCTTTGTCTAGAGTTTGACCCCCCCCCCCCCCCCCCACTCCAAACCAAAACTTTCTGTGTATTTCATTTTGTAGGATAATAAACTCTTCATTACACTAATAAATTTAGAGCGACCCGAGACTGTTTTTAGAGCTGACAAAAATGGTTACGAGTTGCTACGTGGCACCTTTCCCATTAAGGTATAAAAAGTAATGAACAGCGTGCTAAAATATGGAGTAAAGCGAGTGTATAAGTTTAAGCACTGAGTTTGTTTAACATGAATGTTTCAGTTTGTGTTTCGAAAGCTGTTGGAAATGTGAATGGTTCATTGTAAACTATTTGTGGTGATGAAAACAAACAAACAGACCAACAAACAGAACACAACAAACAAAACAAACAGAACAACTCATGTAAGATTGTCTTTATACTTTTAACAAGTGCTTTCTATAGGCTCGGTACCAATAGGCCTACGTGTTGCTCTGAGAAATTATTTCCATTAAAAATAAATGTTACGCTGTGTTCAAAAACTGTTCCCTAATAAACGTTGCATGGCCCGAGTTTTGCCGATTATTTTGTTTCTCTCTGAACGAATTTGGACAGATGATGATGTTTCAAAACGAAAAAAAAAAACTACAACAACTTTCGTTTATGCCACAGACAACGCACAATATACAAGTATTGCAAAAAATGTCTGATGGATGCGAGATAATGTCAGGATCCCGACAGTAATTCACTGTTAGGTTTTACATACTACCACTTTCATTGGCAGATTTGTTCGTGCAGTACCTCGAATGTAAAGCTTGTAACTTTCTCAAATATACCTATTTTTTTAAACAGCTATTTAAATTGTAAATTTAAATTTTGGGGTAAAATCGGCCAAAATTTGGACCTATATAGCACCATTAAGTTTTTTATTTCGATATGCCAAATTCAAGTAGGCCCTAAGCCTGTAGGACAGAGCATAAACTCCATGACAAAGTAATACGGTGTTTTCGGGGGGGGGGGGGGGGTGGCAGTACCTCGTTTTCTGATGAGTTGGTTGTGCATTATATTATAACGTTCTTACGTAGAAAGTAGGAGGATTGTATCGATTTAATACATCGAAGAACCAACGATGAATAATACATTGAAACAACGTGAATTAACGTGTGTTGCGTGTTCCTATTAATTAATGGAGATAGAAGCTAAGGAATGCAAATACTTCATACGTTAACCTTCCCAGAAAAATGCTTGAGGGTTGGAGAGCGATGAGCTTGTTGCGTGTAATGGGGATCGAGGGGATTGAGTGATCTGTGTTTGGGCCCGTCAGTAGGTGGATGACAGTTTAGGAGCAAAAGGTATCCACGGGGGAACTCTAAGGGTGGGTGGGAGGGTTGTACCACAAGGAATGTTGTGTGGAAAGTCTATGGGAGGGTGTTAATGAAGAGTACAAGGGAGAGAATGTTGGAAATCTCCAAAGCCATGCACATTATTTAAATGTTTGAGTGTCTATCGCATTCGTGTTCTTTAGTTGTATAAATGTTTGTATGGATTAGATGTAACAGAGATAAGACTGACAATGGAGGGAAATGAGATATAGAGTGGAGACTGCTGACTACAGGGTTGTCAGGGCATTTTCGATATTCTGGATTCTGGTTACAACGGCCATTTTCAAAGTGTGTCATAGAAACCTCAACCAGAGCCTTAACCTTTGCCGAAGCAGAGGCAAGAGGATTCATTTCCAAGAAACTATATGAGGTATGATTCCATTTAAACATTCAAAGATGTGTTACTGTGGTAGAATTGGGAGTAATAACAGCTAAAACTGTGAGTCCCAAACCATATAAACTGATTCGTTGAAATTGTATGCGAACCTGTCTGGCAGTTTTGCCAACGTGACCAATGCGAGTGTGTCTTTAAAGGTCTTATACTGGATTGGGGGTGATGAAAAAACATCATGGTTTAGTTTTAGTCCGAAAGCTTACTGATTATGAAGTTCATACCAGAACTATTTGTCCGTGAAATGTTTCCCTCTGAAATGAATTCATAATCGAGAAAACTGTATCTGTAAACATCAAAACGCATCAACTGCGTTTACATACTGAAAATTGTGCTAGTTTATCACTATTTTCACCTGACTCGCACAAATGCAACGGGTTAAGCCCAAATTTTCACAGGTTTGTTATTTCATGTGAACGGTTGATCACAAAAACATGAACACTGTCTGAGACTATTTGCCAGCTCTGTCAATCCTGTAGACTATCTTTAAACAGCGGAAAGGGTTATTTATGGTGTGTTTATTGAAAACAAGAGGATAATAATATGATGAATGATATAAAGGTACATTCCCTTTAATTTCGGCTGAAGTTATTAGCAGTCTAGAGTGGACAATTTCTCAAAACAAAACTGTTTGATTTAGTGCCCCGTCTCGATGAGGGAATTCTCAAAACACTTACTTCAGTTTGACTGAAGACTGCTGCACAAGAACAACACTGACTCTAGAACAGGAATGAAAAGGCTTTTGCCACCGTGACCGTAGTATTACGCGATGTGACAAATGAGGGGAGAGAGGGGAAAACTGAGAGAGGAACTTGCGTCAATTGACTGTGAGAACAAAAATATTGGTGCACTTAAGGTGAAGAAGAAACAATAAGAGCTGTCATTACAAGGAAAGGATGCAATGAAGAAGAATCGTGGAAGGGGGTAGGTGCGATTATAGGTGAATGAGGACATAATGAAATCTTGGAAGAAGTTAAGTAGCCTCAGTGAGTCGTGTTAGGTTTTTTTTTTCCTGGTTGTATATTAAAGACTAAGAGCGTTATACGGATGAAAATGTCTGCAAATGCATGCTAGAATGGGGTGGTGAGGAAAGGGTATAGATAGATAAATGGTTTATTCATTATTTCAAAAATACAAAAAGACATCACAATCAGAGATTGAATTGCGTCTAAATTTACATAAAATCAATTAAAACTTCATTAGAAAATAGAGCAACAACAACAATAATAATTTAACAAAACAAAGTATAAGCTTTACTTTGTGTACTTTGTCTAAAATCTAGCGAAACAAATATAATCTGGGTATTCTGGTTCACTATTAATTGCCGTGTCACGTTCACTTGGAGAGGGGACAATTTCTGCTTGCTGGTTCACTTGAAAAGGGATAGCAATAGTGAATCAGGAACTGTGAGCTAATGTTTGCTGTCAAAACATAAATCACTTGATTGTCAGTTTGAAAGAAATAGTGGTTATTCAAAATCGAAACACTTCGTGCGTGATGAATGTTGTTGAAGGCTCATCTGCCCGTTACTTGGGGGATAAATGTAGGTTTGAATTTGAAGGCGGAATGTACGATTGTCAATGGGCCTTGCGCATTGACGTCATACGCCGCCATCTTAGAGATAAGACAATGGTGAGATAATGAAAACACATTTTTATGTACACGCAAAGCATATTTTTACTTCCAGCCGAGGATTTCCGACCCCAATGAAGAAGGCCTATCATAAAACTGGTTTGTTAACGAGGCTCACTAATTAAAAAGTTGATCCCTGTACCAATCCTCCAGAGAAATATTTTCGTCTGAAATAATATCAAGGTCTAGAAAATAGCATTTGAAGATCCCCGAATCACCTTTACTTATTACGATCGCCGCAGTCAAAACGAATGTGCTTATATTATGTTTGTGTGCCCACTCGAATATGCACGAGACCTTTGTCAAAACGTAAACCTTGACCACATTTTGTGTGTGGAATTGTTACAGATTGGTTGTATGATTTCTATTTTTAACCGAAACACTCTACTTATTCTCTGGTTGGGAAGAAGTCCATTGTTCCAAAAACAATGCAGTATTGTGCCATTATTAAAATATATTTTACTTATATCCAACTGTAACCCCCCCCCCCCTTTAGAATTGTGTGGCAACTAATTGTCTCAAACCAAGTATGGGGCCATCTCATTTGATATGCCGCAATTCTCCCACACACCTTGTGTTATGTGCCGTGAATACCACTCGGGTATCCTCAATATTGAACATTCAAGTAAATATTTCACGTGCATGCAAAGACCAGGGCGGCATTTACCAAGTGGGCGAATGGGTTCTAGGTGTTAGCTTGCCCTTGTAAAAATCGGTCAGATGTGACAAACATTGTGATTGTTTCTGTTCATCAGAAAGCCCCGTGTGTGCCCC
The DNA here is from genome assembly GCA_037783415.1 of Leptasterias polaris. Classification (NCBI taxonomy): domain Eukaryota; kingdom Metazoa; phylum Echinodermata; class Asteroidea; order Forcipulatida; family Asteriidae; genus Leptasterias; species Leptasterias polaris. The sequence continues at coordinate 6,282,608 of JAZGTN010000015.1, read as the reverse complement.
CCCCCCCCCCCCCACCTCATCTCATCAACAAACTTGTCTCTCCCACTCTTGGCAACCGTTGCTATGAAAGTCGAGTAGAAACTTTGTTTATCTTATGACATTATTTTTTAGATACTATTGAAATGCCTTGATTAATTTCTCGCATGGTGCCAATATCATAAAGGTGGTCAATCATACGATTATGCTAAACAAATTCCTGTTGAAAGCAGGATGCCAGTCATGTACGGTACAAGTGACATTAAAATTTGGCTGGTAATCCTTTCCTAATAAGCAAAATTTGGTTGTGCAAGCTATATGAAATTGCACCCTGATCAGACAGAGTAGCTGTTCGCAATTGAATTTCCAGGGTTTTTCGTGCTTCTTCATCTGCATGAAAAGAAGCAGGTGAAATAGTTCACGTCTTGTTAGGTTTTACCAGCATTTCATCAAATGGCAGTCATCTAATTTATTCCCTTGTACATATAAAAACAAGAACGAGACTAGAAGGGCAGAATTAGTCTGGTTCCTTTTTTTGCTGGATACGGACAGTCAGTATTTTTCAATGATGTTGAGTTGTGTGAAGTGAGGAATAGATGGGTTTGACTGGTGAATGGAAGTCATCTCCCTTTTTTATGTCTTGCAAATCAAAACAAAAACTAGACTAGAAGGGCAAACTAGGTCTGGCTTCCTACAGTTGCAGGAACAATCAGAATACTCTTACTTTGGGGTACAGGGAGAAATGACGATGGTAGCATTGGTAGGTTAGTGTGAAAGTGAGAGATGATCACGTTTGACTGGAGAACAGCTTGTCACGATGTGAAAGGTTTGGGTTTGATGGTGTGTCGTCCAGTGGACAGAAGACTGAAATGTGTTTGATACGGCGGCCCTGAATGTACATCGCAAAATTGTTGAGATAAACGATGTCCATTTGGGGCCACCATAGTATGACTATGCAGACTGAATGATGGGAACACAACGAAGTATGAGTTGGCGGGAATACTAGAAGAGATGAGATGAGAGTGTCAAAGGGATGTCGTGGTTACATCTGAGGGGTATTGAGAGAGTGAGTCAAAGTTATTTATTATATTGGATCATAGACTTGGGTAAAGAGATGCAGCGGATCCAGAAAACTTGTGATCGGGTACGTAAGCGATTGAAAGGAAATGAATAAGGGTTGAGGAATTGAGTTAAAGTAAACTTGAGTAGAACCAATAAACATGCAACATAAAGCAACGGAAAAAATTAGTGCGCAGCGTTGCGTGAACAATACATCGTTCGCCATTATGTAGTCTGAAAAGAAATCTGGCCTCGGTGGAGTAGTCTCTCACACTCACGGCACTGACAGCTTAGATAAACCAAATTGACAAGAAAGTCTCGTGAAATCAAATGATGTCGATGAAATCGTTTTGTCGCCATTCATGCCGGTCTTTAGTCGCGAACAATGGAAGTAGGTCACACCAATCAATTGAACACAACCGTCGGCGGCCTTACCAAACAGTTCGAGATCAGTTGCACGCATAAGTCTTTTTAAACAGGTAGTCTTAAAAAGGTGGGCGGTTACGTCTAAGTGTATGTTGGGTTGGTCGCCATTAATAGAGACATGTCATACAACAATAGTTAATGTTTATTGTTTGTACAGCCGGGGTCTGTTATGGAAAGGGTTGGTGTTTGAAGGTGCCTTGTGTAGGTATAGATGTTACCCGCATGTTTTGTGCTTGCCTATTTCCAAATATGGTTAATTAGGTCGAATGAGTATTGATGCATAACCTCAAAAATGTTAAATTAAAAAGAATGTAATTCTCGTGTTAAAGAAGATCAATGGATTTTATAAATAATTGTTGTGTTTTCATCTTTAAAGACGAAGCAGAGTAGTTGTAATTATCGGGTTTTTATGTTACTCTTTCAACCTGAAATATCACTGATTGTAACAGTAACAGTAACCTCAAAGATAAATAACCGTCTGAAAAACTGTCGAGAAACTATAATTTGACGATTTAACAAATCAAATGTGCTTTATTCGAATGCCGCAAAATAAACAATCCCGATATTAATATTATTTGTACAAAATCTTTAACGAAACAAAAAGCAGTTTTCTGTGTTTTCTAAAACGCGGTTGACTCCTTTGTAAAGTGTGCTTGTGGTGACTGTACAATAGAAATTAAATATTTCCTTCAAAAATGCATTGACGTACTGTCACTCTTAAACAGGCGGGAAACACTGGTGGTGTCAATGACTTTATCAGCTCTTTATGTGAGCGAACTCTTTCGTGAAATAAAACTGTGCAAGATCAAGCACATCGAGAAAATGGCGGGGGAAAAAACACAATACGTTTTCACTGTTTTAAAATATTGGGTTTTGCGTTCTCGCAAGATCAAAACTAACTGACTTACTAATTATTTAAAAAAAAAACTAACATGATTTCAAGCAGAAATATTTCAAGGGACGTTTTTAACCGTGACCATCTTTCTACTTTATACGGTGTTGTGCGTAAATCTGTGAACGTTTATGTCTTCAATCCAATTGAGCTCATCCTTTAAAGAGACGAAGAACTCGAAAATACGTTTTAGTAAATCGAATCCAATTTGTTTACATATAACGATGGCATTTCAGACGGAATATTATCTCAAGAAACAATCTGCCTTTGTACTGCGGCCTCCGTAGAGGTAGTATGATTGACAATTGATTTGGTGGCTTCAGTGGAGCACTGGGTTGGCCTCGTTTCTATTTATTGATGTAATGATGTTGAGGTTAACAAAGGTATGACATCGTTAAAGAATACTGTGGGCCAGGGTGGGTGCAGCCTATTCACTAAAATCCAATACAATTCAAGGATAGTACTATTCAAAAATATCTGAAAGACTTATAGCCGCTTGAAATAAAAAGACAGCTATTTATTGACGAAAAGTATGTATACTCTCTGTTCATTTTTACGTGGTTGCCTTCCTTTTGTGTAAAAAATATAAAAAGAAAACCAACAACTGCTAGAGGAAAACCGAGGCCAAAAACTTGCTGCGATACCTTTGATGTTTGAAGTTGACAACCCCAATGTTGGGCCTTGATTTTTAGTCAGCCCCAAGAGAAATTACCCTCCACTCGTGGATTTTACCAAAACTTATGAAGACCTTTGAATCGTGGTCTTCCGTACCCCCAACTCCTGCCCCATGGAAGAAAGAAATATATATTCGTTTTACCAGCGAACAGGGAGATATCAAACAATTTACCCTCTGTGTAGTTCGAACTAATTATTGGTTTAAAATAATAACATAACATAACTAATACATATTTCCAACTGAAACATCTAAGAGTCGATTTCCGCTTTTGGCATTTTTATTTTTATTTTTATTTGTTATCATTTTAATATAGAATGATGTAGTTTGGGTAACACTAACAGATATAAACAATATTGTAAACATTAAATAAATGCAAAATATGAAAAGGTAATGATTTCAAAGACTCACCACCATGTTAAATTCGACCTGTTTATCTAGCTCAGTGTTCCGGTTGGTCGATCTGATCTAATGGGTTTCGCCTTTTCAAAGGAATCTATGTTCTAGGTCAATGGCGACTGTAGTGGATGCTAATGTGATTATTCCGGGGGGATACTCCATTTGCTAAGAAATGAACTGAAAACTGAAGTTCTAAAAAAAAAAAATAACAAAATAAAACCAAATCAATGATTTCCTTCGATCTGCTTTGTTATTCCTTTTTCTTCGCAGAATTATCCAGTGAAATTATAACAAGCAATGGCAGTCATTTTTAAGACTTGAAAATTTGTTGCTAATCTATCTATATTGTTTTCAAACTTCAAATCTGCGATGGCCATAAAGTCAATTTCCTTTCTCGTGACATGCATTGACTGGGGTGCCAAATGTCATGCTTGTATTATCAAAGGAACAAATTACCCAACTGCCACCAACTGCCCAAGTATTAAAGCTTTGTATGGTGTGCATAAGAGGAAGTATTACAAGTACCACTAAACAAGCGGGTACATCCATTTGTGAATCGCTTTTGGGAGAACTGTTGGTCAACCCCACCCGTAACCATCAGGGGGGCAAAATGTGCATAGCGACATATTTTTGCCCGTCCTTTTTTAGCGCTCCATCCGATCAGCACCAAATTTTCTGACTTCTCTCAGTATTTATCTACCGTCATACTGCAAAAAAAAACTAATTGCCATCCGGGGTCAGCTTTTACCGTGGCAACCGTTTCTTTGACTTCGGTCAAGCGATTTTAACGAGGTTCTTTTTAAGGTTTGTTGTAATTTTCATTAAAATCTCTATTGTTTTTTTCTCTAAGGAAAGTGTAAGTGATGTGCCAAGTGGTGCCATGGTGTTAATATGCATTGTGGTAATTAAGAGTAGCCGTCATATTCGACGGCCATCTTGGTTTTTGTGTTTTCAGCCCGTGTTTTGGGGCTTTAAACTAATTCAAAATTATAATCAATGGAATATTTTTAATGGGAGTGCAAATTGCCAGTTTTTGTAGCAAAACAATAGTTTAGGATTATCGATCAACCCTCATCATTGCACCTGCACTTGGCCAAAAATTGCAAAAATGATAAGTTTTAAGTTGAAAAACTAAAAAATACAAGCCCCCCCCCCCACCCCCGTGGGATAAATCAATGATTATAGTGCCGACCCCAACTATGATATACAGTTTGAAATTATTGGAATAATACATTTCTTGATCCAAAAAGGGAACAAGTACCCCCCTAAAAGCCCTTTAATTGTAATTATTTGAAATCGTTTTGCAGTCTTCAAGTAGAACGTGGTAAAATGAACACTTGTGGCAAGTTTCATTTAAAAAAACGTTTGGTACCCCCGTTTGGTACCCCCGTGGTCCTCGAAGTCAAAAGAAAAAAAAGGGAAAAAAATCTGATATAAAGGGTTATACGTGATCCTGAAGTGTGATTAAAATTGTAAAGATTCTTTTTAAAATCAATTTAGCTCGAAGAACCGGGTCACGTTTTAAAACAAAGTAAAAGTGAGCCTGATAACAAGGATAAATTCAGACTTATGGTCAACTTAATTGTCCACACTCCAAATCGACATTACGTGAGTGCAAGGCCTAGTACCGCTGGCAAAACTGCATGCATTTCCTTCGTAAATACTCGATCGTTTAACAGGCGACAAACAAGGCCTGGGTACGTGCCCCGTCTCAGCAAGCCATCCTATTATATTCTTATTCCCATTCTCTTTCTATTTTTGATTTCCAATTTGGTTTTGTGAAACAACATGCATACTCTTAGCATCGTTTGCGAGCCCACAGATCAAGGTAATGCCATATTAATTCAGTAGTAAAATTAGTTGCCACATGTGAGGTGGGATAGAACAGTTGACGCTTCCCGCCGAGCTATCTTGTTAGATATGGTGCAGCCGGTGTAGGTTTCGCGCACTCGTAAAAATTGGCTTAGCATAACAGTTTACTTCAGCGACGATGTGGGTACGTTTCAGGGTCAATATTGTATGAAACGCAAATTCATTTAGTTATTTACTTGGAGTCAACTTCGCCCAGATTTTTCCCGGTCTTTTATTTCAAAAAATATTTATATGAATAGTTACGTTGAAAGTTAGTTTTTTCCAACAATACTGCCTGAGTGTATATGTTTATATGAGATTTACAAAACAATGCAGCCTCAATGGAAACTTGTACGACTGTTTCACTGTGGTTATTTAATTATGTTTAATAGTTTTTGGTTAGATTCACACCGAAGTTGATCGCCGGAAGACGAGTGGGCATTCAGGTTGGCTCAGTGTTTTCACCTCTGTGGGCCCCGGTTTGAATCCCGAACCGGAACAGGATTGAGTTTTCTGTCCCCACCTGGTTTTTGACACCTATTTTGGGTTATTCCTTTGACATTTAAAACTGACGTTTCTTTGTGGATGTTAGTTTTGGGTTAGATTCCCACCGAAGTTGATCGCCAGACGACTATTTGTTTATACCATTCTGGGCATTCAGGCTGTGCTCAGTGGTTTCTCCCCTGCCTTTCACCTCTTTGAGCCCGGTTCGAATCCCGAAAAGGAGTGTGGTATTTGGATTGAGTTTTCAGTCCTACATGGTTTTCCCCTAATTGTGGCTTTCCTCTGACAACTAAAACTAACATTTCCTCGCCATCTACTTTTTTTTGTTTTTGTTTTTTTCCGGTACAAGTGGAGTTTAACTCTGTTTATTATCATCAATCATTCTCTATTTACAACAAAAAGAACAACAAACATACGGAAATGTACAAGTTATGCAAATGTTTAACATTTGAAGACAAAATTAAATTATAAGTTAATCAAAGAAATAATAAATAGTAGACAATTAAAAAAATATTCAAAAAGAACAAAAACAAACGGCAAATTTACTCTTAGGCTACTCAACAGAAAATAAACGATCAAAATGTGAATTTGAGCTTGTCGTTTTCAAAATAGGCCTACGTGTTACAGTTCTAGTCACTTCTGGGGGTCTCTCGAATTCAACCAGAAAGACACAGTAATGATGATCCGTGTTGTATAAACCCCCAGTGAAATCCGCTAACAGCTCATGCTGAAATATGTTATCATTCCCATTGTCTTATTACCACAACTTACTCACCTGTCAGCTCAAATGCCATGATATCCTCCTATAGAGGGGAGTGTCAACCAACAGGGGTCAGTGGTTTTTTGTGAAGAGTGGGGGGGCAGGGCAAAAGTCTGCCAGCGTTATTTGTTTACAAAAACGGTCTGTAATTTTAAGGTAGACGAAACCAACTTAATTAATGAAGCAAACAAAACAAACTCCAATTAACCAAAGCCATACACGGACATGTAAACAAACAAAACACTTACATTAAAAATAAATTGTTGGGGGAAAAGGCAAAACAGGTGCTTGGGAGCTTAAACCTTGGAAGCATTTGCTGATAGTGCGATGATTTGTTGCGTCCGAACTGGTGTTTAAGAAAGCATTTGTTTGCGTCAAATTAAGGATCGTCTGTTGTAAATAGCAAGATTTTCTTTAACAAAACTGGTGTGAATGAGGAAAAGATTGACAATATTATACATTTAATAGATGTTATAAACTGTTAAATACCAACATGCGCTCCTGCCCAGATTTGGTATATTGCTGTTCATATTTTGTAAAAAAAAATTGCTATTATAATAAATTAAAAAAACTATAAGTATTTATTACGTTGTTAATATACCAAAGTATATTGTTAATATACCAAAGTTTGTATAATGATAATATAAAATTCATTTAAAGAAATATATATAAAAAAGAGGCGTGTTTTCATTGATGGACCCTATATTCCGTCTCTTGTTAATTATTAAATACAAAAGGGAGAAGTGATCGATGCGTGAAATCAATAGCTGTCTGAATGTTTTTCGCACTTTTTCATTATTCTTTAATTTTGTATTGGAGTTCCACGACGCTAAATATAAACTACCATGTCTACCCTTTTTGAGAAAGAAAAAAACCTGTTGAAATGTTTATGCTGTTCAACTTTGCGAAGATAATTGTTGTACTTAATATTTTAAAGGCTGTCTTTATATTTTTGGCCTAAGATAATGGCTAATCCTATTTGATGGGCGAAATAAATAATAATAATAATGATAATGTTATGTAGTGCTTTTTCATCAATATTATTGTTGCTGGGGTTTGTTTGATTTTTAGTTGTTAGTGAAATTACCTCGTTGGTATTAGAAGAGTAAATCATTCCTTATAGACAATTATCATGGTACCGCCATCTTGTTTTTCCTACCACTCAAATCAGAGTATAGACCTTTCTTTTGCAACGTCACAGCCCGAGTTTTTGCCAACCCGAGTTGGAAAAGTATGGAAAGCCATAACTGCAAATCAAAAACAGATTGCCACAGTTTGTAGCAGTGTTACACAAGTATTCAACAATAGTGTTGAATTTGTTGGAAACAAATCAACCAATCATGGAAGGTAATTCCGTTCATGAATCTTTACAGAAAATGTTGAATTTGGTCACAACATTTTTTAACACGATTGAATGTTTTGCTAACATTCGGCCGTCCATGCCAACCGGCGCACTTTGTTTATCAACAAAAGAAAGGTCTATACAAAATCAAACCGAGATTGGAAGGGAAATTAGTCTGGCACCTTTCCAGCAGAACGTAAATCAGTATTAAGTAGTGTTGTTTATCACAGGGGGCAAGTGTTAATATGGCGGCAGCATGATTTTGGTAAATAAAATCAATTTGTACCAACTTCGAAGGTTCACGTTTGGAGAAATCATAACAAATTGATTGTCTGGTACACTCTAAAAACTTTGATCCAGATTCCGGATCCCAGGGGCATGACCCATTCCAGGCTGACCTGGATACAGGTCAAAACATGGACCCATATTCTGCATCAATTTGACCCATACTTGGTTATTCTGATACAGCTTCCAGGTCATACTGACATAGGTCAAGTCTTACGTGACCCGGATCCGGGTCATTGTTGAACCTTGAGTTTCTAGAGTGTACGTTGTGCACGGTCATATTGAGCCTATATCGATTATGGTAATATAAGTAAGCAATGACTGGGACTAGAATACAGTATTTCAGACATAAATATTTCTCATATCAAATAATAAATTACAATTGAAACTGGCTGTGTAAGTTTGACCACATCAATGGCTGCCACTTCCCAGGTTGTATCGAAACTTGTTTTATTTCCCGAAAGCCTTTTTTGTGTAAAGTATTACTTTCTGCACTCTAAATACTCCTGGGTCAGAATTGACCCAGAATTGACCCTGATTCTGGGTCTCAGGGGGCCTGACCCATTACTGGGCTTGGCTGATCCATATTCTTTATCTTAAAAAATTGTTTTTGACCCGAATTCTGCGTGAATTTGACTCATTTCTGCGTCTTTCTGACACAGCTTTCAGCTGGTCAAACTGACATTAGAAATAAGTCAAGTCTCACGTATCAGGTCTGACTACCTAAGGAACTCAAGGATTAAAACCTCTCTTTAAAAAAGGGCCGTTAAAATCCTAGTTTTTTCGTGGGAGCAATTACTCACTTATAAAAACAGACGAGGCTATTGAGACTTAATAGTTAATGGTTAATGGTGCAGCGTTAATGCATGTCAACATGCCACATGATCTTTAGATCATTCGTCCGTGGATTGATAGGCTTCAAAACCACGTTTCAAAACCACGGCTCCTGCTAGGGCTCCGGCTTAGGCTCCGTCTAAGGCTCTGGTTTAGGCTTAGGCTCCGGATAAGGCTCCGACTGGGGCTAAGGCTCCAGCTGAGGCTTAGGCTTAGGCGCCTGTTCAGGCTCTGGCTTACGCCCCGGCGTAGGCTCTGGCTAAGGCTCCGGATAAGGCTACATTCGAGGCTGAGGCTCCGACTTGGGCTTCGGCTGAAGCTCCTGCTGAGGCTTAGGCGCTTGTTCGGGCTCTGGCTTCGCCCCGGTGTAGGCTCGGGCTTAGGCTTAGGCTTTCCGTCCACTTTCGGTACCGGACTTCAAACAGGCAGACGGTGCCAAAGCCAGACCCAAATTTGAAAACAAAAATTTGTGTTTCTTTTCAATTTTTTGCCAGCTTAGCTGTAAACGTTTCGAGCTACACATGCCTATCCAAATGAAACAACCCTACTGACCAGTCCAGTTCTTAGAACATAGGGCCCTACAGTCGTGAGCAAAATATGATGATTTTTTTAGAATTAGTTCACCCAAAATGCTCCATAGTCAACCTTCTCAGTGCACAGTATTTGACAATTTTCCCCACATTTATCTCTGATATCCGTACATATCGTTGATTTACAGAAAAAGTCGTAGGTGTGCACATTATTCACGAGGCTTGGCGCCAGTTGTTCCCACAATTTAGCGTAATTCACTCTTGTTAAGTGCCATCTGACACAGAAATCTCAAAAATTTTAATATTTCCGGGCTATTGTAAAGGAATTCGCAAGCATGAAAATGATATTTCCACGTATAAACCATGTCTGCCATTATTTCTCCCACTTTCATATAAGTCGAGATTATCCACTGCATGAGCTTATTAAACCATAGTACTTTCCCAATACGTATCAGCAATCTAAGCGCCTACAGAGGTCCTCGGCCCCGTGATAAATTTAATAAATGCCCGTCACCCCAGGCAGCGAAATCTCCGGAATGTCGCAGCTAAAGCCTTCAGTTGCTAGTTCGTCTCTTGTTTGGGGGTGTCTTTTTTCTCTTTAATATAACTTCGGATAGCTTCATCAAAATCTTTATTGAAAAGGAAAGTAAATAGTTTGCTCCATGAAACATCTCAAGGTTTAAAAACGAGAGTGCCTATATGATGATTCGGTTACTTATAGTGTGTGCACAACATTGGTAAGATTGGACATATTAATGTGCAAAGATTTGCACACAACTTGACATGGTGCACAGATGGAAGCAGAGGAGACTTTCCTCAAAATGTGCTTGAAAGGCTATAGTGTTTGGAAAATTTGTAAAACAATTAGTTTTGATCTTGTGAGTCCAAAACCCAATGTTTGAAAACATCGCTATTTTCTCGTGACACCAATGACAGATTGAGATCAAACTTTCACAGGCTTTCATTGGGTCACGTTATGAATTTCGGATACTGTTATTTGACAATGTTTTCCGTGCTGTGAAGAAGCAAGATAGTTGTTCACACCGGTATTATTTACATTTTTATTTTGTATCGAGCTTGCCTCAACAAGCAGCCATGATGGTCTACCACAATGGTTTATAATAATTGGAAGGTCAGTGGTTCGATTCCAATCACAGACGCCCTTGTAATGATGGTTAACCCTTTGTGTATCACAACATGATGACCCAGTTTGCGAGATGGTTGATGGACCCTAATTTAATGTTTGTACGATAACGTTATGACAAGCCAAGTGATGCAAGATGTCTATCTCCCATCTGTCAATGCCAAGTCGATCTCTGAAGACAAAATCAGTCAACAACATACAGGTATAGTTGCCTGACTTCAACATCATAAAACACATCAATACTGGGAACACTCAGCCAGGTATCTTGACGTCAGTCCCTTCTCGGAACACACCGTGAGACTGCGCGATCCCACACAATTATTTCGGATCACTGGCTTTGTGAAGGTGGAGGCCTGCCCATTCCTTGTTGCTTTTGTGTGTGTGTGTGTGAGTTTAGAAAAATGTAATAATATGAACGCATCGACCAGTCGGTCAATACACCAACACGTCAAATATTTCTCAATTAATGATGAGTGAGAACTTAACGATCAAGGGGAAACACGTCATGTCGGGTTGCCGACTCTGACGACAACCCATAATGAAGGGAGGGCAAAAGGTTGCGCCCTCCTCGATCCCAGCGTCCATGAATGGTGAAATTAGCGAAGAATCTCCTGCCCCCGGGGCCAGTGAGAAATAGCAGGAAAGTGACTGTGTGTAGATGCTGTGACCACGCACAGGGAAAGAGTGAGTTACACTCGGTTAAAAAAACAAAACAAAAAAACCTTTTGGCCTATACCACTCCGCGGTGCTGCGGGGTATCTTGGCAGAGAATAGCGAATCCAAAGTCTCTTCATTAAATTTATTACCCCTTTTGCAATCCGGTAAATTAAATTCTGATGCGGAGACTAGACCAGTACTCCTCAAAATGAGGGTTCAGTAAGCTCCCTACCTTCAAGTCATCGGCTTCACTGCGTCGTTCGATCTAGGTCCCGCACGCCGGCTTCCCTTTTAGCAGTGATAGACAGCAACAGATACGGGAGGTTCTGTTATTCTTAACGGCTGATATCTGACGCTCCAGGTGGACTTTTCTAAGATGATTTAATATGATGAAGTTAATTCCCGCAGGAGGCAATCTAAATTGACAAATATTATCAACATATATCTACCCTAGATGTTTATTAATAATAAAAATGAAAATGTTTAGTAATAAAGTCATTTCTTCCGGAGATAGTAAGAAAGGCACTTTGAGACTGTGCAGGTCTTAAACTGATTTGTTTTGACAACAATAAAAAATGTACTTTTTAAGAATTTGTTACACGTATTTTAAATAATTGTTGATTTTAAATGTTAGGCCTAACCTCGATCAGGATTAAAGTACTTAACAAAAAAGCATTATTTTAATTTACAAACATGGAGGGACAACTAAACTAATCATGGGCGGTCTGGTTTTGTGGTTTTTTCCCCCTGTCTTTCACCTTTAAGGACCCCGGTTCGAATCCCGACTCGAGCCTTGCATGATGGGAGTCGGGTTTTCAGTCCCTATCTGATTGTGCGCCCCCTCCGCCACAGTTAACCCCCAGTTTGGGGTTTTTATTCTATATGCAAAACTGCATTTCTTCTATGCGCAGGTATCTTCAGGCCTACGGGTTGCAGTACAAGACACTTTTTAGGTCTCCTTTGGTTTTTTGTTACCAGAAAGTAAATTAAGAAATGGTAATTCATCATAATTCAGACAAAACTAGAGCTCCGTCTATTTTAGTGCTGCGTTTAATAAAGATCTCTCAATGAACTAAATCAATCAATAAGTTGTTATTAAATTTGTCCATTGTATAAATAGGGGTCTCCACTCGACTAGCTAGGCTGTTTGGAGACCTCAGTCCATACACAGTCATGCGCAAGTTGTTTGCTTTTATATAAGTATTGTTCATCTTAGTATATACCACTCATGTCTTGGGTTGCTTGAACATGTCCACGCATTCAAACCGAGGACTTGGAGAGGGTTTTAACAAAAGGGATCCGGGAAAAAGTCACACCGAGGACGTCCTCGATTCGATTTCGTGTACAAAACCAATGGGGACGTCTCCAAAAAAAACTATGTCCAAACAATGGGAGAACAAAGAGAAGTCCTCGGTTGACACCATAAACACGGGATGTAGAGTATGTGTGTGTGTGATGGAAAACAATAAGTAGAAGAAGAAACCAGGTAACACCTGAATCTATCTATCTATCTATCTATCTATTTATCTATCTTTATACTAATGTGAGTAACCCCAGGTAGCAAGCCCATATGGGGCCCATATGAGAAATATCTGGGCCATATGGACCTGGGCCAACCCATATGGTACCCATATGGGGCCCTTATGGGTGTGGGTTATGGGGAATATTCCCATATGGGGCCCATATGGGAAAAACATGGGCTAGCCCATATGGGCAAAATATGCAGTGTCCCATATGGGTATCATATGGGGAAAACATGGGCTAGCCCATATGGGCAAAATATGCAGTGTCCCATATGGGTATCATATGGGGAAAACAAGGGATTGCCCCATATGGGCAGAATATGAATTGGCCCATATGGGTATCAGATGGGGGAAACGTGGACAATCCCATATGGGCAATCCCATATGGGCAGAATATGAAGGGGCCCATATAGGTATCATGTGGGGAAAACATGGGCTAACCCATATGGGCAAAATATGCAGTGTCCCATATGGGTATCATATGGGGAAAACAAGGGATTGCCCCATATGGGCAGAATATGAATTGGCCCATATGGGTATCAGATGGGGAAAACGTGGACAATCCCATATGGGCAGAATATGAAGGGGCCCATATGGGTATCATGTGGGGAAAACATGGGCTAACCCATATGGGCAAAATATGCAGTGTATCATATGGGGAAAACAAGGGATTGCCCCATATGGGCACAAAATGAATTGGCCCATATGGGTATCAGATAGGGAAAACATGGACGATCCCATATGGGCAGAATATGAAGGGGCCCATATGGGTTTCGTGTGGAAAACATGGGCTAGCCCATATGGGCAAAATATGCATTGTCCTGTGTGGTTATCATATGGGAAAACATGGGCATTTAATTCCCATATGGGCTGAACATTCAAAAGACCAAATATGGAAAAATATGGACAATCCCATACGGGCAGGAAGGCTCATATGGGTGGTATTAAAAAGACCTGGGCAAAGATAATACAAAGAAAGACCTCGGCCATTACGGGGGTTAATATTATAGTTTAGAATATAATTGTCTAGTTTAGCAAGCCCAAGGGTTTATAACCCTTCCAATGGATTTTGTAATTTTCTCCGGACAAACTTGGATGAAACATTTATGGAAAGGCCCACATAAGAATAGGAATTACCTTTAAGCAATCCCTTGTGTGCATTGATATGAAAAGGTTCATTTGGTTATCCTATAAGCACGACCTAAACAAACTTTGGTGTTAGAATATGCAAAGACCCATATGGGTACGATATGGGTAAGACCTGGGCAAACCCATATTGGCAATATGCAAATTTATGGGACAGGGCATTGAAGTAGTGTGTTTTTAATAATTTTGTTAAACAATTTAGTGAAATTTAGCTCTGTAAAGTTGTTTTTGTACTTTTTTGTAAGATATTCGTCCATAAGAAAAATACATACATAAAATTTACAATTAGACGCTTTCATTTAAAACAAGCTAATTCAAATAATGACATTTTTAATTAAAAACTATTAACCATGACTATAGGTCTTCAGTATGTGGACTATATATATAATACATGCAGGTAGGTAAAGGTATATACTTATACGCCATATTATAAATGAGTAATATAGTTTGTATTTAGTGGTATTGTAGATTAGTATACATGTAATGTAATGTAATCGTTCATATAATTAGACTTATCATTAACATTAAATAATTAAATAATTACTTGAATATATTATAAGATCATTAACATTAAATAATTACTTGAATATATTATAAGGCTATCTGGGCTGGCCCATATGGGCCCCATATGGGACCCTCATTTTGGCCCAGATGTATCCCAGACGGGTTATCTGGGTCAACCCATATGGGACCCATATGGGTTATGGGCCATCCCATATGGGCCCCATATGAATCCCGGGTGCAGGATCCACAGGGCCCCATATGGGTTATCCCCACATGGGGCCCATATTCTGGCCCATATGGGGCCCATATGGGGCCCATATGGGCTTGCTACCTGGGACGTGTCTGTTTGTGTAAGAAAAACTCCCAGGTGCCTGTATAGATCGGGCTGCAAATTTTCGTACGGCTTTTTCGGTCCGGTCATCATTCTATGGGGGTATGATTTTTTAATGTTTTTTGGTATTTCAAAAATGTATTTCACATATTTTTATTGAAAGAGGATGAACGAACGCAAGGTACGAAAGCGTGGCTGAAACATGCGAAACAAAAACAACGTTCACAGGCGGCACGAATCACGTGCGGCACCAAAACCGGGCCCTTTTAAACCTGGCAGCCAACCCACCCGCAAACCCAGCCGCTCTCCGGTTAGGATCCAGTTCGCACAAGGACCATTCATTATGACGCCGATATTAATACAACATGTGTTGGGTACCAGGTAATGTCGACCTCCAGTCGGCAAATGGTCCTTGTGCGAACTTGGCCCGCATATATTATGATGGGTTCCTGCGTCGTCATCCGACCTCCTCTGGCCGCATGAGATATGCTGCTCCATGCGGTTGCTGCCATGTCATAGAAATTGGTGCCCAGAAAACAACCTCGCTCATGTCAACAGGTCTAGGCCCAAGAAAGGGGTACAAATGTAACATGGTTTGAGGTTGGACAGTCCATATATTACCTCCCCGAGGTATTGGAAAATCCAGGATATATATTCATTTTCCCATAAACTTCTCTCTATTTTTGTTTTACTAATGTTTTTGGGGTTTTTTGTATTCAAAACACGAAAACTTACTGAAACAGGGAACTAACAGCCTCGCAAAAGGCCACCGAAGGCGGCCTTTTTGCGAGTGTATCTAATGCTTGAAATTTGTAATCACAGAAGTGCCATGCAGTCTGTGTGAATTATTTTAATTGTGTGGCATCTCTGAGGCATTTTCGCAACCTGGTTTATCGGTCGCAGCACGCGACGGTCTCTCTCACTGAAACACACTGTTCTTAGTCTCGTTTCAAGTTGCTACTGTCACCAAAGGTTTATTTTTTTCACAGAAGCTTGATTTTATTAATCGTAGAAGTGTGAACGCTCCGATTGTGCTGAAGCCATGGTGCTCTAGAGTAACTTATACACGCTCTCGCCATGACGCCTTGTATTAATAGAATGCATCGCCAGAAATGCTTGAAGAAAAGACTAGCACAATGTGGTACGGAGGGCTCAATAGAAAGTATGGAATCTGGAAGGTCTGCTTCTAAATATGGTTTCCTTGGAAACAAGTATCGAACTTGACTTTTATGTTCACGTTAAAAATTCACATCCAAAGGCAAACGAAGAAATAACTCACAGATAATGTTGAAGGTTTTGCATGACTCAAATTTTGTATTTGGTTGTTTATATTTTGTCATATCAAATATTTTTCTCATATCCCGTTGTGAGGTTCTCCCATTGTTGCTCTTTTGTTCTATTTTTTAATAAAGAATTCCTCTCTGGGGTTCAACTTGAACAATGAAACCTTATGGAGAAGCATTGTGTGTTTTTTTTTTGTTTTTGTGTTTTTTAAGGACACCACAAGGGGCATAAATCCTTCAATATCCCGTTGTGAATTAATCCCATTGTTGCTCTTTTGTTCATTTTTCTGAAGAAATCCTCTCAGGGGTTCAACTTGAACAATGAAAATCTGTTTTCGTTTTCTAAAGCCCCAAGGGTACACAACCCTTCATATCCCTTTGTGAGGTCCTCCTATTGTTGCTGTATTGTTCTCTTTAACGAATGAGTTCCTCCCTGGAGTTCTATTTGAACAATGAAACACTGTTTAGGATAAAAGTATTGTATTAACTAATTATTTACCTCTCTTCTAACCTTCCATTTTGTTGTCCTTTGTGTTCCCAACTTCTTGTGGTCAAGCTATCCCCTTCCCTTCATAACCCCCCCCCCCCCCCCTTTGTCTTCATAATCCCTGCTTACCCCCTGCCTTCTCTGAATGCTTTCTGCTTTTCTCCCTCCACTCTCTCTATTCATGTATTTCCACTTGACTACTCTTGCAACTCTTGTCTGCTTGTATGTGTGTTGTGTGTTGTGTGTTGTCATTTAGCCTTCGAGAAAGACTCTGCTAGGGTCGAAACGTCAGGCCACTAACTTATTTTTTGCATTTATACCACAGGTCCTTTTGGTTGCTAAGCAGTTTGCAACAGCTAATTCTATTTTCTCTTTAGGATAAAACCAACTTTTATCTCACCTCTGAATCTGAAGTCTTTCACAAAAACGCAAAACGTTTTTACTTTAATGCTGATACGTTTTAGTTGCAACCTTGCTTGTAATTTATTTTCAATGTTTCAATTCGACCATCATTAAATCTCAGCATTCCATGAAGAAATACTTCATTGAATGACAAGGTGCTGTCGAGTATTCTGATTTGGTAGGACTCTGACCAATAAATGTACGTCTCCAAGTTAAAGGCGGGCATTGAACAGACTTGTTTCAGCTGTGTGCTGGAGGGATAGAATATACACCCGGCAGGAACATACCTTGCAATTATTCCGCAATTATTGCGGACAAACCAAATAATATAAGGGAAAATGAATGCAGTAAGTTGCTATGTCAACATTGCGTATATCAACAGCAAGCGGCTGGTTGTTCTAGGAATCTCAATCGGGCCAGTCATCAAAACAGACCTTTAAACATCTGCTTGATGTTTGTTTGAATATCTCGATCATGTGGATTCGTGTGGAAGGGCCTTAATATTACAGCATTACAGCTTTTAATAATGCTAAGTAACGGGCCAGTATATACTTGCATTATGTTTACTACTATTACTATTAGAGAGCACAAAATATCTTTTTCAAGAAACTGCTGTTCGAAAAGTACTATTCGAGCTTGTCACTCAATGAGTGTAGTGTTTTGGGTAATGGAAAATGAGGCCTGGAAAGTTTTCTATTGAATGCAGGATATGTCAACCCGTGTTTACATTGTATTTGTTTTTACAATTATTTTTTAGAAATTTTCATCCAGTATGCCTTTGAAATCTTAATATAATTTATGGGTAACCAAAAGTCTTTTAACAATTTTAAAACATCAACGTTCAACGTAAAAGCATTTACCTTCTTTATTAATATTTATTGATATTACCCTTACACCAATGTGTAATAAGCACAGTATCTTCGGTGCTGGTCCGAGCCCCGCAGGGAAAAAAATATCACAGGCATCACTACTCGGTTGGGATTCGAACTCACAACCCCTTCAGTCTAGAGCAGATGTCTTAACCCGGAGTGTGCTCGATGACGAGAGGTCAGTTCAAATCCCGTAACTATAGCAGTGGGTACTGCGTTCGATATTCACTTGTTCATATCAATTGAATGTTCATTCAATACTCATTGAATATTCATTCGGCGAATATTCATTTTTCTATAGATATTATTGATATCCTTACCAGCTGATGTTTTTGGGGCGTTTGGATCTGTAGTTATTGTTTGTAGTTGTTTTTGTTGTTGTTGTTGTTGTGTAGTTTTGTTTTGTTTTGGGTTTTTTAGGGGGAGCTGTGAGGGTGTTGTTTGCTTGTTGATTTGTTGGGGTGTTTGTTTAATTTGTTTTGTGTTTTGAAAGAGTGACCATGACCCAATTTGATATAGCGTTCAAATATTGGTTACAATATTAGAAGTTAGGAATTATATAACTTTCCCGACAACGATGACTTACTGCACTGTAACTTTATTACAAAAAAGGGAAGAATGAGTTTTTAAAAAGGGGAACTAAGGACATAGAAGACAGATCTTGAAACTGTACACTGTTGTTTTCATCTCTCACTTTGCCCGCTGCGTTCTACATTTTGGAGATTAAAAAGTGTGTTTACCCCAAGCGGAGTTTAGCCTAACAGTTGATCTTCGGACCGGGACACTGCCGGCAACGCGAAAGACTGTCTCGGTAACTGTCTTCATCCAATCGGCTCCTCGTAAGAGTTTGATTGATCCTGACATCGGTATCTTCCAATGTGACGTTTGCACTAAAATTACAATGCGAAAGTTAATTTGATTGCCACACTTCCGTCTCATGGTGTGGGGTTGTTGTATACTCATACAGAGTACACGTTTCCCGTTATCGGTTGAAAGTGTTCTAGCATTTGAGGCAGTGTTGTTGGGTTTACAGCCGTATTAATTAGCAGCTTCGGCTGTTTGATCTTCAACAAAAGCCGTAGCCAGTCGTTGAGGACACGGCCTTGCTCAAATTTCACAGGCACACCGTGAGATTGAAAAGTAGGGTCATAGTTTTTTTTTTACGTAAAACTATGAATAGAATAGAAACTATGAATACGATAGAAGTCACATATGAACATTTCTGCCGTATACGGTGTCTATACTTGCTAAAAAGGAAAAAACTAAGAAACTATACGGTATTTTCACAAGAGCGCCAAATACATCACCGTTTAGCGAGGTGACAGTGGGTACCAGCCACTTATTCTCAGACGACACCCCACAATAATATAATAGCAAAAACATAACTTGACTTTTGGCGCAGCTTCAACTGCTTTTATTTTGTAACAAGATCTGGTCAATTACCAGTTTAGCAAATATGTACGAGAATACAATACTAAAATGCAATACTTATTAAAACTCATGACATAATCATGACTTAATGAAGGGCAAATGCCCAAGGGCAGCCTGCCCATCAAAATGTACCGGGCCCGGATTACTTGGCAGCTTGCCATAATGAGGGGGCAGCTTGCCCAGCCTCTATATATAACACTAGTTAAACATGCAGTGCTTTAAAATAATGACATAAAAGCGGACTTAAAATGATTGTCCATAAAAGAGGTGGCAGCTTGCCCGCGCCCCTATAAAACACTAACAGCAGTGTTTCTAAAATCAATGATATCAAATTACATAATCATACAAGGTTTAAAGTGATTCCACCGCTGGTACATGCGGTTGGATTACATGAACTAGCCCCACCTGAACAAGGGGGTGCTAGTGTTACCAAATAAACATTACAACGTTAACATTTCATTACTCTCTGTGAAAGCTGAGCCGAAGTGACTGGCTTATCCGCTCCTCAGATGTGCCATGCGTTCGTTACGCAACCTAAAATAAAGGTCAATTTGATCACCCACACTTTGCATAAAGGTCAGCCTTGCTACCCCGAGAAAAAGTTAGGTTACCTTTATGGCTTACGTCCAAACCACCCACAAGGGACGTCACCAAGGCCAGTCTAACAAACTTATTGCCCAACAATAGTTATAGTTACTTCTTACTTTCAACACCATGCAAAGCTTTAAACACCACTAGCTTTAAACACCACAAACCATGTATTGCAGCACGGCTCTGGTACACTGCGGGGGTCTTCTGCGGTGAATAATGTATTTTATCGTTTATGCGATAAAATGAAATATCTGTGGCCGCAGCATTCGCGAACGGACACCAGCCCTAAGAATATGAGAAACGATTCATGCACGAGTCGTTTCTCAGATTCAAATGTTTTGGGGTAAAAACATCCCAAGCCATGTTGCTTGGAAGAGAATCCTTTCTAAAAAATAGTTTATACTTTCAACAGCTGCAGTGCTTCTCAATAAGTAAGTTTGTATTGTCATTTATATTTGGAATATTGAGCTATCTGTGACGCTGCATTTAACCGTCTTGCGTGAGTTTTTAGCGCGGTTGTCAAAAACGGCAGGCTTTGAAGTTATATCATAAGCTTCTTTTGCAACTTGGCCCGCATCTCCGGGATGATTTTCCAACCAACCCTGTGTTTTCCCATGTTGCCATAGCAAAAGCCTTCTAATTGGATTCTTTGGTCTAGTTTGACAGATTTTACTACTGTATTGAATTTTGACCTAGTTTGGATGTTACATAATGAACCAGTCGGGCGTGACCGCTGAATGGGCAGCAGCACCCCGTGGCCCTTCAATTGGCAGTCCGTTGTTCACCAATTCTGAAGAACTCGTTTCTAGTGCGCTGTCGTCGTCTATAATTTATAAAGCACAGCGGCACTCACTGCCAGGGCTCACCGTTGTTGTTAGGTAAGAACATATTATATATTTTTTATTTTTTTATTCAGACATTAAGAAAGCTTCATACTTGTATACACATATTTTAAGACTAATCTTAGCTCTTTTCTAAAATCAGTTCGTATATGTAACTGTCAAAAGCCGTCTTAGAACGTCAGGCGTCTGTAGGCAAACATGTTTTTACTACATGACCACAATATAATGCCAAACAAACATTAACACCCACCACCATACCCCCACATAAGCCGAACGCAATGCCCAGAAGAACATGACTTAAACGCCCAACATGTGTGACGCTTGATGTTATAAACATTAACTAACATATAGTACAACCACAACAGATTCCCGTCATATACATGTACCTTCCCACGACAAACTGTACACGGTGTAACAACGGGCAAGCTTTCTTCTTTTATTTTAAAGGCCCCCCTGCAACGTATATTGCCAATATTCCACAATAATGTCAACCTTTTTAGAATTACCCTCTGAGACATTTATCGTCAGCATCATACATAAACATCGATTTAGTTTCCGTTGACGAAATTATTTATTTCAACTGAAGGAATAATTAAATTGACACATTTACACACAGTCATAAAAAGAGCTGCACACACGAAGCTTTCGGCTTGCAAACTTCTGTGTCCCAAATATTGCACATTTCGCAACGAGTATCGCAATAAATTACAGTTGATTCAAAATGTATGCGATTTCCAAATACGTCACCTGAGAAAGTTATCAAACTTGAACACATACGATTCCATTTTGTTTAATTCTTAGAAAAACAGTACAGTTTGTGCCGGCTCAACTTTGCCCTGCGAATTAATTTAACGTGATAAAGCCTATCAATCAATAGTTTTAAACTACAACCTCGATTCCAATGTTGCCTTGTTCAAAAATATATAGAAGAAGACGATTTTCTTTTCATATGCAAAGATGCACGTTGCTTTGGTGGAACTATTAACGCAATGACCTTTGCTTTAAATGATTTGTTATTACCAGATGTGCAAGTGTACAGCACATTGTGTTTGTCAGCCCCATCGAAAGCTCCAGTCCTCGTGACGTGCTCGGTTGATGAAAAGGAACACTGTTCAAAATGAAAAGGCTGAATCAATTTCTGTCTGACAGACTTTGGGATTATATTAAGAACTATGTCAGTCCATCTTTTTAACAAGGTTTTGATTTAGTCTTCATTCAAGTCAAATTGTATAGTTCGATACACCCAGTTCATTCGATGCCGGAGTGGACGGTAAAGGCGGGATTGATGTTTAGTGAAGACAAATCTCTCCTGAAGTCGGAAACCAATATATAAAGTTGAATTAAATTTAACGAAGATTGAAGATATTTGGACAGAGACACTTACAGAATGGCAACCACGGACTGCCAGGAGAAGAAGGGGAAGGAAAAAAGTGAGATGGGTAGATGAAATCACCACGTGAATGAACACGGTAACATGGAGTAGAATGACAAGTGACATAAGATAATGGAAATTGCTATAATGGCGGTTTCATCATTCAAGGATGAAAAAAGTAACCTGATGATAATGATGATGATATTTTTGAGGCAACAGATAATCGAACTTTTCATGTACTCCACCCCATATTTCACACCGTCATTTAATTTCACTTTGAATCATGCATATTCATATCCAACTCAACTTATCGGGCGTTCAATGCGAAATCGGCGTTTGTTTTAGCAGATTAGGCACAATTACAGAATTCTGCAAAAAGCTGCTGCGAAAATTAATGCTGTTCAAGAGGACTGTTACCCCAAGACCCAAGACGCAAAAGACGTGAAATTGATTGACTTTCTAGATTAGCTTCTTAATTTCGCGCCAAAATCGAATTACGTGAAATTTAAATGTTGCGCCACTTATAGCTAATGACAGGGAACCTATGTCTTTTCTACGTACCATCGGGCCTACGGGTTGCTGTGCCAGTATTCTTTGTTGATCCTCAGTTCCATTACCAGAAAGATATCAAATAAAAAGTAGCAAAGTATCGAAAAAGTGCTTTGAACTAGGCTTTCGATGGTTGCCTCTAGTAAAAGTACCAGTTCGCTAAAACGGTTTTGCTTTTTCATGCAAGATGTCTGTAAGAATCCCATTGCCTGGACGTGTGAGGCCTCAAAATGCAGAAATCGAGAAAAACACGACTTTTTTAACAGTCGGTTATGGTCGCTATTGATTTATCTCTGAAGTGGATCCTGATCGCAATAACAAAACCCAGACACGACCGCGTTTTCCGGACTTCCAATCATCGGGTTCGATGTGACGTAAATAATGATGACGTGGATAAATACGTGCTTTGTCCAGCGTAAGATTGTATTTCGGAAACGAAACGCTGCGTTTAAATATCCGTGCATTTAAAAAGGGGGGGGAGGAGGAGAACCACGTCTGGGGATTTGAAAAATGTCATTGTTTTTTTAATTGTATGTTTGTATTTTTATGTATGCATGATTCATTTAAGCTTAAAGTGTTTAAAACGGTCACGAATTGTTCACAAATCATCCCTCAAGGGGACTGGAACACTGACGTTTTTAGGGGGATGAAATCCGTTCGACTATCTTTCAGATAAATGAATTCCTATGCAGAGATAAAATTTGCAATTTACCTACACAGGTGCCATCCTAAGGCCCCATCACACCGAACTCGTTCTCACTACGTTCTGAAAAATGTAGCCGAACGTGCTTAAACTGTGTGCAAACAGAGTGGACGTGGTAGCAACTTGTTACGGTCTGTTTTTCGAACTTCATGGAGGGGCATGGACGGGTTTGATCGGGAATGGTGCTCCAGAACTTTGAGCCTGCTCAACATTTTCGGGCGACCATCCCGTCCTGCAATTAGAAGGAGTGGCAACGTACTTAAAACGAGATGAACGTACTACGAACGGAATTGCCGTACTTGGAACGAAGTAGAACTATAGTTTCGAACCGGTTTAAACTGACTACAGACGGGCTTGGACTGAAGTGAACGGGCAATTTTGAAATCTGAAATTGATATAAACGGACTGCAGACGGGATAAAGACGTGATGGACGGGTCACATTATAGACATTGTCCGGCCAAAGCTATACGTTCTAGCCAGACCACAACCCGTTTTACGATTTTTTTTTGGAACTGGTTCGGACGTTTTGAGAACTAGTTTGGTGTGACTGAGGCTTTTATTAATTTAATAAACAAAAAAAGGATTCCGGGTCCCATGTGGCTGACCCATATCTTGGTCAGTAGGCATATGACCCGGAACGTGTGCCAAACCAACCCGAAACTGTGTCAAACTGGCGCAGAATCTCAGACCAAATCCCATTTGAACCATTTCCGGGTTAGCCTGACCAAAAAAATGGGTCAGAGCCCGTGACCCATTTCTAGTTCGGGTCAGTACGGCCCGAATTCTGTGACAAACAGACCCGCAAGTGCGTCAAACTGACGCTGAATTTGAGTCAATAACACAGTTCTTTAACTATTTTCGGGTCAGCCTGACTCGACATGCCGGTCAATTCTGACGCAAGAGAATTCAGAAAATATAATGTAGACAACATTTCTTCATTAAAGTCAACGCTATCGCCTGAGATTGAAAACGTTTTGTTCGCATTTGCCACACTACGACCGCCAAAACATCCATATAATTATGTGTAGGAGTTATTCAGTATAACAGATTAATGATCCGTATGCTTGCAAATATTTCAGATAAAACATTTCCTCTCTATATCTTAATACGTTGAAACATTCCAATTCCACCATTTCAACCCAACCCCAACAACCAAACAAAATTTAACTCCAACTGCTGGCGTTGTAAATACTTCCTAACTAATGCAATAACTTAATAAATAAAAATATTGCGTTTTCTGCCGATTGTGACGTTGTGAAACAATATACAGGCATTTGAACTGCATATATGGGGTTTTTTCAAAAAAAATTATCTATTCAGTTTAATCTTTTTGTTGAAACTTCACCAGACACATTAGCTTTAATTTCTGTGGAATGGCAGCGTGGTTGACGGCGCAAGGGGTGAAAAAAGTTCGCCCAGCTGAGACGACAAAGCCTGAGTGCAGGCATCCGTCAGTAAATAAACCGTCGTACCTCTCGACTGACGCTCCGTAGAACGCAACCTACCCCCCCCCCCCCCCCCTCAATTCAACTCGACTCTCTGCGCAAAGAACATCACCTCCTGCCTCTTGTCACACGAAATAACAAGAGTCAGGCCATCGATTTTGTGCAGCTATAGGACGAGACTAGAGTTGAGGCGATTGTACAATGTTGTTACAACATGTGGAGAAAAAAATTCTAGATTTTATTTATGTCTTTTTTCTCAATGACTTCCAAAGAAATAGAAATGAAATAAAACCCATTTTTAGAAAGGAATGCAATAATTTACCATAAATTTATTCAAATCGAAAAATATAGTAAATATCTAAATATAAAAACTCGTCATAAACATACTTCAAGCGATCTCATGCTGTTATAATCATTAAGACACATTTATTAAGCCCCACTCTTGTGAAAACTGGCATTAGTTTGCCTATGGGTTCTTAATAGTTAGTCTCAGTTGTTTTTTACAACAACAAAATAATTGAAATGTTGTTACTGATGATCTAGATTTGTAAGACCGATGCTGCATGCAGTGTTAGAAACATTGTGCAGAATGAAACACAAATTGATATCTTTTGGTAAAATATAAATATGTAAAGAAAGAAATGTCCTCGGCCGATTGAACACATACACGTGAATGGAACGATGCCGACCTTTATGCCATTGGACTTCCACGTGTGTAACACCTGACTGACAAAAATAATACAAATACAAAATTCGGATCGGATCAAGTCCGGAACGGACAACCCTGGAATGCAAACGCTAAAACTGAAGACAGATAATTGTTCTGTGAACACCTTTCGTAACTTCTGCAGTTACATCAAAAAATGTAATCCATAAGGTAACAAAAGATGTTTTACTGTTATATATTATTTCAAGGACACACTGGGACTCCGTACCCGGAACCGGAGTAGGCTCCAGAACCGGAGCCGGAACAAATTCTTTAAATCGGCCCTTTTCACGGTAAGGCCATTTTGTTTTACTCCCATTCAAATTAATGTCTCCAAACCTAGGCTGAAAGATAGTCATGTCCCTTTTCAGAATAATGAAAAACATTAGTCTTGAGTGATATGTTGGAAGGGGACAAGACAAAGATGTCGGCAATCATGATAAAGGTGACGTTACCACTTATTGTAGCCTCAAAATGGTGGCAATATTCACAACGTTGGGAACGTTCACCAGTCGACAGCCCGAAGTCCTCAGGCGGTCGAAAGTGGATAAATAACGATAATGAAAAGAACGA
The DNA here is from genome assembly GCA_037783415.1 of Leptasterias polaris. Taxonomy (NCBI): domain Eukaryota; kingdom Metazoa; phylum Echinodermata; class Asteroidea; order Forcipulatida; family Asteriidae; genus Leptasterias; species Leptasterias polaris. The sequence goes on along the minus strand of JAZGTN010000015.1, from coordinate 6,256,518 downwards.
TCTTAAAAATCCCACCCCGGGTTCGCGCGAGCTTTAGATTAATACCTTCATGCTCACACGAAATAAATATAGAACACCCTACAACGATATGATGTGTGACGAATTGAGTTCAAATCCGGGACCCCTTTATAAAATAGATGAAACAAAGAAGCTGCTTGGTGAGATATGCAAATGATCCGCTTGCCGGAGGTCCAGAAATACTAGGTTAAAAAGACACAGCCTTAGAGGCGGTAACCCGATTTCTGAGTATTTTTTTCTTTTTGCAGCACAGAAAAACCGGGTCTCATTTAATGGGTGCAAAACAAAATGCTGCCTGAAGAAACAGGCAGGTTGGAGCTACTGCTCCCGGTTATATAGCTTCAAGTAGCTCTTTGGAATGATGTAAACATGAAAAAAGAGGACCAAAGATTATTCGCTCTTCCCATTTTTCCATATCCATCATTTGGGGAAGCAGTACTTGGAAATGGAACAACGCTGCATGTTTGATACAACTTTACATGAAGGTTTTAAACGGTAAATTGGCTTTACATTCTAGTCTTGCGCCTAAACTACAAAGCAGGCCGGCATGTGGGAAACGAATTAAGAACTTCTGCTCTATTAGGGCAAGGCTTGCACTAATTAAGTTTAGTTTCTGGTTTGAATGGCGTTGTGGTCTGGAAAAATAGGGCTGATCCATCAAAGATATCTTGATACAGTGATTGTTGGGATGCATGCTCTGAGCCGATTTATTAACTTGTCTGAGCAATTGATAGAGTGATTTTAAGAGGAAGATTAAAGGGATATCGTAGAGGTACTTGTTAGAGGCACAGACAGACTTACAGTATCCATGACAAAGACATCTGATATTAGCAAAACTGTTCTTAGCTACGTAATGCCTCCTGGCTGGATCCGCCATACAAATATATTGACAAAAAGGGAGACCACCAACATTAGGGCTATAGATGTCTCAGTTGGTAGAACGCAGGCACATTAATCCGGAGGTCGCAGATTCAAATTTACCTCGTCAGTATCCCTTGTTGTTTGTTTCTGGGGCTGCATAATGCTTTTAAACCCTAACGTGCTAACCTGATTTAATAGTCAGGTGGCTTAGTGAAATTACCGTGACCTAGCGGATAAAAGCACCAAATTTGGCATGAGGCTCCCCTAGGGCCTATTAATTAATATTAGCCTAGGAGCCCTCCGGAATTTTTAATTTTTCCTATGTAAAATACAAAATTTCAAAATGGCCGCCATATATGACAAAATATCACTTTTCTCGAGTACTGGGAGTCATAAGAAGCTCAGGGTGGTTGCCAAATTTGTGATTTTTAGGTAGTTGAACAATATAATAGTACCAAAACATTTTTTAAATATTATAAATAACGTCGTTATTCAACTTCCAATTAAAATCCACCCTCTTTTTGGGGCGGATCGCAGAATTTTTGAAGGGGGGGATTTCAGGCCCGTCCGATTTTTGTTTCACAAAAACAAAAGTAATTAAACAAAACCGCAGTATGCTTTCTAGACAATCACATATTCAAAACATTCACCACATACCATGCATACAGATAATACCCCCCCTTTTTCTGGGGGGGGGGGGTGGGGGGTTGACCACCCTCCCCGGATCCCTGTCTGTATGTGTGATTGTTAAGTGATGTCTATTAAAAATAGCTTACAGTTTACAATGTTCTATGTACATCTGCACTTGCAAAGTGGTGAGCAGTCGAGATTTGCTTTGCCGCATTTGCAGTTGGAGCAGTCTCCTTTGCATGAACATCTGATAAGTTCACGACACGATCTGGAAATCTCTGGAATTGTCATCCAAACTGGTACCCATGACTCTGATACTTTGGTCCAGGCAAAATCCTTTGGAGAAGGAACCACTGGTTGTGTTTGTGTGCAGGTCGTCCAGATTCCTGCTTGATACACTGCCCGTCGGACATGCTGGAGTAGTGCATCCTTGGTGGGTGGCAGTTTGTCCATTGCTCGATTTTTATGGCAGAAGAGTTCCCTTCTTGTCTCGTTGACGGAGCTCGAAGGACTGGTTTTGTCATACATGATAACAGTCAGTCTCTCGAGCTTTAGGAAAGAGTCGTCGTCAAGATTCAGCATCTGGAAAGGATGATCGGCCAGATACACAAATGTCTGTGTGACGTCTTTATAGGCCTGCCAGGCCTGCCAAACTGACTTCTTGCCCTTGCCATTGAAAGCAGAGGTTGTGTCACAACCTGAAAATGCGTGGAAAATGGGTAATGCTTGTGATTGTTGCTGCCCTAGGCTTGAGTAGATGGTGTTGATGTGGTAAAACCTGTAATTCTTGCCCATACCAAAGGCCACCCAGATGTCAGCCAAAGGTTCAGTCGTAATCAGATAATGGAATGTGCCAGCAAGGATTACTACAACATCTGTGTCCACAGTACGTACTTGGATAGTCTTTTCCCCGTGTTTCAGAGCATGCAGCAAATGAACCACAACCCTGGTGTCCGCCTCTTCATGATTGCAGTTTTGCATGGGGATGCTGGTACCAATGGATGCCACAGATTTCCCGGATGTGACATATACAGCTTTGGCTGGCGGCAAGTTGAAATCTACAATCTTGGAAGTCAAAAAGGCAAACAGCTCCTTCTTGTTGAGTGGGTCACGGAGAAAGTCCATCCAATTGCCTGGTAGTTTGGTCTCACCGGACACTTTCCTGCGCACACCCTTGCCTCTCTTTTCCCGGGTAGACTCCTTCAAACTATCTGGGATGTATGTGTCCCACACAACATCCAACCTTGTGGCATCCTGCAGCTGCTTCTCCAGGTAAGGGATGAATACCTTATCTGCATACTCATGGAAGGTGCTGACGCCGGTAGTGGGCAGACAGTGTACGATGACGGCACCATCCAGGACTTTGCAGTCATAGGTTGAAGGTGGCTCTGATTGACCAGGTTGCTCAAGACACTTCAGCAGGTCAGACTTCGTGCTTGGCAAATGAAGCTTGTCAAAGTCTGAGAGGGAAGGAGGGAAGGACTGTATTTCATGTGCAAAGAACTCTGCCAAGTCACCATCCCGGTTCTGCATAGATATGTACAGCTGGCCAAAGAGTGCCACATTGTTTTGAAGCACTTTGATCTTCTTCCCCTGCTTAGATGTTACCTTGCGTTTAGGTTTACTGAATAGTGCCAGAGAATTTCTTTTGATTGGGTCATGGATAGAGTGGCTGCGCACATCAAGCACATTTTTGACAAAGTTCTCGTACTGTTTCCTGCCTGTATCCTCCAAGGTGCGCAATGCGGCTACCACTGATTCATCTGCGCAATTGCGACTGTCGAGAGTTACTAGATCTGAGAAATCATCCAAGAAGGGATTGCCCATTCGTCTGATGGTATCGGAGAGGCTGACAACCTGTCGCTGGAAGGTCTTCTGTGTTGAAAGACCCTGCTCATGGTGCTGGAAGTTCTCCGGGATCTCTGTGTCATCATCAGGAAGGTATTCTTTTTCAAATTGCTTCAGCAGCCTGGACATCTCTGGTCCCGAGAGCATCCATCTTCGAAAAGCTACAGGGTTTTCTGTGAGCCCAACAGCTCCACCAGAACCCTTCACAATCTTGTTTTCCTGCTCATGAGCTTGATCAAATGGGATCGCAGAGAATTTGTTACTGGTCTTGGAAAGGACCCAGTGAGAAAACTTCTCAAACTCATCCTTGATAGTGTCGGGCAAGGACTTCATATCTCTGATGTGGACAGGCATCCAGCGTGAGTAGTTCACATGATCCAAGGCAAAGAACAGTGGTGTGAGTTCCTCCAAGACTTCAACATACAAAGGGAAATTCTTCTCTCTGTGAGCCCTGATGAATATGAGAATGAGGGTTTCGTAGCTCATGATCAGGTCCCAGTACATGAAAGTGGGACTTCTCTTCTGCATGTTGTTTCTCCAAGCCATGGCAGACTCTTCATCTTTTGGGCCCTCGCTGAGCATGAAAGCCTCCCTCTGGAGATTGTGAAGGGTCAAGAGAGTGATTTGGTGAGCGTGCCTAGTTCGAGTTAGGTGTGCTGCCTTCAGATACGAATCAGCCGTGCCAGATGATGCTACCTCTGCCTCTGTGAGGGCTGTCGTCCAGCCAGAACTTTCTAAGACATTCCCAAGTGTATTCCAGAGTGCCATTTCTGTGTGCAGACCACCTAGCATAACCACATGTACTCTCTCACCATGAGTGTCTGGCCATTTCCACTGTACAAACTTTGCCAGGGCAAACAGAGGCTGGTCAAATGTAGTGACTGGGATTTGTCCTGGGTTCAGAAATTCGACAGCTTGTCTCTGGACATCCATGCCATGCTTGATCATAGCAGGAGTGGCGGACTTCTCATAGAATAGAGGAAGGAGTGCACATTGTGCTGGAGGGTCTTCTAGCGGAGGTTGATTAGAGGCATGATAGGCAGCCCATGAAATGGTATCTTTACTGGCGAGTTCTTTTGTTTCCAGAAGTGGCAGTGAATGCTCTACCCAGCCGTGTTCCCCTGTTCTGGCCTCATCTAAGCATCTCTCGACTGGAAACACATCACTTTCTGGCACCGCAACAGCAGTTGTCTTCAAGGCTATGGCTGGTACATAGGCGTAGCTGTCAGGAAGAGCGTGCTTTTGATTTCCAGAAGGTGGTATCATAACAGGTGGTCTGCTCTCACCAGGTTTGCCCTTGGTAGGCAACTGGAAAAGGCTGATTCCAGTCCCATGGAATGATGTTTTGGAAGTGGTTGAGCTGGGGTTGTGGTCTAGGTTGTCCAGAGCACCAACAGTGAACAAACCTTTCCGGAGGCTAGCCGGAGACACCACCCCATCTTCTGCAAAGCGTTCACAGGTAGAAGTGGCGATCCAGTCCTCAATCTCCATAATCCTGTCATAGGAAATGCTGATGCCGAAGTGATATAACTGCTTGATGAGTTTCTTGCTTCTGGTCAGTGCATGCACATTGATGCCAATATAGATGGGGAGGGGTGGCTCACGCTCCAGAGTGTGTCTGGTCTTCACAACAGTATCAGTTGATCGTTTCTTTGTATTGTAAACGATGCCCTGGCTGATGGTGAGGCAAGCCTGGGATTCACGCTTGTCTTGATCTTTTAAGTTGGGACCATTCAAGATCATGGAGACAAGAGACTTGATGCTTGAGGGCAGTGAGTCTTCCTGACATTGTTCCGGGAAGCAACCTGTGAATTTGAAGCCTTGATGGCTAAAGATGTCCTTTCTTACTATTGTAGCAGCTTTGGCAAGGATAACAGCGTCTTCTGAGAAGTCTCGACTCTTCAGAGCTTCTTTCAACATATTTCTCATGCCTTCCTTGAAAATGAGAACAGTGTTTCTCCCATCATACTGTTCTTGCGCCTCTGGGAAGCGTTCTAGCAAACGACCCTTCAGTCTGGTCTTGTTGACTTGTTTCTTGATGCCCAGTTCTGCAAGACGACCCACATACAGATAGTGAACCTCACTTAGCTTGAAGAGGAGAGTTCCAGAATCCACAGAATTCTCAATGTAGCTGGTCAGTTCCACAAATGCCCGAGACTCATTCATTTTCTCATCTGTGTTTTCAGGTGTTTGGCCTGCCTTGCGAGTATGGCTACGGTAGCGATTTCTTAGCTTGACCAGACATGTCAGATGGTATTTTGCATCAATTGCAATTAGATCTCCCCCAACTATTCTAGCCATAAGCAGGGTGTCATTTAGCTCTGTGATCATGTCCCGGATATTTTTGTCGGCATCAAAGGTTGAAACTTCATGAAGAACATTTTCCTCTTCGCCTTTCTCGCAGAATAGACACTTTTGACTGTCTAGTGCGTTGCGTTTACTGGGCCTTTTCTCTTCACCATCAGGGTTATGCTGTCTCTTCTTCTTCTTTGCTTTTGCCAACTTAGAATTGTTAAACTTTAAATGGCAAGATTTGTGCCAGGAAGCAGAATGAGAAACAAAATTTTCAACAGTTTCATCACTCCCAAAATAGAGTTTGGCTGGAAGAGCACCAATGGCCCTGAACTGTTCTACGTTGGTCATGAATGATGTGTAGGCACCTGCGTTGTCAACACTTGTCCCAGGACTCTTCAAGGGACACTTCAAGGGTTCAGCAGTGTCGTGCTGGCAAATCACGCAGCGATCCCAATATAGCTCCATGTTTAGTCACAACCTAAAAAGATACCAGTGTATTAGAATAATATGTAAGGTGTCCGAGGGCGCTACAATATTTAGTTGGACTCAGGTTCAGAGAATTCATGCTAGTGGCTCATTAATTCATGTATCCGAGGTTACTTTTTTTTACTGAGCAGCACGAGAGCCCTACTTGAGCAAATCTGATAGGGGTTTGTGCAGGAATCGAAAAAAGAACAACTAGTAAGTATAATAATGTGTATCTAAATGTAGTAACAAATTAAAATTTAATAGGCCTATCATAAAATATAGACTGATTCGGGAAATTAATTAATTTACTAAAAATGAGAATTTAAGTGAGAATTACTGTATGTTTCCGTGTGTGTCAAGGAAACACTTGACAAGGTAAGCCTAACATTCTCCATAAAAATGATGAATCTGTCATGCCCATTGCTCTGCTTCATCAATACTCTTCAATACTTGGAATATCTCTGACAATTGTTTTTTTAATTATAAAAATGAATCTCCTTTTAACCCTATTAACATTGTCAAATCAAGGGATCCCCTGGCAACATAAGGCAAACAGGCATAAACTCACAAGCGTTCCCAAGCAGGCCGGCTAAATTAACATATTTACATAATTTTTTACTAAAATACCCCCATGCTGCCAGCAACAACTAAAGACATAACAAATCCCCTATTAAAATATAATGCAAAAAAGGTCCTCTAAATTCAAAACACTGCACAGTCCCAAAGTGGGCGCATATACTTCCATTAATTATTATTCAATGTGTATCCAACATACATACCTATGCACACACAGCACATTATCCAAACTTTCTTGACCTTTCTTACTCTAAAATCACTTTTTAAGGAGAGTACTAATTACCACAAAGTTGTCATACAGTCTGTAACTATCTAAGAATGTCATAAGTAAAGGATGATTCCTTATCACTCTATTTGAATAATGATGTTTATAGATAGAGATTTGATGAAAATAAGTTTGTTCTCACCTGATGAAATGTGCAGGATTGGTGACCTTTACATTTAGAAGGTCACAAATGAATGAACAACAACAAAGAGCGCCACCGCTCATCAATCTGTGCTTAGTGTCTGCATCAAAATACCTCTTACATATTACACTTTTTAGAGACAGGAAATATCTAAACTCAAACAGCAAAAACAGGCAATTATCAAAGCAGTAAAGTAAGAATAATTAAAAAATATGAAATTTTTGAATATTTTATAAAACGACACTTCTCAAGAAACTAACGGCTCCTCATATTAAGAACCCATTGTAGGTTTATGGCCGGTTCAATCATTACTTTGATGAAACTGCTTGTACATGTAGGTCCACTCGAAGTGTTGCAATGTATTCAAAATTGAATTAAGTTTGTTCAGTGGCCTCTAAAACCAATATTTTGTAACCATTCTTAACTTCTTATGATCCCCAGTACTCGAGAAAAGTGATATTTTGTCATTTATGGCGGCCATTTTGAAATTTTGTATTTTACGTAGGAAAAATAAAAAATTCCGGAGGGCTCCTAGGCTAATCTTAATTAATAGGCCCTAAGGGAGCCTCATGCCAAATTTGGTACTTTTATCCGCTAGGTCACGGTAACCTTCAAATTTAACACTAAGCCACCTGACTATAACCTGTGTGAGAAGATAACTCGTTTACCCCGGCTAGACTGACCTCGGAGGGAGTCTCGCTTGTGGATATGGTTTTCAGTCCCCACTTCATTGCGCGAGTTTTTTCTCTCTGGGGTTTTTCTCCCACATCCAAAGCCGAGATTTCTTCATCATTTTCTCTACACTCTCTTCAGGCCTACGGTTTACAGCGCAGGACTCTTTTGACTAGTTTTATTTTATTTTTTTACAAAAAAAACTTTGTCTTACTAAACTGGGCAGGTTTCCACTAAGAGAAGATTGTTCGTAAGTTTTGTATCATCCTTGAGTGCTCGGTAAAAGGTGACGTCACAATGCAAATCAAAGTGGAGCCATTGGATCATCTAAATATACAGCTTTTTGAAGCCGATTTATTGGAGCTATTTTTTGTGAGAGATCTACGATAGGTCCATGCTGTAAATTGTTTCAATATTCTTCTTGTTTACTTCACCTTCCTTTCCCTATTTCTTCATCTGCTTTATCTAAACTTTCTCCGGCATAGACGTGCAAGTCTCGCGCGTGTTCAAATATCTGGGACCAAGTAAGTCCCAACCATAAAGAGTAGTTCTTGTGCGCCATTTTATTTCTTCAGGTACTTAGTTTAGCGTAGTTTATGGCTATAACAAATATTTAATGTCATTGGGAAAGTAAAAATTTGCAATGAAATATAACATGAAGTCAAAAATAAACTTAACAGATCAACAAAGAAAATCAAAGAATAAGACTTGACCACCGTTTTCGGTTACTTGTAAAACAATTAAGAATTTTGCCCAACTGACGTTCATGTTATCATTAAACTTATTGGTTGCACAAATTCGGGCGTAATTGGCAAGTTGGGTATCTACAAAATAAGCACCCTCGTCCAAGTTATCATTTTGTTTCAATGTTAAATTTTAACAATTTATTTGTATCATGTAAATACTGAAATTGTATTTAATACTAATTGCTATGGGTATTTTGTGTTTTCAAGAATTGGGTTTAAGACTATTCAAATTTTAACAGAAAATTTGATTTCATTGAAATAAAATAGAGTCTTCGTTCGAGTTGTTTTCTCGTTTATACGCGTTATAGAATCAATAGCATATTCCTAACCACCATTTTCCTTTCAAACTCAAAAGTTGTGTTTACCCGTGACTTACCTTAACCTCTCACCATTACAAACTAATCCGCGCTCAATGAATAATTCATTAATCTATTAAAGTGTTGGTTGAGAGTATTGAACTCTGGGCATCTACACGGCAAATCAAAATACCACCACCATCAAAAAAAAATAAAAATAAAAACCGGGTGAGTTTTGACCGCCTCGAGAAAAATATGTTTAAAATGCCACTCACCGCAAACAAATTGATAGACCAGCGTGGGGCTGCATTATTCATAGCAAACGGGTGGGGGTTGTAGGACTGAAATAGAGCCGAAATACAGCCGTGTTTATTAGTGTTTTCTTTTGGACGAAGGGTGAGTTACCATGAATCCGTAATCCAGGCCATCTGATATCACACTTACAAATTTAATAATGTTTTCTCAGGGCAATGCGCTCCAACGATGGTATTTTGAAAATGTTTTTTTTGTGTCGTTGAATCGTACGGCTGAAACGGATATACTGTCTTCTTGACTCGGCTGGATGCATCAAAAATGTTTGGTTTGTGACTGGAAAGGACCACGAAAGTAGCTGGAAAAGCTTATGATATAGGGAAGGTGCGTTAATACTGTCGTTGTTGTCTGATTTATTTGTGTACAATGAATAAAAGCATCCATTACTGTTATTGGGTATAGGGAACATGACCAAGATGGCGTTAGCATGATAAAGTTCTATTGTCAACGATGTCGGGATTTTGTTCGAAAGTTTTGTAAAACAAACTTGTACTTGTCATACAACGCGGTAAAAACAAGACTACTTATCTTGATGACACCATCTTCAATGGCGTGGTGTGTCGTGGCCGAGCGGCCTGGTACAACTGATTGGTTGAATCATCAGAGTTTGGGTTCAAATTCCGGTCATGACACTATTGCCCTTGAGCAAGGCACTTAACCTTATTTGCTTCTCTCCACCCAGGTGTAAAAAGGGGACAGGAGAGCGCTAAGGCGGCGTATTGTGTAGGATTAATATGCCCTAATAAAGGCAGCTTGAGGCTGTATAATACTCCCTAGGCAGTTGACACAGTTTGTGGGCTGGTTTAATTATAGTATGAATGGTGATCAGGCTGGTTTAATTAGTATGAAAGGTGATTAGGCATAATTATGTCTAAAAACTGCCTTGATCTAGCAACTAAGACATGGACTGGATACGATTCACATACTATTACTTTACCTTTGACTTGTTCCGTGTATATTAAGGTCCACATCGAACACTAAAACCTTTTAAACAAGGAGAAGCTGGGCTGTTGTTGTTGGTTAGTGTTGTTTGCAAAGGAACTGTATGTTACAATTTGTACACTATACTGACATTGGATATCACGACAGAAGATAGTTGATGAAGGGCTGCAGTATGCAGCGATATCTCCGGTCTGCTAATAATATTGGTTTTTGTTTGTGGTTGACACATTGTAAATTACACATGGATTTGTGACGTAAAGCTTCTTGTTTAAGGACGTAAGCACCATTTCAAGTTACTGCTCTGTCGCAATTTGTGAGGGACTGTAGAGATGCGTCCACTTGCTTCCTTTTGTTTCCCTCTTTCGGCCCCGACTCTTGTTGACCGTTTCTTCACATAAACCAAAAACAAATTGAATCAATGAAATTTTACAACCGCATTACTTGCGAACGCCCACTCACACATTCCCTGTTTCGGTGGCGAATTAACAGACATATTTCACCTGATAAACGTTGGTGAATTCAACACCAAACAAGTGCCCTTATGCCAATCTCAGTCTACCCACCCTCCCCTTCACAAGAGATTTCAAAATAATATTATGGGCCTTTTAGTTCTACCACGTACTTTTATTTCAAGTTGATTCCGGACAGAGGTTCTGATTCGTATGCGTGCATGACTCCAGTGATTGTAATTCTATCAGACGTACAGTGCAAAATCACTATGACCTTTCCGTCTCAGGCGTCAGACGACAAGAGCTCTTCTACTCTGGCGCATTGAAAAAGAAAATGGCGCGGCGACAAATTATTGCTAATTTGTGTTTTCTTCTTCTGCTTTTACTTTGAAGACTGCCTGGCCTTAATAGACCTTGGATAGTGAATGGTAGACCCCCTTTACGATTTGTCTATGTTTGATGGCTGGTTAATGTGAATTTAGGCCGGGAGGCTAAGTGAACTCGAGAATCATCAGCAATTGCAAAGAAAAATGCTTTCAATTATAGAAACATTAGAGAGAACATTAAATAGAACCGTCTGACAGTAAAACACCACTACGTTATTGACCCCTTTGCAATATGGAATGGTTGGTGACGAGCAGGTTGATGTATTGATTGCGTGACTTGTTGTGACCTACATGTTTACAAAAGAGCCCGCAGTAATGATACGTTCATGAAAAAGGGAAATTTTGATAATTTTACAATTTTGTTTAGATGACAAAATGAGGTATAACTTGATCAGTTATGATGAGTTGATCACATCCCTGACTTATTAATTTCTAGTGTTCCCCAATTACAACAACAAGAGTAATGTGTACAGTGGAAAACAAAATTTCTAAGTCAATTTAAGTAGAAAGACAGCCCGGTGTTCACGTGGTTTTATTTTTTTATTTTTTTATTTTAATTTTTTTTTTGGGGGGGGTGGTCAAAGAATGTACGTCAATTTACGAATCAGTTCTGCCGTGGTCGTCTGTATTTAATTTTCATATTTTACCAGCCATTGATCCGACGTACCTAGAGTCAAGCTACATGATGGAGGGTAGTGTATCTGTGTATCGTTAATCGATACTGTCTGCCCGTAAACATGTTTTGTGTATTATTATTATTTCTTCTTCTACTTCTTCTCACACAGGGGACCAATTTCCAACAGTGGTTTTGTTTTGCAATGGCTTTATTATTCCGGTATCTTTCGCTTTGCATCAAGTTATTCTGCACTACCAAACAAAATCCCGGGTTGTAGTTTAAAGAATTATCATCAAAACATGATTGATTCTGCAAATCTCATTTTGTAACAGGATTTGTTATGTCAGAGTAAACAAGGGGAGAAATGGAGGTGTAAGTAAATGATAAAGTCGGTGGTAATAATTAAGCTAAATACTCAATACCCTTGAGAGTCTTGCCGAGAAAAACTCAGGCATAATACTTGGTTGGGAACTGCGAATCCACAACCCTCCGCAAATTAGAGCAGGGCCGTTTCAACGCTTAGATTCATTGGCTTCACATGGCTCCGTAAGCGCAGTATTGTGTGATAAACACACTCTAACAACTCCTTGATCAGATTTTGATCCCGATTCCGGTGTCGCGCACTGAGCATTCCGGCCTACTAACCGTTCCAGATGACCAAAATAATAACATTACGTCATGTCATGCCTGAGCGCAGCAAGCGAAAGTAGTCCATCTTGTGCCTCACTGAGTATTCCTCTACTCTCTGGACTCTCGCAGAAGCTGTCATGGCGGCGTCCGCGAGCTCTATAGCTAGTAGTGTTGAATGTACAAATCGTTTTAAAGAATTGTTCACTATTTGAGAGGCAGCAAGTACGTATATGGAAGATTTGATAGAGGGGGAGAAGAGGGTCTCGTTCACAATCAAAAAACATTGTCTGACAATTTAAGAGCACGGGAAGGAGACCACGACTACTGAAATGACCGGCTACGTCACCCGCACGGCAGGAACGCACAGTACGGCCGCGCATGCGTACGTCACCTGGAACACTCAGTACGCCGGAACGCTTGGGACGTGACACCAGATCCTATGGGGCCTAATCCATTTCTTGGGCAGGCTGACCCGGAAACTTGTTTGAAAATTAGATTTTAACTTGGGATTCTGCGTCCGTTTGACTCATTTCTGGGTTATGTTGACACATATTCCGGGTGGTACTGACTCTAAAATGGTCAGGCCCCCATGGAACCCGAAATTCGGATCAGTTCTGACCCAAGAGTTTTTAAGAAGGCAGTACCGTAGATTTGGGCCCCAAAAATATTCCCGCCTGAAAATGTACAGTTGCGATAAATTACTGTCCTGAAACACTAAATATCTAGTTCAGACCACGAAGCCTGTCCGATGACTAGGTCAGTTCAACCGATTCGACTACCCACCGCTGTTAATAAGCAAGGCTTGAAGGGGGGGGGGGGGGGGGTGCCATACTATAAGCGTGCCCGAAATATATTATCATCTTACATAATATCACCCGCCACGATTGTTAGCGAGGCATGTCATAATATGCAATGTTTACGTTCTCTCCGTGGATCGGTTGGTGGCGCTTTCCATCATGGCCGCCTCATGAAATAATGACTTCTTCTGCAAAGTTCTGGTTGCGGAAGTTTTCGCCCCAAAATGTCTCTGAATCATCAATGGATGAATCACATTGAACACATCCACTTTGTATTCAGGTGCTTAGGTAGAGATTCTGCCGATCAATGATTATTGGTAAGTTAATGGTGTGACTGATTCTCTACCGCGCGATGCCGGCCTCGCTTCCAAGTGTGCCTGGCGTATTATGTAAGATGATAATATATTTCGGGCACGCTTATAGTATGGCATCTCCCCCCTCAAGCCTTGCTTATCAACAGCGGTGGGTAGTCGAATCGGGTGGTCAGTTCGATTCATGTATTTAGTAGTAGATGTAATGATTTACATCGAGGACTATCAACAATAATCTTAAGATTCACTGAGTGTACAGTGTTTATCACACACAAAATAGAGTAAACACAATTTATGCGTGATCCCTGGCTACACGGCAGTTAACGATTGTATGGCTTCTGACTGGCACCCCGAACTAAGATATAAGTTGACAAAGAAGGGAGACCGCCAACATAGTACAATTAGCATATAGCTCATTTGGTAGAGCGAAGGCACGTTATCGGAGGTCGCTGGTTCAAATCCCGCTCTGGATTTTTTTTTTTTTTCAACCCCAAATCGTACTAATCTTTAACCCCAACGCGTATTATTTCATATTTGTAAACGAAGATACATAGTATACAACAGCTGCAATGTCTTTATGTGACGTCACACTCCTTTTTCTAATCTTTTCTGCATTTTCGTATCGTAGGAAACTCTGCACTGCAAAAACCTGGGCGTTCAACTGATTCTCTTGGTATATCTGTATGTGACGACACCGACATTAGGGAGGTTTCGCACGCGAACGGATACGCATACGCATACGTTTAGCTATCCGTAACCGTTAGCAGCCTTTCTGTTGTTTTGCAATCCCAGCGTTTTGGTGGCACTGTTCGCTGTTCCAGCACAGCACTTGGTGGCGCTGTTCAACATGGCATCCTCCATAGACGAGCTTATGTTCATAGCTTTAGAGGAAAATTACGAAGAAACAGTGCATTTTTTCGTATTTCAAAGTCTTTAGAAATCAACAAAATGACACGTACATGTTCAGTGATTCATTTATTTTGATACTATTCATACATATTTGGAAACAAATACAGGAGAATTACTACACTGTAAAAATAATGGGCAAATATTTACCCAATTTTTTACCCAACGTTGCTAATAAACTATCAACATGCCCATCTTTTAAGTACTTTTTTCCCCATCTCAGTTGGGCACTCTGATTGCCAAATAATTGGGTAATATTTCCTCATCAATAGTTTGGTATATTTTAGTAGCCAACAGTTGGGTAATTTTTTGTTTACCCATTTTCTGGGTATTTAATAAATTATCAATTACACTGTAAACAAATTGGGTAAAATAATGCCCAACTTTTTACCCAATTAAGGGCGAATAGTCAACTCATCCAACTTTTGGGCAAAATATTACCCATTCACATTGGGCACACTTTTTGCCAACCGTTGGTTAAAATTAAACCAAATATTATTTAACCCTTTGATTCACAGTTCCTCCTGTGATACGTCGTAAAACCAGGCATAGAAACGATCTTTTCCACAATGGCAAACGGTGGCGAGCTGTGACCTTGGCGTCTCTCTGAAAAACGTGAGGGTGCCCAGTGGTTTGTAGATGTCTTGGAAGGTTAGTTTTTAACTAATCAAAGTTTGTTTCCAGTTCAGTTGTTGTACACAGTCGTGACAGTTGCAGCGCAAGCAATGCAGTGATAGTTCCATGCATGTATTGTCATACATGTACATGTACTACACACACATACAACACAACATACACGCATACATGCCACGGGCCGCGGCGTTGCACATATTAATGGCATGATAAAACTGAAAATAATTCAACGGTAGTGTCACTGTGTTGCTTGCTCTGCAACTGTCACGACCACTCTATGTACGACTGAATAGGAAACACAACTTCATTTTTAGTTAAAAACTAACCTTCAATGTGGATCTATAACCACTGGGCAACCCCGCTCGTTTAAGAGAGACGACACAGTCCACTCTTCCACTCGCCATGTTGGAAAATATCGTTTTTATGCTTTTAATGCACACACACGGCGTTTGGCGGGAACAATGCCCAACTTTGGGGTAAAATGTGCCCAGTTCTTGGACAACTCTTTGATCGTAGTGCGCATGATCGGACGATTTTGCCCAACTAATGTGCATAATTTTAACCAACAATCGAGATTAATTAAAATTACCAAAAAGTTGCCCAATACATAAGCAAAAGTGTAACCAACAATTATGATGAATTCAGATTACGAAATATTTGCCCAACACTTGCCCAACTTTTGTTCCGCTTCTTATACAAAAAATGGGCAAACAAAATGTTTGCCCAACAACACCAATTATTGCTTTCGTTGGGCAATTGTCGACCAATAATTGTGGATGTTACTTTGCCCAAGAAATGATTTGACCAACGTTTTTGCAGTGTAGAAGTTCGAGATTTCCTACATGTTTTTTACTTACGTGTAGCAAGCGGGATATCAGTGTCGTCTGCACGTATAGCGGATAGCGAGTAGCGTATGACGTCATAATGATGACGTATCCATCGCATTAACCGTATCCGTTCGTATGCGAAACCTCCCTATTGTGTTAATTTCACCAACGATATAGTAACAGGGATAACTAACACCGTGTCGGTGTTGTCACACACAGATGCCAAGAGAGTCAATTTAACACGCCATTTTTTGCAGTGTGGTATTTAATAAGTTTTGATTTGCATTTCATTAGAATTTTTCAATAAAATGCCGCTTTCCGTAAAAAGGGTCAAGCTTTACAAAGACAGTGATACATTGAGTTATATTAACATAACAATTCCTTTATTGTTTAATTGTTGATAGATCTGTAACTCGTTTTTATCCTATAGCGTTCGCAGTTCGCAATAACCATTAAACATGATTGTCTTGACCGATTTCGTGTCTTACCCCCTCCTCCCCCCTCACTCTTTTTTTATATCATCAGTGATCGTGTTTCCTCGCCGTGCTTGATATGATCTGGATTAGAATATGATCGGGGAAGGCTTTAGTACCGCGTTCACAAAGAGGTAGAAGTCCATGGGTGAAGTTAATTCGGCCCTCAAGCGTGTCAGCCAAGCCGTTTTCTCGCCAGGGCAATGTGCTGACGATCCCCGCATCACGCGCTCCCCTTCATCGGTCGAAGCTCCCATTCCGGCGTTATATATTCGACCTTTCGGCTACTCCGGTTTACACAACATCCCTAATCCCAGAAACCAGATAAATTCACAAGATATAATTTTCTTATTTTGTTGGCCATCGGCTGGACCCAATCATCAGGTGAACATATAATACCCTCGGTCTAAAAAGTTATAAAACTAACAACAGTATGTACCTGTACAAACAAGGAAGATGGTTATCGCAACCGGGGGGAAAAACTCTTATAAAAGTAAGCGTGCCTTTTTATCATGAATATCGGAGGTCTTGTGCTAGTTTCTTTGAAAAGACATTCGAGCGTTCGTCAGAGATTAAAATTAGAATAGGCTTATCGTGATGTTTTCTGTAGAAGGTATTCGCAAACGTTTATCCAGAGCGTGGTGGTTTTAAAGGAAACTGGAAAATGTGCTCTCATCTTGGACATCATCGTCCATCTGGAGTTCTCATTTCATATTTATCATGATGCTCATCGACAAGTGAGTTTCACTGGTGGTTGCATTCTCCTAACATGTGTCGGTTTATGTGTGTTTGTTTTAACGCTATACATACGAAGTGTGGACCTGAGAACAAAAGAAGTCCACATAATTTAGGAACTTGAAACATTATGTGGACTTTATATCGTCTACACTGTGTTTTAACAGTGTTGAAGAATATGCTGTTTCTTATGTGCACAGAAGAAAAGAATTTCCACAGAGTGTTTGCAATGCGCAAAACATTCGTGTAAGGCTAAACGGCTGGAAAGTACTAAAATCTGCTATTTACAGTTTTACATAATCATCGTTATTTCACAAAGTGAGCTTTTCAATAACACTTTTGCTAATGTTTGCAGATTTATTATTCAATAAAAAATAACTGTACAAAACATATTTATATCCTTGTTACTCAGTGTGGAAAAGAACCGAATGGAAATTATGTTTTTGTAATTCAGTGCGAAAACGCTCAAAACTGTTTTACTTTCCGTTCAAAAGAAAATAACAAATCTTTTGAACACACATTAATTATGACTCAAAACGCTCGCCATCTGGTTGCCAACACTGGTCAGACCTCGCTGTAATTAACAGCCTCTCCACGATATATTTTCCAGAAGCAATCCGCGTATTCAGGGGTCCCTCGCAAAGAGGGTATATATAATCAATGGACTTGTGATCAGCGTTTTGCCCTCTCGTCATGTGTATAGGTTTACACCGGCCAGGTGTACACGGGGGTTACAGGACTCCCCACCAGGCACGGAACCCCTCGTGTGCCGCGAGGCACCGCGGGGGATAAGACCTCATGGTCGGCCCCTCGGGCAAGTATAGCCCGATTCGGTGTTCTTTTTGGAGGGCGGGAAACCCAGCTCAGGCAATCTGTTGGTGATTCAGAATTTGCATATTATTATACTTGGAGAGGCTTGGACCCTATCGTGACACGTGGTCATGCGTGTGTGGGGGTTACGGGTATATATTTATTACCTAGAGGGTTTTTTCGATAAGTTTATATAACAAGCATCATCTCGTCTCAATGTTTTCGATAGGTTGGTATAACTATAGCAAAGTATATTACTCAAAGTGACAAAGTATATTACTCAAATGCTAAGGCGGGGTGAAAAATACAGCAGCCTGAATGACAGGATAGCTGTAAAATAATGTTGTATGTTTCTTCCCTTCGCACAGGAGTACAGAAGGTGGCAGACGTGTATAGAGAGCGTGATTTGCTTTTGTGGTCAGAGAGTTTTCAATTGCTTCGCGGGTTTGTTCATCACGCCGCTGACGTCACGGATGAGGATTCATTACGGGATCGTTCATTTTTTGTACGTGGTTGAAAGAGTCGTCCGCAGAGGTTTTAACTTCTCTCCGCCTAGATGTACAAAAGGTAACAAACAGCTGGTTGCTTTGATTTTATGTATGTAGCTTCTTAGATCAAAGGGGCTTCTGTACATATCTACTTTTAATCTGTTTATAACAGCAGTTGTAATGCATTATTCATTGGTTAAATTTGTATTTTGTTTTAATATCTTTTCAACTCGCTGTTAAAGTGTAAATTATAATTAGCATGTGCGAAACAACTGCGAAGAAAACCCAATCGATATGATATATTTGTAAATCCTTCAACCTGGAGATCTTACTCTGCACAAGGTCTGCGAGGGACTGTGAAAAAAAAAAAATTGAAAGAAAAAAAAAACAGGTGAGAGCGAAAAACCGGACTGCATTTCCGCTGCGCCGTAGTATCGCGTACACGGCGGTCCGCATCGATTGCACTGAGCACGATTAGAATTTACCTCACAATGCCCGATCCATTTCCAACCAGTGCAGTCCGGAAAACGGGTCAGTGACAAAATTGGACCAACTTGAAATTCAGCTGGGTAGTAGAAAGGCAGAGATCGATGGCAGTGGAGTTTAGAGTGGTGTGCCTCGGGTTTAGTATTAAAATGCCCAAAAGGGGGGTGAAAGAAAGGTAAAATAAAATGAGATCACAAGAACCTAAAATAACTATTGGTTTATTTTTGAGGGTGAAATGGACTCTCTTGCGTATGAATTTCCAATTAGGTTAGAACTAAACAAGTTTTAGTTCGGTAACAATTGAAAAATTTATTTTTAATTTTTATTTTGTTTTGTAGTCAGACAGTAATCAGCGACTCGCCCGAATATGTAGTTCTTCTGTATAAATTGACATTTCTGCATTTCCATGAAAATGACGACGTTCGTAATGAAGAATTCCTATACAATTATGCATGACCGTAGACTCGCAGTCACATAATCAGTTCCTTTAGATTTCTTGAGTCAGATCTCGAAGACTAACTGGGTCATTCCTTTTCCCGATCATTGTCTGGTTTCTTAATTATCTATACACACACAAAATAAGAGCAAAACATATGCGAAGGAAAAGATTCTTCGTTTAAAAAATAGAGTGGCTAGCCTATTAAAAAGGTTGTACATTGCTCAAAGTTACACGACATGTAAGTGTTTTAGTTTCATTGCTCCAGCTATAAGGAACAATTAAGAGAGGAGCGAGATAGAAACCGAAGGAATGAGTTGAGCGGGTTTTAGTGCATTGGACTCACATTCTGACGTCTAAGTGATAGGGGTGTGGGTTCGAATCCCACCCGGTAGTGACACTTGTGTTCTTGAACCAGACACTTAACTATAATTGCTTCTCTTCACACAGGAGTAAAATGAGTGAGGGAAGAGGTGGTTCTTGTGGTTGATGTTTGGCAGCACAGGCTGTATACTTCCAAATTTATTCGACAAAATCAAAATGTATTTCAGAGTCTCTGTATTGAAAGAGTCGCGCCAAAAATAACAAGAGTACGAAATAAAATTGACTTATTACAACCTAAAATATAAGTAGCGGCGCCGTTGACTATTGTGTGATTTCATTTGTCCAAGCGACACTTATAATTGAGGTTCCTGTACTAGATATATATTTGTATTGATTTAACGTACACTTTGCCCGCCTGTTTTAAGTTAAACAGATTACAACTGGAATAACATCACTAAAGGGAATTGTATTAACATACTATTTTTGTTTTAGTATTTGTTTTATTAATTTTATTTATTTACCGTTTTTTATGGTTTCCAGAAATATATAAGCTTATTCGTAAAAGGTATATTTATAACGAATATAAGTCACCATTTCTTACTCGGCAGGATAAAAATCGCCTCTACATATTATATTCGAGATCGCGCCGGAAAAAAACGCATCTGAAGTGTTCCAATTTTCCACAGGCATATCTTACCATTTGTCCTCATAAGCGTCCAATTGTCGCTCATCCGTAAAGAGAGAATGCCCATTTGCCCGTCACACCTCCCCGGCAACATAACCCGGGAAGGATGTTTAGATTGGCAATAAATGTGACATCTAATAGTCGGCTAATAGCCCGACAGGAACGGCGACGGGTACCGCTATGATGATTGTAAATTGCAGGGCGCGAGCTTCAGTGAGTCGAGCTCAATGAAATGCAAGGCGTCCCCTCGTACGGGCTTCCATAACTGTTTTATTAATGTCGTCTCTCGTTGACATCTTCAACTGTTTGATAACCTTAAATGTGTTTAAAGTAGAGTCGCAAGAAACCCTTCTCCCTGCTAGCAATAGTAATAATCGATAGTCGTTTTTTTATATATATATTTAGACAGGAGCCGGACTATTGTTGACTCTCCGACATCAGTTTGTTATCATAGTTCGGTGACAGTTGGATCTAGTTTGGGAAAGGGGTGGTTGACGATGATAAGTTGAATTTAAAACCTTGAAATCTCTCCCTATAATCGATTAACTGTCCATCTGATCAGTTTAGCTCTTCTATGTTAGTGGTCTCAATATAATTTGTCAACACTTTTGATAACTTTGGGGGGTCAGTATGACCCGGAAGCTGTGTCTAAATCACCCGGATTTGGGTCAAAAGACGCATGGTCCGATTTAAAATCCCATTTTACAACCATTCTCCGGGTCAGCCTGACCCGGATATGGGTCAAGGCCCACATGGGTCGGGGGTTACGGGTCAATTCTGACCCGGGACCTTTGGAGTGTACTTTTACGGCTGTTACAAAGTTGCCCACATTCTCTATAATCAATTCACCTCAATTCAATTCATTTCATTTCTTTATTAATTTTTGTCAATTCACTGGCCATTGTTTGAGTAGGAAGGTCGAGAACAAGAAAAAGGTGAATGCCATAATGCGTTCTTAATAGCTGAATTCCAAGGAGGACTTTCCTTTGTTGATATCAAATGATGCAAATGTGTCGGTCATTCGAGTCTGTTTGTGGGCCTAATTGGCGCAAGAAGAAACCCGTCAAGTCCTCCAGGGCGACAGCCCAGCTCGGGTGTCAAAGTTCAAAATCAACTGCTATTAAATTAGTCTTTTGAAACCGGCACAGCTACCCCGGACTCCTGGGAAATTGCACAGAGAAGGCAGGGACTTACTCGGCAAAATCAAACACGGTCCCGCTGTTCGGAGTAACGGGGTCCCGGCAGTTCTCGTGTGACATATTGGCAATCGGTACGCCGGACGTTTTGAGGGAAACAGAAGACTTGTTGCCGAAGTTTGGATGAGTCCCTAGTGAAATCTTCATTCTGTTTCTCGTTCTTCTTGTTAAATAACAGAGGGATACCCCTTGCAGGGTTCTCTGTTGACCTGCAAGTGGGTCTAACATGAGCAGTCGTTTCGGGAAGATGCTGCGGCCGTGGTTGTCGTTTTTTGTTTGTTTCATTGTTGTAAAGTGCTCTATTAATCATTTATTGAAAACAATAACCTGAAGAAAAACAATTGTAGAAAATAGAAAAGAAAATAAAGCTAATATCACCTGTCATCACCAGAAAAATGTATCAAGTATTCAATCTTATATGGCAATGTATTATATGGGTCTGACACCTCTATGGCGACAGTTGAGTGTTATCTTTCGTCTTGACCCTGGCATCTTTAAATGTGAACATGTGTTTTACTGTTTGAAGATTTATACCAAACGTAATCAATACAAAAGTACATCAGAGGAAAATAGGTAAATCTTTGAAACAACCCTAACCCGAACCTATCGTAAAACAATAGAACTTAGAAACTGTGGTAAATTATTGCGTTAGTAATGATTGCAGCAGAAAATCACATTTTGAAACATGAAACGAGTACATCCCAAGTAAAATTCTATCAGAATTTTGACTCCAAATACTCGTTTTTGATAATTCACTTTATGACAATAAAACTTGCACAGAATACCTGACAAATAATACATTTTCAATTGCCCGCCCAAATTACTGCGAACGTAACCTCTTTTCTTATTGAAGTTTCGTAGGTTATTTCGTTTTTAAGGGATTATAAGTCACATTGAAATCGTAAAATTTGCCAATAGTCAGCAAAATCTTTGGGCAAGTATATTTTATAGGAAATACGGTTGTAGCTTTGAAAGCAACGTGTAACTTTTGATTTATTTTTGATTTATTTGTTTACCGATCGATTGTTTTAATCCTATATAAATGTAGATATATACAATAAAACTAACCTGGTAACGTTTTTGAGATATCGCCAAAAATCTTGAGCGGTTATGTCCGCACGCAGGAAGAACAATCCGTAATTGGAATACACAATCTGAGAAACGTTTCTCGGATTGAAATGTTTTTGAATCCTCTCTCTAAAACCTCATTCCTTTGAAGGGAATTGTTTCTCAAAAGGTTATAAATTATCAACAGCTGCAGTACTTCTATACCAAGTAAGTTTTTATGGTCATTAATTTTTGGAGTAATTACCACAGGTTTTTACCCTCTCTTTAAAATTGAACTGTGTGTTTTGTAGGTTAAATTAATCATTGTCCGTGACGCGGACTTGGATGGCGTACGGACATTTATAATTGGGACGTTCTACCAGCGAACTGGTCACGTTTATTATGTACGGGGTTAAAGCCTTTTGGCCTAGGCAAGGGCTGGCGGTGTAGTCGCCCCGGGGCCCCGGTGCGTCTGATGCCACGAGCTTCGGATAACCTTGTACCAACATGCTGTCTCCACGTTAAATGGGTCTAGAGGACATTTTTAATATCATAAACGGGATGGTTTCAGTGCAGAGGGTCGCCATGTGGCTTTACCGCTGAGAGATTTCTTAGCCTCAACATCTGACGTCACACTTCGAGGACAGTGAAGTACGCAAGACAGTGTCACTCTCTCTTTAGTGAGCTGCGTTTCTGCTCTTCTTCTATCTTTGATCTTTCGGTTGGTGTCACACAGTGCAATTGAAAATGAAGTTTATACACCCGTCCGTCCAAGCTTCCTTAAAATAGCAGGTAATAACTATGCGTGCCGCAAGTGTCCATATCCCGTTCGTTAGTGTGACGCGTTCAATTGTCGGCCACGCCCACCTGAAACCAACTGGGCCAAATTGCTTAGCTTAATACCATATTTTAGCAGGAAAACACACTTATCGTAAGCGTGATTCCCAAGGAATTTTTGCATGTGCGTGTGCGAACTACACGTTCACTATGTATTTTTCGCTTATACACAGCTGGCGCAGAAATTCGGCGCTTATTCTGTAAGCGGGCAATGGTGGCCGTGATTGCTGAATTCCACGGTTAGCAAAGCCAACTTTCAACGTTAACATTTACGTAAATATTAACGGTTTTGTAACCCATTGATGCTTGAACTGCCAACCCAAATGAATATGTGCGTTGTTTCTAAAGAGCCACCACACAAATATTTGACGTCATCACTTCGAGGCTCGCGATTAATGTCAGATACCGGACTCCCAAAACGGGCCTCCGGGGTCTATCCAAAACTGTTGACAGCCTATCATCGTATGCGAACTTGAATCAAAAAATGGATCAATAACCGATATGCAAATCCCAATGCGCGCATGATCGGCGCGCAAAGGATTCTGGGTGAAATCCGAGTCCAAGCAGCACCGGCAAGCAGCACCGGCAACCATCATGGCGCGCTGGATGTTAATAAGCAATACGGTATACAACTATAAAACTCGATGTTAAGTGTAAACTGCAGCTTGACGTCCAATGTCAGCTTGATTTATTTCTTAACTGTACTGGGTTTCCCAAGATGCAATGCGGTATTTTATCAAGATAGTCTTGTAATTATGGCCTATTTGAAAGAAAAACAACATATTAGAACATCAGGGCGCAGTTTCTTGGCTATGCTTAAAAGACGGAATTATGCGCTTACAGCCTATTGATTATCCACGGTAAGCAGAGTAACTGAAATATTAGACACTGACCTCTGCTGTCAAGCCATTTTGTATTTAAATTTGACTGTAGTGGAGCAAAAGATTCATTTCAGCAGCAATTAGTTTGAAATTAGTAGGATAATGAAGTATATTCCTAATGAACGTCGTGGTATTTTGACGGACAACGAACTCAGCAAGCAGCAACAGCTGTTTCAATGACAAGCGATGGCGTCCGGCAGCTGTTGGCTAAACCCAGAATCCGAAACAATCTTGGGCCTTTGTTGCATCTTTTAATTATAAGGCAATGTGTGCGTATTGATTCCGTTTCCAATTAATAAGGGTAGCTTTTTTGTATGGCGTTGTTTGTTAAATTTTGTGTTATGTGTTGCTTTAAAGCACGCGGAAAACATTGGTAATTGTCCCAAACCAGTATCGGCACATTATGTGACCCATGAAATAACAAACATTTCAATCGATCATCAGAGTCACGAGAAAACAGAGAACAAACTTTACGTTTGTACTGTTTTCAAACATCGGGTTTTGAACTCACGAGATCCAAACCAACTGTTTTACCCATTCCTCGAAACACGATAATGTTTCAAGAAAAAACGTATTCCAAGGGAGCTTTTCCACCATTGATTTGTAAATCTGTGAAAATGTTCCATGTTCATTCTTGACTTACCAATGTTGTACACAACATGAGCACATAAAATACCAGCGTGATATTACGTTCTCCATTTTGTTATGCTATAGATTCATCTGGGCCCAATTTCATAGAGCTGCTTAAGAACAAAAAGTAGCTAAGCACAACAAAATGTTGCTTACCAGAATAAGGTTACCAGCCAAACTACCATGTCACATGTACTTTTTGGGACGGGTATCCTGCTCATTTCTGCTTAGCAGACAATTGTTAAGTAATATTTTCTGCTTAAGCAGCTCTATGAAAATGGGCCCTGGTCTTAACACTCCCGGGTCAGAATTGACTCGGAATCCGGGTTCCGGGAGGCCTGTCCATCTCCGGGTCAGGCTGACCCGGAACCTGGTTTGGAAAATGGGATTCTAACTCGAACTCCGCGTCAGTTTGATCCATTTTGTGGTCATTTTGACACATTCCGGTTCATGCTCTTGGTCAATTCTGACCGCAGAGGGAGTTTTTAGAGTGAATTAAAAACATGATTTTTGTTTAAGCTGCTGAATGCATTTGGATGACACAGCTATTAAATCAGTTGAACTGTCATATTTTGTAATTAGGTGAAAGGTATTTCTTATAACCAACAACAATATCAGCATACTATCAAAATACCAATAATAGGTTGGTCTACCTGCGGTTGCCTCACTGCTAGTTGAACAAATATTATGTGTTAGATAAGACTTCTTACCAAGAAAACTAAGCTAAGAAGAAGTAAATAACGCTCCGAAGACTAATTCCAAAATATTATTTTAGTCAATCAGCGGCATTATTCACGGGAGGCAAGAAACTGAAATAACACACGGCACGACTTGTAAATTAGAAAAAACAATAAAACGCGGAAGAAAAATTGTGTTCGGCTAAAAAAACCGGCGCACTGCCTGATCCCATTGCCCGTGCCATTTGCATGAGTGGACGTAAGACAAGCGCCAATATGGGTGAATGGGTGGAATGCACAGCTATTGAAAGGCACCGCTGAGGTCTAATCCAATTCAGAACAAATGAAGCGTAGAGCCTGATATAATGAAGGAGTGCCAAGACTCAGTCAAAGAAATAAATGCTTTCATGGTTTAAAAAAAACACCAAAATTGTTCACGATACTGGTAAAGTAGGTGGGAAATTATGGGAGAGACCGTAATCCAATTTTGGAAACGCACGTTGTGTTGGTTTCCATCGGCAGGCTTCAGATACCGCCCTCTAGTGACGCAGGTTTCCACACACACAAAACTGTTCGTCAAACATCCGTTCATTTAAAGACAAAGTGTATGTAATAATCGAAGACAAATTGGTAGTTCTAATATGTAATATCACTGACCAATCCTCCAGAGAAATATTTTCATCTGAAATCACCTTTGCTTATTTCGATTGCCATATTTAAACTATCCCGATATTCGTGCCCAACATTTTCTCACAACACTTTAAAATAAATAGCTTTTTGGTCCAGGCTCGTGAAAAAAACCCAGAAACCTGGCTCTAAATACTCTGTCACGCAAAACAGTCACTGGAACATGGCTGCCAAATTTGATGGAATGGATAGGTTGGTTAGATGAAGTTCCGTGGTGAACAAAAGCCAAACTCGGGTCCAGTCTAGAGCCATGAGTGTTGACCACTAGCCTTGAGAGTGCTAACGGTCACCATTCGAAATTGGGCCATTACCATAAAACCAGTGCCTGTTTCGTGTTATTCTTTACTCATGGTATTATGTACTCGTGTCATTCTTGATTCTATAATCACACACAAATACAACGAATGAATAAACCGTACTTTAAACTGTGCTTTATTGTTAATGACAAATTTACAAGCGAATACAAGCATTATTATAAAATAAGTACATTCCAGTCACTGTAAATAACCGTCTCTTTAAATATATACGAGATAACTTAAGTACAAAGTACATTACTATACGAAAGTAACGTCATTGAGATACTGTGTAAAGTCAAATTATTCCCCAAATCAGTTTGGATATTATGTAAAAGAGCGTGAACAGACAGATGACAATAGGTCAGGCCGTTCCAATTTTATTAGTTGGTTTACGGATTGCGGCGACGCGTTTTGTTGAAAAAACGAAACAAATAAAATTTTGAAAATCCATTCTTTTTTTTTCTTTTTTTCCCGGCTTCGAATATTCAAACTTTGGTCAGATTATTTAAAATAATTAGTCGACTTTTTATTGAGAAAAAAGCTCATGAAAAAAAACCCCAAAACATCGTGTTACGTTTCGATCACGTCGGTCGATCATGGTCCGATGGATACAGCGCTTCGCGGCCCGGCAGCGCACGGCACAGAGAGCATGGAGCTATGCTCCATTGTAAGAGCTAGCTACATGAACTCTGTGCCTCCTTCGATATCAAATACACACAGCGCATGGGACTGTGCTTAATAGAGAGAACAGCCCATGTGGACCGTTCGGTAAATCAGTGGGTATGCAATACCAGCGGCTCTGGGGTTGTGTGCTAGACGGGAAGTGTAATACGCGATGTAAACGAAATAGTCTGATACTTGATGATGTAAACAAAATGCTATGTCGCATGTGATCAAGTGCAAGATTCAGCGTCTGTCAAAGTTTGGTGGATCCAAATCACGATGGCAAGCGCGAGCAAAAAATACTTGTTCAGTGACTGTAAAAGAGGGAGGAAAGCTGGATAAACACCTTATTGATTGCTGTCTCACTGGATTAAATTATCGGTTCGTTGACCAATGCAACGGGTGTCAGTGAAAAGTCCCTTCAGAACTTCAGGTACAATTTTACTGCAACAAGTGCCGTCGACATGACGACTACCTCCGACCGGAACGGCTATTTAGTATTTAGCGTGGAAATTAATTCAGTTGAGTGACAATTAGAACTGCTAATTAGAAATCCATCAAAGACCTGTATAAAATACTTTAAACTCACCAGAGGAACACAGGAGATGTTGCTGTTAACATGGTGGTAGGATTGTGTCAGGTACATTTCTCGAAAAGAAAAAAAAATTCGGCTAAAAATGTGAACCAATGTGAACTCAAAATTTCTGTTGTGAGTCTTTACTTGTTTAGCACATTCTTGGGATTTGCACAATCTTTAGATAGCGCACAATATGAGATTGAACTGCTTAACCTTCACAGTGCAATCTTCAGGATGTGCAAATCCCAAGAATGCGCTTCTCGAGGAACGACGCACAAAGCCGATTTTTTATTATTATTTTTTTTGGGGGGGGGGGGGGATAAATGTATCTTACACACAACGTACCACCATATTAAAGTATTTTACACAGGTCTTTCATGGATTTTGGGGCAGTTCTTTGTCACTTTCTGTTTGGGGGTTGTGAATCTTGTTGTAGGGCATCTGACAGTGCAACAAACACATGAGCATTCACTTCGACCCTACATTACATACGCCAGATAATGTCCAAAATGTTAGGAAGCAATTTAAAATTAAGCAGCAGTTAAATTCATTTTTGTTCTTAATATACAGTCCAGAACCATTTATCTTCATTTTATAAATTTGGGTGGGTAGTCCAGAGTTTTTAAGTGTCAAATAAAATTTTCTCACAACCAAAAAGCACCTTTTGTATCCATTCATGTGTTCGGTGGCAGAATAATAAATAAATCTCACAAAGAGATTTAAAAAAATAAAAAATAATTATGGTATTAAACAGAAATTTAAAAGATGCAAAATACTTTAATAGGCTTATTGGACCTGACATGGAATAGCGAGATGGATATGGAAGCACATCCCAGTATTAAGCAGATCTTTGGTTGTTGGCCAACGGATTTCGACACATATCTGTTATCATCATCATTTTTTTATATTTTTTTTTCCTGTCTGACGACTTTTTTCAACACCTAAAAAATCCGTAAACCAACTAATAAAATTGGAATGGCCTCAACAGGGGCTGAACCTCTGCCCCATGAACTTTGTTTGTTCGGTGTGGGGTAATATTTGTTTGTTTTTTGGGTTTGCGTTTGTTTGCTCATTGTTTGTTGTTGGGGTTTTTTATTGGGGGGGGGCTGTGATTGTTTGTGTTGTTTGGTTTTTTTTGTTTTTTTTTCTTTCCTGCTGCTGCTGCTGCTGCTGCTGCTGCTGCTGCTGCTGCTGCTGTTGTCGTTGTTGATGTTGTTCTTGTTGTTCTTGTTGTTGTTTTGGGGGTTTCTCATTTTTCTTATGTTTTATGATTCTGTCTGTCTTGGCTTACAGTCTAAACATAACTGTTGATTCCGCACTGGGTTTTGGGGGGTTTTTGATAAAAAACGATGCACGTTTTGTGAATGTTCAGTTCCAAGACGATCTCTAACGCGATTCAAGCCTTTTTTTAAGTTAACAAGACACTGTTGATTTTGGCTTTTCGTTTAACATTGTATTTATGCTCCATGTACTATTTCATGACCAGACTTTTCTTTATATTCAATGAACAACAAAGAAAATTGACCGGGCAATTATAAATTACTTTGCACCCCGAGACAAAAGCAAAGCTTAAAACATCTTGAAAACAGAATACACGACTTGGTTAAAACAAAGTCACTTATTTGAACGGCACGGCAGCTATACATTTCATGATCTTAATAATTATGATAACAAGATTAATATTATATTTATGTTTGTGACTTTTTTTAACAATTACGAAGTTCTATCATTACAATTAAACCACTGATGTGTAAAATTGTAAAATTATTTATTTTATAGTGCATATAAAAGTTTATAACCTTATACACACGTTGAAGATTTAATCTTTAACCCTGCCTAAAACAAAACCTTAGATTAATTTATACACGCAATGGGAGACTATTTGGGAAACTAGGTGGCAGCAGACTTAACTGGTAAGTTCATCGTTTCTTTGTTCTTGGAGATATGCGCATGCCTAGAACTATGTAAACAATGGAAATTTGCCTGGTTAGTCTGCTGCCACCTAGCGTTCAAAAGTATCCAATTGATCCTAATAATAAAAACGTTTCTCGTTTTACAAAACCGGGACACAATGAACAGGAAATGTCCACACTATAACTACACTTTACTTCCTACGTTGATCAAGTACGGTAGAGGTTTTTAAAACACTTTCATCAAAAGTGGTAAAACAGCCTCTTATATGCAAGTACGTTATGTTACACCACAAGTCACTCACTCGATTCCATTCAAATATCCCATTAGTCAGTCACTTAGCATTCCATCAAATTGTATCAAACTTCACCAACAAGTCAAGAGCCGTATAACATTGTTTCAGAAAAGGTTGAAACAAAATGTTATTAATATAAATGTGTGTGATCTACATTCCAGTTCAGTTTGATATCCAGGGCTAGTTCCGGATCACAAAAACCAATAAAGAGAGTATAGGGAACATCCGTATGTTTGTCCGGAATGACTAGTCCGTATCAATGGCAATCCGGATTATTTTTAAACCCAGCATCAGAGTGCAAAATACACTCTAAAGAATTTATGGGTCAGAATTGACCCATATTCCGGGTCCCAGGGAGCCTGGCCCGTTTCTGGGTCAGGCTGACCCAGATCCGGGTGACCCGGATCCGGACGTTTTTAGAGTGTACGGTGATCACGGTGAGGACTGAGATTCTGTCCACCGACATGGATCTGTGTGTGTGTGTGTGTCTCTACCCCTGCCTCATGACTTGATTGCCCGATTGTTTAGGAAATTGTGTGTATCGAAACAGGTTTTCATAGGATTATGTTTAGCCAGGTTGTCCATAAGGTTATTGTCTCCGCCTTGTACACATGAAATGTCGGTCTTCAGTGAATGTTTCCCACCGGTGTGGCAGGAGATTCTGTTCCCATTATGAGAACTGTGTACAATCTACCTCTGATAGCGCCCTCTTTTAAATCAATTCACTCTATCTCCCATATTATGGGGGACAGAGTCTCCGGGGGACAGAGTCTCCGGGGGACAGATTTCCCTATAAACTAAGTGCTATAAAATGATCTTTTCGGGAAAAACTATTGGGAGCGCACTGTATAATTAATATCAAGTATTAGTAATACAGCTTTTCGCTTAGCTAAATCCTGGTCATCAGTTCTTCTCAGCTCCCTTTTACTACTCAATGCCTTACTGAAGAGAACTTTTTTGTTTGAACTCTCTTTTTTATTTTCAAAATACTTTTTGACTCAAAACCTCATACCCTTCAAATTGATACTTCTGCACAGGGGCCATCCACATAATCACCTATATTCCATGGCCTTTTCTTCGCTTTGTATCCATTATAACATTTTGAACTGTTATTCTTCCATTAATCTAAATTGAAGTTAATTCTTGATACTGTGGACAATAAATTGATGTTCAATTGAATTGAAAACCACTGAATAATATTGACTATACAACATATAAAGTAACTATATTATCTTTAAGTCTTTCACTTCGGTGTTATTAATGTTAATAATAGTAAATAGTAAATAGTAAATACGTCGCAATTTCTTTTAAAGAGGGGATCCAATGTCAAATTCTGTTTTGTGATGCATTATTTTTTCAATAGATAAAGTCCTATTGATTGTGGGGGAAAGGGTACAAATCTCTAACCTCGCGTTTAAAATAGTGAACATTTTCATTTTATTTAGGCCTAATACTCTTTCGGAGCTAAATTTGAAACAATTGCGTCATTGGATATCAGCAACAAATGGGTCTGTATATTCCAAAGAGGAATTTGTCAGTCAAAAGGTCAAGTTTAATAACTAAATGTTTTGTTTTCAAAAATGTACAGACATCATAGGATGCGGCACTCGGGAAAAGGATCCAGCAAAATGGCATTACACCGTTTTAACGTGAGGTTAGACACTTTTCATTGTTCCCACTTTCATAAAGACTATCTATTGGAAAATTAGTGCATTACAAAACTGAATTCGATCTTGGGACTGATCTTTAAGAAGAACATTAAAAAGCAGCATTTCAGATGATATATAATAGTTGCTCCTGTCATAGGTTCTCTGTAACAAATAAAACGCACAAAAAATTACGAAGTTAAATTCTTGCTGCGAAATAAAACTAAACAACAATGTTTTAACTTTCCCGATGCGGCAGAATCTTTATAATAGTTGCAAATAAGACCTGCAAATAGTTGTTTACTTTTATAAATAATCACTTTGGGCGCCCTAACTAAACTATTAAAAACAAATTAATTGATGACATGTCTTCACTCTCGTGAAAACTAGCCATCAACTTATTTACTCTGTGTTTTCTTAAAATAAATGGAAACACCGCGGTATTATACTTGCCACATTAAATTGATTCATTTCAATAGCAATCCAGGATCGGTGTGTCTTTGACACAAAAAACGTTGGCAAATCAGAATCACTTAGGCTAAGCGCTGATTTATTCTGGTTTGCAATTGTAATAATGTTAATTCAAAGTATGGTTTTAAAAAAATACCGTATTGGTATCAATTTAAATCAATTTAATACAAGAGTTTTTACAGGGTAACGGTGACTCATTTGTGATTAAATAACAAGTATAAAACCTTCTACTCGCATCTTTAACCATCAGTCTTTAACTAAAAGGTCTTTATCTGTATTATGGAGGCATGAAGTTCAATCCATGCGGATCAAACAATAAGATACAAGCTTACATGTAGGCCTACACATTATACTAGTACAACTCCCGGATCAGGACTGACCCGGATTCCGGATCCCAAGAAAATAAACCGTTTCCGGGTCAAACTGATCCCCACAAAAGAAAATTGCCTCGTCACTATGAATTATTTATGGGTCATTATGAAAGAGATTCCGGGTCGAACTGACCCTGAAAGAGATTCCGGGTCGAACTGACCCTGAAAGGGTTCAGCTCCGGAATCCGGGTCTAACTGACCCTGAAAGGGGTCAGCTCCGGAATCCGGGTCAATCCCGTGAATTCATAAAGTGTACACATAGAGGGTCATTAGATTGTATGCACTGCTGGGGCTATACGCTGCAAACAATGTGAGCTTCAAGCTGCCGAGAAAAAGCTGCATCGGTTTCTTTGTTCATGCTGTGCGATATATTTTTATCGGATACTACTGAAGGCAAGTTAAAAACTTGCACATGACGTCACTTTAGTAGACCTTCCTCACGTAGAGGTCATAAGAAGGTTGCTCATTGGCCAATTGGTGATGACGTCGTTACATAATATCATTAAACATATCACTTTGCTGGTGATTTAGTTTCACGGTAAAAAAAATAGTACTTTTTACTTTGCCACTTTTCGCAGAGTGATGTTTTGTGTTAATGCAGTACGCCATCCGGAATGTAAAAGGTTTAATGTAAACTGCTTACCCGTGCAACAACAACTTTGTGTCCCCTACTGACTGTTCCCAGGATCCGTTGGTGTTTTTAAGGGATCAAAAAGTTGATTTTCGTCATACAAAAGACCTGCAAATATAAAACAAACAATTTGCAAATTCATAAGTGGCTCACACTCACGTGTGGACCACTGCAATAAAACAAAAACTAAAAACATTGGACGTTGAAACAAATATTCCCTCTCCGTGGTAGTGAAGATAATAAGAGAAGTTCCCTTGGTCCACTCAGCGAAAGTAGAAGTTCCTCGATGTGGTCCTATCTACCCTGGGGTATCAGATACACAACAGGACAACAGACTGAGTAGTCTGCCGAATTGTTCTAATCTACTCCACAGCAGTAGACAAATAGCCGAACAGTTCTTACAAGAAAACCTACACAGCAAAGTAGATTATTATGTATTATTTCTGGTAATGAAACCACAGATGCGTCATAAGTGAACTTAGACAATGTAGCTCGCAAGCCTGAGGAAACTTAAACAAGGGTGCTTGCTATGTGAACCAGAAACACCGGGGTTACCCGTGACTCTTCCACTATTACAAGTGTTCTGGTTCTTTTGCGTGCACTCGGAACCTATGGTAATGTATCTTGCTCAAGCACACACGTGCCACAGCTATAAGAACTCGAACCCACACTCTGCTTAAATCAGAAACACCGGAGCTTGAATCTGGTGCTTTTGACCGCTCGACCAAGACACTATCACCTTGTGTAAACCAAATATACGTTGTGATGTTTTGAATAAGATTACAATACCTGCTACACAAGCTGTCATAAACAGTGCTATCAGTGCGGCTATGAAGGCTCTTACACACAGCTTGGAGATCTCTGACTTACGATGAGGTACCAGCGGTATCAGTCCACCCATCATCACACCAATGCTACCGAGGTTAGCAAACCCACATAATGCATATGTGGCAATCACCTGCGTCCGACGCTGTACCAAAACAAAATACAGTATAATTATATTTTATAGAGCACCTCCACGCGTTGCATCCATCTCTCAAGATGAGATATAACCAGCTTCAAGGGATAGGCTGTGACTCTGAAAGGATTGGTCTCCATCGGTCTGTTTGAAGCCTCGTCCGAAAGCGAACGTTTTCAAACAGACTGACGGAGCCAGAACCGGAACCAGAGCCAGGGCCGGAGCTGGAACCGGAGCTGTGGTTTCAAAAAGGGCCGTAGTCTTAATACGCATTTCTTAATGAAGGGACAACTTCTTTCTTTCAACCTGTCTGGTAACCTTGGGTACGTGTGGCAGAAAGACTGACAGCTTTAGTTAAAAGTATGTCGACACTTAGATTAGAAAGTTGAAGAGGTTCTTGTTCAAAAGTGAAAAGCGCAAGAGCGTCTAATCTAAAACTGGACTTAAGTTTTTAACTGGACTTAAGTTTTTAACTGGATTGAGATATATGTATTTATAGTGTTTTAATAGACAGTAGAAGCGAGGGTATAACATCAAACAGGCTCGCAAAATCTGCTGCCACCTAGAGTCCCAGTACATACCGTTATTTGGTCGTTTTCGACATACTCCCCCATTTTCTGATAAGCCACGATCTCATTCAGGAAAGCTTTAATACCGATGAGCTCCGCTACGATCAGGCAATCTTTCCCATCCACTCCCAGAAGCCATGCGAGCGGATACAGCACATACTGACATATCTTCTGCAAATGTGGATAATGTTGTATCAAGATAATGTTATACCATGAAGACTGTGACCAGCACTGTAATTGACCCAATACACCTGACGTCACCATCACAATAATCTTATTCTTAGTGCCCCATTTTGGGAGTCGATGTCACCGTGCTTCCTCAATGGCTATATACAGCGTTTACGCGTTCATGAGTTAACGCCCAAATGGTGAATGTAGCATCAGTATACCAGTGTGTGACGTTGGTGCAAGTAGTCAATTGGTAATACAGACTGGTGTCTCCGATTGCCATTTTGTTTAAAACACTGCTTGCAAATCTTTCATTTGGATGTATTTTATTGGCATATTTATAATGTCATGTTTCGCGGTGTTTTTTTTGTAGCGTACCAACAGGAGTCGTAAAAGAAGAGGTGTCGAAAAGCCATGTGTGTACATTTTAAGTTCTTAAAACGGGGCTGGCTTTGTAGAGCTTTTTCAGATCTGTCACCTTTGTGAACCCCGGTCCGAATCCCACCTCGAATGGATTTGGGTTTCAAGTCTTAACCTTATAAGTGTTTATGTTAGGGTTAGAAGTTGTGTATTCGTGAGGATGGCTTAGCTTTATTATACATTTACATAACAAACATTAAACAGTTGTCCAAATTTTACCTGAAAGCTGAGAGCTTCAATATTGACGAGATTCCCGAGCCATTCGAGGACCGCGTTGACGAATGCCAGTACGCTGATAATGGCCAAGATATTCGCTAAGATATATCCACAGATCTTCAATCCGTCAATGGCACCTACATACATGGCTTCCAATGCATTGCTCTCCGAACTGCAATATAAAGAGTAAACAAGCTTTATAAGTTGTTAAGTTGTTGACTGGCAGTGGTCGTCCTGGGTCATTGGTTAATGCATTTAAATGGATTATTCAATTTGTTAGAACTATTCTTATCGAACGCACGCTTTAGATGCCTGGATTGCGGCACTGTTCGCCGTCTGGGGCGTCTTCGTCTCCGGTAAAAACATCTTGGCCGTCACCAAAGCGGCAGGTGCCGACATGAAGGACGCCGCCAAGAGGTGAGGAGCGCTTATATTGAATGAGATGAAGATCGCCAGGACGCTGCCGGCGATAGTGGCGAAGCCCCCGACGATGACTGCGTGCATCTCCGACTTGGTCATGTCGTTCAAGTACGGTTTGATGGCAAGGGGAGCCACAGTCTGAAAAAGAACGGAGTGTGTAAAACTGTCGTCAGAAAATTCACGGAAAGACATAATCGCAGAGAAACTTTAGCAATTCTTCCTGCTTTGAATAAGACGTATGCCTTCCAGAAAATATAAGCAAGAATATTGTTCAAAAATAAGACGTTTCTGAATATTATTCTAAAGGTCTGTAGTCTCACCATTCCAACGAATATATTTGACGCCGTGGCAAAGGACTCGGCCCCTGACGTCCCCATGGTGAAATGCATAATGTGGGCCACGGCTTCAATGAGCACCTGCATGACCTTCCAATAGTACAGCAGTGCAAAGACTGCACTGGTGAAGATAATGACTGGTAACACCTGAAAAAGACAAGTAAGAAGTAACTGGTAAGGGGTTACAGGTATTACTGGTAAGGGGGTTGCAGGTAACCGGTCAGGGGTTACAGGTAACCGGTTGAGGGTTACAGGTAACTGGTAAGGGGATACAGGTAACTGGTGAGGGGGATACAGGTAACCGGTCGGGGGTTACAGGTAATCGGTTGGGGGTTACAGGTAACCGGCTGGGGTTACAGGTAACCGGTTGAGGGTTACAGGTAACTGGTAAGAGGGGATACAGGTAACTGGTAAGGGGGATACAAGTAACTGGTGAGGGGGCACCAGGTTACCGGTCGGGGGTTACAGGTAATCGGTCGGGGGTTACAGGTAACCGGTTGGGGCTTCATGTAACGGGTTGAGGGTTACAGGTAACTGGTAAGGGGGATACAAGTAACTGGTGAGGAGGGGGATACAGGTAACCGGTCGGGGGTTACAGATAATCGGTCGGGGGTTACAGGTAACCGGTTGGGGTTACAGGTAACTGGTCAGGGGGATACAGGTAACTGGTCAGGGGACAGTTGCAATGAAGGTACTGGCGATTTGATAATGCTCGACCAATGTGTAGTAAGTGATTTGAATGTTGAGAGAAGAGCATCCCCTGCAGTGTAATGTTTGTAAGTGTTTTGTTTTTGTTTGTTCCTGTTGTAGCCAAGTAAAGTCGTTTCCAAACTAGCGGCTACGGATCTCTTCCTATCGGCTGGGTCACCACGTTAGCAACAGCCACAGCCGTAAGCGTAGCCGAAGTCAGCAGTACTCATGAATTTTCCTTCAAAATCATTTTTACAAACCACTTACAACAAGGAGAAACTGGTGAGCAGCCAACGGGGTTGGCCCAAAGACGAACTCAGCTCCCACATTGGTGTAATTAAGAAAAACTTCAACCTCGTTTCCGAGCCAGTTGAATGCATCAAACCCCGGCCGTGTCCGTAGTATAAGTACACCAAGGAAAAGCTGGAGCCAAAGACCCCAGAATACGGTGCGCCAATTGATCTGGGTGTTAAGAAGGAAATAACACTTTGACAAGCAGATATCTCTGACATGCTAATCTCTAAACAATAATTGGTGGATTCAAATCTATTTATTGGTTCTTGTAAATATTTTAAATGTTATTTTAATTTAAGTGCAGTTTGGGACAAATAGGCCTTATCAAAACACTAAACTCTGAAGAGGCAAATCAACATTGCGTTCTTAAACGAAGGGCGTTTTTGAAATTAAGATTTCCAATAATACTACGGATCTCTGATTGTAAAGTAAAAAAATATTCAATGTTATTAGCATGAGGGCGTTCTCACCATACTTGGGTATTTGGAGCAGACGAAGCTGATCATGAGCATGCAGAACAAACCAAACAGTGACCTGAGACGTTCTGGCTCACTCGCTACGGAATGGAAGACCCCCGTCAGCCCACACATGAGCAGGATAATTACGGCAAACAGTAAATACACCGCACTGAAACAGCAGAGAGAAATATTCGTCAAATTATTGTCTTTCTTTTTGGTGAGAAAACCATACCAAAAACACCGGGGCGAGCCCCTTCGCTTAAAAGCGATACATGGTCTGGTTTCTACGTGCATTACACAACACACAGAACAAACGATTTTACATCCCATCCAAAGGACGAAGCAACAACGGTTAGGTGTCTTGCTTAACTTTAAGACAGTGGAACCCAATCCCACACTCTGCTGATCAGAAAAACACCAGAGCTTGGGTCTGGTGCGTTTGACTGCTCGGCCGCGACACGCCATTACCCTTATAAACTAAGAAATAAAACGATTAAGTGGACCATATGATCACCAGAGTGACATGATAGTACATCCATACTTTTCCACCACACCACAATGCTTAAAACAGTCAGTACAATATGTCACTTACCATCTTATCAATAACTTTCTCTCCGAGAAAAACGAGCCAAACTTGCGCCCAAATGTGCCCAAGGTGGAGCCTATGTCTTCACCGTATTTGGACTTCACTATCCGGTACGTCACGAAACAAACGGCCAGTATGGTGATGATGAACAGCGCCAACGCGCGGTGGAAGTCAATCACGACGGCCCATATGACGAAGGCTATGTACAAGCACAGGAGGATGAGGTAGATGCCCCGCTTGATAAGGCGGGAATTTGACTTGCAACACCCCTTGATGGCAGAGTCAACCTTTTCGATTGCCTGTGCAGGGATAACAAATAATACAAGTTGTAAATAACCAGCTTAGTCGTAGAATATTTGTAGGGATACCAAGTGGGCCCTCAGTGTTTGGGGCATGATGCAACTTCATTATTTGCATCTTTTAAAAAGTTTGTGTCCGCAATCTTTGGGCTTTCCTCTTTTTCGTATGACTCTCGGCGAGAGAGATCACACAGTATTTTATCTGGATAAATCTGCTTAAAAACTCGTAAGGAGCATGGCTTTTGCAATGCTCCTAGTGTATTTTTATGGAGCCCCAGTATCTGGATTTATACCATCAGAGAAATAATGTAGTTTAGTAGTGTGATAGATGAATCATTTTTAATGTGACACTATTATAGTAGTCGCGTGTTGCCTCGCACGTTTAGACCTCTGACCTCAATGACCAAATGCTGTAAGTAACTTTGCCACAGGTCTGAGATCTACTAGCAAATGATTTATGGTGGGTCTATGTCTGTTGATTGAATAGAGGGTAGAAATTACAATATATGATAGATTTATTGTCATACCTCTTTTATTACTAATATTGTCACTATATCTTTATGATATTAGTGAAGCCAAGGGACCCTCAAAAGCAACTAGTGACCCGTAGGCCCCAAGATACACATGTGAAGAGATGTTGATGACTAGCTGGGTTGGGAAGCATTTTGTTTTCAGGAAAAAAATCCAACTAGGGGAAACCTAAGCAATCATGGGCATTTTCCAAACATCGGCTTTTAATTAGGCTCTGGCTCCACTTTGGGCTCCGTCTTCAGTTTTGGAGCAGTTTACACTTTGCTCGATGTTCCAACATCAAACGGAGCCCGGAAACTGAGGTTCGGAAAGAGCCCCGGGTAGGGACTGTAACACAATCAACAAGCCGCCAGTCAGGAGTTCGAATCAGGGTCACAGAGGTGAAAGGCATTTTGTGAAGAAACCACTGAGCCAACCTGAATGCTGAAAGATATACATTTCCACACAGTCATCTTCACAAAATGCATAGTTTCATGCAAGTTAGCCCCTCATCCATAGTCATCGGAAGTCTTCACTTTGAGGCTCGTGAATTTTAGCCCCTGTGTGCACGGTTTTTGTCTAAAATGGGTCCCGTCAACCAAGTATTGTGTTTTTGTACTTCTGAATGTCGGTGTTTATTCACGGTCTGTGTCATTAATTCTGGCTTCTGGCATGCTTCTGGTACAGCAAAAAGAAAGTCAGTCACAAGCGGGGAAAAACAGCGAAAACTCTTGTACAACGAAGACCGATCCCTTGTCACTCATCACCTACACACGGGTACCCACGTTCATGTGCACAGCTGGTAAACAAATGCAACCTTCTCGTAACCCCATTAGCAAACACCCATAACCCCATTAGCAAACACCCATTACGGATTGCTCTTTTGAAGTCGACCTAGATAAGAACTTATAAGATAAATGTGCTATTCCTATTGACAAGGTGTTGCCTTAAGTGCTGAATTGATGTTTACGCTAAGCCTATGTCAATGTGATTTCCTGTCCCATCTGGGAGCAACACATTAGCAATATCGTCCGGGTGAAAGACACTAAAGGGCGTAGAAATCAGCAGTATACATTTACATTTCATTAACCATAGCAACCACACGTATCAAGTCTAGATACCAACCAGACTGGTGAGCAAACTCGGGCGCGGACAACTTAAATTCCAACGCTGGAAACGGTCCACACCCCTTATTTTTTAGGAGCCTTTTTTTATGCCTAGACTTGATTTCAAGTCTGAGATCGCGGTTATTTCTCTGCATCAGCCACGCAAAATTCCCCCGCAGATTGGCTATCAAACGCTCTAACTCGCAATCTCAGACTTGACCCTCTTGTGTATACGGGATATTAATTTATTCACAACTGACATTTACATAACAACACTATGCCAGAGAGATGCCCAATCAGGAGGCCACAAAACTCCTGTTGGCTGCGTCTATTCCCAATAGGTGATAATCACTTCAACATTTTCTGTAAAAATCGAGTCATTGACATAAAATAACACATGGTCTAATGATTTTCCCAACGTTTTTTATTTATTTTGAATTTAAAAACTAGAATCACTTTGGGTTTTGGGTTTCCAAACTGCAAGATGAATCACTGAGCAGAGGCAGATTAGTTACATGTGCATCAATGTTGTATTTCTGTACTATATCCCGTGGTATAAACGGTTAAGTTTGAATATGCATTTTATTGAAGGCTTCTATTCCCGTAGTTACAAATGCACGAGACCCGTGGCAATCGATGTACTGTACCGATAGCAACCCATACCGACAGAAGCTTAGTGTTACGAAGACTTCTCGGCAAAATAAATGTGTGCTATAAAACAAATTGATATTTCTCCTCCGGCTTCGCCCAGGAGAAATACAACGTGCCGCGGATCAATATGGGAGTCATTGTTTTAACCATTGTTTTAACCAAAGAAGTTGTACAACAGTCGAAACGTTGAGAGTATCAAACCTGCTCTCCAACTATCTACCTAAAAGAGATGTTTCCACATGATGTATTCGTAAAAATACATAATTGATATACAGGGTCTTTAAACTAAATGGTGTGTACACCTGTCCCCCACATGTACTCTATTATTTCCACTCCAGTTGACCGAATTTAACAATTCCCAAGTAAACTCTTTGTTAGATATAGGTTATGTAAACTGTCTCACCCGTTCAACCTTGGAAAAAACGGCAACAAAACGAAATTCCACTTTGCAAACATTGCATATGACTCCTCATTGCGCATATAGCACGTATTTTGTTCTAGTTTAACTCACTGAGATTCGCCACCACAACATAACATTATTTACGTCAGTTCTGGGTATAAATTCGGCGTGGTTGCGGGTCGATTGTCACGGGTCGTTTTTTAAACTTGTATATTAAGAGAATCATGCATCGTTTTACAAAATTTTCAAATTTTGAGTTTATTGGAAAAACTTCAAAACAAGGAAAGCTTTTCAAATGCACTGATCAACTCATCGGTATGTCATGCACTATGTCCGACAAGGTGGGACATGGTTCGGACACATTGAGTTAGACATAATGATCTGTTGAACAGAATTGTTCAGACGTAAAGGCTTGTCCGACACAATCGGTTGGACGAAATGGTTTTTCTGACACAATTTGTCGCACAATAATGGTTTATCGGACATAATTTGATCGGACGTAATGGTTTGTCGGTCACATTTCGTCGGACGTAATGTTTATTGACACGATTGGTCGGACATGATGGTGTGTCGGACCCAATGAATCGGACGTATAGTAGTTGTAGTGTCAGATTCAATGAGTCGGACATAAAGTTCAACAGTCGGTTGTCGGACACTTTGGTTCATGTTGTTGAGATAACAGTCGGTAACATACGTAAAATGCATCACCAGCGTTTACTTTTCTTTCGTTGTCATTAAGTTCGCTAACAAGGCTTTCTATAAACCAAAATGAAATTGTCTGTTTGAAATGTGGTACACTGTGCCTACTTCAATTTTGCAAATCGAAATAAAGAACCGTGCGTTTTGAGGACTATTTTCTCATGCATGCTTTGACTTTGACACGGAATAAATAAGCAGGGGCAATTGGTACTTCTACACTCTTTAAATCTTTCGGGTCAGAGTTGACCCGGATTTCGGATTCCATGGGGCCTGACCCATATGTTATTATTATTAGTATTATTTATTATTGCAACATCTTTATACAGGATATGATAAGCAAAAGCTGTTTTACATCAATGTCATGTTATACATAACAAATGATCAACGTAAACATCACACTAAAAAAGAAGAATACAAAGAAAAACTACTTAAAATACAGTTTCTTATATAAACGTTTAAAAATTTCAATGGAGGAGGAACTTTGAATGGAAGAAGGAATATTGTTCCAAACTTTAGCACCGGCAAACTTAAAAGGTTGTTTAAAACACTCGGCGTTCTGTTTAGGGACAACAACATTAAGAGAGTCTGCATTTCTTGTATTAATACCATGCCTATCGAAGTACATTTCTACGTCATTACATAGTCGACTTGGAGCAAGTCCGTGAACACATTTATAAAATAGACAGGCTAAAAAGAAATGCCTTCTTTGTTCCAAGGTTTGTCAAGATAATTGACTAATGAGGTCTTCACCACGAAAGTTTATATAATCAAAATTGTTGGAGACAACCCGTGCAGCTCTTTTCTGCAATCTGAGAAGTGCCCTTTTACTGTTCATTGAACAATTTCCCCAAACAGAACACCCATAATCGAAGCAGGGTTGAATGGTCGTTTTGTAAAGCGTGTCAAGTAAACGACTGTTAACTGTATGCATAATCCTACATAAGGAATACACTTTGTAGGCAATAGATTTACAGAGATTCCTGACATGCAATTCCCACAGGTGAAGTTATTGTCAACTTCTACTCCTAGGTAACGAACATTATTTACTTGTTCAAGCTGAGTGCCCTCAAGATGAATATTCAGTTTGTTGGTAGTGTGAATATGACGAGGTTTTAAAAGCATGATTTTAGTCTTAGTCGGATTAATACGAAGACGATTATTATCATACCATTTGGAGATATTTATGATATTGGATTGTAACATTTGGTTGACATCGTCAGTATCATTACCTGTCGTGTAAATAACAACATCATCGGCGAATATATCGCAGGTACTAGAGTTAACGTTATGTGGGTTAGTATGAACCGGAAACTGTGTCACAATAACTGAGACATTTCTCAAACTGACGCAGAATCCGAGTTAAAGTCCCAATTTTATAAATCCCGTTTCCGGGTCAACCCGACCCAGAAATGGGATCCAAAATCCGGGTCAATTCTGACCCGGGATTTTTGTTTTATTAGATTAGAGATTTTATTTGTCCGCATCATAAAAAATACATATTTTTGCTTCCATTGGCTGTAATTGCATAAAAAGTAAAAACTAAGTAGACAATGAAAACACTAATATTTACAATGAATACACTTACATTTACAATACAAAAAGGTGATATCACGTTAGGCGTACAGCTTTTAAGATTACAAAATCAGGAATCTTTTTAAAATGTCAATCAATCAATTACCTTGACCTGTATCAAGCCAAATATCTCTGCCAAATCTTTGAACCTTTGTACTTTTGAACAAAGAATGTGTAACCTCAAGTAGCAATCAGTGTCTGTATATATCACAAAGCAAACAGTT
This sequence comes from Leptasterias polaris, assembly GCA_037783415.1. Lineage (NCBI taxonomy): Eukaryota > Metazoa > Echinodermata > Asteroidea > Forcipulatida > Asteriidae > Leptasterias > Leptasterias polaris. The sequence goes on along the minus strand of JAZGTN010000015.1, from coordinate 6,213,064 downwards.
GTAGCTCCTTTTTTTTCGTTTCTTTAACGGTGATGAACAAGTGCTGCTATCGCTAACTCGAGTGACTTAAAACACCGCTCACGTGAACACGTGTAACAACAACTATGCAGTGAGAATTGCGGTTGGCTATTATTTTAAGTACGTTATGCTGAGAGAAACGTTAACAGTTTTTCATTGTTTTCACTAAAGCTCACCAACAAAATTGCAAGACTTCAGAAGACAAAAACTTCAGATACTGTGGATGTGAAAAAGCTGCCAGACTAGTGGAACGGCAAGGTTATATTTCGGTTGGCTCGCCAGTGGCATGACTTTTTATAAGGCCCCCCTCCACACCTGAAAGTGTTTGGGTCAGTTTACAAATTTGTTTATCCAATTACACATCCAAAAGTTCCATGTATCAAACTATTCACATTTCGGCATCAAATCTCGTTAACACAAATTCAACCTTTTAGGAGTCCCCCTTTTCTAAAAAGTATTATCTTATATACTCAAGCGATATCTCAAGTTTGTTTTATCTGGGTCATAATTTCTAATATTATCACGAATCAAGGTTGCAAATTAGAGTGTTGACAGCAACAAAACACCGCCGTGGCGATCTACTCCGTAACAGATTATATAAATAATTTAGCGAATTAAATGCACGGTAGCTTTATTTAAAGATTCGGTACAAACGCAATGTTTTAGTTTCTGCTTGTTTTGTTTTTGTCTTTAAGTTTCCCGGTCTATTAAAATATAATGTTTTTCCCGATTGAATGTCATTGGCTTTTTCCAATGTGATTATTTCTTAATTTTTGTTGTTATTTATTATTATTGTTCAGTTTCAAAAAAGAGAGAAAACACAGAAATGGAGGGGAAATATGCAATCGTGTAAAGATTGACCAAGTGGTCTCATGCCTTTCACCTGTATGTGGACTCCGGATCGAATCCAGAACCGGTGCTTTGTATAGTGGGTCGAGTTTTCAGTCCTTACATGTACGAGTTTTCAGCACTCCCTCTCCCCGCTCGCATTTTTTTTTACACCTTAGCGAGGGGTTTTGTACTGTAATACTGCCAATTCTTGAGATTAGGGTTAGGGTTAGGGTAAGGGTTAGGGTCAGGGTCAGGGTTAGGGTTGGGTTAGTGTTAGGGTTAGGGTTAGGGTTTAGGGTAAACCGTAGTCTCCTATCTCAAGACGGAATTGACAGTGTTACAGTACAAAACCCCTCGCTGCGGTGTAAAAAATAAAATACGCTCCCCGCTCCGAACCCCTTTTCCCACCATTCTGCCACCCCCCCCCCCCCCCCCCCCCCCCATGAGATCGATTCAAGTATGTCGTCGCCCATGCTTGCCCTCCCACTGCCCCATGAAAATATCTGGCTACGTCCCTGCATACAGCCTGTATGATTGAGGTATAACGAAATGTGGTGAATGTCCATAACACGCTCTTTTGTTTAATGTATACTTTATATTTTTTTAAACGGGTCAGAATTGACCCAGATTCCGAGTCCCAGGGGCCTGACCAATTTGTGGGTCAGGCTGACCCTGAAAGTGGTTAATTTCTGGGATTTTAATTTGGATTATGCTTCTGTTTGACTCATTTAATGGATGATTTCTACACAGATATCGGGTCACATTGACGATATGACCAATAAATGGGTCAGGTCCCAGGGGACTTGGAGCCAAGTTAATTTTGACCCGGTCGTTTCTAGAGTACAGCCATTGCAATAAATCTTACTTCTTCTTTTTTTAGAACCCAGTTTCTGGAACAGTTTTCCCACGTAGGCCCCTATCAAAGTATTTTAAATGGAACTTGGAAGTATCTCTCGGGACATTCAACTTTAAAAACTGTTTGGAACTATTGTCGCTTTTAAACGACCACTATCAATCGGGCTTGGGTAGTGAAAGTTTTAGCTGATGACCCATTCCAATAAAAGACGTTTAGCGGTGAGCTTTCATTCAAATCCGTCTTCAGTGTATTGCAATAATTGTAACACAAGAATAAGCTGTGGTGGAGCTTTTTACCTCTAACAGGTTCTGAGTTTAGTGTTAAATGTCAAACGATTCTGAGCATTAGAGAATAGGATACTACAGCCTCGTTCTCATGGGTGTACCAATCTTGCTGGACCATTTCATCCCAGCATCCCTTGCTCGATGTCAATGTGCAAAAGTACGGCACAGACGGTACAATAAAGTTAGGCTTAAAGTCAATCCGCACACGCTTGAGCACGGTGGCCAGCAAAAGATGCATCAAGTCATAGAGCAACTGGTCCCCTCTCGTTCTTCTTTGTTCTTCTTTGTTCTTGCTCAGTGATTGCAGTTTGGGTTGACCGCGTAAAACACGATCCACTTGAAGTGCGATCGCGTCAAAGTTCTTGCATTTGTGACACGCATGTGCGAGAGCGCACGCCCGTGGGAGAGGGTTGAGTGTCGGCCTTCCCGGGTAAGTGACGAGAGGGATCGATACGGTACTGCCCTTGGGTACGAGGCTAGAAATACGACCATTCTTAAGACTACCGAATCGTATTAAGAGTACTTCCAGAAATGATATGGGAGTTTAGAAATGAGAAACGCGATAGTAGGGTTACACACGACCATGAGCTGAAATCATAGATATGGTTTTAAGATGTACAGTAAGAAAATTAAGTTGGAATTTTCACTAATTGGTAGTAAAGGGTTCCAACAAAATAGGCACACTTTACCCCCAAATGAGACTGTTGCTGGGTCCCACTTCCACGGAAAGAATGTTGGGAGGACGAATTTGTGTTTATTGATTTAATTTGAAATTAGTTCATGAAAAGCAAACGCACCACCCAAAAGAAAAATTGTAAATATTTCAAAAAGTTGAACACTATTGGTTATTTATTTTCAGTCTTCTAGGTAATCTCAGATTGGGTTTTTTGTATCTCAACCAGAGCATTACCAATCAATCAATCAATTAGTCAATCAATCAATCAGTAAGTCAGTCAATCAATTACCAGTCAATCAGCCACACAACCAATCAATTAATCAATCATCAATCATCATAACCATCCATCAATCAATCAAGGCTTAGTTTTAAAAAGTCAAAAGGTCAATCAATTAATCAGTCGGTCAGTCAATCAATAATTTAGTCAATCATTCAATAATACAATTTTTTCCAAACAAAAATTGTGGAGGCACAGACCTAATTAAAAACAGAAAACAAGTTACTTTAAAGACTGACACAATTATAATATATAAATAAAGGGGGGGAATTACCAAAACCACCTTGAAGTGGGAGACAATACACCGATCCATTAAGCCACGCCCATTTCTCATTGACCAATCACAGCCGCGAAATTTGATCACCATTTGAGCCGTTTGGTGATCTTTGCACTAATGGTGATCGGGTTTCGCGGCTGTGATTGGTCGACTCGTAAGGAGGCGGGGCTTGGTGGATCGATCTATTCTAGATAGCAGGCAGGTGGCAGTTGGGGGAGGGGGAAGAGGAGGAAAGAGGGGGGTAGAAAGTGGAGATTCATTTTGCTGCAGATCGGGAGATAAGACACCGATCGGGAGATAAGACACCGATCGGGAGATAAGACACCGCTTAAAAGGGTCCATGGAGTAGTTAGTGTTTATCAATATGAAACTCACCCTGATTTATGAAATACAAGAAACAAACAAAAGTCCTACCCGATTGAAGACGTTTTGCTGTCGGGGTGGCCTGTCAGTGACGTCATCATTCCCAGGCTCGGAAAGGTTCAGCTCTGTAGGTATCTGCGTGAGTTCCACATCCTACATGGGAAGGGAATCAATCAAGTTCAGTTTAATTGAAGGAAACACAGTTTTGGGATGCGTTCCTTTGAACATCCAAATTTGCATTTGCGCTCTTTTGTTAGCGCACCTTACCTTGTTGATTTTGAGGCAAGTTTATGGTGGTAACCCGTTCTAACATGAACATATCATTTTATGCTAACAAAGTATTATTTTTCATTTGTTTTAATTGCAGTGCAGTTATTTGTCTTCTTCTAGTTGGCTAGGAAAAACACCTGGAGTATAAGACCTACGAAGCCGGGAGGGGACAGTGGTAAGCTAGTTTAATACTGAACGAATCCGTTCGCTTTGTTAAGTAATCCATTCAAACGGTTGAATGATCCGTTCGAAAGAAATACTAATCCGTTCGAATGGTTTGGTTATCCGTTCGAGCGGTTTGGTAATCCGTTCGAACAGTTTGGTTTCGAACTCTCGAACGGTTCAATTCGAAGGTTTTTAGTATCCTTTCGAACGGTCAAGTAACCCATTCCAATTACTTACTTATAATGTTTGAACGACGTTTTGTTTTTGGTGAATGATCAATGAATACATACAAAATATTCTTTAAAAAAACTTAATTGTACATGTCAACAAAAAACCACTAGCTCTATCACTTGACATTGCAATGCACACATACACACACGCGTGAACAATCCCGTTGAGCGTCATGACAGAGCGGTGTAGCGCACCAAACTCAAGTTCTCTCGTTGTAAGAGTGTGTTGATTACCAGTCCTGACGCTTGTGTCCTTGAGCAAGACACTTAACTACAAACGTTCCGTCCTTCGGATTGGACATAAAGCCGTGTAGGTCTCGTGTGTTGTCAAATGCACGTAATTAACAAAACAAAAACGAAACAGATATCGTAAAGAAAGGGGTTCGCCACGGTGTTTCTAGCATGTCTGGCAACAACTCGTCCAACCTGATCACCTTCTATTCATTACAAGATGTAATATATGTTATGCTTCGTCTCATAAAATTATTCCTATGAACTATTATGTCCGACTCATTGTGTACAACAAATCAAGATGTCCGACCAGTTATGTACGACAAAACAGTATGTCCGACCAGTTTTGTATGACAAGCCATTGTGTCCGACCATTGTGTCCGAAAAACGTTTAAAAAGATACTTCCGATCGACATCGCAAGAAGGCGAAATTCGATCAACCACCGACTCTTTGGTAAAGTTAAATCAGCAAAAATTGCATTATGAACGATCAAATCATTGCAGGGCAACGAGGAAAACCTGTGAAAGACAAGTTATGTTGGCCTACTTGTTCGCACTTATTAGCAGAAAACAAAATACTGGTTTAAATTATCCGCACATTTTACCAGGTGTTACCGCATCACATCTGACACTTTATGATGGGGTATATGTATAATCAATCAATTTTGCGCAAAAACACTCTTTAAGAAATTCACTTTGCAAATTAATTTTCTTTAAAGCTAGCGGAAGCATTGATTAAACAAAATCTTTCGAATGGCATAATTCACACGTTCATCAAAAAAGAAACGATACGGGAAAAAGCAACAAAAATGTGTTTGCGCGAATCTGGCCTCGTTCGGGTCAGTCTTTTTAGCTGATGAACGGTAGTGACCGTCAACACAATTACCAGCATTCTCCCGAGTCACCCCCCCCCCCCCCCCCCCCCAACAAGGGGGATTTTCCAACCCACTCCAAAGCTACACCAGTCCCAAAGAACCTAACACTGAGACCTTCTCAAACTTCCCTGTGAACCATAAGCTCTGAACGTACCCATTGAGACGGTGGCCTAAATATCCAGATGCGATGAATGAAGTCTTGTTTTCTATCACAACATCCCAGCACTATTTAGGACGCAATGAACTCAACACGCACCCGCTGTGCATGACAGACAATAAACACAACTTACTGGAAAATATTTTGTCACAAGGAATTGCATTCCGCACTTCAAGTACTACACCACGCTATATAGCCATGGTAAAACTTTGTGTTTAAAAAACATTATGACCAGTTACGAAATATACCCCCCAAGTTAAGAGTGTGAACAACAACTAATTCGTATTGATATGGTTGTTAAAAATATTGCAAAAAAAGGGTCACAAAATACTGCACATCAACATCCAAACCAAAGATCTCTTGTTATATCCAATTTTCTACCTGTGTCTTGTCAAGCCACCAAGGCCCAGTTTTCGTTGCCCTGCTTAACTGTGAAATCTGGTCCTACAGCCCATAAAATCACACACGTGCGTAAATCTGTGGTAAACCAGCAGCATGAAATTGGGCTATGTATAGTCGAGACTGACATTGTAAATCATGCGATACTGTGACTCTTTATTTCACTCAACTCCCGATTCGATGCAATAAATCAAACACGTAAGAAATAATGAAGATGGTTAACAATCCTTTCTATCCCTCATGGGTAGTTGAGCTATTTCTTGAGACAATCTTTTGATCTCTGACGATTATAAGTTACTCCCTATGGCCGGAGGGACGGAGAAACCAAAAGCTTGTTCGTGTCTCTTCTCCAAGTTGTATTTCCTCCTTGCCCGCGGTGGGGACTTTTTAGATGCGATCGAAGTCGGTTCCATTATATTACACACACAAATGAAGAGGAAAATGTCAGTGCGCGATGGAGGATGTCAACCGTAACTTTCCGATACGGGAAAGGTACTTATTTAAACATTTTCTTATGCGGCCTTAAACAAAGGTTAGTGCAAAGGTTAGTGCAAAGGTTAGTCAAAGTCAGTCTATATTTTCATTGGAGCCACACACATTTGCTGTTTCCAGAAGTGAGAGTGTCTGAAAATAAAAAAAATCTGGAAATTTTGATTCGTAACAATTCCCATTTGGTGTGAAGATGAAGCCCCTAAATTAAAAGATTGTCACATTGTAGGTTTACAGACTCTTGACATCATTTCAAAAAGATATATCTGATTAAATAAGACTTGAATGATTGCATTGTGGATTGACAATTATAACCACGAAATTTGCGGTGACACCATAGTTAGATCTCTTTTGAGTGATTTGAGAAGAACCGATGGACTCAACGTTTCGGACACCATACATCGGTTTTTCTCAGAACCACAAAAGAGATTTACCTATACATGTGTCACCCATGTGTCACCGCAAATTAAAAAATACGAAACTGAAAATTGTGAATGACAATAGAATGCGCAAGTCTCTCGCTTTAAAGTATAGGAAGCCCAGGGTAATATTAATCTGGAAAATGTTTGGGTGTTAATAGCTTGGTTGTTTTTTTGTTTCGTTTTTTCGTTGGGTTTTTGTTAGAGTATATTTGAGTGTTGTTGGGGGGGATATTTTTTTTTTGGGGGGGGGTGTTGTTTGGTGTTTTGGGGCGTTTTGTTTTTGTTTTGTTTATGCGGGTTTTGGGGTTTTGGGGGGTTTTTTAGGGGGGGGGGGGGGGTTTGGTGGGTTTTTGTTATTTTTTGTTTTATGTTTTGTTTTATTTTGTTTTTGTTTGTTTTGATGTTTGCTTGGGCGGGGTTTCTTGTGTGTGTTTTTTGTGTTTTGGATTGTTCTAATCGGGGGGGTTTTCAGCACAGAGGAAGATCAGATTTAATGTATCCATCTTCCCAATGAGTATCATCCAGCAGGCCAGGCATTCCACCCCCCCCCCCCCCCCCAACCTTCACCCGTATCATGGCGAATTAAACTTCCATTAGATTCCATTCACCATACTATAATTCTCCAATACCCGGTGCATACCATGCACACGACAACTTAGCGTTTTAAATCGCTGTAAAAACCGCCCATGTCAGATCTTCACTTACGGTCCTGGGCCAAACCGATGGACGACAACATTATATCAGACAGATCAAGAACCTAGATGGATAGGGGGGAAATCACTTGACTACTACTACAGCGCAGCAGGGCAAATTTTCTGCATTGTGGTTAACCAGGTATAAAATCTGCCGTCAGAATTAACGATTATTTGTTAGAAATGCTTTTAATACCCGCTGCCCGTCATTATTGTTCTGATGAGTTCTTCCTTCTTGTAAATTGAAAAAGATAAAAAGTGAATTACTCGGATGGTTTTTTTTTATTAACCAACAGGACGGTACAATGCTTCTAAAGCTACGGGTAAAATTGATGCATTATGTGCCTGATATTAACTATATGTCTAACTGTCAAGACGAGAAGAACGCTATCAGTTTTATGTTTTACCCCCCAAAACTGAAATCACTTGCAAATGTCCAACTTTACACGAAATAAAACTTTAAAGTGACCCTTTGTATTCATATTGAAAATTGCAATTTCAAAGGTGTTATTAATTTTTATCATTGTTACGGCCAGGTCCGTAACAGGATTTGTTTTAATTTATTTTTCATTATTGTTTTTATTATATAATTTTTTTTTTTAAGGGGTTGGTCGAATATTAATTGGGGTGGGGACAAATATGAAAGAAAATGTACATCGGCGCGTTAGCGCCGCCCTTCGCGGGGGGGAGTTGGAAATTGTTCGAAAATCAAGGCCCAATTTAAGCCATATTTTGGTCAATTTGTGCGCTCATTATTTTTTGTTCGCACAATTTTTTTTATTTGTTGTAGATTTTTTCTTCTGTTTTGGTGGGTGGGGGACTTTTGGGGTGTTTTTGTTTTTTTGTTTATGGTTTTTTTTGGGGGGGTGGCAAAAGATGGTTGCCTGGACTGTCACTATGGTTCTTTTTTTATTGATGTGATAGCGAGAGTATAACATCCAGTCAGATTTATAATGTGGATATTAGTGTCATTTCCCGTGTTTAGTACTGGGCCTGTCTTTTATACATCCCGTCTGGCCAACAATGTCCCTGTAATTGACTACATCTTTTAGTAATAGTTCCTTCCTTTCTCCCTGCCCTATAGTTTTGATCTTTATTGAAGCATGTATTTAAAGCGGCTTGGCAACCCGTTAACAATGAACGAGCTCGTAGACCCGTTTTACCCGTTAACTCTTTTACGTCCTACCTTCAATAGGCACGGATATAGAACAAAATATATTGAATCCAAATCCACATTAAAATACTACAAATCTAAATTTAATACAAAATCTCATAAACAAAATTACAACAAAAATAATATTCATACACCATAAATGTTAAGTTGCGAATTTCGATTTAGAGTCAAACGCTCACTTCATACGTCTCGCAATCTTACATACGCAATTTTGCATGTCGTCAAATTTTCTCGTAGGACAGTCGTTTTGTTCTCGCGTCACGTATCGATGGTGTACTGATATGAAAGGACTGATGCAAACAACGAAAGGTCGTCCCCAAAAGAATGTCTGTGCTCAACTCGTATTCCCCAGCCAGGGAGAAATATACTTAAGTAAAAGTAACAGCAGAAAAGAAAAAAAACAACAAGAACCCACGTTAACATCATCCATAATGTTACTTCTACATTATTAATTCACGCAAAACTGTGTGGTGACACTTCGGCACCCTGACCTACTTTCATATATCCATCGACTGTTTTGTTTTACGCTCAACTATCCATGGTATTAGAGCAGGAGCCTAGCGGGGCCAGCCTAGCTGGGAAGTTGACAAATTTTCATGTACATGTACATGTATATCAGTGGTCTATTTACACCAATGTAAGAAAATGGACGTCTGCCTAGCACATGATTACTGCACCTGATTATTGTATGGAGTTGGAACTTCAGTGGTTATTATGTAATACTATGATAATTCCGAGTTTAAAATGTATAGTTCGCCGTCGACTAGTGGTCTGTGTCCTTCGGTTACGCTACCGAATCGTCCAGTATTCTGTTTCTTGTGGGGACTGGGGGGAGGCGTTGGCTCTGAGAACAGCCGATGTGTTGTCGACGTTTCGATTAGTCTCCTTTGCTCGTCTTCAGGAGAAGAGGAGGATAATAATGAGAAGAGTAGAGCATAGTTCTAATCGTTGAGATCACAAATCCGTTCTTTTCAGAGCCAACACTCATCCCAAAAGAGATTTATACATGGTTGTAGCTACACGTTTACTAGTTTTTTCCATGACCAACACAATGCAAAGTTTGAAACATCACTTATTCTTAATACAATTTATGTTACACATCATTTTCGTTCGACTTTATGTCCGACAACGTTTGTCGGACACAGTTTGTCGGACTTAATGGTTTGACAAACACAGTAGGTTGGGTCTTACAGGTTTTTCGGCACAATGATACAAAGTCAGATAAATCGATTTGTCAGAAATAATGTTCCATTGAAGTTGTTTGTCGGACATATTGTTTGTGTCGGACATAGTGCTCCGAACGTACGTTGAAAACTTCACTTTTTGTGCGTAAGGTCAATGTTGCCAGTCTCGATTGGTTGGTGCGATGTGCGATACGTCACCATACATAACATAATGTGGCATTATTTCAACAACAACAAAAAGGTACAAAATGCGTTCACGTTCTTACACAACTTCCAACCTTGTGCTAATAACATCACACCAAAAAGAGTTAAATTGGTCAAACCTTTCCAGATATGTCATCTAGCTGCATGACACAATTAACATTGTAGCTGGGTCGCCCGTTCCCCTCGTCGAAATCCACCTTGGAATCCTTGCTCATGGTTTGGGGGAAAAAATCCACGGTAGTTCAGTAGGTGTGTTTGTATTTTGAACAACTATCTTAAACCTACTTGGCTCAATCCACACATTCAACGTAAGGACGGGATCAGTTGTTGGGCTGACGGTTAAACACTCCCCAACGCCAGTCGATTGGCTCACTATTTAACAAAACAGAGTTGACTTCGAACCGTGACTGATGGGAAATGTTTCCATGTAGTTAATCACAAACGGCATATAGCTGCGCTTGGTTATAATTATCTTTACACGACGCACGCACAGACGCCCTTGACCTTCCTCCATGGATCAAGCCAAACTCATCGACTCGCCCGTAGCCTCTCTCTCGACAATGATGGAGATCATATCAGATATGACAAAAAATGCCCAGTAGTCCGTTTTTATGAGCAGTTTAGTTTGACAAGTAGTATTTAGTGTGCATTGCCAGTGTACGGTACTTGTAGAGTCGTAAACAAGACGTGATGACAGTTTGGACTGCTATAGGACGACAGTCAAGCCAACTGAACGAGTAACTACCGTTACTAACAAATACTACACACTTTTAGTCAATACAGACTTTGTTAAAAGTTGTTATGAAGCTGAAGAGCTTGCATGTCCCATAACTGACTTCCCTGTTTTCCCATGTCTTTCGTATTGGTTTTTATCCTTGTTTCCTAAATAGGCACCAGTCTAATTTCACTCCCTGCCTCTGTTTGGAACATAGGGCTGTAACCGAATTAGCGGCTACAGCTACGGCTGTTGCTAGGGTGTTGCTAAGGTAGTTCTTTACTTCAACGCATGACGATGCGGTTATCCATCCGAAGCCGTAGCCATAGCCGGACACGACCTCCCACATACTGATTGTCCCTTAAAAAGAGGAAAGGGCCGTTTTCCCATCCAAAAACACCAATTTGAACACACTGGTTTGAAACAATGCAAAAATAGAATAATGGAACCTTGTAAAGGTTTCCAGGAACAAGTGTCGCACATTTTGACCTCTTGTTCAGTGTCGATGATTCTACATTTCTACCGGCAGACGGTATCTAGGAATGGTGGGGGCAAGCTATAAAGACACGAACCGAAACGCAAACCGTTAACACTTCGAAGTGTGTTGAAGGCTACGTTCCACTTGCGTGAAGGTGCTTTATTCACGTAGTTTATTGTGTATGTACATGTATAGGGTGTGGGTTATACTGAACAAAGTAGTTTGACACAGATTACGTGTCATACCATAGAGTATGGTCATACTGACCTAGAAATGGGTTGGACTCCCCTGCAACTCGTTATCAGGGTCAACTCTGAACCGGAGTTTTCAGAGTGTTATGTGCTGTAAATGTCTTGATTAGCGTTAATTAACTTTCTTCTACTGAGAGTGTTATTCAAGTTTCTATGTCTATCCTTCCCTGTTGTAGATTATAACTTATTACAAAATCATCTTGTCCTTCATAATATTAATATAATACATACAAATTATCGTCTTTGTATGGTTGTGAAGGACGAGACAGACGAAAAGAGATCGACCAGATAGGGCCAATGCATTGATCTCCCACTGTGCACAAAAAGATGCCTTATAAAATACTACACAGTTATTGTCGTTACGGGGGGGGGACCAAGTTGTGGCTAAGTGCTTTAACAACCAAAATCATCTGTTGGCTGTGACGTAAAATAATACAACAGTCGTAATAACCTTACGAGTCTGGGCTAATTATAATGCTTCAAAAGTTTGTCCTTCAATTATGTCGAAGTGTTCATTTTCATCCCACCGGCAAGGGTCTCTTGTTTGTAAAATGACTACATAGAACATTAGCAGGCTATACTAGCACTTTCTCAGGATTTTTCCTGTTTTCAGGATTTCCTCAAAATGACTCTTTGAGCCGTCAAATTGTTTTGGAAGAAGTAAAGCGGTCACCAAATGGCGAAAAAAACAATCCATACCGTATCCAAGTCATGTTTTCTTCTTGCCATTTTAAAAATGTACGGGCATTAGAAATGCGTTTGCCAACGCGTTGGCGCAACTCATTCCACCAGGACAAATGTTTGCAAACATTGGGGAACGTTTCAGACGTTCATACAATGCACTCCAGAAATGGAACGCCAAAGAAGCGTAAGTTCCGATCATCACATCGATCGGTCTTTTTTTTACCATTATTCGGTCTTTTGCATCGATCGATCGGTTTGGCATCAATCAGTCGGTCTTTCGCAACAATTGATCGGTCTTTTGCATCGATTGATCGGTCTTTTGCATCGATTGATTGGTCTTTTGTATCGACTGATAGATAAGAAACACCGATTGGTTGATGAAAAAGACAGATCAGTCGATGCACTAGAAGATCAATCGATCGATTCAAAAGACCGGTCAATGTGTTGATCAGAATGTATGCCTCTTCGGCGGTCCATACCCCCAAGTGATTTGAAAGACCCCGCATTGTTGGCAAGAAATGGCAAGAAATGGAGAAACAACATAGTCTGGTTCCCTTTTTAGAAATGGCTTGCAATCATTGTTGATTCAGAGAACCCTATGTTCACTGCACTCTCTCAATTTAGAGTTTTATTAAAAGAATACGAAAAACAAATTTACGATGGCCCCAACGGACTTAACGTGCTATCACTTTCGCTGCATACAGCGTTGCATTAACGACTACGTAAGTGGCCTTGATAGGTGACCTTCACTCGCTTGCTATTATGAGCGCGAAAATGATCGTGAGAGGATTTCTGTCTCATGGTTGGGACACTCATAATGAGAGAGCGGTATGGCTGGGTATGGTTTGCTGTTTGTACACAACTGCACCTACACACAAAATATCTACTCAAATCCTAACATTTTACCCCCTTACCCCCTTACACCACACGAAACATATGTAGCTCTTCACTCTTAGCTTTTAAAGCTGACATTGAGTACACCGACTGGGGTGAAGTCTACGATTGCACAGATGCAGGTGTCGCTTATGACACTTTCCTTAATCTCTTCACTGGTCTTTACAATAATCATTTCCCCATTGTTACAAAAGCTGTTGGTAAAGGCAAAAAGGACCAGCCGTGGATGTCTCAGGGAGTACTGAATTCCTGCAAACACAAACATAAGCTTTACAAGCGGTTCTTACGTAATCCTACAATGGCCAATGAACAAAAATACAAAAAGTTTCGCAACCGTCTTACTCAAGTTATTCGGATGGCAAAGAAAAATCACTATGCTAGCAGGTTTTCCGCTACAAAGAATAACATCAAAAGTACATGGCGTGAGATAAATAATATCTTGGGCAAGAAAAAGAAGGACGATCTTCCCAATACTTTTTTCGATGGTAATCAATCTCTCTCTAATCCTTCCGACATTGCTGACACTTTCAATTCTTACTTCTCTAGTATCGGGTCTACACTGGCTAGCCAGATTCCTTCTACCGATGCTCATTTTACAGATTATCTGCATGATAGTCACACCTCTTCTCTTTTCCTTACTCCTACTAATTCTTTTGAAATATCTCAAGTTGTACAAGAGCTTAAAAATGTTAGCTGTGGTTTTGATGGTATTCATTCCACAGTAGTTAAGTCTTGCATTCCGTTCATCTCGCATCCTCTTGCGCACATTTTCAATCTGTCTTTCCTTACTGGGTCCGTCCCTTCTAATCTTAAAATAGCAAAGGTGACTCCAGTTTTCAAGACAGGTGACCGCCGAGAATTTTCAAATTATCGCCCTATCTCTGTCCTTCCATGTTTTTCCAAAATCCTGGAAAAACTTATCTATAAGCGTCTTTTCAAGTTTCTTTGTAACTTCCATCTTCTGTATGACCAACAATTCGGCTTTCGGAGTAAGCATTCTACAGATATGGCCCTTATCCAACTTGTTGATAATCTTTCAAACTCTCTCTCTAATAAATTGCACTCTATTGGTGTTTTTATTGATCTGTCAAAGGCTTTTGATACGATCGACCATACTATTCTCTTATCTAAACTTGAGCACTACGGAGTAAGAGGCATTGCCCATCAATGGTTTACTGAGTATCTGTCAAATAGAAAACAGTATACTACTGTGAAAAATTGTGATTCTACTCTTATGACAGTAAAATATGGTGTTCCTCAAGGTTCTATTCTTGGCCCCTTACTGTTTCTTCTATATGTTAACGATCTCCACTGCGCTTCTACTCTATTGTCTTTTATTCTTTTCGCAGATGACACTACTATTCTCTTTTCACACTCAAATCCTGCTTCTCTCGTCAACATCTTGAATTCTGAGCTCACAAAAGTCTCTTCCTGGTTCCAGGCGAACAAACTTTCCCTAAACTCTACCAAGACAAAATATATGGTTTTCAGCAAATCGGGGAGGCTATATAACCCTCATGAACCCGTGACGATAAATAACACAGCTATCAGTTTGGTTCATTCTACTAAATTTGTGGGTGTCATCATCGACGATAAACTTTCTTGGTGTCATCACATTGCCTCCGTCTCTAATGTTATAAGCCGCAACTCTGGTGTACTTTCCAAGCTACGCTCTTTTCTCCCAAGCACCACCCTTGTCACGCTGTATAATACTTTGATCCTTCCCTATCTGAACTACTGTAACATTGTTTGGGCATGCACAACTACTAATAAACTCCAATCTTTAATCAGAGTCCAGAAAAGAGCAATTCGCATATGCACACTGTCTCAACCCCGCGATCATACGGCACCATTGTTTGCCAAATTATGTACTTTAACACTCGCTGATATTAACAAACTTCAAACTGGTATCCTAATGTACAAATTTACTAATGATCTTCTTCCTCGCTCATTCTCATCGTACTTCGTCAGTGTCAATGAAATTCACCAATATCACACCAGGTCTCACAATCACTTGTATGTACCATTCACTCGTACATCCTCTGCAATGAATACCCTGCGCTTTTATGGACCCCGTCTCTGGAATGGACTAGGACTGTTTATCAAATCTCAATCCGATTTAAAAAAAGTTACAAGGAGGATTTGCTTTCCCGTTATGTAACATAGTTTTTTCGATCTGCAGCTCTTATTATCTTATTTCTTGTTGCCTAAATTTACTTTAAATGCATCTTGTCACTTTTGCCGTAGGTCCTCACTTGATTATGTTTTATAACGCATCCTTTGCATATATTCATCTACTCAATCGAACGTGTTTGTTTGTCTGTCCTTGTCTGTGCTTTGTTTGCCTGTCACTGTCTTTGTGTTTGTCTTTAAACTGTTGTTTTCTTCGTGACTAACTGTTTTGTTTTTTGTATTCACATATTTAAAGGCATGTTTTTATAAGCTTCGGCTTTCGTCACCATGCCTCCATCTGTACGTTTCTTTATATTTGCGTATTATGTAATTGTTTTTCGAGAGATGGAAATAAATGTTTACTGATTGATTGATAGACGATGTGACCTCTGACGTCATTTGAAAATCATAACATGATGCGTGCGCATGTCGCCGGGCAAAACCTTTGTGTACTTGACAGCCAGCTAGAAAGTACACGCAATATTACCATGACTACGCGTCTTTTTGCCCGGCGGAACATGACTTGTCAACAGAGGGCGGTTTGAATGTAAACAGAGGTCACATCGTCTATACGATGTAGGGGTTCACACGTGTCCAGCGTTTTTAACTTGGCAGTTTAAGTATTACCTCGTACAAATAAGATGTGAAATGATTTCTGATTTCTAAGTATACAAAAGCTAATCATATCATTAAACATTTGGTTGGAAATGATATGCATCCTTTCATTCGAAAGAAAAATAAAATGGTAATTTCGCTCCACTGCTCTTGTCTCATCGAAGACCGCTGGGATGGGCTAAAGTAAAGAGCTTGTTCAAATTCACGTTCAGGATGTATTGATGCACGATGGGACTAATTGTACTGCTGCTCGGTGCCAATGCACAAAATCATGAATCACGTACATGCACGAAGTTAATGTGGCATTCTTTTCACCAAAGTTGCAAGAAGTAGCTATTAAAGTAATAAATTAGTAATAGTAGTAGTACACACAAGGCAAGGATAAATTATTCTCAACGAATTTACACCACAGAACTATATTAGTATTAGTAGCGATATAGGTTAAATCTTTCGTAAACAGGAAAAGGTGACCGGGATTAATAGATCAGGAGAAAATAATGGTCCAACAAGCATGTATCACGCGCTGGGACTGAGCGAAACTGCCATCAACTGAAACCATTATTGAATCAAAGTGTGTCACAAGAGGGCGATATTTCAATTATAGAAATGGGTTGCATAGTCTCGAATCGTTTTGTGTTGAACACCACATGTTCAGTATCGCTGCATACTGTGTTACAGAGGTATCAGTACCCATGTACCACTAGACCAGATGCGAGTTAACTTATCTCACCACCATCATCGTCTATCATCAGGCTTTAGTTTGTCCACCTGTTGGACGAAGCCCTCCCCATAAAACTTATGCGTTGTTGTGTCGTCTCTCCATCTTCTCTTTTGCCGTTTTCTCTTTTGCCTGTTCAGGGCTGCCATCTGTCATTCGTCTAGTACACCTGTTTTCTTAGACCCTTGACACATGACCTACCCATCTCCATGTTGATCTAACTTCTCCCACATTGTTAAAATATTAAAAAAATTCTCTGCATGGCTCTCTGTGTTGTTCTCAAGTTGTTGTTCAACTCACTTGTGGTCCAAATTTCTGCTCCAAACAGTTGTTTGTTAGGATGCATTCGTACACTCTTCTTCGAAATGACATTGCTACATGTTGTTGTTATCTCACAAAAAAGACATAATGAAACTAAGAATTCGACGACATCAGTTCAGTGCTGAAGTTACCTTGGAGAGACAATTTATCACTGAAAAGTCAACACCTATAAGTTTCAATATAAGTCGACTCAACAAGACACAAAGCCACAGTAGGTCGACATCTTAGTAACATCGTTCATGGAACTAATGGAGCTCCGTAGGTGTACATGTACAAGAGAAGACACCTATAAGGGGCACGGTGCCTTTAGATTGGGCGCTTTTGGGCTATAAAAGCGTTTATTATGAAGTGAATTATGGTAGGAAAGAAGTTTTAAAAGTAGACTATAATTATAGGGCTATATGATTTACATAAATATCACTTGAAATGGTGTGGTTTTTGTTTAATTGCATGTCAGAAAACATTCCGGAACAATTAATGTTTGACTCCACAAAATGGCGGACCGTATGTACCGCTGGTTGTATTTCCAGAGACAAATCTAATCACAACACACTGTAGTGAGTGAACAACTCTTAGAAAAAATAATGAACAATTCCAAATAGCAACATTATTCAAGGCTTTGAAAGGAAGGCAATGTGCCAATTTAAAGGATGTATACAACATTGGTAATTGCCAAAGACTTGTATCCACACTTGATTTGACCCAACATATACATGAAATAACAAATCCTTGAAAGTTTAAGCTCAATCGGTCTTCGGAGTCATGAGAAAACAGCAGTGTTGTAACCAAGTCATTTTTTGTCAAGTCAAGTCAAGTCGCAAGTCATCTTTGGTCAAGTCAAGTCAAGTCACAAGTCATTTTTTTTCAAGTCAAGTCAAGTCGCAAGTCAAATTTTCACAAGTCAAGTCAAGTCACAAGTCAAATTTTCGCAAGTCAAGTCAAGTCACAAGTCACATAATAGGGAGGTTTCGCATACGAACGGATACGGTTAATGCGACGGAAACGTCATCATTATGACGTCATACGCTACTCGCTATCCGCTATACGTGCAGACGACACTGATATCCCGCTTGCTACACATAAGAAAAAACACGTAGGAAAACTCGAACTTCTAGTAATTCTCCTGTATTTGTTTCCAAATATGTATGAATAGTATCAAAATAAATGAATCACTGAACATGTACGTGTCATTTTGTTGATTTCTAAAGACT
Organism: Leptasterias polaris; assembly: GCA_037783415.1. NCBI lineage: Eukaryota > Metazoa > Echinodermata > Asteroidea > Forcipulatida > Asteriidae > Leptasterias > Leptasterias polaris. The sequence continues at coordinate 6,194,931 of JAZGTN010000015.1, read as the reverse complement.
TTGAAATACGAAAAAATGCACTGTTTCTTCGTCATTTTCCTCTAAAGCTATGAACATAAGCTCGTCTATGGAGGATGCCATGTTGAACAGCGCCACCAAGTGCTGTGCTGGAACAGCGAACAGTGCCACCAAAACGCTGGGATTGCAAAACAACAGAAAGGCTGCTAACGGTTACGGATAGCTAAACGTATGCGTATGCGTATCCGTTCGCGTGCGAAACATCCCTAATGTCCCGATAAGCCCACTCCCATGATGATGTTGTGACAGACTAAATACAACCATTGAACCACATGCACGGCAATAATTGCCGTGCTTTTTTAGAATTTGAAGGGCATCGCAGCAATTTCGTAAATGTAAAAAGGGCACCACGGCATTTTTGTCGAATGTGGGGGGTATCATGGTAAAAACTTAATTTTACAAAATTTAACACGACAGGTGTCAGGTGAAAAAACTAAGGTTGAATACAACCACGGATGTGATCTAAAGCAATGCGTCTTCACCACCACAGCATTTTGACTATCCTATGCACAAACACCCCGCAAAAAATTCCCCAAAACAACAAAACTAAATATATTTAAAAAGAAACAAATCTTACGTTTTACATTTAAATAATCTTTCGGTTGATCCAAAATGTCCAAAATGGTGTCATTTTTGTAAAATAAAGCCTATATGTTGTGCAGTTTTCCGTAAACAAGCTAACATTTCCGAGGAAATGTGCTTTGAAGACCATACTGTCGACGGCTTTTGCGTGAATACCAGTGGCTCATTGCTCTGTACACGTTTTTTTCGCGCACCAGCGATGGTGATTATTGCAATTCGAGGGAAAAACCCTTTTCCCCGAGCATGCGCAGACACGTAAAGTCTTTTGTCAAGGCGTTTCAAACAGGTGTTGTGGGATATTTCACCAATAGAGGGCTTTTACTCCAATGGTATCGCATTGTTTTGAAACGCCCTCTAGCGTTCAATGTTTCCTATCTTTATTGTTGCGCATAAAGGAACGACATAACAAAGACTAGGAGCCTCTAATTGGAAAAGACGTGACCGCGTGCGTTGTGTAAACTGTGATCGCAATGTGGTCCGTGTTTTGCGGAACTTCCGAGAGAATTGTTTCGACATTAATTTATCCGAACCCTAAAAATGTAAACGTATAACTTCACATTTAATATTCCTGTGTTGTAACCAAGTCATTTTTTCTCAAGTCAAGTCAAGTCGCAAGTCATATTTGCTCAAGTCAAGTCAAGTCACGAGTCATTTTTGCTCAAGTCAAGTCAAGTCGCAAGTCAATGAAATTGGCGACTCGAGTCTGACTCGAGTCCAAGTCACCGACTCGAGTCAACAACACTGGAAAACAGTGAAAAAACCCATTATATGTTTTAACTTTTTTTCAAGCATCGGATTATATCCTTTATGATAAAGACTATTGTTTTACTCCTAAAAACTATGGCAATTCAAGCAAAACTATTTCAAGGGAAGTTTTCCACCATGACCATCTTTATACCATGTAAGTTATGTGCAAGTCTGTGAACATTTATATTTTCAATCTTACCAATGTTGTACACACCCTTTAAGCCCAAGACACATGGTACTTGTCACAAGCAATTCACAACTGAAATTACATCAAGGTAATGGGTGACAGGGTCACGTTTATAGCCACATTCTTAAGGTGCACTTGGTATCACGGAATAGTACATTCATTCCAAGGTTAAAGTGATGTTAAATTCGTAGTTTTTTACAGGTAATAATATCCAGCCCATCAATCCTTTTGATTACGACAAATTATTTCTCTCCCTTTTTTATTGAAGCAGTGAAGATTCCACTGAACGGAGAGCTGCCATGTCTGCCTCGTTTCTGCAAAAAAAATCCTGCCGATCTTGCCATTTTCTGATGAACAATTTTTTTAATCTCCCTGGTTATGGAGACGTTGTCCCTATAATGTTGAATAATAATAATAATAATAATAATGACAATTTGTATAGCGCCCATCCATGAAACATGCTCCTGGGCGCTTAACAATTTAAAAAAAAAAAAAAAAAAAAAACATTAAAATTACAGTTATAAAACCTAAGAGAAAATACAGTTAAAATGTAATTATAGACATTACAAATACACTAACAACAGGCATTGCTAAAGATAGGTACATGTACTTAGTGGTTTAAAAAAGCACGTTTAAAAAGATTTGTCTTAAGGCCAGCCTTGAAACTATCAACATTATTGGCTTCCCTAAGTTGCTTAGGAAGCTGGTTCCACAGTTGAGGACCAATTACAGAGAACATTCTATCACCTGCAGAAACCAGCCTCGCTCTTGGGCGGATTAGCAGAGTAACATCAGTTGCAGAACGGGTACATCTAACATTACAATAGGCTTAGTGGCAACAAGATCACACAGATACAAAGGGCAAAGACCATTTAAGCATTTAAATATAATTTTGAATGTAATGATTGCTAGATAAAATAACCCTGTCTGCAAGATGCAAATGTTATGTTGACAGCTCAGTGTAGGAGATGCCAATGTTTCAGCTGAAACATTTTTTTTTTTTACAATGTATGCCATGTTGGAAATCAACAAAGACGCGCAATTTATTTCTGATTGGGGGCTGTGTAAGACGCTGAGCGTGGTAGGTAGGCATACCCAGAGCTGTGGGGACTTTTATACAATGGAACAAAGGTCCCCACAACGTTTTTCTTTGTTAAACTGGGTCCCCACACCAGATTCTTTAGAAAAGGGAATAATAGAACAACAATAGGAAGTCCCCACAACGGTGTGCGCACCGGGATGGGTATGTTTTCGCCTGTGTGTGTGTGAGTAGGTAACCACATTCAAACCGGGTACCTATAACAAAAGAGGACAATAGGTCCACGCTTGCTATCACAAAGGAAAGCTTTGTGGTCCACGGTTGCTATCACAAAGAGTTGAACAAAGGAGGATCCACGATTGCAGGCTGTTACACACTTGGGTGTGGGTGTGTGTGTGTGGGTGAGCGTGTCTATCCATTCAAACCGAGGACTTTAACAAAAGGGATCCGGGTGTTTGACAGAGCGAGGACGTCCTCGCTTCGTTTTCGTGTACAAAACCAAAGGGAACATCGCTAAAAAAAACTATGTCTAAACAATGGGAGAACAAAGAGAAGTCCTCGATTAGCGGGATTCACAAACATGTGTGTGTGTGTGAGCGTGTCTATACATTCAAACCGAGAACTTTAACAAAATGGATCCGGGTGTTTGACAGAGCGAGGACGTCCTCGCTTCGTTTTCGTGTACAAACCCAATGGGGACGTCGCTAAAAAAAACTATGTCCAAACAATGGGAGAACAAAGAGAAGTCCTCGGTAAGCAGGATTCACAAACGTGTGTGTGGTTGTGTGTGTCAGTGTGAGTAGGTAACCACATTGAAACCGGGGACCTATAACAAAAGAGGACAATAGGTCCACGTTTGCTATCACAAAGGAAAGCATTGTGGTTCACGGTTGCTATCACAAAGAGTTAAACAAAGGAGGGTCCACGATTGCAGGCTGTTACACACTTGTGTGTGTGTGAGATGAGTGCATCCCACTAAATAGGGTTGCTATAGCGTACCATGCTAGATGATAACTTTAAAAAATACAACTATGTAGTTAGAAGTCTCTCAGTCTTTTGAAATAAAACAAAAATATTCAGTGACATAAAACCTCATTTTTCTTTTCATTTTAACGGGGTACGGCTGTCCTACAGAAAAAAAAACAGTACGGAAGTGCTGATTTTCCCACAGAACGACGGCCATCTTGGGAAAGGGGTCCTACGCTTGTGGGCAAAAAAGTACCAAATTTTCAGGGCCTTTCTTTGATATCCTGAAAGTATTGAACCTCAAATCTGACAATTTGTTGAGGGTTTCCAAATTATTAATGAGGCTCAGTGCATTAGGTCGCTGTTTACTTAGTCGCCTGGCTTTTGCCGTCGTCGCTGAGATGAGGTCAACAATGGCAACGTGCAGGCGTGTACGCGCTGCCCACAATTCTCAGCCAATGAGATGGGTTTTCATTACCTCAATCAGATAGGTTTTCATTACCTCAAAAAGATAGGTTTTCATTACCTCCGTGAGGGCGCTGTTTTGAGGGTCTTGTGACGTCATGTGCAAAGGGTTATTTCTGAGGGATGCAACACACTAATATCGGGGGGGGGGGCACACATGCACCAAGCCTCGTTACTAAATAGTAAAGCCACAAATGTTGCTGTATAGATTAAGAGGTCATGGCGTAACGGGATTGTTGCAAAAAGGGTGAAATGTTGTGCCCTGGGGTGGTTAACATCCAGGTTGGGACATTTCGGGTGCACTATTTCAGGCTTGCCACCGCTGGTTAACACCACTGCGGGCTCGTCTCATCATTATTTATGCGTTGCACAGCGATATCATCAAGCCCGACGGTTCCATAAAGAAATATTCACACTGTGAATGAAACCTCAGACACTATAAACATCAGTGAAGATAGACTTGATTTCAAGTCTGAGTTCGCGGTTGTCTGTCTCCTTAATTACTGCATTTCTTGACTATCAGGTAGAGACGCGATCCAAGTTAAGAATAAAGATGGAGCAATCGCCGACGACCATTTGAAATCTCCCCTTTCTGAGTATCACCTCGAATGATATGCTGAAGACATCAATTGTTTGGGGGAGGGGTTGAAGTGTATTTTTCCCCACGAGTTTTCTTTTTTGTATTTCTTTAAATCGTGACCTCTGGATTTGTTGTTTAATGCCCAACTTTCCAACACGTCGGAATTCCAGCGGCCATTTTTAAACCCAGCTCCCTCAAAACTAGATTTGTATATTCTATACTCAAAACCAATCGCTGTACGCCTTCGGCACACTCACGAGCCATCCACCCAAACATTGACATGAAGGGTTCACGCATAAGCCATACTCCATTATCAGTAAACCACGAACTTGTACTTAAGCGTGCAGCAGATAACAGTAAGTAAAGATTTGTTTAATGGTACCAATTATTTGGTTTCATATTTTGTAAAATTGCACATAGCTTCCCATCAGCAGATGCACCATACAGAGACTCCTAGCTAAACAAAAAATAACGCAATGTAATGACGATTGCGTTTGTACATGAATGCCCTTGACAACAGTGAAAACTCGGACAAAGGGATCAACGTTGGGAGATCTGCGTCAACAAACACAATTTTAAAGAATTATATTATTGTGCAACCATGTGAAACCAACGTTTTACAAAAGTTCATGCGATTTTCAATAACACAACACTCAAACGTGACTGGAGCCAATTTTTAAAGACTAAAGTCTGCTTATATTTGTCTTGTCAAGTTTCATTGGTAGAATACCAGTTGCTTAACATAGCAATCTGCACGTAGTACTATTATTACTTTCAAAAAAATGTCGGTTCTGTAAGTACAAGTAAATAAACGCAGGGGGCTATATACTTACAAAAGCACAAGAGCTGTGATCTCGGTAGTTCTGCTTGACTTCGTCCTCTCGTAATGGCGAGAACTCGGTCGTTATATCCACGCATTCTCCAGCCTCGTTCCTGACACTTTGCTTGCTGTTCATTCTTCTCACAGCCGTGGAACAACCCAGGCTGCTGGTAACAATCACTGGTCTGAAACGCCTATGGTATACACATCTAAACGCACAATCCAGACTTGGTGGTATTGTTGTTGTCTTCGTCAGCTATAACTGGGTAAACTTGTTCGAGGTCAGAGAGCTAATAATGCGAGTCGTTACACTTCCAGTGCTGCAAACACTAATTCAGCATGAACTGCTCACAGTATGAGGTTTGGGAGCTAAATCCACAGAGCTCAGCCGAAGACATCGTACTTATTCCAGTTTTGTCCGCACTAACCATTTAAATATCATACCTTTCTCTGTGGTGGCTCCGTTACGTGATAAAGGATATGCGCAGCGTTATTCCGACATACGTTATGATTAACAGAACAGGCGGTAAAGCAGCTCCATGTAATGAAAGAAGTGTTTACAATTGGTTACCGTATCTTTGGAAACACCAACAGTATTACATATCAATGACCAGGCTTCCTGTTTTGTAGGTGGGGTGAACTGATCATTTCACAGTACAATCCCCCTTTCAGCTGAATTCATGGGGAGGGATAGCCAAGAGCCACGTTGTGTCTATGGTTCATTGAACCTGTATATGGATGCATATGTACAGTGTACATGTACATACATCACATTCGTCAATCCGAGCACGATCAACGATCAGCTGACCGGCAAAATATCCATCACAGAGCTGAGGGGGTCTATTTAAAGAGCTATGCAAAAACACAATCACATACACTACTTTACTGCCAGGACCTCTGCTGATATATGTCCGGTGTTGTATTCCCCAAAACTACCCCCAGCATCAATTTTGCATTCCCGTCTTGTTGCTTGGAGGACCGGGTGGCGCGTTTAGGCTTCGAGACACGAATGTCGTGTCAAATTATCGGAAGGCGATGCTATTTTCTGATCGAGCCGTATCTGAAGCCGAACCCGAAGCTGTTCAGTCTGGATGGCTTTCTGCGGGCAACTCTTTGGAAATGGGCACTTATTTCGCAGCTTCCAACTCTCAGAGGCGCCTTTCATTAGCTTACATTATCCATCCCTTTCTGATATGCTTCTAGAACAGAGGATTAGAATGAATGCCCTCTTTTAAATAAACAAAAGATCGTTTGCCACCCTTCTGTTAGTCTGCAGAGGATTGGTATTTCAGTCACAAAACAAACGATGCACCGTCTCCAAGCGATTACTTGAGAGAATAAACGAAGATCCTCTTCCGAAAACCAGGCGACGTACATTTCTTGCAAACTAAACAAATTAAGTAAATCTTGAGTAAAAGTAACGTGTACTGTCTTTTAATGTTTTTAACAGTGTCAGGGAGATTGTAATGACTATAATAGGCGTTCCCATCTTTATTTGTGAAAGTTCTTTGACTTTTGCACTTCCCTGGATAGCTTCTGCTCGTTGTATTGTCCAAATATTAAAAGTAAAATAAATAAATGAAATAACATACCCATACAACTCTCTGTGCCATTTGGAGTAATGTTTAGTTTTGGAAAATGGATTATTGCATTTAGAAGTTAATTTTACCCTTTCATGAAGCCAGAGGGTAAAGGTAAAGTGCTTTTCAAAAAGAAGAGACCCCCCCAAAAAAAAAAAAACAACAGTGGGGTGTAAACGTGGATTGAAAACTCAAATATTTGAACAGTTTAAATCTTTTAACATATCTACTTTTCCAGTGGTAGAATTTGTTTGAAATTTTGTCATTTGTAATTTTTTGAAAACCAGAGGAATGGAATGATCGCTACCGTACAGTACATCTTTGATACGAAGAGTTTTTGTTTCTTTCCGGAAACCAAAAGTGCGTGTTTATTTAAAGGGCATGATTCTCTACATTGTGAGTGTGTAATTGAATGTTATACACTCACATGTAGTTTGTCAATTAACACTCCATACAACCAACTGCGAAATTGGTCGTCTTTAAGTTCACAATGAAGAACAGTTTTTGTTCTGTTGGGGATGACCGACAAATAAAATAGTACATGGAATTGGACGTAGTGATTTTTACGACACAACAGGTCGGACAGAGTGATTTGTCCGACACAATAGGTCGGACAGAGTGGTTTGTCCGACCAATAGGTCGGACTTAATGGCCGTCGGAAAAAATTGATCGGCCATAATAATTTGTATGAAACAATGCGTTGGCAGTTGGCAATAAAGAACGGTTTTTGTTCTGTCGGGGATGTCCGAAAAGAAATGTCGTACAAGGGGTCGGACATAGTGATTTGTCCGACACAATAGGTCGGACACAGTGGTTTGTCCGACACAATAGGTGGGCAATAATGATTTGTAGGGGGGAAATGTGCCGGTCAAAATATTTTGTCGGACATACTGCGTCGGGTTGTAACACTTTGTCGAGCACAAGGGTCGGACCCAAGTGTTCTGACATGATGGCTGTTTGAAACAATAGTTCGGATCTCGTAGTTTGTCAAACATAATACTGGGTGTTGGACACAATGGCTTGTCGGACATAACATGTCGAACATATTTTTTAGTGTTCTGACATGATGGCTGTTTGAAACAATAGTTCGGATCTCGTAGTTTGTCAAACATAATACTGGGTGTTGGACACCATGGCTTGTCGGACATAACATGTCGAACATATTTTTTTGAGAAAGGACGTGGTTTAATTAAGACGAGTTCATGTTACGTGCTTCATTCGACAACTGCTATCAACTACAAGAACAGTGATTTGGAAAGTTGCCTATTGCTATTAATATCTCGATTTGAAAGTATCTCAGAAGGGGATTGCTACTTGCATGTATACGAACATTAAAGCTTTCAGATTAAGACTTGTCAGTTAAGTATGTCGATTATCACCAATCATGATACTTTTAAAAGACATGGATTGAAACCGGCAATTTACTCCGAAGTCTGTTGGCCCTGCTGGTCGTTCGTTGACACAATGTATTATTAGCAATTCCCATAAAACAGCCGTGTAGATAACCCACCATATCCAGTGCATGGTGACATTGACTATTTTTTATTCAAATTGGATCTTCTGGGACCAAAAACAAAGAGAGGAGATTCAATTTGGCCTGCCAAGGACGGATCCACTGTACACACGCGATGGAACAACTGCCACATAATGTAGGACAGCTTCAGCTGGTTAGTTCTAAATTAAAAAGAACTTGCTCATATTAATTGGAGTGCAACATTGATAGATCGGCTGCGGGGGTTTAAACAAGTGTTGTTTTTTATTTACTTCGAAAGCACTAGAGAAGGTGGGGTTTTTTGTCGAAGATGGCGGCATTTCAGAATATTCAATATTATCCACTGTGGTTTTTGAATGATACGCCAGCCTGCTTTCCTGTTATGAATGCATCTACAAAAAACATAGTCAACCCTCTTACTGTCTGACCATTTAATGTCATCCACCTTGGCTTACAATAACAGATAAGCTTAGCCAGCCTCTAGTATGGTATCATGTGGTGAATGCATCTACAGAGTACTCAGTCAACCTTCCTACTGTCTAACCATTCAATATCATCCACTGTAGTTTTGAATGATGGATAAACCCTTGCTCTATGGATTAACTATGCCAGTATATGCTATAGTTTTATGACATGCGGTGAATGCATCTACGCAACACAGTTAGGTTCGGTCTGTGCACGGTTGTGCCACCGTACACAACACATGCTGGTATCATTTTGTTCCACTAAACTTTACCGCAATGTGGTCTTCATCACCCATCTTCCGTAAAATAGACAACATTTCACAAATCAAAGATGACAACGTCGGGTAAAAGTGTGTTTGCTTACTTGCGCCTCGTTGAGGTCATCAATTAATAAGTTTACGTGTCATGTTATATATTGTTTTAATTTATAATCATTGTACAGAGCCGTCCGACTACTTTTCGACCTTTTTTCCCGAAACGTTTCTTAAAATTTGCGAGTTGCTTTAATTTTGAGTATATAAAGGAGCGCAGTAGGAGTTGTTTATGTACGTGAATGTAACTTAGGAAAATACACTACCACTTATGTTGCATCCCGTGAACATGTTCAGCGCACTCTATCACCTGCCTAACTCATCAACCGACACTACCAGTGTAAATCACTGACAACACCGCAAGACCTTCTTCTCATCGCCAGTTGGGTCAGGGACCCATGCGACCCTTCAGCTGGGAAAAAGATATACCGTATTTGTATGAGCTTTGGGCGAAGTAAGCAGCAAAGCTAGCTATATAGTCGTGTGAATAAAAATATTATACCAATGGATGTACATTACAGGTCATTTCCGGTCAAGAAGATGCACACTGTTTGATCAAATCAAAGGTTTTACAATTTGAATACAAATAACCACAACAAATCAAGAGCCATAGAAATAACAGCTGAACAAATCTTAGATGTTTCCCCTTCTCTGTATCAATGGCTGGCAGGTCATAATGGGCTGGACATGATGGCTGGTAGGTCATAATGGGCTGGACATGATGGCTGGCAAGTCATAATGGGCTGGACATAATGGCTGGCAAGTCATAATGGGCTGGACATGATGGCTGGTAGGTCATAATGGCCTGGACATAATAGCTGGTAGGACATAATGGGCTGGACATGATGGCTGGTAGGTCATAATGGCCTGGACGTAATAGCTGGTAGGACATAATGGGCTGGACATGATGGCTGGACATAATGGCTGGCAGGTCATAATGGCCGGGACGTAATAGCTGGTAGGACATAATGGGCTGGACATGATGGCTGTTAGGGCATAATGGGCTGGACATAATGGCTGGTAGGACATGGGCTGAACATAATGGGCTGGACATAATGGCTGACAGGTCATAATGGCCTGGACATAATGGCTGGTAGGGCATAATGGGCTGGTCCGGCTGGACATGATGGTTGGTAGGGTATAATGGGTTGGGCATAATGGGCAGGACATGATGGCTGGTAGGACATGGCTGGTAGGACATGGGCTGGACATAATGGGCTGGACATAATGGCTGGTAGGACATAATGGGCTGGACATGATGGCTGGTAGGGTATAATGGGTAGGGCATAATGGGCTGTACATGATGGCTTGTAGGACATAATGGGCATAATGGCTGGTAGGACATGGCTGGTAGGACATGGGCTGGAAATAATGGGCTGGACATAATGGCTGGTAGGGCATAATGGGCTGGTCCGGCTGGACATGATGGTTGGTAGGGTATAATGGGTTGGGCATAATGGGCAGGACATGATGGCTGGTAGGACATGGCTGGTAGGACATGGGCTGGACATAATGGGCTGGACATAATGGCTGGTAGGACATAATGGGCTGGACATGATGGCTGGTAGGGTATAATGGGTAGGGCATAATGGGCTGTACATGATGGCTTGTAGGACATAATGGGCATAAAGGCTGGTAGGACATGGCTGGTAGGACATGGGCTGGAAATAATGGGCTGGACATAATGGCTGGTAGGGCATAATGGGCTGGTCCGGCTGGACATGATGGTTGGTAGGGTATAATGGGTTGGGCATAATGGGCAGGACATGATGGCTGGTAGGACATAATGGGCTGGACATGATGGCTGGTAGGGTATAATGGGTAGGACATAATGGGCTGTAGGACATAATGGGCATAATGGCTGGTAGGACATGGCTGGTAGGACATGGGCTGGAAATAATGGGCTGGACATAATGGCTGGTAGGGCATAATGGGCTGGACATGATGGCTGGTAGGGTATAATGGGTAGGGCATAATGGGCTGGACATGATGGCTGGTAGGGTATAATGGGTAGGGCATAATGGGCTGTACATGATGGCTTGTAGGACATAATGGGCATAAAGGCTGGTAAGACATGGCTGGTAGGACATGGGCTGGAAATAATGGGCTGGACATAATGGCTGGTAGGGCATAATGGGCTGGTCCGGCTGGACATGATGGTTGGTAGGGTATAATGGGTTGGGCATAATGGGCAGGACATGATGGCTGGTAGGACATAATGGGCTGGACATGATGGCTGGTAGGGTATAATGGGTAGGACATAATGGGCTGTAGGACATAATGGGCATAATGGCTGGTAGGACATGGCTGGTAGGACATGGGCTGGAAATAATGGGCTGGACATAATGGCTGGTAGGGCATAATGGGCTGGACATGATGGCTGGTAGGGTATAATGGGCTGAGCATGATGGTTGGTAGGGCATAATGGGCTGGACGTGATGGCTTGTAGGACATAAGGGGCATAATGGCTGTAAGGACATGGCTGGTAGGACATGGGTTGGACATAATGGGCTGGACATAATGGCTGGTAGGACATAATGGGCTGGACATAATGGCTGGTAGGACATAATGGGCTCAATAAATGGCATCACTTGGGTCAATGTAGCAACAATGAAACGGTTTTTGTTGGGTCAATGCCGATCACCAATGTACTTTTGCTCATCGGCGTTACGTTGGGCCAACGTTAAAAGCTGGCCCAACATCAGCCCCATTTAAACCTTAATGCCTATAGACCAATTTTGGGCCAATGAAACCGATAGGTTGGGCCAATGTTGAACAACTATATTGGCCTAACATAGTGTAACGCGCGCCGTCGCGGTCAAGGACTTGTTGTTGGTTTGATGATTTGGACAAGAATTAAATATAACGGACATGAACAGGAACAGAACAAGAGACAGACAACGAATAAATAATTGTGACTCGGAAACAGTTCTCAGCTTTGATTCTTCTCTGATTCTCTGATTCTCTTCTCGTAATCATAAATTACATGTACTTACATTGTCAGTCTTAACCTCTTGTCAATCTTACACACGGAAACGGGGGAGTCAGAGCTTTCTAGAGTTAGTCTTGACACTTCGGGACTCAGAACAGCACCGACTGTCCCCTCCAGATCACGTGGGAACCCAAGCCCGCCATCCCACGATTTGGCGCGCAATAGTGCCTGGATTCTCAGGTGCTCTGGATGTCTGCGGTCAGCGCTGCCTGCGAGCCCTCATGTGAACTCGGTGACCTTGTCACCCCTGCTCGTTATAGTTTTTGCTGATTTGTTGGTGTTACGGACGTTGGGTAAATGTTCAAGTAGGGTCATTAGGGTCATAACAATGGCCCAACATCAAGCCCCCATCAATAACATTTGGGCCTATGTTGGGCCAACGAGAGGGGGGAACAAATACGCTCATGTGTTGTCAGGTGAAGTTATTTTACCCTGGGTTGCTCAAGAATGGCGTTTAATATAGTTGCTAGCTAATAAATGACAATAACAAGCATCCCAACCATGCAGCTGCTTAAACTATATTCAACATGATGGTCTAAACATGAATAATTCGCCGATATAAACTTAAATACAACGCTTACGATGAGATGGTCAAAACTTGTACGTTTTAATCAAACTACAAGTAAAATACATTTTCGCAACGTGGTGTTAAAAACAAAGATACGTTGTGATAACATTTTAACCGGCCACGAGTGCTGTTTTATTTATGAAAACCGATATAGACAATAAAATTTAAAGCCACATTTTTTGTGGTGTCAAACATTATGTTAATAGTAGTTAGCTAGTAAATGACAATAAAAACGATCAACCAGCTATTTGAACTATTCAACATGATGGTCTAAATATGAATAATTCGCCGCTACAAACTAAAATACAACAATTACGATGTGATGTCAAAACAAACTAGTAATGTGTGTGAACAATGTAATCAAACAAAATACATTTTCACAGCGTTTTAATAATACTGAAATACAACATAGGCCTAACCGTACAAACTTCAACGTGTAGACAACTTAAACTACAATGTTTAATGAGACCACAAAGTTGTTGCATCAACTTAAATTAGCTTAATTGTAATACTACCAAAATACAAGATTGTGAAAACGTAAAGTATTAAACTATTCGGTAACTTTCCATGAATTACCAATATGCAATCAATGTACACCAATGTACAACATTGATTGAAAACCATGTTAAGATCTGACATTTTTGCAACGTTGAAAATGTTGTCATCTAATAAATCCACCAAATTGCAACCTTGTCACAAAAATGTGCAATGGATAAAAAGGTATTGTGTAGCTGTGGGAACGTTGGCTCAACTTTGAGTGCCGATGTAAAAGCCAATGTGATAATGCCGACCTAAAACCAACATTGTCCTACGTCGGCTACCAAATCAATGCTGATATTGATTTTCAACTAATAAACAACGTTGACTGAACATTGATCGCTAACGTGAAAACAATGTGATAATTCCGACTTAGAGCTAACATTGGCCCAACATCATAACCCCAACACAATGTCAAAAGTTGTTTGTTCTGGGGGTTTGTTTTTACTGAAAGCAATCGTTGGCTTAGCACTGATTGCCAACGTAAACCCAATGATACTTCCGACCAAGAGCCAACATTGGCCCAATAACGGAAACAAACATAACACCAACGCCGATTACAGCAAGGTAATGCTAACGTTGGGCCAACGTCAAAAGCTGACCAAAAACCAATGTTGGCCCAATGTATGATTGCTATCTGGGAATGATTTGTCGGACATACTAGGTCGGACATTACTTGTCACAGTTACTCATTTTATACAACAATGTGCATGGTCTTAGACTGTAAAGGAACATGTCAAGATTGCGTCTGAAGTTTTACATCTTGAAATTAGTAAGTTGCTCTTCACTCACTGTTCGACATGCATGGCGATATACTTTATAAATCGTTGGAAGAGGGCGGCAAACGTACGAATTTCCGGGTTTGAATCAAAGTGTAATACCAAGTTTGGCATCTATTTTGGCGGCAGCAAGGGCCGAATTGCAATACTTATTTAGCATAAGTCGAATTAGTCCGGGAGCCCGGCGGGGTTTATTGAAAATATTTAGTGCAAAAGGTTTGAAGTGTGGGATATGCAGCACCCCCCGGGGGAACCTTAAAATGTGAATTCTTAAGTGCACCGAGTGGTGCGTTGGGAGGGGGGGAGCCCCCTAAACTCACGGAGCCCCCTAAACTCACCCCAAAAGTCGATTTAATGAAAATGTTGAGTGCAAGCTAAATTTCTTCATGGATTGAAAGGTCATGGTCCACTGACTATGATTTCCATACTTAAGAAAATAAATAATGGTGCCAAGTCTAATTAAGAAGGCCCTTAATTAGCGCTAATTACACGTTTAATCGAAATTTTGAGTGCAAGGATGAAACATGTGTCAACGTGTACCTTACACTGTGCTGACTCAAAATCAACTACTTAAGAAAATTTTAAGTGGTGCCATCTTTGCTTAAGAAAGGGTCAAAGGTCAACAAAGTTCAAAGTTCGATTTAATGAAAATGTTGGAGTGCAAGCAAAATTTCTTCATGGATTGAAAGGCCATGGTCCACTGACTATGATTTCCGTACTTAAGAAAATAAATAATGGTGCCAAGTCTAATTAAGAAGGCCCTTAATTAGCGCTAATTACAGGTTTAATCGAAATTTTGAGTGCAAGGATGAAACATGTGTACCTTACACTGTGCTGACTCAAAATCAACTACTCAAGAAAGTTTTAAGTGGTGTCAATTTGCCTAGGGGGGGAACAAAGGTAACGGGGGTTCAAAATTTGGTTTAGGCCAGCCCTTATCAAAATACAATTGGATTTAATCAAAATTGGAAGTGCAACAATATTGTTAGGGATTGAAAGGCTATGGTCCGCTCAATGAGCATTTTGTTTTACTGAAGAAACACATTAATAGTGCCAAATTTAACTAAGAAGTCATTTAAATACCACTAATTAAAACGGATAACTAGAATATCCTACTTTTGATATTGACATTGATATTTACATCATTTTTTCCAGATTACAATTTTTAATTAATTACACGCATAATTATGTAAAACATGTAATCTAGCTGCCGCAGTCATAACAAACTTCTTACAATAACTCTTATCTGAACATCTGAACATGGCAAATTAAGTGTCCAAACAAAAGCTATCACTGTATCAGGGTTGGTGATTATGATTACCGCATTTCTTCTATATGCAAAGGGGATGTTGACCAATGTGTCTGTGCCAATTCCCCGCCCCCCCCCCCCCCCCCCCACACTGGATGTACCAAATTTCTCTGTTGCATTCTATTTTTGTTATTCGAAATCAGTGGAGTGTTCTTGCGGCCCTGTGTACAGATTACACCAACATACTACAACATGCTGGGGTGACAATGCTGGCATCAGCCTAAGACAGATGAGTTGCAATTATAGTCTTTTTCTCTCGTATGAAGAACAGCTTAGGTGTCAGACTAGAAAAGAGAGCCAGGTCAATGCTGCGTCTATGGTATTGTTTGATTTTCTTGAGACCTGCAGGGAAGCACCTAGAGTTTTTGATAACGTGCTGGAAAGTCTGATCATAGTCAAAGGGTGACCGTAATCACAGGCAGGGCAGTCTGGTATCTTCAATTTGTTTAGGTGATGAACTGTTCTGGCGTAAAAGGTCCGGATCCTGCTTTTAAAAAAGCTGTCAACTGATGTTGAGGAAGGTTGAGACCAGTGACTTCATCTGTGGGATCCTTTACAAGGTCATTGTTAGCAAGACAGTCAAGTGCCCAGAGGGATGATTTTGAAACCTTCGATTGATGGTCAAAATTGACATATTCCAGATGATACCACAGAATGGTAAGTGTGAGATGTAAGGCGTATTATTCTCGGCAGAATATTAAGGTGCTCGTGCATAAAACAGGTCTGAGTTGGCTCCAATGCATCACTGTTCTTTCATGTGTTGGCAGGGTGGATTGATGAGAGAGATAAAGAGTACCCGATATAGTTCAGGATGGTGTCCACTCGTTTGGTGTGGCAGAGCCACTGGTGCACAACACTCAATATTACGGAGAACACGCCAGGGCATATAACGCTTGCAGTGCGTAGAGTGTGAGAACTTGATCCCTATAGTGCCTGCCAACGTGTTTGGATGTTTTTTCCGGTGGTCCTTGCCTGTCAAGGTGTCTTCAAAAATCTTTGGAAGTTGTTGGTGTTTGATTGGTTTGCCACAAAACAAGACTTGGAGTTCTGTCCTTTCAAATGGTTGATAAGATGAACAGCAGTAACCGTGGTCTTGGAAGTATTTGGGCGGAGGCGCCAGTACGTGATGGAGTCCGCCATCTTTTTCAGGTCCTGTGTTAGGGTTCTTTTTGCGTCTTCCAAATTAGTTGGGTGGAAAGGGTAAGGTCATCAGCATAGTTATGCAAATTTCCTGGAGGTGGTGTCTGGCATGTCACTCACATAGGTGCTGGAAAAGCGTTAAAGCCCAGACAGATCCTTTAGGGAGGCCCTCATTTAGATTCCTCATAGAGCTCAACCGGTGGACAAGTGTACTCAATCTTCGATTGCTGAGAATGGAAGAGAGGACATGGTAGTTTGACATGTGCAGATCTTCGAGGTCTTGTACAAGCGGCCATAACGCCAAAATCTGTCGTAAGCTGAGGAGAGATTGATGAGGACCAAGCCTATTTTAAGAGCTCGTTTTCAGCTAGTCTCGATGAATGTATAGATGAGAGTTAGAACTTGATTTGCACCGCTTCTACTAGGTCAGAAGTCTTCTTGGGAGTAAGGCAAAATAGGTTCTACTGGAAGACAAAGTCTGGCAAGTAGGAGATGCTGAAATAATTTATGTGATTAGGAGAGGAGTGATCGATGTGCCCGTAGCTGCCAAGGTCTTATGCAAGATTGCCTGGCTTAAATAACAATGACTTGTTCGTCTCTATTTGGTCGTGAAATAACTTGTCGAATGGATGTGATCAGATTGAGAGCCCTTTGGGGCCAAGGTTCTCCAGGAAAGTGGCCATACTTCCCATTTCTAAAATACATTGATTTGGATACTTATGGTTATCCAATTTCCACACCAACATAACAATAGAAAGATCTAATTGTTTTAAGTGTTAGGTAAATATGCCAGTTTGCAAACTATAGTTCATTTTCCATTATTGCACTCCTAAATATTGACACACCCCTTTGTGTCCAAATAAATTGGGCGCTAGTTTTATACGCCACTGCCATGATATGACACTGCTAGATGTAGGTGCCGTTATGCAACGGCATGACCATGTAGGCATACCTTCGAAAGTATCTTTCACACACATGTGTTAGTTATGTGATAAACAGGTAAATGAGAAGGTAAAATATGTCTTCGAGGGCTAAGCAAACGGTCCGAACATCAAGGAGATTTAATATGTAGATTAGGTAGGGCTCTGTATCGGTCAGAATGATACCTTCACTGATAATAAAAAATGTCCTGAAACTGAATAAGGTGTAGTTGAGTTGCAGGTGCCAGGCAGTGTTTTAATGAGGGGTCTATCTGGAGAGATCTTTGCCTTTCCTCTGCTATCAGATTGTTGTCATTCACTGCAATGCATGTTGGTTTATTGCCTGGTATGAACTAATGGGAGAAGGTGACAATTCCTGCTGAAGTTATTATCATTATCTAGAAAAATGAGCCCACCATTCTTGATCGCAGTCACTTGTTCTTGGTCCGGTAAGACGTTTGATTGGAAGTGGTAGTGGGATTAAAGTGAGTTTGGAAATGTTCTCTGCCATATTTGCTGATATTAGATGGATAATACATTTATTTCAATAACAACTTACACGGAAGTTGGATAAATAACCACAAAACAAACATCTTAGGCCAAGGGTGAAGCAAAAGCTTTTGTTCTCGTACCTACTGAAATCAAGCTTACAATCAACAGGCAACGACTCATTTGCCTTCTAAGAAACTCCCTGGAGAATGAGGATGGAAAGTCAGTGAGGGTCAGTTACTCCAGATCACGGTACAATCTGACCTTCAATCCGTTCCACTGAAACTCCTTGATATCTTTAGATCCAGTTGCAAGGCGGGGTGCTACACCAACAAGTGCACAAGCAAAATGCATGGCCTTGGCTGCTCTTGGATGAGTACAACAGTTTGATTTGTGCTAACTCACCCAAGCTGGACATATGCATTGTGAACATAACACCAAGCACCAAAATTAACCCAGAAATATACTTAAAATCACGATTATTATGATCTTAGATAAAGAGTAAGGCCTTTTGCGGAAAAATATCCTTTTTAAAATGTGTAAAATGGTGAAAACTAATTTTCATATTGCACATAATTATACGTACGTAAAAACTCCAGAGTTGTGCTAATCACAATCAACGATCATAATAACAAGGGTCTAGTCACTTTAATTGTTATTATTGGATATACAAAGTTACTGCAAACAGGCTGGTTGACCACACATTTGACCCTTTCTTGAGCGAAGATGGCACCACTCAAAACTTTGTTAGTTGATTTTGAGTCAGCACAGTGTTACACATTGACACACATGTTTCATCCTTGCACTTAAAGGTATTATACAGGATTGGCAGAGCTGACAAAACAATCACAGACAGTGTTCATGTTTTGTGTAATCAACCACATACATGAAATAACAAACCTGTGAAAATTTGAGCTCAATTGGTCATCGAGGTTACGAGAAAATAGTGAAAAGAGACCTTATGTGTTTTCTGTTTTTCAAACATCGAGTTTATTATCGCGCCCGATAAAAACTATTGTTTTACTCATTTCTCAGAAACGATAGCATTTTAGGCAAAAACATTTCAAGGGAACCTTTTCTACCATTACTTACTTTACATCATGTAAGTTATGTGTGAATCTGTGAACATTTTTGTTTGTCGATCTTACCAATAGTGTACAGGGCCTTTAACATTTTGATTAAAAGGGTAGTTAGCACTATTAAGGGCCGGTTTTTCTTAATTACACTTGGCACCATTATTTATTTTCTTAAGTACGGAAATCATAGTCAGTGGACCATGGCCTTTCAATCCATGAAGAAATTTTGCTTGCACTCCAACATTTTCATTAAATCGAACTTTGAACTTTGTTGACCTTTGACCCTTTCTTAAGCAAAGATGGCACCACTAAAATGTTCTTAAGTAGTTGATTTTGAGTCAGCACAGTGTAAGGTACACGTTGACACATGTTTCATCCTTGCACTCAAAATTTCGATTAAACGTGTAATTAGCGCTAATTAAGGGCCTTCTTAATTAGACTTGGCACCATTATTTATTTTCTTAAGTATGGAAATCATAGTCAGTGGACCATGGCCTTTCAATCCATGAAGAAATTTAGCTTGCACTCAACAATTTCATTAAATCGACTTTTGGGGTGAGTTTAGGGGGGGGCTCCCCCCCCCCCCCCCCCCCCCACCCCTCCCAACGCACCACTCGGTGCACTTAAGAATTCACATTTTAAGGTTCCCCGGGGGGTGCTGCATATCCCACACTTCAAACCTTTTGCACTAAATATTTTCAATAAACCCCGCCGGGCTCCCGGACTAAATACATTACTAGTCGTAGCCACAGTCGAAACCTTAAATTATTACACAGTCCTTGATTAGAATTGGTCCGGGTGGAGAAGGGGCGGCAGAGTGTTGGTTCGAGTAAAAAAAAACAGTCTACTGATTCAGAGCCGGGTTCCCGTCCTGGACAGTTTCACAGGATCGAGTTTAGAAAAAAAAATGCTTCAGTACGAGACAAGTACGGGTGCTCCACGGGTCCCGGATCACAGCCAATTCTGACCCCGAAGTGTTTAGAGTGCAACTATTGCATAATTTAGTCCCCAAAACGTAATAAATTGCTTGTATTTTACGGTACCGCGCATACATGAAGACGATTAAACGTGTCCCCGCAAGAGGGCTCACTATGCTATCGTAACGCATCACTCAACAATGCCAGAATGATGCCGAAAGTCTCTTGACGAATAATAGGCTTTACTGTAAAAACTGCAGTACTAATCTTTTGAGGTTTGTTGAAATTAGTCCAATATTGTGTCACTAGAATGTTGCCTTCGAAACTGAATTTGGTATTTCTTGTTTTTCCAGGGGACAAAGTAATTGAAGTGTTATTTGTGGCCGTATGGTTAGCCAAAAGGGTTGGTAGAAGTGATCAAAGCATTGCTTTGTCATACCGGTTAAGGTATAAGTTGTCTTCAGATTGGGCGCTTTGGGCTATAAAAAGCGTTTGATATGAAATGAATACGGTTGGAAAGATGTTTTAAAAGTAGAATATAATAATCCACACAACTATGCCTTAGAAATGTTTGGCTTTTGTAAAATTTCGTGACACAAAACGCTCCGCCATTTTGTGGATTCAAATTTGTTGACTCCACTAAATGGCCGACGTGTTCCGCTAGTCTTATTTCAAGTCGTAGTACGTACTCACAAACACATACTAAACTATTTGCCAATCAGAGTGCTGCTGTGATGTGCCGTGTTTTAGTCCTCTCCTCCTGTCCTCAACAAACATTGGATATAAACAAATCCGGTCCTTTTTCTCTTTTTGGACGCGTCTTCATCTGTTTTTTGTGGCGATCCATTTTGACATGTGAACGGTGTGGGTGTTTACGTACATGCATGTACGTGTCGCTAGAGGTAGAGAATGGTATATTACCCGGTGTTCATCTGATAGGTTTACAAGGCCGCTGGCTACGGCACCAGCCTAACTACTGTTCATCGTGCATTTTGCCCATTACGTTTCGCGGGACAGATGTCGTGGGGTTAGAGGGCAATGATTTTTTGTTTATCACCATTCACTAATTATAACATATTAAAGGTGTTTTATTGTGTGAACAACTCTTAATAAAGATAAGGAACACCTCCAAACAGTAACATTTAAAATGAGATTTGAAGGCAACGTGTCCATTTAACCGCTGGTTATATGGGCTGAAGGATGTGTTTTGTGAAAAGGGGCCACTCTACATCCAACCAAATTTCGGTCCTTTGCCGCACGGTCACGAAACCGCCAGTTTCAAACGGCCAGTTAAGACCACACCGACTCTCTTTTGTTAACTGAACTAAATCGAATAACTCTATGAAGCTAGTCCCCAGATGAACTTCCGAAAAAAATATACTTGTGCATCTTAATTTTAGATAAAGGGCGTGAATACCAAAACCACTATTGAAGTTAAACTCAACCACAAAAAGTGCTCATACATTTTTACAAAGTAATAAACTATATTGTGTATACATCGAAACCGCAAATGATTGGCTGTCAAGTTTGGCACTAAACCACGGAGTGTAAGGGTTTATTACTTTGTCCCATCCGAAGACAAAGAAAATAAACAGTACATTGTGGTTTTTCACCCTCAGTCGGGGAAAATAGCACTATCATAAGCAACGACAGGATTCGAACCCTATTCAGTGCAGCTCTCCATCACTTCGAACTGAGCGTGGCACTATTAAATTATGCAGGGTTCTATAAAGGTGATTTTTTTATCCCTTAATTGAGCGATTGTAATAAGTTCATGGCACATATTATTTGTTTCACTGTTTTCTCAAGGTGTAATACCACGGGAGAGTCAAAACCCTTCATATCCTAGACAGGGAAATTTCCACTTATCTAGAGGGGGATTGTTGCCAGAATTGTGTAGTTATTATTGTTTTTTGGGAGGGGACCTGAACTTTTTTCACTCAAATATTTCGTGCAGACAATTACAAACAGACCTCCCAGATATGTTCTTTGTAGCATGTCTTGCTGATAGCCTGTGCTAGCTTCTGATGTTTCCAACACCCCTCCCTTGCAAATCAAACTTGCTGTCTTATTGGGGTGCCAGTAACTAGTGGACCCTTCCCGCATTCTGTGTAATTCCTGGTGTTACTCCCTTTGTTTTAACGTTGTTATTGTTCGAGGGTTTTTCTTTGTTTGTTTGTCTGTTTTTTTAGATTATAACTGGAGCAGGCTTTACATTGATAACCTCTCGCATACTAGGACTTGGCTTTGCAGCAACGACAGAGGGTTCTCTCGAAGTAATTGTGTTGACTCTCCACTCGGCAAGCTCCACATCCTTGTCGAGGATAATGGCGTGCAGTTTCGGCAGGTAGACACAGCACAGCGTCAAGAACGAATTGAGCAAGATGGCGATGCAGAATGTCGCCACCTTCTGCAGTGTGTACATAGCTGTGATGTAGACGGGCACCGCTGCCATGCCGAATACCAGCGTAGAGTAGACACTGATGGCAATGAATTTGGACTCGTTGAAGTTGCTTGGTACCCGGCGGGCCTTGAATGCGTAGTAGCAACAAGCCAGGATGAGCACGAGGTTGTAGATTGACGACACAAGAAAACCGTAGCCGAACGCGCAGTAAGCTTCGATGTAATTGGTTGGAGGAGAGAATAACAGCTTCGCTGGTCTGGAGGGGTGAATCAGTGCACCAATTATGGACATGACTACCTAAAAAGGGGTAAAATGAATGAACTTCGGTTATTAAATGAAAATTCTGAAAGCTTGCCCTTGCCTGCAATAAGAATTGTTGGCGGCCACATGCAATGAATAACGGTCAGTAAACTTAGCGTGTCTAGGCCAAGCGGACAAGCTTACTAGACTCAAGTTCTGGTGTTTCTGACCAGCAGAGTGTTGGTTCGAGTCCCGGTCTTGACACGTGTCCGAAAGACAGTAAGGGCCTTGTCACACGACTACGAGGCAACTTTTACAGGCAACTTGGAGGCAACCAACTGCAGTGCATGCCACAGGACCACTTTGGTAATACAAGAATAATTTTTCAAACGATGTCTTACGATCCCCAAGAGTAATATGTGAATATTCAAATGTGAATGCCTTCTTTTCTTGGAGATTGCCTGGAACTGGTTGCCTGTAAATTGCCCCGTGTGACATGATGGCCCAATTGCATAAAGCATGTAAGCACAGAAATTTGCTATATGCACAGAAAAATATTGCTTAGCAGAAACTGGTTACCAGCTAAAAATACATAAAGTTAACTCTGTTTTGACTGGTGACCCACTATTTTTTCGCTTAGCATAAAAACAGCTTTATGAAATTGGGCCATGGCCTTAAGACACTTGACCGTTGCAGTTTCGTCCTCGAATGGGACGTAAAGCTGTAGGTGCCGCGTATTGCGTAGTGGATTTAATAAGTACAATGTTCGTCAAGAGAAGGGGTTCGCCCCGGTGTTTATCTGGTCTGATTGGTTGCATATTATTAAGTGAATAAAAGGGTAGCGACGAGTTCTTAAACGGCCGTTTAAAACCGGCAGGGTCGTGGCCGTGCGATAAAGGCCCGAGCCGAAGGCGAGGGCCTTTATCGCACGGCCACGACCCTGCAAGGTTTTAAACGGCCGTTTAAGAACGAGTCGCTACCCTTTTATTCCCATTCATAAATGCCCTTTTGGTTAAAAGGCGTAATAAAGTAGGAAACTCTGTAAAAACTTATCTGTTTTCCGACGTCCTTGAGCTCTGTACGTGAGAGAGTTTTCGGATATGCATTGTGCGCGTAGTAACGCACCCTCGTGTCCATGGACTAAAATGGCGCGGCGAGATCGATCTCCCCTGAGAATGGGGTTGTGGGCTAACCCGCACAAATGCTATCCGAAAACAACCGGTCTTAAACAGCTCCAGCTATGTCTTTATCAGCCGTTTAAACACCCCCACGTGACGTGCTCTCCACCAATAGGAATAGCGAAACTGTCTGGGGTATTTATGAATGCGCTATAAAACTCACCTTGTAAACCGTTATTAAATGGCGCTATGTAAAAAATTAAGTCGTATAATCTAACATAAATTCGCATACCTTGTGTATTAAAAATGTAATGAGCGCTTTGAGACGACCTCGGTTGTGATAAAGCACTGTATAAAAGAATTGTGTAGTAGTTAACCAACGACTACCATTTCGCACTTTGGTTTACTTTCCGGAAATAGATTTCTTTAATTTCTGAGTTTGGAGCATTGATGACCTTAAGCTCTTATTGTTCAACCACGGCACAAGCAAACAACATTCTGCTGTTCTGTTGTACGTCAACAATGCTAAGGATATTAAAATACCGAAACTAGAAATAATGCAAAATTAGTGCCCAGTAAACTCCGCGCGACATGCCGTTCTATGAACATAACTCGGTGATAAGCTAATTGTGTTATATTTAATTTCCTAAGAACGCGTAGAAATCACGGCTTCCTTAATTTAGTTTTTTACATCTTCCGTCGGGTTTTTTTTCTATGCATTGATAAACATTGAATTAAAACGTACTTTACTGCATCATGTCTGGGGGAAAATGTTAATTTCTCTTTGTAACTAATTGGAAGTCTTTCGGAGTCTGCAACCAGACATGTTTTGATGTCTACCGAAGCGTTTTTTTGTCCCACTGTTTGCACAATTATTTGTAATCAGCAGAATAAGTTTTTTATTATAGCGGACGTAAATTTCGCCAACTCTTTATATATTTATATTCATGTTTTAGTAATATTTCATTTATTTATATTTTTTACCAGTATATTTCTATTTTAGTTTTAGTTTGTATTTATTTATTTATTTATTTATTCATTTGCTTGCATGCTTGCAATTTTTTTTAAATTATTGCCTGCTTATTTGATTACTTGCTCTGATTGCTTGCTTGCATGCTTGTTTGCTCACTTGCCTCATGCTTGTTTGCTCGCTTGCTTGATCTGCTTGCTTGCTAGTTTGCTTTTTAGTGAGGACAAAGGATGGTCAGTGTGAAAAGGGTGGATTACTGGACCATAAAGGTGGTAACTGCATTCTGGGTATAACAATGCGGGAAGCATGAGAGGGTAGGATTAGAGGGCAAGTTGCATCAAGGTAATGCAACTCACAATAGGGGGCAAGACACAAATAACTAGTGAAGAAAGTTGAGTAAGCAACAAGAAAATTATGTGAATAGGAATGTAATTCTAGAAGATTATAACCAGTGTATAAGATGAAATGTAAGAAATTAAAAGTAGACAAGAGGAACCTGCGGAGAGAGCGGGTTATTAAATACTCTGCAAAAGGAATAGGTTATTAGCGGGTTGATTTTAAACAACTTGTTGAGAGAAAGAAGAGTAAAAATAAACCAGTAGAGAGAACAGGTTAATTACAGTGAACGTATTTATATTACATCAACAAAATAAGCAAGCAAAATAAGTGATGGGAAGTTATTTAACACCAGTGTTTATGTTAAGTCCAAAGGGTTGGGCTGTCTTAATTTGGTGAATCCAGTGTGATTTCTCTGAGCTTGCGGTGTGTGTCGTCACCATTGCAAGCCTCAATCACCAGAAGTTCAACATCCTTGACGCTGTGGTCAGGGCTGTTGAAGTGGATGGAGACGGGGTACGGTTTTTTGGTCTTTATGGAAGAGACATGGTTAGCAAAGCGAAGGCTGAGTTTGGTCTTAGTCTCTCCCACATATTGTAGTCCACATCTCTTACAGGATATAACATAGACTACATTTGGTGTGCTACATAGGGAGTCAGTCTTGATATTGTAAGAAGAGCCTGTGCTATGACTCTTCACTCGTAGTGCGGGTTTGATGTAGAGACAAGTTCTACATTTAGAGCGCGCACATTTGTGACAACCCTGTATTACTGTTGAGGGTGGTGTTTGACCTGTATCTTGGGGAAGTTTGGCCCTGACTAGGATGTCTCCTAGGTTTTTAGGGCGGCGGAATGCTGCCATGGGGCGCTCAGGGATTGCTGAACATAACCTGTTTAGAGGAGTGAAGGATGGTCATTTTGTCATTGAGGATTGAGGAAAGTTTAGGTAGTTTAGGGTGGAAAGTGGTGACCATGTCAACTCTCTTAGTCGGGACTTTTTTGGTTCCCGTGATGGTCAACAGAGTTTGGCGAGGCATGCTAAAGGCTCTGTTGATGGCAAGTTGTACCCTGCTATGGCCCCTGCTATGGCCCCTAGAAACAAGGTGTAGGCCTATATATGATTTTGGGTTGAACAAGGAAAAATTGACTAGAGCGGGATTTAAACCAACGACCTCCGGATTGACGTGCCGGCGCTCTACCAACTGAGCTATCTAGCCCTATGTTGGCGGTCTCCCTATTTTGTCAATATCCTTGTTCGGTGGGTGTCAGTCAGAAGCCATTCAACCGTAAACTGCCGTGTAGCCAAGGATCACACACCCGAGTTTAAGATACAACCTGGGAAACGGCAGCCAGGGGATCACCATAAGGGGATGCGACTTTTTTATATATATCAGATATCAAATAACAAACCACAAGGGAAACTGACTGGGTAAATTTTAATGATTTTGGGTTGAACAAGGAAAAATATATATATTTATATGTCTTATATTTATTTATTTTAGTGTATGCTGTTTTTTGTTTGTTTTGTATCTATTATTCGGGTGAAAAAATGATACCACTTGAAAACAAAACCAACAAATATTTTCAAAAATTAGCAATAATTGGAAGGAACATGCAATGCGATAATGTCAAAACATGAATAGAAACTGTGTAGTTTAATGCAGCGCTTGGACAATCCTGGTATTATGACGAAGAGTCGGCAGCCAGCAACTTCGCGCGAGAGCAGTGATCTCGCGAGAGCATTCTTTATTACGCTACAACACCACACGCGACTCGACACACCGCGACAAACATTAACGACTTGTCAAAAAGTCTAGGACAATCCTGGTATTTCAAAAGTATCGTGTTGTTTTACGCCTGTGCGAGTGTCGTGGCTGTGAGGCTTCTGTATCGAGCTCAAACTCTGGTTTTGTCGGAGTATGAGTTTGTGTCCCGGACATGACACTCGTATTTTTGAGCAAGACACTTTACAATTCTCGCTTCGTCATTCGAGTGGGATGTAAAGCCGTTTAGGTCCCGTGATTTTTGAACATGTAGAACCCAGTATTGTTGAGAAGGGGGTTCGCCCGCGGTGTATTATGGTATGGTTTGCTGCTAATTGCGCCCCAGCACCTATAAACCCCTTGCATGTAGCTATACAAATTAGGTACTCATAATTCACGTTATAGTAGCTCAGTGTGCCTGTTGTAAACATTACTAGCAATTTGGGTTGCCAGTCGGGCTTCTCGTACATAAAACGGTATAACCGCGTACCATACCAAGTATTGACCAATTGCACAACAAGCAGCTTACTTACACGCGCCT
The DNA here is from genome assembly GCA_037783415.1 of Leptasterias polaris. Lineage (NCBI taxonomy): Eukaryota > Metazoa > Echinodermata > Asteroidea > Forcipulatida > Asteriidae > Leptasterias > Leptasterias polaris. The sequence goes on along the minus strand of JAZGTN010000015.1, from coordinate 6,167,582 downwards.
ATCCTCTCCGCCATTTTGAAGGTCAAACTATACACAGAGGAAAGGACTCCCAAAATTGTGAAAATGATAGGCGCACATACAAAAAATACGGAGGTTCGTTCCGCGCTGTGCAAGGTGTTAATAAGATAACTGTAATAAGGGAAGAGATATATGCTGCACTTCTGTGAGCGAACTTACCACCAAAACAACGACAATTAGCACGATGACGACCTGCGAACGTGAACCGATGAAGCGGGGACACTTTTTGGATTTCTTCGCTGCCTCAAAAATCCTGTAGATTCGATTTACTTTCAGCAGTGTAGGCGCGTACGTTAGGGTGATGCACAAAGAGATAACCACCTCTGATGTCAGACATGAAGCATCCGTCGGTGGAACCAGGAGGGAAAAGGGAGCAAGGAAGGCTAGGGTGAGACCGACGATGTTAATGCTGCTCAGCTCACGACTGGCTGCTTTGATTAGAGAGTTGTCACGGTAGTAAACCAGACCAGCGGCTGTCAACCCAGAGAGGATCAAACCAAAGCATGACATGATGATGATAAAGATAACCACCGGATCGCTCCAGCCTGGAGGGCTTGGTACAATCGGGATACACTCCGTGAAGCTGACATCGGGCCATTTGTCCTTCGGGCACGATTCACACTCTGAACCCATGACGCGAGCGTTACTGGGACATTGCCGGCAACCGTAGCAACACTTCTGCTCAAGAGGTACCTCGACATACCCAGGCTGACATACCTCTTGACAGAGCGAGATCGGTGGGCTCTGTGTCCCCCAAGCCCAATCAACTGCCGATGAATTGATTCGCAGAGGAGCCTCCGTGGAACTGACCCAAGACCCTATCTGCACGACCCCGTGTTCACCAGTGTGACCAAAGACTTGGTAATTCCCACCTGGGTTGCCATTTGTGTCGAATGCGATGTGGTTGTTCAGACCCTGAAAACTTAAATTGTGTATGTAAGGTATCAACTCGTGTCCAGAGATAAATGGGGTCAACTCACGACAGTTTATGCTGTTGTTGCAACGGTCTTGGAGCAACTCGTGTAGGGCGTAGGCAAAAGCGTTGATGGCATCAACCATCGTGCTATCGTCATTATCAATCGGTATCATACAGTTAGTAAAATTAGAGCAACCCTTAGACTGCATCCACCATTCTTTGTATTCCTGGAACCAGGGGTTAAACGGGTCTTCCTGGAACTGTTGATTGCTGAAATACTCCGGAAAGCCTGGGACCCTCCGGTAGTTAAGATTCACAAAAACGGAACCGCGTAAGGAGTTCAAGTTAGTCCTCGCCGCCCAGTGAGCCGTCCCGTCACTGCCAACAAATATTATATTGGTAGAAGTTCCTTCTTGCTTTGCGGTTAAATCGATGATTCTGCCTGCCACTGTGGGATAAGTAAACAAAACCACCACCTGGGCACTGGGAAATGCTTTCATATTCAGTGCAGCCTCTTCCAGTTCAGACGTGGAAGCTTCTGCTCGGACTGAAACAGAAAACGCAACACAGATATCGTGCTTTGTCACTAGGTCAAGCACAGCCTGGGCACCGTGGATTCCGTAGCTGTCCAGTTCAAAGTACAACCCGATATATTTCCAGCCGAAATGCAGAAGGATGTCTACGATGGCCGTAGCTTGGAGACTGTCGGCTGGGACGGTGCGGGCAAAGTACGGGAATCGAGACTTAACGCTGAGTTCATTACTGGTGGCATAGCCGGAAATCATTGGGATGCGATACAGACTAGCCGCTAGCGAGGCCGGGATAGAAGTAAAACTTGACGTAGTGCCGATGATGCAGAGGAGTTTGCCGCGCTGTGGTGAGGTGATCTGTTTGAACTCCACGTCCTCCTGGGGTACCTCCGAGGTGCTGGCCAGAGCGAGAGCGGACCACATTGCCATGGTCTCGGAGAAACAGCTGTCACGGATGTCAAACCCGATGGTGACATTGGGCAGTAGATCTTGCCGTGCGTTTAGTTGCTGGATCGCGTACATCTGCAAGAAGGTGAGCTCAATTCTTGACCTGCTCAGCGGGCCGCTACAAGGCAACCCGCTGGGCACCCATTCATGAAGTGGGAAAAGCCCACCAAGTATCACATCACCAGGGCGGGAAAAGCTGATCTGAGCAGTGGCCGGTATTTCACCAGCGCTGAGACAGGCTGGATTCCTCAAAATAAACAGGAGTAGACCTATCAGAATCATTGCAGGCTATTGGAAAAATTCCACTTTACTCAAAGTGATTTTCAGCTTTCTTCATAAATCAACTCGTCCAAAATATTAGTAAGAAAACACAGTCTTACTTTAAAACACTCCTGTCTATAACATAATGTGTGTTGGTTACTGCCAACGTTTCTTGTAAGTCAGAATCCGTACCGTCTTCCCATACTGGCACTGACAGTTCACCTTTTGCATGGTTGCATTTAAACTGCATAAACTGCATAAAATGTACATTCTTTAAGAATCGTGAATCATCTCTACTCATGCGCACATTATGTCAAGACTGACCTCTGACTGAATTGATTGTTTTTGCGCGCATTCAGTCAATATTGTGTATAGATACTTTTGTCGTCCTATAGTTGGGGGAAAAGAGGGGGAAACAGCAAATGACATTACACGATTATCTTGGAGATAAAAACAATGGCAATTCACTTTAGAGTATAGACAAACTATGGATCGCAGGATGCACTTTATTAAGTTTAAGCAGTCGGGTTTGTGTTGGAACAGTGATGTGATTTTTGGATTCGAGTCTTTGATCTGAGCTCGCTGATTCAATAAAAAAGGTGCGTTTTTCTACATGGAGACCTCCATTATTTGATAAAAGTTAGCAATTCAGAGTGTCATTGACAATGGGAGAACAAATTGTACTTTTTTACTTGTTTTCGCATTCATGACTTTGTGGACCTTATGCAAGTTGTTCGTGAGGAATTGTAATGTGTGTGCGAGGTCAACTCTTCTAAAGAGGGATCTGACTGCGGCGTTCACGGGAATGTTGACTTCGAAACTGATTTTGTTTTTATACAATTGTTTTTCCAGGGGACAAAGAACTTGGAGAGTTATTTTTACGCCGTATGGTCAGCCAAAAGGGTTGGTGTTTTAAGAAGTGATCAAAGCATTGCTTTTGTCATACCGGATATTAACCGACGGTTATTCTTTGGGCTAAATGAAGTTTGGTAAAAAAGAGGGCACTATCCGACCAAATTTCGGCCCTTTGGCCTTTACCGCACTGTCACGAACCAGCCGGTTTCAAATGGGCGTTAAGACTACACCGCCACTCTTTTATTCCCTTAATCAAATCGAATACCTATAGACAGCTAGTCCCCAGATGAACTTTAGAAAAATAATATACTTTGGAAACCAGCCCAAATAGATCTTAAGTTCAGATAAAAGGGAGTGCATACCAGTTAAGCCACTCAGTTAAACCCAACCACAAAAAGAGCTCGTTATCTGTTACAAAGTAATAAACTATATTGTGTATACATCGAAACCGCAAATGATTGGCTGTCGTGTTTAGCACGAAACCACGAGATGTGATTTTAGGGTTTATACACTTTGTCCCAGCCGAAGACAAAGAAAATAACGGAAATTGTGTCTTTTTCTCTCAGTCGGGGAAAACAGCACTATAATAAGCAACGGCGGTTTTTTTAACCCCATTCGGTGGTCACCCGAAAGAGGGTACACTACACTTTCGTAGAACATCACTTCAAACTGAGTGTGGCACTATTAAATATCGTTATAACAGTGCCTTTTTATCCCTTATTTAGCGATTGTAATTTTAGTCATGGCACATTTTATTTGTTTCAATGTTTTCAAAAAGTTCAATGCCTGGGAGAGTCAAAGTCCTTTATATCCTAGACTGGACTATTCAACATTATCTAAGAGGGGGTCAGGTGTCGAAATTGTGTTATTGTTGGAAGGAACATGCAAAGCGATAATGTCAAAACATGAATAGAAAGTGTGTAATTTAGTGCAGTGCTTGGGCAATCCTGGTATTTTACAAGTGTCGTGTTGTTTCACGCCTGTGCGAGTGTCGTGGCTGTGGGGCTTCTGTATCTAGCTCAAACTCTGGTGTTGTCGGAGTATGGATTTGTGTCGCGGACAGGACACTCGTGTTCTTGAGCAAGACACTTTACAATTCTCGCTTCGTCATACGAGTGGGATGTAAAGCCGTTTGGGTCCCGTGATTTTTGAAATGCATATAACAGAACTCAATATTGTTGAGAGAAGTTGGTTCGCCCCGGTGTCTTCTGGTATAGTTTGCTGCTAATTGCGCCCTAGCATCTATAAACCCCCTTGCATGTTGCTATACCAAACAAGTACTCATAATTCATGTTATAGCAGCTCAGTGTGCCTGTTGTAAACATTACAAGCGATTTGGGTTGCCAGTTGGACTTCCCGTACATAAAGTGGTATAACCGTGTACCATACCAACTGTTCAAGTATTGACCCATTTCACAACAAGCAGTACACTTACACGCGCCAATCCTCTCCTCCATTTTGGGAGTCAAACTGTACACGGAGGAAATTAATCCAAAAATGGTGGAAATGAAGGACGCACATCGTACGAAGGTTCGTTCCACATTGTGCAATGTGTTAATAAGATAACTTTAATAAGGGAAGAGATATATACTGCGCTTCTGTGAGCGAACTTACCACCAAAACGACGACAATTAGCACGATTACGACCTGCGAACGTGAACCGATGAAGCGGGGACACTTTTTGGATTTCTTCGCTGCCTCAAAAATCCTGTAGATTCGATTTACTTTCAGCAATGTAGGCGCGTACGTCAGGGTGATGCACAAAGAGACAACCAACTCTGATGTCAGACATGAAGCATCCGTCGGTGGAACCAGGAGGGAAAATGGAGCAAGGAAGGCTAGGGTGAGACCGAGGATGTTGATGCTACTCAGCTCACGACTGGCTGCTTTGATTAGAGAGTTGTCACGGTAGTAAACCAGACCAGCGGCTGTCAACCCAGAGAGGATCAAACCGAAGCATGACATGATGATGATAAAGATAACCACCGGATCGCTCCAGCCTGGAGGGGTTGGTACAATCGGGATACACTCCGTGAAGCTGACATCGGGCCATTTGTCCTTCGGGCACGATTCACACTCTGAACCAATGACGCGAGCGTTACTGGGACATTGCCGGCAACCGTAGCAACACTTCTGCTCTAGAGGTACCTCGACGTATCCAGGCTGACATACCTCACGACAGAGCGAGATCGGTGGGCTCTGTGTCCCCCAAGCCCAATCAACTGCCGATGAATTGATTCGCAGAGGAGCATCCGTGGAACTGACCCAAGACCCTATCTGCACGACCCCGTGTTCACCAGTGTGACCAAAGACTTGGTAATTCCCACCTGGGTTGCCATTTGTGTCGAATGCGATGTGGTTGTTGAGACCCTGAAAACTTAAATTGTGTATGTAAGGTATCAACTCGTGTCCAGAGATAAATGGGGTCAACTCACGACAGTTTATGCTGTTGTTGCAACGGTCTTGGAGCAACTCGTGTAGGGCGTAGGCAAAAGCGTTGATGGCATCAACCATCGTGCTATCGTCATTATCAATCGGTATCATACAGTTAGTGAAATTAGAGCAACCCTTAGACTGCATCCACCATTCTTTGTATTCCTGGAACCAGGGGTTGAACGGGTCTTCCTGGAACTGTTGATTGCTGAAATATTCCCGAAAGCCTGGGACCCCCCGGTAGTTAAGATTCACAAAAACGGAACCGCGTAAGGAGTTCACGTTAGTCCTCGCTGCCCAGTGAGCCGTCGCGTCACTACCAACAACAATTATATTGGTAGAACTTCCTTCTTGCTTTGCGGTTAAATCGAGGATTCTACCTGCCACTGTGGAATAAGTAAACAAAACCACCACCCGGGCACTGGGAAATGCCTTCATATTCAGTACAGCCTCTTTCAGTTCAGACGTGGCAGCCTCTGCTCGGACTGACACAGAAAACGCAACACAAATATCGTGCTTTGTCACTAGGTCAAGCACAGCCTGAGCACCGTGGATTCCGTAGCTGTTCAGTTGAAAGTACAACCCAATATATTTCCAGCCAAAATGCAGAAGGATGTCTATGATGGCCGTTGCTTGAAGACTGTCGGCTGGGACGGTGCGGGCAAAGTACGGGAATCGAGACTTAACGCTGAGTTCATTACTGGTGGCATAGGCGGAAATCATTGGGATGCGATACAGACTAGCCGCTAGCGAGGCCGGGATAGAAGTAAAACTTGACGTAGTGCCGATGATGCAGAGGAGTTTGCCGTGCTGTGGTGAGGTGATCTGTTTGAACTCCACGTCCTCCTGGGGTACCTCCGAGGTGCTGGCCAGAGCGAGGGCAGACCACATCGCCATGGTCTCGGAGAAACAGCTGTCACGGATGTCAAACCCGATGGTGACATTCGGCAGTAGATCTTGCCGTGCGTTTACTTGCTGGATCGCGTACATCTGCAAGAAGGTGAGCTCAATTCCTGACCTGCTCAGCGGGCCGCTACAAGGCAACCCGCCGGACACCCATTCATGAAGTGGGAAAATCCCACCAAGTATCACATCGCCAGAGCGGGAAAAACTCAGCTGAGCTGTGGCCGGTATTTCACCAGCGCTGAGACCGGCTGGATTTCTCAAAACAAACAGGAGTAGGCCTATCAGAATCATTGCAGGCTATTGAAAAAGTCCCACTTTGCTCAAAGTGATTTTCAGCTTTCTTCACAAATCAACTCGTCCAAAATATTACTAGTAAGAAAACCCAGTCTTACTGTAAAACAGTCCTGTTTATAACACAAATGTGTGTGTTGGTAACTGCCTTACTGTCAACTTGCAAGTCAGCATCCGTACCGTCTTCCCATGCAGACACTGACAGTTCACCTTTTGCATGGTTGCATTTTTAAATTGCATCGTTATATAAATTACATGTTCATTCTATGAAGAATCATGGATTATCTCTACTCATGCGCACATTATGTCAAGACTGACGTCTGACTGAATTGATGTTTACGCGCGCATTCAGTCAATATTGTGTAAATACTTTTGTCGTCACATGGTTGGAAAAGAGGGAAAACTGAAAATGTCATTACACGATAATCTTGGAGATAAAATGGCAATTAACTTTAGAGTATAGACAAACTACGGATCGCAGGATGCACTTTATTAAGTTTAAGCAGTCGGGTTTGTGTTGGAACAGTGATGTGATTTTTGGATTCGAGTCATTGATCTGAGCTCGCTGATTCAAATAAAAAAGTGCGTTTTTCTAATGGGGACCTCCATAATTTGATAAAAGTTAGCAATTCAGAGTGTCATTGACCATGGGAGAACAAATTGTACTTTTTGTCTTGTTTTCGCATTTATGACTTTGTGGACTTTATGCAAGTCGTCCGTGAGGAATTGTAATGTGTGTGCGAGGTCAACTCTTTTAAAGAGGGATCTGACAGTGCGGCGTTCACTGGAATGTTGACTTCGAAACTGATTTTGTTTTCATAAAATTGTTTTTTCCAGGGGACAAAGTACTTGGAGAGTTATTTTTGGGCCGTATGGTCAGCCAAAAGGGTTGGTGTTTTTAGAAGTGATCAAAGCATTGCTTTTGTCATACCGGATATTAACCGACGGTTATTCTATGGGCTAAATGAAGTTTGGTAAAAAGAGGGCACTATCCGACCAAATTTCGGCCCTTTGGCCTTTACCGCACTGTCACGAACCAGCGCCGGTTTCAAATGGGCGTTAAGACTACACCGCCACTCTTTTATTCCCTTAATCAAATCGAATACCTCTAGACAGCTAGTCCCCAGATGAACTTTAGAAAAATATATACTTAGGAAACCAGCCCAAATAGATCTTAAGTTCAGATAAAAGGGAGTGCATACCAGTTAAGCCACTCAGTTAAACCCAACCACAAAAAGAGCTCGTTATCTGTTACAAAGTAATAAACTATATTGTGTATACATCGAATCCGCAAATGATTGGCTGTGTCGTGTTTAGCACGAAACCACGAGATGTGATTTTAGGGTTTATACACTTTGTCCCAGCCGAAGACAAACAAAATAACGGAAATTGTGTCTTTTTCTCTCAGTCGGGGAAAACAGCACTATAATAAGCAACGGCGGGATTTTTACCCCATTCGGTGGTCACCCGAAAGAGGGTACACTACACTTTCGTAGAACATCACTTCAAACTGAGTGTGGCACTATTAAATATCGTTATAACAGTGCTTTTATATCCCTTATTTAGCGATTGTAATTTTAAGTCATGGCACATTTTATTTTTTTCAATGTTTTCGAAAAGTTCACTGCCTGGGAGAGTCAAAGTCCTTTATATCCTAGACTGGACTGTTCAACATTATCTAAGAGGGGGTCAGGTGTCGAAATTGTGTTATTGTTGGAAGGAACATGCAAAGCGATAATGTCAAAACATGAATAGAAAGTGTGTAATTTAGCGCAGTGCTTGGACAATCCTGGTATTTTACAAGTGTCGTGTTGTTTCACGCCTGTGCGAGTGTCGTGGCTGTGGGGCTTCTGTATCTAGCTCAAACTCTGGTGTTGTCGGAGTATGGATTTGTGTCGCGGACAGGACACTCGTGTTCTTGAGCAAGACACTTTACAATTCTCGCTTCGTCATACGAGTGCGGGATGTAAAGCCGTTTGGGTCCCGTGATTTTTGAAATGCATATAACAGAACTCAATATTGTTGAGAGAAGTTGGTTCGCCCCGGTGTCTTCTGGTATAGTTTGCTGCTAATTGCGCCCTAGCATCTATAAACCCCCTTGCATGTTGCTATACCAAACAAGTACTCATAATTCATGTTATAGCAGCTCAGTGTGCCTGTTGTAAACATTACAAGCGATTTGGGTTGCCAGTTGGACTTCCCGTACATAAAGTGGTATAACCGTGTACCATACCAACTGTTCAAGTATTGACCTATTTCACAACAAGCAGTACACTTACACGCGCCAATCCTCTCCTCCATTTTGGGAGTCAAACTGTACACGGAGGAAATTAATCCAAAAATGGTGGAAATGAAAGACGCACATCGTACGAAGGTTCGTTCCACATTGTGCAATGTGTTAATAAGATAACTTTAATAAGGGAAGAGATATATACTGCGCTTCTGTGAGCGAACTTACCACCAAAACGACGACAATTAGCACGATGACGACCTGCGAACGTGAACCGATGAAGCGGGGACACTTTTTTGATTTCTTCGCTGCCTCAAAAATCCTGTAGATTCGATTTACTTTCAGCAGTGTAGGCGCGTACGTCAGGGTGATGCACAAAGAGACAACCAACTCTGATGTCAGACATGAAGCATCCGTCGGTGGAACCAGGAGGGAAAAGGGAGCAAGGAAGGCTAGGGTGAGACCGAGGATGTTGATGCTACTCAGCTCACGACTGGCTGCTTTGATTAGAGAGTTGTCACGGTAGTAAACTAGACCAGCGGCTGTCAACCCAGAGAGGATCAAACCAAAGCATGACATGATGATGATGAAGATAACCACCGGATCGCTCCAGCCTGGAGGGCTTGGTACAATCGGGATGCACTCCGTGAAGCTGACATCGGGCCATTTGTCCTTCGGGCACGATTCACACTCTGAACCAATGACGCGAGCGTTACTGGGACATTGCCGGCAACCGTAGCAACACTTCTGCTCTAGAGGTACCTCGACGTATCCAGGCTGACATACCTCACGACAGAGCGAGATCGGTGGGCTCTGTGTCCCCCAAGCCCAATCAACTGCCGATGAATTGATTCTCAGAGGAGCATCCGTGGAACTGACCCAAGACCCTATCTGCACGACCCCGTGTTCACCACTGTGACCAAAGACTTGGTAAATCCCACCCGGGTTGCCATTTGTGTCCAATGCGATGTGGTTGTTGAGACCCTGAAAACTTAAATTGTGTATGTAAGGTATCAACTCGTGTCCAGAGATAAATGGGGTCAACTCACGACAGTTTATGCTGTTGTTGCAACGGTCTTGGAGCAACTCGTGTAGGGCGTAGGCAAAAGCGTTGATGGCATCAACCATCGTGCTTTTGTCATTATCAATCGGTATCATACAGTTAGTGAAATTAGAGCAACCCTTAGACTGCATCCACCATTCTTTGTATTCCTGGAACCAGGGGTTGAACGGGTCTTCCTGGAACTGTTGATTGCTGAAATACTCCGGAAAGCCTGGGATCCCCCAGAAGTTTAGATTCACAAAAACGGAACCGCGTAAGGAGTTCAAGTTAGTCTTCGCTGCCCAGTGAGCCGTCCCGTCACTGCCAACAAATATTATATTGGTAGAACTTCCTTCTTGCTTTGCGGTTAAATCTAGGATTCTGCCTGCCACTGTGGAATAAGTAAACAAAACCACCACCCGGGCACTGGGAAATGCCTTCATATTCAGTACAGCCTCTTTCAGTTCAGACGTGGCAGCCTCTGCTCGGACTGACACAGAAAACGCAACACAGATATCGTGCTTTGTCACTAGGTCAAGCACAGCCTGAGCACCGTGGATTCCGTAGCTGTTCAGTTGAAAGTACAACCCGATATATTTCCAGCCAAAATGCAGAAGGATGTCTATGATGGCCGTTGCTTGGAGACTGTCGGCTGGGACGGTGCGGGCAAAGTACGGGAATCGAGACTTAACGCTGAGTTCATTACTGGTGGCATAGGCGGAAATCATTGGGATGCGATACAGACTAGCCGCTAGCGAGGCCGGGATAGAAGTAAAACTTGACGTAGTGCCGATGATGCAGAGGAGTTTGCCGTGCTGTGGTGAGGTGATCTGTTTGAACTCCACGTCCTCCTGGGGTACCTCCGAGGTGCTGGCCAGAGCGAGAGCGGACCACATCGCCATGGTCTCGGAGAAACAGCTGTCACGGATGTCAAACCCGATGGTGACGTTGGGCAGTAGATCTTGGCGTGCGTTTACTTGCTGGATCACGTACATCTGCAAGAAGGTGAGCTCAATTCCTGACCTGCTCAGCGGGCCACTACAAGGCAACCCGCCGGGCACCCATTCATGAAGTGGGAAAATCCCACCAAGTATCACATCGCCAGAGCGGGAAAAGCTCATCTGAGCAGTGGCCGGTATTTCACCAACGCTGAGACCGGCTGGATTCCTTAAAACAAACAGGAGTAGGCCTATCAGAATCATTGCAGGCTATTGAAAAGTCCCACTTTGCTCAATGTGATTTTCAGCTTTCTTCACAAATCAACTCGTCCAAAATATTACTAGCAAGAAAGCCCAGTCTTACTGTAAACACTCCTGTTTATAACACAAATGTGTGTGCTGGTTATTGCCCATGTGACTTGCAAGTCAGAATCCGTACCGTCTTCCCATGCAGACACTCACAGTTCACCTTTTGCATGGTTGCATTTTTAAACTGCTTCGTTACAAAAAATACATGTACATTCTATAAAGAATCGTGGATTATCTCTACTCATGGGAACATTATGTCAAGACTGACGTCTGACTGAATTGATTGTTTACGCGCGCATGTTCAGTCAATATTGTAAATATACTTTTGTCGTCACATGGTTGGGAATAAAAGAGGGGAAAACGGAAAATGACAATACACGAAAATCTTGGAGATAAAATGGCAATTAACTTTAGAGTATAGACAATTACTACGGATCGCATGATGCACTTTATTAAGTTTAAGCAGTCGGGTTTGTGTTGGAACAGTGATGTGATTTTTGGATTCGAGTCTTTGATCTGAGCTCGCTGATTCAAATAAAAACGTGTTTTTTTCTAATGGGGACCTCCATAATTTGATAAAAGTTAGCAATTCAGAGTGTCATTGACCATGGGAGAACAAATTGTACTTTTTGTCTTTTCATTTATGACTTTATGGACCTTATGCAAGTTGTCCGTGAGGAATTGTAATATGTGTGCGAGGTCAACTCTGTTAAAGAGGAATCTGACTGCAGCGTTATTCACCCATTGGACAAGGACTAGACTTCGTTCCAAGTCTGTGATCGTGATGTTATTTTTTGTTTTGTTGTTGTTTTGGATTTTGTTTTTAGTCTAGGCCTACCTGTTAGCCACTACAATAATATTGCCTGAACTATCGCCCTCTTGGTGATAAACCTCCGACAACAACCCTCGATCACGAGTTAGGGTGCCCTTTACGTAGGCTGGTCCCCTGTCTTATCCGCAAGGTTAAACGAGCCTCGAAGTGTGACGTCAGGGGTGGGTTGCGTGGCTGATGCAGATAAATATACCGCGACCTCAGACTTGAAGTCAAGTCCATAGATAAGGATATACACTGCGACACTCTGCGGAAACTGTGTTTTGGCTACGCAATGCTGAGTATTATTTGTTTTCCTCGTAAATTTTTGTTGGCATCACAGCAGTTCAAAATGTTGTTGTACGGAGCTCATATAGGGTGACAGTCAAGAAAAAACGTCAACAGGTAAAACAGAAAGAATTAAAAGCAGGAGGAAAACTAAAAGAAAGGCGAAGAAACAATATAGTTCATTCCTCGAAAAAGTTCGCTCTCTCAAAATCACGAATTTTATAATTGTAAGGAACGCAATAAAACGTTTCGAGGGAATTACGTAATATTTGGAGGTTTTTCAGTATTTTTTGCCAGAATGAAGTTTTTAATTTGTATTTTCCATGAATGCTGAAACCCCTTGTTCGTATATTCTGATCGCAGTTAAATTTTCATGACATGTTGTGTAGAAATGCTATCGTTAGTTGGATGAAGAAAAGCGTTACGGTCAGCGACATTGCACTTTTGATCAACTTATAGCTTGAACTGTGCATCAATTCAATTTCAAGTACACAAGGCTTTAGCTGTGGATTTTGCGAAATTGCTCAACTCGGAGGAAAAATCAGCGAAGTGCATCTCTCACTATAATGTAGAGAGCGCGTCAGATGAGGACAAAGTACTGCTTTGGCAATTATCAAGAAAAAAAATGATTAGTTTCAATCTTAGAGTTCACTGATTTTAAAGTTACTCCAGAGAAACTATTTCTGCTGTGTACACATGTATATTATTGTCATTTTGATGATACCTCAAATCACGGCTCCTCATTTCAAATAGAGCAATTAAAAATGACATGAGTTATGAGTAATAGTAGTAAGGAAGGAGGGTCATAACCTTCAGTCATGAGGGTCATGAGGGTCATGAGGGTCATGAGGGTCTCCCATCCAGCGCAGACAGCGAATGGCTTGATCGATAGTTAGGTAAGGGAAGTGTACTTATAGTGTTGTGTTTGTTTAATAATTATTTAATAAGAAGGCAAAAAAAGACGCTACGAATAAAAATGCTATCAAGTTTGTGTGTTTGTTTGTTTGTTGTTGTTTTAATTGTATCAGATAGCAATGAAGAAATAATGTAATACAACCCACATGTATTGCTTCAAACAAAGGGTGTAAGTAACACCCCCTTGGTCAAGAATGTACGGGTCCCGTACTTTTGTTGTCGTCTGCTACGGTTTGATCGTGTTCTAACAAGCTCTCAGTGGCCGAGCGCAGGATTAGGCCATAATGAAAAGACGCCTGGAAAGAGAGTTTCGATCCGACCCCCGTGGGTCTACTTTTTAAAGGTATATTTTGTTAGTTGTAGACATATTAAAAACTATACTAAAAGTTCTCCACAAAATATCCAGTCAAATTTGTACAACACACAAAGTTTGCTAAAAACGTTGTTGTGCGCAATCTGTGAAAATGCGCGCGCACAATGTGTGAACTGAAGTCTGCCGACACACACAAATCAAATTGCGCGGCTGGGACACGGAATTGACCATGGGCAGCGCGCTGTATTGATTCCTCTCGTTGGTGTGTGCGCCTTAAAAAGTATATTGTATTTTTTGTTTTCTTAATCCAAAAAAAACTCTAAGATTGCGTCGCGTCCAACAACATCAATTGTGTGGTTTAGGCCATGTTTAAAACTGTACTTCTCAAAAACTAGACTATCGTGTCTTTTCAAAATCACTGAATGGTTAGCCATCAAAGTTTTGTGCCAAGAATAAACAGCTTAGTTTGTATAGTCATTGAACAACAAGGATGGAATGATGAGTCGCTCCAATTATTGTCAACAAAATTAAGGAACTAACAGTTTTTGTCTTATTCTTTTGACCTTTTGTTAATAGGATACTTAATAAAACACCAGTATAAATTATATCACTGTTAATGCAAATTCTTTTTTCATAAGGCATAAGGTAAAATATTTATTTTAAAAAAGAAAAAAAGAAAAAGAAAAAAGGGGGAAATGTTTGTTTTATTAAGTTAAAACATTCCCCTTTACCCCTTATAACCCCCTTTTCTGTGAGGATGCACGCAAACATCAAAGGAAAAGTATGTTTAACCATCGCCTTTTGACTTTTCGAGGGAGACCATTGTCTGAAAACAACATCCACAGGATGGTTTACAACGCTTTTCTGACCATTTTCTTTCGATGTCTCTCGCCGGAACACTCGCTAATTTGTTAAAGATTAATGGGCAGGAAAGTGCCATAGGCACACTGTCTCCTTTTTTCTCATATCCTCCTTCCTTTCCAACCCCCCCCCCCCCCCCCCCCCCCCACACACACACACCTTCTTCTTGTTGATTTTCCCTTACCAGGCCCGTAACTTGGGGGGTGAGGGCTGCTTTAGTATAATTTTCTTTATTCAACCCAAAATCATTATAAATTTACCCAGTCAAATTCCCTTGTGGTGAATCCAATATCTGGCTGCGGCTTCCCAGGTTGTATCGTACTTAGATGTGATCCCTGGATACACGGCAGTTTACGGTTGAATAGCTTCTGACTGGCAACCCCCGAACAAGGATATTTACAAAATAGGGAGACGGCCAACATAGGTCTAGATATAGATAGCTCAGTTGGTAAAGCGCCGGTACGTTAATCCGGAGGTCGTTGGTTCAAATTCCGCTCTAGCTAGTACATTTTTCTTTGTTCAACCCAAACTCGTTTAAAATTTACCCAGTCAGTTTCCCTTGCGGTTTATCATTTGATAAAAATATAAATAAATAAATAAAAAGGCATAAATAAAAAGGCATAAATAAATAATTAGAAAACCCATCAAAATCAAAAAAGAAAGAAAAAGTCCACCCAAAATGTAAAAAAAAAGTGCGCAAAAAAAAACTAAAAAAACAACTTAAAAACAAAAAATTGACCAAAATGGCTGGAATTGGACCTTCATTGTCAAAACAAAAAACCCCTCCCGCGTCACTGAGCGACGGGCGGCACTAACGCGCCGATGTCCTTTTCTTTCATATTAGCCCCCCCCCCCCCGAACAAATATTAATAATAAATAAAGATAACAATAAAATAAAATATATAAATAAACAATTTAAAAAACGCCCCCCCCCCCAAAAAAAAAGGGTTAACGCCCCCTAAAGGGTTAGAAGAATAATTCCCCTAACAATTGTTTTTGTCTCCCCCACCCCTCTTTAGAACTGTAGGTTATAATATGATGACGTCTCAAATTTCTTCAAGCTTGCCTTTCAATACAGGATTCTCACTCGACACGGGGAGAAGCTACATATTTAATAATTTACAAACTTTAAGCCTTATGAACATTTTAAGTGCGTTACGGTCCTATTTTCTTTGCATATCCTTGAAAAAATGTTCTCTAATAAAAATTATAAAAACAGTCTTATGTATGGGACTATAGCGCATGAGGTCCTTATGTTGCATAGGCCTATATCGAGTAGGGGCCTACTATCAAAAGATGCTGTGTTTTTCGTGATCTCACTCACATGATCTCATCTCATGACGCGCTTGAACACGGCCTCATGCATGATTTTCTCTTAAGGTTTAACAATTTATATATATATATTAACATAATACCCTAATAGTATATCATTTTGTTTTGTTTCTTGTATGGGGACTTGTCAAATAGTAATGTTACATCCATTTACTAAATACAATAAAATACGAAGAAAATGTGTCAAATTAATCTAACTCTGCAACCAAAGACAACTGTGTTGTTTGTTTTTTTCCTTTAAAAAAAAACGAGAACAAACAAAGGTGCCTTTTTCAACGCTTCAAGCGATTGGAAACTTGACGAGCGTATCCACGTTCTACACGTTTCGGATACGGCCCCAAAAGTGTGAGTACAATTGTTTAAAATTAAATAAATAGTAAAAAAACGAATATAGAAAACACGGGAAAGTCGACCAAAATAAATACACCGTACACACACAAGATGTTTCCTAATAGAAAGATCAAGCTTCACCTTTTTTAAAATCTTTATTTTCAATAAGCTAAAACGCTTCATGTTAATTAGTTTGGTGTTGAAATATTTTCACTCTGATTTCGGTGCTACTCCGATACGGCAGCAAATAAGGTTTAATACAGCTTAATATCAAACTTCAAATGATAATTTATTTATTTTTTGAGCGGTAAACCGGGTATTCAAGAATCCTCGAGATATTTACAAATGTCTTCTGTGCATTTGACTATCGGGTATTGTCCACTAACAGAGACAATTTCTGATCATGTCTGGCGTGGCATTGAGGAATCACGTTAAAAAAGTCCATCTGTAACCGCTGGCAGTTTCCTTCACGTCGTGTACAAAAGACATTTGTATTTATCTCGAGGATTCTTGAATACCCGGTTTACAGCTCCCAACAAAATAAAATACAAAATCATTTGAAGTTAGATATTTGCTGCCGAGAGATAAATACAAATGTCTTGTGTACATGACCTGAAGGCAACTGCCAGCGGTTACGATGAACAATGCCACGCCAGACATGATCAGAAATGGTCTCTGTTAGTGGAAAATACCCGATAGTCAAATGCACAAAAGACATTTGTATTTATATCTCGGCAGCAAATAAGGTTTGATACAGCTTAATATCAAACTTCAAATGTTTTTTTTTGTTGAGCGGTTAACCGGGTATTCAAGAATCCTCGAGATAAATGCAAATGTATTTTGTACACGACGTGAAGGAAACTGCCAGCGGTTACAGATGGACTTTTTTTAACGTGATTCCTCAATGCCACGCCAGACATGATCAGAAATGGTCTCTGTTAGTGGAAAATACCCGATAGTCAGATGCACAAAAGACATTTGTATTTATCTCTCGGCAGCAAATAAGGTTTGATACAGCTTAATATCAAATTGATGTAAGTTTCCCCCCGGTTGCCCCCCCCCCCCCCCCCCCATTTGAAATCTGAACTTTTGAGACTATAATAATTACCAGAATATTAAATGTTAAGTTTTATAAACTTTTATGGAGCACTGGTGGCGTGTTACTCAATGTTTCAAACTATTTTTCTATATATAGGGCCTACACATATTTGTTGGACAGTTGTTATTTTTACCAACGTCTTCAGAGTACGGTAAATCACGTCTGCAAATTGTATGATGACAGTCTGCCACGTTAAATACGGTTAGTAATATCACATGAAGCTACACGACGTGCTGGGTGCCGTTGCATTTATCGTAAGTACATGAGGAAACTACCTTTGAAAACTCTTGAGCTGTGAGAGCATTGATCTAAAATATCTGCTTCATTTGAGACATTACTTTGTTCTTCAGTGTATAGGGTATATTTAAATAGTTTGTCAATATGTAAACATCGAAATTTTGGAGGGGGGCGGGGCGGATGGGTCAAAACAATTTCGAAAAAATATCAAAGTTTAGGCCTACTGTGCATGGCCCCAAGTGTGAAATAAATAAATACTAGTGCCAGTCCTCAAATACATAAATCCCAATAAAAAAAGATTCTTGTTAACAGTTATGATTTAATTCTACACATTCAAGATGCGCGAAAAAGAAGATAGAAAAAAGAAAAAGAAAAAAATCAGTATTTGTTTCATTATTATGTATTTCAAAGGTTGCAGGATCTGACACAGAAACCCGCCATTGCGTAGATTAAGATCCAGTTTTTTTAAAGTGCAAAGGAATCTAAAGTTGATTTGCCAGCAGTGCCCCCCTAGAAAAAATGGTGCCCCCCTTGTGCCCCCCAAAACATTTTACCTTAGTTACGCCGCTAGCAATAAATGTGGGTTGTATTACAGTATTTCTTCATTGCTAGCTGATACAATTAAAACAACAACAAAAAACAAACACACACTATAAGTACACACACTTACGATTGATCAAGCCATTCGCTGTCATGCGCTGGATGGGAGACTCATGACCCTCATTACTGAGGGTTATGACCCTCCTTCCAAAAAGGAGTTCATATACGCCTTCCTTACTACCAGTAATATCTGGTGCATTTTGGGAGTAGGCCTACTGTTAAAAATAAGACGTAGACGTGCACAAACTCTCTAACACATCTCTCTTAATTCTAATTGTATATGTATTTTTTGTTTGGGGGGGGGAGCTTGGTGATGATTTTATATTTAAACCTCGAAGATTTAAATTAGGCCTATACTGTATGTATTAAGCAGCGATTACCCTGTGTATGCAATGATTAGGTCTATTAGAAATTTTGCAGTACCCACTGCTATAATAATCAGAAGTCAGACTGGCCTCTGTGTCACCGAGCACGCTCGGTTGTCTAGTGGTTGGTAAGGGTTCGAGGGTTCGAATCCCGCCCGAGTAGCGCACGTGTGGCTTGTTGCACGTGACTTGGGAAAACACTTATGTGCTTATTGCGCAATCGTGAAACAAACATTAACACGCCTTATAGTTGCTTAAAATTTGTTATTTTCGGAAGTATATTTAACTCGGGTGTAGATAAAATGTAATGATCGCTGGATAGGGGACTTTAACCCATGACCTTCGAATTAAAGGTGCGATGCTTTACAAAGACAAGTCGTTGCGGACAAGTCGTTCAATGTCTGTCGCGGTGATAGCGAAATGGCTTCCTCGCTAATGTTTCCCGAGATTACTGGTCTGCGCGAGACTTCTGCTCTCTCGACTAAGGTCCCATTCGTGAGAGTAGTAGTCTCGCGCAGAGCAGCAGTCTCAGGAGATAGAAGTGGGAGAGTCGTTTCGCTATCACCGCGACGATCATTTGACGACTTGTCCACGAGTCTACCGAAAGGTTGCAAGGGAGGGTATACCTTACAAAATAATGGCCATAAAAACCTGTTTGGTAGAGAGCACTGGAGAGAATGTTGTTTTTACAAAACATGGTTTGAAACGACACCCTTTGTAGAAATGTAGTTTAAGAGAAAGAGATTGATTAAACCTGAGAAAGGCTTCACAGGCATGAAGCCTAGTATTCTCAGGCATCTGAAAGTACACAATTCTATGCAACAAGGGTGTTTATTTATTTTCTTGCAACTTCGATAATCCAATAACCAAGCCCAAACTTTCACAGTTTTGTTGTTTTATGCAAATGTTAGGATACACCAAGTGAGAACAGGCCTAAAGGTCTTGGACATTTACCAAAAGTATACCCTGCCTAAGTGCGACAAATAAATAAAAGCAACTTATGACCATGGCCCAAGTTCAATCAAAGCTGTTTAGCAGAAAATACTGCTTGAGAAAATGTCTATGCTAAGCAAACATTGAGGGGGCACCAGTCACAACAATGCAAACTTTATGTAATTTTGGCTGGTAACCTGTTTCTGCTTAGCAATACTTTTCTGTGCTGAGGAAGTTTTTGTGCTTACAGGCTTTATGAAATTGGGCCTATGTTCACCAGTGTGTAGGGCAAGACAATCAGCTCCAGGCAATCTCCATTAAGAAAACATATCATGATCCCAATAGCCCCGTGGTTTCGAAAAGGGCCGCCCCTTTCGTTGAGTCCCTGAGCCGTATGCGCCGCCAACGGCCCGTAGTCGCATCGTCGTGCCGTCGCAATGTTGCGTCGCACCTTCGCATTGTCGACTTTGTACCGTTGAAGGTGCAACGGCTAAAAGACTAATCAACAATGTGACAATGTGACAATGCGACGGCTCGACGCGACAATGCGACTATGCGACATGTGACAATATCAGCCGTTGGGTGATGGTGATGGCGTTCAGTAAACAGCCGTCGCCACTCGGCCAGCAACGCCCCCTTCAAACACCTTTTATGGAATCTAAACTGTTTTTTGATCAACACGAAGTAGATGACCGGGTTACGTTGTTGTCAGTTGGTTCAAACTCTAGGGTGTGCAAACTTTACGTGGAAGTACTTCAACGGCTATAAAAACATGGCTATAGATAACATTGATATCATCAAAATAACAATCAGAGGTCACAACCTCTTCAGTTTATCTTAAACTAATTAAAATTGTAAACAGAAATATTTGCAGATCCAACTTTTTCTATTAAGGATACATTCGCCAAAAACGATCCACACACAAATTTGTGAAATAGCATCTACACATCAAGTACAACTCGCACTTAACATAAGGGGTATGTTTAAATGAAAAGTATACATTTGGTTTTTGGAACCGTTCGATTTTTCCAATCCTAATGTAGATAGGGCCTATATACAATCAAACTAACCTGTGAAAACTTCATTTCACAAGGTTGTCGCGTTCTTGAGATATCGCCGAAAGTCCGGAGCGAATAATTGGAATACACAATCCAAGAAGCGTTTCTGACAGAAACATTTCTCAGATTCAAATTTTTGAGTAACCATATAACTTCGAAATGATATGTTTCTCAAAATGCTTTATAATATCGAAAGCTGCTGTACGCTTCTGACCAATAAGTTTTTATTGCCATTAATTTTAAGAGTGATTACCCTTTAAACTGATCAGAGTTTTGTTTTTTTCAAAACGGGAAACTCTTTGTGGAGTCAGAACAAGAGTGGAGACATCCAATTGTTTTGCATCACTCTATTGTCACTATATACATTACAAAAATAACTGGACAAAAAAATCATGCGTCCAAACCTCGTGATTATTAAAGCCGCAACTTTCTAGTGTAAATCAAAGACTTGAAGGTCATGACATTTAGGGATTGTTGAAATGGGTTCCAATATTGAGCCCCTGTGGATGTTGGCTTTCAACCTGGAGCATCATTACGTGAATACCAGTCCCCGAAAAGTTCTTGTTTGTGTCCTATTTCATGTTTTGTTAGGTAATTATGTGCACGTAGTTCGGATCGGTTTTCTGTTGGTCACTTCAATCGAAACAATAAATCAACGGTGATATTAGATGATTTTTTTTCTGGACTTTGACAGTATTTTTAACGGGAATGTTTCACTGCAGAATTTATATTGGTATAAGCTTTCAGTCTGATTGAAACTACTTTTTCTCCGATAGTAACCTGAATTCCGTGTTTTTAATTTAATCTTAAAACTCTACTTCGGTTTCACTCCGTCCAAGCGTCCCGACGACACTGGACTCACTGACGAGGACGGCCCTGATTTGTAAGCCACGGTTGCCATTCCAGAGGCCAGTGCCATTCCGAAGTGATATCTATTCCAACATAGTACGACCGCAAACCGGTTGTATTTCCACCTTGCAATAGCTTAAATCAATTAACCTCAAAATTAAATACGTGGCCACAGGAATGTTGAAGTTTTGGGTGTCAATTCCCGGAATGCTAAAAAAACAGGTGACACACCTGCATTGGCGTAACCAGTGGGGTGGGGGCAGGGCTAGGGGCGGGAGTCTCACCCCCTTCTCTCCCCCTCTCTCTCTCTCTCTCTTGTACCCCCCTCCCCCAAATTAGATCGAAAACAAATGGACATTAATGAATATTTAGTATAGATACATGAAAGCTGGTAAGTAAACACAGAATATGTTTAATATTCGGTTTAATGGCAGGACTCAATAACGTCACCAGTCAAAACGTCTGTGAGCTCCAAACTGTAATTTAATTGCAGGAAAAATTAATGGTCTTTTATATTATAGGCCCATACATTTTTGTGAAACTACGGACTTGGCCTTGCACGTGCATAGGTGACGCTATGATGATCGTGAGGTACTTTACAAACAACACATTATGAGATTGCTTATAAACTGAAGTTCAAGCACTACGTATGACATCACTTATCGCTTAACCGAGGTCAAACAAATGTGGAACTCTTTATTTTTGCGTTGGTGGGGATTCTGGAAAGTTGTATCCTTTAACGCAAAGTCAGGATATTTAAATGCAGCTAGTGTTGTCCCCCAGTTTGCTTGCAGAATGTGTTACACAGGTGTGGTAACGTGTATTAGACACTACGTTTTTGAAGGCTTCTCCAATTCAGCGCTTTATTGCAGCAATTCACGGGTTGGTAAACAGAACCTACCTGTAGCCCTAATAAAACATTCCAAACAAACTGCCAGGTGATTGCAGCAGTATTCCACTTGAAAACAAACCACAACCAAACTTTGCCCAGCGGGCGTCGCATGGTACTTAATCACTCCGTGACAAATGCAATATGCTGGAACATACGCATAATTATTAGGCCTATACTACTGTTTGTACCTTTAGATTTTTTTTTTTTTTTTTTAATCATCTTTATGATCGTTGATAACTGTTAAGGCGGGGTGTTCGGCTGAGGAAAAAACCGGCAGCCTGTGGGTGGTTCGTCGCTGTATTAATTGAACACACCACAGGAGGGACTTGAAGCTGATTGAAATAGTGCCAGCGTACAGCAGTGGAGAGTAGCGATGTTTTCACGCCGCACCTCCTTGTCATCAAGGGGTCTGCTGGTGCAGAACACAGCTGAACAAGAACAGTACCGGAAACGTGCCGTTGCCATACAGCGGGAGCTGAGAGCCGTCGCCGTCTCGCTCGGTACAACCCGTCGACGGTTTCTCAAGAGAAGGGCCGAGCTCCTTCGGCGATCGGCGACGTTCACCGCCACCAGCGATTGTGAGAAACCCGGGATGGCCGATGGGGCGCGGCGACCCGATGACCGGGGCGATGTTGCCGCTACCACCACCAGAGTGCTCTCCGCAGTACGCGAAAGGCCATCGGATGAAGCTTTTGCTGAAGCAGTGAGCATGGATCTGAACATCAGCCGGTGTGAAATTTTTGAACCAAACAACAAAAGGGATACTGTCCGCGGTGGTGGTGGGAATACCAAACGGAGATCTAAT
Organism: Leptasterias polaris; assembly: GCA_037783415.1. Lineage (NCBI taxonomy): Eukaryota > Metazoa > Echinodermata > Asteroidea > Forcipulatida > Asteriidae > Leptasterias > Leptasterias polaris. The sequence goes on along the minus strand of JAZGTN010000015.1, from coordinate 6,144,718 downwards.
AAAGAACACAAGAGAAATGGATGTAATTTGTTAGACAATGCACCTGAACTTGTTAGCCAGACATCCAACCTGTCTCGCAGTGGCAGGGGGCGCACGGGGAGTTTCACCTCATGTGTTAAGCCAGATATGAGTTCAAGGGGAAACTGTGACAACACTTTGCAGCAAAATGGACGGAGAAGAGACATGGTGAGCCCCCGAAGACCTTCATTTCGTGAGCAACAGCCACGAGGTGATGGCATCACGGTGAATGTCGTCCCGCCGCCGAATAAGCCGATCGACCCGAGGCGTGACTCGTTAACGGTCACCCCCCGGAGGCGAAGCATGACCGTAGGAGCAACGGAGCAACTGGACTTATCCCGTCTGCAACAGATCTACAATATACAGGTCGGGGCCCACGCACCTGGCGATGAGCTGGAGTACATGGAAAACACCCAGCAGCGGATAAAGGACTTCCTCGAACGTGCGAGCGCCGAGACGGTGGTCAGCGACCAGCAGTCTGAATCGGATGCCGGGTCGATCATCTGGCGGCCAGAGGACCGGAGACGCCGTGTGAGCCGGGTCTATGCCCTTGAGCCTTCCCCCAGAGTGCGACAACAGAGCCTGTCCAGTAACAGTAAACCCACGGATGCCATAAGCGAGGAGGAGGAGAAGGCCAAGGATACACTGAGGCTGCCTCCGCTGTCCCTGCCACCGGTGCACAACAACGTGCCCTTGAAGCTGCTGCCAAGGAATTACAGCAAACGCGGTCACCACCTTCAAGAGAGCAGCCGCATCTTGACACCAGAGGAATGGGAGGATTTGAAACATTGTAGATACCTGCGAACCAAGTCGTCACCGTAAATCTTGCAATACAATAACTCAAAGGCTATAATGGAGAACGAGGATTTAATGTTATTCAGACTCATGCTAAAAGTTGAAACGTTTCCATCCTTTTGGCAGTCTTTCTCAAAAGCACATCACATAGATACACTTATACATTATGTTAAGTCTAATTAACGCATTTGATCAAACAACAGAGGAAGGATAAACATGACTGTGATGAAATCATGCTGGTAAAATCCCTTCTTTTTTCAGAAGTGGTGGTTCTGAGAAGATTTCCAGACTTAAGAATAATAGTCTCGACATCCATGTCGAACAGTGTACTCTGATTATTAATGGTAACTGCTCTATTTTCCGGCACCCCTCACTCCGAAAACTCCCGGATCAGAGTTGACCCGGTTTCCAGGTCTTAATGGGCCTGAATCGTTTCTGGGTAAGGTACGTTGATCCGGAAACTGATTAAAAAGATGGAACTGTAGCTCATATTCTACGTCGGTTTGACCCATTTCTGTGTCATTTTTAAAATGAGTAACACAGCTTTCGGATCAAATTGACCCAGCAATTGGTCAGGCCCCCTGTGATCTAGACTTCTGGACATGTCGTTAAATGTCTGTCGCAGTGATAGCGAAACGGCTCTCTCACAACTATTTCGTGAGACAGCTGCTCTGCGCGAGACTAATGCTCTCATGACTACTGGTCTCACGACACCTGGTTTCGGGAGATAGTAGCAAGATGGCTGTCTCGCTATCACCGCGACAGAATTTTGTTTTAACGACTTGTCCACAAGTCTACCTGTGACCCGGAACCAGGTCAATTCTGACCCTGAAGTTTGGCGTTAAGGGTTTGGGTTCGGATTGGGCTGGGGATAAGGTTAGAGTTAGGGTTAGGATTAGGAAAATAAATTAGGTGTGTCGGAACGCCAACTGATTTTTAAACTGTTGTGTAAAATGTGAATATTATATTAACACCCGTTCTTCTTCATCATAAATATCAACACATTAGACTTGCATTGAAAATGATCGGAAAAATAGTTTCATGATTTTAAATGTACAATACGTGATTGGAATTGATTAAATAAATATTTGTAATCCACGTGGTTTACTTTTTTATGTTCGAGAACAGTGCCTCCCGCAGGCGTGGATCCAGGAATATAAGCAGGGAGGGGTAAAACAAACCGAAGAAGAGGGTAGCGATGATTACGGGTACGATACAAGCGGGCAATATCGGGGGGGGGGGAACCTCGGTGTACTCTCCTGCCCAACTGGCCCGTCGACGACATTCCACTATGTGGAGAGTAAGTCCACAGTACACAAGCTATGGGGTTTCCTTAGAATCAGCTGTACCAACAGAAGAAAACCATGCACCCAGCCTAGAAGGTATACTGTTATTTTGTGGAAGTCTGGAGTACTATGACAGGAGGGTTTTCTAGCACTACGTGGTGAAAAAAGCTCGTGGTTCCGACGCCCTGAACCCATTCCTGGGTCTGTCTCTGCTCTCAACATTCGATTTAATTTGCTAACAGCACACAACAACTTGTGTACAAAATCCCTGATAAAATTGACAAAACCATTATTTTGTGTTTTCTCTAAAATGAGGCCTACTACTAATTTATGCCATATTCACTCGCATTGTACCCACGGCCGCAAGCGTAAACGGCTGAAGGATTTGACCATTATTTCCGTTCACTCAAGTCAAAGAGATCAAAGTGAAAAGACCATTACTCAATTGAAATTTTCCAATTGTTTTTTGTGCTAAAATAGCACAGATTTTTATTTTAACTTTTTCAGTGACTAGCCAGTGGGACCGTTTAGCCTTTTCACATGTCCATAAGCTTTTTCACAAGTCCGTAATTCATATTAAATACATATGTTTTTCAACACTTAAAGGGACACGTTGCCTTGGATCGGGCGAGTTGGGCTATGGAAAAGCGTTTGTAACCATTTGTTATGAAATGCATATGGTTAGAAAGATGTTTTAAAAGTAGAATACAATGATCCACACAAATATGCCTCGAAATTGCGTGGTTTCCTTTTACTTTGTGAACTAACACGGCACGCCATTTTGTAGAGTCAAAATTTTGACCGATCCACAAAATGGCGGACCGTGTTAGTTCGCAAAGTAAAAGGAAAACCACGCAATTTCGAGGCTTATTTGTGTGGATCATTGTATTCTACTTTTAAAACATCTTTCTAACCATATGCATTTTATAACAAACGGTTACAAACGCTTTTCAAAGACCAACTCGCCCGATCCAAGGCAACGTGTCCCTTTAACTAGCCAGCCAGACCACGGAGAGTTCGACTGGTCCTCAAGTGAGTTTGAAATTTTGAAGAAAACAACAACAACATTTCAATGGTCAATAAAAGCTTAAGTTTTCAGGTGAAGAAATCTAGATTCAGATTTAGGGTGGGCGCACCCGCACCACCCTTTATTTTCGCCGACTAAAGAAAAAAGAAAAGAGAAAAAACACAGAAAGGCTAATAAACCAAATTCCTGTTTCGAAAACGGGTAACATTTAATGCGCAAAATACTTCTGAATTATCCTAGAGTGCACCAAAAATCCCCCAGATTCAAAAACTTCCTTAGCCCCCAAAGTTGGCCATAAGGGCTTCAGATTTATTGTTGGTGGGGAATTTGGTGATAACTCTCTCCGCCCCTGATATTTGACTACATTTGCTCCCCCTATAAGTAAAACCAAGAGGAAGCGACTCATACTGGGAAACGTGTCTGTCTGGAAAATGTGGTTGAATCCGGACGTGTCTAAAAAGTGTAGGACTAAAGCTGGAGTACCTCCATGTTTAAAGGGGTGACGACAGTTAACTTCGACATCCAATGTTGTGTCTTCCCTTTGACCTCAATGCAGTGAAAGTCAAAACTAATCGGTAGTTTGTTTCATAAATGTGTAACCGGAGGATTCAGTAATTACCCAAGCTTAAAATGCCAAGTAGTTACCTACACGAAAACGCAACGATAGCTCAGGAATGAAATGGCCGAAAGTCGGTCTTTTAGGTGACACGACACCGCGGTCAAAATATCTAGTTTCCTCAGAATTACAGTTGTTTCGCTTAGAAAAGCACAAGCGCACATGAGCGGAGGGTAAAGGTGAGATGATACTTTGGTAATGACCCAGAAAAGAAAGTGTGTATTGTTGTTGTATCCGAAGCCTATGTTATGAAGATGGTAAGGGTGGCATCCTGCGAAACTGTTTCGTCTGAAGTGCCCCATTGATTAGTAACCAACAAAAGTCTAGACCTCAGAACTCACAGCCCTAGTTTTTGCCAATTGAGGTTGGAAAACTATGGAAATCTATAAATGCTAAATAAAAACAGATAGCCACAGTTTTTAACAATGGTTAAACAAATATTCAAAAATAGTTTTGAATTTGTTGGAAACAAAGCAACCAATTATGTGAGGTATTTTATCTGATTTAAAGTTTGGAGAAAATGTTAAATTTGGTTTAAAATGCAACGCGCAACGCTGCTGGTAGGCTGATGAGGTCACACGCATGTCTTAACGCACAAAGAACAGCTGTCGTCCAATAAACTGCCTCCTTTTGTCACAGTGGTGGCGCTGTTTGGGAGTGTGACGTCACATGCAACGGGTATAAAGGATAATGCCTAGTGAATCTTAATTATTTGAACTCACATACAAGCTGTGAATGTGGCTATTAAATTTCCTAGTGTTGCACGCGATATTGAAAAACATTTACCACCTTTCTGCTTTGAAATTTCAAAGGAGAACAAATTGTGATGATTGGGTTGCTGATAACACTTCTATTGAAGAGCTTTCTGGTGGCCACGTATATACTTGGGTTGCACTACTCAATTTATTTTGTGTTGCAACATAAATTGGCAAACGTATGTCATTTTACGGTTCGCACTGGACTATGACATTTTTACTAACATGGCAACTATAATATGCTTGACAAAATTATGTGTTTCTATGGTGACACTTAACAGAGTTGTTGTTTGTTTTAAAGTGCCTCGCATTCGTCATCAGTTTGATAGATCATGTTTTGATAACAAACCTTTTGTGGAGTGTAAAGATGTATGCCAGTTTTTGTGTGCACAGTGTAGTACCGTGACGAGTGCCTCCCCATCCAACTCTCAAATGAAATAAAAAGGATCGGTTTGAACACTCCCAAACAATTGTTGACATTGGTTTTTCTTTTCTTTTCTCAAAACATTATTGTTTAATCTGAGAGCTATTGGGTTGTTTGATCATTGACAATGGATGTGTATTTGACAAAAATTGTGACACTCGAACAGTATTGGTGTGGATCTGCCGGACTAGGCCTAGACAAGTAGACGGATGTATGGGGTAGGCCCTACTGACAGTTTTAATCGTTCACATTGTCACCTATTAATGTATTATTGAAGTGATTGTTGATGTACCTGAGCGCACAGCCAGAAAACTTTGAAATTGGGCTGACTTCGTTTGCCCAGGGCCCAATATCATATAGAGCTGCTAAGCAGAAAATATTGCTTTACAGTTTCCTGCTAAGCAAAAATGTATAGCAGGCTAGTAGTTCTGGTCGTCCAAGGACTGGCAGATCACAGCAAAACAGTTGGCGCATACCAAATTTCACCTGCCCCCCTTAATTGCCTCCTGTGCAGTCAAGCATGAAATCCAATCCAGTGAAACTGGCACCAAAAGAAGCAGGAAGAGTGACTTTACAAGTACATGTTAAAATATATTATCTATTGCTACACAATAAAACAATGAGCAATTTTAAAAGTGTATAGTTTATTTGTACTCGCACTGTATAGCAGTGCACTGTTTGGTTTTGGGTGTAATATACAGACAAATTTACCCAAACCTAATAGTGTCCTAGTATCCACCATATCTCAAAATGACTTATGGAATTGGGTACAGGTTGATTATGCGGTATTGTCCATGGACAGAATTACGAGAGGGGCCGTATTAGATTTTACTAAAAGTTGCATGGCTCGGTTTTCGCAGAAAGAATTGCTTCAAACATTGTTTTTCTCTGAACGAATTTGACAGATGATGCTGTCTCAAAATCAAAACAAACAAACAAATTACAACAACAACAAACGTTCCTAGCCACGGACAAAATGTGCATATTGCAATAGATGCCAATGCCAAAAACACATGCAAAATTGATTGTACGTGTATGTACAAGAATGTCAAGATCCCGAAAATAATTTCATTTTTAGTTTTAAATTAACTACCACCCATCATTGGCAAATTTCTTCGTGCAATATCTTAAATGCAAGCTTATAACATTCTCGAACCCATTCAAAAAAAATATATATATATATAAATTTGTTGGGGGTCATATCAGCTTGCTTCTTTAATGGGAATTTGTTTACGTTTGGTAATCACTCATAAAACTAATGACAATAAAAATGTATTGGTTTAGAATCAGTACAGCAGCTTTCGATGAAAGCATTTTGAAAAATATTCAACTTCAAAGTAATGTGGTTATGTACAAAGTTATAACTGTCAGATATGTTTCTCAGATTGTGTATTCCTATTCGGGATTATTCTTCCTGCGTGGACATAATTCGCTCCAGATTTTCGGCGATACTAAAAAACGCGACCATCTTTTGAAATATTCACAGGTTAGTTTTATTGTATGTATCTAAAATTATTTATGAATAAAACAATCGAACGGTTCCAAAAACTAAAGGTATACTTTGCATTTAAGCAACCGGACATCATCTTACTCTGTTATATCCAAGAACTAGAAATAGCGCCCTCACACCACTCACACATGATTGTGTTGCAGTCACTGTGTGGACATTCCTTTGTTCTATACACTTAAGGAAAATCCTATTCCTCAACACTGTTAATAACTCTGTGTGGACGTGTTTAAGTCCACATGGTGTTTCAAAACCCTGCCTTGTGGACCTCTTTTGTTCTCAGGTCCACACTTCGTATGAAATGCTTACCCACTCTGCCTCACTTCACTTCAAAAGGAGCAAAGATTGATCTTAAGTGCTAATCAATCTGAACTCCTGATCAAAGTAAGACGTCACATTACAAATCACTATGGTGAATAATACTGACAACTCATTGCTCTATGTTCATTTTAAGATGAATCTTAGTGATTCGTATGGAGCCCCTATGTGTACTGTTAATTGGAGACATCAATCAAATCGTTCGCGTATTATTTTGAGCATTCTGGGAACGAACACCTTGGCAGTGTTATAGTTTAAACACACGGGACTAGTCCAAATTCACTACTTAAGTGGTCCAGCTGAAAGCTGGTGGACTAGTGAAATGACAAGCTAACTGGTCCACGCTACCTTGTCCCTGACAAAGTTATGGGCAAGCCCTACATGGGTCCATGTACATTACTTGTAAATGTAAATCAAACAGAATCGCTCACTTTCGCAACACGTTTGCAAAACGCGAGACTTGCACGGCCTTGTGTAATATAGGGGAAATATTATATTTGTCATTTTAAACTGCGATTCATTCCATTCTTCTAGTTTTATAAAAACCCATACATAAGTATCACCTTGTAGAAAACAGGAAACTATGGTGTTTATTTCTTTGTTTGTATGGTTGTAAAAGTTATTCCTTGATTTGCCCTTGGTTGTCGAGTTGGCGCACTTTTTACAACTGGTGTACGGTAATACATCCAATCAAACCACACGCACAAACACCTGACAAATTACGATCAGAACCGTGAATATGATTTGGAGCAGACATTTATTGCCTTCAAGTATTTACATTTTTGGCAGTAATAATTGTACATTTTAACACTTCATATAGATCATTTAAAGGGTGTGTGCAACATTGGTAATTGTCGAAGACCTGTATCCAAACTTGATGTGACCCAACATATACATGAAATAACAAACCTGTGAAAGTTTAAGCTCAATCGGTCATTGGAGTCATGAAATAAAAACTGTGATAACAAACCATTATGTTTTAACTTTTTTCAAACATCGGATTTTATCCTGCATGATAAAGACTATTATTTTACTCATTTCCTAAAAACTATGGCATTTCTAGCTAAACTATTTCAAGGGAAGTTTTCCATCATAACTATCTTTATACCATGTAAGTTATGTGCAAATCTGTGAACATTTATATTTTCAATCTTACCAATGTTGTACACACCCTTTAAACCAAACAATTTCAAATTTATAATAAAGTTTTTTTTTTTTTTTGTTTTTTTTTTTTTTTTTAGAATTTAAAAGTCTTTTGTGTTTAGGCCTACTGTTAATTTTTACAGCTGCCCTCGACATATTTCAAAGAAAAATACGAGCTGAATAAACAAACGTCTGAGTAAGGTAATGAAACTATTCAATACAAAATATTTGGAAACAATAATTATACAAATTCCACAGACTTTCTCAAAATGGCTCATCAACTTAATGGAAACTGATTGTTAGCAACTGCAACATATTCTGTATGAACAAAGTTATAATAAAATGCAAGACACAGTTTGCAGTTAGTGCTTAATGGAAATGTATTTCTGAAATTTATGGAAGACAAAAACTAAACCCCTGAAGTTCAGAGGAAAAAAATACAGAAGAAGCAAAAGGAAATGTCTTTAATTTTTGAGGCAGTTTAACAAATTTCAGACAATTATGATACTCATTTATGTAGCATCTTGTAAGGGTTTACAAGGTGTTTCCGGCTTTCTGCACCCAAACATGTCTTTAAAAACCAGGGCAAACACCTTCTCTAAAGGATTCCCTCTAAAGATACGGCCCCTGGCATGGTGCCAGGCATACCTCCATAATCAGAGTCCAATAGTTAAAACATGTCATGGCCAAGCGTTCTAGTGCACCAGACTCTGGTGGTTAAGTCATCAGGGGTGTGGGTTCAAATCCCGGTCATTACACTTGTGTCCTTGAGCAAGATTCTCCACAGCAGCCAGCAAGCTATTAGCCAGCGATACGTCGGGGCGTCTTTTGGACGCCCTATTTTATTTTTGGACGCCCCGAAAAACTGTCGGACGCCCTTGAAGACGCCCTGTTTTTTGTATACATAATTTAAAAAAATTACATCCGAATACCTGAAATTGTAAGCAAAACGAACGCAAATCCAAAACTATTACTACCTGCCAGCTGCAGTGAAGGTAATTTTTATGCAAGATACAACCAATTTATCTTAAATATACTGATCGCCCATTCATTGTTTACCGACAAAGGGATCAAATTTAACATCAGACAGTGCCCCCGACTAGTGGGAAGGCTTGAACAACCGCAAAGGCTTTTAGAAACTATAGCGGTGAAACGCCACGCAGTAGACAGACAAGTTTACAAAATACATATGTCCAGCCAGGGCTGTATACCAACGAGGGAGCTGAGAAAGATTAAAGGAATGTTATTGGCCCAATGACCAGGGCACTAATGTAAAGCACATTGAAACATTATTGTAAAATGCGCTTTATAAGAACTAGTTATTGTTATTGTTGTTACCATCGTGTTGTACTTTGTTAGAGTGAGGAAGGATCTCAGATTGTCAGCAAGTTAGGGTTATTTGCATGAGCTTTCACAAAAGAAATAAATTTTTGTTTGTTCAACCCAAAATTATAATCTACCAAGTAAGTTTCCCATATGGTTTATTACATTAAAAAAATTCCATTGACAATTTCATTGTGGCCTTATCAATGATCTGCCTTTCCCCTAACATAATTATTTAATTACAAAAGGAAACTTTAACATTGATTTTTTCCCTTCAAATATATTTCCTTGGAGTTTGAGAATTGAGCAAAGTTGGCGTCTCGATGCTACCAGAGGGACCATGGGGACCTCTTGATCAGACCAAGGGGAATGCCAGTGATGTTGACGGGGAATGATATTACTGCTCCAGGCATTCCGTTCTGAAGTAGTGACTGTTTGATGATGTGGCTACAAGAAAATAGACAGGAGGATGTTGAAGAAACAGTGTTAACCAACTTTATTGTTTAGTCCAGGATGTGAACCACCAACGTCCAGAAGCACCAAGTATACAGTGCTTAGCATACACCAGTGTAAGGAAAATACCCACAAGTTTTGAATGTTCTTCATCCCTGCACCTTTAACCCTAACTCCCAAAGCGTTTTTACTAGAATCCATCCCTAACCCAACACATTCCAACAGCTTATACTACCATGAGATGGGAACTGTACCCAATCTTAGGGGGACGATACACAACCTAACAAACTCCAACAGGCCTTTTTTGTTTGATTTTGTTGGAGTGTGTACACTTGGCATGTGCAAAATTTGATCAGTGAAATCACACAGTACCCAACATAACATAATCCAACAACTATCTCATTAGACCATGGAGGAAAGAGCAATGCCAGACATGTACATTTCACACATCCACCATACCCACTCAATCAAATTCAAACACTATTACTTGTCAGCAAGGATACACAATCCCACAGAATCAAACACCCAATCCTAACTTCACTGTACTTAACCTAACAAAATTAAACACTTTGCCCTGTTTGAATTTGTAGGGTTAGGGATTGTTAGGGTTAAACTGTTTGGAGTACCTGCTGCTAAATACGTGATTTGAACTGGCCTCTCATCACTGGGCATGCTCAGCCATCAAAAGTTTATTATATCTGCTCGGAAATGTAGGGGTCTAGGGTTCGAGTCCACCCAAGTAGTATGCCAGTGGATTTTTTTGTTCTTTGCAGGACTCGGGAAGCACCGAGTACACAGTGCTTATTACACATTGATGTATGGCAAATAAAAAATAATAATTATTAATAATCTTAATGATCTTCTGGGGAGGGGGAGTGGTTCGTTAGAGATCAGATTACAATCCTTATCGATCAATCATGGATGAAAGGAAACTAAATGGAGATCAATAAAAACATTCTATAAACTAAGGGATTGCTACCAAGTCACATAGCTGTTTATAAAGTAGAAATTTGAGAGGTATGAAATTCGCTGACCCACAGACCTCCCTAGCTAAAACAACAAGTTAGTTGAAATAGTAGTATTTTCTGGTACCGCCAGGTATGTTACAACTTACAACTTACCCATCTTTCCCAAGCAAGAAGGTGGCAGGAATTGAAGTACTTCTATCTGTGTTATCATCAATCATATCAATAAAACTCCAGTCGTTTTTCTCATTATCATCGTGTATGACCACAGCTACAGCGCCAGCTCTCTCCGCCGTGATGGCTTTAGACATGAAGGAGCAACTCCTAAAGTTCAAAGGTCATTGAAAGGTAAGGCACAAGAATGCAGTCTTGTATTTGAGCATTCAGTTTGAAGTCCTGAGTCCAAGTCGATTTCGAGTCTATGTCACGAGTCACAAAGATTGAGTCAAATTTGACTCCCAAATCAGAGCCCAGATGGTCAAGTCTTAGTCCGAGTTCAAGTCTGAGTCATTGATCATTTTGACTAGAGTCCGAGTTCGAATCATCCAAAAAGTGACTCAAGTGTGAGTAAGGGTCATGAGTCACAAATGACGAGTCAGACTCTGAATCATGTGTCACATTTTGAAGAATAAATCTTGAAGTCTTAAAGTAAATGGGAAACTTTTGACGGGTCACTAAGGCCAAGACCAGGGTACACTGTGTAATTCTAGGCCTGTATTTATCAATCCTGTACTTTGGCAGTAATTTGAGGGATAATTTGATTGATGTGGTATTAGTTATCTACAACTTACCCTCTTTTAACAAGTGCAAAAGCACCGACAATGAAATGCTCGTTTGTTAGTTCTCCACACCCATCTTCAGGCTCAGTAGGAACGAGGTAAACTCTCTGGAAGTTATGCGTCTGTTTACGATACAATTTAGAAACAAATAACAGAAAGAGATATTAGTTGTTTTGATGTTTGTTTGTTAAGTTTATGGCGTTTTACAGCATCTTGACCAACTACTTTCAGAACGTACTTTTTTATTTATTTGTGTGTGTGTGAAAAGATAAAATAAACTGCAATAACTTCACTAAACAAATTCTTATTCTTACTTTACAATGCACATCTCAGGCCTGGAATTTCATCTTTGAGAGGGCAAGGCCATTTTCAATTTGCAAAGGGAACTTCACTTGGAAAGTGTGATAGTCTATGGGAAACTTTTGATCAGGCACCAAGGCAAACACCAGGGCATCTGAGACTATGGTATCTGTGGCCTCCAGGCTTCACATCTCAAAGCGCTAGAGTAGCCCCTTGACGTTGAGAGAAGACAGAGTGTTTAAAATGATAGAATGCATATATTGCAATGATCTTGTTAAATTGTTGATTGTTGGTGTCCCTGAAAGTGTAAATATAGTAGTTGGTTTGAAGTGGGAAATAATTTGAAAGACTTACAAAAACTGCCCCAAAGTCTTTGGCTGGTCTTGTCTTATACATAAAAGCAATGTCTTCGGGAAGAAGGACACTGAAAAAGAGGTTTTCATTCACTGAATGACCTGCACACACAAAAAGCAATAGTTTAACAGTTAGATAAAAAGACAATTTAAATAACAATTTCTGAGATGAGAATTAAAGCCCATCAACCTTTTTTTTTTTCATTTTTTTTTTCATTGGATTTAGTATTTTTCTTTTTAAAAATGTTTTCACAAAACCGTAACACTTCGCAAACACTTGACACGTCACTGCTTTGCGATACGGACTACCTCTGAGTTCTATTATTAGTAATATTATTACTTCTAGAAGTTCTAGTTCTACTTCATACCTCATGTACTTAGCCTTAGCCTATGCCCTGGGTGGGAGGAGCTGTACTGCTACTGTGCTAGGTAGTACTAGACTATGGATTTGATTGTAGTCTACTCTAAGACTAGAGTAGACTTCAGTTCTCGTTCGTGGCTAGCCCCATGAATAGCGCCTTCGACCTTGGGACCTTGCTCTATGCTTTACCCTATTCAGAGGGCAGGGCTAGTCAGTGGCATATTTCAATTTTCATTCAAACAAATCAACTTCATTTTCTGGTCGAATAATTTCGTCCAATGGGGTTCCCTGACAAAGAGTATATCTAAAGAATCATGAGCTAGTTTATAAAACAAAATCTTACCATGTAAATGTGTTATTACAGCAAATAAAATAGAACAAACTAGTAGTAGAATGTGCCAACTATTCCAGAATATTCTGTGTTTTCGTGTCATGGGGGCCGCCATCTTGAATTGGACTGATAGCGGTCGTCACACAACGGACTGTTCAACATCATAAAAGGGTGTAACAAGTACTTATTATTTAAAACAAAACCACACAATTAATGTTTTATTATCAAATTTGACATTTATTATTGTTTAAACAGTTTTAAAATGTATTTTCTTTGTTTTATTTTTACAATTATAAGAAATAAAAATAAAAATCATTTTTTACGTGGTACATTCTTTTTCGACTCCCTTTGAATGGAAAATGGTTGCTCCCAGCCTAAAGGTCAACACACTGATGCAGAGAGGAATTCCCACAAAACTTCGTCATAATGCTCAGAGGGAATTGTAATTGTATGCAAAATGCCGTTTGAGAAGAAAATCACAATAACATTCTAAAAAGGTGAAGTTGTTTTTAGCTGGTTAACACTACAAAAGAAGTCTTGTTAAAAAGGTATCGTTTTTACTTCTAAGTAAAAGTTCTTTTGTATGATCCTGCAATCATGTCAACCACAACAGTGCAATGCCTACTTCTTCTTTCTTGTTCAGTGTGTGAAGTGGTGCTGTGGCACAGTGTGGGTCATTTCACGTGTTCTGAGTTTGTTCATGACAGTTGCGTATAATTGTCCTCATTTAAGATGAATTCTTACATTTGACTCAGTTATTTCCTGTAAAATTCGCCTTTCTATTCATTTCATGATTGTGAAGTTGGTAAAGTTTTGAATTGCTTTGAAAAAAATGTGTATAAAACAAAGATGTGTCACTTTGGTTACACTTCCTTTTTAATACTTACCCTACTACTGTACTATGCTAATGCTATGTTCCTACACCCTGATGTATCCTCCTCCTAACCCTAATCTTAACCATAACATTAACAAGACCCAGTAACGTACTCAACTGGAGCACTGTAGTCCTTTTTTCGAAATGTTGATGCTTCAGTCGGACATTAGTTAAGTAAGTATGATCGCAGATGTCAGCCTTTGAAAAAGGAGTACAGCGTCCCAGTTGCTGGGTTTAAACCATAACTAAACCCTAGCGTTTAAATCATGAGAGGGTTTTCGGAACATAGTGCTGTCCGAAAATAGGCGTGTAGGTAGACCCAGTATTACTGGGGCACTGTACTCATTTTTTGAAATTTTGTCTTTTATCTTTAGTACGAAATATAAAAGACAAAATTTCAAAAAATGAGAACAGCGCCCCAGTTACTGGGTCTAGCGTGTAGGAATATAGAGCAGTCACCGCCACTTTGTTGCGTTAGTAATCGTAATTCTCCACAGTCATCGGGAGGATGGAGGGTTACATTTATCGCAACTTTCTGTCACTGTGTCAGTTTTTTATATATGGGTTTATTAGAGGCATTGCATGGTGAGGTATCAATGTATATTCAGTTTGCGCTCACACCATGAGTATTTATCTACTTTGCTGTGTAGATTTGTTCTACTGCCGCGGAGTAGACTTCAAAATTTGGGAGACTACTTAGTTCTGTCAGTTAACCATAAGAAGTGCCAATAAGCTGGGAGTCCAGCATTTTTGAACTATTTAGGGGGCTGTTTCAATGTACATCAAAATGTTTATTTTTAAGGCTAATTGCTAATACTACATGTATTACTATTTTAACTTTCAGTGTAATTTTGCTTCTAAATTTTAACAATTGACTTTCAAATCATGACAATCAATTTGATTTGTGATAATTTCTTCTTGCCTTCACAGATAATGTACGGCCTGTAGTTATTACAGCAGGAAATATAGTATACGTCACCATTTACCAGTCACTGATGTAACGCCACAAGCAGAAAATTGGTATTAAAATTACTATGGCTGACAGTAAAGAAAGCATTGGCGCAAAAGAAGATGGAAATGAAACACCGGTTCGTATGAAAATGATGATTTTTCTGCTCAGTAATTGTTGGCAGGGAACCAGCCACAAAAATTTACATGGTAATTTGGGCTGGTAACCCGATTCTGTAAATTAAGCAAGAATTTTCTGAAGTTGGGCGCAGATCCCGATAGATACTCATGCACCACCTGGACAACTACGATCATCGAACACCAAATTTCTTCACATCCCAAACACACACCACTCATGGGAAACCCAAGCTCTGTTAGGGCTTCAGTCTTTAGTACAATACCACTGGTAGTGTAACAGAGTCTGACCACTCAGTGGTCCTACCTGGGCTAGTGGAATCTGATTCTTTACACACTTTGGCCCAGCTCTATGGAATATAAACTACCCCTTCATATTTGACCAAATACCAGCTTCAAAACCCTTTTTAAAACTCAATTGTTTGTGTAACTTTGAATCTTTGAACGGTGCACAACCTGAAGTGTGATTTTATAAACTTGTTATTTGCTTCTCTCCTGTGCAAGGAGGGTCTTTAAAGGTAGGGGTCATACTTTGGTAATGACCCCCAAAAACCAATTGTGTAATTTATATCCAAAAGCTTACTTGCTATATTGATGGTAATGATACAAAGCATCCTGCGGAATTATTGCGTCTGAAATGTCCCCATTGATTAGAAATCAATCATACATTTGAATCTGAGAAACGATTCATGCATAAGATTTCTCTGAGGGCTGGTGTCCGTTTGCGAATGCTGCGGCCAGAGATGTGGTTGGTACCCACTGTCACCTCACTAAACGTGGATGGATTCAACATTCTTGTGAAAATACAGTGACAGTTCTTTTGCTGCTTTCTCAGCAAGTAGACACTGTACTCAGAAAACTTTTACATATATGACTTTTATTGTATCTTTCTTTATAATTTTGCTTTAATAAATAAGCATTTCGTTGACAAAAACCAATCTTTGACCCTACCTCTACTGAGACAGGGCACTTTGGTCCACTATCCTTAATATTAATTTTTTTAAATAGTGTATGTCTTCCAATTTGACTTATACAGGAACAGCCTGAGTCTTCGACAGCAGACGTCAAATCAACAGCCATGGTCAAGTCATCCAGGAAACTCCCTGTGTATCAGTTCTCAAGGTTGGATCTCAATACGGACTTACATACACCACCTGATAACTGGCTACGGGATGAGCCTCAGCTCTCCAAGACCTGGGTCACTGGGGAGTGCACTCAGTATTCCAGGTACGTACGGAGGTGTGGTTTGTTTTGGGTATTTTATTTGCATACAAGCGAGTAGGTACATGTACCTCGCATCATTCATAGCGAGCTCAGAAAAGGATATCAAGGTGAGTACTAGAGGTCTTGGCCAAAAATTGCTGATTGATATTCTTCATATCATCGCATCAGTGTAAAAGTGTCGTATCTTGCAAAAATGACCCGCACAAATATGATACGTGCAAAAACGTTGTATCTCGGCACAAACATGTACTTGTTTTGTGTGTACATCCAGGCTTTTTAAAGCGAGATACAATGTTTTGACAATTTCAGACTTGCGCATAACGTAATTGCTATTTTAGGAGATACAATGTTTTTGCACTGATACGACGATATCTGGACCTCCAACGTACCTCTCCAGAGGACTCAAGAAGAGAAGATCTTCTCAGCAGCAATCAAGACTTTATGGGTGTGAAACATTGACCCTTACTTAGTCCAGTAGCCTTTTTGAGATTTAGTGGGCACCATAGGTGTGCATTTTGTAGTTTGGGTGTACACAGACAAATTTTCCCAAACCTAATAGTGTCCTTAGTATTGTGTTCACCATATCTCCCAATGGCTTATGGCTTAGTTCCTTGATGACCGCTATACTTGGATGCTCCGGAGCCTTCAACTTCAGCTGGATGCAGAACGAGGCCAATGAACAACTGTATTGTGACTTCCCCAGGAGGATAGTTGCAACTTGAAGGGCACTGTCTGCAACACCCAGAGTTGTTCGCCAGCATAGGCACTATCTGGGAACCCACCCACCCGTGGGAAGATTGGACTAAGTGCCTACAAGTGCTCAACATTTTTTTACAAGCATGCACAAATCAGTCACGCCCATGGTAGTGAGGCGTTTATATCCTGACTTATTGATCCTGCTGAGTAACAAAGTAGAAAGAGGAATAAACCAAATTGTTCAGACTTGCATAAGATTTTGGAATGCCTGTCCCAGTGATAAGCTCTGTTCATACTTCCTTGAGAATTGCGATAGTGAAACAAATTTTCATGTGTCACAATTGGAAAAGAGATCGTAATAATTGTTTGCAAACATTCGCTTTTCATTCAGTTTTGCATGAAGTATGAAACTGGGCTTAAGCATTTTTTTTTTTTTCATACAGTCCTCAGTCTTTCTGAATCCTTCATTTTGGCGAAGAGGATATAGAAGCATTTGGGGTGGTTAGTGTTTTAATGTGTTCTTGATGAATAAAAAGCACAATATATTTCTCTTATATTTACAGTTTTGCGATGGCAGAAACTCTTCCAGAAACAGTTGGTGAAGTGGATGTTATAACTGCTGCTGAGGTAAAATACTAAACAAATAATTACAAATTTTGCAATTTTTAACTTTGCTTGTTGGACCATACACTTGTATTAAGCACTGTATACTCAGTTCTTTCCCGAGACAACAGGCACATGACTCAGTTGGGATTCAAACCCATTGATCTTAGCCATGCTAGAGCAGATGTTAGCCTGTTGGCTAGAGGCAGTTGGATTCCTATAATTTTAGCAATTAGATTTTCCTGAGAACTCTGTCAAAAGATATCCTGTTGCTTTCAAGCTTGAGAGGTGTGAACTTTCCACAGAACAATGCAGAAAGGAAAAAAGACATCAGTACATTATGTCTGAACATTGTTTCGAAACGTCTAGTTTTATTAATTTATTGTGTCGTGGCCGAGCGATCTAGTGCATCAGACTCAAGTTCTTGTGGCTAAGTCATCTGGGTGTGGATTCAAATTCTGGTCATGACGCCTGTGTCCGGATTTTAGTGCTACACAAGAAGCCACTAGTATTGTTGTTTTTTCAGTTCAACACTGCTTTCAGTTTTTAAGAATGTATGGTTTGAAGTTACATGATAAATTGATATACTTTTCTGCATCTACTCTTTCAGAACATCAAGAAACTGCTAAAGATTCCATTCAGTAAGACGCAGGTCAGCATGGCTGTCCACCGTGTCGGCAAGACACTACTACTCGATGAGTTGGATCTGTTTAAACATCTCAGGAGTGCCCCAAAGGTAAGTCCCGGAGAAGTTATGAGCTCAAACAGCGCCCTCATTGAGGTCAAAGGAAGACCTATCATTGGCGTACACGCCTTAAACGCTTCTATTGATTGGCCTCAGTGATGGTGGCCTATGGTTAATGGCTGTTCCTGGTAAACTGTAGAGAACGCAGTGAATCGCTTGTATCGAGTAACAATCTTGGTGACCATTCTATCCAGTTCGATAATCTTCTAACATCTTTAAACGATTGTCGAATGACATAGAGTGGTCACAAAGCTCATAATTCAGTACGAGTGATTCACAGTATAGACCATGTGACCTGTGACATCACATGTTTACAAAAGAGCCACAGAGCCAGGACTACCTGCAGGCACAGTTTGTATGCAGCTCAATGGAAGAATACAATAAATCTGATGTTTTATGGAGATTGCACTGTCTGATTCTTTTCTCAACTTTTGATATGAGAAAGGGGGACATCTCAAAAACTGTACAGCAGTTGCTTTTGTAACTATTGAATTTATGTGAAATTATAACACAAAATGTAAGTTTTCCCATATGGCCTGTGTAGTATCTTGCCTGTCAGGAAATGCATTAGAATGTACAAGGTCACCATTTCTGTAAACAAAGGTAACATGGTCTATAGTGCGCCCTCTGCAGTTAACCAGGAGGGTCTTTTTTCAGGAATCTTTTAAGTAGGAAACTAAGCAGTGAAACCAGTGACGAGTTATATACATTACATGGTTTTTTGTTTTGCTGTAACACCATGTAATAATATCTAACTTGCTGCGTAGATTTGTAAATTGTTCTTGTGAGAACTTGTCTTGCTCTTTATTCTACTACCACAGAGTAGATTTTGCAAGGAGACTTCTTAGTTCTGAAAATAATTGTCCTGCTAGTTAGCTACTACAGTGGGGTGGTACTACTAAGCTTAGTGGATGGAGGGACTTTTTGTGATTTACTCCACTGTCGCGTAGTGGGTAGTTATTGACCTTTATGTTTCAACTTGCCTACTCTAGTCATCATCAAGAGACTGTTTTGATTGAAAATAATATGTTATAAGTTCTGACTTTTTGTTGTGTTTTTCGACCAGGGTGAACGAGATTGGATGAAGAGGTTTATCATACAGGCAGTGTTATCTGAAGGCAAGAATCTCACCATGAAACGGAAAACCAATGAGATGCTTCAAAACTCAAACCTTTTGTCTAAGTTCTTATACTATAGGTATGTGTATTTCCTTGTCAATCAGTCATAGAGTTTGTTCAGCTCGTACATAGAAAATAAAACAAGTGCAATTTAAAAACCTGTATAGTATTTGTTCATTTAGTATCATGCTTTATCACACTGGCCGTTTACAGCCACAATGGCCGGTTAAAACTGAGTCACCACTCTTTTATTCCCATTTATAAATAGTTTTCCAGGAAAAACATCAAAAAACCTTTAAAAGTTGAGAATAAATCTGACAGTTAAGCCTCAGCTCGTCTTGGCTCTGCGTTGAATTTTTATCCACTCCTAACACCGCGACAATTTTGTTTACACCTTTACACGACTTCTGGAGTCTTATTTCTGACCTCAGCATCATACCATACAGTGACTGATATTTCTTTTACTTCCTCCAAAATGTTCAGTATTGGAAATTCTTCCGAAGAGTCAGTGCCCCAGCCATCCTTTGACATTGACGAGCAGGATTTTGCACAGCACCAGTCTGCCCTAGTCCAGATTCCAGATCTACTACCAAAGGTAAGTAAAAATGAAAACTTCTCCCCTGTTAGGCCAACAACTTTAAACTTATCAGAGTCCTTCTGTAGTGCCTAGCAACATTTAATACTCCTTATATCAGCTCTAAAGTCTTTGCTGCATCTGCGGTCAATGCTTACAACATCAGGCCTCAAGTTAAAGAGGCTGTTCGATCCTGGGACCACCTCCTCAGAGCTGTTATTGATCGTAAGCGGTCCTGCAGAAGAGTGGACATGTGGGTTCGGGTTTCAATTTTGAACCGGGTAACCAATGGAACCGCCCAAGCTTAGTCCTTGAGTTAAACACTGTTACTATAATAGATTCTCATCACCCAGGAGTAAATGGGTATCTGCAAGGGTAGAGATTGCTGATGTGACTGATAAGCAGCCTGTGGGCTGATTTGGCTGCCGGTGCTGCATACTCCGAAGGAGTTGAGATGGTTTCAGGAATGCTTCAGGCCTGATGAACAGGAGTAATAATACTGTAAGGCGCTTTGGAAAAGTATGTAATGAATGCACAATATATATATTTTTATATTTTTTATTTTGCAGACAGAACCCAGTGAGTTTGCACGCCAGGTTCTATGGCAGTTTGAGGACATCCGCATGTTAATAGGAACCGATCTACCAATATTTGGTGAAGGAATACACCCAGCGGTCAGTCTCAGATTAAGGTAAAACAAAACATACATCAAAATAATTATATAGACTCATTCTCACTGCCTGCATAGGTGTTAACCGGTATCCACCTTAATGGTGACAGTACATAATAATACTGGGTTCTTATAAAGCGTGCATATCCTAGTAACTAGATCAATGCGCTTTACAACATTATCCCAGAACTGAGAAGTCTCCCGAATTCCGAATAATCTACTCCGCGGCAGTAGAATAAATAGCAAGACAAGTTCTCAAAGAACAAAATCTACCTAGCAAGTAGATATACACATGGTGTTACCGCAAACCAAATATACATTGATACCTCACCATGCAATGCCTCAAATCCCATAACCATTATCCCTGTTCATCAGGCATACTAGAACCAATCCACAAACTGTCTGAACTCCATAGGGAGCACACAACCTCAAGCTCTGAGAGGTTAATCCATGCTTAAGGACACTCAGAACACAAGTGTCATGACCGGGATTCGAATGCACACTTTGATGATTAGGCCACCAGAACTTGAGTCTGATGTGCAAGACCACTTGGCCATGCCATTCCTCGCAAAACGCTGTTCCTGCCTAACCCCATGTAGCATTCGTTGCTGGGCTGGGCATGGTCTTAACACCCCCCCCCCCCCCCTGCAAAAATGATATCGATAGAAACCACAAAAGCGGCTGTATGTCCCACTAGGGACGTAGAGGACAGGCATGATATTCTTGATACTTTAGTCTGATTTCCGATATTTGCCCTTATTTGTCCCTGGGAAAAAATTGTGTTCAAATACCCTGAAATGTCTAATTAAATGTACACCATGTGTACATTTGTACATATAGATCAGCCCTTGTATTCGATAAAAACATTTCAACATTTTTGTAAGGACCAAATATCATGCTTGGAAGAGGATTAAGTAAGTAAGTTACGAAACTTCTTGAGCATGGATACATTTGCTGATATAACCAATGGATTTATGTTGTAAGGCTGGTGCCATTTTGCATCCTCATAAGTTTCTTACCGGAATGAGCAAAAGCAAGTTTGAGTGCGCACAATTTAGTCGACCTGTGATTGACCACTGACTAGCAACGTACATGCGCAGTGACGTACTCACTCGAACGACTCGTTTGGAAGTCTAGTCAACCATCGGTTCGGTATTCCAGCCGTATTGATAAAGTGTCACTGGTTCCCTTTTGTGCTTCACAAGAGGTTAGCTTGAAACAAAGTTGCCGGGACCAGTGAAGAAACCATGGTCCTGAGGCTGGTTCCAAATGGTCATCCACAGTAGTCAACCAATGGTCGACCAGCCTTGGTTCAAGTCAAAATAGTCGACCTTTAGTTAACCACGGTGCACACTCAAACTTGCTCTTAGTTGTAAGCCTTCTTGTCTACCTCTAATCCACAGAGACATGGCCAGCCCCATCAATGTACTGACAGGGTTGGACTACTGGCTTGATAATCTCATGTCCAACGTACCTGAGCTGGCGATGTGCTATCACCTCAACGGTATCGTGCAGAGGTATGAACTCCTCAAGACAGAGGAGATACCCAACTTGGAAGATGCTAAATTTGCTCCTCAGGTAAGAGTGCCATTTTGTCTCTTATTTAGGAAGATGGCACAGCTTTGGCTGCACCTTAATTTGGGCAATTCACAATACTGAGCGGCAATAAGAGTAGGCATACCCTGAGTTGTGGGGACTTTTACACAATGGAACAAAGGTACCAACAACGTTTTTCTTTGTTAAACTGGGTCCCCACAACGTGTTTTTTAGAAAAGGGAATAATAGAACAACAATAGGAAGTCCCTACAACGGTGCAAAAGTGTGTGTGGGTTTGCTGGAGAGGCCATTTTGTACAGTGCATCACTGGGAACAAAATTAAATAAACCTTTAAAAAATGAGTCAAACTTTAACAGCTTCGGCGGTGGCCATGAAAGGATTGTTGAAAAGGCCTGAGACCAATTTCATGATTCTGCTTACTGTTTAGTTCTGCGCTTATGGCCCCATAGAATCAAACGTTTTACAGGGCGCAGTAAGCACAGAATTCTGCTTAGTTCAATCTGGAAACCTCACTGTTTCAACTGTAACCACATAATAAATATGAACGTGCAATATGAAAGTCCTTGGGAAAACTTTTGTCATTGTTTTTACTATCATATTTGGTCGCCTTTGTCTAGTTGTTGTTTTGTGTTCTTGTTTTTGCTTGTTTTTCTGTTTACAGGCTGTTGAAAAGACCTGCTTTTTAAGAACATGCCTCCACATCATCTAAGTCATTGTATCCTCTAATTATGAATGTTAATGTGGAAAGAAATGTTACTTTGAATTAAATTAAATTGAAAAATTTAATCAGAACGTGAATTTTTCACTTATTGCTTTGTATGGGGGTGTTTTATTGAAAACTGGAAGACAGAAATTCAGATTCAAATACACATTTACTTCCATACTTCCATGAAGAAATAAAGACAAGTACATGTAATTATGGACCTAAGCAAAGTAACAATAAGTAGCAATAAGCAGAATAAATGTAACAAATGGAGTATGGGGCTGTTTTGATAGGCAAAAGCTTTTAGGAAACAGCTAAATATACAAACAAACAAACAAAATATCAAACGGACCGACACGCGAACAAAAGGACAGACAAACATTGGACATGACAAATAGCTACACTGAAACAAGACACTTAGATCGGAGATAATACAATGAATTCAATTTAGCGAAAAGATGGCAGAACAGTTCTGGCAAAAGCGATAACAAATAAACGGGTAAAAGGGAGTTAAGAGGGGGGAGCTAAGATGCATATTGGAAGATAACGTTTGAAAGAATACTTTAAAAGACTCGCAGACCGTTGAGATCTTAACTAATTTACTCTTCGAAAAACAAATGATTAAGTAAGCCTTTCATACTCTTTGTAGGTTGTCAAGGACGTCGCACAGAATATCCTGTCATTTCTGAAAAGCCACTGCACGAAGGAAGGCCACACTTACTGGCTCTTTAAAGGTAAACATAGATGTAAATAACAATAACAACAATAATAATATTATTTTTTACCTTTACACTAATGTGTATCTGTATACTCGCACATGTTTGTGTTGCAGTCACTGTGTGGACATTCCTTTGTTCTATACACTTAGGGAAAATCCTATTCCTCAACACTGTAAATAACTCTGTGTGGACGTGTGTAAGTCCACACAGTGTTTCAAAACCCTGCTTGTGTTGATCTCTTTTGTTCTCAGGTCCACACTGTATGTAATGCTTACTCAGTACTTTCCAAAGTTTTGTGAAAATAATCCACTTATATTACTTGGGTGTGTATCTGTATACTCGCACATGTTTGTGTTGCAGTCACTGTGTGGACATTCCTTTGTTCTATACACTTAGGGAAAATCCTATTCCTCAACACTGTAAATAACTCTGTGTGGACGTGTGTAAGTCCACACAGTGTTTCAAAACCCTGCTTGTGTTGATCTCTTTTGTTCTCAGGTCCACACTGTATGTAATGCTTACTCAGTACTTTCCAAAGTTTTGTGAAAATAATCCACTTATATTACTTGGGTTGGATTCGAACCCCTGAACTTTGCCATGCTAGAGCAGATGTCTTGCCACCAGACCGTCAACTCCTATACTTCAGCAATGGGTACAGCAACAAGATTAATAATAATATCAGTCATTTATATGGTGCCTTTACCACTGCATTCAAAGTGGTTATGTTTTAGGCCAGGCTTGCCAAATTTATAATTTGTGAGACCCATTTATATAGCACATGGTAAAGGTTTTACAAGGTAATGTGGCACAATCTGCTGACAACCATGCAAACTATTAAGCAAAGGAGTAATTGTTTAAGTGTCTTGAACCCACACTTTGCTGATCAGAAATACCAGAGCTTAACAACATGCCACTTTAAACAGTATAATCCCTGTAGATTGCATAGGCAATTCCATAGGTTTCGCCGGCTTCATTCGCCAGCCAGCCTAGTGAACCCCGACATTTGAGTAGTCTGCAAGAATATTCCCATCAAATCTCTTGTTTGTTTCCAACAAAGCATGTTTTTTGTTCTCTCAACAAACACACTTGAGTTACTAGTAGAAGTATTATCTACTAGTAGAAGTACTACCTACTAGTAGAAGTACTAACTACCAAGCTGGTGCAGTTAGCAGCAAAATTATCAGAGGGTGAAACCATACCATGCATGCAACAACAACAAAATCAATGCAAAGCACCCATGTTGCAAGAAAAACTGGTTTTTGTGAACCTAATAATCACTTTCCATATATTTATTTTTATATTATTGATAATAGGTCAAGATGAAGAGGTGGTGAAACTGTACGACCTGACCAGTCTCTGTAATGAGTATCCCAACAGACCATGGGAGAATCCATTCATATCACCGGTAGCCATGCTCCTGTATAGAGTCGCTAGGAACCTATCAATGTCTGGACCCAGCAAAAAGTAAAGCCTTTAGGTTTTGTTCTAATGAGAAGAAGAAGAATTAAAACTAGAAATTAAGTGTTCTTAAAAACAATGCAGAAGAGTTTTGGTGGAAAAAAACTATTACTCACTGATTATGTAACAAAGAAATAATACCAATATTCTATGTGACAATATTTGTTGTAAACCTTTTGAAAACTCGTGACAAATTCTTTTTATTTGAACTTCCTGTTTGAACCAGATGGAAAGGTCAAATAGGTTCATGGATAACAATATATAATACATGTATATAAATGTCAAAACCACACAACGATTGTAAATTTATCTTTGTAGTAAGATTTTTTTGTTAATTATTTTTGTTTTTAACTTTACTTCTAATCGTGTATCATGACAGCAGAAAAGTATTTTTGAGAGTAAAATGATTTTGTGTACTATTTATTTCTACGCAATGCAGGGATAAAGGTATTATTTATAAGCTGTTGAGAAACTGTCTGGATCTTCTTGAAGGAAATGAGACGCGACATTCAGAGGTAAGTCCAAGACTTGTTAATCCTCAAGTATTTCAGGGGTCGTTCAAAGTTTTCAAGATGTTTAAGGTCGTAAGAGTACTACATTTTAAGGCCCCCCTTCCCCCGAAGTAGTTGCTTATCAACATTTTGGTGTGTGTCAAATACATGGTTGTACCCGCAAGTTTACTATTCATAGTTGCTCTCTAATATCCAAACAATTCAAAGCTTCAATTTGCCACTTTTTGTATATTAATATTTAGTTATATTTATTTTATTTCTAGGGCAGTCATAAACATTAAAAGAAACACAAAAACTGCTTTAAAAAACCTGAGAGGAAATCGGAAGTGAACCAGCTGAAGCCCGAAAGATTGCCTAAAAGAAACACAGTTTCTGTCTAGATGCTCTCCTCTCCAGCTGGTTCGAAAAAGAACAAAAGTTATCATACATTGGTGTACCGATTGCTTTTATTTTTCCCCAATGCATTAACTTCATCGGTTAAAAATCACAACTTTTACGATAATCATATCATTTTCTTATCAATCCAATTCAATTCAATTCAGTGTTTATTGTCCATAAAATGGAAATTTGCTTTGTCAAACATGCTCATAACCATAAAAAGTATATTATTTTTAAAATTCAGAATTACAAATTATGCTGAAGAATAACAATATTTTACACTTAATTCCAACTTTGCATCTAAGGTAGCTGCGTCGGCCAATTATCTACTGTCTCATATATTCATCAATGAGGATGATATTTCTGGCCCTACCCCATCAAAGTCGTCCAAGAAGCAGCAGGTGGAGTCATCTTCCGGCGAGGAGGAGGAAGATTTTCTCCTTGGGAAGGAAGGGGAGAGAGCGGCGGCCCTGAACGTGACCACGGTGGGCACGCATAGTTTGACTCTCCCCAGTGTGAAGCATGGCGAGGGAAGCGAGCGACATCTACGACAGCAAAGGTTTTCGGTGAAGGAACTACATGCGCCCAGGGAGGAGAAAGCTAAGATTGCTCTTCAACATGTTGTGAAGGTGACAAATGATTTCAGTTTTTTCATTGTTTTATTTTATTTTTATTTTATTTTATTTCAGCCACATCCAACAGCGCAAGCGCCAATAACAGGATGGATAAAAACATTAAATTACATAAAATAGCACAATAAAATTATTTAAACAAACAAAACAAGACAGAGATTAAAATGGTGAACAGTTCTTACATCAAAAAAAATAAATAAAAAGTTAAAACATAAGTTACACTCTGGACCCGACCTCCCCCTTCAGATAAAAAATCACAAGATTTCATTGATTTTATGTTTGAAGGCAGGAAGGGTGAGGTGGAAAATGTCAATACTGGGATTTGAATGGGTAATTCTGTTGTAATTAGAGGACAAACGATGAATAAAACCGTTTTTAGTGGCATTGACTTTATTGTTTGGAAC
The DNA here is from genome assembly GCA_037783415.1 of Leptasterias polaris. Classification (NCBI taxonomy): domain Eukaryota; kingdom Metazoa; phylum Echinodermata; class Asteroidea; order Forcipulatida; family Asteriidae; genus Leptasterias; species Leptasterias polaris. The sequence goes on along the minus strand of JAZGTN010000015.1, from coordinate 6,118,014 downwards.
GTAAAACAGGTCAGGATGCCGAAGGTTGGGGCGGGGAATCTTCAGGGGAAAAAGGGAAAACAGATTACTGGTAAAGTAAGAGTTCACAATAAATAATAGTGCTGTTTCTATAAAGTGGTATTACAGCTGGCAGTATATGAAAAGCTTCATACCTTAAGCCTTACTCAGATTCCAAATTGTTGGTGTAAAATTTCCTCTTTCTCCAAAACTACATTACTTCAAAGGGTGTTGTTTCTCACTATGTTTTATAATACCAACAGCTCCCCAGTGCTCTTTACCAAGTAAGTTTATATGGTCATAAGGGAAAGGGGGTTGGTAACTTCAGATCAAATTTGCAAACAATCGTCACTATAAAACCAATTAGAATGCCAGTAGGGCTTTTAATACCAAAGATTAACACCAAGTGAAAAACATTCAAGAGGATTTCTTTTCAATTCAGTGTTCTTAGGCAAAACTTCAAAAATTTGGTTCCTGATGCAATATTAGTGGTACTTCTTATGTGTTTTGGGGTTGTTTTTTAAGAAATCTTCCCTAAATGTTTTGAGAAATTGAGACTTATTGACTGTCTACATTTTATCTCTTACTACAACAGGGACTGAAAAGCACAAAGGAGTGTCCAGAATCCAGCAGCAAGACACATGAGCAGTCACAGTCAGCGAAGATGCCCAGCCCCCTACCCTCACCAACACGGGTCAAACCTCTCTGCTATACCAAGCCAATCACTGCCGACAGCCCAGGAGACTTTGCAAGCGCCACAGTACGGCAAGTGCATGAAAAAGAAGACATTTCTTCAACGTTTCATCCAATTGAGCAAGGAGACACTTCGTTATTGGCTCATCCCATGGAGCAAGGAGACAATTCATTTTTGTCTCGTCCAATCGAACAAGGAGACATTTCATCACTGTCTCATCCTGAAGAAGATGGTGATAATCACACTGGTGCATTTATTTTTTCGTCAACAGAACTGAATTTTAATGACTTCATAGCCACCACAAAAGAGCACAGTGATACACCTCTGCTTGCCGCTAGGGGTTTTGATGTTCCCAATCGGGCAATTTCAGAGAGTACATCTAAAGTTGTACATGTTGAAACCATCTCTGAGGACAGGCAAGGAGAGACAGTGGTGACTGCATCGATGACGGGGACGATAAGTGGTACTGAACACAAAAGCTCCGATAACACAGAATCGTCAGGGTATCCCATTCAGGAAACACAAGAACCTCGCAATTCTGACTCGGCAACAACGGGAGGGAGCTCAATTGAAGACTCCCTGGCGGCCTCTGGCGATGTGTCGGCAGAGTGGATTCCAGGGGCGCCCTCGCAGGCCACCGAGTCTCAGATACCCGTCAATCTATCCGTAGCTCCGAGGCGAGTGCTCCCCGGAAGCTGGCAACACAAGTCCACCTTCCTGCTACTCAGGAAGGCCAGTGAGAGCTACCTGGTGCTGGCCAAAGCTGCTTGCAAAGCTGAGAACTACGGCCAGTCTCTCCACCTGGCTAATATGTCATTGCTCTGTCATAGTAAGTTTTAATCCAAATAAAAATAATTTAAGTTCTTTCATGGGTCATGTTACCTTAAGATTTCAATGCGCTTTACGTAAAGAGCCCTGGTCATTGGGCCAATAACATCCCTGTCTTCTTTCTCAGCTTCCTGGGGAGTATACAGCCCTGGCTGCCGAGGTGCTCAAAATTCTCACTCCCAGGTCTTTAGTCTATAGATGAAACCAAGGGACCAATGTTTTCCCACCATTGCTGGGTTGACACTGCCTTTTTGTAATCGTCTTTTATCTCATAGTGGCACTTTGTAGAGTTGTGGTAACTTCACTGGCCAAAGATTTCTGTGATTTGTGAAAACTTCATGCACTGCGTGGAATGGTGCTGAAGTAGTTTCAGTAATGAAGAGTAACCAAAAATTCATTACATAAAACAAAAAAGAAGGGTTGACCATTCACTGGGTGACGATGTCAATTGCTCCTGTAGACCCGATGTGTGACGGTCAAGATGAAAGGTACATGTAGAACACGAGACTGAATACTGGCTACATTTCAGTAGTTCCTGATGCTACTCTCTACCTGTATAAGACAACTATACGTCCCCTATTGGAGTACTGTTGTCACATCTGGGCCGGAGCTTCTGCCTGTTATTTATCTTTACTAGATAGGGTGCAGAAGCGTATTGTTAATCTTGTTGGTGAAGTGTTGGGATCAACGTTACAACCTCTTTCCCACCGTAGGTCTGTAGCCAGCCTGTGTCTTTTCTACAGATATTTTCCTGGTAAATGTGCCACCAGTGTGTCCGACCTAGTTCCTCCTGTCAGAGTGTTTGAGCGTGAAACCAGACTTTCTGCTTCTTCTCACCCATACACTCTTAATTTGCTGAGATGTAGAACAAAGAGCCATTCCAACAGCTTTATTCCACGTACTGCATCTCTTTGGAACTCCTTGCCTGGTGCATGTTTCCCTCCATCCTACAATCTAGACAGTTTCAAGAGGAATATCAATTCCTACCTCCAGCTCTCCTGAGTTCTTTTCATGTTTTATAATTTTCCTCTTATAGCCCCTTACCAAGAGTGGCTTTTAGCCTTGTTTGGGGCGAATTTGCATTAAAAAAAAAAAAAAAGTAGTACAAGTTACACGTGTCGTACCTGTGTATGACGAAAGCTTCAGACAATTATTCCAAGTCAGCAATACATCCAAAATAAACACGGTGTGAAAACTTGCCGATTATAACTACAATGACAGTCAAATGAGGGTTTTCTTGAATACCCGAAAGTAAGATCTTAAGAACAAATAACTATGTGAATCGAAGATGGCAGCATAGTTGCTCAGATTAAGCTTGGGCGATATTGCTTTTTTTCATTCACGATACATCGTCAAAAATATATCGCGATATTCGATGATATCGCGGATTTGTGACGTGCGTTGAGGGAACCCACTTCAGATTTTAAATAGTGTTAAAACTGAAGTGCCGCGAATTGGTTATTGATGTAAGGAATTTTGATAAAGGCTGTAAGGCTCTCCATTCTAGCCATGGTTTTATTTCTTCATGTTACCAGAAGCACCACGATCGCAATTGGCACAGGCTGATTGGCTGATTCCTGACCGGCCGCTTTCCGATTGGCCGATCGCGTGAATAATTATGACGTAGTGCTTCTCACAGCACTGCCATAGTATTCATCACCTCGATCCCGCAGATGTGCTTGCATGCTCCTAATGTGGTAAACTTTATAGTTACAATGTAGGGGGTGAAGGAATGGCGTGTAGCTTTGGGAACGAAAAGGCAAGGGAAATTCCCTTTGTGAGAAATCACCTCGTGGTCGGGAAACGTCGGAGGAACGTTTTTATACATGTACATGTACGTGCGTGAGCAATACCGCACAGTTTTCGGTTTTTTTGATGTTGGTCTGTATGAGACCGTCTGTTTGATGTCGGTATTTTCGAAGAATCCCAGTCGGGGATCAATAGTAGGGAATCTTGCGGTTGCGGTCGGTGCCTTTTTATGTTTTTAAACAGCTCATATCATCTCGATTAGGAAATGCATCGCGATACTTCATCGAAACCGCGATTTGCCGATATTGCGATTAAAAAAAACAGACACGATATCGTAATCGTTTAAAAAATTGTATCGCGATTTTCGATAATATCGTGGTATCGCCCAAGCTTAGCTCAGATTCATTCATTTGTGGCATGGTTGGCTTGTGCGTAAAGCGCTCGCCTCTCACCAAGGTGACCCAGGTTCGATACCCGGCCAGGGCCATATGTGAGTTGAGTTGTGCGTTGGTTCTCTGCTGTGCCACGAGGGTTTTCCAGACCATCCGGTTTTCCTCCCTCGGAAAAAAATCAAACACTTTCGATCTCTGGCTGTGCTCCGTGGTCATAATGGGTTGATGTGGCTGGCTGCCAAAGGCGCCCTTGCATGCCTGCTTCTCGAACACGTTGTAGCCGCGTCCTTCGCAATTCAGCTCTTAGCTGCCAGTGAGGATGATTAGCCTCCCAAATTATTATTATTATTATTATTATTATTATGTCATTAGGACACCTATCTTTCCAGTTGATGTTTGAAGTTTTACATGGTATGAATAATAGGAAGTAACTATTACTATAGTTTGGTTTTGACCCTACACTGATGTGTGTTAAGCACTGTATACTCAGTACTTTACTATTACTAGTAAACTTGCGGGTACAACTGGGCCCAATTTCATAGAGCTGCTTAAGCACAAAAAGTAGCTAAGCACGAAAAAATATATGCTTACCAGAGTAAGGTTACCAGCCAAACTACCATGTCACGTGTACAATTTGTGACTGGTATCCTGCTCTTTTCTGCTTAGCAGACAATTGTTAAGCAATATTTTCTGCTTAAGCAGCTCTATGAAATTGGGCCCAGGTGTAAATCTCTTATGGGTTGGCTTTTAAAATAGCTTTTGTTGCGGTCTCTGTCTTTTGAACAGAGGTGAAGTGGCATTATGGGAAAGAAAGCTTTTTTGTCACAGTAGCAACCTCCAGATCGGCAAAGTTTGGTACCTTTGTGCCACACATTTCAATGAGAACTTTGTATGGGTGTTTGGCGTCTGTTAAGAAAAAAGCTTGCCCTTTGCTCGGCTTCAACTTCAGATTTTCTTGAAAGAGTTGACGCGGCAATACTCGGGAGAAAGGCAACAGCCCTTGTTATGACCAAACCATTAGATTTCTAAGAAAAACTATAGTAGTAAACTTGGAAGTACAACAATGTGTAAAACTTATTTGGGAGAAGTGTTGGTTCTGAGAAGAACCGGTGTGGTCTTGACGTTTCGAGCAGTATACTTCGCTTGTCTTCAGGAGAAACATCTAGACCACACCGGTTCTTCTAAGAGTCAACACTTCTCCCAAAAGAGTTTTACATATTGTTGAACCCACAAGTTTACTACTTTAGTATTTCTTATGATCCCCATTATTCAAAGCATCAAACATCACTTAAGATTTCTGTCTGTGTTGGTCTATCTGTAAGCCTCCAAAATGTAACGTACTGTATATTTAGGGGGGCTTAATCTCCAGACCTAGAGGAGACCACTAAATAATAATAATAATATAATAATAATAGTGGCTTCTTATATAGCGCTCATATCCGTCACTCAGTGACGCTCAAGGCGCTTCAACAGTCAGTATTTTCCTGCAAGGTATATATGTGGAGCTACTTTTTGAATTTTGAGACCTATTTCTTTACATAGCACCATGTAATGGTTTACAAGGTGCTGTGGCGCAATATGCAGCCAATCAAACCAGGAACACCGGGGGCAAACCCCTTCTCTTTTCGATAAGTGCACTGGGTTCTTTTACGTGCATTACACAACACACGGGACCAACGGCTTTACGTCCCATCCGAAGGACGAAGCAATAATGGTTAAGTGTCTTGCTTAATAAGGACACAAGTGTCACGACCGGGACTCGAACCCACACTCTGCTGAACAGAAACACCAGAGCTTGAGTCCGGTGCTCTTATCCGCTCGGCCACGACACGCCCAATGCATTCCAGGATTGTTAGTTCTTGTTTCATCACACCCTTGCGCAGGTTCTTGCCAGTCAGTGGAACTGCCGGATACCAGCGATGGGCGAAGCCTTCTCAGTGATCTGCTGATGGTGTGTGGGGACTGCATGGTGTTGCTCACACACGAATCAAATTCTTACATGAGACACAGAGAAGACTTTGATAACATGATGACGGAGGATGATCGCTACATACTCAGCGCAGTTAGTGAGCAGTACGAACCAACCAATGGTGAGTAGCTCTTTGGAAGTGACTGACTTACGAGTCACAATCTCCTCTTCTGGTTCCTGTAAATTATGTTCATCAAAACCAGTCTCCTGACGATGACTAGAGCAAGCTAGTCGAAACGTTGAAACCAATTTATTAAGAACTCTCTCCGCGTCAGTTATAGTTAATAACGAGAAGTCCCCTCGATCCACAAAGCAAAAGTAGAAGTCCCGGCCGATTTCCTACCTCCCGCCCAGGTACATGTAGTAGTAAATAAGCAGGACAGTTCTTTTCAGAACTGATAAGTCTCCCGAAGTCTCCCGAATTCCAAATTATCTACTCCGCGGCAGTAGAATAAATAGCAAGACAAGTTCTCAAAGAACAAACTCTACCTAGCAAGTAGATATACACATGGTGTTACCACAAACCAAATATATATATTGATACCTCACCATGCAATGCTTCAAATCCCATATACAAAACCATCCTATTACCCAAACAAAACTACTGAAAGCCCAAACACTCTGTGCTGGCTAATGGCGACCGTGCCCCAGGTGAACGCAAAGTTAATTTTTAGCTAAGTTATTTTGTCAAGTGAACCCCGCTTTGATCATTTATCAGTGAATTTAGCTACTCGAGTGCAGCCTGCACATTCAGAGTTCAGATTCCTCCTGAAGACTATCCCAGCACACTGTTTGAAAAGTCGAGGTGTTACATTACCAGCTCTTTTCAGAACCACAACTCACAGAGAGAGATTTTTGTCATGTACATGGTGTTCACCGCAAACCTGACCAGTACCGTAAATTCTTGTCTATTCACCTTTAATCTTACCACCTTGTGTTTTTATTCCAACAGGTTACGAGTGGGCGGTAGATTTCCAGAACAGCTTAGAGCACAACTTGAATACCGGAGTGGTCTGTTACAAAGTAGCTCTGGGTGAAGGGTCAGGCCACTCCCGAGACTATCTGACGAGACTGACCAGGAAGCTGGGCAACGTACGCAACGATTTGGGCGTATTCTACATGGATCAGTCCCTGTCTGTTAAAAAGGATGAAAAAGGTACTGGAACCTGTGTACACGTGTGTACCGTATTGATGCATTCACCACATGATATCAAGTTGCAGGCTGGCATAGTTAATCAATCATTCAAAACCGCAGTGGGTGATATTGAATGGTCAGACAGTAGAAGGGTTGACTGTATGCCATGTAAATGCATTCGATACACGATATCAGAGTACAGGCTGTCATGCTTTATTTGTCATTCATAAAAAGCTGCGGACAGTTTATCAACTCTGATTGGTCGAAAGGAGATCACGTGGCATGTTTAAACGTGCGATATAAACACGGTGAGGACGGTTTAAACACGGCCTGTGGGAATTGAGTCAAAAGAGGGCCCATCAGATGAATGCACGAAGGGTGCAAATTTTATGGCCCAATTTAAGGTGGTGGGTTGAAAGAACGGCATATTTGGCTCGTGCAAGTTTGAAACTTGCGTGCGATAGCTTGAAACTTTAGCGAGCAAGTTCAAAGTTCAAAGGTACTTGGCTCTCTATATAGCGGTGTAATGCAGAGTCGAAGCGAGCTAAGGCGCAACTGTTGGATGTGTTTTCTAAAATATGATGATTAAACTCCTACAACTAATTTATTCTTCACAAGAAAAAAGCAGTACACAGAACAAACAGCACAGTCACTTATGTGAAGGGCAATAGGTCAACAAGAGGCTGGCTACATACAAACAAGTTTCATAGCCCTCAAAAATAAAATATTTCTTTGATAAAAAGACGATTCAAACACAAAACAATGCTCACAAAGAGCTCCAGGACATGATCCCACCCAAGTAAATAGTATTTGGAACATGGCCATAGCCATGCTCCCTACAAAATAGAAAGAATTAACTACAGAAAATAAACGTGCTCTCTCTCGCTAAAAGCTAAAATGAAAAAAGGAAAGTTCCAAAGGTTTGCTTACATAAACCTAAAGTTTTACAGTAAATATGTAAACTATAAAGTTGCATCAGTCCCAAGTAAGATTGAGGGCGTACTTGCGTTCACTACAGAATATTCCATTCTCATTTTTTAGGTATACCCCAGAAGAGCCAGGCGTTATGGCGGAAGAGCCTCGCATGCCTCGAGTCCGGCGTCGAGAACTTCAAGAACGTGAACGACATCCCTAATATGGCGCTGTTGTTGTGTAACTGTGGAAAGCTGATGAGATTGTGCGCATTCAGTTCCAATGAGCTAGTGCCGGGTGCCCACACCAAGATGACTTACGGCAATCCCTTCTTCTATAACAAGGTTTGTACAAGAAATTAAAGGGGAAAAAAGTAGGATTTGAATTACAATCTACATGTAGTAAAGTTTGGGGTAACACTGTGTGAACATGAATCTCTCTTGGTCGGTCGGATTGGTGAAAGGTCTCTTTCCTTGCCTTCAACCTCAAGTACACTGATTCCTATCCCACTTAGGGCACTGTGTGGATTGTGTTTTCAGTCCCTATCTGATTGCATGGGTTTTCCCAGTTTCAAATGCTATTTCCTCGGCTTTGACAATACGTCAGATGAATATATTTCCTGAGTAGAGTTGTGCTCTTGTTGTCCCTTGTGCCACAAAGGTGTTTCTCCGGGCTCTCCAGTTTTCCTACCTCCGGAAAAATTAAATACCTTCAATTTTGGGCTGTGCTCTGTGTTCATTATGGGTCGATGTGGCTGGCTGCCAAAAGGCTCCACCTTATCATACCTGCAGCTCGGACATGTTGCAGCTTCTCAGCTGCGAGTATTAAGGATAAATAGCCTCCCAAATCATTGTTTTTGATATTATTATTAGTATTTACTCTCTCTTGTCATAAAGGGGGCTGAGTACTACCAGAAGGCCCTGAGTATGTTGGGCCACCGTAAGCGGCACCCAGCGCTCTGGGAGTCGGTGTCGTGGGAACTCTCATCTACATATTACGTCATGGCAACCATTATGCAAGACCATCCTCCACTCCTAACCATGGCTCAGGAACAGGTAAGTAAAGATTTGAAGAGAGATCATTACGGCACACTGCCCTTGGTAGCGAAGCTGCTGTTCCTCTGTCACAATTTATTTGAAGTGGGATCGCCTCAAGTTTCTAAGTGTGAAGTGCTCTAAGTGTTAAATGACTGTGTGCAAAGCAGTTCTTTTCGTATGCCATGCCTGATATGGGGTAGAGGGTATCCCTAAAATATTCCCATACTTTAACACACTATTTTCCTCCAATACAGAAGTACCTCCCCCCTTAACATCCTCTAAACAATTCCTGAGAATCCAAGCACACAATGATATTAATAATAATAACTAACTCTTATTTAGCGCATTTTACAATATCGTCTCAATGTGCTTTGCATTAGTGTCCTTGTCATTGGGCCAATAATATTCCTTTAATCTTTCTCAGCTCCCTGGGGAGTATACAGCCCCGAGCTGCCATGGCACTCAGAAAGCTTTTTCAAACACAATATCAACCTCTACCCTCACAGGTACCCATTTATACCCCTGGGTGAAGAGAAGCAATTATAGTGACTAGCGGGATGCCGCGCTTCGCGCGGCACCCGCTAGGTGGGCGCGATTCTTGCACATAAAATGCGACCACGGTGCATGGGGTGGGGGGGGGGGGGGGGTAATAGACCCTTCCCATGAAATATTTAAATTGCACTTCACGCGTGCGCACTTACACTGCTGGTTGGCAAAATGATGGAACATTGCCCCTTTTTGTGTGGGGCTGATGGTGGCGTGACGCAGACGCGCTTGTGCGTCTACTTAGTGCACAACTCTATGGCGTTTGCCAACCAGCAGGGTCTGTACGCATGCGTGAATGTAATTAGCATATTTCATGGGAAGGGTCTATTGGAGAGGATATCAGAGTTTATAACTTTCAGAATTGGTTTGGTAAAGATATTTAAAATCTGTACGCAATGTAGTCATGTCCTAATGATAAAATGTTGAGCATGCAAAAGGTGTTGAGTGCGGTCGAAGGCGAAGTGTCGCCATCCCTCACCCTTTTCGCCCCCTTTTCTCGACTACGAAGCATAAGTTGGGGTGTGTTTTAATATTTGGGAAGGATATAAAAATGCAATGATGCATGCTTGGCATGATATGTAGGTTTTTAGATAATCAAGACTTTTTGAATATCCAACAAAGGCCTGAGTAATCCATGAAATATTTGCTTCTGTGCTCCTAAAATTTGTCAAATTTTTGAATTCATGTATAATACTTGATTTCCTTTTTTCTTTATTTCTGGATTTCTTTGTGTCTCTATCTCTTTATTTCTTAAATGTGTCTTTGTTTCTATATTTTCTCTTTCTGAATATCCGTGTTTGCCGGTGGTGAACTATGTATTTTCTCAGTATTCTATTTCATTGTTTCTGTAATTAGGCCTATTATGTGTTTTTCTGACTCAGTGGTCTGTTTGTCTTTTTATTTGTTTATTTTGTTTATGTGTTAGTTTCGTTATTTCCTTAGTTGCAGGGGGCCTATTATTTATCTCTGATATGTTTCTTGATATCTATTGACGTTTATTTTGTAATGTTTTTATGTCACTATGTTACAGTTGATTTCGATGTTTCTATGTCACTATTTCTGTGTTTTTTTAATTATTTCGGCATGCGTTTGTTTCCGTATTTCGTTCTTCTAGATTTTGTAAATGGTTGATAATACAATAATAATGTTAAGTGTTACAGGGGTGTGATTTTGCACATTTTGTTGATGACAGTTTTGTAAACTTGTTTTTGTCTTGACAGATCCTGTTGTTCAAATTTTATTCATCGTACGTCTAAAGATTTAAATAGGAAACGAAAATATAAAAAAATGATTTGTGTGTTTTCGTTTTCCTTTATTCGTTCCTTTCTGTCTCTCTTTGATTTCTTGATTGATATGCTTGTTTGGAGGAGGCTTTATTTTTGTCCATTTTCCCTTTCATTGTGTCGTTATTTCTTGCTTTCTTTATGCCTTGTTTCTTTATTTCTTTATTGCTCGGAAATTATTGGTTGTATTTAGGCCTACATACTGCTAAATGCAGGTAACGACTAATATTCGACAATGCTTGTCTTTGTGAATATTATGTTGTTATTCAGTCAATGAGTAGGCCTAACGTAAGCAGTCAATTTATGAAAGAAGTAGGGCCTATAAGGAAAATTTATAAAGGGGACATAGGAGGTCACATCTGCCCAATAAAATGAAATGAGATGGAAGAAGACAAAGCATCATTAACAGAAAATATGCAGTATCTGTAGAAATTAGGATTACCCCCCCCCCCCCCCTTGAGCTGCATTTTAAATCAGTCATCTCGCTATATTAGTATAATAGGCGCGGGGAGACATTGGAACACCAGTGCCAACCCAGTAAGCGGTGTCCGGCAAGCGAAACTTCCCAGAATGCACAAATGCAATAGCGAACGCAAATTTTAAGACTGGCAAAACCCCCAATTTATGTTTTGAATATGCCAAATTTTTCCGAAAATCAACACCCACAAACCCTCACGCAAGCTCCGCTACAGACTAACCCCGGCGCAAAAAAAAACAAAAACATGCCTGACGGGTATGAAACATGCAAGGGCCGACCAACGCGGGTATCCAGCTGCCGTTGCACACAATCGCGGGTAGTAGAAACATAGCGTTGTTCGATCGAAAATAAGGGCACCAGTTATCCCAACATGCAAATTGTTTATTGCGTGCATCCTTGAGAAATTACGTTAGTCATGCAGCGCTACTTCTGATTGTTCACTGAAAAGACTCATGGGTCGTTAAAACCGTGGACTTTCAGTGACACAAAATGCAGTAGATATTAATTGATAAATTATTTAATACCATTTAACTCACAAAACTTGCAACAAATATCTTCTGAAGACAAACAACATTAAAACAATCTTTTCGAGAGAGCTGGGAAATTGTGGCGAACACCCAAGACCGAGGTAATAACGGACCAATCAAATGTGAGAAATAATCACACGTGAGAAAATCGTCGGTGGTACACACTCTCTTTCTAAAGCGTTGTTCGATGGAAAATGAGGGCACCAGTTATCCCAACATGCAAATTGTTTATTGCGTGCATCCTTGAGAAATTACCTTAGTTATGCAGCCCTACTTCTGATTGTTCACTGAAAAGACTCATGGGTCGTTAAAACCGTGGACTTTTGGTGACACAAAATGCAGTAGATATTTATTGATAAATTATTTAATACCATTTAAACCCACAAAACGTGCAACAAATATCTTCTGAAGACAAACAACATTAACACAATCTTGTCGAGAGAGCTGGGAAATTACGGCGAACACCCAAGACCGAGGAAATAACGGACCAATCACTCGTGAGAAGTTATCACACGTGATAAAAAAAAGATGGCGACCCAATAAAAAAGATGGCAGCCCAGCGCAACCTCGTCCTCGAGGGGGCGAGGTCACCGTGCGCAAGCGGACGGTCGGATCTCGCAGCGCCGCGGGGTGGAACTTGGCACCGATTTTAATTATATAGAAGTCTCTTGCTCAAGGACACAAGCGTCAAGACTGGGACTCGAACCCACACCCCGATGACTAAACCACCAGAACTTGAATCCGATGATCTTAACCACTCGGCCATGACACCCTATGAAGACACAATAGGGGGTACACCATGCCCCCATATCGAGTGCCAAATGCACTTTCGAGAGCCAATCAGCATTGTTTGTCAGGACAGTATGCGGTATTGATATCTCTTTTCACTAACCCCTGGAAACACTAAAAAGCAATGCTGACTGGTTTCAGAAAATGACTGCTTTACGTGCACGCTTGTTGAAATGCGCTTATGGGCAATCAGCACACACAGCAGAGTCACTTGTTCTAATCTACATTTTTTGTAACAAATTGCTTCATATATTTTATTGTTTCATTTTTTGTGTTGTGCATAGAGGCTCCTACATTATGGGTTATATAAATGTTTCGTATTATTAATGGTATTCAGCAAATCTGTATTCGTCCCCTTAACACCCTTTTACCATGTGCAGATTGAGAAAGAAATTGTTGAGATGATGAACAAAGCTCTGGAGGTCTGTGAAGTAGATGACGTATCACCAGCCAAGCAACCTGTTTATCAATACCGCGCTGCAACTATACACTATCGTCTAGCATCATTACATCATAACGCCTACAGAAATCAGGTAGGCATGCTTGAACCATCTTTGTCTGGTGTGGGATGGGTGTTTTTGTAATTAAGGCTTAGGGTACAACATTATTCGTATACTTGCTGAGTGGGGTTTGGTCTGATCTGTGACTTTGATGAGTAGCGTTTGGTGAAATCTGTGACTTTGCTCAAATCACAGCCTTTTTCAGCATCAATGACCATCTATTTCTTGAATAGCTGGAGAGAGGGAAATTTGTAGTTGCATCCTGACGTGATTGTCTCCTTTTTGTCACTGTAGGTGTCCCAACACAGGCAGAAACATACTCGGGCCCAGGCAGAGTTACACTACAAGAAAGCTGTCACTCTGTTCAGGGAACTGGACCGCCCCTCCGACCTTCTGAGAATCTTCCTTGAGAAGGTTGCCCTCCTGGAACATCAGTTCAAAGGTAAGCCAAGATTGAGACTTTCAACAATACACAGTAGTCTAGATTCAATACCAAGTCTATTATCATAACCTAGTCATATAAACCGTTATCAGCTTGGTCATGTTCCTCGTATCCACTAAAAGTAACAAATGCTAATATTCATTGTACAAAAAGGAACCAGTCCAGTTGTCCTTCCAGCCTCGGTTTGGTTACAGTGATTTGAATGGTAGAAACTGAAGATGGTGGCATCATGATAACGGTATATGGATGCTGTTGGTGCCCCCATCAATTGACGTCCTTCCTCCAGGCATTTCTGTCTCTGGCCCCTCTCCTGGTTTTGAGTTTTCCCAGTTTACTCCAATCCTTGATATCATTGGTGTATCGGTCTTCCTCTAACACATGTACCCTCTACTGACTCAAACATGATGGTATGCTATACAATGGATAACAAATTTCATGTGTTGCCACATGATGAACATGTAACTTGAACTAAATCAAATTTAATAATTGCCTTGTAGGTCTGGGCCAAGTTTCATGGCTCTGCTTACCGCCGAATTCTGCGCTTGCGAGCACCATTCTCCGCTTACCGAGCAAGCGTAGAATTTCTGCGTTAGCTGTGTAAGCGTAGAATGCCTAGTAATATGGACAAGGCAAGTGTACAAGCTAAAGTTCCCTGTTAACTCGTGAAATACGCTTGACGTAAGCGCGGAAATCCCTGCTTCCGTAAGCGCGGATTCTTTGCTTACGGTAAACAGAGCCATGAAATTGGGCCCTGCTCACCTTCAACAACTTTCTAAAATTCATCTTCCAGGTCAGTCTGGTACCAGTGCTCGCATGAAGACCCTTCATGCAGCCCTAGAGATACTGCTGCAGAGCAAAGAAGCACTGATTGCATTACACAGAGGAAGGCTCAAAAGCTCCAGGGAACCACGCTTGGCTACCTCTGCAGAGGGAGATGAAATCACCAAAAGAGAGGGAACTAGAATTGCTCCTACTGAGAAGGAGACGGAAGGGTTACTCCAGGGATGCGATCCTAAGACGGAGCTCAGTCTTGGTGTTGAACAATCTAAACAATCTAAACTAGCTCTGACAGAGAGGGGCAACTCTTGTCCCGTCGTCATCAACGATGACTCGGGTTTAGAGCAACAAGACAAGGGTATAAACTCCACTGGTGAAGCGGCTCACACTACAAACGGAATGAGCCCTGTGGGTGTGAGCGATGGTTCAGCTAGTGGTCAAGGGTCAAGTGTTGAAGAAAGGTCAACCAAGGAAGAGGAGGAGGAGGAGGGACTGCGGTTGGAGAACATGTGGGGGGGAAGGCTTCAGTTTGTTCTGCTGAACCTGGTGAAGTTGCATGGAGCAAGCAAGAAGGGGTGAGGCCTGTGTGCTAATGTCAATATAGGCTGTATCCGAATGGGTGGCTACAGCTAGGCTACCACTGTTGCTATTAGGGTGTTGCAACAACGTCCTACACTTCAACGCATGCATACCTGCCAACTGTTCAGATTTAATTGGAATTGTCCAGATTTTTAAGATTACAGGCCGCAAAAAATCAGAACATTCCTATTTCTGACAATGACAGCAATGAAAAAAAATCAAAAAGTTCTGGTAAAACAAGGTGCCATTTGCTTGCGACGGTAGAGATTTTCTTACAGAATGCAATGATTTTTGTACATTGTTTTAAATACATACATAATTTGTATGTCTACATGTAATACGCTTTACTCGCACGACTTCTTGCGTCGCGATCTGTGAACTCATAAAGCTGGTGTTCCTATTTCTGAGGTTCCAATGTTGGCAGGTATGCGCATGATGATGTGGCGATCAACTGTAGCTGTAGCTGTAGCCACCACTTTAGACTTGGCCTTGGTTGTTGGTGAGCAAAGAAAAATCAACTAAAGCGTATTTAGCGGTGGCTGCGGCTTGATTGTCATGTGAACAAGCAGTGAAGCATAAGAGGCCCCTAGCAATCGTTAGCAACAGCCGCAGCCTTAGCCGCAACCGCCAATTTGAACACGACCTTACCCAAAGTGAACGTGGCCTTATTTGAGGTCAGTTCATACTCACTGCAGTTGCCATTGCCACGCATCCCGCAACGTGATTGTTGGATATGGCATTCATTTTTTTCCAAAAATTACACTTAATTACATGAATTACGCACATAAGTGAAGTGTCTAGTTAAGTTTTCCAAGACACCATTTACAAAAATGTGAGTTGTGGTGGCTCTGATGGTTGACAGCTAGATGTTTCAATCAGTATGCACTGAGTGTCTTGAGGAGAATGACAAGGCAAATGAATGGTGTTTGTGCACTGGTGTGATTTCATAAAAAGCAAAGATTAATCTTAACTGTGTATCAATCAAAACTGCTATGCAAGGTATGATGTCCAATATAAATCACTATGGCAATACTAACAACTCATCTTAAGATGAATCTTAGTGCTTTGTGAAATCGAGTCAGGAAGGAATGTGAAATCAAACGGGCAGTAACTGGAGGTTAGCCTCAAGGTTTTTGGAGGTTTTCCTGGGTTATTTAGGGTTCAACCTCAAGTTACCCCTTGTTTAATTCTGCATTTCTCCCTTACAAACCTTTATAAGTGATTAATCGGTGTGCGTGCTGCCTCTGCAGTGAAATCATATGGAGTGTAAACCAGCTTTTAGAGTAGATGTCAGTTTGGCGGTCTGGTTGGCGCAGGAGATTTTTCCTTGCCTTTCACCTCAGGGACCCTGGTTCGAATCCCGCCGGGGGCACTATGTGGATTTGGTTTTCAGTCCCTACCTGATTGCGTGCGTTTTCCCTGGAATAATTCTCAGTGGTTCTCTTCCCACATCTAAAACTGAAACTTCCTTCATTGTCTTCTCTCCATGGGATTCTTGGCTAGTATAGTGATTAATTTTGCTTTTCTGAGAGTCCTTGGCTTCACAACCAGAATTAATAAATGAAGAGTGTAGCCCTTCAATGGATGCTTACACAGAATCATATCAGCCCTTGTTTTCATGCCAGCTGCTTAATATTTCCTCTGTGATGTTGTTTTCTCTCTCCAGACAACACCTGGTATCTGTTTACAAGAAGATGTACGGAGCATCACTTGGGAGGACTGTCTCTTCATCTTCATCCCATCAAACCTCGTCATCTTCATCCTCAGTAACCCCGCCTCCGAGCAAGACAGTCTCTTCATCATCTTCCCATCCAACCTCATCTACGCCCTCCTCAGCAACCCCGCCTCTGAGCAAGACAGTCTCATCATCATCTTCCCATCCAACCTCATCTACGCCCTCCTCAGCAACCCCGCCTCCAAGCAAGACAGTCTCTTCATCTTCAACCCATCCAACCTCATCTACGCCCTCAGCAACCCCAACTCCAAGTAGGACACCCATGAGCATCATTGAGGAAGTGCAGCATCTTCTACAGAGTGTGAAATGACGATGGCAATCATGGAGGGGTGTCCAAGCAATGTTCCCTGCGCGGTTTAATAATAACTTTCAGTCCCTAGCCAGACAGACCAGCTGGTGACCTCACTGATCCCCCAGCTTGTTCACTTGTCCATTTGTTGAGGTTTCCCTAACATTGTCGTTCATATGGGACTGTTCATTTGACGTGATATATGAACAATCGGTGTAACCATGTTGAAAGCAAGGAACTAGCCAGCCGGACCACTCGGACCGTGAAGGAAGGAACAAGTTTTTTAACTGGTATAGTTGAACTGGCATTTGGCTACTGGCCCACTGCTACAGAAAATTGTTGAAGTGGAGGTTGTTGTATTTGTGAAATAAAATTCACGAAATGTACACACAAGATCAATAGTGTAAGAAAGTTACTCTCTAAATAAAAACCAACAAAACTCAAAATTGCCTCGCATTTTAACCTGCAGGCCTGAGGATGCCTCTGTCGCGAAGACTGTCAAGAGATGTTCAGTTTTAGATTTTGGAAGAAAACTCCAATTAGAGAAACAGAGAAACCCACATAATAAGGGCCTTGAAATTGGGATCTGGGCCCTAATGCATAAAGCTGCTGAAGTACAAAAACTAGCTAAGCACAACAAAATGATGCTTACCTAAAAATGGTTACCAGCTAAAATACCATTCATGGCTCTGCTCCTGCGGAATTGGGCGCCGTCAACTCGTAATTATGTGGTAAGCAGTGCCTTGAAATTGGGATCTGGGCCCTAATGCATAAAACTGCTGAAGTACAAAAACTAGCTAAGCACAACAAAATGATGCTTACCTAAAAATGGTTACCAGCTAAAATACCATTCATGGCTCTGCTCCTGCGGAATTGGGTGCCGTCAACTCGTAATTATGTGGTAAGCAGTGCCTTGAAATTGGGATCTGGGCCCTAATGCATAAAACTGCTGAAGTACAAAAACTAGCTAAGCACAACAAAATGATGCTTACCTAAGAAAGGTTACCAGCTGAATTACCATTTTCACATTTAGCATCTGTGACTGGTACCCTGCTTATTGTTGCCAAGCAGATTTGTTAAAGCAATACTTTATGCTTAAGCAGCTTTGTGAAATTAGGCCCTGTTTGGGATTGAACATCAAATACTAATGCAAGGCTTCGGTTCGAGGTTAGATTCGAACCAGAGTCCACAGAGAGGAAGGCAAGGCAATGGCAAGGTTAAGACCTTGCTGTAATGGTGCAACAATTTGATAATTTCTCAGCAATTACAACAGGTCACTTGCACTTAACCATCTAGGACACATTTTGCTGTGGCAATCTTTTCTGAAAGTTGGATTTCCGATGATGAATCCATAACGACCAGTTAATAACCAAACCTGCTTGAAGAAAAACATTGTGCATTCCAGGGCATTTCCTGGCAGGCAGGATGCTACACTGTTTACTTGGGTAGTTACACACTTTTTGGTAATTGAGACATACATTCGAGTATAGTATATAGTCTCCAAGTAGGTGACATCACAAGCTCAAACAGCGCCCTCACTGAGACCAAAAGAAGACCTATCGTTGGCTGGAAGTTGGGCTTGGTGCTTATGCTTGCACATGTTTTGATCATTTGACATCAACAATGGTGGCGTTATGTATAAGGGGGTCTAAGAAAAAAAAAGTTGACAACAATTGTATGGTGCAATCTCCATAAAATGTAAGATTTTATGAGCTGTTTACAAATTGTGCCTGCAGGAGGTCCTGGCTCTGTGGCTCTTGTAAATACGTGATGTCACGGGGTCACATGATTTATAAATGCACACCTTATCTGTGATCAAGTTGCAGTTCTATTGTTTCATTTTAGATCACTTTTTTCCGTCTATATACCAGGCATGATATTTTCCCTACTTAAATCTAAATTCAAATTTTTTTCCCCTCAGAAAAAACGGCAAAGTCTTTATTGAATAGCCAGAAAGGTAAACAAAACAAAAAAAGCCTATACCAATATGTACATGTAGGTCAATCCTTGTAAATGGAAAACATTTTCTTTCTTTCCCCCCCCCCCCCCCCCCCCCCCCCCCCCCCCCCCCCCCCCCCCCCCCCCCCCCCCCCCCCCCCCCCCCCCCCCCCCCCCCCCCCCCCCCCCCCCCCCCCCCAAGGACAAAAAGTCTTGCCTGATCTACACAGAAATCAGATGGTTGCCTTCAAGGGCGTCGATCGTTACTGAAAAGTAGGGGGGGACGGTCGAGCAAGTCTTGAAAAAATACATCTTACATTATTTGCACCCCACATTTTTAATATGCTTCGGGAGTCCGGCGTTTATCGTGTGTCAGCTTGTAGTTCTTCGAAAAAACAAAATATTGCTTCTTCGACAAATCTTGTCATGGCCCGAACTGCTCCTATTTATTTTAATGGATTTTACTACATTTTGTGCGTTGTGCGATTGTAACAAAATGAAACACATTTGCACGTGTGCGCACACACATACTTCCTTTGTGGACGCATACACAAACGACGCATAACTTGAATGCTAACAAGGTAGGCCTATGTAAGCGGGATTTTGGCGTTCATGTCTTGGACGATACGTGACTGTCATCTATTGTCTGTATTATATAAGCGGTTTTAGGCCCAAAATACCATTCTGCGCGTGGTCCATCAGAAAAAAATAAGAAAATGAAGAAAACATTTCATCGTTTGTTCGCTATTCTTTTACTTTAACAAAAATTGGAATGAAATATTACATCAAGAAAATGTTGTTGCATATTTCTAATGAACAGTCAATCAAAAAGTGGGGGGACATCTGATATGCTGTCCCCCCCCCCCAGTCTAAAAAGTGGGGGGACATGTCCCCCCGTCCCCCACCCATCGACGCCCTTGGTTGCCTTGAAACACTTACCGTAACTGAATTTTTAATTTGGATATTAACTTTTGTAAAGTATATCGTGCAATGCAGTAAATATGCTAAAACTCTTATTACATTTTAAATTGCCAGTGTCTTTTTTGAATTGTAGATATTTGATTTCGTTTGTTTTTTGTTTTGTTTGTGTGGGGGGTTTTTTTTTTGGGGGGGGGGTCATTATTTTTGGGGGGGGGTTGAACTTAGTTTACAGTTTGTGCACAACAATGGTTATGTTGAATGCTATAATATAAAGATAATCATGGTGGGAAATTTTCCTTGAAATATTTTTGCCTGAAGTACTTTAAACTTTGAGAATTGATTATAACAATTAGTTTTGATTTGGCAAGACCCAATGTTTGAAAATAGTGAAAACATACAAGGCTTTTTTCTCGGTATTTTCTCGTGACTCAGATATTACAAATTGAGCTTAAACTTTCACAGGTTTGTCATTTCATGTATATGTTCGCTCTCATAAAGTGTGGATACAGGTCTTTGACAATTACCAGTACTGTTGTACATGTGCTGTAAGAAAGATTTGAAGCCGTGCATGGTGTAACTCACAACGAAAGAATAAGAGCTATGTTATAAAATGTAACTCTGCAAGGAAGAGTTGGGTGGTTCACTGCGTTTTGAACAGACATCGCACTCTTCCTCGTCAGCAAGGAAATACTTATTGCATAGTAAATCTGAACCTACCCAGACCTAGAGCCGTGTGTCTAGAGAAAACAGAGTTACACAGTTTGACCGCATACATTGTGCTATGGAGGCATTGTGCATAATTTGTAATAAAAACATTCCTGGCGTCACAGAAGAGAACAAACCCCAAAACGCTCCTTTGAAGACGGGGGGAAAAAACCAGCTGCGTAAACCAGCATTTAGTGTGAGAATCTCCCCGTCACAGACAGGAAACATTTATTTCATACTGACTCAACGATAAGATACATACATTGTAGAAAAGCAAATAATTAATCAATACATGTGTATCACACTATATGATTTAACTGAACATTTATGTACATGAGTCAATATGTAGGAAGAAAGTGAAGCAAACAATGTTACTTTTGTTCTTTTCCCTATTTGACAGACAAAACAGACACACACGTGACGTATACACAAGCTGACAGCTAAGACCAAACAAACATAACCGATTAAAAAAGAAAAACCAAAAAAACCAAAAACATTAGATTATGATGGCATTACATATATGTATCTAACAAGTAATGTTTAAGTTTTCTTGAAAATGTACTAATTGTAGCAGGTTGCTTAAAATTTATGGGAAGACTATTCCAATATTCTGTTCCTCGTTGCACAACACTATTTTTGTGAATGGAAGTTCTATTATAGTTGACATACAAATCCCCCTTTAATGCTTTACGAGTGCCATAGGAATGTATCGATGAAGCTGTTGGGTAATAGGCCGTAATTGTACTTGGACATGAATTTACCCAAGTTCAGACGATACAGGTCATTAAATTTGAGCACTTTAAGTTTGGCAAATATAGGAGCTGAATGAGATAGATAGTTGGCTTTTGTGATAATTCGAACGGCTTTCTTTTGCAATAGTAAAAGTTTGTTACATAGTGCCTTTCCGTGACCCCAGGATAATATTGCGTAATTTAAATATGAGAGGATGAATGCGTTGTATAATGTTAACATAATTTTTTGCGATAGAAAGAATTTCAATCTATTCATAATACCAACATTTTTTTTAACATGTTCGTGACGAGTTGAAAAGCTCTCCAAACAGTTTCAATTGGGTGTCTTTTTGTAAACTATCAGTCGCTGTTGGAGCTACAGTGGCTTGTTAATTAACAACTCTAAGATTTCACAAAGTATTTTAATCCGGGGGATGAGTGGCAGACTAGCAATTCCACTTAAAGATATGACAGACCCTGTAAGTTTCTTTGCTGACGGTGATTGACAGAGATCCAGGGATTGTCATACCACTTATCAGTGTAAGATAGTTTATCCCGCAAAATTGACATACAAAACTTAAGATGTCGACATGCCTTAACAATTTGTGTCGCCGAGTCGACTTATACTCTTTCAAAGATTTCGACTTGTCGACTCGCCAAGACGACTTCTGAAGCAAAGAAGTCGACTAATACCGTGACGTGGATTTACCTCACCAAGACGACTTACTGAAATTAGACATCTTGGTTTCAATAAAACGCCTGGGCGAGAAAATTATTGACAAGTCGACTTGCTGTAAAAATAAGTCGTCTTGGTGAGAAACGTATCGAGTCAAGTCAATAAGTCTGCTTGTCGAAACAAATTCTCGAGACAAGTTGATTTCTTAGGTTCAATAGGTCGTCTAGGCAAGAAAAACTATCGAGTCAAGTCGACTTCTTTGATTCAATATTAAGTTGTCTTGACGAGCTAAATGATCAGGACAAGTCGACTTCCTATGTTCAGCAAGTCGTCTGACCAAGATAAATATAGTGACATTTCGACTTACTCGATAATATAACTTATAAGTCGACTTGGCTCAAATAGTTATCTCGTTATCAAGATAGTTGTGTGGCACTCGTAAAGCACCATGAGATGACTCAAACGGGCTAGGTTTGAAGAACTGTTTAAAAACAGTTTTACTCTGTGGAAAGTTCACGTGTGCCCGGTTTAATAATATACAAATAATGAATGTTTATGAGTGCAATGGTAAGAATATTTTCATGAGTTGAAAGATCGGAATTTTCCATTCAATGAGGCTCCGACCGTGGAAGAAAAACGACCCTGCCACACTACAACAACATAATCCAGGTCCGGGCCTTCCGTATAGCTTAGCTCTCTGCTCCTTTGCACGCAATTACGGCCACAGACCAAGACTCTGGAGGGGCATGCACACCGGGCAATGTAATAGACTTTTGACCACCCATTGACTTCTTACCGGTGTATGCTTTTATACACGGTAATGGCTACTTATTTTTCTCCTATATTTGAAATCAGCGTTTCAGAATGGCGGCCATTGCTTGTTATTCTACGCATATTATTTTTATTTAGACAAATCTGCGACAGCTAAATAACTTTCAGATTGAGTGCAAAATCCAATGTTTGTATTATCAAAAGCACAGTTCCATCACCTACCTGCTGGCTTATATAGAGTAGGCAACAGGCAACATGTCACAACGAAATTGTTAAATGATAAAGGTATGATATGGATATCTAGAGTGTATATTTTAGGAGGTAACAAATATTTACCGCCATGACAAATTGGTGGGCTGCTTCTCCATGTTGGGTTTTTTATGTGAACATCGTTTTTGACTGACTAGGTTTCAGTTAACAATGAAATTTTCACTGGGAAAAGCAGGTGTGCATCGAGAGACAAACAAGGTAACAGTAAGTTGTGAGATGAACTCAACAAGTTTTGTATGTGTAAAACAGTGGCTAAACTTCGCAATTATTTGTAAGCCTATACTTTACTTGAACTTTTAAAGGGTGTTTACAACATTGGTAATTGCCACAGACCTGTATCAACAATCAATGTGACCTAACATATACATGTAATAAACCTGTGAAAGTTTAAGCTCAATCTGTCTTTGGGAGTCATGAGAAAACAGTGAAAAACCCCATTATATGTTTTAACTTTTTTTCAAACTTCGGAATTTATCCTGCAGGATAAAGACTATTGTTTTACTCATTTCCTAAAAACTATGGCATTTCAAGCAAAACTATTTCAAGAGAAGTTTTCCACCATGACCATCTTTATACCATGTATTATGTGCAAATCTGTGAACACAATGCTGGACACACCCTTTAATGTTGGTATGTCAATGGAACAGGGTTTCTTTTTAGCTCATCATGCTGTGTCAAGTTAGAGGTGAATGCATTATTACACTCTATAACAACTCCCAGGTCAGAATTGATCCTGGTTCCGGGTCAACCTGCTCCCAGGTCAGAAATTATCCTGGTTCCGGGTCAACCTGCTCCCAGGTCAGAATTGATCCTGGTTCCGGGTCAACCTGCTCCCAGGTCAGAATTGATCCTGGTTCCGGGTCAACCTGCTCCCAGGTCAGAAATAATCCTGGTTACGGGTCAACCTGCTCTCAGGTTGACCCGGAAACTAAGTTAACAAACCGGATTTTTAACTCGGATTCTGCGTCAGTTTGACTCGTTTCTGGGTTATTTTGACACAGATTCCGGGGCATACGGACGCAGAATTGGGTCAGGCCCGAGACAGGACCCGGAATACGGGTCAATTCTAAACCAGGAGTTTTAGAGTGCAATGCGTACAATTGGTGCCCATGAGTTGTTGGGTTTTTTTTTCCAGATGCGTACGATCTGGGCACAACTGATCCTTAAGATCTTAATTGCTGCTTGTTTCTGATGTCAATACAGATGAAAGATTACTCTGAAACACTCTTTTAAAAAAATGCCGGGACATAGTTACTTTCATTAGAGCTCTGAGTAGTTTTGACCCATTTCTGGGTTACTTTGACACAGATTCCGGGTCATACTGACGCATAAATGGGTCAAGCCCCAAAGGACCCGCTTTATATGCCGAAAATGACTGGGGGAAAACCATGGATAACGGGATAGCTCTGTTTTCGGGTTAAATGTTACACTCTATATAGGTACCTGCTACTGCAGTTGCTTTTGGTAATTTCTGTTTTGACAACTCTTACTTAAACACTTTCAAATATCGTATTTTGTTAAAGTCTTGTTTTACATCGACAATGACATGAGGTAGCCACCAAGTCAGGTTTAATTTTCATCATTATTTTGGAAAGTCCACCCGCTTGGCCTAAAGTGGGCCTACGATTATCACAGGGTTGTTATTTGACATTTTCTTGTCAACCTTCGGTCCATTCACGGAGCACCCGAGAAAAAAACGATCAGTTAAAGATTTGACAGCAAACAACCCTGGCAAGTCTCTGGTGTTTTTACAAGACGAACAACATTGTGCGTTAAGAAAAATACAGAGTTGTATTCTTGGAGGCAGGATTACAATGTCTCCTTTCAGAAACGGTTGACTCTTCTCTAAACACGGTGATTTGTTTTTTCTTCTGTACCATGTTAAACGAAATCGAGCGGAACAAATGTAGCTTAAATGGAAATATTGCCTTCAAATCTCCCAGCATTTTGCTATTTTGAACTACTCCTTATCCATTCAAGAGTTGTCCATGCAATAAAACACGCACAGTGAGTAGTGAGTAAAAGACACACTGAGTCAAAAGTTGCAGGCACAAAGTGTGCCGTTTGTAAACCTTGTTAGAACTTGTTGTAAGAGCGTCTGGTGAGAGAAGAAGAAGCGAAAAGAAACTGCCCAATTCCTTGGCTCAGAATCTTCATGTCAAGTGAATAATATTACTGAAAGAAATAGTATTACTTTTAATAATACGGAAAGAACTGTTTGTGGGTCAACAGTTGTCAGGTATAAAGTGTGGCACAGATGTAAAGAGGGGAGTTTGCTTTGTGTACTTTGGGTCTCTTTGGACATTTTGCTTTGGGGCTCTGGCGCTATTGGTTGTAAAACTCCCGGTTCTAAATTCACCCGGATTTGGGGTTCCGGGAGCCTGACCAATTTCCGGTTGGAAGATGGTTACTAATGAGATTTTAACTGGGATTTTGCGTCAGTTTGACCCTTTCTGGGTCATTTTGACACAGATTCCGGGTCATACTGAACCAGAAATAGGTCAGAACTCAAGTTACCCGGATCCGATCCGAAAATTTTCAGAGATTGCTTAATTTATAGTTTAGGGCTTTTTGCATGGTTTTGGTGTTTGCAACCTTTCTTACCCCCATCAGATTGTAATAGAACCTCATATCAAGGGCCTGAACTGAACCTTGCGGTTTTTGAAATATAGTTATGGCATAAATCTCGTTAGAATAAATGGCCACGTGATGCACGTGGTGGTCAATCGGAGTGATTTTAGGCATCTATCCATCCTGTTATAACTGGACAGAAAATTCGATGGACGTAACTTGTCAACCATTTATATGTGTTGATACTGTTGTACACACATACGACCTAATTTTGCCACGTGGTCATTTATCAACATAATATTATAATTGTTACCTGAATGTTCAAGTCAACCCTCACTGAGCTTGTAACTGAAGTTTTTGTTACTGTTCTCCTCGATTGATGACGCCGTCTATCGCGGCTGTCGCCCCCGGGCTCCTCTTGCTCTGAAAAACATGGACACCCTTCAAAAGGAGCTGGCAACCTTCGCACGCAATGTCCTTCTAAACAAGTTAAGTACAGCGTTCGTTCAACCTGATGGGTTTTGGTCTACATAAGTAATGGTGGGTGGATCCAAGCGGCAACAAGAAAATGAAGGCCTTTTACCCGTGTTTCGCTTGCCTGCGTGTGGCCTAAATTACATGGTTACCGTTTTTAACTTGCCCTTTCACTTCCTACTGATGATAAACGTCAATAAGTGAATTGTGTACAGGCCCGCAGCTAGTTGGCATAATTGATGTTTACGTTAATAATTTAAGCTTCTCTCAACAGCGTATCCAGCGACGGGCTGTCCGTAACTGTCACATCACCCATACATGCTAGAAGACTAATCGCTCGAAAATAACGCGGGAATGCTTGAGGAAAAGAACAGGGCTAACCGGAACTTGCATGAAGGCCCGTACAATTCTCATCCTGAACGCTTGCTCGTGTTTATGTCCAGAGTCAAGTCAGAATTTGTTAAGCCTCAGCAGCACTCTCTTGAAGACCAGCAGGGTATACTGCTCGAAACGTAGCCCACTATACCAACTGTTCTTTTCAGAGCCAACACTCCTCCCAAAAGAGATTTACACTTGGAGGTACCCGCATGTTAACTCATAGTTACTTCCACTACACTAGCACTATGAGACTACAAACAAACATGAGGCTTATTACGTATGTACATGGTTAACCATTAGTCCTAAACATATTTAAGGTAAACATTTTCTACAACCTTCATAGGTATTACATGAACATTATTTGTCGCCTGTCTTGCTTTCTCTCTTGATTAAAAAGGCTAAATAAATAAATATATAACTAGACATAGGTGTTTGTCCAGAATTTATAGTATACAAATAGGCTAAAAATTGAAAAGATCGCAAGGGTATAACCAAAGGTTTTTTAACAAATTTGGGCGAATTTTTAAGGTTCAATTTATGGCTCTAAATCATTGCAGTAGGTATATATGTACTGATATCGTTTTATGCAACCTAGATATTTGCTATATTGTTTTTACAATGTTGAGGCTTCATCAGAGCGTACGTGAGGCTTCAGACGTACGAAGCCTCAAGAATACACTTGCAAAGTCAATTTGATTCAACAAGCGTACAGGAGGCTTCAGACGTATGACGCCTCAAGCATACACATGCAAAGTCAAGTTGATTCAACAAGCGTACATGATGCTTCAGACGTACGAAGCCTCAAGAATACACTTGCAAAGTCAATTTGATTCAACGAACGTACAGGAGGCTTCAGACGTATGGAGCCTCGGGCATACACATGCAAAGTCAAGTTGATTCAACAAGCGTACACTGTAAAAAAAAAAAAGGGTAAAAATTACCCAACTTTTTACCCAACGTTGGTTCAAATATCAGCCCCACCAGTTTTGGGGCAATTATTGCCCAACAGCCGTTGGGTAAACCATTTACTAAATTATTGGGCAAACCCAACTACACATAGTTGGTTAATTCTAATTACACAGCTAGCTGTTGGATATGCTTTGGATACCATTTATTGGTTAAAAGTATTTGTTCATATACTGGGCACTTTTCAACCAACTGTTATAGTGAATATTTTATTGAATTATTGGGCTTGTTTAAAGTATATCCATTCATTGGTAATTTTTTTCACCAATTGTTGGTAAATGTTGTATCCAATTATTGGGATTGTTTAAATTTTTGTGATAAGTCGTACAACCAGGCATAGAAACGATCTTGTCCACAATGGCAATCGGTGACGAGCTGTGCCCTTGGCGTCTCTCTCACAAACGTGAGGTTGCCCAGTAGTTTATAGATGCCTTGGAAGGTTAGTTTTTAACTAAATAAAGTATGTTTCCTGTTTGTACACAGTCGTGACAGTTTCAGCGCAAGCAATGCAGTGATAGTTCCATGTATGTTTTGTAGTGCATGTATGTACTACACACACACACAAACATACACGCATACATGCCACGGGCCGGCGTTGCACATTGGCATGATAAAACTGTAAATAATTCAACGGTAGTGTCACTGTTTTGCTCGCCCTGCAACTGTCACGACTATGTACGGTTGAATAGGAAACACAACTTCATATTTAGTTAAAAACTAACCTTCCAATTGGATCTATAACCACTGGGCAACCCCGCTCGTTTACGAGAGACGGCACGGCCGCAGCCACTCCTCCACTCGCCATGTTGGAAAAGATCGTTTTATATGCTTTTATTTATGCACACACGATGGCGTTTGGCGGGAACAATGCCCAACTTTTTGGTAAAATGTGCCCAGTTGTTGAGCAACTCTTTGATCGAAGTGCGCATGATTGGACGATTTTGCCCAACTGATATGCATCATTTTAACCAACACTCACGATTATTAAAACTACCAAAAAGTTGCCCAATACATGGGCAATAGTGTAACCAACAATTATGATGAATTCTACGGTGGCTCATACTCGCCAATTCCTAGAGAACCCCGTGTTTTTTTACGGCGTTATATCGCCGTACTATTGCGTTATATCGCCGTACTATTGCGTTATAGTACGGCGTTATAACGTTATAGTACGGCGATATAACGCAATAGTACGGCGATATAACGCAATAGTACGGCGATATATAACGCCGTAAAAAAACATGGGGTTCTCTAGGAATTGGCGAGTATGAGCCACCGTAGAATTCAGATTACGAAATATTTGCCCAACACTTGCCCAACTTTTGTTCCACTTCTTATAAAAAAATGGGCAAACAACATGTTTGCCCAACAACACCAATTATTGCTTTCGTTGGGCAATTATCGACCAATATTTGTGGAAGTTACTTTGCCTAACAAAATGTGTCAAATGATTTGACCAACGTTTTTGCAGTGTACAGGAGCTTCAGACGTATGAAGCCTCAAGCATACTCTTGCAAAGTCAATTTGATTCAACAAGCGCACAGGAGGCTTCAAACGTATGAAGCCTCAAGCATACACATGTAAAGTCAATATGATTCAACAAGCGTACAGGAGGCTTCAGACGTATGAAGCCTCAAGCATACCAGGGGCGAAGCCCCGCTGGGGGTCCAGGGGGAAACGCCCTCTGATGCTCTGAGCCTTTGGCGTTTTGAGGGGTGAAAAATCAAGCCTCCATGTTCCTAACAACAGAGAAATAGGCACACTTTGTAAGCACTTCAGATCCATATCATTCTTCTAAGTTTACTGGCAAAATTGTTGTAACATCGATGATGGGGTCCAGGGGCTCCGGGTATAATTCGAAGAAAAAAAATTGATATATAACTTGACCTAGGATAGGGGGTAAGTCCGGCATTGTTTATTAAATTTGGGCCATTTTTAAGTTGCGACTGTAGGCCTTAAAATGATACAGTAAGCTCTACCGATGCATGTGTTTTTCCTTAACTTGACCTGGGAAGCTATATTATTGGAAATATTGACAATTGAAAAAAAATAGGCAACAAATTAAAAGAAATCGTAAGGGGTAAAGTCCGGCATCGTTTATCAAATTTTGACCATATTTCTATGTTGCGAGTTTAGGCTCTAGCATTGGTGCTAATGATGCCTTTTTATGAAGCTTGACCCTTGGTCAGTTATACTATGTGAAATATTGATACTGATTTAAAAATTATTGTCTTAAGAACTTCAGATTTGGGGGATGGCTGTAAACAAAAACTTTGAAGCCCGTCTTTGTTCTGACGGATAATGACATGACCAATCCGTGACTTCATGTTGCAGAATTGTGCAGTAATTTGTAAAGGGAACAGTAGCCTGTGTGGTTAGGGCAGGTTTTCAGTCGTACTGACCCTGGTTCGAATCCCACTACTACCTTTTTTTAAATATTAAGTCACCGTTTTCAAATTGTATTATTTAAGTAGTGTTTAAAATCACCTTCAAACACCAACGGGCACTGCGGTGCACTGGATTGTTCGCATGCGTGCAGTCCAGAGCTGGTACACCCGGTTCGAGCCCTACTCCTATCAATGTAAGGGACATGACTTTTACTGCTGGCCGCTGTAATGGATTGGGGTTCCGTCATGTCTCTCCCCAAAGTGGGTAGGGTGATTATTCCGGGTGGGAAAGGACAAGGAGGGACCGGGAACTAGCCAATCCCTGAAGGGAACTACATGGGTGATCACCCTGCTGGTTCGACCAGACTTTGAGTCCCCTGAACGCTTGGTCGTCACTCTGACTAACTTTCTGCACAAATTTCTTTTAACTTCAATTTCTTTTTAAGGTATTGACTGTTTCCTTATATAGTTATTTTTCAAAGTTAATTTTGAGGCAAGTAAGAGCGACTATTTCTGGATAGTTGCCGAGTTGTATTGTTATATCCAGAATTATTCAAATTTGTTTATAAAAACAAAATAGACAAATCACAAGGGATAAGTAAGTGCAGCATTTGTTTATCAAATTTTGAACAAAAGCACAAGGGGTAAGTCCGATTTTGGTCAAAATTCAGAAAAGGCCCCTGAGTAAGTTTGGCTGAACTTCGTCAGAAGGAAAGAACGACAAGTCTTATCATTTGTATATAATTTTGGCTCAAATGACCTGAAACGTCAAAAGGAACGAACAGCAAAGCTTCCCCCTTGTAATTTGTCGGAAACAATGAACGGTAAGGCTTACAATTTTAGCTAAAATTACATGAAATGTCAAAAGGAATGGACAGCAAGGCTTACCCCTTGTAAGTTTAGCTAAAATTACACGAAACGTCAAAAGGAATGGACAGCAAGGCTTACCCCTTGTAAGTTTAGCTAAAATTACACGAAACGTCAAAAGGAATGGACAGCAAGGCTTACCCCTTGTAATTTAAGCTGACATTACATGAAATGTCAATGTTTGTATTAGATCATTCTTTTCTTTATACCTTTTAGTGATCATTCATAACAAAATCGATGTACTTCTTCCACCTAAAAACACCAAAATACCAAAAGAATCCAGTTCAATGTTGCGTTAGAATTTGGAATGGTCTCAGTATTAAACGCATATAAAAACAAAACTGTAATTACCTATATAACTTTATAAGAAAGTTCACAAAGCGCAACTCAAAAGCCTTGCTGGTTATTCCTGTTGATGTTTCTTGTAATTATTAGCCAAAATTACAAGGAGTAGGCTTTGCTGTTCATTCCTTTTGATGTGTTTCATGTGATTTAACCAAAAACTGCAAAGAGTAAACTGTTCAATCCTGTTGATTGTTCATACGATTGTAGCCAAAGTTACAAGGGGGTAAGCTTTGCTGTTTATTCCTTTTTACGTTTCATTTATATTTAGCCAATAATACAAAGAGTAAGCCTTGCTGTCCATTCATGTTGATGTTTCATGAAATTTTAGTCAAAACTACAAGGAGTAGGCTTAAGCCTTCCTGTTCATTCCTGTTGATGTTTTAGGTAAGTTTAGCCAAAGTTACAATGGATTGGTAAGCCTTTCTGTTCCTTCCGGTTGATGCTTCGTGTGACTTGAGCCAATACAAGGGGTAAGCCTGGCTGTTTATTCATGCTGATGTTTTATGTAATTTTAGCCAAAGTTACTATGAGTAAGCCTTTCACTCCTGTTGGTGTTTCATGTGATTTTAGTCAAAATTACAAGGGGAAATTACTGCTCTTGTTCATGTAAACTGAACGTACTCATTACTTGCCTCAAACATGACCAAAACTGCTGTATTTACTGCTCTTGTTCACTTAAATTGATCATGTACTCTTTACTAGCCTCAAACATGACACACACTGTTGTATTACTGCTCTTGTTCACCTAAACCGAACATGTACTCATTACTTGCCTCAAACATGACCAACACCGGTGTTTTACTGTTCATGTTCACTTAAACTGAACATGTACCCATTACCAGCCTAAACACTTACTTACACTGATGTATTACTGCTCACTGATGGATTACTGAAATTTGGTATAGAGCTAAAACGAAGTGCGAGGAGCAGAAAATTCTTGGTTTGAGTCGTCTACGTTGTAGATAATAAACTCTCATGGAAAACACACATAGATTACATATGTAAAGTAATTTCCAAAAATATTGGTGTGATTA
Organism: Leptasterias polaris; assembly: GCA_037783415.1. Lineage (NCBI taxonomy): Eukaryota > Metazoa > Echinodermata > Asteroidea > Forcipulatida > Asteriidae > Leptasterias > Leptasterias polaris. Next base: position 6,086,322 of record JAZGTN010000015.1, on the reverse strand, counting down.
ATCGCCTGAAGCATTTACTTCCGAATGATATTTGTATCATGTTGTACAACAGTTTGATTTTATCCTACATTAACTATGGTATATTAGCGTGGGGTAATGCTTGTAATCAATATGTTTCTCGAATACTACTTCTTCAAAAAAGAGTTATTCGCATTATTTCTCATTCAGACTATCGAGCTCACACTGACCCTCTCTTTAAACATTACGAAATACTAAAAGTGAATGATATTTATCTCTACCAACTAGGCATATTTATGTTTCAATTATCAAAAAATAATGTTCCAAAGTGTTTACAATCGCCCTTCATAAAAAATGAACACCTCCATAGCCACTATACCAGGCAGGTCCATCACTTCCATCTCCAAGCAATTCGTACAAATATTGGGAAGAAATGTATCACATTCGAAGGCCCAAAGCTATGGAATTCGCTTGTTCCTAATTTGAAAAGTCAAGAAAGGTTACCAGCATTTAAAACAGAGTTTAAAACTTTCCTCCTTGATAAATACGCCGATTAAAATTAAATTAATAAGTAAAATTTTTGTATGAATGGCCGTTCTTACCTGCCACTGTAGCTTTGCATTGTTAACTAATCTTCTTGCCATATTTGCCTAATTTTCTTATCTTAACTCGCTTCGTTGCTTTGTTTGTTGAACTTACTTACTGCTCAACATATTAGTTGCTTTACTTTATCTTAATACTGACCATTCCTGCTCTTCTGGTTTGTTTATATTGTTTATATTGTTTATATTGATTTGCTGACTTTATTTTATTTACTTATAATAAAAGTCTGGCTCATATTACTCTTACTTGCATTATTAATTAATTTTGTTAACTTTATAATCTGACTTAATATTTTATACTGAGGAAGCTCACACTCGATAAGCTTTGCTTCTTGTGAGCTCCCCCCCATACTACCTTATTATATTTCAGTGTATTAGTAAATTGTAATTCATTTTGAGTATGGAAATAAAGTGAACTGAACTGAACTGAACTGCCAACTTTTAAAGATATTTCCTGAATTTCGATATAACGATGCCTCATAATCCAGATTAAAATGAATTTCTGGTCCCTCAAAATCAAGATTAAAATGCACCTGTGGTCCCAACCCCTTATCCCAAGCACCTGTAACTTGGCGACCATCTTCTATATGCAACTGAGTCTCTTTGGTGCAAATTTTAGGCAAATCGGAGAGAAAAAGTTTTCGAGGCTGAAAAAATGACTGGACTATCCCCTTGTCGTTTTTTCCAAAATCGGCCGAAATTGTTTTGTTTCCAGATCGCCTGAAATTTGGTATAGAGGTAAAACGGAGTGCGAGGAGCAGAAAATTCTTGGTTTGAGTCGTCTACGTTGGCAACTTTTTAAGATATTGCCTGATTTTCGATATAACGATGCCTCATAATCCAGATTAAAATGAATTTCTGGTCCCTCAAAATCAAGATTAAAATGCACCTGTGGTCCCAACCCCTTATCCCAAGCACCTGTAACTTGGCGACCGTCTTCTATATGCAACTGAGTCTCTTTGGTGCAAATTTTAGGCAAATCGGAGAGAAAAAGTTTTCGAGGCTGAAAAAATGACTGGACTATCCCCTTGTCGTTTTTTCCAAAATCGGCCGAAATTGTTTTGTTTCCAAATCGCCTGAAATTTGGTATAGAGGTAAAACGGAGTGCGAGGAGCAGAAAATTCTTGGTTTGAGTCGTCTACGTTGGCAACTTTTTAAGATATTGCCTGATTTTCGATATAACGATGCCTCATAATCCAGATTAAAATGAATTTCTGGTCCCTCAAAATCAAGATTAAAATGCACCTGTGGTCCCAACCCCTTATCCCAAGCACCAGTAACTTGGCGACCGTCTTCTATATGCAACTGAGTCTCTTTGGTGCAAATTTTAGGCAAATCGGAGAGAAAACGTTTTCGAGGCTGAAAAAATGACTGGACTACCCCCTTGTCGTTTTTTCCAAAATCGGCCGAAATTGTTTTGTTTCCAAATCGCCTGAAATTTGGTATAGAGGTAAAACGGAGTGCGAGGAGCAGAAAATTCTTGGTTTGAGTCGTCTACGTTGGCAACTTTTTAAGATATTGCCTGATTTTCGATATAACGATGCCTCATAATCCAGATTAAAATGAATTTCTGGTCCCTCAAAATCAAGATTAAAATGCACCTGTGGTCCCAACCCCTTATCCCAAGCACCTGTAACTTGGCGACCGTCTTCTATATGCAACTGAGTCTCTTTGGTGCAAATTTTAGGCAAATCGGAGAGAAAAAGTTTTTGAGGCTGAAAAAATGACTGGACTACCCCCTTGTCGTTTTTTCCAAAATCGGCCGAAATTGTTTTGTTTCCAGATCGCCTGAAATTTGGTATAGAGGTAAAACGGAGTGCGAGGAGCAGAAAATTCTTGGTTTGAGTCGTCTACGTTGGCAACTTTTTAAGATATTGCCTGATTTTCGATATAACGATGCCTCATAATCCAGATTAAAATGAATTTCTGGTCCCTCAAAATCAAGATTAAAATGCACCTGTGGTCCCAACCCCTTATCCCAAGCACCTGTAACTTGGCGACCGTCTTCTATATGCAACTGAGTCTCTTTGGTGCAAATTTTAGGCAAATCGGAGAGAAAAAGTTTTCGAGGCTGAAAAAATGACTGGACTACCTACCCCCTTGTCGTTTTTTCCAAAATCGGCCGAAATTGTTTTGTTTCCAAATCGCCTGAAATTTGGTATAGAGGTAAAACGGAGTGCGAGGAGCAGAAAATTCTTGGTTTGAGTCGTCTACGTTGGCAACTTTTTAAGATATTGCCTGATTTTCGATATAACGATGCCTCATAATCCAGATTAAAATGAATTTCTGGTCCCTCAAAATCAAGATTAAAATGCATCTGTGGTCCCAAGCACCTGTAACTTGGCGACTGTCTTCTTAGGGTGTATAAACGTAAATCGGCTTCTTCTAAAAACGCACATGAGACGCAAACACAATTTACATAATTAGTCTTGCCCGAGCAGTTCTCTGAAGTTTAAAACCACGAAAGCAATGCTGCAATTATTGTCCAATGCTCATGTTCAATTAAACTGAACATGTACTCATTACTAGCCTCAAACATTGGCTCATATAACATGAAACGTCAAAAGAAATGAACAGTAAGGCTTACCCCTTGTAATGAAACGTCAAAAGGAGTGGACAGCAAGGCTTACCCCTTGTAATTTTGGCTTGTCATGAAACGTCAAAAAGAATGAGTAAACAGTTTATACCTTTGAAAAAAATTGAAGTTAAAAGAAATTTGTGCAGAAAGTTAGTCAGAGTGACGACCAAGCGTTCAGGGGACTCAAAGTCTGGTCGAACCAGCAGGGTGATCACCCATGTAGTTCCCTTCAGGGATTGGCTAGTTCCCGGTCCCTCCTTGTCCTTTCCCACCCGGAATAATCACCCTACCCACTTTGGGGAGAGACATGACGGAACCCCAATCCATTACAGCGGCCAGCAGTAAAAGTCATGTCCCTTACATTGATAGGAGTAGGGCTCGAACCGGGTGTACCAGCTCTGGACTGCACGCATGCGAACAATCCAGTGCACCGCAGTGCCCGTTGGTGTTTGAAGGTGATTTTAAACACTACTTAAATAATACAATTTGAAAACGGTGACTTAATATAAAAAAAAGGTAGTAGTGGGATTCGAACCAGGGTCAGTACGACTTAAAACCTGCCCTAACCACACAGGCTACTGTTCCCTTTACAAATTACTGCACAATTCTGCAACATGAAGTCACGGATTGGTCATGTCATTATCCGTCAGAACAAAGACGGGCTTCAAAGTTTTTGTTTACAGCAGCCATCCCCCAAATCTGAAGTTCTTAAGACAATCATTTTTAAATCAGTATCAATATTTCACATAGTATAACTGACCAAGGGTCAAGCTTCATAAAAAGGCATCATTAGCACCTACGCATAATGCTAGAGCCAAAACTCGCAAGATAGAAACATGGTAAAAATTTGATAAACGATGCCGGACTTACCCCTTACGATTTCTTTTAATTTGTTGCCTATTTTTCAATTGTCAATATTTCCAATAATATAGCTTATTTCCTAGGTCAAGTTAAGTAAAAACTCAGGCATCGGTAGAGCTTACTGTATCATTTTAAGACCTACAGTCGCAACTTTAAAATGGCCCAAATTGAATAAACAATGCCGGACTTACCCCTAAATTTATTATTTATTTTTGCCCTATTCGTCACTAGTTTCCAAAAATACATATAGCTTTTATCCTAGGTCAATTATATATATATATATATATATAGGTGTATATACCCCTATATATTGTTTTCCTTCAAGTTTCACACGGGGCGCGCGTGCCCCCTGCCCCCCCCCCCCCCCCGCATCCGCGCCTAAAAGTCAATTCGATTCACCAAACGTGCAGGAGGCTTCAGACGTGTGAAGCCTCAAGCATACACATGCCAATTCAAGTTGATTCAACAAGTGTACAGGAGGCTTCAGACGTATGAATCCTGAAGCATACACATGCCAAGTCAAGTTGACTCACATGAGGCTTCAGACGTCTGAAGCCTCAAGCATACACATGCCAAGTTAATTTGATTCAACAAGCGTACAGGAGGCTTCAGACGTGTGAAGCCTCAAGCATACACATGCCAAGTCAAGTTGATTCAACAAGCGTACAGGAGGCTTCAGACGTCTGAAGCCTCAAGCATACACATGCCAATTCAAGTTGATTCAACTAGCGTACAGGAGGCTTCAGACGTCTGAAGCCTTAAGCATACACATGCCAAGTCAAGTTGATTCACATGCCAAGTTAAATTGATTCAACAAGCTACACGAGGCTTCAGACGTATGACTTCAACAAGCATACACATGCCAAGTCAAGTTGATTAAACCAACAAGCGTACAGGAGGCTTCACACGTATATTTGTGTAATTAAGCATACACAATCTCACTATGAATCTCACAATTTACTCGAACGCACTGTGGTCAGACCTATTTTTAATGAAAGAGAGACAAAGTAGGTCACTAATATTTCCGGGAAGGAACGATTTCACGTCAATAACAACTTGTGCAGTTCTAGTTTTTAGGAAATATTATTCTTCTTTATTAAAAACATAAACCTGTGACCAAGTTCATAATAAACCAGATACATTATAATGGTTTTTGTTTGTTTTCACTTCTCCAATGTTCATCACACAAAACGTAAATTCAGTGGAATACACAACTTAAAGTAAATGGACGATTGTTCTGGCGCTGACACCCATCGCCGCTTTCTTTTATACAGGAATACAAATATGAAGATAACAATTATTTATATTCAAGTTTTTACAGAATTTACAAAGAGCATGGCGTGCTATTTCCAGACCCAACTGCAAAAACAATACATTCTTCATTTAGAAGTTTTCGCAAAATGAAAACACACTAATTTAACATTATTTCAGAGAACAATTAAGTAATGTATGATAACGATTTTAATATCTGCCAAAACGCGACAGAAAAATAGCATTAAAGACAGGCACAAAGGTCAAACGCATTGTTTTGATGCACTCATTTAACAACAGAAACTAGAGTCGTTATGAAGATGGGAAAACACTTACAAGTCTCCATCCTCAAGTAAGACTGGTGTAAAATGTCATTTTATTTGATTACACTTTCAGAGAGAAATTTGAAAGATGACGTCATTTTATATCAACAACAAGTGAGTCTGTACATTCCAAGGAGGAATATTTGCGTCAGTCAAAATGCAAAATTTAATGCTGTTATAAAAAAATATCATCGAAATTCAGGAATGAACTAAAAACTCACTGTACAAAAATGTCAAACCCATGTGGGGAAATATGACGTCACTGGATGTTGACGTGAGGTTAGAGACCTGTAACTTTGTTTTCCATCATAGACTTTATCTATTTGAAAAAATTTGCATCACAAACCAAAATCGACCTTGGAGCCCATCTTTATTAACATAAAGATAATTGTGTGGCCTGCTATTTAAGTTAATTTGATTCAACAAGTGTACAGGAGGCTTCAGAGGTATGAAACCTCAAGCACACGCATGCTAAGTCAGTTTGATTCAACGAGTGTAACAGATGGCTTCAGACGTATGAAGCCTCAAGCATACAAATACCAATTCCTCTTTTGCCGCCAATTTTTAAACTTAAAAATAATTGTGTGGGTTGCGTTTTTTTCGCTGTCCTTTATTGCTGCCACTTTTATTTGTGCTATTTATATTGTTTTATTGTTTTTGCTCAGTAAAACAATAAAGCCAAAATAAAAGCAAATCTTCCAAAATACATTTACCTGCATCAGAACAGATGTTCTGATGGTTAGATGTGTTTCAAATAAACTAATACAATACCAGTACCATTTGTATGTACTAAAACGTACCCCAAATTTGACCTAAAATAATTGATTTTATTATACAAATATCATATTTAAAACAATTATATAATACCAAAGGGATCAAAGGGGCCTTAACGTAAACATATATTTAATTACAATTGAAAAGTTACCAAAGCCCATTTGTACTATAGACAATATTATAAAACGACGCATTTTATATTAATTCCTACCTTTTAAGAACAATTACCAACATGATTTTATATCCAATAGTTGACATCAAGGCAGTATATCATATACTGATTTCGTTACCAAAGACCAACTCTTTCCTTCCAGAAAAACAAATCGGAAAGGAATTTCAAGGAAAACGCCTTTCTCTTTTTGATGATGGCGTTTTGGGGTTTTTCTCATTTTCTTTCTTTGTCAAAGTCGTATATATGAAAGAAACTGAACAAAAAGCATTTACATCCGTACCAGCCACATTCGTTTAAAGGTCAAACTTCGACAAATAATTTAAACACTTAAAAAGTACAAACAAAGTTTGTATACAGTCATTATAATAAATCTATACATGAACACTTGAATACTTGATAAGAAATATAGTAGCATTAAGCGAGTGGATTCAGTCGTGCCAAGCAAAGGGTGGAAAGAAGCTACACATAAACGAGTCACTCTTGTCAATCGGCTAGAAAGATGAGCACTTAGCCCATTATAATATATTTAAATTTGACATGATGACGTCATTTTATGTCAGTACCAAAATACATCCCACCACCTTTTACCTATTCAAACACTCAAGGTTTACGTTAACTAAAGTACATGTACCACACACAAAAAATGTCATCGGCTAAAACAAAAAATGTCTACGTCAAACGGCGTAATATCAAACTTATTTAAAACATAATGCCGGCCGGTCAAAACAAATACGAACACACGAATCGCTGAAAAATTTGCCAAGATATAATCACCGCGACACTGGATAAACCATATACAATGCCGATTAGTACGCTTCCGTGCTTTAGGTAGTGATTGAGAGAAAAAATAAATACATAATCTTATTGCTTGTATTGGATTTTACAAACTTGTTAATAAGTTTACCGTTCTTATTTACAACCTCCGTAAAATTGCCGCGTTCAAACCTTCCTCAATGTGTTTTTTGGGGAGGTGGGGGGTAATTATTATTTTACCCTGGCAAACTTTTCAGCGAAGTCATATTAAAATTTAAAACAATGTACAAAAATATCGACTTAAGTTCTACGAGCATGCCAACAGTAAGCGGTGCAGTAAACAATACGTGTGAAGTTACAGTCAACAGGTGCTTTGAAATTATGCGAAGCGAAAGGGACCTTTTCGAGAAGAAGAAAAACGTCTTCAGCTTACAGGCTCCGGCTTTAGAACACTTATTTTCATAAAATTACAGTTTAGATACCAGACTTCAAACTGACACAGGGTGCGTAAGACGAAGCAAAAGCCATTACTTGGATGGAATTTTACCATACTAGTTTCTGAAAAGCAGGTGTACTTGCTGCAAATGGAGAGAAAAAAGTGTTTCTCTTAAATGCCAAATTTCCAAATGAGAACATTCAAAATGGCGATCACGAGAAAGTCTGCGTATTTAAGGTTTGAAAGTATGAAATGATTTTCAATCGGTAAAAATTGGGCCACGGTGATTTTAAGTCAGCAGTGAGAATAGACTTTGGTTTGCTCCTTCAAGGAAACTGTACCGTTACAGTGGTATTGTCAAAAGGGTTAATTACCAGCCAATCTCTGATCTTTGTTTTAAAATCCCCAAAGGGTTAAATCTACTTAAAACAAACCGTTGGTTAGAATTTAAAATCCTATACTAAATGCTAGCTTTACAGTTATAGTGTTAGACTTTATCTATCGTGAATAATGGCACAGGGTGCCTCGTCGATATTCCATTAATTATTCACGTGGGAGAGCTGGGAGAACGGGAAACAGCAATTGTTTGGAACTCTTTGCAAATTGAGACCGGTCAAGTCAAGGGGTTCCAGCGCTCTTTCCACTGCAGTTGACATTCAATATTTCTGTTCATACTGCTCAATCTTTACCATGATCAATTCTTTGAAACTATAACTCTTTGAAATTATAACTCCCTGAAACGTTTGGTATAAATATCTTGTTGGGGAAAACAAATTTTTGTTACACTCTCAAAACTTCCCGATCGGAATAGACCCTGATTCCTGGTCCCAGAGGTCACCTGGTGCATTTCTGGGTCAGGCTGACCGGAAATGGTCGCCTGGTCCATTTTGGGGTCAGGCTGACCCGGAAACTGTTAATGTTTTATGGGATGTTATGACTCTGATTCTGCGTAAATTCGACCCATTTCTGAGTCATTTTGACCTGGATTCCTGTGTCACACTTCCTGTGACCCGGAATCCAGGTCAATTCTGACCCGGAAGTGTTTTAAGAGTGTACCGGATACTTTCGATCACAACTCTAGCATATGACGTTACACGCTTCAGTTTAAAAGATACAAATGAAAGCATATAGGATAATGAATACACTGGCTTAATATACATTCCTGTATCAACATTGAATATATAAAAAATATTCTTTAAAATTATTGAAACCTATGCAATGTTCTTTAAAAAAAATGTAATGTTCCGGTCTGTCAGTTTTATAATAAAGTGACAGCTCCATACAGTGACTTGTATTCTTACTGGGTTTAGGGTTGTTAACAAGTTATATTTTCGACAATTTTTTGTAGTAGGAGTTTTCCATAAAATGTAATACATTTTGAAATATAGGCTCTTTCGAAAACAAGGCTTTGTCTTCGAGGCTCCATCAGTAATGTTGAAAAACGTACACTTTTGGTATGAGTCTTCAAACAGGCGGACGGTGCCTCAGCTGCGGTTTCGAAAATGGCAATTCTTGCTACCGAAACGTTACTAGTCCGTTTATTTCGTAGTTTTCTCACTTTTGTTTTTTTGTTGTTTGCACAAGAATGTGCAAACTTGCTTCTATATTTACGGACTTTTTCAATTGATTCGAATAACCACGCTGAAAAGTTATAGGTATTATACAAAATTGGTAAAGCTAAAAATCATCATTGTTTATTTTTAGTCTGAAAGCTTATTAATTGTGAAGTTTACACTAGAAGCCTTTTTTATGTGAAATGTTTCCCTTTGAAATGAGGTCAATTCGAGAAAACTGATCTGAAAACCTAAAAAAAATAATAATGATGAGCAGCAGCTGATTTCGGTTGTTACAACCAAAATTAAGGACATGCTGATGTGTTTACATGCTGAACATTGCGCACGTTTTTTCACAATTTTCTACCTGATTCACACAGCAGATGTCGCCCAAATTTTCACAGATTTGTCATTCCATGTTTACAGTTAATCACACAAAACATGAACACTGCCTGCTACTATTTTGTCAACTCTACCAATCCTGTATAATACTTTAAAAGCAATACTTCAAAAATGATCAATTTCGCCAATGGGTAACTTTTTCCAGAACCAAGCCAATGAAATAATGCAAACAATATGGATGAATGAAACAAAAGCGGCAAAAAACAAAGCTATAAAAATGCATGTAGAACTTGAAACTTGCCCTAACATAAGTAAGTATCTTCGTTTATTATTGGGTGGAATTTTAAGTGCCTCCTTCAACTATTAAACTTACATAAAACTTTGTGCAATTACACTACTGGAGAACCAATTACATTTTTGTTTAACCGTAAATTTTAAACAATTCATAGAAATATACATTTTGATTTTTAAAAAGGCTTATATAATTGTTGGACGGAATACACTTGGTGAATTCGATGACAACCGTCCCCCTTGTGGAATAAATGCTATAAGTCGGTTCATACCTTGCTTCTAAAGATATATTGGGGTTCCATTAATACTGCAGGTTGTTTAGGTATTCGGTTGTTCACAGAACTCTGACCCGTTTTCTTGGTGTTCAATTATTGTTCAGTTCTCCGTTCCAATAGGACGGGCGGTGTTTTTCTGATTGCACTTTTCCTTCCGACGTTTCACGGCGTACACGCAGGGTCTTCATCAAGTGGATCCAAAAAAAGGTGATCCACTCAAAAATAGAAGATGATACCGTGACGCGTTTGTGTAGCACGTCCTCAAGATGGTAAGACATCTGAAGTCTCGTGACGTCACAGACGCCATGTTGGAATACATGTACTTGTTCATTTATAGTTTGACCTATGCTATCTCACTGGAGTAGGTTTGGCCGGAAACGAGCTGTACACCAAGATGGCGTCCGACCAGCCAAAATCCAAGACTTAAAGCTACCCCACTAACAGCCATCAGTCACACACATAATTCGCATAAAATTAGCACTGGGCTTGTGGACGTTGCCCATATTCCGGACGCACTCGCGGTGTCTACGCTTCACAAATGTTGTTCCAGTGTTGATTCCACGCGCTCCCGTAGCCGAGCCTGTTCACTACCTGGCTGGAGCTGGGGTTGTATGTCTCGTTCTCCCAGAACGTATCTCCCTTGAAGAAGAACACCTTCTTACTATAAATGGAGTAATAGGCCGCGTTCAGGTAGCTGGGTAGGCCTCCTGACTCATAGCGGTAGATAAAAGCACTGCTGATTGTCCTTGGATAGGTGTCCAGGCAACAGCCGCCGGCTTGCATATCGTAGGCATACACCTGAAAGGGAATATCAAAAAGAAAAAAAACATTACATTTTCAAATCAACTCATGATTTCAAATCAATTCTCACGTTGAAGGGTGTTTGTAAAATTGGTCAGAGTAAAAATAAAAAAATTTACAGATGCACGAGTAACTTACTAAAGATGATCAAGGTTTGAAACTCCCTTTGAAATATTTTTGCTTGAAATGCTATGGTTTTTGAGAAATCAGTAAAACAATTTAGTTTTGATCGCACGAGTCAAAAACTCAACGCTTGAAAACGGTGAAAACACTTAAGGTTTTTCCCCATTTTTGTGTGTGATTCCAATGACCTATTTTGCTATTCACGGGCTTGTTATAATTTGTCGGAAACAATGAACGGTAAGGCTTACAATTTTAGCTAAAATTACATGAAATGTCAAAAGGAATGGACAGCAAGGCTTACCCCTTGTAAGTTTAGCTAAAATTACACGAAACGTCAAAAGGAATGGACAGCAAGGCTTACCCCTTGTAAGTTTAGCTAAAATTACACGAAACGTCAAAAGGAATGGACAGCAAGGCTTACCCCTTGTAATTTAAGCTGACATTACATGAAATGTCAATGTTTGTATTAGATCATTCTTTTCTTTATACCTTTTAGTGATCATTCATAACAAAATCGATGTACTTCTTCCACCTAAAAACACCAAAATACCAAAAGAATCCAGTTCAATGTTGCGTTAGAATTTGGAATGGTCTCAGTATTAAACGCATATAAAAACAAAACTGTAATTACCTATATAACTTTATAAGAAAGTTCACAAAGCGCAACTCAAAAGCCTTGCTGGTTATTCCTGTTGATGTTTCTTGTAATTATTAGCCAAAATTACAAGGAGTAGGCTTTGCTGTTCATTCCTTTTGATGTGTTTCATGTGATTTAACCAAAAACTGCAAAGAGTAAACTGTTCAATCCTGTTGATTGTTCATACGATTGTAGCCAAAGTTACAAGGGGGTAAGCTTTGCTGTTTATTCCTTTTTACGTTTCATTTATATTTAGCCAATAATACAAAGAGTAAGCCTTGCTGTCCATTCATGTTGATGTTTCATGAAATTTTAGTCAAAACTACAAGGAGTAGGCTTAAGCCTTCCTGTTCATTCCTGTTGATGTTTTAGGTAAGTTTAGCCAAAGTTACAATGGATTGGTAAGCCTTTCTGTTCCTTCCGGTTGATGCTTCGTGTGACTTGAGCCAATACAAGGGGTAAGCCTGGCTGTTTATTCATGCTGATGTTTTATGTAATTTTAGCCAAAGTTACTATGAGTAAGCCTTTCACTCCTGTTGGTGTTTCATGTGATTTTAGTCAAAATTACAAGGGGAAATTACTGCTCTTGTTCATGTAAACTGAACGTACTCATTACTTGCCTCAAACATGACCAAAACTGCTGTATTTACTGCTCTTGTTCACTTAAATTGATCATGTACTCTTTACTAGCCTCAAACATGACACACACTGTTGTATTACTGCTCTTGTTCACCTAAACCGAACATGTACTCATTACTTGCCTCAAACATGACCAACACCGGTGTTTTACTGTTCATGTTCACTTAAACTGAACATGTACCCATTACCAGCCTAAACACTTACTTACACTGATGTATTACTGCTCACTGATGGATTACTGAAATTTGGTATAGAGCTAAAACGAAGTGCGAGGAGCAGAAAATTCTTGGTTTGAGTCGTCTACGTTGGCAACTTTTAAAGATATTTCCTGAATTTCGATATAACGATGCCTCATAATCCAGATTAAAATGAATTTCTGGTCCCTCAAAATCAAGATTAAAATGCACCTGTGGTCCCAACCCCTTATCCCAAGCACCTATAACTTGGCGACCATCTTCTATATGCAACTGAGTCTCTTTGGTGCAAATTTTAGGCAAATCGGAGAGAAAAAGTTTTCGAGGCTGAAAAAATGACTGGACTACCCCCTTGTCGTTTTTTCCAAAATCGGCCGAAATTGTTTTGTTTCCAGATCGCCTGAAATTTGGTATAGAGGTAAAACGGAGTGCGAGGAGCAGAAAATTCTTGGTTTGAGTCGTCTACGTTGGCAACTTTTTAAGATATTGCCTGATTTTCGATATAACGATGCCTCATAATCCAGATTAAAATGAATTTCTGGTCCCTCAAAATCAAGATTAAAATGCACCTGTGGTCCCAACCCCTTATCCCAAGCACCTGTAACTTGGCGACCGTCTTCTATATGCAACTGAGTCTCTTTGGTGCAAATTTTAGGCAAATCGGAGAGAAAAAGTTTTCGAGGCTGAAAAAATGACTGGACTATCCCCTTGTCGTTTTTTCCAAAATCGGCCGAAATTGTTTTGTTTCCAAATCGCCTGAAATTTGGTATAGAGGTAAAACGGAGTGCGAGGAGCAGAAAATTCTTGGTTTGAGTCGTCTACGTTGGCAACTTTTTAAGATATTGCCTGATTTTCGATATAACGATGCCTCATAATCCAGATTAAAATGAATTTCTGGTCCCTCAAAATCAAGATTAAAATGCACCTGTGGTCCCAACCCCTTATCCCAAGCACCAGTAACTTGGCGACCGTCTTCTATATGCAACTGAGTCTCTTTGGTGCAAATTTTAGGCAAATCGGAGAGAAAACGTTTTCGAGGCTGAAAAAATGACTGGACTACCCCCTTGTCGTTTTTTCCAAAATCGGCCGAAATTGTTTTGTTTCCAAATCGCCTGAAATTTGGTATAGAGGTAAAACGGAGTGCGAGGAGCAGAAAATTCTTGGTTTGAGTCGTCTACGTTGGCAACTTTTTAAGATATTGCCTGATTTTCGATATAACGATGCCTCATAATCCAGATTAAAATGAATTTCTGGTCCCTCAAAATCAAGATTAAAATGCACCTGTGGTCCCAACCCCTTATCCCAAGCACCTGTAACTTGGCGACCGTCTTCTATATGCAACTGAGTCTCTTTGGTGCAAATTTTAGGCAAATCGGAGAGAAAAAGTTTTTGAGGCTGAAAAAATGACTGGACTACCCCCTTGTCGTTTTTTCCAAAATCGGCCGAAATTGTTTTGTTTCCAGATCGCCTGAAATTTGGTATAGAGGTAAAACGGAGTGCGAGGAGCAGAAAATTCTTGGTTTGAGTCGTCTACGTTGGCAACTTTTTAAGATATTGCCTGATTTTCGATATAACGATGCCTCATAATCCAGATTAAAATGAATTTCTGGTCCCTCAAAATCAAGATTAAAATGCACCTGTGGTCCCAACCCCTTATCCCAAGCACCTGTAACTTGGCGACCGTCTTCTATATGCAACTGAGTCTCTTTGGTGCAAATTTTAGGCAAATCGGAGAGAAAAAGTTTTCGAGGCTGAAAAAATGACTGGACTACCTACCCCCTTGTCGTTTTTTCCAAAATCGGCCGAAATTGTTTTGTTTCCAAATCGCCTGAAATTTGGTATAGAGGTAAAACGGAGTGCGAGGAGCAGAAAATTCTTGGTTTGAGTCGTCTACGTTGGCAACTTTTTAAGATATTGCCTGATTTTCGATATAACGATGCCTCATAATCCAGATTAAAATGAATTTCTGGTCCCTCAAAATCAAGATTAAAATGCATCTGTGGTCCCAAGCACCTGTAACTTGGCGACTGTCTTCTTAGGGTGTATAAACGTAAATCGGCTTCTTCTAAAAACGCACATGAGACGCAAACACAATTTACATAATTAGTCTTGCCCGAGCAGTTCTCTGAAGTTTAAAACCACGAAAGCAATGCTGCAATTATTGTCCAATGCTCATGTTCAATTAAACTGAACATGTACTCATTACTAGCCTCAAACATTGGCTCATATAACATGAAACGTCAAAAGAAATGAACAGTAAGGCTTACCCCTTGTAATGAAACGTCAAAAGGAGTGGACAGCAAGGCTTACCCCTTGTAATTTTGGCTTGTCATGAAACGTCAAAAAGAATGAGTAAACAGTTTATACCTTTGAAAAAAATTGAAGTTAAAAGAAATTTGTGCAGAAAGTTAGTCAGAGTGACGACCAAGCGTTCAGGGGACTCAAAGTCTGGTCGAACCAGCAGGGTGATCACCCATGTAGTTCCCTTCAGGGATTGGCTAGTTCCCGGTCCCTCCTTGTCCTTTCCCACCCGGAATAATCACCCTACCCACTTTGGGGAGAGACATGACGGAACCCCAATCCATTACAGCGGCCAGCAGTAAAAGTCATGTCCCTTACATTGATAGGAGTAGGGCTCGAACCGGGTGTACCAGCTCTGGACTGCACGCATGCGAACAATCCAGTGCACCGCAGTGCCCGTTGGTGTTTGAAGGTGATTTTAAACACTACTTAAATAATACAATTTGAAAACGGTGACTTAATATAAAAAAAAAGGTAGTAGTGGGATTCGAACCAGGGTCAGTACGACTTAAAACCTGCCCTAACCACACAGGCTACTGTTCCCTTTACAAATTACTGCACAATTCTGCAACATGAAGTCACGGATTGGTCATGTCATTATCCGTCAGAACAAAGACGGGCTTCAAAGTTTTTGTTTACAGCAGCCATCCCCCAAATCTGAAGTTCTTAAGACAATCATTTTTAAATCAGTATCAATATTTCACATAGTATAACTGACCAAGGGTCAAGCTTCATAAAAAGGCATCATTAGCACCTACGCATAATGCTAGAGCCAAAACTCGCAAGATAGAAACATGGTAAAAATTTGATAAACGATGCCGGACTTACCCCTTACGATTTCTTTTAATTTGTTGCCTATTTTTCAATTGTCAATATTTCCAATAATATAGCTTATTTCCTAGGTCAAGTTAAGTAAAAACTCAGGCATCGGTAGAGCTTACTGTATCATTTTAAGACCTACAGTCGCAACTTTAAAATGGCCCAAATTGAATAAACAATGCCGGACTTACCCCTAAATTTATTATTTATTTTTGCCCTATTCGTCACTAGTTTCCAAAAATACATATAGCTTTTATCCTAGGTCAATTATATATATATATATATATATAGGTGTATATACCCCTATATATTGTTTTCCTTCAAGTTTCACACGGGGCGCGCGTGCCCCCTGCCCCCCCCCCCCCCCGCATCCGCGCCTAAAAGTCAATTCGATTCACCAAACGTGCAGGAGGCTTCAGACGTGTGAAGCCTCAAGCATACACATGCCAATTCAAGTTGATTCAACAAGTGTACAGGAGGCTTCAGACGTATGAATCCTGAAGCATACACATGCCAAGTCAAGTTGACTCACATGAGGCTTCAGACGTCTGAAGCCTCAAGCATACACATGCCAAGTTAATTTGATTCAACAAGCGTACAGGAGGCTTCAGACGTGTGAAGCCTCAAGCATACACATGCCAAGTCAAGTTGATTCAACAAGCGTACAGGAGGCTTCAGACGTCTGAAGCCTCAAGCATACACATGCCAATTCAAGTTGATTCAACTAGCGTACAGGAGGCTTCAGACGTCTGAAGCCTTAAGCATACACATGCCAAGTCAAGTTGATTCACATGCCAAGTTAAATTGATTCAACAAGCTACACGAGGCTTCAGACGTATGACTTCAACAAGCATACACATGCCAAGTCAAGTTGATTAAACCAACAAGCGTACAGGAGGCTTCACACGTATATTTGTGTAATTAAGCATACACAATCTCACTATGAATCTCACAATTTACTCGAACGCACTGTGGTCAGACCTATTTTTAATGAAAGAGAGACAAAGTAGGTCACTAATATTTCCGGGAAGGAACGATTTCACGTCAATAACAACTTGTGCAGTTCTAGTTTTTAGGAAATATTATTCTTCTTTATTAAAAACATAAACCTGTGACCAAGTTCATAATAAACCAGATACATTATAATGGTTTTTGTTTGTTTTCACTTCTCCAATGTTCATCACACAAAACGTAAATTCAGTGGAATACACAACTTAAAGTAAATGGACGATTGTTCTGGCGCTGACACCCATCGCCGCTTTCTTTTATACAGGAATACAAATATGAAGATAACAATTATTTATATTCAAGTTTTTACAGAATTTACAAAGAGCATGGCGTGCTATTTCCAGACCCAACTGCAAAAACAATACATTCTTCATTTAGAAGTTTTCGCAAAATGAAAACACACTAATTTAACATTATTTCAGAGAACAATTAAGTAATGTATGATAACGATTTTAATATCTGCCAAAACGCGACAGAAAAATAGCATTAAAGACAGGCACAAAGGTCAAACGCATTGTTTTGATGCACTCATTTAACAACAGAAACTAGAGTCGTTATGAAGATGGGAAAACACTTACAAGTCTCCATCCTCAAGTAAGACTGGTGTAAAATGTCATTTTATTTGATTACACTTTCAGAGAGAAATTTGAAAGATGACGTCATTTTATATCAACAACAAGTGAGTCTGTACATTCCAAGGAGGAATATTTGCGTCAGTCAAAATGCAAAATTTAATGCTGTTATAAAAAAATATCATCGAAATTCAGGAATGAACTAAAAACTCACTGTACAAAAATGTCAAACCCATGTGGGGAAATATGACGTCACTGGATGTTGACGTGAGGTTAGAGACCTGTAACTTTGTTTTCCATCATAGACTTTATCTATTTGAAAAAATTTGCATCACAAACCAAAATCGACCTTGGAGCCCATCTTTATTAACATAAAGATAATTGTGTGGCCTGCTATTTAAGTTAATTTGATTCAACAAGTGTACAGGAGGCTTCAGAGGTATGAAACCTCAAGCACACGCATGCTAAGTCAGTTTGATTCAACGAGTGTAACAGATGGCTTCAGACGTATGAAGCCTCAAGCATACAAATACCAATTCCTCTTTTGCCGCCAATTTTTAAACTTAAAAATAATTGTGTGGGTTGCGTTTTTTTCGCTGTCCTTTATTGCTGCCACTTTTATTTGTGCTATTTATATTGTTTTATTGTTTTTGCTCAGTAAAACAATAAAGCCAAAATAAAAGCAAATCTTCCAAAATACATTTACCTGCATCAGAACAGATGTTCTGATGGTTAGATGTGTTTCAAATAAACTAATACAATACCAGTACCATTTGTATGTACTAAAACGTACCCCAAATTTGACCTAAAATAATTGATTTTATTATACAAATATCATATTTAAAACAATTATATAATACCAAAGGGATCAAAGGGGCCTTAACGTAAACATATATTTAATTACAATTGAAAAGTTACCAAAGCCCATTTGTACTATAGACAATATTATAAAACGACGCATTTTATATTAATTCCTACCTTTTAAGAACAATTACCAACATGATTTTATATCCAATAGTTGACATCAAGGCAGTATATCATATACTGATTTCGTTACCAAAGACCAACTCTTTCCTTCCAGAAAAACAAATCGGAAAGGAATTTCAAGGAAAACGCCTTTCTCTTTTTGATGATGGCGTTTTGGGGTTTTTCTCATTTTCTTTCTTTGTCAAAGTCGTATATATGAAAGAAACTGAACAAAAAGCATTTACATCCGTACCAGCCACATTCGTTTAAAGGTCAAACTTCGACAAATAATTTAAACACTTAAAAAGTACAAACAAAGTTTGTATACAGTCATTATAATAAATCTATACATGAACACTTGAATACTTGATAAGAAATATAGTAGCATTAAGCGAGTGGATTCAGTCGTGCCAAGCAAAGGGTGGAAAGAAGCTACACATAAACGAGTCACTCTTGTCAATCGGCTAGAAAGATGAGCACTTAGCCCATTATAATATATTTAAATTTGACATGATGACGTCATTTTATGTCAGTACCAAAATACATCCCACCACCTTTTACCTATTCAAACACTCAAGGTTTACGTTAACTAAAGTACATGTACCACACACAAAAAATGTCATCGGCTAAAACAAAAAATGTCTACGTCAAACGGCGTAATATCAAACTTATTTAAAACATAATGCCGGCCGGTCAAAACAAATACGAACACACGAATCGCTGAAAAATTTGCCAAGATATAATCACCGCGACACTGGATAAACCATATACAATGCCGATTAGTACGCTTCCGTGCTTTAGGTAGTGATTGAGAGAAAAAATAAATACATAATCTTATTGCTTGTATTGGATTTTACAAACTTGTTAATAAGTTTACCGTTCTTATTTACAACCTCCGTAAAATTGCCGCGTTCAAACCTTCCTCAATGTGTTTTTTGGGGAGGTGGGGGGTAATTATTATTTTACCCTGGCAAACTTTTCAGCGAAGTCATATTAAAATTTAAAACAATGTACAAAAATATCGACTTAAGTTCTACGAGCATGCCAACAGTAAGCGGTGCAGTAAACAATACGTGTGAAGTTACAGTCAACAGGTGCTTTGAAATTATGCGAAGCGAAAGGGACCTTTTCGAGAAGAAGAAAAACGTCTTCAGCTTACAGGCTCCGGCTTTAGAACACTTATTTTCATAAAATTACAGTTTAGATACCAGACTTCAAACTGACACAGGGTGCGTAAGACGAAGCAAAAGCCATTACTTGGATGGAATTTTACCATACTAGTTTCTGAAAAGCAGGTGTACTTGCTGCAAATGGAGAGAAAAAAGTGTTTCTCTTAAATGCCAAATTTCCAAATGAGAACATTCAAAATGGCGATCACGAGAAAGTCTGCGTATTTAAGGTTTGAAAGTATGAAATGATTTTCAATCGGTAAAAATTGGGCCACGGTGATTTTAAGTCAGCAGTGAGAATAGACTTTGGTTTGCTCCTTCAAGGAAACTGTACCGTTACAGTGGTATTGTCAAAAGGGTTAATTACCAGCCAATCTCTGATCTTTGTTTTAAAATCCCCAAAGGGTTAAATCTACTTAAAACAAACCGTTGGTTAGAATTTAAAATCCTATACTAAATGCTAGCTTTACAGTTATAGTGTTAGACTTTATCTATCGTGAATAATGGCACAGGGTGCCTCGTCGATATTCCATTAATTATTCACGTGGGAGAGCTGGGAGAACGGGAAACAGCAATTGTTTGGAACTCTTTGCAAATTGAGACCGGTCAAGTCAAGGGGTTCCAGCGCTCTTTCCACTGCAGTTGACATTCAATATTTCTGTTCATACTGCTCAATCTTTACCATGATCAATTCTTTGAAACTATAACTCTTTGAAATTATAACTCCCTGAAACGTTTGGTATAAATATCTTGTTGGGGAAAACAAATTTTTGTTACACTCTCAAAACTTCCCGATCGGAATAGACCCTGATTCCTGGTCCCAGAGGTCACCTGGTGCATTTCTGGGTCAGGCTGACCGGAAATGGTCGCCTGGTCCATTTTGGGGTCAGGCTGACCCGGAAACTGTTAATGTTTTATGGGATGTTATGACTCTGATTCTGCGTAAATTCGACCCATTTCTGAGTCATTTTGACCTGGATTCCTGTGTCACACTTCCTGTGACCCGGAATCCAGGTCAATTCTGACCCGGAAGTGTTTTAAGAGTGTACCGGATACTTTCGATCACAACTCTAGCATATGACGTTACACGCTTCAGTTTAAAAGATACAAATGAAAGCATATAGGATAATGAATACACTGGCTTAATATACATTCCTGTATCAACATTGAATATATAAAAAATATTCTTTAAAATTATTGAAACCTATGCAATGTTCTTTAAAAAAAATGTAATGTTCCGGTCTGTCAGTTTTATAATAAAGTGACAGCTCCATACAGTGACTTGTATTCTTACTGGGTTTAGGGTTGTTAACAAGTTATATTTTCGACAATTTTTTGTAGTAGGAGTTTTCCATAAAATGTAATACATTTTGAAATATAGGCTCTTTCGAAAACAAGGCTTTGTCTTCGAGGCTCCATCAGTAATGTTGAAAAACGTACACTTTTGGTATGAGTCTTCAAACAGGCGGACGGTGCCTCAGCTGCGGTTTCGAAAATGGCAATTCTTGCTACCGAAACGTTACTAGTCCGTTTATTTCGTAGTTTTCTCACTTTTGTTTTTTTGTTGTTTGCACAAGAATGTGCAAACTTGCTTCTATATTTACGGACTTTTTCAATTGATTCGAATAACCACGCTGAAAAGTTATAGGTATTATACAAAATTGGTAAAGCTAAAAATCATCATTGTTTATTTTTAGTCTGAAAGCTTATTAATTGTGAAGTTTACACTAGAAGCCTTTTTTATGTGAAATGTTTCCCTTTGAAATGAGGTCAATTCGAGAAAACTGATCTGAAAACCTAAAAAAAATAATAATGATGAGCAGCAGCTGATTTCGGTTGTTACAACCAAAATTAAGGACATGCTGATGTGTTTACATGCTGAACATTGCGCACGTTTTTTCACAATTTTCTACCTGATTCACACAGCAGATGTCGCCCAAATTTTCACAGATTTGTCATTCCATGTTTACAGTTAATCACACAAAACATGAACACTGCCTGCTACTATTTTGTCAACTCTACCAATCCTGTATAATACTTTAAAAGCAATACTTCAAAAATGATCAATTTCGCCAATGGGTAACTTTTTCCAGAACCAAGCCAATGAAATAATGCAAACAATATGGATGAATGAAACAAAAGCGGCAAAAAACAAAGCTATAAAAATGCATGTAGAACTTGAAACTTGCCCTAACATAAGTAAGTATCTTCGTTTATTATTGGGTGGAATTTTAAGTGCCTCCTTCAACTATTAAACTTACATAAAACTTTGTGCAATTACACTACTGGAGAACCAATTACATTTTTGTTTAACCGTAAATTTTAAACAATTCATAGAAATATACATTTTGATTTTTAAAAAGGCTTATATAATTGTTGGACGGAATACACTTGGTGAATTCGATGACAACCGTCCCCCTTGTGGAATAAATGCTATAAGTCGGTTCATACCTTGCTTCTAAAGATATATTGGGGTTCCATTAATACTGCAGGTTGTTTAGGTATTCGGTTGTTCACAGAACTCTGACCCGTTTTCTTGGTGTTCAATTATTGTTCAGTTCTCCGTTCCAATAGGACGGGCGGTGTTTTTCTGATTGCACTTTTCCTTCCGACGTTTCACGGCGTACACGCAGGGTCTTCATCAAGTGGATCCAAAAAAAGGTGATCCACTCAAAAATAGAAGATGATACCGTGACGCGTTTGTGTAGCACGTCCTCAAGATGGTAAGACATCTGAAGTCTCGTGACGTCACAGACGCCATGTTGGAATACATGTACTTGTTCATTTATAGTTTGACCTATGCTATCTCACTGGAGTAGGTTTGGCCGGAAACGAGCTGTACACCAAGATGGCGTCCGACCAGCCAAAATCCAAGACTTAAAGCTACCCCACTAACAGCCATCAGTCACACACATAATTCGCATAAAATTAGCACTGGGCTTGTGGACGTTGCCCATATTCCGGACGCACTCGCGGTGTCTACGCTTCACAAATGTTGTTCCAGTGTTGATTCCACGCGCTCCCGTAGCCGAGCCTGTTCACTACCTGGCTGGAGCTGGGGTTGTATGTCTCGTTCTCCCAGAACGTATCTCCCTTGAAGAAGAACACCTTCTTACTATAAATGGAGTAATAGGCCGCGTTCAGGTAGCTGGGTAGGCCTCCTGACTCATAGCGGTAGATAAAAGCACTGCTGATTGTCCTTGGATAGGTGTCCAGGCAACAGCCGCCGGCTTGCATATCGTAGGCATACACCTGAAAGGGAATATCAAAAAGAAAAAAAACATTACATTTTCAAATCAACTCATGATTTCAAATCAATTCTCACGTTGAAGGGTGTTTGTAAAATTGGTCAGAGTAAAAATAAAAAAATTTACAGATGCACGAGTAACTTACTAAAGATGATCAAGGTTTGAAACTCCCTTTGAAATATTTTTGCTTGAAATGCTATGGTTTTTGAGAAATCAGTAAAACAATTTAGTTTTGATCGCACGAGTCAAAAACTCAACGCTTGAAAACGGTGAAAACACTTAAGGTTTTTCCCCATTTTTGTGTGTGATTCCAATGACCTATTTTGCTATTCACGGGCTTGTTATCTACTAGAGACATTTTTTCTGTGAAATTGAATTTTCTTCTGAAATCAAGTCAAGAAAACTATATCTGAAAACCTATTTTTTTTAAATAAAAAAAAAAAGGTTTTTACTACCCAAATTAAGGACAATGTGTTTACATGCTGATAATTGTGCACGGTTTTTCACTATTTTCTCCTGACTCACACAACAATTTAAGCAAAAAATTTCACAGGTTTGTTATTTCATGTATATGGTTGATCACACAAAACATGAAAACTGTCTGCGACTATTTTGTCAGCTCTACCAATCCTTTAATCTACAGGTTTCTGGTAAACCAGTTTTAAAAAACTTTATATATTATAAGTAATAAAGGTAGAAGTCATTTAAATGTTTGACTTACCAGTGATCCTTTGAAAAAGTACACGTTGCCGTCTCTCTTGTCGAAGTACGCAGTATCAATATTGTCCGGTATTCGAGGAAAGTTGGTGCCGGCTTTTGCCGGCCAGCCTTCCGAGATGAGCCGCCCGTTGCTGATGTCCTGATTTGTGACTGGGTCGAGCTGCATCAACACTCGGTTGACGTTGTCAAACTGGTAGTATCGGTTTCCTGTATAAGGTACATGTTTTTTTTTTACTCAATGGGCGTTTTCAGAATCACGGATTTGGGCATCGGGCTCCTGTTTGAAGCCCTGGACGGAGAAACATTATTTCTGAATAACTGATGGAGCCTAACTGCCTAAGCCTGAAGCACCAACCGTGGTTTGGAAAGAACATTTGTATAAAATCCTTTTGGGAATTCGTGGAGATAGGTAAGCACAAGAATCTGGGTCAGCAAACTTTAGTTTCTACATTGGGTTTTTCCCCCGGTGTGCACAGTTTCATAACCTAGCAGTAAAAAGAGAGCCACACAGCATGTACTTTAAGTTGGGGTGAGTATTCTCAATTGGGTTACGATCAATTATTCATCGAGCTACTGATCCAGGAACCTCAAGATTGTGATCTATCGATATGGAATGAACGCTAGAATTCTTGGTACGCATAGATTATACAAGAATTTGGAATCTGCAGCTGGGTAAAAGAGAATTTGGATAGGTCTCGCCCTTCATTATTATTTCTATCCAGTTCGGGACGGGAGTCTGCATTAACAATTCTCAAAAAGGATTACTTCACAAGGTTTTTATTTTATTTAATAAAACAAACTGTCCATGAAAGAAGTAGAATCCGCAAACTGAATGAGCTGTGGTATAATCCGTATACTGGCACACACAAAAAAGGTTTCTTATTTGTTGTGCATTGTAACCCACTCATCCACCCTTCAACTTTATTTGTTTTTAGACATAGTAAATGGCATAACAAGAGCGCTGCAAAGGGGTTTGTTTAAAGAGAAGTGGCCCATAGAAAAAAAGGTGCACCCCAATGGCCCCTAATATGTTACCCTATAGTTTCAGCGATGTTTCTAAGGGGATTTGTTTGCATGCAGTCAGATAAAAAGAGAACTCACCCTTGAAGAAGTACAAGTCGTCCCGGTTGCTAGATCTGGGGAGGATCTGCAGAGCTGCATCGAGAGCATTTGGTACACCAGACCACATGTCGCTGATAGCTCGAGGGTCGCCGTACTTCACCCGCCCGTTGGTATTCTCATATACCCATACAGTATCGCCACGGAAAAACACAGAACTGTACTTCTTCTTGGTACCGACCGTCCTTACCCAGTCGAAGACAGTGTCGAAGGAGCCTGCACAGACACCTAAATGTTGGACATCCGAAAAAAATACAACAAACTGATCAACTTGTGGCGTGTCGTGGCCGAGCGGTTAAAAGCACCGGACTTAAGCGCTGGTGTTTCTGATCGGCAGAGTGTCCTCAAGCAAGACGAACCCAGTTACACTGATCACTAACAGAAGGGGTTTTCCATGGTGTTTCTGGCAGTGGCTGCCGAATGCGCTGCAGTATGTACACCTTTTATAAGGTGCAACATAAATCAGTCTCATTATTCAAAAAACCTGTCTTGAAATTTTAAATGTTTCTGTTTGTTCAAGTGCCTTGAGTACCTTATCAGTAGATACGTGTACTGTATAAAATTAATATTATATTATTGATATTATTACAAAAACAAATTTGAAGAAAACTTCTAATTCGTAATTTCAAGCTTTTATAAAAAACCGAAATATGTCTACAGAACAACACTGAAGCTTAACAATCCAATACAGCAATCCTTCACCGATCTTGAACTCTTGGTGGCAGCAGATACCGCCATTATTGCGGTGGTACCTGGGTGGTACTGCGCTGCCTAGCGACGGGTTTAAGCGATTTGCAAAGTGAAAGTCCAATAACCCGCGACTGATCAAATGATCGCCGTGTAGCCCAAACCTTATACCAGTCGCTAGGCAGCGCAGTACTACCCAGGTACACCGCAGTAATGGAGGCATATCTGCTGCCACCAAGAGTTCAAGATCGGTGAAGGATTGCTGTATATGTTGATAAGGACTTAGTTCCAATACTTGAAATAAATAAGCGGCACACTTTGAGAATATCGTTTTTCAAGAGGTGTAGGCCCTACCCATGTCACGAAATGTTCCTGGTTACCGAACCGTTTTGGGCGTGGCTCTCGTAAAGTTGTTTCGGTCAATGAACTTTGCACCAGAAATGTGTTACTGGCTGGATCGACCAAACACATCCCAAGTTTTACAGGTGCCACAAGCTTCGTTTGCAGTTAAATTTCTACCAAATTCCAAGGTAGAATTTTTGCTTTTTAAATGGTGACACTTTTACAAATTGTTTTTATAGAAAACATTATCACCGGCTTTAAATCCAAGCTAGATTAGTTAGGTACACATATTTTGTTGTGATAACGAATATTTTCGTCCTTAAAACTTGAGGGCAAATGGATGACGTGCCAATCAATTTAGTTTTTAAAAGGAGGGTATATACCTTTGGTAAATACTCAAAAATTTTAATTTAAAAAAACTTACTTGGTAAGAAGCACTGCAACTGTTAATAATGTACAACATTTTGAGAAACGATTCCCCTCTAAGTAATATGGTTTTACAGAAAGGGATTCAAAAAAAAAATCAAACTGAGAAACGTTTCTTGGGTATTCCAATTACAGATCATTCTTCCTGCATAATGGAGATAACCGCTCAAGATTTTCGACAATAATTATCTCAAAAACGCTTCCAACTTTTGAAATGAAATTTGTACAGGTTAGTTTTATTGTATGTATCTACACTCATATAGGATTAAAGCAATCGAATGGTTCCAAAAACGTATAATTTGTTATTAAACTAAAACCGATCAACTTACCGTGAATCGAAGTTGCCTCCACACGGCTCTCGTTGTCGATAATGACCCGGAAGTAGCTATCATTGGGGTCAAAGTGCACGTAGACCGGATACATGATGGAATCAGACAGATTGCTGTGGGCGAGGCCGAGCACGTGGCCGACTTCGTGCACGGCGACTTGGATGAGGTTTTTCCCCTGGTGGGAGTTGTACGTCCACTGGATGTCGTCGTTGAATAGGATGGCCCAGTTGCTGGTAGAGCGAGCGAGCTCCACGCTTTTGAAGTCCACGTTGAAATGCCCGCTGTTGGCTACAAACAAAAATATTATCAACTTTAATTCATCCTTCCTAAAAAGGGAATTAACAGCATAATTTCTGTGTAAGTTTTGAAGCTCTTGACGGTAAAAACTGATCTTGGAGGAATTTTGTAGAAATAATTATATACTAAGCAGGAATCTTTTCAAGAAATGGTCTCTTCTTTTTGTTTTGGGTTGGGTTGTTGTTGTTGTTGTTGTTGTTGTGGGGTTTTTTCCCTTTCTTATTCTTGTTTTTTTCCTTCCTCTTTTGACTTTGTTTTTGTGACTAAAGGTTAATTTTTTATTCCGTTTTCAGAAGTACTTAATGAAGACTTTCCCGGGGCCTCATCTTACGGTTCTGCTTTTCCGCGGAATTCTTTGCGCTTATGGCACGTCTGTGTCCAATTTCATAGAACTGCTTAAGCAAACATAGCAGGATACCAGTCACAGACTGCACATGTGACATAGTACTTTGGCTGGTAACTTTATTCTGGTTAGCAAAATTCTTATTGTGCATAGCAACTTTTTGTGCTTATGGAGCTCTATGAAAGTGGGTCCTGGTGGCTAGTGGGCACTTGTAGGTGTGCAAAACATTTTACCATAACGCCTGTGAAAAGATGAGACGCTAAGAGTAGGTTTGAGTAAACGTGTAGGCTCAGTGTTATCATTTACCGGTATGCAACTTAGTGTCTAAACGTTGAAATTCTTTTTTTTGAGCTTTTGAATGTCCTAGACAGATTTGTTGAATTATTTTGGACATTGTTACTGATACTTCAACAAGGAAGTTTGACAACAGGGGGCATGCAAAACAACCAATTGAACTCCAAGAAACTAAACAAGAAAAAGAGGGAGACAAAACAGAAGATGGAGAGATGAACTGAGAACATGGGCATTGCTTGGCAACAGACAGCGCAGGATAAAGTGAAATGGAGAGTTGATGAAGAGGCTTTCCTCCTGCAGTGGAGTGAAATAGGCTAGAAAGAAGGAGAATAATAACTAGACTTAACGGGTTTGTGACAACAAACACTAGGTGTTCGGGTATCGCTGGGGTCAGTGCTGTGTCAATGCGTGAGCTATTTCATTAAGTTGAACTTTGGTGCTATTACTGTTTTGAGGTGCGTAACAAACTACACACTTTAGCAAAAGTCTAAAAAAAACACACTATCAAAAGCCTAGCATTTGATTGTTAACGAGGTTTGCATGGACGGCTGTTTTAGAGACTAACAAAGCGTATTGTCAAAAGCAGGTTGCGCGAACCTTGAACAGAGACTAGACCACAAGCATGTTTGATTGACTTTGAACCTTGCGGTTGATTTGCTCACCGTTTAACTGGTAAAGGTCGCGTAGTGCGTGTGTATCCCGTGGTTTGACATCGGGTCAATAAATACCCGTAATAATTAGTCAAAATTTCAAATATTTGTAAAACAAAAAGGAATGACGTCTTCATGTTGTTTCTTTAGATTTACGTAGTCAATATCACTGTCTATCTATGAGCCAAGTTTCAACTCAGTCAAACGTTTGGTTTTTGAGATGCAAGGCTTCAAAAAGTAAAACTTATAGGTATTACCACGTGACACACGATGACGTCATCAATCTGAAACTCCACACATTATGTTGTCTGCATAAAGGTCTTTATGTATACCATTTTTGAAACAATTGTCATAAACTTCGCCACAGACATTGTAAAAATCAAATAAATGGTTCATTAATTATGACTTTTACAAAATATTAAACTTTGATTCAATGAAATTCGATACCCGATGACGTCATCATGACGTTTCTAAAATTGTGTCGTCTTGATTCTGAGGTTCAACTAGCTTATGAGTTTCAATGTTCAATTCAATTTCAATTTTTAGTTATTCCGTTGATAAGCCCCAAAAACGATTTTATTTATCAGCGCTATTTAACAAATATCCCAAGAAAGAGGGCGCTGTTGAAATTTTGTTTCCCGCCGCCAGATCAAGCAAACAACGACGACGACAGTGCACACAGTCAGCGTGTGAACTGTAGCTTGCATCAGTTTCAACGTTATGTGTACATAATGCTTTGTCAATTAAAGTGGGGGTGGGGGGGTACGAAACGGGTAAGTGCACTTCATTGTCCGGTTTTGACCAGATGTTAAGATCAAAATGTTGTCATATTTGTGCAAAGGTTTGAGCAGGATTAACCTTCTACAACCTGATACAAAAATTATGCTGAATTGATCAGTAGTTTTAAATATATGAATAAGATAAGATATTATGAAATTTTCAACTTCCGATTTGAACCGGAAGTAAGTTCAAATGTTGTACGGGTTCTGCGTAGCGTTTGTCGAACTTTAAATGAGCTATCCGATGGTGTGTAGATTATGAAAATCAAACAAATGGTTCACGAGTTATGATTTTTACAAATATTACACTTTGATTTATTATAATTCGATGCCCGATGACGTCATCATGACGTAAATAGGTTTGTGTCGTCTTGATAGTGAGGTTCAACTATCTGTCGAGTTTCATTGTTCAATTCAATCTCAATCTTGAGTTATTCCGTAGATAAGCTAGAAAGTGGTTTTTTGAAGGGAAAAAACGAAAGCGAACTTCGACGTAGGGTAACGACCCGGAAGTTAAGGTCGTACGATTTTAGCGTTAACTTTTCAAATGTTGCCCGTGTCTTGATCTATCATATGCCTAAATATGATAGATCAAGACACTGTAGCTTTAATATTCAGAGACATACAGGCGTTGGCATATGGTCACTTTTTGAACTTAAATGACTTGTAACTTGACACCCGATGACGTAATAGTGACGTCACAACTTTCTCGGCTTCTGCTAGTTATGTTCTAACTTCACATAAAGTTTCAAGTTGATCAAAGGTTCGCAAGTATGCGTTTGCTCGCGGACAAAGCTCGGGGAGAAGAATAAGCAAAACAAAGAAGGAAAAAACCGAACAAAAACAAAGAGTTGTTCGGGCGTAAGGCCCGAACACCTAAATATTTAAGTCGAGTGTTATCTACTTGAGGATATTTGGGTAATAATGGTCGAATAAATTAATTCGTGTTACTTACTGCTATCGATGAAAGATATATGGATGTCAACCAGCAGTAAGTCTCCGGTCGGTTTTTCCTCAAACTGCAGCGGTAGTATCTCTGCCCATCTGCGGAAGGCTTGCTCGATCTGACTCCTCAAGTCCGCAGGGCTAAAATGCTTGGAGTAGTAGGCGTCAATGATGCGCCAACTGATGACATCAGAGAACCCGAGGTTGCTCGCGTTGCTGCCGTTGTCGTAGACGTACTCCCGTTTGTTGCGGACCCTCGCCCGGTTCTTCTGGATGCTGCTCAACACCTCCTCAATGCTTCTCTTGCCCCGCAGCATATCGATCTTGGTTACGGGCGGCGTACCAACTGTCGTCAGTGAGGATTTTTTCGGCCGTGCCGTGGTCATCAGGTCATCCTCCTCCGTGACAATATCTGTGATGATTTCAGTCACCTCTATCATACCTTGTGTTGGGGTTCCTCGCGAAGTGCTCACACGCGGAGGGCTGGTCACTCTCGGCTTGGTCGTTCTCGAGAGGAGGTTCGACACCGATATCGGTTCCGAGGGCTTTGAAGGACTACGATACAAAGCACCATCTTGAGTCCTTGAGGCCGCTAGCTTGAGAGCGGGGGAGGATACGGTCGTCCTCCCGCCATTTGTCACTAAAGTTGACTTGCTACCGCCAAGTCTACCGCTGTCATTGTTGAGGGTGGCCTTTAGGGTGCTCTTACCGACCGTTAGACCGAGTTTACCCTTGAGATTTGTGGATGCAGCCTTCTGAAGGCCCTTCTTGATGAAGCCCTCTGTGTTGTCTGAAACACCGCACCTCGGTTGCTGCATAAACCGAAGGGTCTCGTCGTCTACGGAGCCCGTTATCCGAAGCCGATACCGTTTCTGAAATTTTTGGATGGCTTCCTCGAACTTGGATCGTTCTTCCTGTTTTAGCGAGTCTGATTCGGCGTCGACCTCCGTTCTGACCGTGGCCTTCTGGTTGGCGCCTGCCGCAGCTACGCGGAGATTGACGGGTGAAGATGTGGTGGTTTTCACGGTGCCTTCGTCTAGCGGCATCTTGGACCTGTCGACAAACTCCCACTTTCCTTTTGAAGAGATGTAAGTCGGCATATACCCATAACTCTGGAGAAAATTCTGCACAAATATACAAAAAGACGATCATAAAAATTACATTTATTCTTCACCAACTTTGGTCTCCTCGCCAAGAACGGTAATGTCTTCTCTTTTGAACTAGGTGATGACATTTAGGCCTACCATATTTAACTCTAACCACTTTCCCCTTTTAATCGTCATGTGTTTATGGAGTAAAATACATAACGGCATTTTGACAGCAGAGGGCGCTCTAAACATAATTAACTGTAAACGTCACCCCTTGTTGACACACCATTATACATGATTTGCGCGTGAGTTTTGCGCAGTTGAGTGTAAAGCCAAGCCCTGTGTTGGGCAAACAACCGGACCAGGGAAACCCTTCCGGTCTTTGGGATTTTTCAATTCAGCCAGACGCTGGCCGTTGTTCGCACATTGTATCCATTCAACAGGAACAGGACGGGGGACGAGTAATGCCTGATTTGGTAATTATTGTGCGACGGCTGTGCCGGGCATGAAGGCCTTATTAGACGGCTTTTCTTGGTAGCTAATCTAGCGTACTCTGCCAGCAAACACGAGCTACTGTCAATTTGAGATTCCAAACAGTCTC
Organism: Leptasterias polaris; assembly: GCA_037783415.1. NCBI lineage: Eukaryota > Metazoa > Echinodermata > Asteroidea > Forcipulatida > Asteriidae > Leptasterias > Leptasterias polaris. Next base: position 6,055,056 of record JAZGTN010000015.1, on the reverse strand, counting down.
CTTTACAAGAAAACTGGAATTTGGCATTGTGCGTACAGATGTCAAATCAAAACATTGAATATTATCGTATAGGCAGGAGTGACTTCATAACAGTACTGTGCTTATTTGATATACTTTATAATGGATTTTTCAGTAAACATTTCAGAAAAAAATTCAACAAAAGCAGTTTATTGAATGGAAACATATATGCAATCAACAAGGCTTATTATAGGGACATGTGGATTTCCATGTAACAAACGGACTGGACGTGTCAAGGTGGGACACAAATCCCTTATTACGGACGTGTTTGACTTTCGAGGTTGAAAACAAGATAATAAATGGGGGTGCGGAGGCTTTGTTCTTATAGCTATTTTAGAAAACTAACAGCTGCTGATCAAAGTCTTAATCCCGTTCAACGGGCTACCCTAAGGCAATAAAACAGTGCCACGGTAGAAATGTTGTGGTTTTTTATACAAAATATTCTTCTCATCTCCATTGTATAAAAACAGGGATAAGATTTAACGAATGTGAAAATACACGTTAAATAGCTTGCAGGCATTAGTTCCCCGCTGGACAAGTTTTGAGATGTGCCCCCTTTCTTCATATCAAAAATTGATAAAATCAGATCAACAAAATTTAAATTGTTTTGGGGTGTTTTTTTCATTGGACGGTGTACTAACTTTGCTTGCAGGAATCCAAGGCTCTGTGGCTCTTTTGTAAACATGTGATGTCACATAATATTTCATACAAGGTCTATACGTCGAAAAATATTTGTTTTTACCCAACACCAAAATGTGAGACAAGCACTGCCTTCTGAGTTCTGAGTGCTTTCTGAGAGTCTTGCGGAAAAAGTACTTCGTGTGCCTGGAACGGAAGAAGGTTGCATAGCCTTACGCCCTTCTTCCGACGTTGTTTTCTCAAACACTTTAAAACGTGTTGCTGTTTATTTTTCTATAGATCCAAGTATTTGGACAACCAGAAGATTGAAATACATGTATGTTTTGGGGTGGTTTTTTTTAGTCATCGTTCCTTTCACTTCAGTTATCAATCTTCATGTTTATGATCAATATACATTGCATGAAATCAGATCGAATTTCCATCAGATCTACCTCATTAAAGATATTTATATTTTTAATATCGCAAAAGCAAATTTTATTCTAATCCACATCGCTACAAATGGGTCAGTTTTTAGCATGTATCCAAAACAATGGCGTGTCGTGGCCGAGCGGTCTAGGTCACCGGACCTAAGCTCTGCTGTAGTCAGCAGCAGAGTGTGGGTTCGATACCCGGTCATGACACTTGTTGTGCCCCTGAGCAAGGCACTTAACCATAATCGCTTCGAAAAAGTTGGGAAGGTAGTGCATTCTGCTCTACCAAACAGGCTCCTAGTGGATGATACCCATGCCTACATCCTTAAGGACTGTGAAGGGGGTAACCCTGTTTCAGCCCCAGGAGTAGGAGGCAACGTGCCCCTGGTGTCAATTGATTTGGGTCGATAGCCCAAACCAGTTATGTGTAGCCCTCACCTTGAAGTGGCCGTCCGTGGCCTTGTGAGTTAGGCGATATCTCATTTTAAAAAATAACTGCAACAGCTATTAAAACAAACAGTGCTACAAATTGCAAAATGTATTTCTCCACCCTTTTATTGGGTGGATCATGTATTAAGGGCGAGACTCTACTCCGAGAGCCAAGGAAACCAAGGACACTCAAAAGTGACTAGCGCAGTGACCCGTAGGCCCAGAGATATACCTGTGTTCAAGAGAAGATATTGACGAAATCTTGAAGTGGGAGGAAAAACCCAAACTAAAGGGAAAACTTATACTGTAATCAGGTTGGAATTGAAAAACCAAACCAGTTCGAAGACTTGGTTTTTTTTCCCCAAGTTTGGTACGCACTTACACAGATCCCAAAATACGGACGAGGGGTTGACAACTTGGGTTTTTTAGATCATAAACTTATTACAAAAGTTCCGAGGACTGGATAGATCACTTGTTGGAAAATAAAAGCACAGTTTTGGGCAGTGCGAATTTTTGCGGAATAGAAGAGATGACCAGGTGTAACTCTATGTACATAAGTACTAAGGTGACAATTTTTTGCCATTCATAAAAATTAAAATTTTGTCTTTACCAAAATGGTTCAATGGACTGACTAACAAGTTGGTTATACTAGAACCTTAAGTTTAAAACGGAACGGCCCAATTTGACAGCTGGCCAAATTGAGTTAAAACACATGAGTAACTGATGATGGCCAGTCAAAATTACTCCAATTCCGGCTGGCTAGTTCAGTGTTGAAAAGCTTCACTATATACCATTTTCAATATTAACAAGTGAAACGCTGGAGGACTGTGAAATGACAAGCTACAGGCCTGCTGGCTAGTCTCTAAAAAAGAGGGCAAAAACCCACCTTTAGACTTTGCAAATGCCAAGAAAAAATAAACATACCACTTATTTTATTCAATTAAATTCTCACCTTAGCGTCGTATTCGGAGATCATGTAGGTAGCGGGTTTCGAGGTTTCCAGTAGTTCGGTCGCTTCACCGGGTTCAAGTTGCTCACTGATGGGGGCGAACTCCTCGATGGCCAGCGACTCGGACGCTGACGTCGTCGGCATCCTCGTGGGTAGTGAGGTAGACCTTGTCAGTACTGCCGCGAGACAACATGTAAATAACAACGCCCCGCGTGTTGTAAGAACTGCGGCTCCACTTTGACTCATCAGCATGCTTGATGTTTTGATTGTTCACTTACACAGATCCCAAATTACGGACGAACGGCTGACAACTAGGGTGATTGGATCCCAAACTTATTACAAAAGTTCCGAGGACTGGATAGTTGACTTGTTGAAAAAGAAAGGCACACCAGATAATTCGTTTAATGTGTCCTAGTTTAAGACGCGTGATCGGCTTGTTGGTATAACTTCTATCTGCGCCGAACTCTCGAACTCTGCCGAATGATTCTGGAGTAACACTTATCCTGCAGGGGGGAAAATGCAAAGAAGAATTGAGTAACGTGACTATTCACTTGAAAAAAGGGGGGAGACTTGTCTTTACTGAGTGATTCAACCCGCTGCATAAACATTCTTTAAGCTTGCCCACCTGCGAGTTCGGTAGTGCGTGCTTCTAAAGTACTGCACTCGATGCTTCTGTGTCAGGGTCTGATCTACCAGGGGCACTTGGTTTTCACTACGAGGGCACTCCAGACGTCCAGATAGCTTATGATGTCATTCATGCTACCCAAAGACTCTTGCCGTGATGGCGTGTTTAAAATAGGCAGTCATTATCTAGTGAATGATACTCAGAGACACGTGGGGTTTTGCCCTCTCAGGAGTGGCAAAAACACTTTGCGAGATGATTGGTGTGAGCATGCGCGTTACGAGCTCCCGGATACATACCCCGTGAGAACGGCCAATCAGCAGAGATGTCTCGGGCAGTGAATGGAACCGGGGTAAACGAAAAGGCCTCCAGGGGGAAAAGGGATAGAAGTAAAAGACGGACCGGCAAGACGAGGATTGCGTGTGTGCCAAACACAAACAAAAATAAATAAACACTCGGCTAATTAGCGAGCAAATTAATGAGCCATGACAGAGTCACATTCAGAGAGGAGAGCGGACGGAGACTATGCCGGACGTTAGCGCGCTCTCAGGCTGAAGCCTTACGTTCATGAATTCAGAAAGAAGAGGAAACTTTCTATATTCTCGTTAACTCTCTGAACAAGTTCGGAAGGCCATGTCAATCAAAATGACCTCACCAGTATAGCATTTCAATACGGCAACCTCTCGATTTGAAGTACCGATAGGGGACAACGCGCGATCGGAATGGAGCTATGGTGTGAGGGGGGAAACAGAAAATATGTTAACAAGGATAACGTGTGACACCTCATATTTACTAAAGAGATACAGAGTCCTGGCGGCACGATTTGTACACAGCACGCAATAAAAGAACACATGAAATCTAATTTTTTATGGCGATTGGACAGTCTTATTTTTATCAATTTCTTGACATGAAGAAAGGGAGCACGTGTCAAAAAGGTTGTTCAGCCGTTATTTTAAAAGCTGCTGACCTTATCTGAGTTTTCTCAACTATGATTTTTATTTCGGAGGGAAATATTTTACTGGAGGGAAATATTTTACTGGGGGAAAAAATGCTTCTAGCATAAACTTCATAATCAGTATAAGCTTTAAGCGAGGACTCGTTGGTGAATTTGGAGTCTTATTTAATAGAGAGGACGGAAATGAAAGTGCGCATTCCTGTTGGGTTGCGCAACACTGGACGCAGCGCTTGTGACTACCGATGCATAAGAAATGGCATCTTAGATGCGTCATGATACAATGGTTGGCTTAGATGTGACAACTCGACCATGATGAAGCAAATATCATACAATAATACCAAGGCCATGTTTTAGAAAAGAAAGAACAAAGAGAGATACAACAACTCATTGCCGAGTTTTGTGGTCATAGACGGGAGTTTCAATACGATTACAAGACACCTACGCAAAATCCTCGGCTAGTGAAAACAAAGAAATACATTTATAAATGGAAACAAAAGTATAACTAACTCATTCAGTGACGTTGAGTCTCCACTCCCAATAATTATTTTTTAAACTTCCACCATTTCTTATTTTTCTATATAAGTGCCTACTAAATTACATGAGCAAAAATTACGTGACGCAGCACGGCATATGGATGTCCAAAACAGAGCAAAGTCTGATAGTGTTAACACGATATTTCTGGATTGTTCTACAAGCATTGTTACAAGTTTGACATTGTCCAAAAACTGCCAATTTAGAGAGAATATTTTTTTAAAGATATAAATAATGGGAAAATACATTAATGAGATATTATTTTGGAGACAGACCCTTTTCAGTTGTATTATCAGATAGCTATAATTACAAATGTAGGCTGTAAACAAATATAAATATTGTTTTCGTATGGGGCTGAGGAGGAGATCATTTGTAAACTATTGTTGTCAAAGTTACAACAAATGATGGTTGTACCTTTGATTTTGTTATTAATATTTGATGAACCTTAGCCCCCTCTATAAAATCGTATTTAAATTTAAGTTAGTGTAGATTGTTCTCTGGCGACATCAAACAGATTGCAGTGGTTTCCACACCAAACAAACCGTGTAACTTGTGGCAACTCTTTCACACACAAATTACGTCCAGTGAAACAAAATCGATTAAATAAATGACTGAATGAAGCATTCTCAAAACTCCTGGGTCAGAATACTGACCTGGATTCCGAGTCGCAGGGAGGCCTGACCCATTTATGAGTCAGTATGACGACCCGGAATCTGTGTCAAACTGACCCACAACTGTGTCAAACTGACCCACAGCTGTGTCAAACTGACCCACAACTGTGTCAAACTGACCCACAACTGTGTCAAACTGACCCACAGCTGTGTCAAACTGTTAAGTATGTTAAGTCGTTGTGCAAGCACTTAACCGGCATATACCGTCACAGGACCAGAAAGGACGGTCAACAAGTCATCCAAAGGTTTCCAAACATTGGATGGGCCATATAACAGGCAGGTTATGTTGTTGGCTCGACTTAGCGGGAACGGTACATATTTGAGGTACACCCATGAGAGAGTTATTTTTGGAGGGTGTCCAGGTGGTTGGTACGGGGTCGTGGTGTACGTCTTAACTCCAGCACGTGCCGCCAAAACAAAATGATACAATGCGTAGGCCTACATCTTTTAAAAAAACAAGGTGTAGAATGAGTACCAACTTTGTTCCAGATTCTCAGGGGCACATGCAATCATGTGACAATCTCCCTGTGATAAATTCTCCTTGAAAGGTTTTCACATTTGAGGAAAAATTGTAGGCCTACGTCTACATCTGTTTTAAACGGTTTTGCTACTCTTACATTTTAACAAAGGTGAAGGATTGGTCAGAATAAATTAAACACAAGCGTTTAATATTGGTCTGAAACCTCACAGATTGTGAAGTTCATACTAGTTTTGGCAGAGCCATGTGGTTTTGAATCTATTGTAGTGTATTTAGGTGTTCCTATATTGTAACATTCTTGTATTATTTGCCTGTGGGCTACGAGTTGAATGAAATAAACCAATATAAAACTGTTACGTTGCGTCAGTAAACAACAACTGCAATGTTTTGGCAGTACAATAATCAAGGCCAGTCTGGACCTTTTCTAGATGGTTCAGCCTCTAAGGTCTAACCATGGCGGAATAACCATGGAGGGACGTCTTGATAATGCCTTATTCCTCCATGCCTCCATGGATGGAATAAATAACAATGACAACATTTCTGAGATTAAAGAAAGTTCGCAATTGTCTTCGCCACCGTGTTTTCAGAGATTAAAGAAAGTTCGCAATTGTCTTCGCCACCGTGTTTTCAAAGATTAAAGAAAGTTCGCAATTGTCTTCGCCACCTTGCACAATACAGATAAACATCAAATAAACAGACAAACGGATCACTGGACATTCTGATGCCGTATCTGAATTGGCGGCTACAGCTTCGGCTACGACTGTTGCTAAGGGTGTTGCTAAGGACGTCCTAAACTCCAACGCATGAAGACGCGGCAATCTAGCCGTAGCCGTAGCCTATAGCCGCCATTTTGGATTCACAACGGCCTCAGATACATAACACTAACACTCATCATCGACTAGTGATGTTTATTGTAACCAAAACTGTAAGCAAACCATAATTGCTAATGGCCTAAGATTTCGACCATAGCAGAGCCTTTCTCAAAAGCCATACGAAGAATGACTCTGTTAGGGTTGGCGCATTAACATATTTTTTCGTCCATTTATACCTAACAGCTGAGTCCATTTCTTGGTCAATGTGACCCTGAATCTGTGTCAAAATGACTCAGAAATGGGTCAAACTGTCACAGAATCCAAGCTAAATTCCCATTTATAACCAGTTTCCTGGACAACCTAACCCAGAAAAAGAGTCTGGCCACATGAGATCCGGGATCCATGTCAATTCGCACCCGGGAGTTTTCAGCGATGTTTGAGTTGAGCGATGTTTTAAAAGGACTTTTTATTGTCCAAATATTTAATGACAATAAGTTTATTCCGAAAACAAATGATTGCCCTAAATCTGAAAACTCACTGATTATAAAGTCAATACCAATCCAAAGAATGATGTTCCATCTGAAATCGTGTCAAGGTTGAGGAAATGGCATTTGAAGAACTCTAAAGATCACTGTTATCTCGATTGCCACGATCGAAATAAGCCTAATTTAAAAAGAGGAACAAAACCCCATAACAGAACTTTAAAATAACCGTTGACAGTTTGTCACTGTAACAAGCCCACCTAATTTGTTTTATGGATAAGTTACAGGGTGGAAATGAATGCAGTCTTCTCAAAAAACTGATGATGTATTTAATAAAACCAAAGCATTATGTTCTTGGTAGCGTCTCATATCAAACAAGTATGAATCAAGATATCAAACGAGTTGACTGTCTCTATTGTACTGATATACACGGAGTCAATCTCGTTGGCGTGGTAACGAATCGATTTTCAGCAATTACTGATTGTGAACACTGTTCAAGGGTTTAAAAATAATCCATTCACTCTGTCCCTATATATAAAGGGGTGTCTTGAACCTCGTTCGAAATCGCGACGGAAATCGACAGAACCAAAGTTGGCAGACGTACTTTTTGTTTTAATTAGGAAGGTATATTATTTCACATTGGTGATGATTACCAAGTTAAAATATACGCCACACTATATACACAGAGACTGAATCATGCCCCAAATGTTCTGAGTGTATTGAATCAAAGATTAATGACGTTGAGGATTATTGAAATATGTGGTCTATTATTAGGCACTGTCTTGTTGACTTTCATCTAAAAGGTCAGTTCGGGTGTAATAAAACCCGAAAATGGCCCTATTTTGCTCACCAGTGTAGGGACACTTTTTTCAAGACTGAGTCTGACCTACATGCTTTTTAAGGGTATCTGCATTTTGAATGGACCAAAATCCAACTGCTGACCTCCCGTAGCTTAAAGAGTTCAGGTGTCACCAAATTATGCTGTTTTATTTCAAGTAGTTGAGAGACTGTGGTGCAAAGTCTTCACAGGACTGTACGTCAAGAGGGGATACCAGAAAATTATATAGCTCAAATCTTGGCTCTATCTTGGAAACTGTTTTCAAACGACCAACAATAACCATTAAGTATCTACAACAACTTTTAATACTTTGGGAAACATAACTGACACAAATAAACATCTCATCTTTGATTGACATGTCGTGTATATTGTCTTAAAATAGTGAAGAATATCAAGTAACTGGTATGCAGTTCTGGAACGAACCACATGTAAGGCCGGAACTATACTGATTAGTGGGGTAGCTTTTCGTCTACTCTTGCAATCAAACTACATCATTACTCTAAGGTTGTGAAGGTCGTCAAATCTTGTGAGAAATGTTCAGGAGAGTGATAGTTAAGGGATTATTTTCCCAAGACTTTGTTAGACTCAATTCTGTGGCCCAATTTTACTCAAGCATAAAGAGTTTGTAAGAAAATCTACAACAAAACTTCGCCAAAGCATTGCACATCAATACAGTGAGAAACACGATATTGCTAAAAGGTTTTATGTATTCCCCAACTGTCCTTTGCAAGGGGGCGAGGTGTAACACCTTGGATGGGTTGCGTGACAAGGACAACAATCCCCACATCATCCCTCGTTAATTATTCAAAGGACGGGCCCAGTAGACGCCAATGCAAAAGCTTTGATGGGCCGGCAAAATATCGACTAATTGACTTCTGCTCAACATTCACGCATCAAAGGGGCAACTGTAACCCTGAATTTTATCTGTTGGTTTTTATCAACGATGAAGATAATCATCCCAAACCAACCTTCCTGTACTATGGTTGTAATAGAAGAATTTCAGGGTGACGTTTTCTAATACATTCTATGTGATAAGATACATTTTGGGTGATGTGGAGAGCAGACGGGCATCGATTCCATAGGCGTACGTATACGTACACACGTCAAGGCCAGATTTTGTCAAACTGTTGATTAGTTGTGGGGTACCATGGACATCTGATGTGCAAGCAATTAAGACACACTAGAAGGACCAGCTAAAGGGGGTGAGGAAAACATTTGGGTTTACAAAGTTTGAGGCCCAACAACCCCGGCAATACCTTTGTTTGGTCAACAATGCCGTCGTTTGCTTGATGTTGCCGGCCTCAATGCGTCTCTAGCTCGGCGGAAAATCGCGAGGGCCTTGCTCGCTCGGCTTCCTAAAAAGTTTTAAAAGGGCCGCGGTTCGCTAGAACGCACAAGTATCATTGGGTGACGTAAGATTCACACGGTAAACGCGTGAGTTATCTCATTACATGCAGCTTGCAACACATTTTATAAGTTTCTTAAGGATGGGCTGTTCTGAAAAAAGAAAAAAGAAAACCGCAGATACGAGAGCGAAACATGCTAAGTCAGGTGGTATACAGATGGTTTGTTTTGCACTTACATCCTCGTGCGGATACAAGTTACGGGTTCATCAAGTGTAATCAGCTGAACTCTAATGCTTAGACATGTCTTGTGATTCCAAATCATTTCGTTAGAACATCTATCATCAGTCCACCGAAAATGACACTGCCACTCAGCGCTATAGTTCAGTGAGTTTATTGACAACCGACTTACCTCGATAATTTCTGGGGTAGATGTAAATAAAAAATCCACGTTGCATCGAAGGTCGTAGAGATGCTACAATACAGAATGATATAAAAACTACAATGTTGAACGTTCACGAGATGAGGCTTGCCAGAGAAGCTTGCCAACGGGGAGAGGTGAACCCAAACCCCGGTGAAGGTTTTGGCTATGCGTCCGCTCCGAAGTAAAATCATTGGTGATGTGCCGTATGCACACAGGACCCATCTCTCTCTCTCTCCCAAGGATTATAACAGAACCAGATCGATCTTCCCCCACAATCTAAAATACATCGATGCCCTCTAACAAAGCAGCTTTGTAGTTTCTATTCTTGAGTTGACGTTCGTTATTTAAAATATGCAAAAGTCAACCAATGTGGGGGCTGGGGTGTTCCTCACGAGGTGCCACAGGCAGGTGTACACGAATTGTGAAGCATAGCTTGAAAAGAACTTTGAAATGGTTGACCATGGATGGGGAGAGAGGGGGCACACTTTGGTTTACGTTGACGACGTGCAGCTCCGCAATCACTCTTACAACATCGGTAATTGACAAGTCAAATATCAACATGGCCGTGTCAATATTTAAGGATTGCATTAAATGGGGAACTTTTTTAAGGGGGTAATGGAAATAGCATTTTTGTTTGCACGCGAATCCGTATTACCAGGAGATTTCAAGCTCTCGACGGCGTCTGACAAAATATACGGATCAACAGAAAACGTCGCTGGTTTGTTTTTTGTTGAGGTGTTTGTTTGTTTACGTATTTGAAACAACTGAGGCGAGACACACATTTCATTATTGTGTTTTCCTTTCTGGTTACATACAAGACCTTCTCTCTTACCATAGACATCCATAGATTGTCGAAGGGAGAGACAGATATGATCGATTGGGTTCTTTATCCTTTAGCTACAGACTAGAAATACGCAACAACTCCAAGTCGGAAAACGAAAGGGTTAACAGTGGCAGTTGGGCTTATTTTTTTGGAAGTATCAATAACACTCAGGTCAGATTATCTTATAACAAATACAGTAAATGGCACAGCAAGAGCACTGAAGGGGCTTGTTGAAGAGAAATGCAAACGCAAACTACACTTTTAATTGGTCAGAAGTTCCCCCTAGAAAAAAATGGTGCAGTCCAGCCCCCCCCCCCCCCACCCCCCCCCCCCCCCCCCCATACGTTCACTTTTTGCATATAAATAAAGTGCGGCATTTGCAGAAAACAACACAAACTTAAATCAATGGTTATGTTAGTAAGCACTATCTTTGAATCAAGATAAGGTACAGCAGTGTTGGTGGATTCTGAATATATACTCTATTTGAAGATCAAATCAACTGAGAGACTTTGGAGATGACAGATGGCAGCAGACTTACCAGGTGAATATCCATTGTTATACGTAGTTTTTAGTAAATGCACATTTCTGGAAAAAAAGATTTACACGGAAGGTCTGCTGCCACCCAGTGTCCTTGAAAGTCTCACTTTGATTACGTCAGCAAAAAAATAACCTGCGTTCGATACGCTCACTATCTTTAAATCAAGATAAAGTAGTTTGTTTTTGTTGAAGCAAGTTGTGCCAGAGTTTCTCCCGCTTCGTTGACGAATCTTTCGATCTCTTTGAGTTTCAAGGAACAATTTTATGGCAAATCCCATGTTAATATACACGGTCCACTATTTGAATCAAGATAAGGTACACGATTGCCTATGTTGGAGAAACTGCAGCTCATGCAGTCTCCAAGAAGCAAATTAGACACCTGTTAAACCTTCGTCAATTAGCGTCAATCTTCAAAATGGCCCTCAATAATAAGCGGATCGCCCATCATAGTCAACCAACAAAGCCATAGGGAAAAGCCACCAAGTACATAATCACCCCAGCATTCATATCGGTAATTTTAACATCGACTTGTTAAGTGTCCAAACATAGGCACTCTAAATAGTGACATCGTTTCCCCTAATAATGACAACGTTTCGATTTTGCACGCGTTTTGGCTCATGGGTCAGAGATGGGAGTCGGTAAGCCGATTGGAGAGAGGATTACCGTCCAGCCTCCACGCAGAGTTTACAGGAGATTATCTCAGGACAATTGTAATTGGTCAACACAAACCTACTACAGCGTATAAAGCGAGGATTACTGATTAATTGCAATTTTATTTGCAAGTAGAATGTTTCAGACGCGTCACCTGGAAGTGAAATTTGAAGATTTGCATGCTGTTGAAGTTAAAAGAAAATATCGTCTATTGGTGACGCGCAAACTGGTTTATATCTTGCATGGAATTTGATTTCCTCGAAAAAAAAACCATACGTTCCAAGCCTCGATGAACATATTTTTTGTTAAACCGGTCCATAACATTTACCATTGACTACAACAGAGATAATGCATGCTTTGGAGATAGTCTCATAAACAATTACATGCTTTTGTTGCGATAGTTGTAGTATACAATCGAAATCTTTTCAAGGAAGAACATATTTGAGACAAAAATATTCCGTTCGACCATTACAACAAGTACCAACTATTGGCATGTATAAACAAGCACTCTCAGCTTTCAGCTAAATTTATGCCCAATACTAAATCATTCGCAAAACTGCGTGGTTTCTCGTGAGCACACTCTAAACACTCACGGGTCAGAATTGACCCGTGACCCGGATTCCTTGTCATATGGGGTCTGACCCATTGTGGGTCAATTTGACCCGAAATCAAGAACTGTGTCTCACTGACGAAGAATCAGAGTCCGAAATATCCATTTTTTAAAGTAGATTCCAGGTCAGTTTGACTCGGAAGGGGTCAGGGCCCACTCGGACCTGGAATCCGTGTCTATAAACAAACAACGCTGATTCCTGTCGACGTATAACGGGTACAGAATTCACTTTTGAGAGGGCAAGGCCGTTTTCATTTTGCATAGGGCACCTCCATTTGGGAAATTTGGGAAATCTTAAAGACTATGGGGACATCTTTGAAAAGGCACCAATGTCGTGAACAAGGGCAACAGAGGCCATAGCCTCCGTATAATTCCAAGCCTGGCTGTATTAGGAAAACAGGGGTATACTATTTACCTCGGTTCTATTACATTGATCTGATAACATCTATGTGTCCATTATTCTAACGAATAGCTGCACGTGATCCATAAACCAATGTTGACCTAAAGCAATGATGCCCCCACCCCACTATTACGCAGAGTTAATTGGGGATTCTCTGATGGGTGTAATTCGGGGGTGTATTTTTTGGACGGTCGGGGCAAGGCACTTAACGATATCGGTATGTAAGTTATGCCTAAACAATACATAAAAACCCTTTTACTGCTGTCAGAATGACTGGCTTTGTTTGTCTATCTGTCTGATTATGACTGGACATACCTGTGCGATCGATGACAAAATCCACACCATAAAAACAAACTCTCTATGACTGCTGTTACGGTCGGGAAATGCAAGCGTTCCTTTTGAACAGTTTCTTTGAATGACACGAAAACGCTCAGTTCTGGCGTAACAATTCGACGTTTCGTTCTCCCTGTCTTCAGGAGGTGAATTCAGCATACTCATCGACCACTTTTCCCCAGAACAATTTTCGGGCTCCAGTTTTCAAACTAATTCACGGTTCAAGAGAGTGCCTTGTTTAAATCGTCTGTCCACAAACCTATACCGTAAAGCTCTTAACATTCTGGGAAAAATACAGCAGTTGGGGCGCGCATTTTCCTGCATAAACTCGATGGTTTATACGCTGCAACTTCTCTTCATATAACTTTGGCAGTGTTGGTGGAGTACACCGTAAAGAATTTCTTCGATAGGTTTTGTTCTGCTTCTAAAAGTTAATTAGAAGACGGCGTGTCGTGGCCGAACGGTCTAGGGTACCAGACTACATAGGTACCAGAGTGTGGGTTCGATTCCCGGTCATGACACTTGTGTGTCCTTGACAAGGCACTTCACCACAATTGCTTCTCATAAACCAGGTGTATAAATGGGAGCATGCAAAGACTGAGATAGAAATAGTATTGTGTTGGATTAACCTCTTATTACTAATGTTTCTCAGTGAGCTGAAAAGGTTTGAGGAATGGTCAAAGTATGCCAGATGAACAGGGAAATAATGTTGTTGACAGCGCCTTGATCTAGTTGAGGATAATGTGCGCTATAAGAACCGTGCATGCAGAAGTTGAGAATTGTCTTCATCTTTCGTGAACCATTTATGAGCAATGTATTACTTGAGTACAAATGTAGCCCCCCCCCCCCCCCCTCTTATATGCTGATGGGAGCTCAGTCAGCTCGGCCATTATGAACACATCGTTCACGGTTTGTCTGTTTGTCTGTCTATCTTCATGTACCAATGGGCTTAGAGGAAGGCAACATTTGTGGCCACCTTGTACATTAGGCATAAGCCAATAAAGCTATAATTTTTCTAAAGTGACATTTCAATCTGTTTTTGATTCAGGAGGAAAAAAGCTTTGCAGTTTTAATATTTCAGAAAACCGTGCATTGCAATGGATTAAAATGTGACGATCGTACCTGCTTAGTTATGTAACTCATCTCTCACCCTTTTTGTATAGGAACATTGGTATATTTTGAACTCTCTTCTCCCGGAATGTTGGTAGAATTCCTTAAATCATGGAGCTATCACATGAAAACTACAGTCATTCACTGGCCCAACACGGCACCGCATTACATCTGCATGATCGGGCCCTTTGCCACTCACCACAAAGCGCACAAAAAGGGTCAGTGTCCATCTTCTGCCTCCGATTCTTTCATCAAACCCAAGGCCTTTGCAGGAATTACCGCTGCTTCAGTCGCATCGCCCAAGCGAGCTCATTAAAAACTTCCCCAATCTGTACCTACTTGTTTTCCCCACCAAAAACATCAGACGGAAATTCACCTAAAATCGAATGCGTACATGCGTGTATAGCAGGCTCCCACGCAGGTCAACAAGAAACATTCGGTTGTCATTTTGAAGACAGTTTCCCAGAGGGTGTGGTTGTAGAAAACTGTATTGAGTTTTGCTGGCGCTGTGCGAAGGACAAAATCGAAGGCGTGATCGATTTTCATTCACTGTACAGACTTATCCTTTAACTTGTTATCTTGTGTTATAAACAACCATTTTGTAGACTTCACAAACCAACGAAGTCAAGAGGTATTGCGGATGTCAGAATTAAGATATCTGCGGGAGAACTTGCGGGTTTTAATTCCGTAATTAAGTCTTCTTCTTGAATATTGTGACAGCACTGTCAAGAGTTCGCAACTTTTGTTTACAAATGGTTTTTGTTTAATTATATCTCAAGCTGAAGGGTATGGGGGCCGAAGCTGTCAGCCATACATTTCTTGTGCAACGTGACAATGCTGCAAAGTGTTGTAAACCGACAAAAAACTTTCTCTATAATCGCATGCAATTGGCATTTTATTTAGGACATTCTATTAGAATCTACACTGTCAAGAAACACTTTCATATTTTGTTTGTAGACTAGACTACCCCGCCCGCGGCAACACTTATAACTTTATCACAGCGGTGAAAATCTTTGACGATGTTGAATTCGTAAATGGGCACTGTGGATAGATCATATAGCCCAAATACGGACTTGACGCCCGTGTCCCGATCAACAGCTACGAGCGCATCACTGCTGCTACTGTCAACGGCAAAATCAGCAACTTTTTACGAATGGTACAAAACGGTCCATGCAAACACAAGACGAAATATCTGTAAACTTCCCGAATATTACAACTTTCAGGGAAGTTTGGCCACCAGTGATATTGGCGAAACACAGGGTGGTTGACAGATGAAATTGAACTATTATTATCCTCACATTCATTAGAACATCAAATTGAATATTTAATGTATATTTGGTTTGCGGAAACACCAATGTACTACTGTACTAGTACTTTGCTGTGTAGATTGTGTTCTTTTGAGAACTTGTTTTTCTATCTATTCTACTGCCACAGAGTAGATAATCTACGCAGAAGGGGTGGTTCTGAAAAGAACCAGTGGTGGGTGGCTGGCTGGTTGGGTGTCTGGGTGGTGAGACTCGGCGTTTTGGCCGAGCGGTATAAGAGCACCGGACTCAAGCTCTGGTGTTTCTAATAAGCAAAGTGTGCCATGGGTTCGAATCCCGGTCGTGGCACTTGTGTCCTTGAGCAAGATCCTTTTCCACATATGCTTTGTTCTTCGGATGGGACATTAAGCCATAGGTCCCGTGTACTGAAATTGGTAGTGCGCGTAAAAGAACCCAGAACACGTATCGTACCGTACGGAAGAGTATGGGTTATGCCCTGTGTTTCTGTTCACATAGCAAGCACCCTTGTTTACAGGTTTCCTCAGGCTTGTGAGCTACAGTGAAGTTCACTTATGAGGCATCCTTAGTTTCATTACCAGAAATATATAATAACAATTAACTTATTGTATATTAGGCCTATGCAATCTCTTTTACTTCATACGATTTTGTATAGGCCTAGGTTACTTCAACTGGATTTAAGTTCACACCAGAAGGGAGAAACTTGAACAAAAAGTTCGACACATCATCTCGTGTTTTGATTTCTCGATTTTCTCTTAACGGCTTACAATGAATTATTGAGTGATATTTGTAAAAAGCACATTCTTGTTGTTCATTACGTGCAAGTGTATGGCTCCACCTATTTGGGCTAAGCCCCTGCACAGAAACACTCCGGTATGTCAACTATTTCACCATCGATTCGCTTTAATTGGAAGGATATCGATGCTCGTGCACTTATCTTAAAATGGCAAACGCTTTTGGATGCTCAAAATGAAAACAAAACTGACACCCACTTACATATTTGACGAATAAATGTTTATTGTTTGTTTGTTTGTTTGTTTGTTTGTTTGTTGGGGTGTTTGTTTGTTTGTTTGTTAAAAAACAAATATCCATTGCAGTTTTTAAGCCCAACCTTGCAAAATACAAAGGTACAACGCGTACGTACAGAAGATACGGATGGTATACAGTTCTGCATAGGCGTACAACCCAGGGGGCAGGTGGGCACGTGCCCTTAAAACAGTAGGGACAATTCGGGTACAGCAAGCAGAAAAACACGGGCAGAGAAAACGAAAGGACTTTTCATTCGAATTTTGTATTTGTGTTTCTATCTGTGTAAAATTTCAGATAAATCAACCACGCCCACTCCCAACTCTCAACTAAAGAATCCCTACACACCCATACATTTCCGTGGGTACGAGTACCAGAACGAGTACAGAAAAAATACTTGAGTACGCATACGAGTACGAGAAAGATATTGTGTGCGTGTATCACTACGGATGCGGGTACGAGTACGACAACGATAACGTGTGCGCATACCACTACGGATGCAGGTACGAGTACGAGAACGACATTAATATAGTGTGCGTGTATCATTACAGATGCTGGTTCTAGTACGAGAACGACAACGACAACGATTTTGTGCGTGTACCACTAAGTATGCGGGTACGACTACGGGTACGGGAACGATTCTGTGTATTTTATGAGCCGTTTCGGTCGAGGAGGCCTCTCAAAACGCCATACAATATTATTACCCTGTTCATCAGGCACTAAGCATTCCTAAAACCATCTCGACTCCTTAGGAGTATTCAGCACCGGCAGCCAAATGAGTGCAAACAATGCTTATTTGTGGCGTGTCTTGGCCGAGCGGATAAGAGCACCGAACTCAAGTTTGGTGATCTTTGCACTAATGGTGATCGGGTTTCGCGGCTGTGATTGGTCAACTCGTAAGGAGGCGGTGCTTAATGGATCGATCTATTGCCTCCGTGATCAAGCCTGAATTTTTCCCAATTTACTTTGACTCATTTACTTTTTCCCAAGACTTTGACTCATTCGTCTGTCCGATGACATACACACTGCACGCCCCCCTCACTACCTTTTCATTATGCGTGGGCTGCAGAGGTAAAACGAAGGCCACAAACCTCTGACAAAACCTCGAGCATACATTTTAGAAAAACAACAAAACAGACTGCCATGTTCATCTGTCATTCACGGAGCTATTGAGCAACAATCAATCTATATCAGATTCCCGTTCTCCATGGCTGAACACGGGAGTGAATTATTTGCTCCGGTGACACGCGCTTAATTGATAATTAATGCAAGTTTAAACACGTCTGTTTAAATTGGAACTGGCAATCAAAACAAATCAGAGGGAACTTTCGGTGGGAAAACGTCACTTGCATAACTATTATTATGTCTGGCGTCCCATCGTCTAAAATCAGACATGCGTTGTATACGAGTGGATGGCACATGGAAGATCAACTTGTCCCAGACAGAGTTACCGGTGAACGTGGCCCCAAAAACACCACTGCCTGTGGATTGAAAGTCTAAATTTGGACCCCCTTTCTCTCCCAGTGGGGAAAATGACAACCGAATTAAAAGGAAAAGAGTGGGGAACGTCATTTGAGTAGGGCGCCCTCGTCTAGAGGTCAAAAGGAAGATGTTCATTGGCCAGTCCTGTGCGCCGCGTTTCCATTGTTTCATCATCAGTTTACCTCTAAGATAGCGGCTTGGTGACGTCAATGCATAAGGTCTATTGTTGAAACAAGAACATTTGTGTGTGCGTGAAACTGACTCAATTTCCCCTCCAATTAAGTGAGGTTCTTTGGTCCGCGAAATTAGAGAGTGGAGACTAATCGTAAGGTAAATAGAGAGATGGTTAGGGGGGTTTTCAAACAAGAATGGGTACCAGCAGGAGTAAATGGGTTTATTCAGTCAAGCGGCCGTGGGATGAGATGGGGGGGAAATTGCAGGGAGAGTTTGGGGTTCTTATTGAAGCATGCCCTGAGCGCAGTTTACCCCCATTGTGATGACGGAGACTTATTGGTGCCAATTCGCAGCCATTTCCCTCCTACGCCAAAGGGAATTCTCAAAGAGTTGCATCTTGTGAGGAGTTCTGTCCCGTGCTCTCTTAAAAAGGGGGAGTTTTATAAGAATGGTGCACGGGACAAACCTTCCGTTTTCAGGAGCCATCACCAGCAAAAGTGTCCAGTGAGGTGAAAATAGGGCTGCATGTGTTTGACACTAGAGGGCGCCCGCCAGACACTATCTGTGTGCGCTCACTGTGTGTGGACAAGAAACTTCAATTGACACGGAAAATTCAGTACGTAGCAAAATGGATTGTTAGATTTTAGAAAGGAGCAAGATTATACTTGCAACCTACTGGGAAAACTTCATCAAATTGGGGGTCTTGTTTTTAATATAAAAAAAAGAACAAGTTTTGCATGTATGGAAAGAATGTTGTGCACTTCATGTCAGCTTATTTCGAGTACACGGCAATCGAATTAAGCAAACGTGCTTTGGGGTAATCAAATGCTATTGTCAAGGTATTCCAGGCGGAAATATTTCTTTAGAGTGTTGGGCCCAATTTCATACTGCTTAGCAAATTTCGGGAACCATTTGTTACAGTGGAAACTCTATGGAATATTGACTGGTATCCTGTTTCAGCTTAGCAAATTTTTGAGCTAAGAGGCTTGATGAGAATTGGCCCAGTTGGTGATATAAACTGATATGAGTTGAGAAGAATGTCCACAAATCGTGCTGGAATCCCTCCTTCCGTTCGACCCCCATCCCACGGCATACTTCCACGAACCCTCGGATGATCCTCTAAATCATCAAGCTCGTCTGATTCCAACCACGGGGGGAAGACAAAGGCTATTGTTCTCCAAGAGGCCACAGAGTGAACATTCCTGAGCGTTTTGGTTTATGTCTTACGACTTTACGTCTTAAGATCAGATTACTTTATGAACGGGTGAGCATTATACCTGATCTTTCTTTCTCTCTCTCTTCTGATAGCACGATTTGCCGGTTGGTATTAGGTTGGGATTTCCTCTGATTTACTGAACTGACCTACATACACAACCTTTGGTCGCATTATCTGGGATTCTTTTACAGATGCAGCACGGGGGCTATCACGCATAAATATGTCAATAAGAACAGTGTTGCTGTAAATGAATACCGGCAAGCATTAAACCGCCTGACAAAAATTCTAAATTTTATTATCAAATGAACCGCTATTTTATGATATTAAAATTGAATCCCCCGATTTGTTTTTCACCGAACGAATTATAGTGACCATAATCATGGTTTGCTCTGTCCTGGGTATAATAATCAGATTTGGGGAACAATATAATAATTGGTTCTTATATAGCGAACATTATCCTAGTAGCTAAATCAATGAGCTGTACAACATTAGTATCCCTGTTCATCGGGCATACTTGGACCATTCCTCTAACTTTCTCAACTCCCTGTGGGGAGAATACAACCACAGACTGCTTAAATTAACGCTAAGGGGTTAATCCACCACAGTACTGTCAAAGCCCTCTAATGGGTTCCCATTTATACGCCTGGGTTAAGAGAAGCAACTACGGTTAGAAAAGCGTTTGAAACCGTTTGTTATGAAATGCATACGGTTAGAATGATGTTTTAAAAGTAGAATATAATGATCCACACAAAATAAAATGCCTCGAAATTGCGTGGTTTTTCCTTTTACATCGTGAACTAATACGGCACGCCATTTTGTAGAGTCAAATTTTTGACTCCTCAAATGGCGGACCGTGTTAGTTCGCAAAGTAAAAGGAAAACCACGCAATTTCGAGGCATACTTGTGTGGATCATTGTATTCTACTTTTAAAACATCTTTCTAACCATATGCATTTTTTAACAAACGGTTACAAACGCTTTTCATAGACCAACTCGCCCGATCCAAGGCATGTCACTTTAAGTGCCTTGCTCAAGAACACACGTGTCATGAACGGGAATCGAACCACACTCTGATGATTCAACCGTCAGAACTTGAGTCCGATACAGTAGACTGCACGGCCAGCCATTACACGGGCAGGCATCAATTTGGGGCTAATTACCCTATGTGTCTTCCAGAAACGTCCTTAGTGTATATAATTGAAAAAGTTAGTGCCCCACAGGATTGAAGCGGTAATGGTTTGTCTTGGACTTTGCACACGTTCACATGTGCTTATATGACTGCTACAATAAAACTAAAATACTAACTCAACTTTGCTATTTCTATGGAGGACTTCAGACGCTATTAGTATTATCTTGACTTTATTTCCCTTTTTTCGCGATGGTACCTAACCCATTATACTACCTTTGCTCAAGTGCCATTAATATTCCCCCTGTTTTGTTTTTTGTTTTTTGCAGAGGGCAATTTTCTTGGGGACGTTGACACAATTACAAGCTATCCCCCCTCAAACACCATCAAAACATATTCTTTATTATTGGAATGTCGCTAATCATAAATTATGACACGTGCGCGTTGTGTCATCCAGTATTCACACTATCTCGGTCCGTGTTGAAATCACCCTGGCTACTTGCCATGTATTGCCCATGTAGTGCTCTAGCTAAACAGTTCACAGAGAGTTCAAAAAACAATCTGCCGAGGATCAGAGGATGCAAAGAAATAAACAAGAAAGTCACCGTGAATGATCTGGAAAGTTGGGGAGTCATTGTTTTAGTCTGAACATTATACTCAAACAGGCGGACGGCCCAAGCCGGAGCCAAAAGCCGGAGCCAAAAGCCGTACAGTCTCCTTGGATCCGCACCGAGATTTTGCTTACTGTTTCCCGCTAAATGATCAACAGCTTAAAGGCACTGGACACGTTTGGTAATTGTCAAAGACCAGTATTCTCAGTTGGTATATCCCAACAAATGCATAAAGTAACAAACCTGTGAAAATTTTGGCTCAATTGGTCATCGAAGTTGCAAGAAAATAATGAAAGAAAAAACACCCTTGTTGCACAAGTTTGTGTGCTTTCAGATGCCTGAAAAAGGCTTCAGGCCTAAAGTCTTTTTCAGATTCAAATATTTTAGTGAGAAATTACCTCTTTCTCAAAAAGTACGTTACTTCAGAAGGAGTCGTTTCTCACAATGTTTTATACTATCAACAGCTCTCCGTTGCTCGTTACCAAGTAAGTTTTTATGCTAATATATTTTGAGTAATTACCAAACGTGTCCAGTGCCTTTAAGCAGTCCTTTCCTTTATTATTATTATTATATATTTATGTAATCAAGCAAAGGATGCTTCCTATAAGTGAACTAAATCACTGTAGCTCGCAAGCTTGAGGAAACCTGTAAACAAGGGTGCTTGCTGTGAACCAGAAACACCGGGGTTAACCCCTACTCTTCCGTACGATAAGTGTTCTGTGTTCTTTTTCCGTGCACTACCAATCCTAGTGTACACGGAACCTACGGCTTAGTGTCCTATCCGAAGGACACCATCCCGGCAATGTGAACAATATTAAATATGTCAAGAACTATACTTATATGACTCTGGAGTGTTTGTGTGTAGAGGCCTTAGCCCCTTCAGAGGTAAAGCTCCCGGTATGCACAGTGTGACGATGGAAGGGGTCATCAAGAACCAATGCCATAGCTGAGCCCCTGCTGACAGACTACCAGTTTATCGACATCCCTGTTGATTGCCCGCGGTAATCCTGCCGATAAAAACCCGCCATTAGGGGGCTTTTGTCTTCAGTTCCGAAAGTATTAAATCTTAGAAACTGGCCCGAACGGAAACTATGAATTTGACGTGACTTCACGGAATGTATTGTTAAAGCGGACCCACACCCAACCCAACCCCACCCCGAACCCAACCTCATCCCCCCTATAAAACAGCTACAGTCAAGGGGGAATTTTAAAAGCACAAACAAGAAGAATATTCCATGAACAAAACACGATTTGTCAGAAGAAGAACAAACATTATTAGGGACTTTTTAGGCGGCTGATGTGTGGAGAACTCTTGTTGGTTTGTTTATTTATTTGTTTGTTTGTTTGTTTATTAACTTTTTTATTATTCACCATTCACAGAGCTGCCAACATTGGCATCTTGCTTTTGGGAGATTTTTTACTACAACCAGGAAGATATTTAGAATTACATTCAACATAATAGGGAACCATTTTCAATAATCAGGGAGATTTTCAAAAATGTCCAAAGGAACATGGAAAGATTGGTTTATTTTCATGAAACTTTCAGCAGAATCTTGAGAGTTGTCAGCTTTGAATTCACCTGTTTGAGAACAGATGGCGTTGACAATGGCAACTAAGACACAGAATACTTCTACTTTTGAACAATTGCAATTGCATCCGACTCAAGCTCTGGTGGCAAAAACATCGGGGTGTGGGCTCGAATTCCGGTCATGAAACTTGCACCCTTGAGCAAGACACTCAACTAATTGCTTCTCTTCACCCAGGAGTAAATGAATACCGTAGGGCAGAGATGCTTACATATTATTTCATTAGCTTGATGCGCTACGTACTTGGGAGCACTTGCTCCCAGAGGAGCTGAGATGGTTTAGGAATGAAATACATGGCCCAGGATCTAGGATACCCACGGGGAGGAGTACCCGGGCGAGGGGTACCCATGATGAGGGATACCCTAGGGTGAGGGGTGCGGGGGTGAGGAGTACACAGGGTGAGGGGTACTCCCAGGTTGAGGTGTACCCAGGGTGAGGGGTACTCAAAGGGTGAGGGGTACTCAAAGGGTGAGGGGTACCCAGGGTGAGGGGTACTCCCAGGGTGAGGGGTACCCAGGGTGAGGGGGTACTCCCAGGTTGAGGGGTACTCCCAGGGTGAGGGGTACTCCCAGGGTGAGGGGTACCCAGGGTGAGGGGGTACTCCCAGGTTGAGGTGTACTCAGGGTGAGGGGTGCTCCCAGGGTGAGGGGTACCCAGGGTGATGGGGTACTCCCAGGTTGAGGTGTACCCAGGGTGAGGGGGTACTCCCAGGGTGAGGGGTACCCAGGGTGAGGGGTACACCCAGATTGAGGGATACCCAGGGTGAGGGGTACTCCCAGGGTGAGGGGTACCCAGGGTGAGGGGAACTCCCAGGTTGAGGTGTACTCAGGGTGAGGGGTACTCCCAGGGTGAGGGGTACCCAGGGTGAGGGGTACTCCAAGGTTGAGGTGAACCCAGGTAAGGGGGTACTCCCAGGGTGAGGGATAGGGCCTACCGATGTTGAGGGGTACCCAGATTGAGGTGTACCCAGGGTGAGGGGTACTCCCATGTTGAGGTGTACCCAGGTTGAGGTGTACCCAGGGTGAGGGGGTACTCCCAGGGTGAGGGGTACCCAGGGTGAGGGGGTACTCCCAGATTGAGGTGTACCCAGGGTGAGGGGTACTCCCAGGTTGAGGTGTACCCAGGGTGAGGGGGTACTCCCAGGTTGAGGTGTACCCAGGGTGAGGGGTACTCCCAGGGTGAGGGGTACCCAGGGTGAGGGGGTACTCCCAGGTCGAGGTGTACTCAGGGTGAGGGGTGCTCCCAGGGTGAGGGGTACCCAGGGTGACGGGGGTACTCCCAGGTCGAGGTGTACTCAGGGTGAGGGGTACTCCCAGGGTGAGGGGTACTCCCAGGGTGAGGGGTACCCAGGGTGAGGGGTACACCCAGGTTGAGGGATACCCAGGGTGAGGGGTACTCCCAGGGTGAGGGGTACCCAGGGTGAGGGGAACTCCCAGGTTGAGGTGTACTCAGGGTGAGGGTACTCCCAGGTTGAGGTGTACCCAGGGTGAGGGGTACTCCCAGGGTGAGGGGTACCCAGGGTGAGGGGTACACCCAGTTTGAGTAATACCCAGGGTGAGGGGTACTCCCAGGGTGAGGGTTACTCCCAGGTTGAGGTGTACTCCGGGTGAGGGGTACTCCCAGGGTGAGGGGTACCCAGCGGGAGGGGTACTCCAAGGTTGAGGTGAACCCGGGTGAGGGGGTACTCCCAGGGTGAGGGATAGGGCCTACCGATGTTGAGGGGTACCCAGATTGAGGTGTACCCAGGGTGAGGGGTACTCCCAGGTTGAGGTGTACCCAGGGTGAGGGGGTACTCCCAGGGTGAAGAATACTCCTAGGGTGAGGGATAAGGCCTACCGATGTTGAGGGGTACCCAGGTTGAGGTGCACCCAGGGTGAGGGGTACTCCCAGGGTGAGGCCAGGTTGAGGGGTGCCTCAGGGTGAGGGGTACCCCCAGGGTGAGGGGTACCCGAGGGTGAGGTGAACCCCAGGGTGAGGTGAACTCCATGGTGAGCGGTACCCAGGGCTAGGGGTACCCAGGGCTAAGGGTACCACAGGGTGAGGGATACCCCAGGATGAGGGGCATGCTCTTATTGTAGAAGAAATCAAGCTATTAATATTATGGTTTGGTAGGCACTCTGATTCTTGCAACCGTTGCCCAATTTTACATTGACAATGTACTCAGACCTCTGTTTACAATTGTGTGTGTGTGAGCGTGTCTATCCATTCAAACCGAGGACTTTAACAAAAGGGATCCGGGTGTTTGACAGAACGAGGACGTCCTCGCTTCATTTTCGTGTACAAACCCAATGGGGACATCGCTAAAAAAACTATGTCCAAACAATGGGAGAACAAAGAGAAGTCCTCGGTAAGCGGGATTTACAAACATGTGTGTGTGTATGGGTGTGTGGTGTGTGTCAAGACATGCTGGTTGGTACCTGACTGAAAAACAACGGCTTTGGTTATTCAGCTAATAGAATAAAGCACAACAGCCACAAGCCGTTAGCAAAAGACACTCAATCCAGACACAACCTAAATCAAGTAGGCAGGCGGTGAGCGAAGACAGACCCCAAGGGTGCAGTTTGTCGCGAGAGGGCTAAGTCGTGTAATACGCCACTAGGGACATTGTTAAGCACACTTGTTTAGCAAGACTGCTGACATACGCCAGGCTCCACAACGGGTGAAGATGAATGACAGGCTGGCCGCGTGGGCAGATTTGAGGGAGGAGGGTGCGGAATGGAACGTTTGGGGTTCGGGTAGAAGTACGGAGAATGGAATGGTGGAAGTTTTCAATTCCTCCCCCGTAAAATGGCAGGTTTCAAAAAAAGGTCGGCCCCACGTCACACGTGGTCATCGTGGCGTTCCAATAGTCACATTTCCCTCAACAAACAAAAGTTGTACAGTACTTATTTAAAATCGTATCCTACAATCGGGAAGATTTGCAAAATTGTTCTTCAGAACATGGACAATTTGATTTTTTTTCAGGGAACATTCTGCACAATCAGGGAGAGTTGGAAGCTCTGCTACCTCCATTCTATACAACGCAAATATTTCACTTCAAACGATTTCTCTTTGACCAATCCAAGATACACCATCGCGTCTCTTCATTCTCAAGTTGAAACAAACGTCACGTTCCCACGAACACAATTTGTGTCAAAGTTGTTGTCCCCCGTACCCGACCGAGCGCTATTCAATTCCTGACCACAATATTTACACGGCTTTCTCAATAAGTGACAACGGTCTTACATCAAGCTGCCACCGGGTACCCGTGACATTAAACTGGGGTATTGGAAGTGACCTATATAATCCAGGGTTCACCGAGCGACAAGGTGATCAAAAAGGGCGGGAAGAAAATGACGAGATAATAATGCTGGCATTTTGTGGCGAGCCAAGTATCAAGAAAACTGCTCTGGAGTTCATGCTTAGGATAGTGGGGAGATAATTAAATGTGCGAACGTGGCTTTTACAAGTTTGTATATATAATTTTCATAAAATGTTATCTCAGTATGTTGTAAAAGGGACAAGCTATAAAGCGCATACATTTCCATCCTCTAACTTTCAATAAAAACTTAATCATAGGTGCTCAAGTTTTACAGTGAAAACAACAACTATGAATGCTTTGTCAGGGATCCTGTGCACGTTCGCATATCACCACCAGGCTTATTTCGATTGCTACTATCAAAATAAGCAATGGCGATTTTGATGGGTTTTCCAACGCTATTTATTTGACCTTTAAAAGAGATTTAAATGAAGCAAAGAGTGAGTTCAACCAAAACATATAAAAACCTCAGAAGACGGAAATTTTCTGCACAAATCTGATCCTGTGCCACTAGTATATGAACTGACATTTTGAGAAGTTCAGGAACCAGACCTTTTCACAAAAGACAGAGGGATAGGTCTAGACTCCTGGAAGTCTTGTCCTGACTTTGTCGTCATCAAACAATCAAAAGATCAAAAGAGTGATCAAAAGCTTAGTTACTGTAATATATTCATAACCTCTACCAGAAGTGCTTCAACTTGCAGCAGTTTTGTTTTTGAGATCCAACTCTCAAGAAACTCCTCACCAGGGTCAAATCTCATGTCAAGTCTCATGTATTATTAGAGTTTAAGTCTCAAATGAAGTTTTAAGTACTTGGGGTCAATATCTTGTGTAAAGTCTTAAGTAGTTAAGACCAAGTCTCAAATGAAGTCCAAGGTCCTTATGGTCAAATCTTAAGTCAAGTCTAAAGTATTTGAGACCAAGTCTCAAATGAAGTCCCAAGTCCTTATGGTCAAATCTTAAGTCAAGTCTAAAGTATTTGAGACCAAGTCTCAAATGAAGTCCCAAGTCCTTATGGTCAAATCTTAAGTCAAGTCTAAAGTATTTGTGACCAAGTCTCAAGTGAAGTCCCAGGTCCTTATGGTCAAATCTTAGGTCAAGTCTAAAGTAGGCGAGACCAAGTCTCAAATGAAGTTTCAGGTCCTTACATGGTCAAATCTTAGGTCAAGTCTAAAGTAGTTAAGACCAAGTCTCAAATGAAGTCTCAGGTCCGTATAGTCAAATCTTAGGTCAAGTCTAAAGTAGTTAAGACCAAGTCTCAAATGAAGTCCCAGGTCCGTATGGTCAAATCTTAAGTCAAGTCTTAAGTCATTAAGAGCGAATCTCAAATGAGGTAAGTCCTATACCCTATAGGGTCAAATCTCAAGTTAAGTCTGAGGAGAGCAAGTCTCGGATAAAGTCTCGGATATAGGTCCCCAAGGTCAATGTTAAGGTCAAGTCTGAAGTACAAAGAGCAAGTCTCAAACAGTCTCAAAAACTTCCAGGCAACTCTCAAGTCCGGTCTGAAGACAGTCATTCAATTACTGGTGCATTTGCTCTAGGCTAATTAGCATGCCCACTTCGTTTTCACTTCCGAATCCTCCAATAAGTTTTGATGATAATTAATTGTTTTTACTCTTACTTTTTTTTTTTTTTTTTTTCATTTTAGATTTCCGTACCGTCATGAATTACAGACTTGAGATATAACAACAGAGTTCTCGGCTCGCGGATCTTGTTTACGTGAGCAATTCACAGCCGTCATATGCTAATATCTCATCTCCATGCACCTAAAGCCTTGGATTTGATGTGGCAGTGACTCTAATACCGTAGGTCAATTGCTTTGCCCTCCACCAGATGCGGTCGCAGTTGATAACTCTGCAATTGAAAGTTGTCCAAATGTTCACCCCGTGCTCCCAGGTTCCCTCAATTTGTTTTTAATGTGTTCTTTCACGTGCAGTACGTCACGAGTACCCGAAAAGTGCGCCATCTATCATTCGAGAGGTTTTCATGGAATCTCCACACAAGCATTCCCCCTTAACAGTGGTCCGCTGGCCAAATGCTAGTTAAAATACCCGAGGACCAGTCAAAATTCTCTCCAAGTGGTCCGGTTGACTAGTTCAGTGTTGAAAAGCATCCGTATTTAACATGAAATATGGACTAGTGACAAAGGTGATCGACTAGTGTAAAACGACAAGCGAACTGGCACTGCAATCCAGTCACTAAAAAATGAACAAACCCTACCCATCGCTCGGTGTATGAAAACTCGGCTTCTAAGCTGCTAGTGTATTTTTATTGCATGTATCCAGGGCCCCCAGGCAGAACAGTTCATTGAAAACTGATGGGGCTACCCTCGTTAAATAAGACAAAATAAATAAATAAATAAATAAATGTTCAGCTTCAAAAGGACTGTGCTTCTCAAAAAGCACCAACACGTGTACTTCTCTATCAGGTGTTAAACGTTTAGCTCGTTCAATTTATTTTCAATTTCTTGAGTGTTAAGTTGAACTCAGATGTCATTATGTGCAGTTGTGACAGGGCGACTGTGGTGTTACATATAGAATATATACGTCTGTGTACTTGTTTTGCTTATTGCACTATCGACAGGATGTCATTTCAGTAATAAAAAAAGAAACAAAGTATTACTAGTATTATTATAGTAAAATAATAGCAAGACAAGTAGATAAACACATGGTGTTACCGCAAACCAAATAATCATTGATACCTCACCATGCAATCCCATAAAGTATTACAAGTTACGATTAACGACTACGATGGTGAGTGTGCAACAAACGAAAAGTTGAAGAAAGTATAAACGGAAGAGCGTGAATCAATACGCGGGAAATATTTTTGAATATTAATTTTGAAGTGACCAAACTCATCACCCCTTCCCCGTCATAGCCCCACCCCATTCCGAAGTCTGATTTGTTTTTGTTTTTTAAACAAGCTTCAGAACCACCTTTCTAAGAAGGAGCAAGGGACAATGTTATTGTGAGCCAATAACAAAATAATACAAATTATAATAATTTAAGAAACATCTTTCTAAAAATTCGACCGCATCTGCAATATTTCATCAAGGAACCAACGTGTCAGAAGCCTAATGAAGGACCTCGTATCTCTAAAGGTTTAAAATATCATAATAAAATCCAACATTCACTAATAATTAGTTAAATATTAAAAATATGGCCTACTGAGCCTAGACAGAATTTAAATTTTGCAAACTTTGTAGAATGAGAAGAGCATTTTACAGTCTTGTGGTTTTATCCTCGTGCTAACATTAAATTGAGATTTTCCAAAATTAACAGAATGATTGAATCCAACCACAATTATGCAGCATCTAGCAACAGACTGAGTCAAACCTTCTCCTGAAGACAATCAGAGCGTACTGATTGAACCGTTGAGTTGTCGACCACCAGTTCCTTTCAGAACCAACACTAATCAAAAGAGATTTACACATGGTGCTACCGGAAACCTCACCCCATTATACTCTCACCATGCAAAGTTTCAAATCCCACACATATTCTTCCAAATAAATAACAAATAAAGACAACTGTGTTGAAGGGCTCTTCTCTCTTCAAATTCAAACAATGGCAACTCCCAAAAATAAAAATAAAACATTAATTTTTTTTTTTTAAAGTGTAGCATTTGTGGCGTGTCGTGGCCGAGCGGTTGAGAGCACCGGACTCAAGCTCTGGTGTTTCTGATCAGCAGAGTGTGGGAGAGTAGGGGTTAACCCCGGTGTTCCTGGTTCGCATAGCAAGCACCCTTGTTTACCTGTTTCCCCAGGCTTGCGAGCTACGGTGATTAAATTCACTTATGAGACATCCTTGGTTTCGTTACCAGAAATATAATGATAATCATCAGGTTTCCC
The DNA here is from genome assembly GCA_037783415.1 of Leptasterias polaris. NCBI lineage: Eukaryota > Metazoa > Echinodermata > Asteroidea > Forcipulatida > Asteriidae > Leptasterias > Leptasterias polaris. The sequence continues at coordinate 6,025,343 of JAZGTN010000015.1, read as the reverse complement.
GTTTATAATATAAAAAACAAGATCAATTCAAAATGTACATTTGAAGAAAAAATATAATCTACAAGGATAAAGTTGTTTACATTAACCCTCCTACTAGGGGGCCCATGAGGTTGATTGTGGAGCCCACTGTTTTACCATTCAAAACCATTTACACGCTTCACTGATCATGTACGGTTGGTTACACTTTGATACAATGACAAACTTATGCAGTGTGTACAAATAAAAGTCTATGGTCAAGAATGAGGGAAGGTTTTTGAATGGTTTCGAATGGACAATCAACAGGAGAGTCAAAACGGTTGAAGGACTATGGTACAACTCTACAACACTGAGTGTTAAAAGATGATTGATTTTTTTAAAATCATACCGAAGACAGTGTTGGATTTTATAAATACAATTTAACACAACAAAACAAAAGATGCAAAGAGACCAAGACATTTATAATGCCTACCTTGTTCTTGAAGTCTTCTCACGATCGCCTCGATAGTAAGCTTGAAGGAACACAACATCTCAGTACCGTGGCATCCACACTTAATGCGTCCTGAAGCAACTCTCAGAAGACGGTAGGCAGGGAGACAACTTTATACGCTGCAAGTTTCCACTCGAGAACCTCAAGAATGAGCCAACCACGGCTGGACATCTTCATCTAACTAGTGAAGAGAGAGGAAGGAAAGAAAAAAGAAAAAGAATGCCACTTTTTTGTCAGACAATTCTCTTAGTAAACAGGTGAGGATCAACGGAGAAAGTTGACTAAGCCCGTCACCAGTCATGACATGACGGCCTAACCCACGCCTGGAGCAATCCGAATCACCCCGGGGCTATCAAACATCTTACACCCTATCCTAAACAGCTTGGAGTAGCTGAGGGTTAAACAAAAAATAGGGACGTAAAAAAAAGACACCCTTATCAATCTAGATTGGATGACATAGCTTGGGCTAGGCCGCTCCCTTGTAAGCTCCCGTTGGTCTGAACACAACAGTGGCAATCGCCAGGCTGGGTTGTTAAATAGCAAAGTGTATACAAAGTTCAATTTTGAAGTTGACAAGTGTAATGAGATGCTTAAACGGAATCGGAAGTGCCATGACTGATGCGAACTCACTACCAATTTTTTTTCTTCCCAATTGTAAAAATTCCAACTTTGAGAGCGTTGACAAGGATAGTTCAACACTCACGCTGGTTGCGTTGACATCTATATGACGCAAGATGATTAAAAGCAAGCGGATACCATCGGTAATTGTCAAAGACCAGTATTCGCACTTTGTGTGACCCAACATATACAAGGAATCACAAACCAGTAAAAGTTTCAGCTCAATCGGTCATTGGAGTAACGAGAAAATAATGGGGGGAAAAGATTATTTTCGCTGTTTTCAAACATCATGTGTTGTTTTACTCATTTCTCAAAAACTAGAGTATTTCAAGCTAACATATTTCAAGGGAAGTTTTCCACCATGAACCATCTTTATACCATGGAAGTGCACATCAACTGTGAACATCGATGTTGTGCACACCCTCTAATGGGATGGGTACCTGACTGGGGGTAAGTGCAGTTTTGGGTTTGTTTGTTTGTTTGTTTGTTTGAGTGTTTTTGTTTATTTTGTGGTGTTTTGTATAGTTTGTTTGTTTGTTTGTTTGTTTGAGTGTTTTTGTTTATTTTGTGGTGTTTTGTATAGTTTGTTTGTTTGTTTGTTTGTTTGCTTGTTTGTCTTAGTTTTGTTTTTTGTTCTTCTGTTCTTGTTTGGATTTATTATGCGGGTATTTGGGTCTTCTTTTTAATGGTTGCACCTGTTTTCCGTCCTATACTTCCTCAGTATATATTTTAAACAGTGTGCCTGAAACGGTGGATACTCTTCAATAAACCTACCACGTCTTATTTTGTGATTGAAAAGTAATTTTTTTTCTGCGAAATATCTATGTCTGGTCATTTCTACCCCCATGGTCAGAGTGCTAGTACGACAGGTAGGTGATGGGAGAGTGCATTTGATGATGCAAGCATGGACACTCTGCGTATGTCGTGAGAAAGATACTTGGCTATACGGCCATCGCCCGATTTGTCCTTTGAAAAACTACAGGTAGCATAGCAAGTATAAGGGCAGCCATTTTGAACATTGCTTGTTATTCAAATATTTGATGGTTTCATAGCCAAACAAACTGTGTGCCAAACTCCATGATTGTATCATCAACCACCCCCCCCCCCCCCAAATATGTCCCTTATCTGCCCTCTGCCGTTTACATGCATTTAGCCCTCAACGAGTAACGTGCGTAGTACACTAAAAAGTAATATTTTTAAGTCATTTGCATCGTGACGGTTAAAATGTTTTGTGGTGTATCACACAAAAGACCTAGAAGTTGAAAATTTTATATTTCTAATATTTAGTTTTTCTAGATTCTTTGTTTGCTTAGTTGTTTGTTTGTTTGTTGTTTCTTTGTTTGTTTGTAGGGTTGTTGGGTTGTTTGTTTGTTTGTTTCTTTGTTTGTTTGTTTGTCTTCCAGGGTTTTTGCGGTGTGTATGATCACTGTCGCCCTTGCCGTGGGGCAGAATTCCAAACTTCAGGTCTAGTTCGAAGAAATGTACATTTTTTAAGGTTCATTATTTGTATTATACCATTCTGTTATTATTAGTCCAAGAAATTCCTATGTATTTAGCTCAAGCTCCTCGTATTAACCCGCCAAATTGAAGGATCGATGTTGTCATTAATTTAGACAAATTGAAGCCGGGGAAATCTCCGCCACTACCCCGAGTCTGTGTTGCCTCAAAATAACATGTCCTTGTCGTCTGGCGGCCAAAAGGTGAAATAAAGTTGCTTATTTACTTCTTAAGCATTTATTTATGTTAGCGAGCGTTTCACAGAGAGTTTTTATTCTTGGGGAGTCAGACTAAAAATTTGCTGGCTTGGTAGAAAGTAGAAATCTAAAATATGGGTAAATTAAAACAATAGTTGAAAGAATATTGCCTAGATGAAGCGAGAATCCTACATGAACAACTTGTTTATTTATTTAGTTATTTTTTTTGGGGGGGGGGGGGGCGTAGAAATAATGCGGATTAAAAAAAAGATGAGGGCGGGGACGATCAACTGGGTCTTACTTGGCCTAAGAGTGTTGTTCCCGAAGAACAGTCACTTGCACAAAGTAAATTTCCAAATCGTAAAGCCAAAATTAAATTATTAATTTATTGACAAATCTCGATTCTTTTGTCGATCTCGTCAATCTTTGGTCAAAACAGTTTCATTTATCACAGAGGGAAGTATTCCGTACGCTTATCTAGTACTGTAGAAACTTTGAATAACGTTTACCAACATGGAAACAATATGAAGAGTTTTTGGTGGATCTAGGAACAACTGGTGGTGTAACAACTCGATGTTTCAGCTTTCAACCAATCTGTTCTGACGATCTTCAGCAGAAACTCATGTACATAGCTGCCCTTTACGAAACTGTCATGATTCTGTATTTATTATTGTAATTACTTAAGCTTCAGTGTCGTCAAATTGAATATGAAAATCGATAAATCACAAAAAGCACTTTTGGATAATTCAACACCTGCAGTTATTTAAAAAGGTATACAAAAAAGGTTTTCCTCGTCTCAACAAATCTGTTATTAAAAACTCTCAGTGGTGTCGTCACAATGTCGGCTCAAAAATAACATATTATTGGCAAAAGTAATCACAATGAGTTGTATTGGATATCCCACAAATCATTATTTGTTTATCCCGAGGTGCCTTCACAAACCCGACCAGTGGCTATCTTCGTGTAGTACCGGCGGTTGTATATTAACTTGTATATAAACAATACAGCCCACGTGAATGTAATTGCCCAGTACCTAAAATAATGTGTTTATACATAGAACATTTGACTTTATATCAGTACGGCTCCACGATTATATTGTCTACACCCACGCGATCCTTTTCAACGGTTTTAAAGGTAGTGTCATACTTTGGTAATGAGACCCCAAAAAGAAGTAGTATAATCTTTATTAGAAATCCTACCGTACTTGTTATACAGGGTGCGTTCGATTAGCTTCCCCGGGTCGACCCCGGTCTGCTCATCCAGGTGAGCCCCTGACACGAGCTAATCGAACGCCAACTCCCCATCAGCATTCTTGGGACAGCCGACCGGAACTCCTTTCTTTGTGTACATTACGTTCGAAACTTTTCGTGGATTCACGAAAAGATCGTAAAATAATTATTCTCAAAGTAAAACTGCAATGTAAAATAATTTTACAAGCCCGCAGTGATACAAAGGTACCCGGCTTCGAATAAAAAAAATACTTATTGCTAACAAAAAACGCTGTTTTAATGGTGAAAATGTGTGTCAAACTTCCTGAAAATGTCCCGCTGAATTACAAACAAAATGGTGGCCATTGAGAAAGTTTTTCACCGTGACGTCATGAACCAGGGTCAGCCCCAAGTAACCTGCTCCACAAGCAGGGCACTTGTGAGTCACGACAATGACGTCAAAGCTAATCGAACGCACTGGGGTCAGACCTGGGTCGACCCGGGGAAGCTAATCGAGCGCACCCATTGATGGTAGGCCTAATGGTAGTATACAATTATACAGCCTGTGAAATCACTACGTCTGAAGTGCCCCCGTTGATTTCATTTCATTTATTAATTCTGGTTGTGAAGCCAAGGACTCTCAGAAAAGCGAACTTAATCACTACTAGCCAAGAGCCCCGTGAAGATAAGACAAAGAAGGAAGTTTCAGTTTTAGATGTGGGAGGAAAACCCCAGACAACTAACCCAGGGAAAACCCACAAAATCAGGCAGGGACTGAAAACCCAATCTACATAGTGCCCCTGATGGGTGGAAGGCGATGCAAGATACCTCTACACCAACCTGACCGCCCTAAATTAGAAATCAATAAAAGTATGTCAACAAATGTGAATCTCCAACAAGCAGCACTGGAAAGACGGACTGTGGGTGCAGTATCAGTGACTCCAGCGGGATACAATTTGAGGAGGAGACCACAGTCAAATGCCTATGTCTAAATAGAGAGAAAGTTCGCCTCTGTTTAGGCGACCTTTTGAAAGTGCCTTGGTGTTCGTCTAAATGCTGCCCTCAGTACGACCGGAGATCCGGTTGGTACCCACTGTGAACGAGGACAGTGCTTGTTCGTATCGCTAAACGCAGATGGATTCGACGTTCGGTGAACATTATCTACATTTTTTTTTCTCTCTCAACAAGTAGACACTGTATTGAACTGGCGGTTTCACAGGTGACGTTTTTTGTGTTTTTCTCGATAATTTTGCCTGTAAATCGGCATTGACGTTAACAAAAACCAAAGGACGAACCTACCTTTAACTGCTATTTTCAACCCGCGTTCCTTAAAGTCAACATTCAAGTTTACCGCCATTTTTTTATGAACCATATCGAAATAAACACTAACACTCTCGCGTTGTTAATTATAGTAAAAATTCAACATGCCTGTCCAGAAAGCATTGCTTTCGTGTTTATTGCTCCATACACATTCCCACATGTCCCCTTACAGAACAACTAAACTAATCACAGAGATATTTAGGAATTGTAAATAGTAGAAAATTGACGTCATACGGAATGGTGCGCGTGGTCACAGGCCACACATAACCTGATCAATTCTCAGCCCGCACTGACGTTTAACTTTAGTGACGCTGCGATGACTGCCACCGAACTCTCGCACGCAATAAATAAACAGGCATCGATAGCGGTCTTTACGGGAGAAGTTGAATTCCTCCACGCCCGTATTGGAAACCCATTCATAGCTTTTATTAGACTACCAGGATCAAAATCTCTTCTGTTCTACGACCTGAAGAATTAGAAACAAACGTGTGGGGATTGCAATGAGCTTGGAAGTATCAGTCAACATGCGTGTATAAAGTACCGATTAAAGTTTTAAACGACGGAATCATTATAAAAATAGGTACTGCTAATTGCCATTAGCATAAATGGCACAAACTGCCATTAAATTAAACGTGTTGTCAGTATTAAACAAGACCTGTAAATCACGATGAATGCACTTTGTTTTATCAACCGAGGATGAATCAGTAGTCTCATCCCTTCTTGGTTTAAAATATGTGTGCACTGTTCATATTGCAGACTTTAGGGACACGATAAAGGTGGTGGCAGAGTGATATCATCACCTTTAAATGTTCCAAAGGCTTTTCATGAATGTTCGGTATTAATGTTACACCTCACAGACGTCCGGATGTTGTTGTTTTGGATAAAAGACGGAGAAGGTGTGTCATCCCATTGATTGATATAGCTGTGCTGGGTGATGTAGAGGATAGCTTCAAAGGGGGGATTGGGAAATGATCCAGAACCTCTGTGGCAAGTGAGGGAGATGAAGGTTATTCTCGAGGTGGCAGGGTTTTGGGCACTTGGCATCAACCCGAAGGCACTGGAGCGAGAGACATTTAGATGAGATCTGGGCTCAATTTCATGGCTCTGGCTTACCGTAAGCAAAGAATCGGCGCTTACGGTAGCAGGGAATTCCGCGCTTACGTCAGGCGTATTTCACGGGTTAGCATGGAATGTTTGCTTGTGCGCTTGCGTAGTCCACGTTACTACTACTAGGCATTCTACGCTTACACAGCTAGCGCAGAAGTTCGGCCCTTGCTCGGTAAGTTGAGAATGGTGATTGCAAGCGCAGAATTCGGCGGTAAGCAGAGCCATGAAATTGGGCCCTGTTGCGGAATGCTTCCCTTTTGGGACAGCAATGATCCTGCAATAGACCCTCGGGATCTACGGCTACGGGACCGTCGCCACAACTCGAAGGTGAAATAAGATATGTCTTGTGTGCGTTATGATATCGCAAACTAATAATACCATAACAAAAATGTATTTTGGGCTTTTAAACTGAATGTATCAAAGTGCTACTCCTGTTCACTTTGCCTTATTAGCATTCCTGAAACCATATCAACTCCTTTGGAGTACGCAGTACCGGCAGCCAAATGGCCGCATAGGTTGCTAATCAGTCACATCAACAATTCAGTGAACGATTTCCCTCGTAGGCCCCATAGCATAGCAAAATACTACACAAATTGTATCAGATGCTGTTTACTCAAAAAACACAATTAGCTATACTCAATATTAGCATTTAGTGTTCACAGTACAAGTTAAGTCTGCAAAATGTTGGACAAAATCTTTCTCCACAAGCCCTACCCTTACAGGTACCCATTTACTCCTGGGTTATGAGAAACAATTATGGTTAAGTGTCTTGCACGAAAGTCACGACTGGGATTCGAACCCACGACCCGATGACTCTGTCTTTACTTGAGAGAGTCCGATGCCCAAAACTGCTTTACAACGCGCCTTTCAACTTTTTGACAACATTATTGTTAATCTTTATGGGTGATCAATAATTTTGACTATAAAGCTTATCATTAATATGCCTGATTGATATTGCACTTGAATTCTTATAGTTGTTATCGATTGTCAAAGATTTACGCAGCTGGGATTTTTTTTTCCTTCTTCGACTTCAGTCGTCACTCATCAGTGATCTACACGGTTGCGAACTCGCGTTGATATGCCTATATGAAAAACTAAAATTGATTTCCACAGCTTGCTGGTGTTTATGCCGACTGTACGTGATCGTCCGTGCAGTGCCAGTTCAACTAAGGTTCAACCTCTCTCCGATGGTTCTGTTCAGTCCCAACCGTAGAATCATCCCAACTATAGACGATGTAACCTTTATTTACAAAACAAGTGACCTTGTATATTCCAGGACCTTTCTGGCAGGCAAGATACTGCACTGGTCGTGTGGGACTTTTAACAATTTGTGTTAAAATGTACACATAAATTCAAGAGTTATATAAAAGTAACAGCTTAACAAGTTTTACAATCTCCCCCCCCCCCCCCCTTTTAATGTTTTCTTCCTTTGGGCTGTGTACAAATCATACCAGCATGAAGTCCAGGCTCTGTGGCTCTTTTGCAATTATGTGACGTCACAGTTCTTATGATCTATAGTTGGGCTGTTCCAACTGTGAGACACAAGTTGGAACCGTTCCCAACTATAGTTGGGACGCATCCACAATTGGGACGGAAAAGTTGGGTTCAACCTCCAACCGTTGCCCCAAGCTAGGGCTTTAGCCAATCGGTGTAGGTGTGAACGCAATCACGTGACACGTCAGTCAGAATCCAACTTTGTGCCTGCATTCAAAACAGCTGCAGTCAGAAAAAAAGTTCGACAAAAATCTTCAAGTGGCAAACAAAATAATAATAATAATAATTCAGAACACTGGACTTCGCAGTCGGCCAGCTTTGAAAAGAAGGTGGCCGCTTTATTGTGGTCAAATTACCATTTGCCTTTCCTCTTTCCTGTACGTGCGTTAATGCAAGGAATAGGAATAAAGCTTTTTGGGGGAAAGTGAAAGTGAAATTATAGATATTGTGTTTATATTTGGAAAAAAAGTACACACTGTCTTTTTTTTTTTTTTATGAGATATCGCCTAACTCACAAGGCCACGGACGGCCACTCAAGGTGAGGGCTACACATAACTGATTTGGGCTATCAACCCAAATCAATTGACACCAGGGGCACGTTGCCTCCTACTCCTGGGGCTGAAACAGGGTTACCCCCTTCACAGTCCATAAGGATGTAGGCATGGGTATCATCCACTAGGAGCCTGTCTGGTAGAGCAGAATGCACTACCTTCCCAACTTTTTCGAAGCAATCATGGTTAAGTGCCTTGCTCAAGGGCACAAGTGTCATGACCGGGTATCTAACCCACACTCTGCTGCTGAAAACACCAGAGCTTAGGTCCGGTGACCTAGACCGCTCGGCCACGACACGCCATAGAAATTATTAATTAAAAAAACAATAATTCTATTTAACCCTCATTTTGCAGTATTTTGTTTTATAAAGTATTTATATACGTCTCAGAGATCCAAGTATACTCGGTACTCGGCTGTTGAACTCAGTACTCAGATATCAGAATACTTGGTACTCGGACACTTGTACTCGTTCTCGGTGGCCCAAGTATTTCCCCTCGAGTAATTAGTATTTTATGGTTATGTAAAGGAACTGAACACGTTTTGTAATTGTCAAAGACCAGTATTCTCACTTGGTGTATCCCAACATATGCATAAAATAACAAGCCTGTGAAAATTTGGGCTCAATTGGTCATTGAAGTTGCAAGAAAATAATGAAAGAAAAAACACCCTTGTTGTTGTACAAATTAGTGTGCTTTCAGATAGGAATAAAAGGCTTCATGCATTTTCATGCATGAAGTCTTTTATTATTTTATTGAGAAATTACCTCTTTCTCAAAAACTACGTTACTTCAGAAGGAGTCGTTTCTCACAATGTCTTATACTATCAACAGCTCTCCGTTGCTCGTTACCAAGTAAGTTTTTATGCTAATATATATTTTGAGTAATTACCAAACGTGTACAGTGCCTTTAATCATAATCAATATTATTGGCAACTCTTGCTGCAAGTGTGCATAAAGTCTGCTCGATGGTGAGTGTTACTACGGTGTTACTAACGTTGTAGACTATTCCGTCCAAGTCTACCTATAAGAGAGAAATACGTGTCCCTTATCTTATCAGGTATAATGTCGGGTTTAAAAGAAAACTCCAAATATTTACGGAGCTCAATTTACAGTCATATCATATCCCTGGTTTATCCTCTGGCCTTCTCGGTCTCTCAGCCCTTCTACGATCATAAGACCAGACCAAAACTGGTATTTGTCAGCAGCCGACCACATGGCAACCCTTCACTAAAGGGGAAAATGAAGGCGCAGGGATTACTGCGCGGAGGGAGCGTGCCGCGGACCCCAAACCAAAAAAAAACCAAAAAAAAAAACCTCACCTCCGTGGGGCTCTCAAACTGGTGACTGACAAGACAGGTTGAGTGACGGGTCACAACTGACTGACAGGCACAACAACAAACAAAAGTCACCACAGCGTTACCTGATTGGTGGACTGGTGGAAAAGTGGGGGTGCTTTTATACGCAGCAAGTTTGATATTATTTTTTCAAAAAGACCGCAGCCTTTCCGCAGACCTGAGACAACTTGCACAGAAATGACATCCAAATAAAATCTAGTATGATATGAGGTGTCACGGTGTATATTCGAGTATTTGGTTTCGTGGTTTATCAGATAGTTGAAGCCAAGTTTAATGTCACACCCTTTGGTATTCGGGTCACCTTTATCTGGATATACTAAAATAATGCAGACGTGATAAACAGAGGTCACGTCAGGGGAGTATGCATTCTATTTAAGACTATGACTGTCTCCACACAACGAAAATCCCACACCCATTCCTTTAAACCGATCAATGTGCGATTGCATTGACGAAATGCATGTATCCATTTTGTTTGGGAAGCTAGTCAAGAAGATTGCACACCGTTTGGTGTCCGGCTGAAAGCCACATTATGGATACCAAACAAAGAAATACAATTTAACATTTATTATTGGGGTGTTAACATAAGACTAATTTCTACCAACACAGAGAATTTTGATTCTCCATTGGGTATCTCTATAGTGACAACACACATGGCGTCAATTTTAAACAACCCAGTTTTTGCAGTGTACTTTTTGTCACAGCAACAACAGAAGGTCATAAGCAATAAAATGGTTCCTCAAAAAATGTGGAATTACTGTTACACTGTTGGTTGTTAGAATTACCACCGAAGACATGTTTTCCAATTCCCATGCAGAATTTAACCATCCTATAATGACTTATGAATAGCAGAAAACCGGTCAAATTTTCAAGCTCAGTTTTCTTGAAACTCAATTTTGGAAATTAAGTGCTTAACGGCCTTTTTCTGGGTATACTTTCTTTGCGTCATTTTCCCGGTCCACACGATGACATGGACAACTTCTGCTCTTGATTTTGGCATATTTATAAAGGGTCACGATGAGGTCACGAGATTTCAAACGATGGACGCTTGACTTGAGCTGGACTTTTTTTTTCTCTGACCGACTTAGTACTCTTATGATATATATAACAGGCTAGAATAACTTATCTTTTAGCGCATACCGCAGTTATTTCAGCAGAGATTTGACGTCAGGTGACGTGAGGTCATGTTATATAACGTCAAGTGCTACAGAGGGTGCAACAAAATGTTCCATTGTTTCTTGGAAAAACAATGCAGTGTTTGTACAACGGGTGAAATTAGTCGTTATTTAAAGGTATTCGTACAGGAATTGAGAGCTGACAATTTATTACTAGTTGCACACAGTTCACACAGTTCTATAAACATGAAACAACACACATGTGAGTACTTAGGCTTATAAACCGTTGTGTGATTCAGGAGAAAATAGTCAAAATCCATGGACAATTTTCAACGTGAACCACCTTGTCCTTAATTTTGGTTGTAACAACCGAAATCAACAACAGTCTGCGTTTTTTAGGTCTCCAGATACAGTTTTCTCTAAGATGACTTCATTTCAGAAAGAAATATTTCACAGAAAACAAAATGGTTCTACTATGAACTTCACAATGATTATGCCTTCAGACTGAAATTAAACAATGATGCATAAACTGTGACATCCTAACTAGATCCTGTTCCCACTGGGTTGACAATGCGACTACTTATCGTCCCCATTGCCAATCTCTGTTCACACTACATGAGCAAATTCTCAGAATCCACAATTCGGCTCCATTTACTCCTCCCCTACCCCCAGGAATGCTGCCATTTTTAAAATTAGACCAGACGACGTTTTTCTCAACGGGGAGTGGAGTAAGATCTGAAGTTTTGTTGACAATTTAAGGCACCCCTGGTCAAAGCATTCCTTTCTATAGTGGTGTTAAACCTTTTTTCTGTGGGATAGATCGTTACCCCATAGAGAAAGGGCTCCTTTCTCTATGGTTACACTGACCTAGTATTTTCTTTACTGCTCGATGAGCTTGGCGTGTCGTGACCGGACTCAAGCGCCGGTGTTTCTGATCAGCAGAGTGTGGGTTCGAGTCCCGGTCATTGCACTTGTGTACTGGCACAAGATACTTTGCCATAATTACTTAAAGGCACAGTACACGTTTGGTAATGACTCTGAAAATTAATGGCAATACAAGCTTACTTGGTAAGAAGTACAGCAGCTTTGGGTAGTATAATGAATTTTGAGAAACTTTTAACTTCGAAGTACTACGGTTATGGAAAAATATATCACCTTTTTCCCCCAAAAATTTGAATCTGAGAAACGTTTCTGTCAGAAACGCTTCTCAGACTGTGTATTCCTTATGGGGAATATTCTTCCTGCGTGGAAATATTCGCTCCGGTTTTTCGGTGATATCTCAAAAACGCGACCACCTTTTGAAGTGAAATTTTCACAGGTTAGTTTTATTGTACGTACCTACATTTATATAGGATTAACACAATCAGTAGGCTCCAATTACCAAACGTATGCAGCACCTTTAAGGATTAGTTATGGTCGTAGGTCCCGTGTACTAGGATTGGTAGTGCACGTATAAAAGAACCCAGAACACTTATTGTGGAAGAGTAGGGGTTAACCTTGGTGTTTCTGGTTCACATAAACAAAATAGCAAGCACCAACGTCTACAGGTTTCCTCATGCTTGCGTGCTGTGTAACAGTGAACCAAACAAATTTGGACATCCCCAGAAAATGATTCAATATCAGATACTGCATAACGAAATATTAAATGGTAACCTATGACCTACATAAAGTTATTTTTGATATCACTTAACATTTGATAACACGTCATCCTATACACCATTCTGATAAAACCTTTCCGATAAAAATTAAAAATATTAGAAAGGGCATTTCATATATTGGCCACCGTTTTATGTCATGCATCCTATCGTAGAAGGAACCCTAAATGCTGAAATTCATTGCAAAAAAGTTACCCGACTAAATTGAGATTTTTCTTATTGGTTCTTTCGAAGCCAGGGCTTTGCCGCTTCGGCTACATCTTAGGCTCCGTCCGCATGTTTGGAGACCCGTACCGAAAATAACCGACGAAGCCGCAATCGTGATTTCGAGAAGGCCCCTACAGATGGCGCAAAGTGTGCAAGAACTTACTTGTAGGAACGAGGTTGTGGCTTCCGGTCTCAAACTTTTAACTATGCAAATCTCTTCCTCCTCAAAACAATTCGAATTTTTAAATGGCAGAATTGAAGTTGTGTGGCGACATTTTAGAAAACTCAGAAACGGAAACACCGAGTTTTGATGACAGATCCGAACAATTCCCTTCAAAAGGGTGCATTCAATCGTCACTGATGGACCATTTAAAAAAAAGTTACAACCACTGAAAGGAGTTCTGTACACGCGAAGTCTCCTCATGGCTCAATACACATGGTCGCATCACGTGTTTTTACGGTCAACTTGAAAGTCGTGAGCGTCCCGTATGAACAATGGGTAGAGCGCCACCTGCGGTGAGCGTTTTTCTAACCTCATAAATTATTACCATCATTGGGTTAATGTCTATAACGTTTTGATACAGTGCGTGTCATGCATCGGCTCCCAATACAACGATTACACAGGATCCATTAAACCCAACGCCAAGCTTCACTGGATGAGAACTCTTTGACTCTGTCGCATTTATCAAGAGACTTTCCTGGACCTGATATTACCATAAAGCAGGGATGAGATTTGACGAATGTGAAAATTCATTTTCCAAAATATTGCATAGAGGCCTGGGTTTCCCCTGGCCCTTTGACCCAAAACATTCAAGATATAAAGTTCAGGAGGTTTACAGACTCTGTGTGCATCACCAGATATACAAAACTAAATGTTTGGACACAATGTGGACTATTTCTTTCGCCCTGTGGTAATTGCTTCACTTCTTCCATCAACATTTAAAAGGCTCGAGGAGAGTTTGAGGGGAAGACACATTCTGAATCAGGAAACATTCCTGTACCGACAGGCCTATATAAATTAAAAGTGATAAAGATATTGTATCCATCTGTACGGTGTCTACTTGTTTAATGTATTACGCAAGTCGCCAACTCAAACTTATGACCGTAATTTTTAAGTCCTGGTCCTATGCATGGACTGCGATGAAAGACTGATTCGTTGTTCAAATATGTTAATATTTTGGATAGTTTGAATTTGAATTATCGTACCGGTCTAAGAATGCACACTAATTTTCCACACTAAAACAAACAACAAACATGACAGAAATAGATAAATAGTCACGTCAGCTCGATTGCCTTTCAAAATGCAAAGAAAATTCTTTAAAATTAAGAATTTAACAATTATGAACGTTTTTCAGTGATGTCCATTTGGGATGTGCCAGTTAGACGCATTCAATATTACTGCAGCAGAGATCAGAAATATTATTAAGACTCCACGACGTTGCTGTTAATCTTGAATAATTACAATATCTCACCTATTTCATCATAATGAGCTTGCTTTGAGGTAGGTAGGGTACATCCAATTCTAATATCCAAGATACTCCTTCAAACAAAAGTCATTTTCCACAACTCTGTTATTAGTCCGAGGGAGAAATGGATCCGGGCAAGCGCATGGAGAATTTGTCGTCTCTTCGGCCGTGTCGTCTTGAGCTTCTATCGCTCATCACTGTTTACGGTAGTGTAACTCGGGGCCGTTTTTATACACCGAGTGTTCAGACCGGTGGACTCATGGGGGACGTAGAGGCGCACGCCTCGCTCTCTATCACGGGTGTCACTCACCTGTCAAGAACGTCAACACACTGCGTTTATAAAGCTCCCGTCACAAGACACATGCAACTTCATCAAGGTGTTAAGTTAAACATTCGGCTGGGGGTTTTACCGGGGGTGATCTGTAAACAGTAGAGCATCCGGCTTGCCTGCGATTTATAACTTCGCATCCATCACACACACGCAAAGACTGTGTAGGTAGGATTCAACGGTGGTTAATGGTTTGACAATTTGTTGGACTTGAACGCTATACACACGTTTAAAATGTTTAACCTCTTCAACATAGTTGGCTCCCTTGGGGCCCGTGGGTACCACCACCAACGTCAAAGTGATGACACGAGAATGTTGCGTGATTGGCACATGGTTGGGATGGTGAAGTGGGTGGCAGGGAGGCAGGGTGCCGGAGAGCTGTCAAATGAAGGTTGTTGGTGAGCAGAAACATAGAGAGAGTCCGTTCGCGAGGTGCAACAGCTTCTCTATGGTGTAACAGACGCATTAAAACCGCATCAAACTATTCTTAGACGGAAACGGAATGATCTGCAGTTTAACAGCCAATCACACATAGAAGAATAAAGCCCTTTTCAGACAACAACGTTTAGTTGGGGGTACTTTGCGTAGTTTTAGCATGGTTGTTGTGAAATGTTACAAACTGCACTTCGAGTGAAATGACAAAACATGTTTCCAAGGTACCTTGTGAAATCTTCCCCAAAACGAGAAATACACAATTGAGATTTTGTGGAATTTTGTGAGACGGGATGACGTTGACAAGACTTCACACACACAAACACACACAAAAACGGCTTTTATTGAAGTGCGGGCTGATAACGACATATCAAATTCACAATTTCAGTCAATGATAGTTAAAAATGACAATCGTCCATTGGTTGTTTTTTTGTTTGTTTTGTTGTTGGGGAGAGGGGGTATGCAAACAAGCCCAAAAGGCATTCTTGGTATATAAGGGCTACAAGAAGAAAACATATATCAGATTAAAAATAACTCAGGGGAATTGAAGATAGGAACTGATATTTCTCTTAAAACAGTTCAGATTGTAGGATGGAGGGACATGTGCACCAACGCAAAGAGTTCAAAAGAGATGCAGTACGTGAAAAATAAAGAATGACTCTCTGTTTGCTGTATAGGTTGGAACCCATTTCCATAACTAGTCATAGATCCAGGCGTTACTCTGTGTATTTCTTTACACTTCGCCAAGCATTCTCGCGTAAAGTCTTGGGACAAAACTACTTGTAAATTGCAAAACCGGCACGTCATTCAGCTGAGTTTTAAGATTTTGTAGATAAAAGAATTTCATATAAAAAATTACCACTCCAACGAAAATGTTGGACCTTGAACAATCAAAGAGGAAAGTGGTGATTTCTTTATAATGCCAGGGTCAAAGTTTCAAATCCAACTTATGTATAGGCTAAGGCAAAGTTTCAACAGCTAGATTCAATTGCTTTATCCCATTAGAAAATTAAAGTCCTGATTAAGCCTGTTAATTGAAAAATAATATTATTATCAATTGCTATACGCTTTAATGATAACAGGTATACAGCAAGAACCTTCATCTACGGCTGATGAAGCGTTACTGGCGGGTATGTACTGGATCTCCAGTGGTATCCAACCGGCTCGGTATGACGGGTGCCCTACCCATGTTTTTCAGCCTTAAGTACTCTATCACCGGGAGATCTTGCACCCTGTCACTCGATGGCTCTGAGCCATTGAACAGCGCTTAAAACTGACAAGGTCGACACAACTTTAAAGAGATACCAAAGAGAGGAAATGGTACGATATGTACTTCTTATCAGCAAAAAATCGGCCAAACCCTAAAACGACATATTTCAAAGGAAACATTCTTTTGTGGAAGCCGATCAAGGCATTTGTTTTAAACAGCAATGTTTATTTAGTTATTCTTTTGCTTAAAGGCACTGAACACGTTTAAAGGCACTGAACACGTTTTGTAATTGTCAAAGACCAGTAATCAGTATTCTCACTTGGTGTATCCCAACCATATACTTAAAATAACAAGCCTGTGAAAATTTGGGCTCAAGTTGCAAGAAAATAATGAAAGAAAAAACACCCTTGTTGTACAAATTAGTGTGCTTTCAGATAGGAATAAAAGACTTCATGCATGAAGTCTTTTATTATTTTAGTGAGAAATTACCTCTTTCTCAAAAACTACGTTACTTCAGAGGGAGTGGTTTCTCACAATGTTTTATACTATCAACAGCTCTCCGTTGCTCGTTACCAAGTAAGTTTTTAAGCTAATATTTGTTTTGAGTAATTCCCAAACGTGTTCAGTGCCTTTAATATTAATAATGCTACTGTATTGCTTTTGACAATATCTTAAATTGGGCCTAACGATGTAGTGTAGTTTTGATAATGTTTACAACTATGTATTCTGTAACGTAGCAAGAGCACTTTTGGTGATTTTGTTTGTCTGTTATGTCTTCCTTGGGGGGGGGGGGGCTGCATTGGTCTTTTGGAACATTTTTGGTACTGTTTTATTCCCTTTTAAGTATCGCTGACGCTTGAGCTCGTGGTATTTCGGAACACGCTGGTTTTTCCGTTGCACAGTAGTGCTTTTGTAAGCTGTTTTGTGCATTTGCAACTTAGTAAGTTTCTGTAAACACTCCCATTGGTCAGGTATACTTTTATGACCACTGAATTCAGTCTCATATTCGATCCACATAGAGGCAGTACATATACTTTTCAGATCACAATCTGAAAACAATATTTAGGATGCGTTTTTGTGAAACAATACGGAGGCTGGCTTTTGTGAAAGCAATTTATCAGTAAGATTTTTTGGGAAGCATTAATGTCATTCGGGTTCCAACTACTCCGATCTGAGCTCACGTGGAGCGGTGTTTATCTGCCCCAGCGTGTCCCGCCACGGTGGCGGAGTGCACCCATGAAGATATCCAAAACACTGGCAGTACCTCCGTGGAGTAATTATCGTGTGGTGTGGAGTCACTCATTAATACGGCAGAGGAGGGTGAGGTAATTGGGGGACTGCGTAGATGACGAGTTGACACTAATCGACATACTGGGCTGTCAGTCATAAATATTGAGAGGCTCGTATGGGAGTACAATGTGAACTTTCTGTGTCCATGTCAGAAGTTTTGAAAACACAATCAAGTCAGACGGAATAGAGTACAATGTATTTGTTTAATTATTTATGTTATTTATGTTATTAAGTATCCAAGTTACAGGATGAATAGGAAACAATGAAGAAATGTTCAGTTTCAGATTTATTTCATTACAATTCCAACAGTGCAAGCGCCAATAACTGGATGGTGAATATAGGAAACAAGAACAAATGTTCAGTTTTAGATGTGGAAGGAAACCCTAAATGGGGGAAACACACGCAATCTGGTCGGGACTAAAAACCCAATCCACATGCAAGGCTCTGGTCCGAGGTGGGATTCGAACCAGGGTCCACAGAGGTGAAAGGCAGGGAAAGAAACCCCTGAGCAAACCTGAGACGTGGGAGGGAAACCACCAATTGAGGAAGCTTCTCACACAATAAGGTATCAGGAATTGACAACCCAATCCACATGCAGGGCTCCTGACCAGGATTCGAACCGGGGTCCACAGAGGTGAAAGGCAAGGCAAGCAACCACCGAGACAAATGATTCCCCAAAATGATCATCATCACGTAAAGGCCTGAGTGTATAAGTTTTACCACAACAACATTTATCTTGATCGCCACTGACTTTATCTATTCTGTTATTCATAACCTCATGATATTGGATAAAACCAAAAGTCATGAGAGGCTTCAGAGTCAAATTCATTTTTGTGAGTTCTCATAAATGTAGGGGAAAACTATCAGTCTCTCACCTCACGTTAAAATTGTGTAAAAAGCCATTTTATTTAATATTTACAGACCATCTATTTGAAACATTACTTTTTTCAGTTTTGACAAAAAGCGCATTTGACGGGTGTCAAACACATTGGCAGTGACAGTTTAACCTCTGGTTTGAGACTTGTAATTTTCCCCATTTTCATAAGAACTCTGAAAAATGGGAGGATCACTCCCAAAAAATTGAGTCGGCTATGCGGTCCGTTGCCCGGTTAGCTGCCCGCGACTGTCCATCCGGTCGAATCGCACTTGACACGAGACTGGACGTAAGCTCACTCTAGGTAGAACAATCCCTCTATTAGGCCTGTTGTCTTGAAATATCGAGAACATTTTTATTCAAAGACAGAATTGAACCCTTCTCGGTTATTTGGTGGGAAACGCCCTAACCCATTCGTCACAAACACAGTACAAAGTTATTATTGATAACGTCACAATCCTACCTGTATTGTCACACATAACGAACCATTACCAGTACATTTTTGTCTGTAAAATATTTCCCTCTAAAAATGAGGTCATATCGAGAAGAACTGTATCTGAAAACCTTTAAAAAGTCGTAATAGCTGATTTCGGTTGTTACGACCAAAATTAAGGGCAATGTGTTTACCCTGAAAATTAAGCACGGTTTTTCGCAAAGTTCTCCTGACTCACACAACGAGTTAAGCCCAAATTTACACAGGTTTGTTAAAAACAAATCATGTATTATAGTTGATCACATAAAACATGAACACTGTCCGCGACTATTTTGTCAGCTTTAACAATCCTGTATAATTAAAACCCTTTATATACAAAGGAATGGTAAATCGCAATTGCAATCGAGGAGTCAACTTTTCCCCGACTGCAATATTCTAACCAAGTTACAATACAAAGTATCAGCCAACAGGTTAGTGCATATTTTTATTTTAATTTGTAAACAATCGTGATAATGGTAGCTCTACGGGATACCCCCCATAATAGTGTGAACAAGACGCAATACAACACGTTTCTCAACTCATTTTTCTTTTTACAAGACTTCAGGAAAAAAAATACAATTTTATCTTTCTTGGGAATTCCTCTTCTCCGGCAGACAGTTCCAGGAGAATGTTGTAATTTATCTCCCCCACCCCCCCCCCCCCCTCCACATGTCAATGGTGACAAACCATAAACCAGATTGATCCCGCAATCCTGATTATCAACAACATCAAATACACACACAGTGTTTGTACAGACTTAACCCGGACAAACTTGAGGTCCGTTGAATCCACAAACTCACAGGCAAGGACAACCCCCACTGGCGGTTTGAACAGTAAAGCCCCGACGACAGCTATAGATCACCATTATTTATATTTTGGACAAAACTGTTAATAATTTCTTTCTCAGGTTATTCAAGGACAAAATATCTCATTGTATGATAAGTCTTCTATAGACCATGTTACCTTTGTTTACAGAAGTGTGACCTTGTACATTCTAATGCATTTCATGACAGGCAAGATACTACACAGGCCATATGGGAAAATTTACATTTGGTGTCATAATTTTTACATAAATTCAAAAGTTACAAAAGCAACTGCTGTACAGCTTTTGAGATGTCCCCCCTTTCTTCATATCAAAAGTTGAGAAAAATCAGACAGTGCAATCTCCATAAAATATAAGATTTATTGTTTTCTTCCATTGAGCTGCGTACAAACTGTGCCTGCAGGAAGTCCAGGCTCTGTGGCTTTTTTGTAAACATGTGATGTCACAGGTCACGTGGTTTGAGTGCCGTTTTCTCTTGTACAACTCTTAACAACATCCGGGTCAGAATTGACTCGGACTCCGCCGGGTCCCAAGAGGGCCTGACCGATTTCCGGGTCAGGCTGACCTGGAAAGTGGTTTAAAAAAATGGGATCTGAACCCGAATTCTGCGTCGGGTTGACCCGATTCTGGGTTAGTTTGACACATAGTCCAGATAATACTGACCCCAAAATGGGTCAGGCCTCACGGGACCCCGATCCGGATCATTTCTGACCGGTAAGTTTTTAAAGTGTGTGGATTATTCCTAGTCCAAGCCTAGTCTTGTGCTGTGCAAGTGTTTGTTTCAACGGTATTTAAACTTCGTTATAAACTTTCCACTGAATTTTGACCTTGTGTCTCGATACAATAATTTGTGGAGATACTGTTTCTCTTCACATATAATATGTTGTGGTGGATTGGAAAAGAACCGGTGATTTAACAAATCCATGTTTCGATCAGTATTGTCTTCAGAAGAAACTTGCAACAGCAAATAAACAACCAACAACAAAACATTCTAAGCAATTAAAAGTTCAGGCAAAATTGTAAGGTATTATTATCACACCATCGGTGCTTATTACACTCTTAAAAATAACTAGAATTGACCAGGATTCCGCGCCCTAGGACCCGGTCCATTTCTGGGTTATTGTGACCGGGAAACTGGTTAAGAAAGTGGGATTTAAAAACTTGAATTCTGCGTCAGTTTGACTCATTTCTAAGTCATTTTGAAACAGAATACGGGTCATGACATGACCTAGAAATGGAACAATTCTGACATGAAAGTTTTTAGAGTCTTTGACGCAAGAATGTTCACAAAATTACTGACACAACATAAATTGTTTATGTTGTTTTCAATTTTAAAAAAGTGACCACCTAATAGTAGTTTGAAATATTCACAGAATGGTTTGATTGTGTGTTTATCGAAACTATAGGCAATGTGAATGTCTTTACTCTTCCAAATTACCATTGATGTTAACAGTGAACACACCTGTACATTTTGCACAGCAACAGGTCTCACACAGAGCTCTTGAAAACTGGGCAATCGTTTGTACACCAATAAATGCGAACACAAACACAACGATTCGAAGACGTTTTTACGCCAACATGATCACTGGCGCTGGCCTAGCATCATCAGCAGAGGACTGATTACTAATGTGTAAGCAACAAACATATTTAACGCCTTGAGGGCGAGTCTATAATCTGACGTGTGGGGGATTGAAGCTGTAAAACCGCAAGCACCGTAGAGGGTCGCCAACGTAGCGTCTTGGACCACAGCATTTCTTCTGAAATCGGCCAAGGTCCCCCCCCCCCCCCCCCCGCCCCCATCCCCACCAGCGTTGAAGGGTCATGCACGGTCATCAAATTAAAGCAACTTGTGCGTCAGTTCTGCATGAATTGTTTCGGCTTTTTAAAGTCATAACAAGGGTAATTAAAAATACATTTTCAGTGATATCGGGAGGGGGGCCAAGTGAGAGAGATGCGTTGCAACAATGAAGGGAACATAACCATTAGGGGTGAGACACGCCCCCTTCTCCCTGTGTACAAACAAATATACATGAAGATGGCCATGGTGGAAAAACTTCCCCTGAAATATTTTTTTAGTTTTTTGACAGATGAGTATGAATTATTTTTGATCTCTTTTAAACAGGCATGGTATTTTGTCCTTCCAAAAAAGTAGGACACATTTTGTGAGCACAGGGGCTGACATACTTGTTCATGTTATAGGGTTTGATAGACTTTTCAGGCACAGTTTTTAAATATTTTTCTAAGGGCCAAAAATTGGAACTGGAATAATAAAGTAGGAAGAGTATCATCATTGTTTAATTCAAAAATCCGCTGTTTGAAAACAGTGAACATTTTGACGGGGTTTCCACTGTTTTCTTGTGACTCCGTGATGACCAATGAGCTTAAACTTTCACATGTTTGTTTAATATTTCATGTTATACGGTGGGCCACACAAAGTGCGAATTTACTGGAACCAATGTTGGCTGCGTGCTTTAAACCACCTGCCATACTTCTTTCAGTGAAAAATAAATCCTTCAAATTGGTGCCCCGTTTTAAGCAGAAGATGTATTTAAAGGTATTATACAGGATTGGTATTATTAGGATAACAAAATTATTTAATTTCAGTCTGGAAGCTTATACATGGATTCTCTCTGAGTCTTAAGGCCATGCCACACAGGGCACCTTTTCCAGGCAACCAACTGCACTGCATGCAAAAGGAACACTTCGGTATAGCACAAGAGACATTCTAATAGCTGTAACTCACCATCCCCAAGAAAATGATGAGTAAAATGAAATCTGAATGAATTTCCTTCTTGGCGATTGCCTGGAACTGGTTGGTTGGCTGTATATTGCCCCGTGTGACATGGCCTTTATTCTGACTGATTATGAAGTTCATGTGGCGTGTCGTGACCGAGCGGATAAGAGCACCGAACTCAAGCTCTTGTTTCTGATCAGCAGAGTGTGGGTTCGAATCCCAGTCGTGACACTTGTGTCCTTAAGCAAGACACTTAACCACATGCTTCGTCCTTCGGATGGGACGTTAAGCCGTAGGTCCCGTATGTTGTGTAATGCACGTAAAAGAACCCAGTGCACTTATCATAAAGAGAAGGGGTTCGCCCCGGTGTTCCTGGTTTGATTGACTGCATATTGCGCCACAGCACCTTGTAAACCAGTACATGGTGCTATGCAAAGGAATAGGTCTCATACTTCAACACGTAACCCCACATACCTTGTAGGAAAAATACTGAGCGCTTTGAGACACCCATCGGGAGTATAAAGCGCTATATTATAAGAACTGCGTATTATTATTATAATAGAACAACTTTTCCTGCGAAATAATTCCCTCTGAAACGAAGTCATATCAGAATTATTCGCACCAGTTGATTTCGTTTGTTACAACAAAAATAAAAGACAATTGTGCACTGTCGTTTTTCAGCATTTTCTCCTGACTCACACAACGGATTAAGCCAAAACTTTCTGAGGTTTGTTATTATATTGTATATTACACAAAACATGAACACTGTCTGCGTCTATATTTGTCAGCTCTACCAATCCTGTATAATACATTTTGTTTGTTTTATGCTCAATGTTAATGACTGCAACAGTGGTGTGGTATTTTCAACAACGAATGGACACACTAACTTCAAGATGATAAATTTGAAGAAGGAAATTAAATAATGCACCCTTTTCCCGTACTCCTCACTGAAGACGACATCCACAAGTTTTTGAAAGGCCATAAACGTCATTTCTTGCGTGTAGTTTTGAAAATGATACAGGGTTTTTGTTTTGGGGTGGGTTTTTTCCCCCAAAATATTTCCCGATAATATAAATACAACAAGGGCTAATCCACACCTAATGAACATGACTTGAACGACTGACACTTCCACTGCTTAATATACATGTTTATGGTTATCGCACAGCGAGACGTGTACCAATTTTCCCCTTTTCGCTAATATAATACCCCGGGCAGACTTCCCACTCGTCCACACCGATTGAGGACAAGGTTAAATTTGGGACCTGTTTACCCCCAATATACCCCATGGCGAAACTTCTTTCACAAAATAACTGACAACAGACTGAGCTCCGTATTATAAAGTCGTATCTAGCGGTGGCCTACGTGCACCGATTATTCGAGTAAAAGTACACTTTGCCCGATGATTTATCAAGAGCAAGGAAACATCTAGTCGAAAAGCTTGATAAAGGACGTGTGGCATACAGGTGAAAGAGTGTGTCACGTTGACTTTATTGAAAATTTTCCTCGCGCTGTACGTAACCTAACAAAAAATTTACGGTATACGTTAATTACGTACCAGTTCCCCAGCAGCCAAATCATCTTCCGTCGGGCACCGTTTTTATTCATGTACTGTACACGAAATTTCGTAGTAATTTCTTTCAATGAAGACACAGAACATGGACCCGTTACAAAACGAGAATCGTTTTTACGTAGATGTTTTATGAGTTACGTAAGGTTTACGGTAATGGTCTGTACTGTCAGGTAAAATTAGTCAATAAACAATAAGTGTTTTTGTATCTCATTTTGCAGTATTTTTCTTTATAAAGTACTCATACATACTCGTACTCAGACTCAGAGATCCAAGTACTTGGTACTCGGCTGTTGGATTCGGTACTCAGATATCACAATACTCGGTACTTGGACACTTGTACTCGTACTCGAGTACTACTATAGGCCATGGTACACGGCAGTACTTGGTACTCGACTGAAAAGTACTTGACTACAGCAGTGATTAACTGACTGCATAATGCCAATATACTAAATGTCATCCATGTGTACAAGCAGGTGAAGTGAAAATCACCTTTACGTGTCAGACGATTATGAAATGCCGGCAGGAACACCCGCAATAATGCCATCATTTGATCTCACGTTACAACGCTCTGCGTCCTCCACGGGTTGGATTGCAAGGGACCGTGAGACACACAGCGGTGGCTAATACAAGTTGACATAATGGGATACCAGCGACCCAGTAAATTACATCAAACCAATGTGGATATCGTACCATAAGGCATGATAATCAGACGTTGTTCCAAGGGCGTCGATGGGTGGGGTACGGGGGGACATGTCCCCCCCCCCCCCCCCCCACTTTTTAGACTGGGGGGGGACAGCATATCAGATGTCCCCCCCCCCCCCCCCCCCACTTTTTGATTGACTGTTCATTAGAAATATGCAACAACATATAAAAATATACACCATTTTCTAGATTTAATATTTCATTACAATTTTTGTTCAAATAAAAGTATAGCGAACAAACGGTGAAATGTTTCTTCATTTTCATCTTTTGTTCTGATGGACCACGCGCAGAATGACATTTTGGGTCTATTTTCGTTTCTAATACAGACAATAGACGACAAGTTTCGTCCAAGACATGAACGCCAAAATCCCGCTTACATACCTTGTTAGCATTCAAGTTATGCGTCGTTTGTGTATGCTATAATGTACGGTACACGATCCCTCCACAAAGGATGTCTGTGTGTGCGCGCACGTGCAAATGTGTTACATTTTTTTACCATCGCACAATGCACAAAATGTAGTAAAATCCATTAAAATAAATAGGAGCAGTTTGGGCCATGACAAGATTTGTTGAAGAAGCAGTATTTTGTTTTTTTCGAAGAACTTCAAGCTGACACTCGATAAACGCCGGACTCCCGGAGCATGTTTGTATTTGGTAGAATCTCGGTTTTACATAAGGGAAACCCAGGCCCAAACACCATTTCGGATGATGTTATTGTTAAAATTATCACCCCCTGTAACTCCCCTCCTGGTCAAACAAAAAATAGGGAACAAAAAGTGTAACACAGAAATTAAATGTAAAAGTAATGGTGTGGGGTGCAAATAATGTAAGATGTATTTTGTCAAGACTTGCTCGCCCGTCCCCCCTACTTTTCAGTAGCGATCGACGCCCTTAAGGCCTATCCCTGCTGGCATCGGTAATGTTTTGACCTTTTCAGGAGACAGACGCCTCTAACCCTATCTATGCTAAAAATCTAAACTAACTGGCAGGGTGACCATAGAAGAAAGGTGAGAGGTGAGAACAGGCATAAAGCCTGATTTTCACGCTCAAACACAAAGTTAGATAGACTTGAAAATGTCTGGTTGTGTGTGACTACAGATCTACAATGAGAAAGAGGTTGTACAACGATGAGCCCATCACTTCACCAACGAGATTAAGATGTTTCTGGTTAGACTTGTGGAACATCTACTATGGAAATATATGTTGAACAGAGAGAGGCTAGCTACAGACCTACGATGAGAAAGAGGTTGTACAACGATGAGCCCATCACTTCACCAACGAGATTAAGATGTTTCTGGTTAGACTTGTGGAACATCTACTATGGAAATATATGTTGAACAGAGAGAGGCTAGCTACAGACCTACGATGAGAAAGAGGTTGTACAACGATGAGCCCATCTCTTCACCAACGAGATTAAGATGCTTCTGATTAGACTTGTGGAACATCTACTATGGAAATATATGTTGAACAGAGAGAGGCTAGCTACAGACCTACGATGAGAAAGAGGTTGAAACGATGAGCCCAACTCTTCACCAACGAGATAAACTCTATATTATTAAGTGACAGGCAGAAGCTCCGGCCCAAATGTGACTGTCTCATAAAGGTATATGGCATCATTAGGGGGTCAGAACTTCTGAGCTCGATAAAGAAACTCCGCATGAAAGGACCCTTTGCAATAGTATCTGAAAAATACCTTTCCCAACTGGCTTTGATGGAGATGTCAATTTCGAGAAGGTCGCAATTACCAAAGGCAACAGGATTGTTTGACGATGGTTTCGTCTACATTTGGCTTTAAATGTTCAACCAATGTGTTTGCAATCAGGATCTTTTCAACGAAATCTACAATAGCTATGAAGGGGAAAAACAGCAGCTGACCTTATTTGGGTTAATCTGACCCGATTCCCGGGTCAAAACGCCCAGTTCCTTGACCAGGTCTATGAACTAGTCACAGACAATGTGAACCATATATCAATGTTGCCATTATCAATGTTGCCATTAGTCAGTTTCAGCAACATTTGCAAACACTTAAAACTACAAACTTCGTGTACTAGGCCTATTATGCATAATACAACAAACAAATACCCGAAAGACCTTCTAGGAAGCAACCCTTACCATACAAAACGTTTTAAGTTTAAGCAGATTTTTCAAAGAACAGACGTCATCAACAAAATCTTGGCAAACAAAAAAATTAGCAGTGGTATGAACTTGACCCCTGACGTTCGAGTCACGATGGGGGCAGCGTTGCGTGTGACCAGTGACGTAGGCAGGACCTAGGTTTGGTATCCCCGTCATACGTTCACGGTGGTGATTCTGTCCCAGTTTCAATGCCACCTCCTCGGGAAAATGGACTAGAATTTCACGAAAAAAAATTAACGAAAGTAGAGCCCTACTTCTTTGGGTTGTGGTGGATGCATTTTGCATCTTTGCTTGCTAAAAAGGCGATGAGATTGGCAACCAACAACCTATGTATTAATGTTCTATCTTCCGGACCTTTTCAAGTAAGCGTAGCTTCGCTTGAAATAATCCAGATCAAGAGTCCAAAAGTTACATGCTGGAATGACAACCCAGCATAGACAGACTAGATACCGGTACTGATCTAATTACCCTTGAACTTGACCAAGTAGAACTTCAATTAGATTCCAACTGTGTAAGGCACAGATATCCAGGCAATGTGGGCCACATAACAGTTGTTTCCGCGCGGGATTTGACACATAACTAGATCCGCCATGCAGTCACACGCAGTTACGACCCGACCTTTCCTCAATCGGAAATAACCACATCGGGTGCAGTAAGAACTGGGGCACGAATGTCATGCTGCGTTTTGGGTTAAATATGATCGCGTCATGACTTTTATCGTAATAATTATATACATTTGGATTTGAAACGGACTGGTAAGAATCTTCATGAACGACTAAAACACTTGGCTTTGAGCACATGTAATGGCATAAAATGTTGTAAGCAACGCGGTCATTTCAGCCCAATACAACTTACGTCATTGGTGAATCTTGCATGCGCCATTTTGGGAGTCGAATTATTCCCGGTGCGAATATCTGTGCGAATATTTGGCGACGTGCGTTCGGTTAGATAATAATAATAATATGGATTTATATCGCGCTTTATCACACCCAAGGGCGTCTCAAAGCGCTTCGAACATCATTATATTACCCCTGGTCACTGGGCCATTTATTTCATTCCTTAAACCATCTCAGCTCCCTGGGGAGTATACAGCCTGTGCTGCAATTATGCGCTACTAAGCTAAATCAATCACAAGAACCATCTCTGCCCTCACAGGTACCCATTTTACCCCTGGGTGGAGAGAAGCAATTATAGTTAAGTGTCTTGCTCAGGGACACAAGTGTCACGACCGGGACTCGAACCCACACTCTGCTGAACAGAAACACCAGAGCTTGAGTTCGGTGCTCTTAACCGCTCGGCCACGACACGCCACAATCTGTGCACCATAATCTGTACATGCACATGCAAAAATAACCAACTAAATTCAACACACTATATATAAATAGCGGTCTGGTTAATGCAAATTTGGGTTATTCTGTAACAAAATAAATGTAGGCCTACATATTTACAAAAAACACAACTTTTGTAGGGAGCTCTTACTATGAGGGAACAGTAACATCTCAAAAAATTCAGACTTTAAATATTGGGGCCTAATTAAGTTGCTTTTTACTCTCTCCATTGTCAGTTAACTTTGCAGTAATGGAGACGTCAATCTAACTTACGATACAATGTGGTAACACTTTGTCAATTTTGAATTGTAAGTAAAATGCTAACCCATGGCAATCATTATCTTAAAACTACCATCCAATGATCTTTTTTTCTCTTTCTTTCTTTCTCCCTTTTTGCCAACGATATTGGTACAAGAACCAATCATCCTTCACATTATTTTTGCTGGAAAGAATTCTTGACAAACCGAGTAATTATTATTATATATTTCTGGTAACTAGAAACCAAGGATGCCTTATAAGTGAACTTAATCACTGTAGCTTGCAAGCCTGACGAAACCTGTAAACAAGGGTGCTTGCTATATGTGAACCAGAAACACCGGGATTAACCCCTACTCTTTCACGGTAAGTGTTCTGGGTTCTTTCACGTGCACTACCGATTCTAGTATATGGGGTCTATGGCTTAATGTCCCATCCGAAGCACAATACAACAATATGGTAAAGTATCACAAGTGCCGCGACCGGGACTCGAACCCACACCCTGCGGATCAGAAACAGCAGGGCTTGAGTCCGGTGCTCTGAACTGATGATCGTAACCGCTTAGCCACGATAAAAAACAATTCCTGAACATGGAAAAAGGTAAAAACTACCTACACCCTAAAACAAGTTTTCCATCAAACTAAACGCAGACATTTAAGTTTTACAGAGGCAAAACAAATCCGAATGGGTCGATGCTTCTTGGAAACAGGTGGACCTACGTGGGCACGAAAGAGTTAGTAAACATTATTGTAAAGACATCCAAAAACACGTTCACCGTAAAGTTTGCTTTTAATATTATCACACCCTCTAGACAACCTGACCAAAAACTGCGATACAAAATGTCCACAAGTTTTGTTTTGAGCGTGAGTGTTCTTCCTATAGCCAAATGTTTTCCATGGTGGGTACATATGAAAACAATCTTGAGTACAATTGACACATCTTTCATTTAAAGGGTGTGTACAACATTGGTACGATTGAAAAATATAAATGTTCACATATTTGCACATTAAACTTATTTGGTATGAAGATGGTCATGGTGGAAAACTTCCCTTGAAACAGTTTTGCTTAAAATGCTATAGTTTTTAGGAAAGGAGTAAAACAATAAGTCTTTATCACTGGTGATAAAATCTTATGTTTGAAAACATATAGTGGAGCTTTTCACTGTTTTCTCGTGACTCCGAAGACCGATTGAGCTTAAACTTTCACAGGTTTGTTATTTCATGTAAATGTTGGGTCACATCAAGTGTGGATACTGGTCTTTGACAAATACCGATGTTGTACACACCATTTAATAGGCTCGGTTTAACTTGGATTGCAAACTTACCAGTATGTAGTTCTTATGAGTGAAAAGGTACTTGTATGACGAATCAAGGAGCTGGACTTTTTTCAACAGAAATACACGAATAACCTCAGCTAGAACATGTACGTGTGTAAGGATTTAGACGCAACAACGGTGAGATTGGGCCCATAGTCAAGGCTAAGCTGTTTCAATCGGTAAGCCGCTCGTCCGCGCGATCTTTGTGTTTTATCTTACGATCGTCAAAACTCGTACCGGCCGTCTGTATATTTTTATACAGGTGCGTGTTACCCACAATTACCAATGAATGCATCGCGTGACAAAACAACAATCGTCCAAACTTTGTATAATTGTCCCCCGGTCCAATGCTGATACTCGTTGCAAACTTTTCAAAACTTGCCTAGCATTAAGGTTTATTCAATTTCAGCACAATTTGGTACTTAGCACAAAAGACTTCCATTCTAAACGCCCCTATACTGTTCTTTTGAAAGTTGTATTTCTACCCATGCGGCTCATTCCCAAAACATCTTAATCCACCAAAACGCCTTTGTCAACCGAATGCACGTCTTTGAAACTTCTAGAACTCCATAAACAATATAATTTACTGATGCCTATTTTATTGGTAATTTTTTTATGGAATAATTTTCTTCCTTTCATATCTTGAATTACTACCAGGCCGGTTCCCACGAAATTTGAATGTCGGCAAAACTTCAAGGTAATTTTAATGAGCTCCATGCCTTTGTCGGTTTAGTCGTCGCGGTTGCATTTTTTTGTTCATATTACTATTGACCTAGGTTCAATCATCAAGCCGCCTCGTTCAACAGATATGAAACCTTTCAAAAGCAAATAATGATAACTCACATTTTTGTTCCTATAGAATACTAGAGGCCGTGTGCCATGTACATACTCAATGTAGAGACAAGACTTGTTTTTTCACAGTAGGTAGGGATCACCTTCCGAGGTGTCGTTGAATAATATTGTGGGTGAATGAATGACATTGCTGATATTGCTGATATTCACCATTATGTTTCTCCCGCCAGAAATCCGTCGGTCTCTTCTGATGCCTTGCATGACATTCGTCTGAAATCATTGTAAAATTGACTGGCCACGCGCCAAAATGAACGCATGGAATGCTGGTCGCGTGTTATGTGGTATCAAACACAACCCCTTCTCAAACACCCCACAACATGAAGAAAGCAGAAATATTCGTGCTAGTCTAGCACACAAAGGGCGTTCTCCTTTCTCTAAAAAAAACCACCTGCCTCCTAAATAGATTTTCCATGTGAAAAGAATAAACTATTCACACTTAGCCGAGGCGGGATTGTGTATGACCCATTTATGTTCAGCACGTACACCCCTTTTGGGTTTGTAGTGCTCTTCCTACACATGCATGTTTTACCACAAACGAAGATGACTAAGAAGTACCTGAGATTTTCACCAGTTTTACGCGCCATTATTTGACCCGTTTTGACATCACAGTGATGGGTCGCACCTGAAAATTGTTACGCAAATTATCCGCACCAAATGACAAAAGTATATAGCAGGCCCTTTAACGTCATAATTCCAGATCATGTGTTCTGCTGTCGGCAACAGACTGATGGAGGGTTTGGAGAGAACGAGTGACCGAGTTTCCATGAGGGTGCATATAGACTGTGTAAAGTGGAAACTCATTGACGTCCGTGACGACCAGCCAATCCCAGCCAACTTATCCAACTCCTTGTTCCATCCACCCGTACAAACTTACTGAAAAGGCTCCTTCTTCCCAGCCAACTCATCCACCAGAAGATATGGCATGAAACTCATTGTTCCATCCACCTGCACAAACTTACTGAAAGGTTCCTTCTTCCCAGCCAACTCATCCACCAGAAGATATGGCATGAAACTCATTGTTCCATCCACCTGCACAAACTTACTGAAATGGTTCCTTCCTCCCAGCCAACTCATCCACCAGAAGATATGGCATGAAACTCCTTGTTCCATCCACCCGCACAAACTTACTGAATTGCTCCTTCTTCCAATACACCATCCGCCTGTGGATTTCACTGCCAAAGCAAGTTGTTGAGTCACCAACCCTGGATGTCTTCAAGATCAGACTAAAGCGGTGTCACTTTCAGCTAATCATCCATCCCCAAACAAAAACACTAAACAACTGTTTTTACATGCACACATACATATCTGATTTGTATGCCTTGCTTGAATTTTGTCTGCACCTGCTTGTTTTCACTTCGAGGTTTCTATTTCACATAACAGGAAGATGATGATTTTCGAAAGTACAGTTGACACTTCCCGAACTATACAATGACACGTGAATTGTAGTTTCATGTACGATAGATCGGATGTAGCATTCTTTCTTGCATTTTACTCAAAACCCTGACATGGGCGTGTCAGGCAGGGTTGATTAGGGCGGGGTGAAGGGACCGAACGTTTTCGTCTTGGACGGGCTTCGGCGTGCAACAAATAACACGACACCTTTTGACAACACTTTTTTAATCTTTGTTGGTAACTCTTTGTGTGGGTAGGCCATTCACCTACATATGCTTTCACAATAAAGCTTTATTATGTGTGTTCAATAAACCATGAAAAGGTAAAACATGTTATCCAGCACTTCTCCGGTTCCCTACGTCAGAAAGTCAACTGAAATCTTATACACTTGGAAGGGGTTACACACTCTTACAAAATACACTTTGTTCAACCCCCAAAATACACGTTGCTGTAAATATACCAAAGTAGAGCAAACTGTTTGAGGATAGCTTGAGCATGGAGGTATAGAGACACCACGCATGGGAATTCATAGCGATACCGAGACAAGAATGTTCCTGTGCTTCATGCTTTCGCATTATATATTTCGAAGGTGCCTGCACAAAACTCACTCATTGGTGATAATGGCCTGTTGCGTTTAACGTCTGCTCATTAACAACTCTTTTTCCCACTTCTTTATTTTTTAACTTCTGTCGTAAAACTCTGTTTAACATGTAAAATTTGTACTTGTCAATTTGAACCTTTGTTGGTATTTTTTGAGGTAAAAGAGCCCATGGCGAAAAAAAAACCTCTAACATGAAGGGTGCTTTTGTCGTATCGGTTGTTTTGTAGACAATATAACTACAGGCAATAAATATCACAAAGTGAAGCCAGAAATTATTGCTGGTAATAATACTGGTACGATCTGCTACAATGTTGGCTTCGACTGCCTGGACTTATTTATGTGCATGATGTCGCCATTGTCTACTTCCATGATGACACACTGGGCTTTTACATAGAATTCAAAATGTACCAACATGTTAATGTTTTACGCAAAGAGTAGATTGCAATCATGCTTCCACCCTCACTGTCTTGTCTCCTGTGCGAAATGGCAATAACGAACGGTGATTTTCACTAAGGCCAGGGGCCATACTATCCCCCCCCCCCCCCCCTCCAACCCTCGGTTGCATTAAGGCTCTTTTAAAAACCACGGCTTGAGCTTGGGCTCTGGCTTTCGGCTCTGGCTTTCGGCTCCGACAGTAGATTTGAAAAGGTGTGGAGCTTCAAACAGGCGGACGGGGCCTGAATTCGAGACGAAGCCAAAGTAGGCTTTTCGAAAAGGCCTACATTAAGGTGAATAGCTGAGATCATGCTGATGAATGGCATTCCTCCGTGGCCAGGGTCGTTTCCAAGTCAACTCGTGGCCAAAGTTATTCCCTGGTACGCAGGTTAGGTTGTGTACCGAAGACAACTTTGAACCGTTTGAAAAATGATTAACATATTCACCTTCCATTAGTTGTTGACAATTAAATAAACCTGCCATCACAAAATAATGGCCGTCCCTTA
The DNA here is from genome assembly GCA_037783415.1 of Leptasterias polaris. NCBI lineage: Eukaryota > Metazoa > Echinodermata > Asteroidea > Forcipulatida > Asteriidae > Leptasterias > Leptasterias polaris. The sequence continues at coordinate 5,991,836 of JAZGTN010000015.1, read as the reverse complement.
AACTCACCGGTACATAACAATGATTAAAGGTATAATACAGGATTGTTGGAGGGAGCTATTAACAAAGTAGTCGCAGACAGTGTTCAAGTTTTGCGTGATCAACCATATACATGAAATAATTACAACCCAGTCCTGTGAAAATTTGGGCATAATCTATTGTGTGAGTCAGGATAAAATAGTGAAAACTGACGTGTCGTGGCCGAGCGGATAAGAGCACCGGACTCAAGCTCTGGTGTTTCAGATCAGCAGAGGGTGAGTTCGATTCCCGGTCTTGACACTTGTGTCCTTAAGCAAGACACTTAACCATTATGCTTCGTCCTTCGGATGGGACGTAAAGCCGTTGGTCCCGTGTGTTGTGTATTGCACGTATAAAAGAACCCAGTGCACTTATCTGAAAAGAGAAGGGGTTCTCCCCGGTGTTCCTGGTTTGATTGACTGCATATGTTTTATTGAATTTTTATTTTGTTTATTTCCTGCTTCATGGTTTTTAAAGATGTTCTTTTTTTTGGGTGGCTTTGTTTGAGAGGGTTTTAAGTCCATTCGTGTTGGGCTTTGGGGATCATTTGGGACCTTGTCTTGTTTGGGTTTTTAAATGTTTGTCCATGCCTCCTGTTTTTATGGTGTTTTATGGGTGCTGTTTTTGCTAGGTTTAGGATTTGCTTTTGTTTTAATGTTTATCGTTGTGTGATTTTAACAGCGTTTGAGTGCAATGTCCTTTTTATAGTTATATAATTATTTTTATCGTTGGCACGGGTCTGGTTGTACACATCTTAAGATGACAGTTTTTATACTTTTGTATAACCTTGACAGCCCCTGTCCAACTTGTAATCATTGTGTATATGTCTAAAGATTTAAAATAAAATAAAATAAAATATTGCGCCACAGCACCTTGTAAACCATTACATGGTGCTATGTAAAGGAATAGGTCTCATACTTGAAAAACATAGCTCCACATACCTTGCAGGAAAATACTGACTGTTGAAGCACCTTGAGTGTCACTGAGTCTTGAGTGTCACTGAGTGACAGATATGCGCGCTATATAAGAACTATTATTATCAGTGACCTACCAGACTAAAGTTAAACAATGTTTTTTATATTTACCAATCTTGTATAACACCTTTAATGTAACATTTCTAAAAAATGAATGTGCAACTCAGCTAATGAAAAAAACTTACCATTTGAGAGGCTTGTGACGTCATTGTTGTTCTTTGAAGCGTTTACTTGAATTCAATAGGTATTCCAGTCCGCTTGTCAAAATCTAACCAATCAGAGAAAACCAACTATGTGTTTCAGTTGTTGGTAAACAATTATTTTAGTAAACAAAGTCAGCGTCCAAGTCGCCCATTTGGTAATTAAAAATGAATCTATTAATAATTGTAACACACACGTCAACTGTTCACGAGATCTCCATTCAAAACAAGCATCACCACTCGAGGTGATCGTATGCATGCAGTGGCCAACGTTTCTCTGAGCTAAACACTCAATCCGGAACTGCTGTGAATGAGTTCGACATTAGAGTTAACATCATGTCACACTCAAGAAAGACGAAGCCGGCGATCCCTTTCCATACGGCACTTTAAATATCAGCAACACCCCGTCGCATTTTGTCCTGGAATTCTCCCTAACACACCGTTGATTAGGACCGAGTCCGTCAGACGTTTTTACGTGTTTTATGTGAGTTCTGCAACTGCATATTTCCATACATGCGTCAACACAGACACCTGTGGGTAATTCCCGTGCGATACACACTTGAAGGTGTCAAGTTTGTCGGTAAACCGGAACACCCTGTTCTCTTACTAGTCTTAGTTGATTACAAAGCACTCCACACCATGGCAACACTGCTCTCCACCGTGAACCCAACAAAGATTCAGCGATACTCCCGCAATATAATAGTAGTCTTTCCGAAGAACTGTTTTCGTAACAAGTGTACAAATTCTGGTAAAGCTGGTAATAGTAGACGTGTTTGCGTGAGTGACACCGTTTCTGGTTGCCAGCTTCCGGTAAAACCAGTAACACCTCACCTGTATACCTGGCTTTTGTTGTCTTCCCCCTTTTATGTTCCGGGTGTGACAACGAAGACTCTGGCGTGGTCAGAACAGAAACCAGCACAAGGCAAACGCTTGTGTTATCTGCTTCACTGTGTGTTATTCCCTAAACAGATCCATTATACAGTGCTGGGACTCACACAATACCAGCCAAAATATTATTATGCTGCTATACAAGAGTTGTACCATTGTACTGCCTTTCTTCTTTTGGTGTAGTCTTTGTAGCATGCCCTCTTTAGCTGGCTGTAAGTGGTAACGCGGTGTGCACATGTCATCATACCATATCGGACGGATGAACCGCGAAGTCCTGTTTTGGACAGCCACTAAACCAAAAGCTAAGAACAGTGTCACGGTCGTCAAAGTTCAAACTAACTGTTAAAAAATCTCTATTTTGCGACAGCAAGTTCCTGAGGTTTTACACCAAGGGTGGAATATTATAATGACCAATAAATAGGGTGCAAGCATCACAGACCTTTACCAAAGTGCAAGTGCAACACCTTGTTTTATTTTTCTCACATCCATCCAACCAACCGAATGTTACCAAACAGAGTCTTGTATAGGAAAATATTAGTCTTGCTCCTCCGGATGAAATGAGAAGAATATCATTAACACTGTGTCGGTACAGGGAACCAAACCCACGTGGCAGGCACCGGATATGATCAAAACACAGTTCCACTTCGTAGGTCGTGAACACAAAAATCAAATGTGTAAAAAGGTGCCGTGATTTTTTCACTCTTGACGGGCGAACACGTCGTGTTTAATTGCCTAAATTTCCGTTTGAATTTTAATGTGTTTTCTTTTATTGTTTTATTTTGTTCTCTCTCTTTCTCCTATATATGTTGTTGTTGCTGTTGCTGTTGCTGTTGTAAATTATCATGAATCTAATTTTCCAATAACATCAATCCACCGTTTAAGCACGTTGAATTAGTCATTAGGCAAGAATGCACGATAAACCTCGGTTCATTGCCCAGCTTAATCGTACTTCCATATACGTTGTTCAGGCAGTTGACACAACTTGCCAGTTGAAAATAGACTTCGTTTTGTTACCTTCGCTTTTCTTTTCTCCCCCTTCATTTAACCGCAAATGGTCAAATATTACAATCTGTGGTCTCCTCAACAATGGACAGTTCGCTCACACGCATTTGCAGTCATATTGAATGGATACTCCATAGGATACAGTGTTATATGCACACGAGAATTGTGAAAATTACAAAAAGTCTGTAATTTTTGTCAACATTTTTTACATGAATGACAATCCTGAAAAATTGGATAACAGTTTCCTCTTGGTGTGGAAATGAAGCTCCCTGAATGTACAGAATAGCACACATTTACTGTCTACATCATTTCAAACAGATATCTGAGGGTTTGGTCGTAAGAAGGCCAAGTCTTTTCATCTCTATGGTTGCAAGCTTTGCTTCTTTCAAGAAGTTCTGAAGACTCAGGGAGTCAGTGAAAAAACATGAAAACAGGAAAAATCCTGACAAATCACATGCTTGATGTAGATATACATATCATTTCAGACTGGTACTATAATAAAACCATGGTTGTTTGATTTAGAAAAACTATTGTAGTTAACTTGCAGGTACAACCATGTATGGAAACTCTTTGGGGAGTGTACATAGTGATGTCATTGTTTTTAATACAACGTGCACGGGATATTGAACTTCATGTTTTTATATCATGATGGTGAAGAATAATAAATGAATGACAAAAGAAGTGTTGGTTTTGGGAAGAACCGGTGTGACTAATGAAGACGAGAAGAGTATAATGCTCGAAACGTCGAGACGAGCAGAGTATATACTGCTAGAAACTTCGAGACCACACCGGTTCTTCTCAGAGCCAACACTTCTCCCAAAAAGGTTTCTATACATGGTTGTACCTGCAAGTTTACTATATTTAAGTTATTCTTATGGTCCACACCATTCAAAGCTTCAAACATCACCCATGGTTTTAGATTGCTGTTCGGCAGAGGGTAGTTTTTGTGACGAGAAAGTGCTGACTCTTAGGGTTCATGTGACAAAACAAGCATAGACAAAAAATAACACAATAACTTATTATGTAGCATGTGAAACCCATAGCGCCTACGATAAACACATACGCGCTGACTTCACCGAGTCAATATCATTTTACACAACATGAACTTTTAACACGAGCTTTTCACTGTTCGCTTGAATGGTTACCAATAAAAGCCATTGATACCGCTGCGGTCGCTATATGCTAATATCATATTTAATACAAATTATTGACCGCTGCGTGAATGTTCAGATATGAGTGTACATTACTGCTCTACTTGTTAAAGGTATTATACAGGATTGGCAGAGCTGACAAAATAATCACAGACAGTGTTCATGTTTTGTGTAATCAACCACATACATGAAATAACAAACCTGTGAAAATTTGAGCTCAATTGGTCATCGAGATCACGAGAAAATAGTGAAAAGAGACCTTATGTGTTTTCTGTTTTTCAAACATCGAGTTTATTATCGCGCGCGATAAAAACTATTGTTTTACTCATTTCTCAGAAACGATAGCATTTCAGGCAGAAATATTTTAAGGAACCCTTTCTACCATTACTTACTTTAAATCATGTAAGTTATGTGTGAATCTGTGAACATTTGTGTTTTTCGATCTTACCAATCGTGTACAGGGCCTTTAAAGAAAGTACTTTCTATACATCGAACTTTCTTTTATCTTCTGAGTGTGCCATGCAAATGTGTGCATACCTTTGGATATTCCCCTATTTCGGAAAGTGCAAGTGGATTGTTTTGTATAACACTAACACTGTAACAGGGATGACATTATTTTTGTCGTATGTCACAATTCCTGAAAGCTAGCTTGCGTGCCTGGGTTCCCCCTTGTTCTAGACCCGGAACCTACCAGGGCACAATTTCATATGAGCTGCTTAAAGGGTGTATACAACATTGGTAAGAATGAAAATATAAATGTTCACAGATTTGCACATAACTTACATGGTATAAAGATGGTCATGGTGGAAAACTTCCCTTGAAATAGTTTTGCTTGAAATGCCATAGTTTTTAGGAAATGAGTAAAACAATAGTCTTTATCCTGCAGGATAAATTCCGATGTTTGAAAAGAAGTTAAAACACATAAGGTTTTTTTTCACTGTTTTCTCATGACTCCGAAGACCGATTTAGCTTCAACTTTGACAGGTTTGTTATTTCATGTATATGTTGGGTCACATCAAGTGTGGATACAGGTCTTTGGCAATTACCAATGCTGTACACACCCTTAAAGGGAAGGTATACGTTTGGCAACTACTCTTGAAATTAATGGCAAATAACTTTCTTGGTTAAGAGGTACAGCAGCTTTCTATAGTATAAAACATATTGAGAATAATTTCACTTCGAAGTAATGTGGTTATGGGAAAAATATATTGGGGGGGGGGGGGGGGGGGTGAAGAGCCCCTTGATTTGTTTGCCTGTTATTATACCCAGGAGAGTCATTGGCGACAGACATGGCTTAGAACTCAATGCTACTCCAGATTCTAACCACTCTCGACTCAATTGAGTGTCTGGCTGGATAATAAACTAAGACAAGTCGACTTACTCATTAAAATAAGTCGAAAGTTCGAGACAAAGTAAAAAGACGACTTACTCCTAAAAAAAGGTCGACATGCGCGACAAACTATAAAGTCAAGTCGACTTACTCCTAAAAATAAGTCGAACTGGCGAGATTCACTATAAAGACAAGTCGATTCACTCCTTCAAAAAGTCGACATGCGAGATACAATATGAAGAATCTTGAAATCACAGGTACTTACTTCGATTGCCGCGATCGTAATAGGCCTGATGTGAACGTGAACATAATCACATACATTTTTCGCTGTTTACACCATAACATGACAACCGCACTAAATGAATGTTCACAGGTTCACCGTTAGATGTGCCTGTTAAATAGGCACATCTCATAAACAAATAGAGGGCGAGAATTGATTTACTGGCCTCGATTACACAAAGAACTGAGATTGATGTTTAGGTGGGTACCAACCTTAATTGTTAAGTGTGATATCACAATACAAACCACTATATTAATATATCTTAGAGTGAATACTGGTGCCCTGTTCCGACGTTTCCTTTCAACGGTAAACTTTGAAATAACACCTTCAAGTTTTGAAATGAGATTTGAAATGATATGTTCTTTGAAAAGTTTCAATAATTACTATACAGGAATAAGCATAAACAATTATTTATTTAAAAAAATAATGTACGAATTACTTATTCATTCATTTATTTATTTATTTATTTTAATCTTTTAAAGTTACAAAATATAAAATACAAATTAACATTTAAATGTTATCACCATAATGAAGTTTGATTATTTCAGATTTTAAATAAGTTACTATTCCTGTGCGAAGTATTGTAGACAACTACTGAAGTAAAAACAAAACAAAGGTACAAACCCCAACCTCAACCTCAGCCCCAACCTCAACCCCAGCCCTATAAATATTCACAAAAATAAAATTAATCGTTTGGGCCGATTAGTTTGCAGAATTTTCTCACACAAATCTTACCTAAAGCAAAGACTTGGGTACAAATTATCTCCAACTTATTACTTATATTTCTGAATAATATACTTTGATCTCCCATATTCCTTTGTTTTCACTTTTATACTCATACACTTTGTATTGAGTTGGCAAGTAAATCTAAATCATATTATTTCAGAAAATATAATTGAGAAAATGATGAGAAATCGTTAGAACTATTGTATATTTGCTTTCAATGAACTTGATTCCATTCCAAATTGTCCCCATTAATATTTGAACACGCGGGGGACTACGGGTGTAAGTCCCATCCGAAGGGCCAAGCTAGGGTCTGGTTGTTAAGTGCCTTGCTCAGCGGCAAAGTTTGAGTACAGTTAGGAGGAAATATGAGTGCACCGCTTTTTTTCTAGAAAGGCACTTCTGGCCAATTAAAACTGTAGTTCTTTTTTCATTTTACCCCCAGAACAAGCCCTGATGTTGTTGCTTAGCCTTCAAGCGGATGTGTATTTTATTTTGATGATGTGTCACTCGAGACTTTTTTTAATTGTTACAAGCACCTCTAAGTAAGAGCTACAAAGAAGACACTCAAACGTATAAACTCAGGAAAGCTGTAGGTGGAAATTGATATTCCTCTTAAAACAGTCTAGATTGCACATTTTGTAGGATTGAGGGAAACATGCACAAGGCAAGGAATTCCAAAGAGATGCAGTTCATGGAATAAAGCTGTTGGAATGGCTCTGTTCAACACCTCAGTGCAGATGGGTGTGAGCAGATAGCCTGGTTTCACGCTCAAACACCCTGATAGAAAGAACCTGGTGAATCATCTACCATGGAAATATTTGTAGAACAGACAGAGGCTGGCCCCAGACCAACGACTGAGAGAGAGGTTGTAACGATGAGCCCAACTCCTCACCAACGCGATTAAGATGCTTCTGGTTAGACTGGTGGACTGTCCTTCATGGAAATATCTGTAGAAGAGACAGAGGCTGGCTACAGACCAACAGCGAGAAAGAGGTTGTAACGATGAGCCCAACTCTTCACCAACAAGATTAAGATGCTTATGACAGACAGAACCTCCGGCCTAGATGTGGTAAAAGTACTGCTTAGGAGTTGTAAAGTTGTCTTGCACAGATAAAGGAAAGACCATCTTTTACTCCTGGGATGGTTAGCTCAGGATAGCTTGTCTTTTATTCCTAGGATGGTTAGCCCAGGATACCTTGTCTTTTATTCCTAGGATGGTTAGCTCAGGATACCTTATCACAACGATCCAAGATGGTTTTCAGTAATGTCTGCGCGTTAGGTTTAGCTGAAGTAGCTGCCACTTTATAACCGTGCTCCACCATGGCTGATGTCGTGGTCGGACCAATGGATACAAACTGCAATATGGCAAAATAAACACCAATTTGATTATTGTCAGAAGTTAATAATATAAGTTATCACACAAGGGCGAGTGAAATACAGAAAAATATAGCGCTTCTGCGTCCCATATCCAACGAGCGCGTGTGTGATAACGAATTTATCTTCAAGCAAACTTGACGCGCATAGAGATGGATGACGCATTGCTCTGTACACACGGATAAACAAAAAGTGCCAAACACGTTCACGTCAAAATACAGTTCCCGGTGTCACGTCCTCGATGTTCCGGCGTACTGAGCGTTCCAGGTGACGTACGCATGCGCGGCCGTACTGTTCGTTCCAGCCGTGTTGGTGACGTGGTCTCCTTCTCGTGCTCTTAAATTGTCAGACAATACCGCGTCGTAAGAATATTTCTTAGATTGGGCACGTACAGCCCTCTTTTTCCCCTCTGTCAGGCCTTCCACATACCTCCCGCTGGTAAGGTAATGATTTATTCTTGATGTCTTCACACCTAGAGTTACGAAACGACTTGACATGCTTGTGCGTTCATCACTACTAGTAGTAGTACTACAGCTCATGAGCGACGCCACGACAGCTAGAGACTATAGAGGAACACTCATGTGCGACACACAATTGACTACTTTCGCTTGCTGCGCGCAGGCATGACATGACGTAATGTACATGTATTATATTTAGTCATCTGGAACATTTAGTACACCGGAATGCTCAGTGCGCGACACCGGCGTGAGCCGCAACGGGAACATAACGAGTGTGCATGCAACACATGTGACAATCAGCATTGGACGCAAACGCGCCACTTTTGAATTTACATTAACTTCTTATAAGTGGTACGTTTTAGCTTATAAAAGCGCAATACGCGGAGTTAGAACACACAATACGCAGGGTGTGATATGGGCCGTGCGATATAAGTTTATATCACACTCCTTGTTGCTATGGATCGACCAATCAGAATCGAATATTCAAGACTGCTTGAAGATAATAATAATAGTAGGCATTTTTTACAGGCTTTAATCCATTGTATCAAAGCGACTTACACTAATACTATCCCTGTCCATTGAGCCTTAAGCATTCCTGAAACCATCCCAACTCCTTTGGAGCATGCAGCACCGGCAGCCAAATGGGTGCACAGGTTGCTAATTGTTCACACCAACAAACTATACCCATTACATATGCTCCCAGAAACCCATTTACTCCTTGGTGAATAGAAGCAATTATAGTTTAAGTGTCTTGTTCAAGGAAACAAGTGTCACTACTGGGATTCGAACCCACACTCTGATGACTCAGCCATCAGAACTTGAGTCTGATGATCTAGATCACTCAGCCACGGCATGCTTTGTCATTGAATCTCTCAGGTAAAACTTAAGTCTAAAGGTATAACACACCATTGGTCTTTAGAAGGATTCATAACTATCTCATGAACACATCATCCAACACAACTTGTAAAAATCTCATCAAATTATAAGGGGGAGACGGGAGACGAGATCCACAATTCCAATCCCCAGAGGTGTGGGACATGGGGGTTTGGTTGGGGAAGGAGGCGGGGGAAGGAGGCGGGGGAAGGAGGCGGGGGAAGGAGGCGGGGGAAGGAGGCGGGAGAAGAGACCCTCCGTCCCAATTCTATAACTTTTTAAAGCATATCGGAAAATACAGTAAAACAGGGTACATTGGTAATCAGATCTTGTTAGGCTTTCAATAATATCTTTCTCATGACATACTTGTGTGCACATTCCATGCTTGTATCAAAGGCACAATCCCATCACCAACCAGCCGCACTATGCCCAAACTGTTGCCAATCAAACCCTGAATGCAATCCCCTTTTGTAACCCTCTTGTACTTGTACAGTCTCGGCTGCTAACCATATATCATTTACTCTGTGATAACAAGTGAAACTTTAAATTCATAAATTTTAAACTCATAATGACATTTTAGAATGCCGACAATCACAACTATTGGGAGGAATTCCGATGTATTTTAATGGCCAATCAAACTTTTGTGTGTGAAATTGCACATCTGAAAAAGGGCAGTTAAAACCATTTAAGCAGAACAAATTTGGATTCTGATGACAGTTTCAGTTGCAGTCGACATAATGTAAAATATAGAAGTACAGTGTCGGTTTTTCAACAACTAGTAGTAAAAACAGTTTAACGTTTTTTCAGCTACAAAAGGACTCATTTTTGAAAGTGATAGCTGCATAAATCATTTCAGGTGAAAACAAAATTGTCATTCATTACAAATCGTTTGAATTTTAGGAGAGAGTAGACACTGTCCCAAAGTGAAATTGCACTTTTTAAAAATAGTTAGCCAAACGAGGAATGCATTTCTATTTCGATAAATGACAAAAAGTGAAACTTTTAAAAATAACTTGTTCCTTTTCTTGAATGCCGAAATATCATAATAAGTTTAAACTTGTGGAGGCAGAATATTCCGCTTATATTCAGAATGGGAGGGAGATCTGGGCCCAATTTCATAAAGCATGTAAGCACAGACAAATATTGCTTAGCAGAAACTGGTTACCAGCTAAAATTCCATAAAGTTAACACTGTTTTGACTGGTGCCCCACTCATCTTTTGCTTAGCATAGAAATTTCCTAAGCAGTAGTTTTTGCTTAACAGCTTTATGAAATTGGGCCCAGGCCATTAGTGTTGTTAAACTATTTTGGCCGTGACAAACAATTCTGGACAATATCTTATAAGTACAACCACATGAGCAGATTCAGAAATTGGACAATGGTTGGGGTTCGGGACACAGGCGGTGGAACTGAGGGAGGGGGAAGAGGCCCCCTAAAAGGTAGCTATTTGCCCGCCCCCTCCTTTCAACCAAGTTACTTAAGTGTTTGCCTGTTCATTGTTATTATATTATCATTATTATATATTTCTGGTAATGAAATCGATGGCGCCCAATAAGTGAACTAAATCACAGTAGCTCGCAAACCTGAGGAAGTTTGTAAACAAGGGTGCTTACTATGGGAACCAGAAACACCGGGGTTAACCCCTACTCCCACGATAAATTTTCTTGGTTCTTTTTTGTGCGCTACCAATCCTAGTACACAGAACCTATGGCTTAATGTCCGATCCGAAGGACAAAGCAAATATGGTAAATTATCTTGCTCAAGGACACAAATGCAATGACCGGGACTTGAACCCTCACTCTGCTGATGAGAAACACGAGAGCTTGAGTCCGGTGCTCTTAACCGCTTGATCGGGACTCTAACCCACACTCTGCGGATGAGAAATACCAGAGCTTGAGTCTGGTGCTCTAAACCGCTTGATCTGGACTCGAACCCACACTATGCTGATCAGAAACAGCAGAGTTCGAGTCTGGTGCTCTTAACCGCTCACTCAAGACTTGAACCCAAACTCTGCTAATCAGAAATACCAGAGCTTGAGTCCGGTGCTCTTAACCACTTGGCCACGACACGCCATTTACTAAGAAATGATAGGCATAGGGCCCTTTTACAAGTGTTCCACCACTGGGGGTGAGGGATTAAGGGGGTGGGGAGGGGGGAGGGGGGAGGAGGATGGGGAGGGGGAGGAGGATCGGGAGGGGGACCGCTAAAAACTCTACCAAGAGATGTCACAAAGAACAGGCATTTCAAATTGGAAAGACAAATTTGCAAATTCTTACTGTACGGTTAAAACAAGTCCCTTCCCAACCACATAATGGAGGGATGTGTACAACCCTATTTGTACATGTATAAGAACAAGCATTGTGTATGAATTTTTGCAGTTTCTCTAAAACAATACTTAGGGATGTAACTAAAACTTCCACAAGTTGGCATTCACAATATGACATTTTACATACAGATGGTTTGATAAATATACAAAACATGGGTACGGATCTCCTTTAAAGTGGAAGGGGGGGGGGGGGTTGAAATCCTGCACTACACATCAAGATAATTGCATTCCAAAGGAACAACAGAATAAAAGCTGTTGTGGCTTTGCGACATCACAGCCCTTTTGACACCCGCAGCCGGTTTTGTTCCCCTCAAAATAAAGGCGGAGAAAAGGCAAGCCTCCATGGTTCATCACTTTTGGCATCGGTGCCCAAATATTTGCAAAGATTGTGTCACCCGCCTAGAGGCCCCAAAATATTTGGACGGATAATCTTAATGAAAAGCCAAGTCAAAAGGGGGAAGAAAAAAAAAAAAATAAGCGCCGATATTCATGGAACCAAACGCTCCCTTCACCAAGAAGCCTGAACACAATCAACATCAAACACTCTCCAGATTCAAACCAATTTTCTTCTCTAAGTGTCTCACAAATACTTTTGTTTAGCCAGCAAGTCTCTTTTGTACTTTACTTGTCAAAGAGGCGATCTATTCCATTTGAAGATAGTTCAGTGGAGGGATGGGAAGGGAGGTACATTCTAAAGTAAGTTCTTAATCCAATAATGGGATGCCACATCATGGTATTGTTTTCGTTGTTTTATTTTGAAGCGTGCAGCACGTCCACTGCATGCCAAACACAAGACAATATGATACCCTTAGGTAAAACAGGTGAGGAAGGTACTGTACTATAGGGGTAGGCCTTACAACGTCTCCAAGGCATGTGTACATACATGGATTACCATTGACTGGGACACAATGCGAAAGAATGCTTCTCGATCCCCAGATATTTGGAGCTGGCCTAATAAAGGTAAATCTTATTTCTCTCCTGACACCACCAGTCAGTGTGCCCACCAGGGCCCAATTTCACAGAGCTGCTTAAGCACAAAAAGTTGCTAAGCACAACAAACTTTCGCTTACCAGAATAAGGTTACCATCAAAACCACTATGTCACATGTGACTGGTATTCTGCTCATTTCTGCTTAGCAGACAATTGTTAAGCAATATTTTCTGCTTAAGCAACTCTATGAAATTGAGCCCTGCTGGCTTTGTTCTATTTTTCCTTTTTAATGGCATGGGCTTGCATGAGGTTACCACGGTGTCAAAACTGATAAAACTGCAGACAAATCAGTTGTATGCAGTGGTGAGAGTCATCACTGACTAAAATGTCTGAAACCATGCTCCAAATTTTACAAGGTACCGTGAAATAATGACATTTCCACCTCTTGGTAACCCCTGGAGTTATAGATTTCAAGGAACTTTTGGAAACAGTATCCTCAGCACTAGAGAAGTGGATTTAAACAAAAAACAGGATTTCTTCATATATAGAGGAAATAACAGCTTCTTTCTCAAGGGGGCAGACATAAAAAAGTCTGAACTCAGATAGAAGTCTGAAATTTGTCATCCTAGGCAGAGGGAAATCTTGGGCTAAATAATGTGGACTTAGGATACCCTTAAATTTATGATGATGAAATAACTATAGATAGGTTGCAGTATGACGTAAATCGGCCATCTTTACGGGCAATTTGGAACACACAGTCATGCGTTACGCGTGAGAACGGCGTGCAGCACGCGCACATTTCACAAAACTCATTGCATGATTGGTTAGTGAATGACGCGGCTGCGTTAATAATTAGAGCGCTTGACGCGCCTGCAGGCCAAAATGCGATTTGCCCGTAAAGATGGCGTCTACTGGGAACTATCTATAGTTAAGCATCTTGCTCATGTGAGTGACACAAAACTCAAGGCAGGGACTTGAACCCACACTCTAACAACACCAGATTTTGAGTCGGGCCATTACCCTATCTTTCATTAGCATGTGAAGTATTAAGATACAGACACCAAATTTTACGCACAATACATGTTTGCCAATTCTGACTGTTGTAACCAGGGCGGGGGAGGGGCTTGAGCTCTTCCGCCAACTCTTAACTCCCCGCCCCACACCACCTCGAATGACATCAAAGACAAAATGTTGTATCTTCATTTTACAGTAAAAAAGTCATCTAAAATTCAATATAATAATAATAATAATAATAATAATTAAAACTTGTAAAGCGCCATCTATCTAAGACTAAACTTATTCCGAGGCGCATAAAAACCAAACAAAAACAAAAAACAGAAAGAGTAACCAAAAAGATTACAAATTACGTAGCTTAGAAAGAAATAAGAGCACATTGAATAAAATATAAATTTGGTTATAAAACTTGATTGGTTACACCACTAGACTGAAACTTTTATGTGGAGTGACACAGTCCACATGCCTGCCCTAGTCACAGGTACAAGTTTTAATAATTTTCTTCAACCATTTCAATTGATTCGGTGGGGGAAAAAAACACAAAAATTGCAATTAACAGCCATTTTCGGTCCACCCCCCAAAAAACATTAATGCACACAGGGTGTCAGGCGAGACTACACATTGAGTTATGCTACATTTGGACTGAAAATGGAGTCCAGTAACCATGTGAGCAAAGAAAACTGGTCCCTCCATGTCGCAACTCTCTCCATTCACTTATTTCTGGCCACAACTGAACTCCAGAATATGTTGACCAAACCCAAGAGGTAGACTATTAGCAACATTCTTCACCATCTGGACAAGGTGTGCCAATGCAGATCGAGTCTCTAAGGACACACAGATAAAACCTTTATGGCAAGCTGAATCAAACGTATTGACAAAACAGTTAACCCAATAAACAGGTAGACAAAATAAACCCAACAAAAAGGTACCGCCAGGCTATTCAGTCTTCCAAGAAAAGTATTTATTTAATAATTAGGGGAGTTGTTAAAGTGTACTTAAATGTAGGGTCATGGGATGGTTTTTCTCAACATAATGCTGATTTAACGGCAAGATTATAAAGAAAAAATACAATAAAAGTTACATGTGAAAGTTTCAGCTGAATACAGTGTCTACTTGCTGAGAAGACAGCAAAGCCTGTCATGGTCTTTTCACACGAACGTCGAATCCATCCACATTTAGCGAAGTGACAGCACCATTAGGCGGGTTTTCCTTATAAGGATGATCAAGTATTATTAGGATGATCAAGTATTATTAGAAAGATAATAATATAACCGAAGTCTCCCGAATTCCAAATAATCTACTCCCCGGCAGTAGAATAAATAGCAAGACAAGTTCTCAAAGAACAAAATCTACCTATAGCAAGTAGATATACACATGGTGTTACCGCAAACCAAATATACAATAATATAACCGTTGTACTTTCCTTTAATAATCACAATCCGATCAAACCCACTCCCTTCCCCTTTAAGTTGAGGAAGTACTGAACTTTCTACCTGACCCGGCTCTGACAAGACTCACCTGTGCTGATTGAAAAGCAATGCTTACCTGTCAAACTCTGCTACCACCACCTGCACCCTCCCACCTTACCCCCTTCCAATTTAGTAACTCACCCTTAATGTATATTTTAGCAATGTCTAACATGACTGATGAGAAATCAAAACTTTCCATCATTTCATGCCAGCCTCCTTACACCACCCCCCCCCCCCCAAACAAAAGTTGGCTTATGTTTTGATTTGAATCTTGCAAAGAGATTGTAAAAAAGAGGTGTGACTTAAAGGGTGTGCCCAACACACCACCCCCCCACCCCTAAACAAAAGTTGGCTTATGTTTTGATTTGAATCTTGCAAAGAGATTGTGAAAAAAGGGTGTGCGCAACATTGGTAAGATTGACAATAGAAACGATCACAGATTTACACATACACCCACGTAGCTTACATGGTGTAAAGATGATATAGGTGGAAAACTTGCCTTGAAATATATTTCTTTTAGCTTGAAATGCTTTAGTTTTTGAGAAATAAGTAAAACAAATAGTTTTGGTTCTTGAGTCCAAAACCCGATGTTTGAAAACAGTAAACAAGTTTTTTTTCAACATTGCAGCTTTAATGACCGATTGAGCTTAAACTTTCACAGGTTTGTTATTTCATGTCTATGTTGGGCCACATAAAGTATGGATACTGGTCTATGACAATTACCAAAGTTTTCCTTGTGTTTTAAATGGAGTTATGATATCTTGAAAAAAATGTAAATGAAATAATGAAATAGTGGTAAAAATCCTGCAAAATTAGTTCCTCTGAAATGCCACCGTTGATTAGAAATCAATCAAAGTATGTCAAAACATTTGAATCTCAAAAATTCACCTCAGGACAAGTTTCGGAGATTCAAATTTTCCGTGGGGTGTGCTCGTGGCCGGTAATGCGGCTGGTCCCGTGCCTCCTCGCTACACAAGGATGGATTCAACAATGTTGATGAAAAATACTGCTAAAGTATTTTGCTGTTTCTAAACAAGTGGATACTATATTCAGCTGAAACTTTCACTGTACACTGTATCCTTACTGACAATTTGGCCAATAAATCGGCATTAAGTTGACAAAAAACAACCTTTAAGCCCCCAAAATGTAATGAGAAAATCCAACTTTTATAGGACCATTAAAAACAGCTCGGTAAAACTTTTCCCGATGTTTGATACCAGTGTTGTTGTCTCCCTTCAACACTGTGATAACACCTTGGTACAAGGCTGTTGCAGGTCACCAAGAATATTTATATGAGGTTTAAGCAGTTTAATTTATCCACCGGTCCCTGCTGAAAGATTAAAGCACTAGTGAGGGCAGCATTATATATACACACAAACATGACACCCCCTCTCTCATCACGTAGGACATCCCCTCATGAGTGTGGAGAAACAAACTACCTACAGGACAGACAAAACTAATTTATGTGTGACATTTCGGAACAACAATTTACACTCTATTAAAACACAGAGCTATAGGAAATGACTTGTTGGCATAATCAATTATAAGTTTGTTGCAAATGACCATTGTAAAAAAAAATCTCAAATTTGATGCTAAGTTTTAGCATACGAAAGAGTTTTGTTATAAAACAAATAATTAACTAACCCCAAACTGTAAATGCAATGCCTCTCAGATGTTTACACTACAAAAATTCTGTAAAAACAGTCATAGATGTGAAAAGAACTATGAAAAAAATTATTAATTTATCTTGATTAAAACCCTGCATACAGCCACAACTTATTGTTTGGCAAAACCACAAGGCCTTCAAAGAATTTTTTTTTTTATGGTGTTAATGTTATACAATAATGCTATGAAATTAACCACTTCACAGATAAACCAATTGTGCACTCAAAACAACAAGTACACATTACCTTCTTTAAAAAATGGTTGTTAAATGTTTTTAACAAACAGGGGTCTATTTCTTAATGCTGCTTAAGCAGAAAAACGTGCTTAATAATTTTCTGTTTAACAAAAATAAGCAGGAAACCAGTCACAGATGATACATGTGATATGGTATTTTGGCTGGTAACCTTATTCTGCTATGCGAAAATGGTTTGTGCTTGGCTACTTTTTGTACTGAAGCAGCCTGAAATTGGGCTCAGGGCAGATTTGTGTCTACTCAATTATTTTGTGATACCAAAGAACCCCCCCTCCCACACACACAAGTGTGTAACAGCCTGCAATCGTGGACCCTCCTTTTGTTATAGGTCCCCGGTTTGAATGTGGTTACCTACTCACACACACCCACATGTGTAAATACTGGCAATCGTGGACCCTCCTTTGTTCAACTCTTTGTGATAGCAACCTTGGACCACAATGCTTTCCTTTGTGATAGCAACTGTGGACCTATTGTCCCTTTTGTTATAAGTCCATGGTTTGAATGTGGATACCTACTCACCCACACCCAAGTGTGTATACGCCTGTAATCGTGGACCTCCTATTGTCCCTCTTTTGTTTTTTGCAACAGCTCCCATTGGTTTTGTACATGTTTTCCAACCGTGGACCTTTCCCGAACCGTGGACCTATTGTCCTCTTTTGTTATAGGTCCCCGGTTTGAATATGTATACCTACACTTACTCTCACACACCCACCCTACAAATGGCGATCAGTGTTTGTAAACAAAAGAAAGTTCTTGTTTATCACAAATTAAATGGTCAAGTAACACACCACAAGGGAGACTGATTGGGTAAATTTTTAATAACCTTGGATTGGACAAAGAAAATATAGAGCAGTACTTGAACCTGTAACCTGCGGATTAACATGCATGTGCTCTACCAACTGAACTACCTAGCCCTAATGTTGGCGGTCTCCCTATTTTGTCAATATCTTTGTTCAGGGATGCCAGTCAGGTTAAATTGCCTCTGTCTGGTACCCCCAAACAAAGATACTGAAAACAGGGAGACCGCCATCATTATGGCGAGATAGCTTTTTAATTGGTAGAGCGCCGGTGTGTTAACCCGGAGGTCGCAGGTTCAACTCCCGCTCTAGTAAATTTGTCCTTGTTCAACACAAAATGATTGACAAATTAAAGATGTCAGCTTCTCTAACTTCTCAGCTTCAACACCTGAAATACATGACTTTCCTATTCCAACAATGTACAAACACTCCCTGCCCAAATACATAGCAACAACATTCCTACACAATATGTTGTTTCCTTATGTTGCATTGAGACGTTTCACTCCCAGCTATCCCTCCCTGCCAACCCAACAACAAGTCATCCAGACAAAGTACCAGTGATTACCAACCGCGTGTCAATCACACCTGTGTTTATATCTAATCTATGCAGGTGTGCAGACAGGGGGTGCAATCATTGTTAACCTCACCCATGTTCATCAATGACAGAGACTCAGCTCCTTCGAGCCAGCAGGGACTCATTGAACATTCCTGAAATTCAGAAGGGGGCGTGTCTAGGGATCCAGGAGAAAGAGGGGTGTACCACAAAAGAAAGGCACTGTCTCTTTAATTTTATAAGACGATCTTAAAAAAGTACCAGTGGTAGCTATTTGAGGACACTTGGTGGCAGCAGACTCATCAGTTCATTCCATTGTGCGCATGCCCAGAACCAGCAGCGTAACCAGGGGGGAACCCACTAAGAACCCTTGGCCCTCCCCCCAACAAATGAGAGCCCCAAATCATGTCTTTGCCCCCGCTTGACCATTGCCTGATTGGTTTGAAATGGGAGTAGCAGAAGGGATCTGGATGGATGAGTACCGACGAAAATATTACACAAATACTTGGCCTTTTGAAGTTTTCAATGTTTTAGCCCATTCACCTGGAACTGGCGTCATACTTGTGAGTTTAAATTATTTCTGCATGTCAGTTACAATGTTTGACGTCAGTTTCAAGTCAGCGATGCTCTGTAAAACAATTTGTAAATTACTCTTTGTCACAGGTGGAGAGGTCAAGCGCATCGGACTCCAGTTCTGGTGTTGTGGGTTCGAGTCTCGGTCTAGACACTTGTGTCCTTAAGCAAGACACTTAACCATTATTGCTTTGTCCTTTGTTTTCCAGATGTTTTATGTACATTTTTACAAGGGACCCAAGCTCTGATTGTTAAGTTATCTGAGGGTGGGTTTGAATCCCGGTCATGACAATTGTGTCCTTGAGCAAGATGCTTTACTACAGTTGCTTCTTTTCACCCTGGTGGCCGATTTCACAAAGAGTTAAGATTGATCTTAACTGCAAATCACTCTTAATTGCTAAACATGAATGATGTCACAATACAAACCACTATGGTAAATAAATACAATACAAGATGAATCTTCGTGCTTTGTGAAATCTGCCCCAGGGGCTATAAAGGGGGACCTGCAAGGGAACAGGTTGATGTTGTATTTGAAAAGGCCTTCGGAGCACCACAGCAGCCCTTAAAAAGATTATTGAAAGATCACAGGAACATTATTGGCCCAATGACCAGGGTACTAATGTAAAGTGCATTGAGTTGATGTGCTACTGTAAAAATTCCCTATATAAAACTAGTTGTTATTATATTTTTAACCACAAAGAAACTTGTTGCGAAACCCATCAAACAATCTGTCATGCTCTAGCTAACTTTATCACCTTCTTTTGCTAGCGTAAAAAAACTTTGTCCTTCCACTTTTGTGTATGTCCTTTTGATACTATTGACTAAAGAAACAGAATGAGTAACTGTGTCGCAATGTGCGCCTTTATGCGGGGAAAAGATCGCCTATAATGCAAGTAAGTGTGAATTCACGTTTACAATACTTCATGATGACATGCAGAAGGAATGCAGAGCATGCTCTGCCAAATATATAATAAACATTCTTGAGACTTGACTCAAATTCCTTACCAAACTGTATGTGTCATTATATTTAACGATTAGGTTCCATTTAAAACTAAAAGTAATTGTGGGGACTTAAACCTACGACCTCCAGATTAACAATTCCTCTATGTCACATGGTAAGGGGCAATGTTTTTTAGTTACATGAGAAATGACAAACACCGATTTTGAAGTAGCAGGTGAAAACAAATAAGTAGCCGGTTTTCTCAAAGCACTGAACGAGCACGAAGAACGAGCACGAAGTGCGAGTGCGAAACGCGTTGGCCTTACGGCATTGGGTCCGGGGCCCGCCCAAAGGACCCCGTAAATTTGTGGATTCTAGATGCTCTGTGGTGCAATCTGAGCAATTTCTGGCTTAATCCATTGAATCAATTTTTTCTTTAAATCATCACATTTTTTGTTACATTGACTCCTGAACCTACCATAGATTTTGATTTCATTCAAGTATTTCTATGTTTTCCATGTCAGTAGGGAAGGGTTGTTGGACACATGAAAATTGTTCCCATTAAAAAAACATAATATCCTTGGAATGGTTTTGCTTTTTTTATTACGCTCACTGCTCAACTGAAATGGAAATTGAAACGTATGGTAGAAAGTTTTTTGGTTTTTTTCAGTCATTGACAGTACTTTAGCTCGGGGAAAATTGGAGGAGGGGGAAACTGGGGAAATGGGGGAAAATTGAGGAAAATTGAGGAGAACAAAAATAAAATAAAAAAAGTAGCCGGCAGCAAAGGACCGAGTAGCGGGCGAAATCGCCAGCAGCCGGGGCTTCTGGCGACCCTGGACAAACACCCATACACAAATCTCAATGAAGTGTGTGGTACAAGTATACCAGTCTTTGTCAATCTGGGTGTTCGCTTGGCCCCCACCGGTCTCGTCCAAGACGCTGTGACGAGCTGATGCGCTTCTACAAATTCTTGCTAAGGATGTAGTGATTCATAATGGGAAAGATTGTACTGGTGATAAGCGCCCAATTTCATGGCTCTGCTTACCGTAAGCAAAGAAACGGCGCTTACAGAAGTAGGGAATTCCGCGCTTACGTCAAGCGTATTTCATGGGTTAGCAGAGAATTTTTGCTTGTGCACATGTGTATTCCACGTTACTAGGCATTCTTCGCTTACACAGCTAGCGCAGAAATTCGGCGCTTGCAGAGTACGCGGAGAATGGTGATCGTAAGTAAGCAGAGCCATGAAATTGTGGGCCAAGCTCAATGCGCACAATCACAACATACATGTATTAATGTACACACACGATGTGATAATCCACGGAGGCTCAATGGATAATGTAAACAATCCTTCTAAACCAAAGTTTGAAGACAAATGTTTCGATCGAATCCCAATTTTAGTAAAGGCAAAGAATGACAATGTAATGGATTTACACATTAGAGCTACAATATTATTGATGGTCGAACCTTTCGTAAACAGGAAGAGGTGACCGGGGGTTGTTAGGTCAGAGGGAATGATTTAATGCGCATGTCCACAAGTCAGCCCATCCCAGCGCCTGAGGCGCTGGGACCAGGCAAAATCTGGTAGTGGCGAAATCACTGCTATCAGATCAAGATTTTTAGAGCGACTAACAATCTTTCACCCGGGCCAGTTTTAAAAATGTAAAATTTCAACACACACCTTTATCTCTCAGTAAATCACGACTCAAGCTCACCTGTTCACACAGAATGTCAAGCTCATTGCTTTTATAGGCATGTAATCGGGAGTGTTTAGCCAAAATAAGTAAACCATTTTGTCAGGAAACCGAATTTATTATGCTCAATTAAAAGTTCAGATTTGTTTCAAGCTTGACTGTGCAGGGCCAGGCCCCACTCTTGAGCTTTTGCAGGTGTGAGTTTGTTTGTAAACATCCAAAGACCAATTTGAGGATAAATGGGGCCACTTTCCTGCCTGTCATGACTCCTGCCTGCCATGACCCCTTGAGTCAACCCATGATGATGGGGACTGCAGTAACCATCCGCTTTGGAAATTTTCTTCTCGATGCGGTTTATTTTTAAGTTATGAAACAATGTCTTAGGTTACCATAGCAATCAAAATAGGCATAGGCTGCTATATGGAACGCCAAAGAGGCATTTAATAATCGGTGATGGTCTTTTACAACCGGTGATCAAATTTTTTATCGGTGATGGTCTAACGCGATCGGTGATCAACTTTAGCAATCGGTGATGTATCACGAGTGGTGATGGTCTTTCGCGATCGATGATCAACTTTAGCAATCGGTGATGCATATTCACGATCAGTGATGGTCTTACGCGATCGGTGGTCAACTTTAGCAATCGGTGATGCATATTCACGATCGGTGATGGTCTTTCGCGATCGGTGATCAACTTTAGCGATCGGTGATCAACTTTAGCAATCGGTGATGCATATTCGCGATCGGTGGTTAGACCATCACCGATTAAAAATTTGATCACCGGTTGTAAAAGACCATCACCGATTATTAAATGCCTCTTTGGCGTTCCATACTGCTAGGCATCAAAGATTCACCTCAGACAGTTTCATCACAGGCCGATATCACAGACCACCTTAATAGCAGAGAGTGGTCTTAGTCAATTATGTATGATATCAGCAGGGAATAACTACATGTAGTTATTATTATCTGCTATTATTAACCATTAATCAATACCTTGGATAGTTTATGCACTCTGATATACATGTAAAGACCGGCTCTGTGAACTAGCTTACGTACAAACAAGCATAAAAGTTCTGTATGCACTGTGCTTGCCATGTACTCTGTGAACTAATGTATCAAATTAACTGTTTCCTTATTGTTGCATATTGTTTTTGTATTAATTGGCAAGGACAGATGGTGCACAGTGCACGAGCATACCACGCATACGTGTGAACGCGCAGACTATGTATAAATTTAAGGTCGCTGGTACGCGCATGAAACCAACATAATGCAAAGCAGAAAGACAAACACCAACCAAAGTATTTCTACTTACATGTATGGTGATGTTAATTCTCAAAGCTAATAGTCTGGTTCTTGAAAATATGCAAAATGGTCAATTCCGTGTATACATGTAAGAGATTAGGTGCCACGCAATAAGTTGAACAGCCTAAGAAATGGCCCTTGAACATGAGTAGAACTTCTAAAAATAACGGCAAAAGAAAAATCACAAAATCGGATGATTTGTTCTGTTTTTTTCATTGAAGGCATTTATTGATGGGAATAATTTGGCTCGATCCATTAACAGCAGCCAGCCATCAACCCGGTCATTACCACGCAGTGAAGACCGGGTCATCCCACTGTTATTCCCTAATTATTATTATTATTAAGAAGTCACAAACAGTACACTGGTAAATAATGATAATTTATTATGCCCACAGCTGCACCAAGAGGTGCCCAAGGCAAAGTACGAAGACAAAACTTAAGAATACAACTTCAATTTACACATTATATAATTGACTTAGTAATGAGCAGGGGTGAAAGTCATTGCTGATAAAAAAAAAGTCTGAAACTTGGATCCCGATCTTAGGAGGTATGTTGAAATGATGGCATTTAGCACAAAAAGTAGCTAAGCACAACAAAATTTCGCTTACCAGAATAAGGTTACCAGCCAAACTACGATGTCACATGTACAATTTGTGACTGGTATCCTGCTCATTTCTGCTTAGCAGACAATTGTTAGGCAACATTTTCTGCTTAAGCAGCTCTATGAAATTGAGCCCTGGACAAAACTGTTTAAAGTGTTTTTGACACCAGGCAGACATAAAAAATGTATGAATTCTGATAAAAATCTAACATTTCTCATTCCTGGTAAGGACAGCGATAATTACTTATTGCCATTACTACATCGTATCACTTCTCGTTCGCACATTCCAGGACTAAAATTGGCATCTCGCCATGAAGCATCCATGTAGTCTTTAAGATATTTGCTCTACAGTGCGGGGGTCATGTATCGTTTCCCCTTAACAGTGGTCCACTGGCCACTTGCTCGTTAAAATATCCGAGGACCAGTCAAATGATCTCCAAGTGGCCCGGCTGGTAAGCTCAGAGTAGAAAAGCATCCCTAAAAGCCTTCTTTAAAGGGTGTGTACAACATTGGTAACTGCCAAAGACCTGTATCCACACTTGATGTGACCCAACATATACATGAAATAACAAACCTGTCAAAGTTTGAGCTCAATCAGTCTTTGGAGTCATGAGAAAACCCCATTATATGTTTTAATTTTTTTTCAAACATCAGATTTTATCCTGCATGATAAAGACTATTGTTTTGCTCATTTCCTAAAAAACTATGGCATTTCAAGCAAAACTATTTCGAGGGAAGTTTTCCACCATGACCATCTTTATACCATGTAAGTTATGTGCAAATCTGTGAACATTTATATTCTCAATCTTACCAATGTAGTACACACCCTTTTTGAACCGTGGACCAATACACCGATCCATTAAGCCACGCCCATTTCTCATTGACCAATCACAACCGCGAAATCTGATCACCATTTGAGCCGTTTGGTGATCTTTGCACTAATGGTGATCAGGTTTCGCGGCTGTGATTGGTCAACTCGTAAGGAGGCGGGGCTTAATGGATCGATCTATTGAAAAGCTGGTGGATGAGTGGAACGACAAGCTACATGGGAAACCCTGTCTTGGGTTCGAATCCCATTTGTGTAGTGTGATTTTTTTATTTTTGAAGGGCTCAGAAAATACTGAGTATACAGTGCTTATCCCATATTGATGTAGGGGTAAAACCGCAACTCTCTATCCCCGCTGCGATGATTACATAAATTCAATAATTACAGTTTAATACAAACACATAAAATTGACTGGATTTTGTTTTCATGTGGTCTCATAATTCAAAAAACAATTTAAATAAACCTGTCTTAAAATGTTTCTGTTTGTTCAAGCGCCATGAGTACCTATTGATACGTGCGCTTTATATGTGCGCTTTATATGTGCGCATTTCCATTGTTTGACATCCACACTGGCAGCCAATGCAGGAAGTCAATAGATAGGAACAATCACTGAGTAAATACGTTGACTAGCTAATGCTTCTATACACGTAACATACATATCAAGAAAGACAACTCTAGAAAGGTCACACAAAATGTCACTGTTGCATCCGGCGCAACATAAAAAATGGGGGAAAGCGAGAGAAATATGCCTCCAGTCCCCTGGAAATTCCATCGCAATGAAAACACACCTGTTTATTTCCTCTTTGAATTGCTACCGACTTCACCAAAATAAACATAAACGAAATGACCGTATCATTTTCGGAAGGGTCTACGATGACAGACGTGAAGCGGTCCACGAAATGACACAAACAAAAAGGTTGCGCGGGTGACGCAGTCCGTACTAATCGCTTTACTCTCGTGGGTGAATGCACTTTGGGAAGATGCCGAATGCAAGGGACTCCAGGAAGCAACTTTTTTGAAACTGAGACCGTCCCATTCATCACGAGAATCTCAATGTAGCCTTTGGACGTCCCTTTCTTTCTCAAACTGTGCTCTTGAATCACCCCCAAGACTTGTCATTTACTCTACAGGGCCCTGGTGACATCATGGGTAAATATTTACCTTGATGCTATCAATCATGCACAGAGGCCCCCTGGCAGATTGTCAACGAGTTAAGTAAATCAGCATCACTGGGGCCTAAAGATTAAGGAGTGCGATGACAGGCGAGGGGGGAAATTTGTGAATTCATCAGCAAGTGGTGCATCCACCTGTTGCAGCCGAGCTTGTAGATTGTGGTCAAATTTGAGGCAGGCCACCTTTCCAAATGTGGCCATACTTGTAGATTGTGGCCATCTGAGGGAATGACCGTACCCAATGTGGCCAAACTTGTAGATAGTGGCCATCTGAGGGGTTCTGGGGGGAGGGGGTGGGTGACCCTGCCCAATGTGGCCAAACTTGTAGATTGTGGCCGTCTGAGAGAATGACCCTACCCAATGTGGCCAAATTTGTAGATAATGGCCATTTGAGGAGATGACCGTACCCAATGTGGCCAACCTTGTAGATTGTGGCCACCGGGGGGATGACCCTACCCAATGTTGCCAAATTTGTAAATAGTGCCCATCTGAGGGGATGACCCTACCCAATGTGGCCAACCTTGTAGATTGTGGCCATCTGGGGGGATGACCCTACCCAATGTTGCCAAATTCGTAAATAGTGGCCATCTGAGGGGTGGGGGAGATGACCCTACCCAATGTGGCCATTGTAAATTGCATACTGAGTTTTACCAATACAGGTACAAGTTTCTGCAAGAAATTTTGCCATGCACTTAAAAAAATATGTAAGAACGAAATAATTGTAAAAACTGACAACACTTACTTTTGAATCACCAAGGCGTACTCTCTTCAAAATCTCAGCTGAAAATTGGACTCCTGATGGGCTGAAGAAGACTACGACGTCAGGTTCACCCTTTTGGAAATGAACATCAGTAGCAAAATAAACTAAATGAAAAGCAAATTTTGATAAATTTAAAACTGAAAAGTGGGGTATTAAAATGAGGTCTGGGGTATTAAAATTGAGATAGGGACATTAAAAATGAAGTTTTGGGTATTAAAATGAAGTTTATGACCTACTGAGTTTGCATTGCTTCTAAAGATTTTCTGAGAATCACCCAGAATGCATTGTAGCCATTTAAACATGAAGTGTTGTTCATTGTTAGGTGATGACATCAAGACGAAAGATCGGCTTGTGGGGCAAACTGAGAGTTTTAGTGTGCCTTCTATGTTGGCTTGTAGTAGGCAAAGAGTTAAACAGCCACTTGAGCGAAAATATTTTTAAAGAAAATTCTACTTAAACGTGTTTATGATGAGTTTGCTTATCATTTAATTGTAAATTTGATGTTTTTACACTTCTGAATCTTTGCCATTATCAATCAAACAATTTGGTCCCAACCTCAAGGTTGTGCGTCAAAATGACAATACTTTGGCGTCATCTGTGGGATGCTGCTTTGTTATTGCAGCAAAGCGGCTATACACAACGGAACTACCACAGATGAAGTAACATGAGTGAGGACATAACAGGGCTTTTTCACAAATATTTCTGAAAGCATCGGAGAAGGGTATTTCAAATGATTTTGTTATTACGTTACAATTTAAATCGGTTTACTTTCATGCGATCTGAATTTCCTTTATTACCAAACCAATTTTAAAAGACTTTCAGCAAAGATCACTTATTGCAATTTTTTTCAAGTCGGTCTTTAAAGGCACCATATCCACAAATTTGATAACTCAGAAAATAGTACTTACCTCCTCAAAATACTTGGTTATACTTTCTTCCAAAGCTGGATTACATATTGTTTGATATACTACATCAACTTCAAAGCAGATACCTGAAGAGGGAAAACAAAAAACAAAACATTTACAAACTTTATTTTCTCTAGGTCAAAGTTTGAAAAATAAACTTCATTTTGATTATTCTGGTTGAGAAGCCAAGGGCTATTGAAAAAGCAAACTTAATCACTGTACTAGCCAAGAACCCAATAAAGTTCTACTACACAATGAAGAAAGTTTCAGTTTTAGCTGTGGGAGGAAAGCCCCAGAGAATTATTCACGGGAAAACCCACACAGTCAGGTAGGGACTGAAAACCCATTACACAAGAGTGTTCCTGGCATGATTCGAGGAAAGATACAACTACACCAACCCAACCACCCAAACTTCCGTTAAATGTAAAAATGGACCCCCCAAAATGTTTTAATTTCTTTTCTTTGAGAGGACAGTGCAGATGAGAAAATGTTTGTGCACAACTTTCCACATAACAAATGTTTAATTCGTACACAAACAAGGTTTCCTAATTTTAGTTGATCTGTTTCAGAGACAAAATAAAACAACTGTGCAAATCATTCAAAAGATAATTTCATCCTCTAAAAAATCACAACGAAAGTTATCTGAAGGATTTCTATGTAAGGCAGAAAAATCTTGTCAATTTCCGTGGCGCGGTCGAGGAGTAAATAGTTGTGTTTTAGTGCTAATCGTTTAAGAATCTCCAGCAAATATTCACTCTCAACTTATTCTAAAATCAATAAATATAGGCACATGAACTCACCACAGGTGTCTCCTGTGCTTCATACTCATAATCAGGTACACATCGAGATCACAACGAGATCCCCTCCGACTAAACCGCAATAAAGCCCTAGTGTGGTCATGTCAACAATCTAGTCCAGCAACCTCAATCATTAATGTATTGATTCAGTTTGACAAGCCCATCACATCCCCCCCCCCCCCCTCAACCAGAGCTATAAAGTCATGCCCATGTAGAGACAACAAACCCCAGGGGCCTGTAAGCGTGCACTGCTGGTATTTACCTGCTGCATGTAGACCCTTGGTGAGTTCCTCGCGCGCCATCTCCCCGCGTGGAATGAGGAGCGGCTTACAACCAGGAGATATCCCTGAGGGTTTGAAACAGAATCAAAGTCAAACCAGGATCGGGTGAACACCTTGAGTAAACTACCTTCTAATCCGTCCCTCTTGCAAAATTATCGGAGGCGATGTTAAATTGAAACTGTCACAGAGCAGTTGGGTAAATTTCTGGAGTGAAAGACTAAAGATTATTATTATCAATTAGAATTTTCACAAAAAAACGGGCCTGGAATTTCATCTCTGGCCATTTTTATTTTGCAATGGGCAGTTCCATTGGAAAATCTTATCAGTCTATGGGGAAACTTTGAAGGGACACCAAGGCCAAGGTGACGCAACTTTTTCATCTGAATATTAAGTAATAAACCATAAGGGAAACTGACTGGGTGAGTCAAATTGTTTTTTTAATTAATTAAGATGGTTTAAAGTTGCAAACATGTAAAAGATGTTCACAATAATTACAAAGTAACTTGTTTAGCCTTTATTTGATTTTGAGAAATATGAATGTTGCATAAGGAAGACATCAACTGGGTCGTTTCATACCTTCTTTGATGACTTCGACGAGATTGGTTGCACTGCCCGACTCCTCCCCTAGCGGTGTCAGGCCCAAGTCCCTCACTGCTAAGGCAGTCGAGGTCCCCACTGTGTATGACGGTAGAGATGCCCAGTCCTTCTGTAAGCCCTCTTTCCATTCTGCGTTCGAACAACAAAGGTATAGCTACAGTGCACATGAAAGACTAGGAGTAAAGTTTAACTGCAATTGAACCATGGTTAACTAAAGTTTGGGTAAGATTATTGTTAAATTCGATACTTCTGGTGATGAAACCAAGAATGCATCTTAAGTTAACGTCATCACTGGAGCTCACAATCCTGAGGAAACCTTTAAACAAGGTGGGGGGGGGCTTGCTATCAAAAACTCCAAGTGCTCTCAACCGCTTGGCCACGATGCGCTACAAGAATTCAATTTGCCAAAGAAAATTGACAGCCATAGCAACTACCAAAGAATAGCGTTCATGTACAAGTAGGTACACGTTACAACGCTTTCCTCTATCCCTGCAATGCGCACCACACATCACGCAAAACAAACAACGCAAAAACCCTACAATGGAGGCAGTTTGTTAAACATCTTAAAAAAGGATTTCAGCGGGGCAAAATTTTGTTGGTCATTTGTCATGCGCAGACACAGTTTGCGGTTTGTCAATACATTTAAAGGGAGAAGCCTTTAAAGCGGAAAGGAAGGGACCAGTTCAATTTTGTGGTGTACTCATTTTCCAATAGATATACACTTTATGTAGTCCTCATGAAAGTTGGGACAAAATTACAAGTCTCCAACCTCACGTTAAAATGGTGTAAATTGCCATTGCATTTAATACCCTTCCACTGCAAAAGTTGTCAACATCCAAAAATTCTGATGACATTATTCTGAGAAAAATGGGTCTCTACATTCTTGTGCCTAGGGGACCTTTGCATTGACGTCGCAGACAGCTACTGCATACCTGCCAACATTGAAACCTCAGAAATAGGAACACCAGTTTTACGATTCCACAGATAGCGTCGCAAGAAGTTGAGCGAGTAAAGCTTATTACATGAACACATACAAATTATGTACATAATTGTGGTTTATTATTTGATATTTAAAACAACGTACATGTACAAGAAAATCTCTACTGTCGCCAGCAAACTGCACCCTCTTTTGCTACAACTTTTTGATCTATTTCATTGCTGTCATTGCCAGAAATAGGAATGTTCTGATTTGTTGAGGGCCTGTAATCTCAAAAATCTCAAAGGTATGCTACTGTCTGGCAATGGTCTGCCATCTTTGGAGTCAAATTGCATGTATAGATATGGTGCATGTGGATAACCATGTGCACATCACCTAAAATGTGCACACTAAAACACACAAGGTAATCAAATAATGGCGCGATCACAGTTAATGTGACGATGACATCAGGTGACTTGGGTCAATAGGAACAGTATGATGAGGTTTGTCTTTTATAACCCTATTAACTCGACCCTATGTAAAATCAGGTCAGCCATGACCAAAACAAAAAAATAAAATATGAAATCTAAAAATGGCCACAACTTTTTTCCAAAACCTCGTGGTAGGTAACAAATTAGATTGAAATGTAGATTTATGTGTAAGCTTTATAGTGGTGTATAATGTTAAGTTGTTTATAAGAAGTAAACCAGTCATTTTAACAAAATAGCCTGAGCAAATGATGCAAAATTGCAAAAAAAAGGACGAGTTGAAGTCCCCAAAATCTTCCATTAGAGTTGAAATGTCATGCTCAAGGACAAAAGCATCAGGACTGACCAGGCCTGGATTCGAACCCGATTCCAAACAGACAGGACTTACAGTGCACTGGACCAATTGCTCATGACACCACAAAAAAAACGTACCTTGAATTGTAGAGAATTCAATGAGGCAATTGTGCACAGCTTGGACGGTTCTT
Source organism: Leptasterias polaris (assembly GCA_037783415.1). Lineage (NCBI taxonomy): Eukaryota > Metazoa > Echinodermata > Asteroidea > Forcipulatida > Asteriidae > Leptasterias > Leptasterias polaris. The sequence continues at coordinate 5,961,221 of JAZGTN010000015.1, read as the reverse complement.
GCACTGGTGAAGACCAGGCCAGCGTAGTCACTTGGCTTTACGAGATGCGAGTACAGCTTCTCTAGATTGAAAAACTCAAAGCTGAGAGGTGAGAAGGAGGTCTCGTCCAGCCCACTCTCTGCGAATAACTGGAATATTAACAACAGAAAAGGAAAGGGGGTCAACAAATCACATGAATTGATCCATTTATTGACTTATTTTATTGATTTATTTAGGCCTAAATATTATGGTTGTGAAACCAAGGATTCACAGAGAAGCGAACTTAATCACTATACTAGCCAAGAACCCCATGGAGAGAAGACAAGGAAGGAAGTTTCAGTTTAAGATGTGGGAGGAAAACCTGTCACAATTATTCCAGGGAAAACCCACGCAAACAGGTAAGGACTGAAAACCAAATCCACACACAGTGCCCCCCACCCCCCGGCGGGATTCAAACCAGGATCCTAGAGGTGGAGATATGCCAACTACGCTATAAACCCGATACAGTCAACATTTAAAAACAATTTTCTGTTTTTTGTTTTTTTAATTATAGGCCAATACAGTAAGTGAGGTTATCGATGAAATTTAGTAAAGCAAGACCACTGAGCTTGTCTGGTCACTAGGGCCTGCAGTCCAGCATACATTTTGAGACCTGGGCTCGATTTCACAAAGAGTTAAGATTGATCGTAACTGCAAATCCATCGTAGTTGCTTAGCAAAGAGTGATGTCGCAATACAAATCGCTATGGTAATACTGACAACTCATCTTAAGATGAATCTTCAGTGCTTTGTGAAATCGAGCCCTGCGCTGCATCTGGGACGGAGAACCAAAAGAATGAAAGAAAAAAAATTAAAAAAAAATTTCTTGAACCAATCCATTGAATCCTTTGACTATTTATTTGACCCACTTAAATTAACCTAGTTATCAAATTAAGTCAACAATGACGGATGACAATCCAAATAAATGCTTTGACGTTTCAGTATATATATAAAGACGACAAGATCTATTGGTGCTTGGGGGCCAATTCATTATCCAGATTCCACTGGATGGGAATAGAGCACAATCAGAAAGAGGAAGCCTGGCCGTCGGAAATTGACTACATTGTAATCCATCACGGCAAATTTACTCACGACCCTAGCTGCTAGTTGACCTACTTCACACAAAATAATTTCACCGTTGTTTTTCTCTTTCTAAGTTTCTAGTCTCCTTTTGAGTTTGATGAGCTACGCTCATCTCAAGTACCACACAGCATTTCACCCAAGCCGTGTGGTAAAGCCAACAGAAATCGGAAATGCCATATATATATTTTTAAAATACTGCAAACTTGCCCCTGGCTGGCACACCGGATATATCTTCCTTGTGTCGTGTAGCAATTATATATTTATCCTTCCTGGGGGGGGGGGGGGGGGGGGGGGGATGAATGACACAAATCTGTGCTTTGACATGTATGTGAACTACTTCTGTATTCACTGACAGCTCTTTACTAAACTCAGTAAACAAACTTGATTCTACAAATGTTGAATAAATTGTGGTATTTTCTTTTGGGTTCATGGACCCATCTTTCATGGTAGAGTGAAGGCATTTTTGGGGCCTAACTGTATTAAATTGGGATACATGGATTGAAGCCAACTCTTTACTCCATCATACATCATGTTGTTGTAACCAATGGTTGGAAGGGAAACGATATGGTTTGGGTTTGAATAACATTGCATTTTGGATTTTTCCCCAAATTTTTTGACATAGGGCCTACTTTTATTGATTTGTAATCAACGAGGGCACGTCAGACAAAATAATTTTGCAGGATGCTTACTATCATTACCATCTTTATGACAAGTGGGCTTTTGGATATTTACACAATTTCTTTTTTGGGTCAAAGTATGACTCTAAATAAATAAAACATTTAAGGGGAAAGTGCACTAATTATAATTAGCCTATTGTTTTGGGGTTGATTGCTGTTTTCTGGGGTTGAACCAAAACAAATTTACTAGAGCGTGATTTGAACCAACAACCTCCCGATTAACATGCCGGCGCTCTACCACTCTTGAAGAGTAGATTTGTTGCTAAAAATGTAGTTTTTCTATAAATACACCAAACACCGACCTGAGAAAATTCCATCCAACGCAGTTGTTAGTGTTCTAGTGAAACAAGAAATTTTTCACACTTTAAGTCTCTAGTTGTTATATCAGGGATTCTGTACACGTATGTTCACATCTAAAGCTTGTTTCAATTGCAACAATCAAAATAAGTGATGGTGATTTGTCTTTAAATGCTATTTCCTAGACTTTGACATTATTTCAGGCGAAAACATTTCAGTGGTCTCCAACTGTACAAAATAAAGGTTGGCGCTGGGAGGGGGGGGTGGAGGGGACTATAAGAGCGAGAATCACAAAGCCTTTATGGTGTGAGGTCCAGGGCTCGCCTACAGCCCCAAAATCTATTTTGATTGTACATGCTCTGTGATCATGGTGATGCACTCTGTGGTGCTTCCTGGTGGCCACTTCCTTCTGACTTCTTTGAACAACAGTTTTACAGACAGTGTTTGAATTCTGAAATTTATGCATGAACTTGAGAAAAAAAGTTTGGAACAAAATGTGGCAGGTAGATTTTACACCTTGGCACTTGGCAGTGACTTCTTAAAGGGAGGCTAGGCCTACACCTTTGGTAATTATTCCAAAAATCAATGAGCATAAAAACTTAGAAAAGAGCACCAGAGAGCTGTTGATATTATAAAACAGTATTGGAAACGACCCCTTTGAAGTAATGTATGCATGTAGTTTTAGAGAAACAAGTAATCGTTCACCAACAAATTTGAATCTGAGAAAGGCTTCAGGCATGAAGCCTTTCTCAAGCATCTGAAAGCACACAATTCTATGTAACAAGGGTGGGTTTTTTTGTGGGTTTATTTTTCAAATTATTTTACTGCAACTTCAACGACCATGTGAGCTCAAAATTTTACAAGTTTGTTACTTTATGCATCCTATATGTTGGGATACACCGAGTGAGGATACTGGTCTTTGACAATTACCAAAAGTATACACTGCTTTTAAACATGGCGAGTGCCACAGAAAGCGTGGTGGTGCGCTAAGCTTTTTTTTACATTTAGGAGAACACTGCATTCATCCGGACGATTGGTTATGGCACAAACTATAATCAGTAGATTCAACCTGAACATACAGCAGCTGAGATTTGCAATCTCCAAGAAAAGATTTTCCATCTGTACATTTCATAATTAACTACATGCCTCCAAGATAAAGTGTAAACCGGCTTATCTAATAAATATTTCTATATTTACAGAAATTCTACCCACAGAGGGAGGCCAACCCTATATTTAGAACTAGATGCACTTAAATTATTAAAACAATCCTTTTAAGACATCACATTTTGAAGTTGGAATCATTTTGCCAAATTGATATTTTAGGCTGATTTTCATGTAAATCATAATGATGGTATCAGGTGAAAATATCAATCTACTGCCAACCGTGCCAGAAAAACAGGGGCAAACCCCTTCTCTAAATGATACTGGATTCTTTGGAACAACACATCAGACCTATATAGCTTTATGTTCCATCCAAAGAATGAAGTAATTACAGTGGTTAAGTGTCCCATTCAAGGGAACGACACAAGGAACAAGACAGGGACTCGAACCCACACTCTGACCACACCAGAACTTGACCACACCAAAAATCTTGCTTAGCAATACCGGTTTACCTGCCAACATTTTATGTAATGTACACTATGCTTGTGGCTGGTACATTAAGAGCAGGCTTTTTTGCTAAAAGGGTTTATAAAATTTGGTTCTGGACTAATGAGGACCATCATCAGACAGAGTGAGACCTAAACTACAGCTATGTTGATCTTTTTGCCTGGCCCCCATCGGTCTCATCCAAGCTTTGAACTTTGCACTCAAAGAGTAAACATTTATTGCTCACCTCCGTGTACGGATCTTGATCGCTACCTTCCTTTGGTGCCCTGAGCAGCAAGACTTTAGTCATAGATGCCATTCTGATGAAGATTGAATCAATAAACAATAGATTTGATAACGATAATATCAGAGATTAAGTACTAAACAGAATGTAATATATATTTTCGCTCACTATTTCAGTCATGACAGTTCCAGTGTTGTGGTACTCCTCTGAAATTAATAAATGGTCATGATGGTCCAAACTAGCTGCAGAGGACCACAGAACGGCGTGCACAGGTCAAGGATGATATTGAACAACCTGGTTGACATCCCACAAGTATTTCTGAAACCAACCGTTGCTCTGATCAAGGGGTCGTTCTTCCAAATGTCTAGTATCTTTCACCAGGACAGAGGTCTACCAACAGTCATTCTTTCCCAACAGCATTAGGATCTGGAACAATACTAGACCCAGTAACTGGGGTGCTGTACTGGGGTTTTTTCTTCGAAATTTTGACATCTGCGGTCGTAGTACCGCAGTTGTCAAACTTTCGAACAAAAACGAGTACAGCACCCCAGTTACTGGGTCTAGAACAATACAATCTCTCTCAAGACCTGATCAACTGCGCATCTCTTGCAAGTTCAGGGTGTGCAGTCAGTCCAGCTCCATTAAGGTTATTTAAGCCAGCCTCCTAAGTTGTTGTAGCCGTGTTCCGTCCCAACTTGACAACAACTTGAGTGTTAAAGTTGCAGGGCGTCCCAACTGTAGTTGGGATTGCCCATAGAACTCAGTACAGGCTGTACCGTACAGGATAGTCTCCGCGAAAGTGTGATAACCGTGATCGATCGTGGGGACTGTGACATGCGGGCGTGAAGCCCCCTAACCCCCCCCCCCCCCCACTCCTCCTCAACTTGTTCATTATGTGGGTTGTGAGCCCAGTTTTGGCTTTAGAACAAGAAAGACCTCTTGTACATAAAACAAAACCAACAATTTATTGATTCAAAATATAAAACTATAATTTTTCTGGGATTCTGCTATCACACAAACAACCTGCAAATGCAGAGCTCCCCTGCTAGCTCCGCTTGTACCCTGTACCCTGTTACTGTTACTGTCCCAACTAAAAACTTTAACACTCAAGTTGGGACCAGTCCCAATTATAGTTGGTGCGATTGTCAAGTTGGGGCGGTATGTTCCGTCCCAACTTGACAATCGTCCCAACTATAGTTGGGACTGGTCCCAACTTGAGTGTTCAAGTTGGGGCGTCCCAACTGTAGTTGGGATTGCCCATAGAACTCTACAGTACAGGCTGTACTGTACAAGATGGATAGCCTCCTCGAAAGGAACCGTGATCGATCCGTTGGGACTGTGACATGCAGGCGTGGAGCTCCTCTCCTCAACTTGTTCATTAATTATGTGGGTTTTGAGCCCAGTTTTGGCTTTAGATTTGTAGACTAGATGAGTGTGAAAATTGTCATTATGTGGTTTGGTGCCAACCATTTCATAAAAAATAAAAAAATAAACTAAAAAGGAGGTGGGAATAACATATTCCACCTTTTTATTTACCCTGAAAAGGTATACTTTTTAAATCGACCTCAAAACAATCAGTCCTGACCTTAATCTTTTTTGTGGTGATGGTAATTTTTTCCTCTAAAAATCTAAGTCTATATTGCCAAACACTAAAATAAAATCGCCTTTTCTTTAATTTAATTATAGTGGCTTTACTTCTTTTCTTAAGACCAATAATTGATGCATAATATAAAAATTAAATTTTTCTGGGATTCTGCTATCGCACACAAACAACCTGCAAATGCAGATAGCTCCCCTGCTTGCTCTGCTAGTAGTACTCTGTACTGTCCCAACTACAGTTGGGACGCCCCAACTTGAACACTCAAGTTGGGACCAGTCCCAACTATAGTTGGTGCGATTGTCAAGTTGGGGCGGAACACCTATACCATGTCCTGATGAACAGTTACGTATCACTATCAGGTATGTATACCTGATAGTGATACGTAACTGTTCATCAGGACATGGTATACATGGTATGACTATGAATGCAAAAAACAGTGAATGGCCAGGTGTTTTCAACTTTAGCACGAGTCTTTCTTGAAGACTAATCGAGAACTCTGCTACACTAGCCTACAATGTAGGTGACTTCAAGTAATAATAATAATAATAATAACAACATTTATAATGCGCACATATCCACCCCAAGGGATGCTCAAGGCGCCTAACATACTATTACCCCTGGTCACTGGGCCATTTATTTCATTCCTTAAACCATCTCAGCTCCCTGGGGAGTATACAGCCTGTGCTGCAATATATGCGCTACTAGGCTAAATCAATCACAAGAACCATCTCTGCCCTCACAGGTACCCATTTTACCCCTGGGTGGAGAGAAGCAATTATAGTTAAGTGTCTTGCTCAGGGACACAAGTGTCACGACCGGGACTCGAACCCACACTCTGCTGAACAGAAACACCAGAGCTTGAGTTCGCTACTAGGTCGAAACTTCATGACATGAACTATTTTTTGCCTTTTTAACTTTAACACTGCAGATTAAAACTTCATAACCTGAAAAGGTGAAAAGGTGAAAAGGTGAAAAGGTGAAAAGGTTGGGTGCAAAAGTTTTTATAGCCTATGCCATTTTTGAAGATACTAAATTTGCCATCTTAGTACTCATTACTGACTCACTTCTGTTCTATTCTTCCTTTAACTTCACATATAAGTTATACTGCAACTCTTTTCAGTAATTGTTTAGTTTGTTGTTTATTTAAAATACCAAATTGTAACTTTGTAAGATACCTCATTAGACCATGACTGAGAGGGGAGAACGCAGTTCGTCACCGACTGTCAAACACTACACATCTGTGAGGTACACACTCCCACATAACTCATGAAACAGCCGTCGTTTCAAAACTAATTCTAAAAATATTCTTTTAAAAAAAATGAATGAAATAAAATATTATAAACATTTATTACCTAAACTAACGTAATTTAAAAAAATAATTGTCACAAATTATAAATTTAGTTGTAAAATCACTTATTAAAAATAAATACACTTTGAATTAAGGTTTGGATTTGTAAGTATTTGTGAACGAGTCGACATTAATTCCAAGATGGCGACTTACGGTAAAAAGCGACGTGTTGAAGAGAATTTAGACGAAGGAGGTCCACCAATTAAAGACGAAGACGATGATTCGAGTCCTGACGAAGGCGAAGAGGGATATGACGATGATTCACCACATGAGGAAATAAATGAGGTGATTCTCACAACAATTTGAATACTGTGAGAGAGTTTGTTGTGAGGTCCAGATTCCGGACATAAGTCATGTGTATGTCACGTGTGTACACACATACACATGGAAATAGACCACACTACAGTAAAACCCACTAAACTAATTCAGTGTCTGCTGATATTACAGCATTGGGAATGGCACTGACAGTTCATCAGATGACAGTGTTTATTCAATATTATGTACATGTACAGACAGTAGTACATGATCCACACGTGATACTGTGTTATTTATTATTAATAAAATAATATTATAATTAATAGGCCTCAAATTTGTGTAATATTCTAATAAATGCAGCTGCACAGTTGCAAGGCAAGAAAGTCGGGAAGGACTGAGATGGGGAAGGACTGAGAAGGACTGAGATGGGGGGAGGTGCCGTTAACAGCATGAAATTTTAATGCATCTGAGACTAACTCAGCCTCAGAGTGTTATGTTACTAGTATTGTAAGATATTTTTGAAGATTTGGGCAATCTTTTCTAGTACAGTAGCTTGTGAATTTATATTTAAAATTGTTTTTTCTCATGAATTAATGAATAACGAGTGCTTTCCTAGCAACAAGTTGAAGTAGGCCAACCTTCCTCACCATTGACCTGTCATGTTGACGTGTCGCACATCCACACTAGATGATGTGATCATATTACCCAGTCATCGCAGCTGTGACCGGATGTTTACACTTGTCATTGTTGCATACTATTACTTACCTGCCCTCAAATAACTGGTAATAAAACTGTTCCTTTCTGACAGGAAATCCAAGTCGAGTTTGAGGCCTTGCCACCACAAGACGATGACTTCCATGGAATCAAGAGATTACTGCTGCAGGTCAGAATTGGTTGGATGTGAAATTACTATCAAATGACGACCAAACCTCAGATATTCAATCCGAGTTTGATTGGTATTTTATTTTTGTCAAAAATGAGAGAGTTTAACCCTCCTGTCCTAGTCTTAATGCAAAAATTAGTTGGTGGCCTAACGTTTCGATCCTAGCAGAGTCTTTCTCGAAGGCTAAATGACAACACAACACACATAAACATGTATATAAGTGTATAACAAGAGCAGTCAAGTGGGTCTGCTAGGGTCAAAACGTCAGGCCACTAACTAATTTTTGCATTTATACCACAGGTCCTTTTGGTTGGTAAGCAGTTTGCAACAGCTAATTCTATTTTCTCCTAGTCTCAGTAACATTTTACAGTGAGTCAGTGAGTTTACTAGACCACCTGAAACCATTCAACGGCACAGACTGAGTGGTGACACAATTTTTATCCACTGAAATTCTCCCCTTTTTAGCACAACTCCTTTTAAGATAATAATGGTTTTGTTGTCGTTGCAGCTTTTCTTGAAGAGCCAAGTTAATTTATCCGAGATGACCGACTTGGTCTTATCACAGAATCATGTTGGAAGCGTTCTCAAGGTGAGCCTATTTAATAGTTATTACTGCTGGGTAAGTATTCATAATACTTACCCATAACTATTTACACCTCTTGACCACCGAGCTTGCCCGGTAATCAGAGGTCAGGTTGATATTGTGTAAGGGATAAAACCAAAAATATATTCTATTTACACCTCTTGACCACCGAGCTTGCCCGGTAATCAGAGGTCAGGTTGATATTGTGTAAGGGATAAAACCAAAAATATATTCGTTATCCCTGATGTATTGTTATGACATCAGTTAAATATCCATTTTGTTTTTACTTTTAGCAAAGTGCTGATCAGTTGGCTGAGGAGAGTGACTCCAGTGACGATGATGACAACATCTATGGCTTCATCTCCGTCATCAACATCTCGGACAAAAAGGTAAGACTTACATATTATGATTTGAGGCATTGCATGGTGGAGCACCAATGTATATTCGATTTGCGGTAACACCATGTGATAATATCTACTCTGGTTATTTAGATTGTTCTTACAGGAACTTGTGTTATTTATCTACTGCTGTGGTGTAGATTTGGAATCGGGAGACTACTTAGTTTAAATGAGAACAGATCCTGCTGTTTTATCTACTGCCGCAGAGTAGATTTGGAATCGGGAAACTACCTAGTTCAAATGAGAACTTATCCTGCTGTTTATCTACTGCCGCGGAGTAGATTTGGAATCGGGAAACTACCTAGTTCAAATGAGAATATGTCCTGCTGTTTATCTACTGCCGCAGAGTTGATTTTTGAAACCGAGAGACTTTCGCATTGATGATCTGGATACTTCCATTGATCATCTTCACTGACGAGGAGTGAGATATAATAGTCTCAACGTTTCTCTGGTTGAAAACCAAAACGTTTCTCTGGTTGAAAACCAAAACTTCTCCGAAGAAGAGTATAAACATCAATGTTTAACCCTCTTGCTGTCTGACCATTCAATACCATTCACTGTGGTTTTGAATGATAGATAAGCTATGCCAGCCTTGCAATATGATACCATGAGGGAATGCATGTACACAGTACACAGTTAGTTCTGTGCACAGTTGTGCCACCATACACAACTTTGGCAGTTGAATGGTTTCAAATGGTTGGTCAACTCACTTGAAAATGTTGCGAATAGTAGGAGGGTTAATTTGAGTCTGAAAGCTTACTGATTATGAAGTTCATACTAGAAACATTTTTTTCTGTGAAATAGTTCCCTTGAAAAGAAGTCCTATTCAAGAAAACTGTATCTAAAAACCAACAAAATGCGCAACAGCTGATTTTGGTTGTTACAAACAAAATTAAGGACAATGTGTTTACATGCTGAAAATTTGGGCATGGTTTTCACTATTTTTCTCCGACTCACACAACGGATTATGCCAAAATTTTCACTGGTTTGTTATTTCATGTATGTGGTTAATCACACAAAACATAAACACTGTCTATGACTGTTTTGTCAGCTCCACCAATCCTGTATAATACCGTTAATGATTTTACCATGCAGAACTTCCATTTGTTACATGTATTGATTGTTGCTGATTAATGTGTGTTTTAGGATGAAAATTGCATCAAAAGTGTACGGAGTCTTCTGGAGGAGAGGTGTTCAAAGTGCGCATCAGCCGCTGAAAGGGCGGAGTTTGTTCGGATCATTGATGACCCCAAGCACAGCGTAGGCCTCCTCCTAAACGAGAGGTTTATAAATATTCCGCCTCAGCTAGCCCCTCCCCTTCACAAAAGCCTGCAGTGAGTACGGATTGTTGTAAGGTTGTAAATCAGTTTGGGGAACAAATTGTACGTTGTTGGCTCTGTGCATCAAGTTTGATCTCACTCCATTGAACTTTGTAAATAATGTAATCTTGTTGCAGTATGATGTGATGATATTATTAGGTGGTAGACAGAGTGTTTGGAAAGGGTAGGACGGGGTTAGCCAATCAGGGTCATGAATGGAACCCACTAACATCAACCTGTCACCTTCCTCACATGGGATTATAAGATGTGGGTTGTATTTGTTATAGGTAATGCCAAGTGTTTTTTTATGTACAGAAATTATGCTTTTTGTCATTGCACAGATTCCATATGTTCAAATGAGCGTCACATAAACCATAGAGCAAGGACTTGCTCTATGCATAAACTATACTCCAAACACACACCAGAGAGGGCACATTTAAAACAGCCAATCCAGAAACAACGGGACAAGTCTCTTCTTTTTCACAATACGTGTCCTGGGTGTTTTTATGTGCATTACATAATGCACAGGACCTACAGTTTTGGGTCCCCATCTGAAAGACATGAGATTGATGTTAAGGTGCCCTACTTTCTCAAAACATATATGGAATGGTCTCGCATTCACTTACTTAAACCAGACTACGGTTATTATTATATATCTCTGGTAATGAAACCAAGGATGCCTCACAAGTTAACTTAATCACTGTAGCTCGCAAGCCTGAGGAAACCTGTAAACAAGGGTGCTTGCTATGTGAACCAGAAAAACCAGGGGTTAACCCCTACTCATCTAAGATAAGTGTTCTAAGTTCATTTATGTGCACTACAAATCCTAGTACACAAGACCTATGGCTTAATGTCCCATCCGAATGACAAAGCAATTATGGTAAAGTATTTTGCCCCAGGACACAAGTGCCACCACCGGGACTGGAACCCACACTCTGCTGAACAGAAACACCAGAGCTCGAGTCCAGTGCTCTTAACCCCTCAGCCATGACATGCCACAATGCGTGCTTAGCTTGGTAGTTATACCACTATCTTGCATTGAGCCAACTGTTCGAGAAGACACTCATATGCGATCTTGTCAAAACTTGCAATTTTATTTCTTCTCTTTCAAGCGAGGTTTGCGGAGACACCATGTAACATATCTCTTTATGAGCTGTGGTGGTCCCGAGAAGAACCAGTAGTTTACCAACTTCTCTTTGTTATTGCTTGCCATTACTTGCCACCAGAAAAGACCTTGAGCTAGCATCGAGAAAGAACTCCAAGTTCAAGCTCGACTACTTCCTGCTCATCTGCAAGAGTTACAGGGAGAACAGCCTGCCGACGAAGAGTAAGAAGAAGAAGAAGGGGGCGGGGCAACAGCAGACAACGAGTGAATTGATGTTCACTAATGCGGAAGATGAATACTTTCATAAGGTCAGTTGGGAACAAGTACAGTCTTAATGTGAATCATCAAATTGCAGAAGCAGATGAGTTCTTTATGCTGTCTGCGTAACAAGACATATAGTTACTACAAGATCACTGGGACTGGCCATTTTACCTCCTTATGACTGAAACGTTGTTATAAGAGGACAGCAAAACAAATAAGCAGAAGTGATATTCAGGACTTCAGAATGTAGTCTTCTATGTACTCTCTATAAGCAGAACCTCTTTATAACTACTGTACCTTGTGTATATAGCGCAGGTGTCTGCCAATATTGACACTAGTGGCACATCAACATTATAATACCCAAACTGCTGCTTACCTTGCCAGAACAATGGGGCAAACCCCTTCTCTTAAATGATAGGTGAACATGTCCTGGGGTCGATTTCACAAAGCACCAAAGATTCATCTTAAGATGAGTTGTCAGTATTACCATAGTGATTTGTATTGTGACATCACACTTTGCTTAGCAATAGATCGATCCATTAAGCCCCGCCTCCTTACGACTTGACCAATCACAGCCCCGATCACCAAACGGCTCAAATGGTGATCAGATTTCGCGGTTGTGATTGGTCAATGAGAAATGGGCTTAATGGATCGGTGTATTAAGATTGATTTGCACTTACGATCAATCTTGGCCCCTGGGTTTTTAACATGCATTACATAATTTGTGGGGCCTTACGTCCCATCTGAAGGATGAACCAATTGTGGTCGAGTGTTTGCTCAAGGACACAAGTGCCAAGACCGGCACCTGAACCCACACTACGACAACAGCAGAGCTTGAGACCGGTGCACTAGACCACTCACTCGGCCACGACACTCAACTTCATACAACAGTCACTGCTGGGGTTAAAGAAAACAATCCCTATTAAAATGAACTGCATGTTCAAGAAAATTGTACTCCGCAGGCAAGATTGTTTTTTCTGAAAATGTAATATAACGAAGCATAAATTTGACAGTAGATTACCGTCATCCCATCAGCTGTTCTTTAACTTTACTTTGGTGTCTCTCTCCAGGCTGCTGTACTATCGTTTAACTATCCCGTCTCTGAGGAGAGTGACACTGCTTTAGCTGGTACCTGGTCTTTCAACGACACAGAACTAAAAACATACAGGACTGTTATGATCGTACCTGCATCTCACATCTCCAATGTTTTGTCACAAATAGAAGAGAATCTTACAGTCTAGAAAAGCCCTCGTCCATGAAATAGCTTCACGGAGATCGGACTTAACATCACAAGAGTTTTTCAAATCTTCGTCTCGTTTGTGAAGCTCTTCATCTGACATTGTGTGGAAATTGACGACGGAACCCATGTTTTTCTGAAGTTGCGTTAATTCAAACAGTGACTTACTCAAATCTAAAATTAAAGATTACTTTCGGAGAAGCCTGCATTCAGACATGGTGCCCCTTGAAATGTTCCAACACTTTCATAAAGACTCTATCTATTGAGAAAATGAGTTCATCTCAAAAACTGAATTTGACCTGGACTTGTTGACAAGTCGTTAATGTTTGTTGCGGTGTGTAGAGTGTAGTTGCTGGCTGCCGACTCTAAATGTGACCAGTCTTGAAAGTAGTAATCTCGCGAGAGAACCGCGACAGACATTTAACGACTTGTCCACAAGCCTACATTTGACCTTGATGCTCTTCTTTGAGGTCACTTACTTCATTTCTGTAATAGGGGCTATTATATTGGTTAAGAGCAACAATAAAGAAAATTTCTATTGGAACACTCACTGTAATGTAAATGTAGTTCTTTTTTTTAAATGATTTTGGGTTGAACAAAGAAAAATTGACTAGAGCGGGATTTGAACCAACGACCATAATTAAACTTGCACTTAAACACAACATAGAGTGAAGTCATTTTCTTCACTGCCATCTCTATTTGGTTTAATTCTACAAAGCTCAGTTTTAATAATTAGGGGAAAAAACCATTATTTACACAATGTTGAACAATCTGGGTACAAAAGCATGGAGGGCGTCGTTTTCACCCATCAGTCTCCCAACCGGGTACCTCATTAGGCTGCATTATAAGTAGATACTGGTTACCAGCCAAATTCCTATGTGATATAATCACTATTGATTGGTTTCCTGTAAAGTTTTTTTATATGAAACTTATGCTGATGAGCAGTTAGTTATGTGAAATTGTGACATGAAAGATTTTCATGTAGCTATTATTTTCATATATCGGCTTTGGCTCCATCTGACTGTATGAAGAGTCAGCCAAAGCCAAAGTTGTCGTTTCGAAAAATGAACAGTAGACATATTTTTAATAGATGTTAACTTTGCATCGGGGATTAAGAATATTATTTGGTTTTTGCCCTATTAAATCTACTGTGGTAGCTCGGTGGTCTATTGGTGCGACATCTGCTCTAGCATTGCAAAGGTCTCGGGTTCAAATCCCACCCACCAAAGTTACAGCCTGTGGATTTTTTTCACAGCACTCTGGGAAAGTACTGAGTAAACAATGCAAACTGTAGGGGCAAAAACCAAATAATATTCCATAGAACCTGGTGACTGCTGAGCTCGAACGCACGCAGAATTATATACCAATTAAATAATGTTGATAAAACTACAACGACCAAGTTCCTGAATACTTGAAAATAAAATAAAAGTTGTCTATTTTGAGAACATGATTTTTTTTTAAATGTACCCAGGCGTGAACTTTTTCGCGTAGCTCTCCGAAAATTGATTCGGTCAGTAAAGTTTACATCAGAAACTGGTCATGGTCGCCCAACCGAAGTTCTACAGTCCGGTTCTTGTTTGTCTCATTAAAGGCACTGAACACGTTTTGTAATTGTCGAAGACCAGTATTCTCACTTGGTGTATCCCAACATATGCATAAAAAAACAAGCCTGTGAAAATTTGGGCTCAATTGGTCATTGAAGTTGCAAGAAAATGATGAAAGAAAAAACTCCCTTGTTGTACAAATTAGTGTGCTTTCAGATAGGAATAAAAGGCTTCTGGCCAGAAGTCTTTTATTATTTTAGTGAGAAATTACCTCTTTCTCAAAAACTACATTACTTCAGAGGGAGTCGTTTCTCACAATGTTTTATACTATCAACAGTTCTCCGTTGCTCGTTACCAAGTAAGTTTTTATGCTAATATATATTTTGAGTAATTACCAAACGTGTCCAGTGCCTTTAAGCACTTATACATGTTTAAACACAGGGAACAAGATAAGTATGGCTGTCAGCAAAACAAGGGTCAATTTGGGACAGTTTTTAGAGATGATGACTCATACTGTACTATTTATAATTATTGGGGGTAATTCAAATAACAATCTGAATATCGTCGTGTCAGAGCAAAAACATATCTCCTAAAATAGCACTTTTGTAGTTAAAAATTGTCAAAACGTTTACATCTCGCTTACAATAGCCCAGATGTACAAAAAGTACAAGCTGATCCTGATACCTCGTTTGGCACGGAGCATTTTCATGCAAGACGCAATGTTTTTGAAAAAATCAAGATACAACGTTTTTGCACTGACACGACACAGTATAAGACTTTTATCGTTTGGGCATTACCTTTGCAAAAGTAATTAGCCATTAATAGTTTTTAGCCATTAAAATGTTGGTGATATTTTTATGCAAGTGATACAATAAATTATATATAAAACAAAGCATTCACAACAGAAATTGATTTGTCTAATTATTAAGATGAAAGCTAGATTCACTTCTCTTCGTACAAGGGCACAACCTATTCATCCCTCATTATAGAGGGTGCATATTTGTGGTCGATACAAAGAACTGTTTCAGTTGAGTCTTTGGAACCAACATTTGAAACAATAATTTTTTACGGGAGGGTGGTCTTGGCATGAAAAGCCTAGCCCCACTCCCTCCTTCCCCCCCCCCCCCCAACAAAAAAATAATAATAACAAACAAATAAAAAATAAAAAATAATAACAATAGTTATCAAATATAATGATAAACAATCTATTGTGCATAACCTGTTAATTATAACTGTTTGGCAAATGCATAAATGTATGGTTCAGATTTCAACTTGTATAACTAGCAGTATGTACGCCCTTCACTTCTGACGCCATCGACCAGCAACTCCTCAATGAATTTTCTCCATTTGTAGAAATAACTAGTCAGGGACCAATCACAAATGCTGCTGGCCCCATGGTACATTGACTGGTACCTTTTTTTATGTGTAAATTCTACGACTTTTTTCAAACCTGAGCTCCAGCTACTGGCTCCATTTGATGTTGAAGTACTGTGCAAAATTCATAATGCGGCCCAAGCTGGAGCCCAAGCAGAGGTTTGGAAAATGCCCTTAGAACTAAAACCCATCCAAGTGTTTAGGGTGTGTTCCTACCCACAATTTCCTGACTAACATTACGACAAGTGTAGAAACATTTAACGCTATCAGAAACAACACATGTCTAGCATAGCCAGTCAACTCATCAATTCTTTAACAAACTCAGAGACAAACCTGGCACACTGTGAAACTCAACTTTAAATTTCTATCTCAGACGCAGACCTGGAATTACACAAAGGCCATTGCCCCTGGTGTTGGCCTTGGTGCCCCGTCAAAAGTTTTCCATCGGATTTAAGATTTTCCACTGGAAGTACCCTTTGCAAAATGAAAATGGCCTTGCCCCCTTAAAGATGAAATTCCGGGCCTCGCAACGAAAAAAAGCTTTCTAAAGAAACCCAAACAATGCAAATTCCAACATTAGATTGAAACTGTGAAGGGTTGGAACCAACATCTGCAAATGTTGGCAATCCAAAGACAACAGCCAGGAGTATTAAGTTCCACGGTCGACTATTGGTCGATGGCTGGGCATGCTCGCCAACAATCTAAAGCAAAACCTATTGGTCCAAGTCTAGTGACGACATTTTGTCAGTGGTTGTTTTTCCACAGCAGTATGAAATGTTCGCGACTGCAACGCAGGAGTAGCGAAAGATTCTGAAACAACTCCCGTGCGACATGGTTCCTTTAAACTTTGTCATGGTGGAGAACAAAAACAAAACCACGATGACAACAAGTGAAGCAACCTCGGTCAATAGGCTGGTTCAAATAGTTGACAAGAGAAAAGTAATCACTGGTAAATAAACAGCGCTCAAGTCAAGTTAGCCCAACTATAGTCAAAGAGTGTCTTGGTCCGAGATTGCTCCATGTTTTCAACTCCGTCATGGCAATTCTGCCGCACAGTCCAGCAGTCAAAAAGGGTTTTAAATATATGTTCTTTGCAAAGACTGGAATTAAGTATTACAAATAATTTCAATATATCTTAAAGCAGAGTGCAGTGTGTGAAATTCAACAACGCCCTGAATTTCCACTGTTTTACATCAAACATGTATTGGTGGGCCATAGGATTAATGTATGTACACAAAAAAAAAAATCAAATTTGACCGTTTTTGTTTACCCAATTTTGCAGGAGTTGAATCCAATTTCCTTTCTTTTTCTCCTTCTGTTTTTATTACTTTTGACCGTTCTACCTGTTACGGTGGATACTTAGTGCCTGACAGTACCACAAGACTGTTTCTGATGGAAGTGGTTGGCCAATTTCTTGTCGTGAACGTAAAGCAACGTAACAAAGATGGCCGATAGTTGCTGTGTTGTTATAACATGAGCCAACAACGTGTTGTCAATTGAGAAGTCGGTGTTAGTGGAGGTACGGGGACTGTGCTCACTGCTTGGAGTACTCTTGGGCTTGCACCTTGGCAATGATACGTTCCAGGACGCGCTTTGCCTCGCACTCGGGAAAGTTCCTCATGTCATAATACTGGCGAGCAATGCGGATCAACCTGCGGATAGTGAAATAGAGACAGCACTGAGAGTTAGCCAGTGTTGTAGTCAGGTACCTTTCAGTTGGATATCAAGTACTGTCGAGTTAGACTGGTCCCCTGTCTTTATCCACAAGGATAAAGACAGGCACTGGTTCTATAGGCCCAATGATTTTATTGGATAAACGTGGAGTGACCTAAGCTTTCCATATCTGTGTTCTGATTGGTCTGCTCCAAAGTGACGAAGTATGGCAGCTACACAACCAGCAGGGAGGAACTGCTCGATCGTCTGCTGCATACTGCGTGTGCATAATGTTTGTATGTATATGTTGTTTTATTCACACTACTTGCTGAGACTTGCTGAGCCTTCCGCAAATATAATTTGATTTATACAATTTCTTCAACTGTTTTCAGTAAAAGTATCTACAATAATATCTCTGTATGGATGGGGCAATTTTTTATTTTGATGTAATTTCTAAAATTGCAAAACCTTGAAGTCTTATCTTACCAGTCGGGTTTGATGTCCGTCACGGTACGGATGTAGTTCTTGGTGGTCAGAACGAACTCATTGTACAGCACCCATTCCGGTTTGTGATCCAGGCACGTGGAGGGATGCAACTGCACGATCTGGTTATCTTTGACTGTGAGATAATGCCCTGTTCGCTCTAGATGAGCTACCTGAAAATCATGAAAGGTAATGAACAGGGATGGGATTTAACGTTTTGTGAAAGTTCCTGAAAAATTACTTCTGGGCCTGTTTTGCCCCTTATTCTAGATCCGGAACCTCCAAGTTACAATTCAGGAGGTTTACAGACTCTGTGCATCACCAGAAATACATTTAGTGGCTGCTTCACTTCTTTCAAGAAAATGTGAAAGCTCCAGGACATTTTTAGAAAATCCCGAAATCAGGACAAACCCTGAGAAACCTTATTCTTAAATGAATGACAAACAAACTTTATAAAGGAAAATTGTTGACACCCCACAACAACAAAATGTGTCACTCCCCAAAATACCACTTTCCTTTTCGTCTAGAGATTACAGCTAGAGATTGGACAAAACAAAACGCAAAACAGAAAGCGTAAAGGGTGGATGATTTGGATTGAAAAGTTGTATGATGTGAACAGTGACAGAAGAAAACTCAACGCAGTCGTGAATTGCAACAACTCAACCATCTGCATGCCGCTGTAAAGATAAGTCGTCTGTTAAGACAAGTTGTCTGATTTTGCATACACCTTGCTATCCTCGCTACATTGAACCACACCTGGTTCTGTGTCTGTACGCATTCACAGTGTTTACCCAATGCTCCAGACTCCATTTTGTCAGGGCTAGCGCTATATTTCAGTCGGTTGCATGGAGGCGTAACATTGGCAATATCCACGCGCTCAAGTTACTTAGCGCGCTGAACAGTAGAAAAAAGTGTGACATCAGAAAGAGAAATTTTTTTTAATAATGGCATAGTTGGGAGAAAGAAAAAAAAACACGGAAATCCAACTGCACACAGGGGGGCTTTGTATTTCTTTCCTTCATTGTGTGTTTTCTTATTTCAAGGTAAAGAAATATCTTTAATAAATCACAGGCCTGTTTCAAAGTAATTGGGGGGGCAAGTTTGGACTGGGAGGTAGTGCCGTAATCTTTACCTGCATGAAAAAGCCGGAGACGAGAGCCTTCCGGATGTTGACGTAGTAGTCTTTGCTGTTGAAGTCTGTGCTGGTTCGCTTCAGAGCAAAGCGATCCATAATGCGGGCCAGCTGCTGCCTGACGTTGTCTGCTGACTTCAGCGATCGGCTCTGGATGAAGTTGTCGTAACACCACTGGACATCTTCATTGTCTGCTCAGCCAAAAAAATAAATCATCAGAAAAGAAGTGAACAAATTGTAGACGACACCAAAAAATGTTGCCTTAATGCAAAAACGTTGAACCTAGATTTTGCAAAAACGTAGTATCTTGCCTGAAAATGCTCCGTGCAAAAACATTGTAGCTCTGCACGTACTTAAATTGTGATTGACATCCGGGCTATTTCAAGCGAGATAAAATGTTTTGACAATTTCAAACTCGCGTGTAACATAAGTGCTATTTTAGGAGATGCAACGTTTTTGCATTGACACAACAAAAATATGTCAACACAAACAAATGGAAATGAACAGGACAAGTAGCAAGGATGGCAGACAACAGTTGGATAATAAAACCCGGAGTAGAAAAAAGATCTGGAGGCAGACCAAAGAAAAGATGGAGGGACGCTATAGTAAAGCTGGCTCGGAGGACATGAACGAGGACGGCAAGAGAAGGGATATCTGGAGAAGTCTGATACAAGGCTACATCCTAGGCCCAATTTCATAGAGCTGCTTAAGCAGAAAACATTGCTTAAGATTTTTCTGCTAAGCAGAAATGAGCAGGATACCAGTCACAAATTGAACATGTGACATGGTAGTTTGGCTGGTAACCTTTTTCTGGTAAGCAACATTTTAGTGTGCTTAGCAATTTTTTGTGCTTAAGCAGCTCTATGAAATTGGGCCCTGATGTGGATGGACGACACCTCAGTATGAGAAATAAAACTCCCACAAAAATAGTAAGAGCTGTCAGTTAATACTCACTCTGTTTGAAAGCATGGTAGACGTTGAGAATGGTCAGGTGATCCCCATCGATGTGAGCAAACCGCATCTTGGCCTCATCCGCTGCCTTCTTGGCCTCGTTCGGTCTCAGAAAACACTGTGGAACTAAATCAATGTTGGGTGGTGGCCGCCAAGAAACGGCCGTCCGATCCCCGTTTAGTACAAAAGGCCCAAGAACACCTAGGGAGCTACAGCCAGGAGATCGGCTGGGGTTGTACCACTTTACTGTGAGTCAACCTTGTGGGTCATATCAGACGACGGTCCCTCTACACTCAAGCAAGAAGGGTCGTTGTAGTATCTTAAACACACAGATTTGGCATTCATTTTTAAAAACCAGCTGAAACTGTTTGCTTCAGTTTGATTTTTCTTATCCCAAACAGCTAAATCCGATCTAAAAGATAAATGTCCACAACTGTCCTACATCAAAATTTTCTCACTGCTCATTTAAATATCCATTGCATCATCACATTTTGAATTTCGAAGTACCAACTCTCACACACAAAATGCTAAAATCAGGAATGGTGACTGGCTAGAAGAGTCAGGGTTGTCCCCATGCACAAGCTTGGGTATCAGAGCCAATATGCACAAATTGCGGGCCAATACGCGCAAATTACGTGTTGATATGCGCGAATTGCATGTAAATCCGCACGAATGGGGTGCATCATCCCCGTTTGTTTTGTAAACAAAATAAACTTGAGGAAGTCCTCAGAAAGACACATTCAAACCCAAGTACGCTAAATCTACTCAACAGCCAACCATTCAACAAGTTCTCAGACAACGGAGTACGGAACGCCTAACTGGCTCAAGCAAGGTAAATTTTGTCTCAAGTCCACACCCTTTCATCTTCGTTTCCACACATCCACATCAACATTACCTGACAGCATGGCCGTGATGGAAAGAATCTCGTTGGAGCAGTTGTTATCCGCGCTGGCGATGACCATCTTCCCTAGCTGTGGGTCCAGCGGAAACTCGGCCATCATTGAGCCCAGCTCTGTCAGGTCTCCGTTGTCGTCCAGCGCCCCGAGGTAGTTCAGAAGCTCCAGGGCTCTCATGAGAGTCTCAGGTGCTGAAAGGAAGAAAGTGGTGGTTTGCCGGGTCAGTCAAAGTGAAGAGAGATAATCTGGAGCACAGTGATTTAATTATTAAGTACGTTAGAATGATAAAAGTAAGTTTCGTGGCCGAGCCGATGAAAAACGTAGCTCCACATATTGCAGGAAAATACTGACTTTTGAAGTCACTAAGTGACGGATATGAGCGCTACATAAGAAGCCACTAATATAATAATAATAATATGACCCCAGTTCTATATTTACCAGGTGGATCCATAAAGTCAAAGTGCACCAGGTCGTCAATTCCAAGTTTCTTCAGCTGTAAGACCACCGTGCCGAGGTTAGACCTGAGGATCTCAGGGTAGGTGTTGTCCTGCATCTCCGTCGAGTACGCCTTCTCCGTGTACAGGCGGAAACACTTGCCCGGTTTGGTACGGCCGGCACGACCGGCTCGCTGCTGGGCGCTGGCCTTGCTGATTGGCGACACCAGGAGAGACTCCACCCTGATGCGGGGATTGTACACCTGTACGAGTTTGTTACCAAAACAAAAAGATTATCAACTCCAATCAATGAGATAGAAGGAAGATATGATAAACATGGTCAGTACACCATAAAAATTGTTTAATGAAAATAATTTTATAGGAATTTATTAGGCATCAGCCCTTTATTTTAAGAAATTTGAGGAGAGCTATGAATTGCTCTCCTTAAATTATTGAGGAGAGAACTTTGCACTCCTGAAATTACAAGGAAGTCATGTCCCTTTTTGCCCCTGGTCGTGACATTAGTGCCCCATCAAAAGTTTCCCATAGACTTTTAGATTTTCAAATTCATATTTGAAAAAAAAGTCACGAAGAGTGTCAAAGTTGTTTTAACAAAGTATTCTTACCTTTTGCTTTGCGAATCCGGGGTCGATCACAAACACCACGCCGTCGATTGTGAGCGAAGTCTCCGCAATGTTAGTTGAAATAACCACCTTCCGGCCGATGGCACCGTTGGCTTTGTTGGGCGGTGGCGGCTCGAAGATGCGCTGTTGGAGAGCAGGGGGCAAGGTGGAGTAGAGTGGAATGGTCTTGATGTCTCCGCCCTCGTTCCCCAGGTTCTCAACCTCACGCTTTATACGTTTGCAAGCTTCTTCAATCTCCTGTTGGGCACCATATGTAAATACAGATTTGTTAATAAATGGACATAGATATTTATCAGGAAAACAATAGAAAGAAATAATTATAGTAATAATAATAAATAGAACTTTAATATATAGCACCTTACATCTAAAACATAAACGACAAAGCGCTTAACAATAAATGAAGTACTGGATTTTTTGATTTTTTTTTTCCAAAGACTAAAAAGCACAACTACTTTAAAACAATAAGTACTACGTAAAAATATCCTACAATCAGGAAAACCCCCGACATATCACTGGCCTAAGAGATTACTACAACCAACCAGAAGCAGATTATAGAAATATATCATGGTTTGAGGGTAAACAGTCGATATAAGCTCCCTGAGGTATTGGAAGTTGACAAACTAGTTCCCGAGGTGAAGTCGCGGGAACCAGTTTGAAAACTTCCAATATTGAAACAAACCATTGTTATATTTGTAATTTTACCTCATACTTCTCTTTTATACCTCATTAATGAGCAAAGGAAAACACGGTTGACATATACATGTGCCGCCATCTTTAGCTAGGGCGATGTTTGCGCAAGTGTGGGACAGTTCCACGAGCACTTTGTAAAGCGCATGTGGAGTGGACAATTGCACATGCAAAAGTCCACTGCACATGTGTATAACAGCGTTAGCATGACTGTCGTACATGCGACGGTCTACTTTGCATTCATATTTAACCTGTGCATGAATACAGGCACCAGCGCTTGGTAAACAACGAAAAATAGCATACGTGTCGTAAAGGAACAAGTGAGAATTCTCCTCTTGATCATGAATATGCATGAGGTATAGTAACTACAAATACCAGGCGTTCGACTTGATGGTTAAAAATAGATGGGGAAACTTCCTCAGACATGAATGTTTGTAAAGTGTTTTTCGGTTTTCTAGGTATGCCTCACTAACCTCCTGTCCAGTCAGGAAGAGCAAGATGTCACCCTCGATCTCTTCTCCCATGTGGATCTGAACGACGGTTCGAATGGTGGCCTCCAGATAGTCCCTCTCTGGCTCCGGGGTGTAGAAGATCTCCACAGGGTGGGCGCGGCCGGGCACAGTCATCAGAGGTGCATGGTCAAAGTAGTCCTAAAATTGCAACAATGCGTCTGGATTTAGAGCCATTCTTTGTAATAATAATAATACGTAGCTCTTATACAGCCCTTTATCACACCCGATTGGCATCCCAATGCGCTCAGGGTTTTTTCCTGCAAGGTATGCGGAGCTGCGTTTTCAAGTATGATACCTTTTCTTTTACATAGCACCATGTAATGGTTTACAAGGTGCTGTAGCGCAATATGCAGCCAATCAAACCATGAACACCAGGACGAACCTCTCCTTTTTACGATAAGTGCACTGGGTTAACTGAGGTTAGAGACTTGTAAAGTTTTCAAAATTTTCATGAGGACTATTTCTATTGGAAAATGAGTGCATCACAAAACTCAATCTGACCTTGGAGCCCCCTCTTTAACAATTCTCAGAGACTCACTTGAAACTTTCCAGCATCTAGCGTGGCGCTCATGACCACAACCTTCAGGTCCGATCTCTGCTTCTCCACCTCCTTCAGCAGACCCATCAGAATATCGGTGGCGAGTGTACGCTCGTGAGCCTCGTCCAGTAATATGACTCCGTAGCGCTCAAGCAGCGGATCAGTCATGGCCTCACGTAATAACATACCATCTGTCATGTATCTGATCGATTAAAAACACCAGCAAAAAAGCGGGGGTAGAGTCAGATGAGTAAGGTATAATATTTCAGATGGGTTCTTTGATAGACAGTACATATGTGAGACAAATTGCAGCCGGGGATTGAAAGCAAGGGAACACAGGTAGCAAAATCTGTGGTTTGTGGTTTTGTGACTAGTAAGACTGGCAATAAACCGTGCAAGTCTAACGAGTATTCGAACATTTTGGGGACCACTCTGGTCCCACGTTATCGCTTTAACAGATGAAGGAAACAAACTTGTGAACTTAAACAGGTTCCAATGTTCAAACACGCGCAAGACTTGCACAGTCTACAGTGTTCTTTTTTCAATCCTGATCGACCCTAGAAAGTGTGTCGACATTTGCGCCTTTTAAAGATCGGCACATAATTTGATTTGGAATTTGTAGAAATGGTTAACCGGAAGTCACAAGCTCCATTCAACCGTTTAGTAAAATAAACGTAGATGCACAACCCTATTTTGCAAAAGGCACTTCCTTTGGAAAATCTTAAAGGCTATGGAAAACGTCTGAAAGGGCTTTAAGGCCAAGACCAGGGCAACGGAGGGCATGGCCTCTAGGCAATTAGCCATTTGTGGGTTAAATTTGAATGATGTCTGGTACAATGACTTACTTAGTGACAAGTTACCGCTTGCATTTGAATTTCTCAGACAAGCTTGTGCATAGTTACACAAGAGACAGCGAACAACTTACACAATTTTGAATGAATTTGTATGGCACAATGGTAGCAGGTTTGCTTTCTAGAGGTTAACAAACCACCGGATCTTCTCAGAACCACAACTACTCAAAAAAGATTTCTGCACATGTCACCGCAGACCTCAATTGATTGTACTTCCTATATGCACAGTTTCAATTCCTACTCATCTGGAGGTTGCTATACAAAAGCTTTCCCTAGATCATTTGACGTAGTCCGTGGAATTCAAATATAAGCGGTAGCTTGTGACTAAGCAAGTTATTGTCCATTCAAATCTAACTTGCAAATGTCTTTTTCCATGCCTTGGCTTAAGAAAACTCTACATCGTGTCAAAAATTCTTGAAGTTTGATCATGACAACAGCTACATTTTTCTTGCCTGTAGTGCAACTTTCCCTCTTTCATAACAATCAGAAGGTGAAGGGAAGTCAGTTTTAAAAAAACCTACAAAAAATCCTAACAAATCAACGGATTGACCCACTTACTTGAGCTGTGTTTTAGAGCTAGTGCAATCTTCAAATCGTATACTGTAGCCAACTTCTTGTCCTATAACCAGATCCATCTCATCAGAGACACGCTGGGCGACACTCATAGCTGCCACTCTTCTGGGCTGTGTACAGGCAACTCCCTTCTTGTTGGACATGGCAAACTTGGTTCTGACATAATCCAGACACCACTGGGGAATCTGGAGATGAAATCAGCAGATTTTAATTAGTGTTCAGGATCAAAAATACAGTCAAAGATACTGTGAACTAACTTTGCATATTATAATATTACGATCCCTTGACCGAATAAGAAAAATTAATAAATTCAGTATTAGCTACCATTTGAGGAGAAAAAAACAACCGACCAAAAACTAATTTGCATTCCAATACAATGCCAAAAAAAGCTTTTACACACATACAATAATTTGCATTGGGATAAAAAAATAGCATTCATTCTTTATCCCAGACTCAAATTGTTACATCCATTGAATTGTTTGCGGTACACGCTGCTAATTACAGGATCCGAACTAGCCTTTCATCACTGGGAATGCTCGGTGGTCTAGTGGTTAAGAAACCTGCTCTAGAATGCGACAGTCATGGGTTCAAATCCAGCCCGAGTAGCATATGGATTTTGTTTTCCCGCAGGAATCGTAGGGAAAGCACTGAGTACACATAGCTTATCACACATCAGCGTAAGGGTAAACCAAACATTTTACATCAGACGTTCGAGTCAAACCAAGCCACTGACCTGTGTTGTTTTGCCGGAGCCTGTCTCACCGACCAGCACCATGACTTTGTACTTGTCTAGCATCTCCATGAACTTTGACCTGTACTCCCACACTGGTAGAGTGCGACGCTTGGCGAGTATAGTGTGGTATCGCATCGAGAATGGCGCCATGCTGTAAGGGTTGATGCCGAGGCTGTTCTGCCGGCTAGAAGAGACACAAAGGAAGAAACTTTACATGATAAGTTCTTCATTTAGGATTTGCAGCAAGTTCAAAAACTGAAGGCTTAGGTAAAGTATTAGAAATGTGGACGGACACAAAGCAAAAGAAGAACTTATTCTGAAGACTTACATATTAAACAGAGGGATGACTTTTATAAAATTGATTACGTGGCTGCACCAATACTTGAAAAAATAATGATACATCAGGCTGAATCAAATAATTATAGTCTTGGAAAAATTAATACAAGTAATTTGTTCTCCATTCATAAAAACCTAGGTTCAAGTTAAAAATCACAAGCTGGAAGATGTCTGGTTCAGCAGTGTGCGATAAGTTTTTGTTTTGTTTGGGGTTTTGTTTTTGTGTTCCAGAAATTTTTTTTAAAGGTCTAGATTGATTCCCAAAGGAAGATCACTTTGGTGTGGTCTCTATGGATGTTTTGATTTGTGAAAATGGTGAAATCGGCAATCTCAATGACTTGAAAGACTGAAATTGCAACTGAGCACACAAACGGTAATAAAGTGTCTCTTAAAGGCACAGTACACGTTTGGTAATGACTCTGAAAATTAATGGCAATAAAAACTTACGTGGTAAGAAGTACAGCAGCTTTGGGTAGTATAATGAATTTTGGGAAACTTTTAACTTCGAAGTACTACGGTTATGGAAAAATATATCACTTTTTATTCCCCAAAATTTGAATCTGAGAAGCGTTTCTGTCAGAAACGCTTCTCAGACTGTGTATTCCTATGGGGAATATTCTTCCTGCGTGGAAATATTCGCTCCGGTTTTTCGGTGATATCTCAAAAACGGCACGCGACCACCTTTTGAAGTGAAATTTTCACAGGTTAGTTTTATTATATGTACCTACATTTATATAGGATTAACACAATCAGTAGGCTCCAATTACCAAACGTATGCAGCACCTTTAACCTTCCAGTCAGGACCAGAGGATTCAATTATCACAGGCTTGGAATTGGAATTATCACAGGGCAAGGCCATTTTCATTTTGTGAAGGGAACTTCCATTGAAAAATGTTCAACACTACGGGAAACTTTTAAAGGGGCACCCAGGCCAAGACCAGAGCAAAAAGGCCATTGTCTTCAGGGCCTCTGTGTAACTCCAGGCCTGTGGTCATAGTGGGAGGTTACCTTGCATTAGCTGGTATGGAAAGAGGAGCCGATGTAATTCCTCCAGAAGATCTTCCGCGGTCATCTCGGTCACGATCTTTATCACGGTCTCTGTAGATAAATTATTGAGAATCCTCAGATTAATACACATTGATTGAAATTGTTTTGAGTGCAAAGTAGAAACCCGCGCAAGTTTTGAATGGGTTTCTACTTTGAGCACAATCCCCAATCCTCAATCCCCAATCATGCCAATCAAATCATGCAACGGCCCGGCCGGGCCGGGCTGTGGGCGGAGCGGGTTCATAAAGCGATTCCCATAATGCAACTATTGAAATGATCACACCCTCGCTCCACCCACACACAGCCTGGCTGGCCGGCCATTGACGTCATTATTTGATTATGGCCGCGCTCAGTAATCATCGAGGGAAGAAATTTGGAGCAAATTGAAAATTATTACTTTATAAAATATCTTTTTCAAAGGTTATTTATTTAAACATCCAAAACACCCAGGGCAAGATTAGAGGTATGTTAACACATTTAAGCTGTTTTAAACCACCGAAGGCACACTTTTGTATCACTTAGCTCAAGAAAAAATGGGTCCCGACGTACGTACGTCGTGTCCTTGCTCTATGGTGTGGCCAAGGATTCAGAGAGACCTTGCTTGGTTGGCCACAAAAGTAGTGCTTAATACAGTCGTTTGACCAGTTCCGGATCATTGACCAGTTCCGGATCACTTAAACTTTGCAACAACCACATAATTAAATTACTTCTCACATTACCAATTCCTGTTGATACATGTGAAGAATAACATCCAATAAACCAACAAACCCAAGATAAGGTGACAAACATCATCAACAAATAAATTATGGTAATTTTTCTTAAGTTTGTCGGCGATAATGATCATTATTTACCCCCAAAATGTTGGTTGAAAAACGCTGTTAAAACTTCTCACCTTTCAAATTTGAATGCCAGGGCGAATAGCATTTATGTAAAATGGTAAGAATGTGTAAAACATATTTCCCATAAATACTGAGCAGACGTTTTGGTTTTTTTATGAGATAAAATTACCGAAATCGTTTGTTGGGAGGCATCTATCGTACCTTTGCCCAGTTCCAGATCACTCAATATGTTGGTATGTTAAATGGTGGCGCACTCAGTTAGTTAAAATCATACGGCTGTTGTAGAAAGTTTGTCATTTAAGTTGCACTGGAAGCGTGCATTTTTATATTTCAAGGAATGTAAAACTACATGTACTTCATCCAACAGCCGTCGATAACGTTGCATGTATTTTCAGTTTTATGAATGGGATTTGGAGTATTGGTTTGCAATAGAGGGCGCGCTACTGATTCGGAATAGATTCAACCGATCCGGAACTGGTCAAACGGGTGATGATACTTTTCTCGAAGCCACTTCAAAAGTATTACTTGTTTTTGGCCAATGGATATTTGGTGAATGTTATGACATGTGTAGGTAAACTGATCGACTTTTGTTTGTTTAAAATGTTAAAGAGAATGCAACAAAAACATCGTGAATTCAAAAAGTGATCCGGAACTGGTCAAACGACTGTACTTCTCGGCAATAAACATCACATTTGGAGGACATTTAACTTGTTATATAAATTCTGAGTTACTAATAACAAGTTGCATGTTTTTTGACAACATGACTTTCACTACACTATTTAAGTCCTGATCCTGACGTAGCCTACATTCAATGATTCATAATCACATTGACACATCACTTTCACTCAGACTGCACGACTTCAGACTTGTCAATTGTGACTTGACTTGTGTCTGAACTGAACACACACAAAACACATGAACAAAAACACGACGACCCATCATCGACATGAAAACATGCATCTAAAAACCATACAAAAACATAATTTACTCTCAAAAAGTTCCTTACCTGTATTCAGAATCTGAAGACCTTTTCTTTGAGTAAGAATCATTGATATCTAATCGCCGTTTTGACATATTTTATACACTTTTAGGATAAAATAATGAACAGTTTCGTTTCATCGACTGCCACTCACCAACGTCCACTACTGTAAGTAAACTACCCTAATCACAAAGTGCCTCTTTCATTTTTCCGTTTTGTGAAAAATTTATAAAAAGAACAAAATTTCTTCATTTGTTTAAAAAATGCACAATATTGTCTATAAATTTACGTTAAATAATTTTTAATGAAAATTTGTTTGATAATTTTCTTTTTCAATTGTAAAATAATAAGCACAAAATATACCGAAAAGAAATTGAACACATCTAGACTGGGGTAAAATTGTGTTAACACGAAACTCCCGGATGAACATGTGCGTTAAAGTTAAAATCAAGATGGCGGCCTCCATGGAGAAAGTTTTGCGCTTTCATGAAATGGGCTTAGATGACCGAATTTTAAAGGTATTATCGTCATACATCCGAGACAAATTACTTTAAATAACGCATCAAGATTTTACGTAGAGCTAAAATTCCATCTTGTTACTTCAAATGTTGTAAAGCACATTTTTTCTCCCTTCCGAAATACACAGCCAGATCAGACTGGAGATTTGTTGCTCAATCTTGTCGCCCCATTTTATAATATTGGTACGGGTTAAAACCAATTCGCCCCAATTAGTGTTTTCATTATTTTGCGTAATCGTAATGTGAAACAAATGCTGATTGTTTTTTACGATTGTCTAAATAAAGTTCCTAAGATCTGACGGAGTGAGATGCTGTATCCACTTGCTGTATTTTAAATCGGTCAATATGACCGAAATAAATATGTTTTCTTGTTCATACAATTTAAATCAATCATTCATATTTCATTTGTATATTTGAAACCTACCTCGAGCTCCATGATACTACTACGTACTAGGCTCGTTAGTAATAATAATAATTAATACTAATTATTAATAATAATAATATGAAACATTTATATTATAGCGCATAATGCAGGAGAGCAGCAATGTGCAACGTTCAATGAAATTGAAACATATTTATAAATATAAAGCAATTTGTTACAAAAATGTATTCAAACAAGTGTGTTTTAAAAAAAAATTAAAAGTCCCTTGAATTTTGAAAATTACAGCAGAGTAAGCTAGCAAATATGAACTGATAAACCCAAAACATTGTTTGATTTGGCATTTTTCCAGATCAAACCAAGCAAATGTTGCCTATCCTTCCTAAACTTTGAGAGCATTTTTCGTATTGGAAATGTTCCTGTCAAAAATGAGTAGTCTGAATCATGGAGGTAGGAATAGAATGAACTTGATCAGATTGAAACTTGTCAACTTTATATTTCATATGGTTTTGTTTACCACGTCTTTGCCTTGCGCAAGGTGATTCATGGTGTCATATCTTCCTACTCCCACTACCCTGATGAGGTTATCTCAGGCATCCAATAGTCTTCTCCAGCAAGGTCTTATTATTGCCTGTCAGCCTTCAAGTTCTTTCTACAGTGTATATGAGTACAGGCACTGATGATGCATGACAGCCTACTCTTGCAGTCTGCAAGAGTAGGCTGTCATGCATCATCAAATTTTCAGAAGGAATAAAATAATCGATTGTTTTTAATTCTTGGAGGGTAGCCTACTGATTCTCCAAAGACACTCTTCTCCACTTTTGGGTGCTTCTAAGTCGGGCACAATCTACCCATGAAAAACGTTCCCATCGGCTAGGGCATAGGTATACTCCTGCAATCCAGTGGACCGCCAAGCCAGAACATTCTGCAGGACTGCTACATTGTTTATAATTCAGAAACAACTCTACACCAGTGAAAATGTGCAATAGCATTTTGAACATTCCAGTTGAGGTTTTTGGTGGTCCAACGAACCGGTCCATGTACATGCACTGGAATACTTGAGGGCATTGCTGAAAGTCTTTACATTTTTAAGTGGAAAACATTTCTTGCAAGAGTAAGCAAATTTTGTTCATGTTTTTCGTATCTCTTCTTATCCAGGCCATTGCAAAGTTGGGCTGGTCAACCCCTACCCTCATCCAAGAACGAGCAATTCCTTTAGCTCTGGAAGGAAAAGATCTACTAGCAAGAGCAAGGACAGGCTCAGGAAAGACAGCAGCTTATGCCATTCCTCTTGTGCAGCGAATTCTCACAAGTAAACAGGTATTGCGAATGAGGAGCAAAAACCAACACCATTCATTCCATCAAAATCCAACACCTTTCGTTTGATTCTGTTGGACTCGGAACTCCACTTTGTACTGTGTAGATGCATCCATCACATGGTATTATATTGCAGGCTGGCATAGTGCATCTATCATTCAAAACCAAAGTGGATGGTATTGAATGGTAAGATAGTAGGAGGGTTGACTGTACTGTGTAGATGCATTCACCACATGGTATTATATTGCAGGCTGGCATAGTGCATCTATCATTCAAAACCAGAATGAATGTTATTGAATGGTCAGACAGTAGGAGGGTTGACTGTGCATTGTGTAGATGCATTCACCACATGATGTAGTATTGCAGGCTGGCATCTATTATTCAAAACTTTAGTGGATGATGCTGAATGGTCAGACCGTAGGAGTGATATAAATTGATTGGCTAGATTTGTAATTTCGTTTGTCTTGATCTCCCCTCTCAGACAGCAAGAGAGCAAGCAGTTAGAGCTGTTGTCATGGTACCGACAAGAGAGCTTTGCAGTCAAGCCTACAAGAACATCTTGGTGAGTGTAGAGACTAGAGCCATGGCTTAAAGGGGCACATTGCCTTCAAAATCTCTCAAAATTTTGCTGTTTAGAATTGCTCCTTTTCCTCAGCACTCTTGAGTCTTCAAATTTTCTTGAAAGAAGTATAACGCAGTCATCAAAGGGAGAAAGAAATAGTCCACATTGTGTCCAAATCTGTAGCTTTGTATTTCTGGTGATTCACAGAGTCTGAAAAAACTTCCCGAATTGTAACATCTGAGATTCCCCAGGTCTAGAATAAGGGGGAACCCAGGCCTGCAAGCCATTTTCAGGAATTTTCAAATTCAGTAAAATCTCATCCCTGATGCAATTATGGAAGTAATATTTTTTCAACTTACAAAACAAAAATTGTGCCAATGTTTTTTTGTTTTTCAGGAGCTTACAAGCAGCTGTTCATGGGAAGTCAAGTGCGCGGACGTATCGGTACAGGCGGATCTGGCTGCTCAGAGGTGCGTAGGTTTCTTCCTGTGTTTAGGGTCCTTATGCACATGATGTCGTTTGAGTTCGGTGCCCTCGGCTAGAGGGCAAACAAAGGTTTCTCATTTGCCCTTTCTTGTATGCCGCGTGTACCATTGATGTATGTTTTCCATTGTTTCATCATCGTTTTGCCTCTGAGATGTCAGTGTGTTATCAATACATAAGCATTCAAAATCAACAGCTTGCTGTACAAGTTGGACAGATGGCCACCTGCTGAAAATAGATATAATAACACTTTTCTTGCTCTTAAAAATTCAAAGAACTTGCACTGTTTATAACAATCATTTTCCATGGTTTTTTGTTGGGGGAGGGGGAATTGTCAAAAGGTGTGTTCATAGAGTCGGGTTTCTGCCATTTGCAAAAGACCATGCAAGCCAAGCTTGCCATTAACCAGATGCCAGTTCAAATCTTACAATTAACAGTGGGTACCACAAAACAATCAATTATAGCAAAACAAACGCTTCCATTTTGATAGACCCCTCTTGATGGAGAAACCAGACATCGTTGTGGGTACCCCAAGTCGCCTCCTCGCCCACCTCCAGGCTCAGAACCTCACCCTGAAGGACACCCTCGAGGTACTAGTTATCGACGAGGCCGACCTAGTCTTCTCCTACGGCTATGAGAGCGACCTGAAATCACTCTTGACCTTCCTGCCGAAGATCTACCAAGCGTTCCTCATGTCGGCAACCTTGAGCGATGAGGTGTTTGCCCTGAAGAAACTGGTCCTGCACAATCCAGTAAGTTTAGTCAAGGGACATCCTGCGTATGGCGTGTCGTGACTGAGCGGATAAGAACATCGAACTCAAGCTCTGGTGTTTCTAATCAGCAGAGTGTGGGTTCGAGTCCCAATCGTGACACTTGTGTCCTTAAGCAAGACACTTCACCATTATTGCTTTTTCCTTCGGATGGGATGTAAAGCCGTAGGTCCCGTGTGTTGTGTAATGCACGTAAAAGAACCCAGTGCACTTATCGTAAAGAGAAGGGGTTTGCCCCGGTGTTCCTGGTTTGATTGCTTCAATAAGAGTGGTAAAACTGGAGAAGCCACAAACTGTGCTCAATTGCAATGTAGATGAGGCTACTTTTGGTGGAGATGAGGTCCACATCGGTCAATTTTTACTGTGGCACTATGTGGCACTGACTTATCACAAATACAGATACAATGAAAGAACAGTGTGAGAATATTTCACTGTTGAGTGTGTAACTAAATATTTCTTTACTCTGTCTCCAGATAACGTTAAAACTTGAGGAATCGCAGCTTCCAGATATAGATCAGCTGACGCAGTATCACGTTAAATGCACCGAGGAAGACAAGTTCCTCCTTCTCTTCACATTACTCAAACTGCGACTCGTCAGAGGCAAAACAATCATCTTTGTCAATGATATTGATAGATGTTACAGGTAAGAAAAACTACTGTTTATCTACAGCTGCGGAGTAGATTGGGAAATCGGGAGACTTCCTAGTTCAAATGAGAACTTAACCTTCTGTTTATCTACTGCCAAGGAATAGATTGGGAAAACTGCAGACTACTAAGTTAAGATAAGAACTTGTCCAGGTGGTACAGTCTGTTTGGTCATGAAATGCTGGTAGTCTCACTATCTCTTGTGTGGTTTTTCAGCAAGGTTCATCTCACAAACTGATATTGGAATTAGTTCTCACAAGAACCGATATCAGAACTGGTTCTTATTAGAACCGATATCAGAATTGGTTTTTACAAGAACTGTTTCATTTGACTCTCCTAACTTTTTGGATTAGCCTTCTCTTGCCATAACCAGATCCAATTCCTGTTGGCTTTAAATACAAGTGACATTTAGGACAGCAGACTGGTGTAAGAATTGAATCATTGCTTTCAAATGTGTCTGGAGTAAATTTGTCATTTTGCACTCCGCCCTTTGTCTCCCAAGACCCATGTGAGGAATCCACTTTTTACAAGCACTCACCTTTAAACCTGTCATCCATCATTTGTCTTGCAGATTGAAACTTTTCTTGGAGCAGTTTTCGATAGCGTCTTGTGCTCTCAACTCCGAGCTTCCCGTGAATACGAGAAGTCACATTGTGGAGCAGTTCAACACCGGCCTGTACGACATCGTTATCGCTTCAGATGAGAGCTCTCTGGCCACAAACAAAAAGGGGGCAGGAAAGAGAAAACAGAAAAAGTAAGTTCAGGCGATGCTACTTCTTGGTTAATTGGACTCGGGGCCGTAATGATACATTACGCGTTTCTGTGTTGTTATCAATTTATGTTCCATCTCTTTGGTTATGGCCCATGTCTCTGCCCCGTATGTCGTTATAGAAATGACGCATTGATTGTAAATCCGTCTTCTAAATGACTTTGGAACATCCTTGTCAGTTAGTATTTCTTTGTACCAGTGTTGCAGTCGGGTACTTTTTGGCCAAGTACCAGATACTGCTGAGTATACAGTGGCCGAGTATTACTCGAGATTGAGTACTTGGGACATTCGAGTACTTTGCTAGCCAAGTACGAATACGAGCACGGATACCTTCAAAATGGTACTCAAGTAGTATTCAAGTCTGAGTTCCTTGCTAGCCAAGTACGAATACAAGCACGGGTACCATCAAAATGGTACTCAAGTAGTATTCAAGTCTGAGTACCTTGCTAGCCAAGTACGAATACAAGCACGGGTACCATCAAAATGGTACTCAAGTAGTATTCAAGTCTGAGTACCTTGCTAGCCGAGTACGAATACAAGCACGGGTACCATCAAAATGGTACTCAAGTAGTATTCAAGTACGAGTGCCAAGTATGAGTACAATAACACTGCTTCACCACCCTCCCTTGACCTTAAGTAGTACTTCTTCTTTCGTGGAGTCTTCCAATTTTTATTTGCCAAGATATTTTATAGTTCATTGCTTCTCTCATCAGATCAAAGTCATCAAAGGGTAAAGGCAGGGAATACGGCGTGTCTCGAGGGATCGATTTCCTGAACGTCGCTAACATCATCAACTTTGACTTCCCTCCCACCGTCAAAGCTTACATCCACAGAGTGGGAAGGTAATGATGCTAAAGTTTGATAAGAAAGATAAGTGGGAATATATAGAGTGTACAGCAGAGGCTATGAATATATTTTGGGACTCGGTCATGAGTTGGAGCTGACATTCTGACGAAAAAGGGGTGGGTTCAACATTTCAACATTTTCACAAGAGGTTACTTTCTTTCATGACTTCCCCCAAAAGAGTACATGAACATTTTGACTTTTTCCACCCAACTGGGGATCTATTGGGGATGTGTGTAGACTAGAACTAATAAGTGCCCAGTTTCAAATCCAGATCTGAGCCAAATTTCATAGAGCTGCTTAGGCAAAATATATTGCTGAACAATGTTCGTCTAAGCAAAATTAAGCAGGATACCAGTCACGGATGCTACATTTGACAAAGTATTTTGGCTGGTAACCTTATTTTGGTAAGCTTAATTTTTGTGCGCTTGGCTACTTTTTCTGCTTTGAAAAGGAGTTTTCTGAAATTTGGCCCGGAGCCCAATTTCAAGAAGCTGCATAAGCAGAAAAGGAGCTAAGCAGAATACCTAAGCATACATTGGATATTAAAACCTCTTCACAGAAAGTCTAGAAGTTTCTGTGCGTATGACCGGATTTTTACCACCAAAGCTTTTCTTGTGTTTCTCAGGACTGCCCGCGGTGATACCAGTGGGTCTGCCCTCTCTCTCGTCAATGAAAAGGAGATGGAGGCATTAGCCGAGATTGAACGGTACCTCGTCAAAGGTATGTTGTTGTTTACGTCATTCAATTAAGTCTAGTGGTATGTCCAGTGCAGTGATTTCCCTTGTAACGATTTCCCTTGTAACGATTTCGCTTGTAACGATTTCCCTTGTATAGCAGAGCAAATTGCTACACAAAATGCATCAGTTGCTACTCAAAAATCAGGAGTTGCTACTCAACAATAGCATTCAGTGAGCACAAAACAAGTTCAGTCTAAATATTTTGCTATGGAAAATTGCTAGATGAAATCCTTCCCTGCAGTGTTACCTTGGTCAAGTGGTTAGACTGAGGAGCTTGCAGTTGTAAGGTTGAAGGTCAAATTCCAAACAAACTTGATTTCTCATGATGCCCAAAATTAGAAGTTTGATTTATTTTATATACTGTAGATCATATTGTCTGCTCAGAACTTTAAGGTCCTTAATTGCAATTTCATATTCGTATTGATCAAAAGGTCATTAAATGAAAAATGCGTATAAATTTGAAACAAAAATCAAAATCAACAAATAAATGTTTTACTTAGAAAATTAATGTCCCTTTTTGCCAAACAAATATTTTGAAGACCACGTTGATGAATGAGCTCCAAAATACGCAAAAGCAACTTTATGAAACCCATACAAATTGCACAAATGACCTTATAGTTCTGAGCAGACGATATGTTGACATGGGACAAATGCATGGTTGAAAGCCCAAATCCTCTTGCCAGTTTGGCTTCGATTAGGTTAATCTAATTTGTTTCAAATGGATTAACAGATGATGGCAGCCCAGTCATACGACCCTACCAGTTCAAGATGTCAGAGATAGAGGGTTTCCGCTACCGTTGCCAGGACGCCATGCGAGCCGTGACGCGGGTGGCCGTACGCGAGGCGCGTGTGATGGAGATCAAGAGGGAGATCTTCAATTCCAAGACGCTCAAGACGTACTTTGAGGAAAACCCACGAGACATGCAGCTCCTGCGACACGACAAAGTGCTTCATCCTGCAAAAGTCCACTCTGATCTGAGACACGTTCCTGATTATCTTGGTAAGTATCTCTCCCTCTTTAAGTGCAACGCCCTCCATTGACAATTATCCGCTAGCTAATGGCAGACTAAAACACCCAATAACCGGTACAAGCTGCAATAATATTAATAGTAATAATGTTAATAACTTAGGAGGCTAATCATCCAACAGCTGTGAAGCTTAATTGCGAAGGATGTGGCCACAGCAATGATGAGCTGCAGGTATGTAGCCTCCGCTCAGCATCTGACACTACTCGCCTCAAGAACCAAACTCTGTCAAGCTTCTCAAGTCTGCATCAAGTCGCACTTTTTCTCATTTCGCTCCCCATACCTGGAATGCACTCACTATCTCCATCAGAGAATCTGACTCTTTATGCAAATTCAAGAAGTGTATCAAAAATTATTTATAGCCAATCTAATGTGCTGCGTTCTTGATGTAGTGGCGCTTTATAAATGCCTTATATGTATGTATGTATGTATGTATGTAAAGGCACCTTTAGCAGCCAGCAACATCCACCTATATATGACCATGGAGCACAGCCAGAGATCAAAAGTACTTGATATTATCAGAGAGGTCCACTAGAAGGCCCGGAGAAAAACCCTCTTGGCACAAGAGAGAACCATCGCCCAACTGTAGTTGCATATAGCCCTAGCCGGGCATCGAACCAGGGACACAGTTGTGAGAGGCGAGCACTTTATGTACAAGCCACCCATGCCACTAGCCACCCAATAATAGGCAGTTATTATATAGCACTTTATCACGCCTAACGGGTGTCTTAAAGTGTCTCATTATTTTTTAGAGCTACGATTGAATTATGAGACCCGTTGATATAGCACCGTGTAACGGTTTACAAGATGATATGGCACAGCCTGCAGCCAACCATACCAGAAACACTGTGAAAAAGCCCCTTCTCGTAACAATAAGTGCACTGGATTCTTTAACATGCATCACACAACACACAGGACCTGCAGCTTAACGTCTCATCCGAAGGACAAAAACCATCATGATTAAGTTCTTGCTAAAGGACACAAGTGCCATGAGTGATAACCGAACCCACACTCAGTCCAATGCACTAGACCGCTCAACCAGCAGCAAAAAAAAAATCCACAATTACCCCCCCCCCCCCTCCCAAAGTGGTCCGATTAGCCCCGTCATTGCAAACCAGTGCCAGCACAGATCCTAACAAGTTTTAACGTTCCATTCTTTCGTTTTGTTTTTTTGTCAGTGCCAAAGGCGTTAAAAAACAAAGCACAAGGAGGAAGCTTCAGCGCACCTGCTGCAAAGAAACGAAAAATGAAACACAGAGGTCCACGAGAATCTAGATTTGCCAAGAAAAAGGTAAGCTCTTGAATTGACTTGGTTTAGGTAAAATTGTCACTAGCTTTGGAAACTGACATTTGTTTCTGTGTATGATTTGAGTCTTGCTTAAGGACACTAGTGCTAGGACCGGGACCCGAACCAAGACACTGACAACACCAGAACAATATCAAGATGACTCTTTGGTGGTCTGATGTGGTGATATTTTGTTCGGACACGGAGACAGTTTGCAAAAGTTAACATAACTCTGACTTTTTGGTTTCTCCTGTTGATTGCAGCGAAGAAATGCAGCAGACCCTCTGAAGAGCTTCAAATTCAAGAAATCCTGATCGCCAGAAAAAAACATCCTAACCATCTCTGCCGTCACCAGAACTTGGATCGACTCCATCGTAAACCCATATCTGCTTAGAACACACAATTGCAAATAACAGTGGCTCCATATTTAGCGCTCCAATCCTTGACTTAGTGACGCTCATGGGGCTCCAACATTATTAGCCCTGGTCACTGGGCTTTTTCTTTAAATCCTTAAACTATCTCAGCTCCCTTGGGAGTATACAGCCAGGAGGAAATGTGTTAAGAATATGTGCAGATGGTGCAACTCTGTCTCAAAACAACAAATGCCAAGTGGAATCTCCTTACTAGTATCAGGCCTCGATTTTTTGCCACGGCGCCACAGCAATTGCTCTGGGTGTCCTTAAAAACCTTCAATACAAACAAACAAATTCCTCATAGGTTGCCCTTCCTTTTTGGGAAATTGACATGCCCTTTTAAAAACGAAATTCGAGGCCTATAGCATAATGAACAGTTCATACATTGCATATCTTTCCTTGTTAGCGTCAATGGCACAATTATATTGTTGTGGCGTTGCAAAAACATTGTATCTCCTAAAATAGCACTTGTGTTATGCACAAGTTTAAAATTGTCAAAACTTAACTCACTTAAAATAGCACAGAACATTTTTGTGCAAGATACAACATTTTGGCAATATTGAGATGGATTGTTTTTGCACCGATACACATGTACAAGTGTACCAATGCCATACATGCAGGTCGCGGGATAATACTAATGTTGCCATGCATCTTTTTAAAGTGATTGTAATCTTTCAAAAGAAACGGCCTGTGGTATTCGAAGTTGAAACCACGCTCAAACATATCAACTGGAAG
This sequence comes from Leptasterias polaris, assembly GCA_037783415.1. Lineage (NCBI taxonomy): Eukaryota > Metazoa > Echinodermata > Asteroidea > Forcipulatida > Asteriidae > Leptasterias > Leptasterias polaris. The sequence goes on along the minus strand of JAZGTN010000015.1, from coordinate 5,921,637 downwards.
CTTCAGATACATTTATGTATTAAGAGAAATTGTATTGTCAAAGATTTGTGGGTGAAATACTTATTAAAGTTGTTATCAGAGAAAAATGTATATATACTTTTGTCAAGAATCAGTTATTATTACATATTTCTGGTAATGAAAGCAAGGATGCCTCATAAGTGAACTTAATCACTGTAGCTCACAAGCCTGAGGAAACCTGTAAACAAGGGTGCTTGCTGTGAACCAGAAACACCAGGGTTAACCCCTCCTCTTCCACGATAAGTGTTCTGGGTTCTTTTACTTGCACTACCAATCTTAGTACACAGGACCTACGGCTAAATGTCCCATCCAAAAGGACAAAGCAATAATGGTGAAATATCTTTCTCAAGGACACAAGTGCCACGACCGTGACTCAAACCCACACTCTGCTGATCAGAAACACCAGAGCTTGAGTACAGTGCTCTTAACTGTATACTTGCCTCCCTTAATAATACCTATTTATTTTGCACTTTTCCAAGGCAAGTAGACCCTTCAAAGCACCATACACTTGCATCTTGCATTGTTGTACTCTCCTAAAAGCATTGCTGCTGTCCTGGAGAGGGTGGGTTGCAAATACCATTTAGTGCTCTGTGCTTGTCGTCCTGATAGAGATGGGCAGCTCCATCCCTCTTATAGCTGGCAGTGCTTCACTCTGGAACCCTTTCAGATGTGATGCAGTGACTGCAGCCACTAGTAGCCTGTTCCAAATGTGATTACCACTGAAACTATCTCTACTCCTTGCACCTTAAACAAAATGGGAGCACAGCTTCAACAATTCCTACCCTCACAGGTACCCATTTACTCCCTGGATGATGAGAATTACTTACAATTAAGTGTCTAGCTCGAGGACTAGAGTCTTGATTGGGTTTCAAACCCAAATTCTATAGGACTAGACGCAAACTACTTTTCCCACTAAATTCTATGGTCAAAGAGCCTTCAACTTCATTGCACCTTTGTTATGGAATGACTTACCTCTTCATATTTGCCATGCTGGCTCCCTTTAGATTTTCAAGGGACTTTTAAAAACTCATTTGTTTGAATCTTTATTTTTGTAACTTGCTTTTATATTAATTTCATTGTTTTGTGTTGCGCATAGAGGCTTACTGCATTTTGCGCTATATAAATATCTCGTATTATTATTATTATTATTAGAAGGGGAGCTAAACTGCTCGACCATGACATGCTGCATAGAGGACTAGCAGCTAGCGAATACTTTTGTCTCTCAGGGTTAATGCAAACATACTTGTCTGTAAATAACAACACTTTTTGATGACCATGGATGGATTTCTTTCATTTTCTATCTCCCTTGAGTTTAATTACAGCATACGATAAACATCTCAGTTAATATTTATGGTACAGCCAGTTCCAAGGTGGGTGTGCTATGAACATGAACAACTGAGCAAATAACGGGAATGGGGGAGGAGTGGGGGGGGGGGGGGAGATCAATCATAAAAAGATAATATAAAAACAATACTTAATACAATCTTGATAATAAACACTGAAGCCAACACGTAGTTGGGCGGTACCAATAGTTAATGTTACGGAGTATCATATGACTTGACACCAACTGCATGTGTCGAGTTTGAATAGCTGTAGCAACAAATGTCTTAAGTGGTTTATTAATGTGTTCCTTATAATATAGTGTAAACATATCACAAACATAACTAGACAGGGTCGTGACTAATGAACCATCACTTAAAAGACAAAATATGTCACCCTGACTGGTGTGTTAAAAAACCTTTAGTGGTGATAAATTGAAACATATCTTCAGTATTTGAACAACTTTTTTTCAGTATTAACTATTTTTGTGTCGTAGAGAGATCTCAGACCCAATAAATAAAACCAAGCCGAACCAATTCCCGGTCAACTATTGTTACGTGCCACATCGGTCTATAATTGTGTAGTTTCGAATAAACTCCTTGCATAGTGCACAATGTTGCAGTCAGGCAAACTTTTTAACACACCAAAAGCAGCATTAAGCCAATGATCTGCTTTTTTTTACCTCAGTGAGGGCGCTGTTCGAAAGTGCTACGTCATATGCAAGGGGTCTCTTTTATTTCAAGGAATGACTAGAATAAAAGATTACTGAACTTCTACCTGAATCATAGAAAAACAGCCCCGGGAATGCCGAGCTCAATTGTCGCCTGTGTCCATTGTGCAGGCCCTCTATGTTATCTGTGGCCACAGACTATCAGTACCATGTCGCTTGCCTGTATGACAATTAACCAATGGGAAAGCTGAAAATTGCCATACAGCTAAAATGGCAGCATGCTCGAATTGCCTCAAAACAGGTACACACAGAAACTACACACAAAGCCTCTCCAAGTTCAATCTCTAGTGCGTGAATCCACACTGAATTTCTGTGTCTATCAGCTGTTTGAACATTTGCAAGTTATGTATATATATTTTTAAGTGAAGCCCAATCAGCCTTGTTGAGGTATAATGGACACTCTATTTGGTTTGGGTGTATATACCTTTCCATTGTTGGTAAACAAAGTTCGCCGGTTGGCATGGACGGCCGATTGTTAGCAAAACATTCAATCGTGTTAAAAAAATGTTGTGACCACATTAACTGAAATACCTTCCATAATTGGTTGATTTGTTTCCAAATTTACCCAAACCAAGTAGTGTCCACGTAAAGTGTCCACCATATCACAAAACTGGCCGACTGTGCACATGACTTTTCATACGTTCTCTGAATCACTGGTTCTGCCTCCATTTTAGATACAAACTACTAGCTTGAAACTCTCAACCACATGCAAAGATTTACGTCTGGAACCTTCAACAGTTTGGTTTACCCTTAAAATCCTATGAAGTTAATCACTGAGATTACCTCTTGATACTAACTCCTGATAGATTAAAAAACCTTTCTAATTTTGTTTACAGAATAATATTGTACAAATCCCGGGGATAGTTGGATCTTTGTTTACGACATTCATTACTTTTTTTAAAGATCAAGGTCAACTTCAAATGGCTCCTTTAAGGTAGGCTCATAGAAGTACTCAAAAAATGAATATCCCAAAAATCATTTTGAGATGGGATTCCCTTTGAAGTAATATGGTTTGGATAATTTTTCCACCCCAAAATATTTGAATCTGAGAAACGATTCATGCATGATTCGTTTCTTGGATTTCTGTGGGTTGGTGTCCGTTGTGAATGCTGCGACCAGAGATGTGGTTGGTACCCTGTCACCTCGCTAAAATGGGATGTATTTGACGTTCATGTGGAAATACTGCGACAGTTTTTTGCCGTTTTCTCAGCAAGTAGACATTATATTCAGCAGTAATTTACACATCTGACTTTTATTGTATCTTTCTTTATACTTTTGCCTATGAAAAAAGCAAAACATTGATAAAAACCAATCTATGACCTATTTTAAAATGAGTATTTTTTCCAGACAGTTTGTGAAGACCCAATGTGGCGACGCAATAAACATGAAGTTGGACAAATTCTATGGTAACTCCTGTTGCATTGACTCCAAGTATACATCAAAAATGGTTTTTTTAAAACGAACTTTGAGAATTAATTTGTCTCTGAAATTCATCTCTATCGATATCACACATTGTAACTCAATGTTACAAGTAATAGACCATGTAACCTGCGACATCACATGTTTATAAGAGAGCCACAGAGCCTGGACTTCCTACAGGCACAATTTGTACACAGCTCAAAAAAGGTTGAGCACATAAAATCTCTCATCTGATTGAGATTGCACCGCCGGATTTTGATCAACTTTTGATACCAAGAAATGGGGCACATCTCAAAGCTTGTTCAGCTGTTATTTTTATAGCTGTTTGAAATTATGTGGAAAATACGACACAGACATGTCAAATTTCCCATACAGAATGACGAGTGTAGTATCTTGCCTGCCAGAAATGCCCTGGAATTTACGTTACTCTTTTTGTAAACAAAGGTAACAAGGTCTGTACAAATTACTCTGACTAGCAGATTCCTTATGTCATTAATCATAACATGAGTAATTTACCTGGTTAATTATTAAAGGTATTATACAGCATTGATAGTCGCACACAGTGTTCCGGTTTTGTTTGATCAACTATATACATGAAATAACAAACCTGTAAGAATTTGGGTTTAATCCAATGTGAGACAGGAGAAAATAGGGAAAAACCAATGCACAATTTTCGGCATGTAAACATATTGTTCTTCATTTTGGTTGTGAGAACCAAAATCAGCCGTTACATTATTTTTGTGGTTTTTAAATAGGTTTTTCATATACAGTTTTCTTGAATATGACTTCATTTCAGAAGGAAATATTTCTTAGAAAATTGGTTCTAGTATGAACTTCATTTCATAATCAGTAAGTTTTATCAGACTAAATTTAAACAAGTTTGTTATCCCTACCAAACCTGTATAATACCATTTAGCCTAACCTTCCTAAATTATCCAAAGTTGTCTGATTGTGAGAGGACCGAGGCCTGTAGGCCCAAGCTGTTTATCAAGGCCTGACATACCAATCTTATCTAAGTCAAAACATTTTGTTATTGACTGCCATAAGAGTAGTCCCTTTACCATGGGCAGTACGACGTATCAATACCTCCCGTCACTAACCCCTGGAATAGAAGCACTGAAAAGCAATGCTGATTGGCTGACCAAAAGTGACTGCTCTGCGTGCACGCTTGTTAACAGCACTTGTACGGCACTTATTACGCATGCGCCAAGTATTTGGATGCAATCCACTTCAAAAGAATCATGTTTTTACACAGTCACCCTAAACTGCATACAGTTTGACATATCACAAGATGAAAAAAGAACGAGATGAGACCAGTTGCTCTGGGACTCGATGCCTCTTTTGAGCGCTCTGCGTACGTCACTGTTACAAAATGGATCAACCACTAGTTAAAATATCCAATACATTTGGAAATTTCAGAGTCACACCTCCATGGGTTATGATCAAATTCACACTTTCAGAGGTTATGATCGAGCAATGCATGGGGGAAAAATGGTGCGGCGACATTGCACACCACTGGGAACGAGGTTGCCATAAAAGTGAAGGATTGAGGTCAGCTTATTGGCAGGTTGGCCTGGGAGCAAAGGTCAGGCCTGCAGCGGATTTGAGGTCTGTAATATGCCATGTATTGGATATAGTTTACGGCTGGTGCCCTGCATATTTTTGTTTGGCAAATATATCTATGTATAAGCATTTTCGGTTTACCGGCTTTAAGAAATAAGGCTGTGTATTGAACAGTTTCCATAACTAGTTGGTACACTGATCAATCTATGTGTCCCACATTGTTCAAAAAGGGATTGGCACATTATTCCCCCCCAAGCAAGTCAATGCTGGAATATCCTTTGCAAAGGCGAGAATGTACAAGACCTTTGGGAGTTTCTTCTTCTTTTTTTCAAAAAAAAATTAAAGGTAAAATTCTGAGGTATTTACAAACATGATGAAAATGTTTTTTGAACTCTTATCCATCAGTTCGTTGTTACGACAAGAAGGCGAAATTTTCCTGGTAAATATGTCTGTATTGGGGGGAAATATGATTTGAACTCGCAAAAAAAACAAAAAAAAACAAAACAAGATTGTTGCCATTTACATATATGTCAAGGATGTTGAGATGGTCATTGGATTAAACTGGGTCTTTCGTAAACAGCGTACAACCGATTTTGAGAAAGGATTCTCTTCAAAGTATTAGTTTTGATAATTTTCACCCCAAAAACATTTGAATCTAATAAACGATTCACTTCTCAGATTTCTGAGAGCGGGTGTCCGCACTCGAATGCTGCAGCCAGAGATGCGGTTGGTACCCACTGTCACCTCACTAAACATGGATGGATTTGACGTTCCGGTTTTTGCCGTTTTCTCACCAAGTGACTTTTATTGTATCTTTCCATATAATTTTGCCCATACATCAGCATTACATTGACAAAAACCAATCAATTACCCTACCTTTTAACTGCAATACCAACAGCACAGGGCTTATTATGAATGCAAGAATTACATACTTTTAAAAATTCAACCCCCCCCCCCAACATAAGGCAGGAGGCAGCCAACAGGAGTAATTTTCAAATGAATTCACTGCCAACAAATCCTTGCTACTTTAAAAACAGCTGCTTTGCTCAATATTCCGTTGTCATAATCCTGTAAACAATAATAAGGGTGACTTGGGATCAAACATGGGCAGCACATCTTCTCTGTCTTTGTTGGTCTGTCGTTCACAAAGAAGAAGGGGGGAAAGAAAGAGGGGATGATGGAAAACGGATCGCACACAGTGCATAAAAAGCTACACCGTTAATCTTAAATATCGTCAACATTTACATGTCATTTGAAGAAGGCAACCTGTGCAATACGAATCATGTAATACAAGATCTGCACAACACCGGCAGATGAAAAACATGTTTGTTATCTCTCAATTGGTTAATTCTGGATCTAAATAAGCATATTTTCATATATAATTTACACAGATAGATTTGTTGTTATACACAGCTAAGCTATAAGACATTTTTGTGTGTTGTGTTTATTTGTATGTTACTCTTTTTTTTTTATAGGTGTGGTATCCCTGGTTGTCTGCTACGCAGGCCTCTCCTTGTCTTTTATATGCAAAGATTCTAGCTGCAGTAACGTTTCTGCTGGTTCAAATTCAATGGTGCCCCCTATAGCGCCCTCTATAACCAGGGCGTCGGGTTCCTCATTGTAGTATTCGTCGTTTAGGGTGGAGAGTATCAGGTCCTGAAGAAAGAAGCTCCGGTCTGCGTTCTCCACCTCTAGCGATTGTTGTTCGTTCTCGGTTAGAATTGGCTCCTGTATTCTACAGAGACAAAAATTATTTAAAAAATACAGAATTAGTACGTTAATAAAAACTTTATTTCAATTTTCTTTTTTACTGATGAGTTCAGGGATTAAGATATGTACATTAAGCTCCCCACCAGGAAAAGCTATTGTTGGTGTTTACTGGGAACGCACCAACTCTTAATTGAAAATATAAGACACAAAAGTGTGAACCCTCCAGGAGCTGGGTTAGGTAAAGATAAAGGGCCAGCCTGGACAAATAGGTCAAGAGACTAAAAACTGGGCTTCCTCGGACAAAGCATAGTTTAAGAAATGAAATATAGGTGAAATACATAAAGAAAACATATTTTTAAATATACTTAGTAACCTATGAACTCTTTTCTTTTTTTTACATCATTAAACAAAATCAGGAGATTTGTACACAAGTCGGGCATGATATTTTGCCCTTGTGGAAAAAATATAGGAATATTTTATTGAGTACAAGGGCTGACCTAGGCCTATATGTGCTTATGGTATAGACTTTTGTGCTATCTAATAGTTTTAATTTTCAATTCAGTTTATTTTTTTTAATTCAATACAATTTTGTTTAGTCTATCTGATGAAAGACAATTAGAAATATAAATAGTGATTACAGAATAAATAAACTAAATACATAGCAAAAGTACAATACAAAAAAAATATATATAATAATGAAAACTAAAAACATGGGAATGGAGTTGGTGGGGGCCCATGAAAAGCAGAGCTCGTCGAGTAACGACCCCCCTAAGAAAATAAAGCAATGTTTGCAATTGTTAAAGCACACAATTAGGGAAATGGAAGACAATTTGAAAGAAGCACAAACAATGCAATTATTTACAAAATGAAAAAAACACATAATAGTACATGTGAACTGATTATCAAAGCAGTACATGGGTCAAACAATTAAACAAAATACAGCTTTGTTGATTTTTCTCGCGGTTAACTAATCGGAAATCAGATGAGAGTAGGAAGAATATTAGGTGTTTGTTGCCAATATGGGAATGCAAGCAACAGGGCCAAATTTTAAAGAACTGTTTAAGAAGAGAATTACGCTTAACAACTTTCTGCTAAGTAAAAAAAAAAGCAGGATACCAGTCACAAATTGTACATGTGACGTGGTATTTTGGCTGGTAACCTTATTCTGGTAAGTGTCATTTTGCTGTGCTTAGCTACTCTTTGTGCTTAAGCAGCTCTATGAAATTGAGCCCTTGAGGAACAACTCGAAAGGGATACCATCTTAAATAATAAAGTAATAATAATAAAAGATCTTATATAGCGCAGAATCCGACTAAAAAGGCGCCCAAAGCGCTTCACACAAACAATAATAGCAAGAAATTAAAAAAGCACAAGCAAATGACAAGAGGTAACCAATAATTAATCGAAATAGAAATCCACCACTCAAATACAAGGAATTGAAATCACTATTAATACATCAAGAAAAACACAATAAAAACGTCAAGTTTAGTTCTGAACAATTCAGTGTGATGAACTCTTACCTTGATAAGAGAAACTGAGAGTCTTTTTGTAACGACGTGGAGGACATGGTACTTTCGGCCACCCCTAATGAAGACGATGATGCACCGTGGCCTGGATTACTGTTACTAGACGCTGCTGCTGCAGATGCTGCTGTCGCTGCATTGGTTTGCCGTCTAGGTACCGCTAACCTTTCAACCTGTTAAAATTATAAATAAACAATAAAAAAACATCAGTCAACACTCAGACATTTCTAAATCAGAAAGGAGTTCTGTAATTTTATTTTTTATTTTTTTATTAAAAAAACATCAGTCAACACTCAGACATTTCTAAATCGGGGCATTTTTCCCTGACAATGGGATATTTACTCAAAACATGTCATGGCATGTCTGCATCGAGTGGTCTTGCACCGGACTCAAGGTTCAGGTGGCTAAGTCATCAGGGTTTGGGTAAAGGGTTGGGAGCTCTACGTTTATTTTTCTAAATGGTTAAACTGAGCTTGTGACTTCCGGTTAACCGTTTAACTGTTTCTACCGATTCCAATTCTAACTATGGGCCGATCGGTAAAAGAAACAAAGTCAACACACTTTCCAGGATAGACCAGGGTTAAAAATAGAACGTTACAGCCAGTCTTCACAGTTACAAAACCACAAGCCACAGGTGTGGCAGTGCAATAAGCTCAATGTGTAACAAATTACAGGGAATTGTAAACAATGTGTTTACACTTTGTAGGGGATTGAGACAAGGCAGTTCAACAAACAAAAGGGATGTCAATCATTCTTCCTGGATAGCATCTGGGGCTAAAATTTTTCAGAAAACGAAGGTCCGAATTTCTTTAATTTTGTTATTTTTACTGTTGGCTTCATTAAATTGCTACGGCAATTTGGAAATGGATTTTAACATTGTTTAACGCTTAAACAGTTATTTGGTTTAATGTCCCAACCCTAGTCTATATTCAAGTCATGGCACTTGTGTCCTTGAGCAAGACACTTCACTATAACTGCTTCTCTTCATCCAGGAGTAAATGGGTACCTGTGAGGGCAGAGGTGGTTCTTGTGATTGATCTAGCTTGGTGCGCTACATACTTGCCAGCACAGGCTGCATACTACCCACGGCGCCGAGGTGGTTTAAGGAATTAAATAATTAATAAATGGCTCAGTGACTGGGGTAATAATCTTCGTCCGCCATGAGCCTCAAAATTGGCGGATACCAGCGCTATAATAAGTGTCCATTATTCATTATTAATGTTGTGCCTACCTGCTGCCTTGCCGTGCCTTGCTGGCTTTGCTGCTGCTGCTGTCTCTCTAGTTGCAGCTGCATAATTTGAAGCTGCTGTAGCTGAGATGCTGTGGAGGTGTGACCCGCTGCTCGCCGTGTTCCTGACAGCTGTGACAGCAGTTCTGCAAAAGAGGACAGGCCAATCAAACAAGGGTGTCAAGTTAACACAATTCATTTATCCATTGTCCTACTGCCAATTACGGGAGAGCGAAAACAAAAATTGTAGAAGTCTTTAAATTTAGAAATACAAAATTCATAAATGATAAATGACAAGAACTATAATTTAAAAAAACAAATTCTACAAACAAACAAATAAATGAATACATACATATGATCATAACAAAAATAAATAAATACATCAAGAGAACAACAATATGAAAACAGATATATTATATACAAACAAATAACTAATAATAATAACATCATAAGTTACATGTACTGGTACATGGTAATGGTACAGGCTAAAGCACATGAAATCTGATGACGGAATGAGTTGAGTGAAGGTGCCCCAAATACATCACAAGTTTCATGCAACCCGTTGTAGGTGGATGAAATCCTTGATACAAATCCGAGCTGTCACCTCAACGCGGTTCCATGGAACATGTAGGATGAGTTTGTTGGCTTGCCTCATACAACGATTGGGCACATGTAAACTAAATGGGTTGAAGTCAGTTCTGTTATAACCAGGCAGACTTTAAAAAGTCTGAATTCAGATAAAAGTATGAACATTCTCATTCCTGACATGTACAGGCCTGGAATTACTCAAAGGCCTTGGAGGCCATGGCCTCTGTTGCCCCGATTCTTGGCCTTGTGGAAACATTCCCATAGAATTTTCCACAGGAAGTGCCCTTTGCAAAATGAAAATGGCCTTGCCCTCTCAAAGATGAAATTTCAAGCATGCATGTGAAAAGTTTCCAACTGGTCAAACCACAATTTTGAATCACATCATACACATCAATGGGTAAAAGAAAATTTCCCTTTTAACTTAAAAAAAAAAACACTGCTGGAAAAAATAGCTCGCCAATTCACTGGTCCCCAAGAAATTTCACTGCTTCATTCATTCATCTTCAAGTTGACGTTTTGTGACTTGCATTAAACTTGAATCACATGTAGCATCTGGACGACTTGGCGTGAAGTTTCAAGGCCCTCGCATAATGTCAGTTTTTGAATTGCACTAGGGCCAGACAAGCTTGAACCATATTGAAGACTGAGAAGCAATTCAAGACCGTCGTCATTTCATTGCAAGAAATTGGCTTACCAGCAATGGGATCCATGGTTTCCCTACTGCTCGGTGAGCTTGAACTCTGACCCGATGACAACCCGCTGCTCCCACTGAAGTGCATGTTGGGTCTCCTCGTCCGCTGGCCAATACCCCGGCCAGGGTGGAACATTCTACGTAGGTGTCTAACATTACCTGTTTCATCGTGGATTCCTTACGGTTAAGGGAAAACTCCAAAAACTTTTTAGAATTTACAGGGTTATCTACTTGCGAAGTTAGCATATAAACAAAAGAGGACTATTTTCAAACATTCATGAAAGTACATTTGATGGATTCTTGGGGCCTTTTCCAAACTACGGCTCCAGCTCCGGCTCTGGCTCTGTTATCAATTTTGGAGCAGTGTACACTCTACATGGTGTTTCCAACATAAAATGGAAGCCTGAGCCAGAGACAGAGCCTAAGCCAAGGTTTGGAAGAAACCCTTAGCAACATACATTTAGCCCTACATCAGTTTATAAACTTCTTGCAGTTAATCTCCAAAGAGGCAATGTACATTTCTTGGTTGCTTATAAATATAATCTTGTCTGTGGATGAAAATTTCCAGTGGGTGTAAAAAAAACTCACGCCCAGCGATAACAAACTGAGTCAAACTAAAAGGATATTAGATCTCTTGGTGATCTGTGTTCGAGTGTCAGATGAGCTGCAAAGTCATCAGTGACGTGATTGGGGTCCCCTCCTGGTGAAGCAGCACAAACTGGACATACCTAGAGGTAAGAGGGGAAAACAACGAGCAGTAGAATTCAAGACTTGGCATGGTGCAGACGTGCAACTCTGTTTATATTATCATAAACAAGAGGCAATTATCATGCAAACAAAACGTTTAACAGTGTTTTTAAGTTGAATGTGGCCCTAAAAAAGAAAAAAAAGAAAAAAAAAGTGTTACGCTGGATCATCCGGTTACACATTAAAATTTTTGTCCGTTTGGATAGCTGTCAAAAACTTCACACAGAAGTGTCAAGAATTTCAGACCATATTGCGACCACAATGTACACAACGTACGTTGCAATTATTATTAAGTAAGCAATCACATTGTTTCCAATCGTTGGTAGTCTTTGTTATCTCACTACTTTGCATTCTACACAAAAGGCAAGAAAAATTGAACGATAGAGCAATGTGAAAGAATGAGCGCATACGTCCTCTGTGGGTGAAAGGTAACTTTTTCACATTTCACAAGTCCACATTTCACATAGGCATGCTTTTTAATACTGAACTGGCCAGCCAGACTACTTTGAACGACCCCCTTTGCAGCAGTCCGCCAGCAAGATACATATACAATAACTTCCTGCATACAAGACGCGGCTAATCTGACTTTCAAAGGTAAACAAAATAATAATCACTGCAAAAAGGGCCATGACGCCATGTTATTACAGTTTGACATTTTTCAGAAAACGAAAGTGTATGGCGGGCAATAGGGAGGTTTTGCATACGAACGGATACGGTTAATGCGACGGATACGTCATCATTATGACGTCATACGCTACTCGCTATCCGCTATACGTGCAGACGACACTGATATCCCGCTTGCTACACGTAAGTAAAAAACACGTAGGAAAACTCGAACTTCTAGTAATTCTCCTGTATTTGTTTCCAAATATGTATGAATAGTATCAAAATAAATGAATCACTGAACATGTACGTGTCATTTTGTTGATTTCTAAAGACTTTGAAATACGAAAAAATGCACTGTTTCTTCGTCATTTTCCTCTAAAGCTATGAACATAAGCTCATCTATGGAGGATGCCATGTTGAACAGCGCCACCAAGTGCTGTGCCGGAACAGCGAACAGTGCCACCAAAACGCTGGGATTGCAAAAACAACAGAAAGGCTGCTAACGGTTTCGGATAGCTAAACGTATGCGTATGCGTATCCGTTCGCGTGCGAAACCTCCCTATTAACCCCCTCTCCCAGCCTACGGTTTGTACACTTGTGAAAATTTTGATAATTGTGAAACGGCCCGGCCCCTAAGGGAGACTGTTGAAGACTTACCACTTCCAGTGACGAATCTGAATGCTCCGATGTGACGTGTTCTTGTAGCGTGGACTCAGTGTAGCCCATTTTGCCACAATATGGGCAAGTAAACGACTGTGGCTGCTCTAATGTAATTGCTTCACCTCCATAATACAAATCTACAGAAGAAAAAAACACAAACATTATAAACAGATTTGCAGGTGTGCATGATCTTTAAAATGTACAGTACGTATAAAACATGTATTCTGTAGATGCGCAGGCCTGAGATACATTTTACACAGCTGCTACAGCAGTAAATAGTGCTGAACATTTTTATGCTGAGCAAAAATGAGCAGGATACAAGTCACAAATGATACATGTGGAATGGCATTCTGGCTGGTAACCTTATTCTGGTAAGCATAATTTTGCTATGCTTAGCTACTTTTTGTGCTTCAGCGGCTCCGTGAAATTTTGCCCTGGTACTTTGTTTTAGATAAAGAGCACCTCTATTGGGGAAGTTCAAGGGGTACCAAGGCAATGACCAGGGCGCACTTTCACAAAGATGCTCAAGCAAAAAATATTGTTGATTTTGAACAATGTTCCGCTAAGCCAGAGTGACCAGGATGCCAGTCAAAGATGACACATGTGACATATTTTGGCTGGTAACCTAAATTCAGGTAAGCATAATTTTGCTGTACTTAGCTACTTTTTGAGCTTTAGCAGCTCTATAAAATCCGGCTCAGGAGCATGGAGGCAATTAAGCCATTATTGTGGATTAGAAAGTGTCTGATTTGACAGCTCCGGCTGTGGCTATCGCCGGATATCAGCAAAGTCCTATCTTCAACATAGTCATTGCTGCCAATGGCCATAGCCAAAGCCAAAGCCAAAGTCGCTTGATTTGGAATCGGCCCTTGATTTAAATGATGTCTGGTACATACAGTGTATGTCTTGCCTAGTCAAAAGCGAGTGCTCAATTCAAATTTCTCAGACTACTTCAATGTTGCTAATAGGGCGTAATCTGTGCAGCCAGCCCTGCCAGAAACACCTTCTCTTAACAACAAGTGTACTTGGTTCTTAATATAAGGCGACTTGAATTGAAGTACCATTCGAAGGAAGAGGTAAATGTAGGTATTAAGTGTCCTACTCAAGGAGAAAAGTGTCAAGATTAGGACTCAGACCCACACTTTCACAACACCAGAACTTGAGTGTGGTGCACTAGCACGGCTTGGAGAATGATCCTCCACAAAGACACTGAACGATTCTCCTTCTTTGAAGAAGAAACAAACAAAACCAAGGAAAGTTTTGATGTATCAAACCTTGAACACAAACTGAGCACTTTGTTACAAGGTTTTCGTTTTTGCTAGGAGGGGTTGCTGTCCTAAAAACAACTACAGAACAGTACATTCTTTTAAAGATCACTTCTGGTTCTCCAAAAGGACCATAAGCACTTAAGATACTTGTGCGAGTCCTTATAGATAGTTCCCAGTAGACGCCATCTTTACGGGCAAATCGCATTTTGGCTTGCAGGAGCGCCAGGCGCTCAAATTATTAACGCAGCCGCGTCGTTCACTAACCAATCATGCAATGAGTTTTGTGAAATGTGCGCGTGCTGCACGCCGTTCTCACGCGTAACGCATGATTGTGTGTTCCAAATTGCCCGTAAAGATGGCCGATTTACGTCATATTGCAACCTATCATATTGCACCCAGCAGAATGCAACAAATATGTATACATGATAGTACGTATTGCAACAACCAAGAATTAATTGTTCAGCTTGTGCTGCACCTATACAATGTATCTTCCTTTGCCCTGTCATGATCCAACAAGTTCCAATTAACTGTTTACGTCTTTGTTGGATCCAGTTACACTGAGAACAGGATAAGGTAGCTGAGATAAACACAGCTCTTTGACACACTCCTTAGACTTAAGAGCCACATTAGACCACGAGTAAAATGTTTAAAAAATGGGTAATGATCCAATGGGTCGGTCTAGTACCACATCACCCGTACATTAAATGGGGTTGGTCCCCTCAGCCGGCCAAAGAGTATGCAGGCGACAGAACCATAACGTTTGAACAGTCAGAAATCTGGGTGCGCACTTTTCTTTTACTATTTAGTTTGTTATTTATTCTTTATTGTGGGAGTTGCCAATCACAAGGCCGTAAAAAACAAGCCACTTAAGGTGATGGCTAAAAAGTGGGAAAGGATATAATAAATGAGGAAATCTAAAAGTTTAAAGGTGAGCATCGATATTGTGTTTTGAATTGGGACAGGTTATAAGAGGCAGGGAAGTACTGTATGATACAGGTAGTGAATTCCAAAGTAAGACTAAGTACATGGGAAGAAGCTTGATGAGTACCACTGAGTGGTAGCTTTGGGGACAGCTACAGTATAAAGATGTGAACGAACAGAGAAACGTGTGGTGGGGCCAAAGGTATGGTTAGGTGAACCAGCGAGAGGCCATTGGAGCACCCGCCATTATGTCTCTAATAGAGGCTCAATGAGGCAGCATGGGGTATTGAATTTGGGCTTCCGTTGCAATTAAGTGTGTAGACCACTTACTTGTATGTGATAATGACAATGCAATTGAGTGCATTTACCCTCCTACTGTTCGCAACATTTTCAAGTGAGTTGACCAACCATTTGAAACCATTCAACTGCCAAAGTTGTGTATGGTGGCACAACTGTGCACAGAACTAACTGTGTACTGTGTACATGCATTCCCTCATGGTATCATATTGCAAGGCTGGCATAGCTTATCTATCATTCAAAACCACAGTGAATGGTATTGAATGGTCAGACAGCAAGAGGGTTAACAATGTTTGAAACAAGTCTTTTACACTTGGTTTGTTGTAACCCTTGAGTCTACAACTGTTGGGGGGATCGAGGGTTGTGAAAATCGCAACCAGGGACAGGGTTAAAAGGTTTAGCATTTCTTACCAAAATCTGAGCGTGTAAGTATGCACTGCATGGGATGCTCTGCCGTATGACGTGTAGTTGTCGCACCATTCTCAAAGCAAACTGCACACAAATCATAATCGTAGCAGATAAGACACTTGTAGCGGCGCCCTCTGAAGTTACCCTTTAGACAGGAGTCGCAACTAACCGCTGTGGCGGAAAATGAAAACATGAAACAAGTTTGGAGACAATCAATTAAAATGGCCTCACCCTTAACACTTACCTGACGTTATACATACAATGTCTTGTAAAAACTGCTACGCCAGGGCTAGTATTAGTAAACACCACTTCTCAACTCACCTCGTGGGCTACTAAAAACTATGCAAACTACTTGTTTATAAAACTCACATTTCTTCCTATTCAGATGTTAATGAGATTTTTTGTTTATGTTTTAAATTATTTTGTGAGAGTGTGTGAATGTAACTTCATTTGACCATTAAAGGGACACGTTGCCTTGGATCGGGCGAGTTGGGCTATGAAAAGCGTTTTTAACCGTTTGTTATAAAATGCATATGGTTAGAATGATGTTTTAAAAGTAGAATACAATAATCCACACAACATGCCTCGAAATTGCGTGGTTTTCCTTTTACATCGTGAACTAACACAACCCTCCATTTTGTAGAGCCAAATTTTTGACTCCACAAAATGGCAGACCGTGTTAGTTCGCAAAGTAAAAGGAAAACCACGCAATTTTGAGGCATATTTGTGTGGATCATTGTATTCTACTTTTAAAACATCTTTCTAACCATATGCATTTTATTATAACAAACGCTTTTCATAGCCCAACTCGCCCGATCAAAGGCAACGTGACCCTTTAATACGGAACCGTTGTAACTGCTAAAATTACTCATGGGGCTGGACACGGTGAAGTCAAGATTAATAAATATAAACTAACGGCAACAAATTATATAATCCGAGTAGGCCCTAGTGAGTGATATACAAATTTTAGTGTATTTTTGCCAGATCCAGCCTTTTTTTTTTAAACAATATTACGCCTGCAGATTATATAGCGCCCTCTTTGATGTGTACTGTACACAAGTAGCGGACATTACATGTAGATATTAAATTACAGAGTATTTCATCCACATCCTGGCACCAGAAAAGAAACAATCTACTTCGCAATTGACATGCAAACCTATTCCTGACGTTTCTTTTTTCTCCCCAAAAAATTTCAGCCAAAGATTTTTTAATTTTTTTGGGCCTATCGTTAAATTAAAAAATTTACTCTTTAGTAAGATTACATTTAGATGGTCAAGGTTGGCAATATTTGTTTCTAATTTGTGTAGTCCTATTCCAACCCAAGGATTTTTATAAAAGTGAAATTATGTCCGATTCCCATCTCGTGAATACCTAGTCACAGACAATGTTGGCGCGGACCCAGCCAGACTAATGTTTGTCACAGTAAAATTATTGAGTCCTAAAAACAGTCACTGCGGATGTTCAACTGTCCTCTCTGTTGCAGCAATCATTTACTAAAGAAAAAAAAGGCGGTGTCACTGCCATGGGGCTAGCTCCACTTGCAAATCAAAATACAACGTCATCGGCCGACCGTGCTGTGGGCAGAGCGGATACGTAAAGCAACCATTGAAATGTTCGCACCCTCGCTCTGCCGACAGCACAGTCGGCTGTTAACCTCGTATTTTGATTTGCATGATTGGGATCATTCCAAAATGGCAGCGCCCGGTACACATAGCGGAAAGTAATTCGGAGTAAACACACAAGGCAAGCTAAGACTAAGACTAGAGTAGACTGTAAGAGTTAGGTAGGTGAACACATTTAGCTGGTTTAAACTGCCGACTGGCCCGTAGGGAATGCGCCTTCAAATGGTTATCGCTTAGCTTAAAAAGAAATGGTCGGGACATGTGGCCAAGGATTCAGCTTGGCCACACGTACACAAGTGGGGCTATCATCATATTCATGGGGCATGTACAGTAGGGGATTTTATCCCCTGCAGCGTGCGTGTCCCCGCATAAGGTAAATTACTGGCTTAAATAAGTTGATTCAAGAGGGCACTTATCGTGCAAAAATTCAGCAATCTGGGGTACAGAATTTCCGGGGGGATAGAATCTCCGGATCTCCTGCCACCGTGGCCACACACACACAGTGACACACACACAGAAATGAGAAACCGGCCAACAAGAAAAGTAACATCCAGTCCACTCTCTGCCAATTAATATTTTAAGGCCTATCGAGTATCGTGATCGTGTGAACAACTTTAACTTGCATGTAAAATTGTCAGGCACTTTTATTTTAACAAGCTTTATCACTTGTCTGCCAAGTTCATCGTGAAATTTAACACTGATCCATCATTTGCAAGTCACATGTTAACATGGCAGCCAAGAAACATATTGAATTTGTCATATTTTAACATGTTAAATCAAACTCTATTGTAACTCCAAATGCCTCTCCCACCTTCATGTCGGGACATCGTAGATATCCAAAATGGGCCTCCAGCGACCACCAACAGTTCCTCTATCTACACCAGAATTACTCTTATCATATGAGCCTTCTTGGGTTTGTATCCGATTCTAATAAATCACAAATTATAGTTATCTTCCGGCAAAGAATTCCATCCCGACACAGATTTTCAGGCAGCGGGCTGGATCAGAAGGAATAATGTGACGTCATTTTCTCGTCACTTACGTGATTTCCTTTTCTCGGGATCGCTAACTTTATTTAAATTTTAAACAAAAAACAGTTAACAACAAAAATCACACGTATTTAGTTGTTCAAAAATTGTTACCCACAGAAAAGAAATTAAATTTTAAATCATTTAGGACAGTGCAATATCTTTGGTAGTTTGGGGAAATCATTTTCTCGTGAGATAATGAGAAACGAGACTTGCAAAAAGATGGCGGCTATGGGCATGAACCGTGCTCTTGTGTATGGAGGAAAAGGAGCCTTGGGTAGCACAGTTGTCAACTTTTTCAAGTCGAAAGGCTGGGTATGGATTACTAAGATATATACGAGTGTATCTGTTCCAGATAATAAATCTTAAATTACATTTGTGTGTGCAAAAATTGTAGTCAACAACCCAAACGTTTAACGTTTACTTAGCTTTCTATATCATAGCTCATGGGGGCGCCCTTCATTTTAACATCAATTAAAGTAAACACACTCTGACAGTAGACACTGATTACTGCGACCAGGTACCTGCATAAAGAGTCCTTACATTGTTACAATGACACAGATAAATTGGAGAAATCTAGTTAACATTTAAGAACAATCTGGGACCTGTGATGGAATTTTGAAATTTTAACCACAAAACACAGCACCATGCAGATGCATGCAGTGGCACTGCTTTTCTATCTAGTCTTTTTTTAATAAAGGGCCGGGTACTCTAGTCCTACTACTCTAGAACAGAGCTATATGATTATGAGGTTCGATCCACTATTGTCTCCACGAACCTCATCATATAGAGTGACATGTACAAAATCCCTTTCGAAACTTGTTGCCCTTCACGTTTACATGCCTACAGTTCTTTTATGAAATCAGATCTTGTCAAAATTAGGCTCTATATATGTTCTTTGTACTCTCATTAAGCGTTGCGCTGATCCAGAAAATCCACTCTGCAAAAAAAAAGTTCAAAAAATTATAAATTCTCACCGTTTTTCAGAATCCTTGCCTTCCGGTAACAATATGGCCGCCGCTGAAATTTATAACTGGTTTAATGCGCACTACGTTGGTAACGATTACCAACGGTTCACGTACAGAACATTGGTTATTGTGGACCAGCATTGCGCCTATGATTGTAAACGTGAACCGTTCGAATAGGATTTTGTACATGTCACTCTATGAGGTTCGTGGAGATGATCGAACCTCATAGTTCTAGGAGTAAGGGCCGGGGGCCTAGGCTAGGGGGAGGCTTTGAAAACAAAAATAGCACCTGGCACTCCCACTGTACCCTGTGTACTATGAGTATGACATCCCTTGTGCTCAAAATATCTGGATGTCAGACAAACTTGACACCACTCTACTGACTCGAGCGATCACTTCCGTGACATCACCGTCAAAAATGTTGAGCTTCTATTTTTAGCATTAATGCGGCGTGCTATTCAAATAACAAATAAAAAAGGGACTCTCATGGTAACGCGCCATGTTGTGCAAGGGGCAGATTTGTTTATTATGAACACATTTGAAATGGAATCAAACTTATCCCTTTTACGGAAAAAACAAGACTCTTCATGCTGTTTTTGTAAACAAAGGTACAAAAATATATCCAGCATATTTGATGCGTTATGTGTGCTCGGTGACTTCTTAGATTGATTGCATTTGTAGGAAGGACAGGTTGATACTTACAAATAGAAACTCTTCTTCAACCTCCCCTCCCGATGCACTTTGTGGAATCAGGAGTGGACGGCAATTTTATTTTTGAAGGAAGTCTTGTCCTTAAATGATTTCGTTAGTTGAGAAATTGTTCTCATTGGCTGTTGATTTGCAAAGCAGCCAATAAATATAAGAATCCTTAATTAACAGACCTAGAAAGATATTTCAAGTTGGCATCCACAGACACAAGAGAACGCAGTCTTAAGTTATTCAAACCAAGGCTTTGTAAAGCGCAAAGATGTAGACCGGATTTCTTCTCACAGAGAGTGGTTAACATCTAATCTTATGTTATTATCACCAAGAACACTAGTTTCTTTAAGTCAGAGGCGGACAGGCATTAGAAAGATATGGGGTTTGAAAAGGCTGAGGCCTAACTACTGCCCATCAAACTGTATGTGGAACGAATTCATCCAGCAATTTTGCATATCAAAATAGTTGGACTGAACTTGTTTTGTGCACACTGAATGCTAATGTTGAGTAGCAACTCCTGATTTTTGAGTAGCAACTGATGCATTTTGTTTAGCAATTTGCTCTGTTGTACAAATCGTTCACTGGTAAGTGTAAGAAACACTTCTCAACTAAAATACATTATATTTACTGATTTCAGTTTGGAATTTGTAACAAGTTGAAGTGGTTTGATGACAGGAGATTTAACTTTTACTAAAAAACCATTTGTTTTGCAGTGGGTAATTTCTATGGACCTATTCCCAAATGAAGAAGCTCAGGTAAACCTCATTGTGGATCCGGCGTTGTCTTGGACTGACCAAGAATCGTCCATCTTGACTAAAGTGGAGGAAACCCTAGCAGGGGAGAAACTGGATGCCATACTCTGTGTCGCAGGAGGATGGGCGGGCGGTAACGCCTCTTCAAAAGGTAACCGCAGACTGTCAGAGATGCTAGGTGGGGCAGACTTGGGTGATCAAGCCATTCTTCATGGAATTTTGCATGCTCTGAACTACATGTACCTAAACAATGGAAAATTGTAGTGTATGTCTCTGGCTTCAAACAATGTTGGTGAAAATTAGTTAATGGTATGGCGTTTGGACCCTAGGAGAGACTTTCTTGAAGGCTAAATGACAAAACAACACACATAAACAGGTGTACTAGTGTAACAGGAGCAGTCAAGTGGAAAGAGATGAAAAGAGAGAGAGAAAGGCAGAAAGCACACGGAAAAAACAAGGGATGAACAATGAAGAAGGAGACGATGGGAGGAGGGGGTAGAGGGAAGGGGTTGGTTTTACCGCTAGAGGTTGGAAGTACAAAAGAGAAAATCAAAGGTGGGAACTAGGAAAAAAAGTAATAATTAGTGAATGGAACAGACTAAAAAGGGTGATATCTGTGGAAAAATGAGAAGGCAAAGACAAAAAGTTGTTGATCATTTCCTTCTTGGATGTTCAGACCACGGGGTTGAAAGGTCTGGAAGACAAACGTATTTTACAAACATGTAAGAAATTTAAAATAAATGTACACTGAGATATATCAAAAAAGGGAAGGAAATATTTGTAGGTTTTGCAAAAATATTTTTGTTCTAATGAAAGTTCTCTGGAACAGGAGATATGCGGTCTAGTGGATATTTTCTTGAAATTCAAGCCCTGGTTTTTTGCTCTTTCATTTTGTTCATCTCAGAACTGGTTAAAAACAGTGACCTGATGTGCAAGCAGAGTGTGTGGACATCTGTGCTGTCTGCTGGGATTGCTTCTAAGTACCTGAAGGAAGGAGGTCTCCTCCAGTTGACGGGGGCAAAGGCAGCCTTGGATGGAGGTACACCAGGTGAGATCGAGATTCTGAGTAGTCCTGAATGCCTAGTGTAAAGCTAAACTTACTTACATTACTATGATGCTTTGTTTTTGAAAGGGCAAGGGCACTAAGGCATTTTGTCTTCGGTAAAGTTCACCTCTTTGAGGAAATTTAAAATTTCTATTGAAACATTACGTCCTTACGGACTGTGATGGAGGGTAACCCTGTTTCAGCCCAAAGAGTAGGTGGTAACGTGCCCCTGGTGACAGTTGATTTGGGTCAATAGCCCAAATCAGTTAAGTGTAGCGATCATCTTGAAGTGGCCATCCGTGGCCTTGTGATGTTAGGTGATCTCTCATAAAATGTAAAAAAATACAAAAACAAAACTAGGGGCACCAAGGCAATGAATGACCAAGGGCAATAGAGGCAATTGCCTCCATGAAGTATCAGGACGCGCGGTGTTGTGCACCACACACAGCCCCTTGTGGCTAGGTCATTGGAGTGTAGGTTCGAATCCCAGTCCTGACCATGTCACCCTGAGCAAGACACCTGTAATAGTTTTTCTTCGCCCAGGAGTAATGGGTACCTGTGACAGCAGAGAAGCAGGGCAAGGCCATTTTCATTTTGAAAAGGGCAATTTAATTGAAAAACCTTAAAGTCTATAGGAAACTTTTAAAGTTTAATTCCAGGCCTTGAGATGGTTCTTGGTATTGATTGAGCTTGATTCAATATATACCTGGCAGCATAGGCCGTATACTCCCCAGGGAGCTGAAATAGTTTAGGGAATGAATAAAAATTACCAACTATTACCAGGATAATAGTGATTGTGACTCGCCCACCACAGTTTTCACTCACATTTGGCAAGCAGGCATCGGCCAAGGTCAAACTATGTATACATTTTAAGTTTCTCATGTGCTTTCCTCCTGGGAACTGACCCTACCCCCAACAAGAATGACTCAAGTCCTCATCCAAATCAAATTTCATAAATGTTCATTATTTGGAAACAAGTTTTGATAATTTTAAGCATCATTTGCTCATACATTTGTTTGTGTATTTATAGGCATGCTGGGATATGGTCTGGCCAAAGCAGCTGTACACCAGCTAGTGCGTGGTCTCGGGATGGACGGGAGCGGATTACCAGCCAATGCCACAGCTTTAGCCATTTGCCCGTAAGAAACCAGTTATGTTACATTTATCCCCTAAGAATATCCAAAATCCTTTCAAAAAAAGTAGATTGGTTTTTGTCAACTTTAATGCTGATTTATAGGCAAAATTATTTTAAAATATGCAATAAAGGTCACATGTGAAAGTTTCAGCTGAATACAGTTGGCTAAAAACTGTCATAGTATTTTCACATGAACCTAGAATCCATCCACATATAGCAACTGTATCTCTGGCTGCAGCATTCGTGACCAGACACCAACCCTCTGCAATCTGCGAAACGACTCATGCATGAATCGTTTCTCAGATTCAAATGTTTTTGGGTGGAAAATTATCCAAACCATAATACTCCGAAGGGAAACCTTTTTCAAAATAGTTTATTACTTCTCACCAAGTTTTTATGGTCACTAACTTTTGCAGTATAATTTGGTTTTTACCCTACATGATGTGTGTTAAGCACTGTATACTCAGTACTTTCCCCGAGTTCTGTGAAAAAAAATCCACAGGCAAATCACTCGGGTGGGATTCGAACCCACAACCTTTGCATTGCTAGAGCAGATGTCTTGCCACTAGACCACCGAGCTAGCCCGATGGCTAGAGGCAGTTTGAATCATTGGCAGCTGCAAAGGTCGTGTGTTCGAATCCCACCCGTGTGATTTGCCTGTGGATTTTTTTTCACAGAACTCGGTAAAGTACTGAGTATACAGTGCTTAACACACATCGTGTAGGGTAAAAACAAAATTATATTCATTATCCCCGATGCAAAAATTAACATGTATTCAACTTTTGCAGTATTTTGTGACCCATCTTTTAATGGTGAACTCAGGGACCTAAAACAATAATTGATAATAATCTGTTTGTGGCAATATCTGCTTTCAGAGTGACTCTCGACACTCCGATGAACCGCAAGTTTATGCAAGATGCCGATTTCTCCTCGTGGACTTCGCTGGATTTTGTCGCCTCGTAAGTGAAAACAGATTTCCAAACTCGTCAACGACAATTTGTGTATATATACAGTGACTCAATTACAGACATAAATAATAAGAATTTTTATTTTTAAACCCCTCCATGGGGGCACCGGGTGTATCGCTATTCCCAGATTTAGCTTTTCTGTACACTGCGCCCATATACCGCTACCATGAACTTGCATATTCATTGACTTGGACACTTTTGACCTCGTCCACATTTCAATGACCTTGAATGACTACATGCTGTGGAAAGCATAATGTGGATAAATGCCAAATTTTACATGCACCAGGGGAATACACCTTGGTGTGTATTGGCTTAACTTTATTAGTCAAGATATCATAAATTGTATTTCATGCCTGAGCGATTAAAAGCACCGGACTCTAGCTCTGGTGTTTCTGAAAAGCAGAGTGTGGGTTCGAGTCCCGGTCGTTGCACTTGTGTCCTTGAGAAAGATCCTTTGCCATAATTGCTTTTTTCTTTCGGGTTGGACATTAAGCCGTAGGTCCCGTGTACTAGGATTGTTAGTGCACAGAAAAAAAAGAACACTTATTGTAAGAGAAGGGGTTATCCCCGATGTTTCTGGTTCACTTAGCAAACAGTCTACACCCTTGTTTACAGGTTTCCGCAGGCTTGCAAGTTACAGTGATTAAGTTCACTTGTGAGGCATCCTTGGTTTCATTACCAGAATACATAATAATAATAAAATGTAAAGATAGTGATTTATTTAGTAAATCTTTACATTTAGAGGAAGTTTTGATCAATTGGAGTTTATATACTAGGCCAATCTTGTTTTGCTTTCCGACTTGAACACAGGTTGCTGTTTGACTGGGTGACCGGGGCACAGGCAAGGCCAGCCAGTGGAAGCCTGGTGCAGCTTATTACCAAAGAAGGCAAGACAGATCTGGTTACCGCCTGATATAACCGGCTCAAACTGGTTCCGAGTAGTTACAAGTAGCACAAGGTGCTTTATTATTGGAAGTGATGACTGTGTTGGTGCAAGTAGTACGCAGTGGGCTAAATTGTGTGAACGGGTAAATAGTGAGAAAATAAGCGGGTTTAGAGTTGACTGGTGTTCATCATTTTTTTACTTGGCCCATTTTCTTAGTTCCAGGCATAGTGCCTGTGACAACAAATTATCCATTTTTTTTTGCCCCCCCCCCCAAAAAAAAGAAATCCGTTTTTGTTTGCACCCCCCCCAAAAAAAAAACTTTACTTTAGATCATGAAGATAAAACAATATATAACACCCAAGACTGCAGAGTATGGCTTGGCTTTTAAAACCAAAGATAAATTTTATTACTTTTAGTGGGCTTCGTGCTCGCAAGTTTTTGAGCTCCAAAGCTTTCGTGCTTTGCGCTCAGAGGATTAACAGCCTATCACATCCCTGAATTATGCAATTATTTTTTTTCTGATTGGGGGACTTGCTTCTTTTTGAAAACGGTCAAAGATTGTTTTACTGCGTCTGATTTTTTGTTTTAAACAAAACAAATTCAATGAATATTAAAATGTCTCAGTGTCCTGACCTCTAAAAAAAAACCTTGGAAATTGGGTGAACAAGTTTTGAAATATTTGTACAGCATGAACAAAAAGTATTTCATTTTACCTCCTAATTTGAATCAGTCTTTTTTTTAAGTATCAATTTGTTTTTAAAACACAGTACTGATTTAAAATTACAACAAGCAGCTGACTTTGATAATGTTATCATTAATATGCATAGACATCATCCGAGGGATAAATTGATAACTTTTCAAAATGTCAAACGCGGTTGGTGCACCGTTCCTTTGAACTGCCTGAGGAGGGCACCCTAGTCTGGTGACATTATGCAAAAGGTGCTTGCAAAATTTGATGGATTTAGAAATCCCTTTGCGAAGAGACTGCCTCTTGGAAAGGCCTGATAGTCTTCCTACATATGTTTTCTGATTTATTTGTTGCCCTCAGTAAAACTTGTATTTAAAAGCTTTCCATGTTGCTACTTTTTTTCTGAAAGTCAAATATCATGAAAATAAAATAAATTGCCTGCGTTTTAGGGGGTAATAATTACCACCTGGAGGATTTATGACACTAGGTGGCAGCAGATGTACTGAGAAGGTTATGATGACCATTTTGTCGTCTAGCTGCTGATATTGCCTGGTACTCATGCTCAAAAACATGTTGGATGCCAGAAGTCAACGAAACGGTCCCTGTCCAAACATGTTCCATTTTGTATATCATTGCAAGCATGAAGATATTTTCAAGAGCAGTTGATATTATTATTAGAGGTCGGACCTGATAAAACTTCCAAATTTTCTTGTTTTTAAAATTTCCTTTAAAAGGAAAGATTCCCTATGTTCAAGTTAATGATTTCCAGGGTGCTTTAAACAGCAGACAATAAATGTCAAGTATTCAAAACCATAGGCCGTTGTTTATCATTACAGTCAAGCAATAAACCCACCAGCATTGAACAAAATCTTATTGATGTGTCTAACTGTGTGTATTACAAGCGTGTTTCTTAAGACAACCGACCCACACCTCACTATGCCAGAATAGTGGCATTTTTGAGACACATGCATGCTTGGGCCCCTTTTGGCATCCCCGACCAGAAACATGTTTGGTGTGATTCAGCTGTCCCGACCATCTTTGATGGCTAGCTTTGTCAGATTTCCAGTAATACTGCAACCTCGTTCCCAAGGGTGAATGATCTTGCGCTGCACCAGCATACCTTGCACAAAAACCTAGGAATTGGTAAATCTTAAATGTCCCACTGGCACAATTCAAATAGACCTATGGCCAATCCCCTCCACGCGTAAGTTTAAGCATGTAAAGGAGGCATAGAGCAACTGGTTCTCACTCTTCCTTAAACTTGCAACAGATATAACTGTATGTGTCTTAGGTCGATTTATCATAACTCATTTTAAACAAGTGCATGCTAAGTGTTCTACAAACGCCCTATACAAGAACTCTTATACAAACTTTTTAACAAGCAAGTATGCAAATTAGTCACCAGCAGGAGGTAGGAGCCAATCAGTGTTGTTTTTCAATACATCCCAAGATTGATAGTCCAAATATTATGATAAGCATTGAACAACTTTCACACACTCATTTAGTGCTTTTAACAGCAGGTCGTTTATTTTCATTAGAAAAACACGCCATACTGCATGCAGTTGGCGTTTTCAGAGCGCAACAATGTACATGATACAATTCATCTAAACCAAAAACAAAAACAAAAATCTTCTAAAGCTTTTGTATGACTTTGTACTCCTTAGAAATTACACTCAGCAGTTACAACAAACTTTAAAAACATATGTGGATCGTTGCATTTATGTATAGACCCCTTACATGTACACAGGCTGCATTCAAACAATTAAAATATGCACACACTACGCAAAACACTCGGCCAATGAGATGTCTTCCTTTGACCAAAGTGAGGGCGCTGTTTGAGCTTGTTAGGTCACAATGCAAGGGAGTCTATTAGTGTTTCAAGGTGTTTGATTTGTGTGCAAATGTTCCAAGACCTGGGTCCATTTTCATAGAGCTGCTTGCGCAGAATATATTGCTTAATACTTTTCTTCAAAGCGAAAAAAAAAAAAAGGGTACCAGTCACAGATGCTACATGTAACAAGGTTGTTTGGCTGGCGACCTTATTCTTTTAAGCATAATTTTGTGCTCAGCTTCTTTTTGTCCTTTATAAGCAGCTCTATAAAGTTGGGCCCTGAACTCAGTTTGATAAAGCCACGTAGCAGAAACTACTGTAAAGTTGATACGACTGCTAAGCAAAATACTTGCAGGGGACCAGTTCAAAACGATACATATTGTATGGTAGTTTGGCTGGTTACCTATTTCTGCTAAGCTATAATTTTCTATGCTTAGCATGTTTTTTTGAAACTGCTCTCTGGGATCAACAAGTTGGGGTGAGAGTCGTTGCTGATAACAACGTCTGAAACAAGGATCATTTGGGTAACCCATGGTGTACTACCAAAGAGCATGATTACTTCACTCCTCACCAGGCAGACATGAAAAGGTCCAAGTCAAGACAAAAGGGAGAATTAGCGCTAGATAGCTCAATAAGAGCGCCGGCACAATGATCCAGAGCTCACAGGTTCAAATCCTGCTCCAGACAATATTTCTTTGTTCGACCCAAAATTATTTAGATAACAGTCGGACATTTCTCATTCATGTGTTTGTGAATGAATTATGAATACTTTTTGGTGCCATAACTTAATTACTTTTTCAGAAAAAAAGAAAGATGAACTGTAATCGAAAAAGAGTCTTTTGCGTAGTTTCAGTAGTAAAATGTGAATACCTACAAAACAAACAATTCTCAATAAATACGTTCGATACATAGGAATAAGTACTTTCAATTGACATTGATTGAAATAGACTGTGCAAGTCTTGAGTGTACTCCAACCTTCTGGACCAAGTTGGTCCCAATCATACTGAGTTTTACATGTGCATGATTTGTCTCTTCAAATACTTTAGTTTAATTTAGTTTAAGGCTATAAAAGTTATACCATATTGTTGGGCAAGTCAAATTTAGGCAGTGAAATACATTAAAGAAATACATTAAACAAATCAACAAAGAAAATCTGAGAATAAAATTTGACCTTCGTTTCCAGTTACTTGTGAACAATTAAGAATTTTGCCCAACTGACGTTCATGTTATCATTAAACCTGTGTAATGGTTGCATGAATTTGGTTGTGATAGACAAATGGGGTTTATAAAAAATAAGCATCCTTGTCCCAAGTTTGAATTTTGATTCAATGATAATTCTAAAAAATTGCTTGTATTATATAAGTGTTGAAATTGTATTGATAACAAATTGCTATGGGTGTTTTTATTTTCAATAATGGTGTACATGTATAGATAGAGTTTAAAAAGAAGATTTGCTTTTGTAGAAAAATATACATGTAGTCTTCGTTCAAGTTGTTTTCTTGTTTTCGATACGCACGTAACTTGCACAATCTAAAGTACCTTTTGAAATACTACAAATCACTCACAGCTCTTTCAAAACTTGTGGTTCCCTAAGAAAATATTTAAAGATAATAAATATTGGAAAAAGTAGTACCTTCAAGCTGGCAGTTCGCATACACGGGACAAAATAAACATGAATAACTTTTAAAACATGTTTTAGAATGTTTGAAATAAAAAACGTAAGAAAAGATTCAGTATTTTTTTAGTTTTGCAGTAACTAGAAAAATAGATACAAATTAACAAGTTTTAACACAATGGTAAATACATGTACATAGTTAAAAGTGTATGGACAGATTGTGTAACCTTGTTTTTAGCAACCTAAACATAACAAAACTTCAAAACTGTAATCTCCGGCCACAATTTCATGGCTCTGCTTACTGCGTAATTCTGCGCTAAGTGTGACTATTCTCAGCTTAAAAGAGTAAGCGTCAAGTGTTTATGCTAGCTGTGTAAGTGTAGAATGCTTCGTTACAAAGTGTAATAGGTGTAGAAAAACCTTTGCTCAGTAGGAGACCAAGTGTCTATGTTAGAGTTTTATTACCCTTCCACTGTTTATACTTCCCCCTTAAGCTCTTCTAGCACCCCCTTAGTTAATTTCTTAGGAATCCTTTGTAATAAACAATGAACCAACTTGCATAATCCTTGGTAGTGTGGTTAGTCACCCCTGTAATTGACTTCAGATAGCAACCTGGCAGCGCAAGGAGAGCACTCCACATTTATGTGTTCTCCACCATCACCTATTTCTTCAATTTTATGTACAACTTCATGTTTTAAGTTTTGCCTGTTTCAAGTGATTTACTGCTATGGACTCGGTAAGCTTAAACTTTGTTTTATTATTCATTTTGGCAATCATTATATTCCTGTGTTTCATTGGAATTTCATTTCTGAAGTTGTATTTTTCAAGTGGAAATATCTTTTGTTTTAAACTTAGTTTGGATTCAACTTTTAAGACTGTGTTTCTTCTTAAATTTGATTGAAGAACTGTATTTTGATCAATTGTATTTCTTTTTGTTTTATTTACACAGGTTTTAAAGCCATTTTGATTTTAATCTATAACCTTCTTTGGCACTGTGTTTTGTTTTGTTGTTTTTAGTGGTTTCTATAAATTCTTTTCATTATTCTTGGTTTATTGCTACATTTCGATCAATGGTTTTGCTTTTGGTCATTGCTTTATAATCAATAAACTTTTTTCTTTTTTTTTTTTGCTTCTTGAGAAACCTACATTTTGAGTCGCTGTCCTACTTTTTGCATTTCCTCGCGTCTTAACCCTATTCGATCCCTAGATTAATTGAGTTTTTCTGAAGTGAGTTTCCCCAGTGTTTAGTTTTATTTAGTTTTATTCAAGTGATCCATTTTTCCGGGTTACATAAGCACTCGTACAAGCACAAAATCCACGCTAACGAGTGAAATATGATTTCATTAGCTTCGCATTAAAGTTTGAAGTGGTATTGTCTGCCTTGAATGATGTCATCAGTACTGTTGTTCCGGAATTTGTTTCAGTGGATCTAAACCGTCTATTATCTGAAGGTTTTAGAGAAAGAGGTTGCGTTCAACCCCCCAAAAATGTACTTGCTGTTATAAACCATACTTTTCTAAACAGTCCATTGGTGTAAGTGTGCGTGTAGATTCCAATGGCTACTGCAGCATTTAGGCAGCTTTATGAAATTCGGCCAAGCCTTTTATTTAATACAATAAACTCTTGCAAAACTCTGGAAGTTTTTCCATGAAACAAAATCAGTTTTTAAATGAAAGAATACGAGATGCAAGTACCTGATCTAAATGAATACATATAAGGCTTTAAAACTATGCAGTTATAAAAACAGAACCGGCATTCAAAACTTTAAGAATCCAATAAATTCTTGCAAAACTCTGAAAGTTTTTCCATGAAACAAAATCAGTTTTTAAATGAAAGAATACGAGATGCAAGTACCTGATCTAAATGAATACATATAAGGCTTTAAAACTATGCAGTTATAAAAACAGAACCGTCATTCAAAACTTTAAACATACATCTTTACATACATGTACAATATCATGTACAATCATCGTTATCATCAGAATTAAAATGGCTATTTACATTGTCCAACTGAGAGGGTCAGTGCTAGTGCTGTTTGGTTTCTGTTTTAAATTGTCGTACAGAGTTATCAACTTATAAAAACTTTTTACAAATAAAAAATGGTACACTCTTTTGGATCTAAAGTACCTTTTAAAAAAAAAAGATTCTCAACAAAGAGAAGAATATAAAAGCAAAAATACAATTTTAAAAAATCATTTCAGTATGAATGTGCGTGAGCAAACTGGCGTGAGTCCTATTACAAGAGTGAGCAACCAAATTTCTTTGTCTCTATTGTTTTGTTTGGACTTAAGCAACCTCCACTTTGTCCATAAATTGGTCCCGAGAACCTTTGAGACAAACTGCTAAGAATCAAGAAACTATTCTGTTGGCAAATTTTAATTCCATCATAAAATATGCCTACCTTATACACAGTTGGCTCCAGCAGTTATTAGAAGCCAGTAGGAAATTCGTTGAATTTTCCGCAGGCTTGGAACTTGCATAGAGGCTGTGGCCTCCGCCTACCCCTAGGCTCGATTTCAAATAGCACTAAGATTTATCTTAAGATGAGCTGTCATTAATACCATAGTGACTTGCATTATGACATCACACTTTGCAGCTCAGATTGATTCACACTTAAGATTAATCTTAGCATTTTTTGTCTAGGCCTTGCTGCCCATAGACTTCACGCCCAATGGAAGTTCCCTTTGCAAAATGAGAACGGCCTTGCCCTCTCAAAGATGAAATTTCAGGACTGATCTGGACTTGCCTTCTAGTTTAGTCTTGAAAAGCCAGAGGCTTGACTAAAATTGTAAACTTTGTCACAAAGGAATTTAGGAAAAAATTAAACACAAATGTGAGAACAGCTTCCCAGCTTTAAGAAACCTGAACATCGCACCAGCACGCATATGTTCGACAACAAGAGAATTGTCGCTTTGTAAAAGACTTTAAGAAGTCCTTCTAATTATAGTACTGCAGTATACACCTACATCTACTAGTATCGGTACAAGCACGTAAAATGTAGACAAACAAAATTGTGCTTTTGAAAGAAGAAAAATAAGTACAACACAATGAGATTTGTGTTTTGTGTGATAAATTGCTGTAAATAATAGTAATAATCGTAAAAAGTACAGTGGTGATCGGAGCAAGGTGCATGTCCATGTCACAGGTAGTGAATACAGAAATGCTTAAAATCTACAAACGGCGTACAGTAGGAGTATATGCAAGCCTGATACTTCATGGAGGCAACAGAGACATTTGCCTCCATGCCTTGATGCCCCTTCAAATATTTAAGAAGATTTCTATTTCCCTCATAAAGGATAGGCCTGGAATAACACAGAGGCCACGGAGGCCATGACCTCTGGTCTTGGCCTGGGTGCCACTTCAAAAGTTTCCCATAGACTATAAGATGTTCAAATGGAAGTGCCCTTTGCAAAATGGAAATGGCCTTGCCCTCTCAAAGATGAAAGACCAGGTCTGGAGGTGCCCTCTCATCATGTGTTTTAAAGCACAGAATAATCTTGCTCCATCTTATTTGTCTGATCTAATTCGTAAGCACAATCCAGTACGTACACTTCGTTCATCATCTCAACACCTCCTTGCAGTACACCCTGCTAATGTGCATACATATGGAGACCGATCATTTGTGGTTTCGGCTCCAGCTCTGTGGAATTCTCTGCCCTTGGCGATCAGGAATACATCTTCCCTTTATGATTTTAAGACGGCCTTAAAGACACACCTTTTCTTACAGTAGTTTAGCAATTCTTGTTTTGATGTGTCGCTGTGCATGTAGTGGTATTATTTTGTCCTCTTAAATATGTTGTTGTAGATTGTATAGCGTACTCTTTCATTGTAAAGCGCATAGAGAATTAAGTGTTAATTATTATGCGCTATATAAATTATTATTATTAACTGCGGGAAAAACTGCCCTACCCTTAAAAGTATGGTCATTTATTGGCAAAATTATCAAGAAAGATACAATAAAAGTCACCTGTGAAAGTTTCAACTGAATACAGTGTCTACTTGTTGAGAAAATAGCAAAAAACTGTCATGAACGTCAAATCCATCCACGTTTAGCGAGGTGACAGTGGATACGAACCGCATCTCTGGCCGCAGCATTCGCAAGCAGACACCAACCCTCAGAAATCTGAGAGCAATTCGTACATGAATCGTTTCTCAGATTCAAATGCTTTTATTGATTTCTAGTCTGTTTAATTAGAAATCAATAAAATAAAAGCATTTGAATCTGAGAAAAGATTCATTTCAGACGAAATAATTTCACAGGATACTTACCACCATTACCATTTTTATAATGAGTAAGCTTTCGAACTGGGTCATTACCAAAGTATGACTCTACAATTTAATGAAGCAAAGTATCAGGCTTGTCTATGTAGGATAGATACAACAGTCAGATTTGTTTGTTAAGTACGCATCTTCACTTGTCTTTAATGCATGTTTCTCGCTAAGAAAATGTGTGTCTCTACTTCCTGCTATACACTAGTCTCCCGTTTATCTGATCCTTCCTGATCACTGTGTCCAGCTTGGCTCAGAGAGTCCATCTCTACGGCAGCTCCATCTAAGTCAGACCCTTCCCCGCTGTCTCTAGGTTCAGGGGGAGGAGCATCCGCGACACTTCCCTCCGGTGGTTGGTACACCACCTCATCATATGTTGGAGGGCTTGACAGTGAGGGATGCTTTTCAAGTAAAGGCACTTCCTCCCTCCGCTTAGAGGTGTCTTCCTTGGAGGGGGCTCTGTCCTTGGAGGGGGCTTTGTCCTTGGAGGGGGCTTTGCCCTGTTTAGAGTTCTTGCTCTTTGAGGAGTTCGGTTTAGTGTCTTCACGCGAAGAGCGGCGTTTGAAAGCGTGACCTTCCTGGCGGTCCAGGGAGGATGTCTGGGCGATGGCTAGGCGATGAACATCCAGGGGATTCTTGCTGATGCTGCCGTTGCTGTTGCTGCTGTGCGCAGCTGACACCAGCGGCATACTCTTAGGATGCGAGTTGTGCAAGGATGCTGCATTCACAGCTGGCCACTGCGGCCTCGGGGGCTGAGTGACACCTGAGCCGACAGGCATGCCGACAGCCTGGGGTTGGAGTCCAACAAATCTCCCATCCTGCGCGCTGCTCAGACCTGCCGCTGGCAAGCGAGCCATCACTGAACCACTCGACACGCTGTCCGCATAACCGCTGGCTGGTACAGCACTGCTCATGTCCGGTGTTGCACCCGCATCAGAGGTATCTTTGGTCAGTTGAGAGTACCTTGAGTGCTTATATCCCTTAGGCCTATTCCTGCCCTTGTGGTGATACCGATGAGCATATCCATTCCCACGGGCTTTCTCGTACATATGTGGTCTGCTGACGGTGTCCTGAGTACTGCTGTCGATCGATGCATCTGTTCCGGTGTTCGTGTGCGACGGAACGTAGTTACACTTCGAGGTTTTACGAGAGCTGGACTTCAAGGAGTGATTGGATTGGTTGGTGTTGGCAGAGCGATTGGTCGCATTGGAGTCCACACTGCTCGCTGATTGGCAACGCTGTACCACATGGCCATTCCCAGGCGTCATGGCCTGGGAGCCGGCCTGGGAGCCGGCTTGGGAGCCAGCCTGGGAGCCGGACAGCGCCACGGCGTACGCATTCCGCGTTTTGCTACAGCCGCATGTCCGCCTCCAATTGTACATCACGTCGCATCTCATGATGCAGTTATACACGAAGATGAATAATCCCAAAGCTGCGACGGCACCACCGTAGAGGTAACTGAAGAGCACCGCCAGGAATCCCGTCTGAGTGATGGCCATGGCTGCCAGGGTCCACGTCGCTAGGAAGCCACACAGCAACACTACGGACGCCTTGAGCTGTTTCCAGTAGCTGTACTCACCGTCCAGGATGCTGGAGATGTTGGACAGCCCGGTCCGGTGGGTCACCACGGACTCGCTGTCCACGTTGAGCTGCTGGTCGGGGTCTCCTGCTGCTGGTCTGTTGGCTTTGGATTCCTTGGTGTTGCAGCAGCCGATGCGGACAATGATGGCGAGGAACATGATGCATGTGGTGAATACAAAGAATCCAGCCACACCGAAGCAAGCTGCTAGACTGATGTCAAAGTTCATCCAACAGCTGCAACATAATGGTAAAATGAATTCAAATTAAGGGGGGAAAACATAAAAACATAAAAACATGCTTACTTAGTTTGTTGGGTTTTTATTTTC
Source organism: Leptasterias polaris (assembly GCA_037783415.1). Lineage (NCBI taxonomy): Eukaryota > Metazoa > Echinodermata > Asteroidea > Forcipulatida > Asteriidae > Leptasterias > Leptasterias polaris. Next base: position 5,886,527 of record JAZGTN010000015.1, on the reverse strand, counting down.
TCTGGTGTGGGATTATTTTCTAATATATCCAATATGATTAATAATTAATTATAATAATAAAAAATACTCAGTTCTTATATAATCACATATCCTAGTAGCTATATCAACATTAAACTAGATCAACAATTCCTGCTTATTAGACTTATCCAGATCGGTCCCAAGACTTTCTCAACTCCTTGGGGAGCATACATGTACAACCCCCAAGCTGCCTATATTAGCGCTAAGGGGTTAATTCAACGCAATACTATCTCAGCCCTCAAAGGTTCCCATTTTTACACCTGGGTTAAGAGAAGCAATTATGTTTAAGCGCCTTTCTCAAGAACACAACTGTCATGACCAGGAAGCGAACCCACACCCCGATGATTCCCCCATCAGAACTTGAGTCAGATGCACAAGACCTCTCGGCCATGACACGGCACACTAATTAGTCTAATCAAGAATTAACAACAATCACTGTTTCTGGTGAGACTGAATTTGGAGGGTTTCTTACATTTCCTCTCCGCCATAGTTGCCGATATTTGCAGCCGCTGCTGCCGTGATGCCAACAACAATCATTGGAATACCTGAAGTTGAGAAAAAAATAAATAAATTGATTTAACCCTTTCAGCCCCAAGATCTTTTTGACATAAACAACCGCTGGTGCCCACATTGTTTGACCACTCAAGCATGACACACACATTCTCACACAACAGGAAGCTTGTGTTAAAAGTTTGATTTTACAAACTCTATTATTACCTTGAAGATTTCATTTTAGAGCATAATAAGTTACAAAAGTTATCTCCTTTATTGAATTTCCTTTCATTCAAAACTCATTGAAATCAGCCAATAAATGTCCAAGTTCTTGGTGTTTGTTTCCCCAGTGTGTTCTGAAAACCCAAACACTTTTTTGCACCCAACCTTATGGCGCTCCGTAGGTGTTTTGCATTTCGGATCTTTCTACTCAAATTTGAAGTGATTGCATAATAGCAACCCAATTTACTTTTACCATCATTGGAAAGATCTGTTTTTTGTTTTCTTTCGAATGATAGTAAGCTTGGGTATGGAGGGTGAACTTGGACAAAACTACAGCTTTTTAACAAACGGCCCTTATGCTCAGACTTGAGCTCTTTTTCAGGTGAATTTAGTCACCATTGGGGCTCAATCAGGGTATAGTGTACAGTCGAATATAGTCGCCCTTGGGGCTGAAAGGGTTAAGGAGGAATGCAAAATTAAACAAGCATTGATTTTTTATTTTTTTTTTTCCCCAAATTTTTCCAGGGGCTCAACGAGTTACCTCAAGCTACCTGTAATTCTCGTCTGTGTTACTGTTTTGTAACACTGCCACATGCTTCACTGCTTAGAATAGGAACCAGGTAAACCAGGGCACCACTCTTTAACAAGAGCAAGTAACAAACTTCATTGAACCCCATCCAACAAAGTAAAACCACTGAATTGGCTTACCTAATGTCATGGTAAAAATAACTAGTCATAGACAAATCTGTTTTAATTTGAGACACAAACACCATGAGCAGCTCCAGATCTGATCCCACAATGCAACAAACAGAACTTCACTGCCCTGGCCACAGCAAGAAACAAATTTAATTGAAAACTCTTACCCCAATGCATCAAACAGAACTTCACTGCCCTGGCCACGCCAAGAAACAAATTTAATTGAAAACTCTTAACCCATCCAACAAGTAAAACCTCTGAATTGGCTTACCTATTGCCATGGTATGAATAACTAGTAATAAACAGTGAACTGTTTTGATCAGAGACACAAACACCGTGACCAGGCTCAGATCTTCACTGCCCTGGCGTCAGGGAACAACTCTTACCCCATCCAACAAAGTAAAACCTCAGGATTGGTCGAGGAGGTGGAATAGGCTCCCCCGGTGGCAAGGTGCGTTCCTTCCTGCTCATGCCCTTGTAGAGGTTCCTGACGTTGATCCCCATCCACAGCAGACAGCAAATGCTGAAGTAGTGGATCCCGATGCCGACGATGCGGCAAAGGATCTGCGGCTCGGTGCGGTTGATGCCACCCGCGAAGAACATGACCAGGTTCAGGAAACCGAAGCACATATTCATCAGGGCGTGGCGACATTTCCGCTTCAGTCGGATGTTACTGTGAATGATGTATTCAAAACAAAAGTATTTAATCAGCACTTTGAATAATTCTTCTTGATCTTGCATTGAGCTTTTAGGTAAGCTTCTTAGCCTTAACGCTTACTGCCTGGGTGTTCAGGTTCTAATGTTATGAGACTGCTTAAGAAGAAAATATTGTGTGGTGTACCACCAGGTGAAATAATGTGAATTACATAACAAAAGTTCCCTTGTGGTTTATTATCTAATATTACTTAATTTAGGATAACAAAAATAGTAACAATGTGTGTTTATTACAAGGGCTGACACACACATGGTGTACATGTAGGCTTTAACAAACCTTTCAGGCTATTTAATTTGATTTTTCCAAGGGCAACAAAATTGGAAATCAGACTTAAGTAGGAAGAGTATCGTGCCTGTATTTTCTCAAAATAACGCTAAGATCGTCAATGAACAAGGTGAGTGAAGGTGTACCAGGGGCTACAGACCCTACAGGGAACGATTTTGTCCGGAAATTTAGCATAGCAAAATAGTTAGACTGAACAAGTTTTGTGCACACAGAATGCTTATATTGCATAGCAAATGATGATTTGTGAGTAGCAACTGGTACATTCTGTGTAGCGTTTCGCTCTGCTACACATGTGAAATCGTTCGCTGCCCTAGCTTCCCCACTGCATCAGCCAAGATGGCTGCCAGGTCTCACCTATTGAAGCAAATGTAGCTGACCATGGTCATGAAGATAAACACCACAAAGATGAGGCTCCCCACGTAGATGGCCGGATGCAGTAAATCAATGTTATGGATGGTCACCTGGCCCTCTGTCACTGACACGTCCTATGTATCAACAAATTGGGAAATACAAGTAATGTTTATTCAGTTTGAGGTTACACCATGTGATCATTTCTACTTAATACTGTGTAAAATTGTTCTTACAATAACTAGTCCTGTTGTTTGTCTACTACATACACCTCAGAGTAGATGGGGAAACTGGGGGAATTCTACCTTCTTTTACAGAGAGTCTAAAAAGTCGGGCATAAAAGAACATTCCCAGTTACGGGTTTTTCTTATTAGCCAGTAACCAGAGTCTACTACGGGAAGACTTGGGAAGCAAAAGTGCAGTATACAACAGCCCAAACTTTCTAATGGAGGAAACACATCATGTGTGGGCACACACTGACACCGCCAATCCACTGGACCACCAGAACATTCGGCTGGACCACATCTTGGTGCTGAAGTACAGGAGCAATCCGACATTGAGTGCATATGCGCATTACTATTTTCAATGGAGTGTTCCATTGGATTACTCCGGCATTCGGAACTAATCCGATCCAATTAGAACATTCCTATCGTTCTGACTTTTGAGATGCTCCCTCGGTCGATTCGGGTAACTTCTCCGAATGATCTTCACTAGGTTTAGAAAAGACTTCCTCTTACCTTTAGGAGAGCAAAGTTAGTCAGATGATTACAGTGGACAACAGTCGCATTTGACGTCTTCCGAACTATATTACAGCCATCACTTTTCCAAGCACCTTTAGAATCTAACAGAAGTCAAGAAACAATGTATTTATTCATAAATCAATTGTGAGTGAAAATTTAAATATACCTATAGAGGATGAACATGGACCAAACAACAGCTTTGCTTATAACAAACCAAGTCGTTGTAAAATGCGGTATTTAAGAACTAGTTATTATTATTATTATTGTTATTATAATTACTATAACAAATGGCAGTGGTGTTCAGACTCAAGTGCTTTTTGCATGTGATATTGGTAAACAAGTGTTGCCTATTGTAAGGACAAGAGGGTGTAAGTGCACGCAGTCGACTAATGTAGGTCTTTCACTTAACCTTTTTGTAATGTAGCCCCCCCCCACCCCCCGAGTTAGTTAACTGTGTGTTTTACATGCCCCAAGTATGTTTTAAGCATGTATTGTCATCTATGTATCTTTCTGATGTATTAATGGTAGCAATCACAACCAGTTTATTGGTCAATGACATTACATTGACACACTCAAATATAATTTAAAAATTACACATCCTCAAAATTTATTAGTCACATCTGAAAAGGAAGAAATATGAGCAATATAAACAAGTACTACAGTAGGTTGCACAGTTTCTAGCAGCCCAATGGGCAAGTTGAGAAGTGGTGTTTACTAGTCCATGGCAGTTTTTATGAGACAATATACGCCAGGTTAGTGTTAGGGGTGATTCCCGCTATGATAAAGAAAGAGTTAATGCAATAACCTGCTACCGTTCCTACGTACCCATTGCATTAAAGTCCCAGAAGCCTGGGACAGGGTCGTGACCTTGGCTTGTTGTCCTGAAGTTCAAGACAATAGGGCTGCTCAAGTTCCTTACGCTGAATCCAGCTGTTAAATAAAACAAATACAATTTAGGCTGAAACAAAGGATTCTAAAAATTAAGTACCAGAACAAAATTTCATACAGCTGGTTAGAGTACAAAAGTAGCTAAGCACAACAACAATGCTTACCAGAATAAGGTTATCAGCCCCAAAGCGATGACAAATGTACCATCTGTGACAAGTATCTTGCTCATTTTTGCTTTTAGCAGAGAATTTTTCAGCGAACTTTTCTACTTCACAACAAAATGCTAACCAGAATAAGTTAACAAGCCAAAATACCGTGTAACATGTACCATCTGTGACTGGTATCCTGCTCATTTTTGCTCAGCAGACTTAAGCAAACTTTGTTGGTATAGCAGAGCTATGAAATCAGGCCCAGGTCCTCTCAAACACCAATAAAAGTTGAGAACAAATCTGACAGTTTAGCCTCAGCTCCACTTGACTCTGCGTTGAACTTCTATCCATGTCGAGCGCTAAGTAGCTCCATTGTTTCAAACTAACAAACGCAAGTTTCGAAATTGCATAACCTACCAACTTAAATTGGCCCATGAAATTTGCTCGCTCTACGCATTCATTTGATAGCACCCTCTTTTGACTCAGCTCCCTCAGACCATGTTTAACGTTCATATCACACATTTAAACAAGGCTATGCAATCTCCCCTCGACTCATCGAAATGGATGAACTATCCCAAGTATTTATGAATATAATACTCAGAGTAACACTGAGCAAACAGCCCCTTCTGGGCAAACTGTAGCAGTCGCTTCATGAGGCAAGCAATACCCCAGTTCTATATCTCTGAAAAACGACTGTGAAAATTTACTGACCAATCTTGCTTGAGATGACCTGGCTGGTAACCTGTCTCCTTCCCCGGTCCTCCGCTGTCATAGATGAGTTGATGAGGCTAGGAAACAGTCGGCTGTTCTTATAGACAAAGAACTGTAGCTTGAAATACGGCAACGTCATCTTCGTTACCACTGCTCCAGGGAGTTGAATAGATGCTTGGATCTAGGGTTGTAAACAAGTCATTTTTATCAAATCAAGTAACAACAACTATTCTCTAAACAGTATTTATAGTTAGGGTTATAGATTGGTAAGTATTCCAAAAATTTATGACCATAAACATTACTTGGTGGGAAGCACTGCACCTATTGATAGTATAAACTATTTTGAGAAATGATTCCCTTCGAAGTTAAATAGTTTGCATAATTTTTCACCACAAAACATTGGAATCTGAAGACAATTTAGGCACAAATAGTTTCTCAGATATCAAAGAGTTGATGTCTGTTTGTGAATGCTGTGGCCAAAGATGCGTTTAGTATTCGCTGTCACCTTGCTAAAGCATGCATGGATTCGACGCTCTTGTGAAAATACCGCGACAGCTTTTTTGTTATTTTCTCAGCAAGCTGAAACTTTCACATGTGACTTTTATTGTTTCTTTCTTTATACTTTTGCCTATAAATACGCATTACATTGACTAAACCAATCAATGACCCTACCCTTAACTAACTTTACCAAACTGTGGGAAAACCCATGCAACAAAAGCACTACTTGGGATGTGTCCAAATTGACAGTTTTGGCTGCGGCTTAATGACCACATTAATACGTGTTGAAGCATAGGCTGTCCTTAGCAACAGCCGTAGCAACAGCCATAGCAACAGCCACAGAAACAGCCGTAGCAACAGCCACAGCTGCCAATAGACTGTGCAAGTCTCACGGATATTTGAACTTCCAGGACCAAGTTGGTCCCATCCATATTAGATTTTACGTGAGCATGATTCTTCAAATACTTTAGTTTAACATAATTTATGGCTATAAAAATTTAAAAAAATTTGGGGGGGGGGAATTAAAATTAATCTATGAAATTAGGAAAGTTAGATAAATTTATCAAATCAACAAATAAAACCTGAGAATAAGACTTGACATCTGTTTCCGGGTACTTGTAAACAATTAAGAGTTTTGCCCAACTGACGCTCATGTTATCATTAAACCTATGTAAAGGTCGCACAAATTGCGACATGATTGGCAAATGGGGTTTCTAAAAAACAAGCATCCTCATCCCTAGGTTTCATTTTGTTTCAATGTTAATTTTAACAAGTTATTTGTATAACAGGATTTGAACTGGCCTCTCACCACTGGGCATGCTCGGTGGTCTAGTGGTTCAGATATATGTAAAATGCAAAGGGGGTTGTGGGTTTGAATCGTGCCTGATTAGTATACCTGAGGATTTCTTCGGGGTTTTTTTTGGGGGGGGGGGGTCTGCAGGAATTGGGGAAAGCACTATATATAGTGCTAATCACACATCGGTTAAGATAAAACCAAAAATTTGACACCAAATTGATTACAATCACTCTTCAATTTGGGGTACATTCTGAGAAAAAAAACTAAATTTAAGAAAAACCAGAAGTGTATCTATTACTTTGGCATTTGTTGCAACTCAGTCCCAAACTGATGCACATTGGCCGGAAATGCTCCTTTGAGATCCCTTCGGTATGAGGACTTCACATTACTCTGTCCTTCCACTAAAACAAAATTTGATTAAATTTTCTTCCAAATCCTTACATTCTGGCCGCTAAACGAGCTTAATTCAAAATTGATGACAAATTCACCACTGATTGTCTTGAAGCGCGGGGGCATTCCCGCCCCACCGCTAGCGGCCTTATTACGTGGTAATCGGGTATTATCTGTATGACTCATTGGTTCACTAAGGGACTGCTGATCTTTTTGCAGACGCTTAATTCTATTACAGTCTTCCAGAAACTTGAGACTTAAGACTCTGGACCACCATGAACTGAATGAGCAAGGACCAGCTGGGGCATAGCATTGTTCATTCAGAACACGCAGTTGTGACGCATCTTCTTTGAGGACAGAACAATGGTAGCATTAAAGATATACTGCACTGCATCTTATCTTACAAAAATCAATAACAATCTCGTAAAGGGCCGGCTGATGAAAGCATTTACTCTTAATATTTCGTCCATAATTAATCATCAACCCCAATATTGAGTTCGTAATTTTTTATTTTTTTTGATGAGACCTATGACTATGAGTATTAATCAAGTATACCCTGTAACTCCAATCTGGAACTCGTTCAGGGGACAGTACCACTTTTCCTGACTAACATTTGTCTACCGTTCAATGCAGTATACTGCACTGCATCTTTACTTACAAAAATCAATAACAATCTTGTAAAGGGCCGGCTGATGAAAGCATCTACTCTTAATATTTTGTCCATAATTAATCATCAACCCCAATATTATTTATTTTTGATGAGACCTACGAGTATTAATCAAGTATACCCTGTAACTCCAGTCTGGAACTCGTTCAGGGGACAGTACCACTTTTCCCCATTAACCTTTTTCTACCTTACACCTGGGGCTATTTTAAAGTGGCACTCCTATATCCACCCTGCCTTCGTTTCGATCACGGTGCATATCATGAAGTTTAAATTGTTGAATCGTACCTTACACCTGGGGCTATTTTAAAGAGGTGCTCAAAGGGCCAACTCAGTTTTGTGAAGCACTTATTTTCCAATAGATAGAGTAGGGGAAAGACTCTAACCTCTCGTTAGCTTGAACAATCATATGCAAATATAATCATTGATATACATGTACAGCACACACATATTCTTGTCATTTGACTGGTGGAACACACGTCATGTGTCATCCTTGTATACTGCCGTGACGCTCAAAAATTTGATATAGGAGTCCAATAGGGGGTAAGACAATTTGCAGCATCGTTAAAATAATCATTCTCTGCCCGTTTGTTTTATCACAGCGGACAATGAATGTGTCTACATGGAGTCATCCAGGTTGTTTAGAAGATTTTTATTTTGTTTAATTCAGAGCGTGGGGTGGACGAGTTTGTGTCAATTTTGTGTTTATTGTGGATTATTTTTTTATTTTTATGACAAGGGTCTATGTGTGAGTTATGTACTGAATGTATTTCGTTAGTACATGTACAATGTCCTAGAATATAACCATCCGGTGAAATCAAGCTTTTCCATTTTTCACCTCTTGAAATGGAATAGTCCAGATTCTGCCATAAGGCACTTAAATGCATCCAACATTTGTATAGTATTTGCACACAAAAAAACCATTATTAACACCTTGTAAAAAATACATTTGTAAATAAACCATTAGAATCTTGCAACACATAGACTTTGACAGCGCCTTGTAAACCATCATATGGTGCTATGGTAAATAAATGGGTCTTATATTTCAAACATACATGTAGCTCTGCACATCTTGTAGCAAAATTGAGCTGAGATTCCCTCGGTTGTGATAAAGCGATTTAAAAGAATTGCGTATTGTTGTTATTATTATTAATATTATAATTTGGTTTTTACCCTTACACCGACGTGTGTTAAGCACTGTATACTCAGTACTTTCCCGAGTTCTGTGAAAAAAATCCACAGGCAAATCACTCGGGTGTGATTCGAACCAACAACCTTTGCATTGCTAGAGCAGATGTCTTACATGTAACACTAGACCACCGAGCTAGCCCGATGGATAGAGGCAGTTCGAATCCTTTCAGTATACAGTGCTTAACACACATCGGTGTAAGGGTAAAAACCAAATTATATTCATTATCCCCGATGCAAAATTAACATCTATTAAATTATTAATACTATTGTTATTATTATTTCCACCTCCAACCTTGAGTGTCCTGAAGTTGGTTTTATGTGTGCTCCCTGAAAACTAAGGGATCAGTGTAAATATACTTTACAATTTGTGTTTTGTATCTTTAATATAGAACTAGAGTATAGCATCTGTAGTACTATTTACCAGCATACCAAAGAGGCACGCCTAATCTCTCATAAGGTCACACATATGGTCATTGGACTAATGGGCACCAGCCGTTTATTGAAAATGGCAGTAATGGCAGACAATTTGGACGTGTACCGGGGCAGGACAGCTGGGATAATGTGCAAGTGAAAAACAAGATGCGTTCACGGGAAATCACATCGGGGAAGTTTGCACATCATGTCAATCTCCACAAACCCCCCTTCCCTCTTTCTTTCTTCTAACGCATCCACAACCAACTCCCAAGTTCCACCCACTGGGTGTAGCAGACGACGAGGCTGATGATCTTGGTGAAAAACAAAAGCTATTGATAAAAATGAAAAATAACGAGGGGACACTAACGAGTACGATTTTGACCACAGGCAATCTTTGGTGGTATTCCCTGCATGCTAGTATGATCGTACAGATGATAAAAAAGAGGCCAGCTTATCTCCCCCCGAGATGATAATTTGCTTCCCCTTTCAAGACGAGTGGAAAACAGACTGCAATCCCCTCACGTCCCAACCGGCGAGTCAAGCGTAAATACGTGTACAGGGGTGGATTTCACAAAGAGTTAGGACTGGTCTTATCTCGAGTTAGGACGAGTTTTGTGAAATCGATCTTAGGATTGATCTTAGCTAGGATCGATCTTAGCTAGGATCGATCCTATGTCTAGGACTAGTCCTAACTCCTAGGACTAGTCCTAAGTTAGGGCTATCCTTTGTGAAATCCAACGCTGGTAACCTTGCACGTTTAGTTTCATGTACTCTCACTGTTCCAATTACGATATGGTACCGCCTTACTATTCGAGCAGAATCTACAATTGTACTGCTACAATTTTGAAAATCAATTTTTACAGTATCATTGAATAAATTTCTCTGAAATGTTGGTAAATCATGGATTATGAGGTTGTTTGTTTGTTTGTTTGTTTGTTTTTTGAATCCAAATAAATGGCCATAGATGTTACAATGTAGAATGCTACAATTTTGAAAATACATTTTTACATTATCATTAAATAAGTTTATCTGAAATGTTGGTAAATCATGGATTATGAGGTTTGTTTGTTTGTTTGTTTGTTTTTTGAATCCAAATAAATGGCCATAGATGTTACAATGTAGAATGCTACAATTTTGAAAATACATTTTTACATTATCATTAAATAAGTTTATCTGAAATGTTCGTAAATCATGGATTATGCGTTTCGTTTCATCGAATCCAAATAGATGTAGATGTTACTTGCATATTATTTTAGCTTTGTTCACTCCTAAGCTATAAGTACATGTAGGAGCTTTGTTAGACTGGCAACCATGTCCAATGTCCAATTGCCATTTTTCCCCCCTTTTCTTGGTCCTCATACAAGCTCCAGAACATTTATTACCAACTAGTCCAAACCACGTCTACAACGCCCTCTATGACCACCAAGAAAGGGTACAAAAAGCCAGTTGAGCATTGGATATGGTTGTCAGTCTGACGAAGTTCCTAGCTTTGGAGTGAAACATAACTAAAATAATATGTAAGTAACATCCACATTTATTTGGATTGGAAAAAAAAATGAACCTCATAATCAAACATTTTGATATTTTCAGTTAACTTTTCTATATGGCAGCAACACCCAAAAAAGGATTTCTACTTATAGGTGAAATTGATACAATGTCAATGTGTTTTACTTTGGTATTTGACCACAAAAAGTACCTTGGGGGTTTCATTAAAAAACCAACACAACTTTGTGGGTTTACCAGGGGTCCATCCAATAACTTGTTCGGAACAAAGCCCTCTGGCGATATTGCCCCTTACCGATTTCTCTTGCTTGAGCTTGGCTGTGGTTGAGTTTGTATTGCCCATGAAGCACCTGAAATCTTGCAGCTCGGCCTCCCCCTGTGCCTGATCTGTGCTGCCCGCCAGCGAGGCGCAGGCCATGCCGGTGAACGTCTCCGTGTCAAAATTGAAGACGTCCATGGCTATGTTGGTGGACTTGTGGTTGAACACCTGGCCCCGGGTACGTAGGACCTCTTCGGCGAGGTTCTCCAGGGTTTGCACAATCCTTCGGAAGATGGTGATTTAAAAGGAATATATTTTAGTTCATAGTATCCAGGGTTCGAATTCAGGCGACATTAACCACAAGACCGCAGGACTTCTGTAGCCCAGCATTTTTAACAGACCAGCATTCTTTTTACAAAACCAGAATAAAAATGAGAAAAGAATTTACTAAACTCCTTTTATTTGAACAAGCACCAAGAGAAGAATTATCTCACTTGTTTTAAAGGGTAAGTATACTCTTCCCCCCCCCCCCCCCCCCGAGTATATATTTATTCAAAATAAAATAATTGATAAAACTGCTGTCATGTTCTTAACCATATGGTGGATGTGTTTTGTCAGCAGTATTATTTATGCCCTAATAAGACTTCAAAGTGTGTTGACCTTTGACATTACTCGAACTATACCCCCTTTGGGTTATACCCCCCCCCCCCCCAATCCTACCCCACACTTGACCCATATATGCAGTAATATGATAATGAAGCTCTTCACTTACTTGCTGCATGACTGATCATAAGATTCACTCTGCCTTAAGACCTCTGGGTGTACTTCCATCAGATTGCTCGCTATGTCGATCATCACCTTCCCCAACTGCAAGAAAAGAAAGAAGAAAATATATCAAACACATGCAAAAACAGATGGAGGTCATGTAGATGTTGTTCCTGTGATATGATTTACTCCGAAGCGTGTGCACATGCACAGCTGTTTGTAGAGTGTAGTTCAGTTCAGTCCTGAAATCTATTCATCACCTCTACATTTGGGGTTTATAAACAACATTCTGGACATTTTCTTGAGTGTGTTATTGGTGACAAGGCAGAGGGAAATGAGGGGAAATTAAATTCTATTATAGGTTAGTTATAGTGCTGTGACATTTCTTGTTCTTTCCTACATGTAGATTTCTATCTATTTCTGGAGGTTCGTTATCCACGATGCCTTCACTCCCCAGAGGTAGAGAGACGAGCTTATATTTTACAATATTTCATACACTTATTTAATTTATTTCATTACACATTTAACAGTGAAAGCGCCGATAACAGGATGGTGAATAGGAAACGAGAAGAAATGTTCAGTGTTAGGTGTGGGAGGAAAACCCCAAAGAGGGAAAACCCACGCATTCACAGGTATAGGGACTGAAAACCCAATCCACATGCAAGGCGTAAGTGGATGGGAATCAAACTGAGGTCCACAGAGTAAATAGCTGGGGGAAAAACCACTGAGCCAACCTGTGATGCCTTGTAAATACAATGTACCTTGGGCATGTGTAACTTAAATTTTTGGATTGAAACTGTTTCTTAACATTCAAATAATACTCAATGTTTGCACATTGTAATTTTAGATCGTAGATAGTTAAGAATAGAAAACTAAAAACCAGGAGCGAGCATGATGGTTATGTTTACAAACCACTACCAGGTCCCACATTGACACCCGAGTTTTGCTAACGCAGGTATTATGGAATGTTTGTACCTGTCTATATTGCAAAAAGAAATGGGTAAGGAAGCTTGTAGCATTGGCTCTTAATTGAGAGGAGCAAATAACAAAATTGTTAGAGTTGAGTATTTACTCTCTAAAAATGTGCAATAGATTTTGTCTTCTTTCAAGGAGAGAAGTTAATTTGAATAGACTGTGCAAGTCTCGCGCGCATTCGAACTTCCGGGACCATAGTGGTCCCAACCATATGGAGTTTTACGTGGGCGAGATTTTGTTTCGTCAATTATTTTAGTTTAACGTAGTTTATGACCTAGAAAATTATACATGTTGTTGGGAATGTAATACTAAGTGATAACAAAATATGAAAGTAAAACCAATTCAACAATATAACGAAGAAAACACGAGAATTAAACTTGACCTCAGCTTCCGGTTATTGCAAAAAATGAAGAATTTTGTGCTCACCTCCGATCATAAAACTTATGTAAAAGCTTGTTTTGGATGCGCGATTATAATCGCCAGATGCTGTAATTGCAAAGCAAACCCTTTTCATTGCAGTCTATGGTGTTGAGGCGTCGGCATTCCTCTTTAAACTGCGATACGGGTCAATTTAAAACCCGTTTGACCTTCACGAATCTGCGTAAGGGGTTTCTAAAAAGTTAACATCAAAAAAGCATCCTTGTCCCAGAGTTTTAATTTGTTTTTAATAATAATTAACACACTTTGGCGTATTTTTTAAAAAAGCTAAAACTAATTTCATAAAATTGTAATGATTTATTTTTGTTGTTCAGATTTTGTCATGAGATATAATTTAAAACAAAGATTTGATTTCAGAAATAAAAATGTTCTTTGTTTGTCGTGTTTTCTCGTTCGGATACGCGCGAGACTTGCACAGTCTATTCAGAGAGTGTATTATCATAACTTGTATACCTAGATCCAAAAATAATGCAGGATGCACGTTTTTTGGACCTTCTCATAATGCTTTTGTTCTTTTGGGTTCATGGAACTTTCAATTTCATTTTAGGAACAGCTTTTACAATATCAAACTTTTAGAATTTAACGGAATAATTATGACTGGTCGCCTGTGAGGCACCGCTTGTTTAGGTGTATAATTAATCAAATCCATCAAATATTGATGCAGAATCTTGCAATTTTTAGCGGCATCCTTGATCCAGGATATTTTAACTACTTGTGGATTTGGAAAAGGTTAAAACAAAATTTATGCAAATTTGTTGTGAGCAAGGTCTTGAGGCAGTCAAGGTTAAACGGGGCTAGGCAGCAAAAGAGAAACAAAAGGGAATTCCCGGGGAAAGCTGAAGACTGAAATTCTTCTTGAAACAGACTGGATTGTAAGATGGAGGAAAACGGACTAGAAAAGAATCCCCAAAAGAGATGCAGCATGTGGGTTAAGTTGTTGGACTACCCTAAGTTTCAGTCAAAATCTAGGTATCACGAGGCTGTAAAGGGTGAAAACTTGCAGAAAGCTGGGTGTCACGCTCCAACACCTTGATAGAAGTATCCAAGTGGGATAAGGAGGGTGGTGTAACATTGACCATGACCAAATCTGTAAAAGAATCTTGTGGAAAGCCTCCCTGCATGCCCTGGGCCGAACACAGCCCCAGCATATGGAGACTGATGATAGAACTGGTAATTTGGCCCAACCTCTTGCATCATTGCTCTTGACTATGCAGTCACCATATCCATCACAGCCAACTAAGCCATCTGGTCTGTTCAGATGGATGATGAGTGTTGGGACAGTGCAAGCAACCCTAAATGGTAACATGACCCTGTATCGGGTCATCTTTGATAATAATACCAACACTTATAAAGTGCCCTAATCATGCAGTCATGCTCTAAGGCGCTGAACACAGAAAAAGGGACAAATTACACAAGTCAAAAGCTATAGCAGGAACATTTGTTTTGACATAATCAATAAAATATTAAGAAAATGAATTGTAAAAAGTAGGAGTAAAAATTCAAAAATACATTGAACCTTAAGTAAAAAGAGGAAAACATAATTACTGAAGATCAAAAATGTAATTAAATTGATCCAAGGATAAAACGTTAACAAACAATACTAATCATAAACAGTTATTAAGCTTGCTAAAATCACATATTATTGCATATGAACATTAAAATCTGTTTAAGGCATTCAGTACAAATATTCAGCCTGAAATAATGGCAGTGGCAGGGAAAAGCTGGGGGTGAAAGAAAACATAATTACTGAAGATCAAAAATGTAATTAAATTGATCCAAGGATAAAACGTTAACAAACAATACTAATCATAAACAGTTATTAAGCTTGCTAAAATCACATATTATTGCATATGAACATTAAAATCTGTTTAAGGCATTCAGTACAAATATTCAGCCTGAAATAATGGCAGTGGCAGGGAAAAGCTGGGGGTGAAAGGAACCGCAGGTGCTGGACATTTTGACATTTCCACCTTTTAGTAATACCTGGGGGTTTTAGATTTCAAGAGCTATTTGAGACCAGGGCCCAATTTCATAGAGCTGCTTAAGCACAAAAAGTAGCTAAGCACAACAAAATTATGCTTACCAGAATAAGGTTACCAGCCAAAGTACCATGTCACATGTACAATTTGTGACTGGTATCCTGCTCATTTCTGCTTAGCAGACAATAATATTGTTAAGCAAAATTTTCTGCTTAAGCAGCTCTGTGAAATTTGGCTCAGTATCCAGCACTAAGCACTGATGAGAGGTAGATTAAACAGCATGATTTATTTATAACTAAAGAATATAAAAGGGTTTTTTTTTCACCATGCAGACATAAAAAGGTCTTAATTAAAAAAAAGTCTGTTCCTTCTCGTAAACTTGTGTATTGCAAAGTGCCAATTGATTTTTTTTAAAGCCTCCTGGACACAGGCATGCTTGGCATGTACACGACTGAGGGAGTGATTTCAAATTGAATTTCAGACAAAAATCTTGCCAGCAAGGATACTCTTCATGCTTTGCGTGCTTCTTCTGTCAAAACTTACATTCATGAATTTGGGAAGCTTTTACGGTGGTGGGTGTGCAGTCTAAATACAGATATTAACTGATTGGAGCCTTCAGTATGCTTGCCATATTGATTCTATATTGCACAGACATTTTTACGTGTACAGTGTCCCCCCCAAAAAAAAAAACCCCCAAAAACATCAATTTGAATTTGTACCACCTCGCTCAGTTCATCAACTCAGGAAAATACTGTACGGACAAATAATACTGCTACATGTATGCAAAAAGCTGTACGAAATATAACACTAACCTGTGACATTTTCATTTCAAAAGGTGGTCGCGTTTTTGAGATATCGCCAAAAACCAGGAGAGAACATGTACATATGCACGAAGAATATTCCCTAATACATGTAGGAATACTGACAGAAACGTTTCTCAGATTCAAATTTGGGGGCATTGAAAACTGATATTTCTTTTTACATAACCGCATTTCTTCAAAGTGAAATGTCTCTCAAAATGCTTTATACTATCGAAAGCTGATGCAGGCTTCTAACATAACATAACAATTAAAATTTATAAGGCGCTATTCCATCAAGATCATAGCGCACATAAAAGCAATTAACATGGAAAAAGGCGAGTCTTTAGAACTTTACGAAATGTACATAAAGTAACAGATTCCCTAATGACAGTAGGAAGATTGCTCCAAATCATTGGCCCAGCTACACTGAAAGCTTTTTTGACCTAGAACTTTGTTTGCTCGGGGAACATTCAAGCGAGTGATGTCAAGTGTGGACCGAAGAAATCGTGGTGGAGTGTAATGTGACAGTAAAGTGGAAATATATCGCGAAGTAGTTTTGTTCAAGCCTTTAAAAACAAGAAGAAGAGCAATCTTAAAATGAATTCGTTCTCTGATCGGTAGCCAATGAAGTTCCCTAAGTGATGGGGTAATATGTTCTCTCAAGGGTGTGGAACATATTAAACGAGCTGCACTATTTTGTAATCTTTGAACTCTGTCCAATTCATATGACGTGGCACCAAATAAAAGGAGATTGCCATAGTCAGTACGAGAGAGGACTAAAGCTCTGACAACATGATGGAGAGTATTCTTATCAAGGTACCGTTTGATTCTCCTTATCAATAGGTTTTTATTGCCATTAATTTTAAGAGTGATTACCAAACATATACATATCCTTTAATTAATACATGTAGGTTTGTACTACAAATCATGGCTGCCCTACACAGCTTTAATGCCCAGCAATCTAGCTCTAGTCAATAAACCAACTGAGCCCATCCCTGAACTGTACACAAGGCCTTGGACTAGCACATGTCATCCTGGAGTGTGCAGGCAGATCAGTGGTGAAGGTCATTGTCCTGGTATGGTCCTGAGCCAAGCAGAGCACACTCTCTCTGTCTCAGTTTCCTTCCCATGGGGGTTGGTCAATAACACTGCCGCTCATAATCACATAGGTTTCATACAATAATAGTATATCCCCTCAGGATACCACCTCTGCCTACTACCGACTACCGACTACTTCCCTTCAGATGTCAATTGCTTGTATTGGCGGTGGGAAATTGCACATTTAGGATTGGGTTCGCTTCATCGACAAGCAAGTCAGGTCCCTGTATTTGGGTTATTTTAATTGCACAGAAAATTGTAGAGCATCGTGGAGAATTTCACTGACAAGTATTCCGGTAAAAGTGTCTTTAAAATCAGGACCATGAGAATGAGAAGAATTGGTGCAATAAAATTTGAGGTGATTTTTTTAGAGGGCTTTTTTTTTGTGGTTTGGATTTTCAGAATATTTCAGCAATTTCAGCTGATGATAGTTTTAATGTGCCTGTACAACTAAATTGGTCGGAATAGAAGGGAGACGAAAATGAAATCATTCATGGAAGGACATTTTTTAAAGTTAAGTTTTAACCACAATCCTCATTATGCCTTTGAAAGTACACAGACTAAAATATATGACAACATACTTCATTTTGTTGTAACTGTCCCATGATCCCCTCCAATGTCACACTTTTGTGCCCATTAACATGATTAACGTGGCATTGCCCATGTAGACTGACCCAAGACAGGTCATGACTAAGCTCTTCAAAAATGCAATGGGGCCAAAGGACCAGAGAGAAAAACAACAAATCTGTGACCTTCAGAAATAACTTGGATATAATCAATGCAAGCTGACAATGCGCAAGACGGTTATTTTTGATTAAGGGGAACAGATGTTGGAATACCTATCCTATGAGCATTGGTCTAAATTGTACAATGGATATAGTACTTGTAGATCGAAATGGACATGCTGTCTTCAGAAGAAGTATTAGTCTTGGTTCAATACCCTCCTGTTGTTGGTATATTCTCCACTAAATAAACAAAATAAATGTTGAAATGGACATCGACGGACCATGACGTACCTCGACGGACCATGACGTACCTCGACGCACCGCTCGAAGATTTTTTTGACTGACCACTATTGGACTTGACGTACCCACAGTCACTTTTTCCGAGAGTAAAGACGCAAACTTGACGCACCATCCCCGGGGGTCTGATAGTCCGTCATACAATTGATAGGTGTATAAGTATGCGATGCCATCAAATTATGGTTAAAGGGTGGGTCATTGTTTTTGTAAACGTATTATGATGATCCATCTGGGCAAAATTATCAAGAAAGATACAATAAAAGTCGCCTAGGAAAGTTTCAGTTGAATGCAGTGCCTACTTGTTGAGAAAACAGACGAAAAAACTGTCATGGTATTCCACGTTTAGCAAGGTGACAACAGGTACCAACCGCATCTTCAGGGGTAACGAGGGCAGCATTTAACAGACCCCAGAGAATTTCCGGGGCAATTTGTGTAGTGTGAGATGGGCTTTAGAACACAATTTGGCCCATGGATAATTTGTGTTATTAAAAAGAAAACCAACCAGCCAACTTAAACACAATCCATGCTGGCTGGAAACAGCTCAGCTATTTAGTTCTAGCTAAGCTGACGAGCACACCACTCCCAGACATCAAATTAAAGTGACTGATGCAGAACACAAACACCCTGGGAACCGCAATCCATTGCTGGACCCAAATCCCTTAATAAGCTCCCGGGGTGACCTCAAAAGGGCCAAAAGAGCAAACCCCCTACAAGCTCAGAAAAAAGGGGTTGGGCACAGGGCTTTTTTCCACACACTGAAGAAACCAGCCTACTTAAAGGGAATGTATACGTTTGGTAATCACTAATGAAAACTTATTGTTTGGAAGCCTGCAGCAGCTTTCGAAAATTACAAAGCATTTCAGAAACATTTCACTTCAAAGTAATTTGTTTATAATGCAAAAAGATATCAGTTTTTATGCCCCCAAATTTGAATCTGAGAAACGTTTCTGTCAGAAACGCTTCTCAGATTGTGTATTCCTATTAGGGATTATTCTTCCTGCAAGGACATATTCGCTCTGGATTTTCACCGATATCTCAAAAACGTGACCATCTTTTGAAATGAAATTTTCACAGGTTAGTTTTGTTGTATATATCTACATTTATCTAGGATAAAAACAATCAAACGGTTCCAAAAACCAAAGGTATACTTTGCCTTTAAGTATTGCCCTCACTCCTGAGCATTGTCAGTCCCCAAGGCTGAGTTATTGGAGTGTTGAGCTGGGGGAATGTTTCTATCAGGGAGTGTGTGTGAGCAGATGGCTTGGTGCTCTTTTATTTTTCCCTTGATTGAGGAGTGCTGGCTGAAATATTACAGCTGAGGAAGGGTTTGCTAATAATTTACGAATTGCCAAACGTTCTAATTGTTATGCTGGCTGGGATGTTTTCCAAACTCTAAAGTGGAATGGAATGGGAGCGTGCTGCAATGACTACTCCAAATACACGTTCACCATTTAGACATTGTTTGTAATTCTGAATGTAAATTGTTTGTTACATTGTTTGTAATTCTGAATGTGCCACATACATGTAAATGTTTTCAGTTCAATACCTTGGGAGGGAAACCTAAAAGCTTTGACATTTCAAGACAGGGTGAATCAAAAACATCTGCAGGTGCATCCGAAGCCTTTCAGGAATCAAGGTTTTATTTATAGAAAGCGACCGAACAAATGAAATTCCGTCGCAACTTTTTCAGTGTAGACAGAGGTTCCTGCCTTGTGTCTGTCAAAAAACTGAATTGAAAATACCAAATTTCAATGTATCAAGTCATCAAAATCATTTCAAATACAAGGTTTCTGATTCTGGTCATCGATGTATTGTAAATGGTTCTTGAGTAGTCATTTAATTTCCCAGAGGTTTCTTCTGTTGTGTTTGTTTGTTTTTTTTTGTTTTTTTTGGGGTTTTTTTTTGGGGGGGGGGGGGTTTTCCAGGTATAATTTTCTTAAATATGACTTCATTTCAGAGGGAAATATTTCACAGGAAAAATGGTTCTAGTATGAACTTTATAATCAGTAAGCTTTCAGACTACAATTAACCCTTTCAATACTGAATTGTTTTGACCACACAGCCCACTGGGGACCACATTGTTTGTGTGGAGTGTACAGTCCAGAACCGAATTGTTTTGCAACCACGGCAGCTTCCGAAGACCCCACTTTTCAAGCTCAATTTTCACATTGAAGACAGTGTTGTAGTGAAAAGTTTTGTGCATGCCCCTCGTTACATGTATACTCATCTTTCAAATGGTTACAACCAGAATATATTTCCATGCCATTTTGGTTGATTATATTATTAGTTCTCTTACCACCTCCACGCTGCCGACCACCACGGACTCGCACACCACGGCCGCCACGGGTCCCTGCACGGCACGCTTGACGTCTACGGTCCTGCATTGCTTGGGCCCGGCAAATTGTCGTCAGATTCTGACGACAAATCTTCCGACAAACCTTCTGATTCTTGGTTAGAATCTTCCTCAGAATCACTGGATTCATTCTCTGAATCACTATCAGCGAATATCTCATCCAATAACTGAGCATCTCGATCATCCATCGTGCCAAAATGTTGGAAAAACTTTCGGAAAATTAGCGCATGTAAAAACTTTGAGCTCAGTATTCTCGAAAGGTCATAATGGTGACCCCTATTGTTCTGTGCATCATTGGAAAGCTGATGACGTGATCTTTTCAGCTATACACAAATGAAAGACAGAGGGCAGCAAACAAACTTAGTGGACCCTCTTGAAAACTGGCCCTGCGCTCGTCGACGAAAGTCGACGATGGTAACGAAGCATAGGTAGGTGCGCCGTCGACGAAAGTCGACGATGGTAACGAAGCATAGGTAGGTGCGCTGTCGACGAAAGTCGCCAATGGTATTGAAAGGGTTAAACAACGTTTTTTTTTATCCCTAACAATCTTGTATAAACCTTTGAATATGAAGGTCTGTGTTTTGAGACAATATAATTCAACTATGTCCGTCTCTCTCTCATGGCAAGTCCACACCTTTCTAGACAGTTTCAAAGGCAAAGGATCATTCATGCAAAAAAAACATCCCAAAACCAGGAGAAAATCTGATGAATCACAGGCCTGTAAAGCATCAAGCAGGAACTCACCTCTTTGCTCTGGAGAGTGCCAAACTTCTCCAATGTTAGCGCAATGAAAGCGATGTCCATTTTGTCTCGGACGACTTGAGGGTTGGAGATGGTGCTGACAAGCTCAATGGCTATGGGTAGTGCAGCGGTGGCATTGCTGTATTTCATCTAAACAGATCAAACCAAAACAAGTGTTGCTTTGACTTTATGGTAATTACCTACATGTATTTATGGTAGTTATTTATTTAAAAACCGTGGTCAAGTACATGTAGTTAGACTGCAGGACTTGCAATTACAAGTTTAGCGCTTAGGAAACATACATGTATGCATTAAGCGCTCTATAAATGTTATAATTATTATTACTATTGTGGGTTCGAATCAGGCTAGGCTAATCGCTGATTTCACAATGACTAGAATAAATATTGTTGTCTAGTTACTGAATCACAATGTATTGATTTGTGCAATTCATAATCACAGACGTTAAACCAATGTTTGCAAGATATTGGCTGTTGCTAGCTTGGCGTTTATATCCCCTTGTGGGAGCTGGGTAGACAAATTTAAGTATTAACTTGCACAGTACAGGGCAAAAGCCGGGATGGTAAAAAAAGGGTAAAAGCTGATTCTATTTGTGTTTGTTCATTTAGTTTTATTTCGTTCTGTGCCTGAAAGAAGGACGTAACAAAAGTGTGACCAGCAAAAAGGTCGAAGGCTGGGTTGGACAAACTAGCTGGTCAATACATGCAAATTGCAGCCGATACAGGATATTGTTATTTGATTTTATTCTGTTTTTACTTTAGATCAAATTTACAAAAGTCATAAAGAAAAAACCATATAGAATGCCCCAGATTGCAGATTTTAAAACAAATGATAAACACTAAGTGAAAAACATTCTGAAAACCTTGTGTCAATTTAGTGAGCTTAGGCCAGACTTCCAAAATTTGGATCCCGATTGCCCCCTCCCACCCTCCCTTGAAAAATCATTGGGAAAAACCCTGGTAGGCGATAGGCCTAACTGTCCAAAACTGTGTTTCTACAAAGAGGTCTCTAAAAGAAGGTCTACTACAAGTGCAGACTTATCTCAAGAAAAGTACAAGGGAAAGGCACAATAACACAATAAGACTAGCCTTCAGAAAGTGGTATGAAATAAACATGAGATGGCACACATCCGGAAGGTGCCCAATGAAATTCTAAGCCATTGCCCCTTTTTTTTCTCTCTCTTGGCGATGACTCACAGATAACAAACAAAGCCGACTCCCCGAACCTAACACTCACCAGTGACGCCGACTCCAGCCTACGTGTTAGCTCGTTGGCGTACTCGCACTCACTGGTATCCGGGTATTCCCAGGTGCCCCGTAGGGTACATTTCCTCATGGACATTGCCCGCGTGGAAGAACCGATGTGGCTGGTACCCGCCCCGTGGGGACAGAGGAGGGACTCTTTGATGCCTGAGATTGTCCTGGGCCAGTTGAAAGTACCTGAATAATCCAGGGGATAAAAACGCAGTGACTATTAAGGATCATTTGCATGGCTGTCTTGATCTGTGTAGGATTTCTATGCTTTAAATCATTAATGTGCAAGCTCATGATGATGGGGGAGCTGAGGAGAAATGAGGATAGGGGGTTGGTCTATCATTCTTCACTTGTAATAACTACGGATTTAGCAGACCGTATGTGGTAATTTCTTTACTCATATAGTTTTAAAGGGAAGGTGTACGTTTGGTTATCACTCTTAACCCTCTTGCTGTCTGACCATTCAATACCATTCACTGTGGTTTTGAATGATAGATAAGCTATGCCAGCCTTGCAATATGATACCATGAGGGAATGCATGTACACAGTACACAGTTAGTTCTGTGCACAGTTGTGCCACCATACACAGCTTTGGCAGTTGAATGGTTTCAAATGGTTGGTCAACTCACTTGAAAATGTTGCGAACAGTAGGAGGGTTAATGGCATTAAAAACATATAAGTTAGAAGCCTACAGCAGTTTTCGATAGTATAAAGCATTTTGAGAAACGTTACACCTTGAAGAAATGTGGCTATGTAAAAAGATGTCCATTTATATGACACAAACTTTGAATCTGAGAAACGTTTCTGTCGGAAACTTTTCCAATTCTGTCAGAGACGTTTCTCAGATTGTGTATTCCCATTGGGGATTATTCTTCCTGCGTGGACATATTCGCTCCGGATTTTCGGCGATATCTCAAAAAACACGACCATCTTTTGAAATGAAATATTCACATATTAGTTGTACTGTATATTTCTACATTATAGGATTAAAACATTCGAACGGTTCCAAAAACAATACTTTGCCTATATGGTAGGGTCATACTTCGGGAATGACTTTGGGGGGAAACAAATTGTATTCTTTATCTGAAAGCCTACTTGTTATAGAGGTAGCAATGGTAGTAGGTGACCCGCTCTATCGAAATGAGGAATGTCTCGGAAATCACGTTTTCGTGTAAATCGCCATACAAAAGTTGTTGACAATCGAAAATCATGAAAAAAAATTAAAATCCGATTCCGTGATTTCGGTGGTATTAGGATAAACAAAACTTGATCTTTCTTGTCGTGGTCTTACCTTTAATTGAAAAGATGAAAAAAATCCACAAAAAGTATGTTTTCTTGAGCATGTTTGTACGCATAGCTACAATAGCTAGCTTTTGTTAATAACGATTATCTAAATAAACACGTCATAACAAAATGGAAGTGGCCTTGTCTTGTAGACTTTCTTCATTACCCGATAACTTCGGACTGGAATAAGCTACGGAAATAATAATGGTATTGCTGGAAAGCCAGTGAGTTGCTTGTTAATATGGTGTGCATGACTAATTTTCAAAATTTCCGAGACATTCCTCAATTCGATAGAGCAGGTCATTACTGTGATATTTTTCCATCTGAAGTGCCCTCATTGATTAGAAAACAATAAAACTATGTTTAAAAAACATGAATCTCCAAAGATTGCTTTAAGGGTATCATACAGGATTGGTAGAGCTGACAAAACAGTCGCAAACAAAGTTCATGTTTTGTGTGATTAACCATATACATGAAATAACAAACCTGTGAAAATTTGAGCTCAATTGGTCATCGAGGTCACGAGAAAATAGTGAAAAGAGACCTTTATGTGTTTTCTGTTTTTCAAACATCGAGTTTATTATCGCGCGCGATAAAAACTATTGTTTTACTCATTTCTCAGAAACGATAGCATTTTAGGCAGAAATATTTTAAGGAACCCTTTCTACCATTACTTACTTCAAATCATGTAAGTTATGTGTGAATCTGTGAACATTTGTGTTTTTCGATCTTACCAATAGTGTACAGGGCCTTTAAGGCAACTTTCAGAGATTCAAATTACTATAGTGTCAGTTTGTGAATTATGTGGCCAGAGATGCGGTTGTACCCGTATCATGGCGTGTCATGGCCGAGTGGTTAAGAGCATCGGATTCAAGTTCTGGTGGTTTAGTCATCGGGGTGTGCAGGGGTTCGAGTCCCGGTCATGACGCTTGTGTCCTTGAGCAAGACACTTTGCTATAATTGCTTCTCTTCACCCAGGGGTATAAATGGGTACTCTGCAAGGGTAGAGGTTGAAATTGTGTTTGAAATAGCCATCAGAGCGCCACGGTAGCCCAGGGTTGTATACTCCCCAGGGAGCTGAGAAAGATTAAAAGGATTGTTATTGGCCCAATGACCAGGGCACTAATGTAAAGCGCATTGAGGCCGTTATTGTGAAATGCGCTATATAAGAACTAGTTATTATTAATTACCCGCTGTCACCTTGCTAAACGTGCACTGATTCATTGCTGAAACTCATCACAGAAAAAATGGTTCTTGTGTGAACTTCATCTTCAGTAAGCTTTCAGACTAAAATCAAACAATGGTATTTTTTATCCTTCCCAATCGTACCTTTAAATTTCCTTCCCTGTAGCTCCTTACCAAGAGTGGCCTTGTTTGGGGCCAACATGCACAATTTTGTTTCCAAATGGCACCCATCTTAAAACCTCATTGTTGAACCTTATCAGTTGCAAAAATAATGGAGTCATATGCTACCCCACTGCCAAAAGTTGAATGATGAATGGCTGATGAAGGAATATGACCAAATAACACGCCAGTCCCTAGAGTTTCTCCACAGCTACGGTTACAATCCCCCTTGGTATATTGTCAAGCTTTGTTAGGTTCAGATGTTAATAGTTAATGACCGGAACAGCTGAAACCATCATAGCAGCTTCCACTCTGCAGCAATTTCCCTGGAATGTATTCTAATGCTGTGGTGGCTTTCTTAAAGATGTCAAATTGTTCAGTAGAAGAAATTTCTTAGCCATTTTGTTTTTGGTTTTTTTACAATTTCGTTTTCAAATTAATAATAATAATAACAGGAGTGTTATATAGACCATGTTACCTTTGTTTACAGAAATGTGACCTTGTACATTCTAATGCATTTCCTGACGGGCAAGATACTACACAGGCCATATGGGAAAATTTACATTTTGTGTCAATAATTTTCACATAAATTCAATAGTTACAAAAGCAACTGCTGTACATCTTTTGAGATGTCCATCTTTTGTAAACATGTGTCACAGGTCACATGGTCTATATGGCAGATTACAAACAATACTGTGAAAGAAATTATAATGCACTTAACAAATAATACGGTTATTTGAGGTTGATATTAAGAACTGATGAAATATCACGATCATCAACAGAGACATTCAAACAATTAATACGCAAGGTTGAACAGCAGGCCTGAAGTTTCATCTTTGAGAGGGCAAGGTCATTTTTATCTTGGGAAATCTTTAAAGTCTATGGGAAACTTTTGAAGGGGCACCTCGGCCAAGACCAGGGGCAACAGAGGCCATGTCCTCTGTGGCCTAAGATTTTTCTTGGAAGTGTTCAAAAGAGGTAGAGTTCCTGCGTGTGTCTGGGAAGGAGCAGACGCAAAAATAATCAGATATTTTTTCTTAGTTCTGCCAACAACTCGGGAAAGTACTGAGTACAGTACACTATAGATAGGTTGCAGTATGACGTAAGTCGGCCATCTTTATGGGCAATTTGGAACACACAGTCATGCGTTACGCGTGAGAACGGCGTGCAGCACGCGCACATTTCACAAAACTCATTGCATGATTGGTTAGTGAACGACGTGGCTGCGTTAATAATTTGAGCGCTTGACGCGCCTGCAAGCCAAAATGCGATTTGCCCGTAAAGATGGCGTCTACTGGGAACTATCTATACACATCGGTGTACAGTAAGGACAAATAAACAAAAGATACACTTCATCCCGATGCAAAATTAACATAAATCGTACCTGCTGCTAAAATATAGGATTTGAACCGCCTCTAGCCACCGGGCTAGCTCAATGGTCTAGTGGTAAGACATCTGCTCTAGCATGACAAAGGTCGTGGGTTCGAATCCCATCTGAGTGATATGTTTGTGGATCTCTTTTCATAGAACTCGGGAAAGTACTGTGTATACAGTGCTTAATACAGATCACAAAGCATATAACTTGTGCGCACCCTTTAAACATGTTAAAAACAGAATTATCCAGTTGAAGATTTCAGACAACATTTGATGAACATTTCAGACAGCATTTTGATGATTTCAAAGAACTCTAGAATTACACAGTGCGTGTATTTTTATTTTTTATTTTTTCCCAGACAGCTGTTGTGGGGATGTCAGGAGTTTAACATCCAATGGTTATCGGTGTGGAACAGACAAGGACAATTTGACCCAGATAGGGTGCTCCGCTTTATAAAATGACATAATTGCCACTTAGGCTTGCGATCCTTCATGATCACCGCTGTATCAATGACACAGATGGTTTATACACCTGTAGACATTTATATTCAGATAAACACAGAGAAATACAAAGTTCTGCTCTCTGACAAGCTCCTTGTCCTCAAAACTGAAATTTGTCAAATGTTTTTAAAAACCTCCTACATGTAGGTAAATCTTCATAGATTCAGTATCTCCCTGTACCAATCTGAAACCACAAAAGTGCACAGTTCTACTTCTTACACTTTGGCTTTAGGCCTATATTGTTGTTTTCAAAGACAATTACAAGAAAATGATGGAAAATAACAAATCCTAAACAATTGTGCTTCCAAAAAGGACCATTCTCAAAAAATGTAATGAAGGCCCTACAAAATAAGAACAACTCAATCCCATCTGGAAATCTGCAGAGTATAATGTATATTTGATGGTGGATTAATGACATCAAAACGACAACTACAGTATTACTGAGTGAACAGAGTATAATGATGACAACTCCCAAAATAGATCAATGCATGTCTCCGCTCTATTCAATTAATGACTGAACTCTCTTGAGGATTCTACACCCAATTAATCTTCGCTCCACATTAAATGGTTTATCAACAATGACAGCGTATCAGAACTAATTAGAGGGACATTATTAACAAGGACGTTTCTTGTGTCTTTAAAGGTAAAAGTACCCAAATTGGTTTTTGGAAGAGTAAATCATTCCCTTCCTCCAGTATTTCAATGAGCACACCCTAAAACTGACATGTGAGAATAGGGCGACATTCAGGTGATCCCTCTGCTGCCTCTTCCCGTAACCTGGGATCATCGTAAACTTGGGTGTGATCCATTGCTATCAGCAGTTACAGGTTGAATGACTTTTTACTGGCACCCCCGAACAAAAATATTGACAAAATAGGGAGACCGCCAATAATAGGGCTGGATTAGCTCAGTTCGTAGAGCACCATCACAATAATCCAGCGGTCGCAGGTTCTAAATCCAGCTCTAGTCAATATTTCTTTGTTCAACCAAAAATAAATAATAAATTCACCAGTCAGTTTCCCCCTGTGGTTTATTACTTCATATGTGAGAATTTCATCAAATTCACTGATCACATTCAAGTGGGGAGGGGGGGGAAAAATTAAAAATAAAATAAATTGTAGTATAAGTTTTGTGAGGGTCTGGTTTTTGTGCACACTCATATCAAGCTTATTTCAATTGCCGCAATCAATATTTACAATCAATACTTTGTACATTATATAAATTTATAAGCGCCGATGTCTATGTGGGACTTTAAATGCTATTTTCTTGCCTTTGACAGCATTTCAGACAGGATTATTTCTCTTGAGGATTGGTACTGGTAGGAACTTCATAATCAGTGAGCTTTGAGATTCAAACAATTACTACCAACATTATACTTTGTTCATAAAGGCAGTGTATACCTTTGGTATTTACTCCACCAGTTAATGACCGTAAAAACTTGCTTGGTAAAGAGCACTGGAGAGCTGTTGATATTAATTATTAAACATTGTTAGAAACAACCCCCTTTTGAAGTAATGTAGTTTTAGAGAAAGAGGTAATTTTTCACCCAAACTTTGAATCTGAGAAAGGCTTCAGGCATGAAGCCTTTCTCAGGCATCTGAAAGCACAATTCTATGTAACAAGGCTGTTTTTTCTTTTCTTATTTTCTGGCAAACTTCCATGACCAATTGAGCCCAAATTTTTCACAGGTTCGTTATTTTATGCAAATGTTGGGATACTGGTGAGAATACTGGTCTTTTACTAAAAAGCATGCCCTGCCTTTAACCATTAACATGTTTCGACACCTTGTTGATAAATACAGGCATGATAATTGGTCCTTTGAAAAAAGGCAGAACAATTTCTTTAGTACAAGGGCTGACCTACATGTACACATGGTGTAGTCTTTAATAGACTTTTCAGGCTATTTAATCACACTTTTTCTGATTTTTTCCCAAGGGAAAAAAAAAACGGAAATCAGACTAAAGTAGCAAGAATATCAATCCTGTAATATGATTCAAAAACTAGATAAATGATTTACCTTTATTGTCCGATGTCATCACAGCGGGGCAAAACTTATTGTCGTTGTTATCTAATATGATGACTGTCACACTCTTCCTCATGTTGCCCCGGGAGGTCACGACCCGACACTCGATCTCCCACACGCTGGTGCCGTCCATCTGTATCTTGTACAGCAGCAGCGTGCTGCGTATCCGGGCCTGCTCGTGGAGGATGGTCGTGGTCACGTTAATCCCGGCGGTGACGTTGGTCTCCACGGGGCGTCCGTTCTTGAACCACATGATCCGCACGTTGGACTGCTTCAGATACGTCGCCCGGCACTCGATAGGGATGGTGTCCCCCTTGAATACAACTTGGCTGTCATCGGGTTCCAGTTCGAACATGGGTAGTTCCAGCGGCCAGTCTGCAACGTGTCAATTGGGATTTCTTACTTGACAGCACAATTCACAGTTTCTTTGATAATTAGGATGCCCTATTTTATATTGTTTACAACCGAAATTTCCAACTTCAGGCTAAAACCATTTTACCCAAATGTGGATATCAAAGAGGGGTTCCAAGGTCGAATTCAGTTTTATGATAAACGCATTTTCCAATAAATAGAGTCCTTTTGAAATCGGGGGGGGGGGGGGGGGGGGAAATGTTAAAGTCTCTAACCTCACGTTAAAAATGCCACTGTTCTTGATGTCCTTCAATTCCGAATTTTGTCAAAATCCAAAAAATCCAATGACGTCACATTTCAAGTATATGGCCGACGCAAAAATGTGTCTTTGGATTGTAGCTCTATTTGTGCTTAACTCCTTTTTGTGCTGAGAGTGCTTAACAAATTTCTGCTATTGCAAAAATAAGCAGGACACCAGTCGAAGATGATACAAGTGAAATGATACTTTCGTAATATAGATAGGTTGCAATATGACGTAAATCGGCCATCTTTACGGGCAATTTGGAACACACAGTCATGCGTTACACGTGAGAACGGCGTGCAGCACGCGCACATTTCACAAAACTCATTGCATGATTGGTTAGTGAATGACGCGGCTGCGTTAATAATTTGAGCGCTTGACGCGCCTGCAAGCCAAAATGCGATTTGCCCGTAAAGATGGCGTCTACTGGGAACTATCTATAGTAACCTTATTCTAGTAACATAATTTTGTTGTGCTTAACTACTTTTTGTGTTCAGACAGCTTAACAGTTTCAGCAAAAATAAGCAGGATACCAGGCACAGATGATGCAACAGCAGATGGTATTTTGGCCGGTAGCCTTATTCTGGTAAGCATAATTGTGCTGTACTTTAGCTACTTTTTATGCAATTGGGCCATGGTGTACATGTAATACTCACTGCAATGGAGATCTTTCTTCTTGAGTTGTTTGACTTGTTCCTCCCTCATGGCCTTTGGGTAGGCACACACCGTGTTGCTCGCTATCCGCACTTTGTTGGACTTCATCCATTGGACGATCCACGTCAGCTGACAATCGCAAACCAGATAATCAGATGCAAAGTCTCTGCGCAAGAAGGAAGTTAAAAACATCAAAAAAATTTCCTTTAAATATGAGAAAACTGAAAACAGCCAATGTGGATGCTAGAGCAGACTTACATGTACTATGGCCTAATTTCATTGAACTGAGTACAACTTTACGTCGGACTTTACGTCTGGCTTATGGCTGACGGTTTTTGTATGAGCATACTCTTTGTAAACCTGGTACATGTAAGTCTCCTGCCACGGGTAAGCAGAGAATTTTTGCTTGTGCGCGTGCATACACCATGTTACAAGGCATTTTTCGCCTACACAGCTAGTGCAGAAATTCGGCGCTTGAACAGTAAGCGGAGAATGGTGAACGTAAGCACAGAACTCGGCGGTAAGCAGAGCCATGAAATTGGGCCCAGTGCTTGCAAGTGTCGGACCAGTGAACTCAAGACTGGACAAGCCCGCCGGTCTTGTGTCTTTCAATGGAATAATAATAGTTAAACCTTAATGTATAATATCTTTGTGGAAAATGTTGACAATGAATCTGATATAAATCTTTCAATTCTGTTGAGTATCAAGGTAGCATTATAAATGAGATAGCTCTTGTCTTAGTGCTTGTTCAACTCATTTTTTAATTTGGTCTTGTAAAATAAATTTTGGCCTAGTAAAAATGTTGAGCTACAAGCCCTGCAGTCTTGTGGATTTCTTTCCTCCCCATGAAAATAAATAAATACAAAATAATAATTAAAAAAATACATAAATAAATTGAGCTTTGCACCTAGTATAAAACTCAACATCTGTTCTTCATGTAAAAATAAAATAAATTCATAACAACTCAGACCAATATTCACTGGAAATTGAACAAGTGCACGGAAACAATCTCGATTATTAAATTTCCCTTGACTTGATGTGTCCTCAGACAGCAATTTGCGGCCCTTTAGTACAAAATGGCCTGTCCGCTCAACATTTCTACAGACGACCAATTTACTTACAGATTGACAATTTCTGGAAGTCGATCAAAACTGGCTGCCGCTATCGTGGAGATCTGATTGAAGGAAAGACTCCTGCAGACAGAGAGAGGAGATATCAAGTAGAATTATTTTGTTTACGAATATTTTGCAAAAAGAAAAATATTTTAACAAAAATTTAAAAATCATATTTTTCTAGAAGTTATTTGTAATCTTATCCTGTGACCATTTTAATACAAAGTTCTTTGTGTTGTTGTTTTTATGTTGTTTTTATGTTTCTTTCACCAATAATTATATTTTATCAAATTATCTCATTGTAATTTGTTTGGTGGTAATTTGTTTGGTTTTTTGTTTTTTTTTTTTTTTATACTTGACCTTTTTCAAGAGGGGGGGGTGTGCTAACAATTGATCCAGGATTAATGGAGATGAAGAAATACAATAAGCCCTTTTCACACTATTGCGACTATTCATGGTAACTATAAACCCCAGGAAATTCCTGAGGAAATTTTACTCCTCCTGCTCCACCAGTCTTTTCACACCTGATGTGAATTTCCTGAATCTATCAACCATAGGGCTATTTGGTGTTGTAACCCTATACACACCTTAGCAAGGAAAGCTATTTCATGGAAAGTTCCACTGGTAAACAATGAAGTATGAGATGCCTAGCTGATACGTAACTTCCTCGTGTAAATTGGGCCAAAGTCAGATTTCTATATTCTGTATTATTGATACTGCACACACAGATCCCTGTCATTTGATTGGTGGAACATGCATCACATTGTCACCCTTTATTTTGCCATGTATACTGCGGCGATGCTCCAAAATCTTATATAGGAGTCCCATATGGATAATTATAGGATGCTTCGCAGCGTCGCTTCCAATCCAAAATAATTTAGAGTTTCCATGTCTATTTTGTGTTCATTGTGTTCATTTGAAATGACAAGGATCTACATGTGCGAGTTATATAGGCCTACACTGTAAGACAAATATTGAATGCATTTCGTTGAATTTGGTGCATCTTTACTCGGTGAAATCTGGCTTTTCTGTTTCATTCCGCTTCACCTCCTGAAATGGAATAGTCCAGATTTCACCTTGTGGTTATATTCTGCGACAATGTGCTCATATATATTATACATGTACACGTCAACATTACAAAGGCTACTTACAAACTTCGAAGACTTGATAGACCCACAAACATACTGTTGTTAACACTCCCTAGACGATTCCTTGACAAGTCTCTGAAAAATAAGATGAAAGCAAAAAAGCAAAATACAGGCATGAGAATATGCGATGATAAAAAAACCGGAAAAAAGTCCAAATTTTTGCATGTCCGGAATTTGGGCAAGTTTACCCAGGCGTCAGCGTGGCACTCAATGAATCCCTCTGGCATTTTGGGGACCATTTGTGGGATCGAGGACATGTTAATAGGAGGAAAATACTTTTAAAAAGATGAAATCATAACAGTGCTAGACGTATATTGTCTTAAAAAGCTCAAAATAAAATGATATTCGGAACTTACTTCCACGAAAATAAATGATTATGAACGGAGCAGTCATGCTTTTGTTACAAATATTTATTTTTGGGGGTCTTTTTACCTGTGATAGTGAATAATTGTGTTAAGTGTTGCCCCCCTTTGGCCATTGAAACTTGTTCTTCAAACACCTTTTCGTCTCTCCAAGATCCCGACAGTTTATAAACCATAGCATTTTGGAAAAATAATGTGAGACGTCAAACGTCAACGAATCTCCGAATCCCCACACACGTGTGTCGCACACTCATGCATTGTCTAAAAGTTTCTTCCAGGTCATAGTTCAATGCGTAAAAATATCTCCAGCCGTAAAACACATTAAACGTATCGAAGAAACGGCACTTAAGCCTATGAAGGTTCGTACTGACGACTGGTAAAAAAAGTTTAACGATGCGCGCGCATCCAAAACACCTTGTGTTGTTGTCAGTAGACTTTTCAATGTCTCCACGAATGTCCCTTTGCTGCAACAGTAAACATACATGTATTACGGTCAAACCGTACCATGAATGAAGCGGGGAAAGACTGAAAGAAGTCTACAGATATCAATTGAACGCGCTGCATGCACATGGAAGAAACAAATCAACGCATTTTGGGCCGGTCGCGCCGGGAGGCAATTTATTACGAACGGAAGCGTGTAAACTTACAATTTCTCATAAGACCAAGAAGAGGGATTAGCGAGATCCAAATGTGTACCCCAACAACTCACCCCCCAAATTTTATATCAAATTCACATTGAACTCGAAGACCACAAATTTGAAAGGGAAAAAACCGGAATTCCGGTTTAAACCGGAAGATTCTCATGCCTGAAAATAAGGAGTTTTTGTTTTTAATGATAATAAGTGGTGTGTAGCTGCGTTTAGTCAGGTAATTGTTGAAAGGAAACTAAAATGTAGGACTTTCATGACTACCTAGTCAGAAATATCTGCATTTAAGCTTTCATAGCATTAGCAACAAATCCTTCATCAGATGCAATGAAGAAAAACAGCTTCAACCAAGATGTTTCTAACGATAATGAACAACATCGATCATGTCTTGGAACAAAAAACTAATTTCCGTAGTGAGAGCCATGCTGACATGAAGGTCTGAAACTGGAGGATCCAATTTTTTCGGAGTTGAGTTGAAATGCTGGCATTTCTACCTTCTGGTAACCCCTGGAGTTAATAGATTTCTTTAGAAAAGAGCTTCTGGGAACAGTACCCTCAGAGCTAGAGAAATAGATCAAAGAGAAGGATTTATTTATACCTGGATAAAATAATAACTTTTTTTCCCAACAGGCAGCAGACATTAAACAAGGCCTGAATTCAGATGAAAGTCTGAAATTTCTCATTCCTGTTTTTTTTTTTTTTTTTTTTTTTATGATTTTCGGTTGAACAAAGAAAAATTGACTATAGAGCGGGATTTGAACCAACGACGTGCCGGCGCTCTACCAACTGAGCTATCTAGCCCTATGTTGGCGGTCTCCCTATTTTGTCAATAATATCTTTGTTCGGTGGGGGGGGGGGGGTTGCCAGTCAGAAGCCATCCAACCGTAAACTGCCATGTAGCCAGGGATCACACCCAATTTCTCGTTCCTGTTAATTTTCTAGATCCTAAGAATATTTGTATTTAATTTATATTAGTACCTATCAATTATTTCATTAATATAGTACTTAACACTGGCACATCTAAGCACTAAAACCTTAAATGCTTAAACTTCAAGAGTAATTTTACCACTCCTTTAAATGGCATATTCTTTTAACACTTTTTCACTTTGCCGAAAAAAGGGCACGGACGGACTAGCCACAGCAAAACCCCAGAAACACCAAAAAAGAAAATCAATAAGTAATTTCCCTACTGGGAACTGTTTACAATAACACCTGGATGTATTCCACTATTCATAACACAGTCTCCTGTCTCCCCTACTTCCCCTGTGAAGAAGACAAAAAAGACAAAAAAATACTCATACAGCAGAAATCCCAAGCGGTTGATTTAGCACTTCTGTGTAAACATGTAGCGTAGGAAACTTGGCTCCAGAAGAATTAACACATTATGGCTTTGATGTGCGGGTTTCTGATACAACGTAGGAACGCACTCACAAGCAAGTACAGTTGTAGGTGTTTTAAAGGTACATAGGGTCATCATCTGGTTTTTGTCAACGTAATGCTGATTTATTTGCAAAATTATCAAGAACGAAACAATGGAATTCATTTGTGAAAGTTTCAGCTGAATACGGTGCCTACTTGTTTAGAAAACAGCAAAAAATAATCACGGTCACAGTGTTTTTCAAAAGAACGTACTAGAGTCCATCCACGTTTAGCGAGGTGACAGCAGGTACCAACCGCATCTCTGGCCGCAGCATTTGCAAACGGCCACCAACCCTCAGAAATCTGAGAAATTATTTAATGCAAGAATCGTTTCTCAGATTAGAATGAATTGTTTGTTTTGTGATGTTTCAGTCTGGCCTTTACGATTAATGTTGCCTTTAATTATTAGCCCATGCCGAAATTGCTGCTTTATTTTAATGTTACTTGGACTTTCAATCTTTAAATCCATTCATTAATTTCAGTCATCCTAATACCTATCCTATTCTATATTGAATCATCCGTTCACTCTCATGCATGTCTGTTTGATTGTTGCATATGTGGCCGAATAAATAGTAATAATAATAATAAATGTTTTTATTGATTCCTATTCAACAGGGGCATTTCAGACAACATGTTTTTGCAGGATGCCTACTTTCATTACCATCTTTATAACAAGTACATGTACACATTGTAAGTTTTCAAAAGAAATTACAGGTTTTTTTTAGGGTCATTCCCAAAGTACAGAACTCTACCTTTAATGCAATATTCACTCTGATATATTAAATGTTCACAAGCACTAAATACATTGACACTTTCTTTGAACTGACAAGTCTGTCCATTTTCACGTTTAAATTAAACACCAAAATTGGGACCAGACATTGCCTGGAAGGAGGTTGGGGAACTACATGCGTGTAATGGATGGACAATTTTGTGCAGCACGTCGATTGGCAATATGACGAGTTAATGGGTTTTGAGACGTGCCAGGTTATATAAAGTTGTAACATGTACATTATTACTACATGTACATGTACTAGGGTTGCTATTATTTGATTATATCTTTCAGGAACATGTTATGAAACCAAGGAAGCCTTGCACTTTCATCCTCTAGACCTTAAGCTGTAAAGAGAATTAAGAGATCTCAGTTTTAGATGTGGGAGGAAAACCCCAACCAGGGAAAACCCATGCAATCAGGTAGGGACTGAAAAACCCATTCCATCTGCAAAGCTCAAGTCCAAGATTCGAACCGGGACCACAGAGGCGAAAGGGCAGGGGTGAAAAAACCCTAGCTAATCTGAATGTACATGTACATTAGCATGATTAGTGGTGTAAAACCAAGTATTCATGTTTTGAGTCAAACAGCAAATTAGACCTTTCCTAAAATAGCGACTACGGTTGTGCCTGGATCACCTTAACTTGCGTTTGAAGCATAGCTTTTCCATAGCAACAGCCATAGCCGCCAACTTGTCCAGGCGGCTACGGCTACATCAGTGTGTCATTATGTGTTGAAGTATACGACATCCTTAGCAAACCCATAGCAACAGTCATAGTCATAGCCATAGCCATCAATTCGGATACGGTCTGAGATTTTCTACTGACAGTTTAATTACTTACACATGAACAAAAGTACATTGTACAAGAGTACATGACCTACAAGCATAATGTACAACTCTAATTAATGATGGGAGCTCTCCAATATGGAAGAGTAACACCCAACAGGAACAAAAATTGCAAAACTTCTGGGCACATTTTGTTGAGCTGTTTGCTGGTAAGCAAAGTGTTGTGCTTAACTTAAGCCAAAGGGATACAAAACTTTGCATGCATTAACTTATTGCACACCCCTGGCGAGAGAAATTGAACCCAGTGCTCTATAAATTTACTTTCAATGTAGCAACTTACAACATACTGTAGAAGAAGGGAAATCGTTCAACTAGAATGCCAGAAAAACACACTCAGGCTTGGAGCTTTACAGAGGACATTGCCATCGTTTCCGTCGTCCTGATCTTGGCCTTGGCGCCATGTTGCCAAAGACTTTTAAATAATTTCCTAACTGAAGTGCTCTTTTTACAATGTGGATTGACAAGAGGCCTTGAACTTGACCCTTCAAGAGTTAAATTCCAGGCATGGATATAACATGAGCCATGAAATATGAAGTCCGCACAATTCTCCAAGGGACAAGCGGCAATCCATACTTTACTGTTCACTGTCGATTTTGTACAAAAACTAGAGAACTATGATTCTATTGCATGTTTTGTTACATGCCTGGATTTTCATCTTTGAGAGGGCAAGGTCATTTTCATTTTTTAAAGGGTACAAAATGTACTTCCATTGGAAAATCTTTAAGTCTATGGGAAACTTTTGAAGGGGCACCAAGGCCAAGACCAGGGGCAACAGAGGACATGGCCTCCGTGGCCACCCTGTAATTCCAGGCCTGTTATTAACCTATAAGTTGCTCTCATTTGTACATCTTCTTCAAATGCTGTTGTCATTGCTTTTAAATAAATAGCAATTAGTTATACACTTATTTAAAAACTATTTTGAAAATTTAAAGGACTGAAGCGGACAGTAGGCCTACACTTGAAAGAAATGTCCAGGTTACTACAAAAAAACTTGCTTGACTGTAATGTTCAATTATGCAATTGGGCAATTTCACACTAATGAGCATAGAAGTGTGACATGAGAGGGGAACATGAAGTACGTTGTCATGTATTTTTGTCTGTGTACTTTCAAAAGCAAATGAGGGTTTGTGGTTGAAAAAAATTATACAAAAGTCAGAGTATTTTATAGGAAACTGGAGGAGATCAATCTTCAAGATTTATAACAAGGACAGACATTTCTGTTATCATTTGGTAGAAGTTATGCGAAAATAATTTGATTGACCCAATGTTGTCCAGACACCAATTCTACATACCCTTAGGAATAGTTACCAGCCTTCCCTGGTTATTTATGAAAGTTTTTAAAAAAATACGTTTAAATGTGGGCAGACTTTTTGTCAAAAAAGTGTGTCGTAATACCCCTGGCAATCTTGCAATCTTTTAAGGGTTAGGAATATTAATGGCAGAATATTTTGTGATTTTTTTTATAAAGTTCTTTCTTCACTTTCTAGTATGTCCGTTTTTGTTACATACATGTACATAGAACATAACACTTTTCAATCAACCTTGTAAGTCCTAAAGCTCACAGATTAATTTGTTATATTTCGTTTTAATGAACAATCATGAACAGTTTGGGAATGTACATGAAAAGACTGCGACAAAATAGTTACTTTTGTCTCACTCTCCGATGCCTCTCTTACAAAGTTATCTCTTGGCCAATTAGTGTGGAATTTCCCAATACAAAGATTCCCACAGTAATTTATCCATTCCTTTAACAACCTCAACTTGACTACAGTGCCCTCTTGGCGCATGGCGTAAATTTCTGATTAGCGACGTCGACGCAGCATCTGATTATGAAAAATGTCTCCTGAATGCAACAAATTAATAACGTCTGCGCCGATAGCTGACCACCCAGTACACTGCGTAATATCCATGGATTGGATTCCAGCATGAATGTGGCACAGGAACGCTTGCATTATACCATTCGTACCAGCGCTATGGAAAGATGTGATCAGTGGTGTGGCCGAGCACAGACATTTTATCTTCAACAATTTGCACTTTGGTAACAGGGTACATCAATTCTTGCGCCTATTAATATTTATATACCGCACACATACAGATCCTTGTCATTTGATTTGCGGAACACACGTCACGTGTCATTCATTCCATGTATTTTGCCATCTACATGTATTTACTGCTGAGACATTCCACAATTGGAGTTCTACACTTGTACAATAATTATAATTATTGGACACTTTGCAGCGTCATTCTCAAAATAATAATTCCCCGCCTGGTTGTCCGAAAGAGGCAAGGTTGTGTCACGGCTGACAAGGTTGGTGTCTACATGGAGTTGTTCACATTGCAGAAGGGGTTTTGGGAATCAGAGTGTGGGGTGGACAACATTTTCAAATATCGAATGCATTTCGTTCGTGCATTGTCGCAGAATATAATACTACCTCCATGAAATCTGGCTTTTCAGGTCCTGAAAGGGAATAGTCCAGATTTCACCTCATGATTATATTTTGCGACAATTAGTCTATGGGAAACTTTTGAAGGGGCACCGAGGCCAAGACCAGGGCATCAAAGGCCATTGCCTTCGTGGCCTTCATGAAATTCCAGGCCTGGTAGGAGTCGAGCACCGAACTAAAGTTCTCGTGGCTAAGTCAACAGGGTATGGGTTCTAATCCCAATCATGACTGAAGGAGTTCTGTACGTTAAATCTCTAACACAAACAATCTTCAGAACTTCGAATTGATAATATAATGCAACAATGTCCGGCAACTTACAATTTCTGGAGGGAGTCAAGGCCATCAAAAGCTCTTGGTTCAATGTACACGATGTGATTTCCACTGAGGTTCCTGCATTGCAAACAAAGACAAAAGAAATCAAGGGTTATGAATGTCCACAAGATCACTGTCATGTAAACTATCCCCATCAGGGTATCTTCTCCCAATGGGGATATATTAGTAAACCCCTAAGCAGGGGATCCTGTGGTGTAAACAACCCCCATCTGGTACCTTTTTGTTGGATTGACTCAGTGTTCTTTCCCCCTGCCTTTCACCTCTGTGGTTCACATCCTGGACAGGAGCCTTGCATGTGGATCAGGTTTTTAGTCCCTACATGTACAAGATTGTAAGGGTTCCCCCTCCCCCATATTGGATTTTCCTCCCACATCTACAATTTGCAGTGTTTTTGACAGCTTGAAGGCATGTGAGCTGAACTTACATGATGCAAAACAATAAGTTAATAAGTAAACAATCTTTTTGTTTTCATTGTTATTATTATTAACAGTTTACTTGGCCAATGATACAAGGAAACAACATCAGGCAATCAAAATAAGATTAAACTGTTACAATTACTACCCAAGTGAACAATTTCACTTTTTAGCCGAATTGCTACACAAACTGTACCAGTTGCTACTCAATATTAGCATGCACAGTGCACAAAATATGTTCAGTCGAAACATTTTGCTATGCACAGTTTGCTGGACTACATGCATCATTTCCCATCACCTTCCTGGTTTAAAATCAGCAATTTGTTTGTTCTGAACTCAACCAAAATGTATTAGACGTATGTGTTTGAAGAATTCTTTAACTGAAGTCTTGAAAGTGAATTTGCAGCAGTAGTCCATAATGGTCATGACCTCTTGTGGCGTGTCATGGCCGGGCGGTTAAGGGCACCGGACTCGAGCTCAGGTGTTTCTGTTAAGCAGAGTGTGGGTTCGAGTCCCGGTTAGAGCAATTGTTGTGTCCTTAGGCAAGAAACTTTACCCTAATTGCTTTGTCCTTCGGATGGGATGTAAAGCCGTAGATCCCGTGTGTTGTGTAATGCACGTAAAAGAACCCAGTTACACTTATTGCTAAGAGAAGGGGATCGCCCCGGGTGTTTCTGGCAGTGGCTGCTGAGTGCGCTGCAGCACCTTGTAAACCCTTACATAAATTGGTCTCATTCCAAATATTTAAAAACCTGTCTTAAAATGTTTCTGTTTGTTCAAGTGCCTTGATCACCTTGTTGGTAGATGTGTGCTAAACAAGACCATAATAATACTAGTATTATTATCCATGGCATTGACACGCTCCCATAGGTGTCAAGTTTTTGCTTAATGAATTTCTGTTGAGCATGAAAGCAACAAACAAAAACATTCACCTGCCCATTCAAACGTGAGGCCGCCCACTTCGGTAGTTTCAGAGGACCACCTAGCTAATTTTCTTGTCAATACCACCATCTTGCTGAAGAAGGTTCGCCATGAAGGAAATACTCATCAAAATTTGTTCAATTTTGCATTATTTATTAGCTTTTCCCTTGACCTCTACGAATTTAAAGAACCTTGCAATTTGATTGTGAAGATGGAATCATTGTGCATCTGTGTGAGCACTGCATCCTTGTCAGTTTGGAGACTGCGTAAATTTTGCTTCAATTACCAATTTGAATTTGTACCACCTCATTCAGTTCATCGGCCAGGACAAACGCTAGCAGAATAAATTCCAATTCAATTAAACGATTCTAGAGATACAACAGTAATGAAAACTTTGTGGCAGCTTCCAATGGTTTTTATTAATGATAATAAAATATACAGGATTGGTAGAGCTGACAGTGTTAATGTTTTGTGTGATCAACCATACATGAAATAACAAAACTGTGAACATTTGGGCTTATTCCAATTTGTGAGTCAGGAGAAAATAGTGGAAAACAATGCATAATTTTCAGCATGTACAATGTAAACACATAATTTTGGTTGAACAACCGAAATTAGCTGATTTTTTTAGGTTCTCAGATACAGTTTTCTCAAGTGTGACTTTATTCCCAGGGAAATATTTCACAGAAAAAATGGTTCTATGCACTTCATAATCAGCAAGCTTTCAGACTCAAATTAAATAATGATGTTTTCTATCTTTACCAATCCTGTATAAAATCTTCAAATTGTGAAAATACCCTGTCCAGGCATATGAAAACAAATACAAATGCTACAACTTTTATCAAATTGTAGTGTTACGTGCAGATGCAATATTGCCTCCTTTATTGCAACGCATGCACATACTATACAATTTCTCGTATAAATGTCAGCGACTGCGTATTTCTTAGTAAAATCATTTTCCTATCAAAACACTTTCCAAGCCAGTCCCTGGCTCAGTAGCCATACAATGTTGACTTAGCCATTCCCAAATCCAAATTAGACAGTCCACTATGATTTGTGTCATCTCTGAGTTCACCAGTGGTAAATGGGCAAACCATGAGGAGAGCATGGCCGACTGGCATATCATAATAACACATGGCGTGTGCCTGCAAGTGGAGGAGCTTCGGTGGGCGTGGGGGCCCCACATGCCTCCCTCCCCCAACCGTGCACGCCGTAGATTGCCCAGCAGCCTTGTGTCAATACACCGTATGGAGACGGTGCTCCAGTCGAGGGGAAAGTGGGCATATTAGAAATTGGTTCATGCTTGACAGGCATGGGTTTTTTGATTAAATACGGCATCGGGGTACACACGGCTACAGCACACAAGTCTTGGTATCCTATTCGGTCGTCGTACGCTGTGATAAGCCACCATTGATGAAACACAGGCACTGATTTGGTACACTTCAGTGATGTCATTTGCAGTCACACAGGATTGTCTACCATGACATGTTCAGTATCACTGATGAATAACCGCATTCAAAAGGCACTTCTCTTTTTCCCAATGCGCATCCACATTAAAGAGGAGCTCTAAAGTCAAATTCAGTTGTACTCATTTTACGAAAAGACAGATAGTCTTTATGAAAATGGATTTTTACCAAAATCCAAAAACGCTAGATGACGTCACATTTCAAATATATAGTACATGTACGGAGAATTATTAGTTTTTTCCTGAATTTTGATAATGCACAATCAAAACAGCAATGAATTTGACCTTTTGATTGGTGCAAAAAATCCTCTTTGAAGTGTACATGTACAGACCCAATTGTTTTTTTTTTTCTAATGACGTCATGTTTCAAATTTCGCTCTGAAAGAGTATAATGAAAAACGACATTTTATACCTTTTTAACGTGAGTTTCGAGACTTTGTTTTTATAAGGACTCTTTCTTTTGGAAAATGAGTCCATCACAAAACTGAATTGACCTTGAACATGTTGAAGCCCCTCTTGAAAGGATGTGCACAACACTGGTAAGACCATGTTCTGTAATGAAATTACACACAAACCACACAATTCCAAGGGAATTTATATGGGTACATGTGTAGGCCTAATAATTAGATTCTAATTTGAAAATTTCCTTCCAACCATCTTCATTTCGAAACACATGCTTTTTATGGTCAAAAGCGCCAAATCTGAAGGCAACGTGGCACTTAAATATCAGACTACTCGGAGGCCTACATACATGATATAAGATTGTGCATGTATGTCTCATCAGGTCTTTTCTCTATATAATGTAAGCATTATATGTAAACTAAGTATGCACAGTTGCATATTGCATGCACACTATGTTTTAATTAAAGCACACATCAAAGCAAGCCACATGTACAATTATACAATGTACATGTGTACACTGTACAGTACCTATCTAATCTTGTAGTTTCAGGCCCACAACATACAAATTTTAAACCATGACATTGTAAATCTAACAAACTGGCCCCAAACAGGTAAACCTCAACTACCTGCTGTAAATGACAATAAGGACAAATTCCTCAAAGACTCTCCCCCCCCCCCCCCCAAAAAAAAGAAAAAAGAACTAAACCTCTTCAAACGTCCCGTCACAGGTTGGTAATTTTCAAAAGATTGCGTTGTGACCAGCAAGGGGAGTTTTCACACTCCGGTCTTTTGTCCACTCTTTGGTTTAGTGCTTTTGGCACTCCAATTACCAGGTTCATTTTTGTTGTGCCCGGGCATTTGTCAGTGGCAGGATTACCTGAAGCTTGGAGCAAGGCATGGCAGGGTTCGCTGATTTTTAATTTCCGTCCACACACAAAAAGTGCTCTCTTTCTAACAGTTTCCTAACTCAGTTGCACCAATAACTGCCAAAGTGCATTCCTTTTAATGTATAGGAGCTAATGCAATGTACATTTTAAATGAAATTACTTTTGCCATTTTTTCCCTTTTTAATGCGCAAAAAGCCAACGCCTGTCCGAAAAGGCTAAGCATCTAGTTATTCAAAAATATGAATGAATACATTTTGTATAAAGCTGAAGCAACTTAGACAGACAGATAGATAGATAAAAGGGTTTATTCATTATTTCAAAACACAAAAAGACATCACAATCAGAGATTGAATTGCGTCGAAATTTACAAAAAAAACAACTTTAAAATATGTTTACCAAAAGAGCCACAGAATTGCGAAACAGGATGGCACACATGCACAACTCAAAATGGTAAGGCCCCAATCTCAAGGTTTTGAAAAACAAGTTACACTGCCACTATGACAGCATGCGTCTAAAACAGAGCTCCCACAAATGACATAACATGAGTGATGACATCACAGGGCTTTCCGCAATTCTTTCTGAAAAGCACCCCCAAAAAAGAAGGGTATTCAAAATGATTGGTGGTTTACAATTAAAATCTGTTAACTCTTATGTGAACTAAATTTCCTTATTAATTGAAAATTAATTGAATTGAATTGAATTGAATTAATTGAATTTCAGCAAAGATCACTTGTTGCTGTTTTTCGTTCAAGCTGGTTTTTACATGCAAGTGCTTTAGATCATAAACAGAAAAGGAAACTGTAATAGTTAGGACTTTATAGAATGAAATCAAAAGTAACACAGGGACTTGTTTGGTTAGCAGAAATTGGATTGAGTTTGATCTAGCTGAGGCACAAGTCAACTTGGAAGGAAGGATGCACAAATTATGGCAGCAAGGAGGCTCCTGTTCTAAGACAATCAGAAAGTCTTTGTGAATTTGGGAATGAAATCAAGACCACAGCCAGCCAGGTTATGGGCTTCATATACATGTAGTTCAAGGTCTAAATTGCTTCAATTGGGGTTCT
The DNA here is from genome assembly GCA_037783415.1 of Leptasterias polaris. Taxonomy (NCBI): domain Eukaryota; kingdom Metazoa; phylum Echinodermata; class Asteroidea; order Forcipulatida; family Asteriidae; genus Leptasterias; species Leptasterias polaris. The sequence continues at coordinate 5,842,041 of JAZGTN010000015.1, read as the reverse complement.
GAGGTGGCCCCCATATCACACACAGTAATTTACAGGCAACCAGTTGAAGAGTTCCTTTTGTATGCGGTACAGTTGGTTGCCTCCAAGTTGCCTGTAAAAATTGCCCCATGTGACTAGGTCTTAAGGTCAAATTAAGTTTTGTGATGCACTCATGTTCCAATTGATTGAGACCCAGATAAATTCCCAGAGTTTTTGTGTAGATTTTTATTTTTTTTGTTTTTTTTTTTTATATGAAACAATACAATCAACAACATTCAGTTCTTTATAGACTGTGCAAGTCTCGCGCAAGCGAACTTCCGGGACCATCGTGGTCCCAACCATATGGAGTTTTACGTTGGTAAGATTTTGTTTCGTCTATAATTTTAGTTTAACGTACTTTATGACCATGAAAATTAAATATGTTGTTGGGAATGTAGTACTAAGTGATAAAAAATATGAAAGCAAAATCAATTCAACAATGCAACGAAGAAAACCCAAGAATTAAACTTGACCTCTGCTTCCGGTTACTTGCAAAAAATTAAGAATTTGTGCCCACCTCCGATCACCAAATTTGTTTTGGTCGCGCGATGATAATCACCAGACGCTGTAATTGCCAGACGCTAAGCCTTTTCATTGCAGTCTACGGTTGTCCAGGCGTCAGCGTCCTCTTTAGACTGCGTCACGCGTTAATTCTATGCCCGTGCGATCATCGCGCGTCTGCGTTTAAACCTGCTTTTAGTGGTTGCACGTACTCAGGCGTGGATTTACAAAAGGGGTTTCCTAAAAAGTTCAGATCAAATAAGCATCCTTGTCCCAGAGTTTTTAGTTTGTTTCAACAAAAACTAACAAATGATTTGTGTGTTTATTATGAAAGCTAAAACTCATTTTATGCAAATTGTAATGAGTATTTTTGTTGGTCAGATTGTTTCATAGATCTAATTTAAAAACAATGATTTGATTTCAGAAAAAAATATGTTCTTCACTTGACGTGTTTTCTCGCTCCGATACGCGCGAGACTTGCACAGTCTATTAAAACAAAAAAGAACATGTTCAATCCTCTGCTCAATACGCCCTTGTTTTTGAAATAACACAAAAGTTAATCAAAACTGTTCACTTCGTATTACAACTTCAAAGGCCAAAATTCCAGTTCAAAACAGATAATAATGAGATTTAATAGGGTATTGGCCATATTCAAAATGGCCCACTGATTGTTTACCTAGATCAATAATCAATAAGAAAACTAAAAAAAACAGTGGACATGTACTGCATTATCCCCCCCCCCCCCCCCCTCCCCATCAAAAAACTAAAAAGGGGAAACATTTTCATGGGGAGAGTAATTGCTCTGTCATACTCTGTAGGAATTTCATCTTTGAGAATGCAAGACATTTTCCTTTTGCAAATGCCACACCCATTGGAAAGTCTACGGGAAAATTTTGAAGGGGCACCAAGGCCAAGACCAGGGCAACGCAGCAAAGGCCATGACCTCTGTGGCCCCTGTGGCCCCTGTGCAATTCCAAGCCTGAGTTTGAAGCAGTGCACAGCCACGATCATGGGTACACATTTTTTCCGTGTCCATTTTGTGAACAACAGTTTGAAAACCACTGGTAGCAGTTATCTCAATGTTATTTATATATCAATTAGCAATCGCTGTGTCAATGATGAATAAAAAGTGCTTGAGTTTGTCAAATTACAAGATCTGCAAAGAGTTACTCAAATTTGGTGTCTTTCTAACAAAAAGTGTACCCATGATTGTGGCTGTGCACCATTTTTTTCGATTTCGGTCCAAAGGGGCTTCACCTTTTTAAAGTTTTGTTGTTGCTATTTTTAGTTCATGAACAAGAGCCAGACTTATTTTTGTTCCAACCCGGTTACGTCAAGTCATTCAGACGACACGAGTGCAACCGCAGCAATGATCACTTATCAGCCCTATCAGCAAATTGTACATCACAGTTTCCTAATCCACACACGACATTTCCATCAATTCTAAATTAGAGAAAGGGGGGGGAAAAAAACTACCTTTCTCCTGGGAAACAAGGCAATTTCTTTCGACACCAACCCTCCCAGACCTGATGAACAAAAATGCTTCGGGACACATCAATATCTAGAGCTGCCAAATAGGCATTTGGATTCTTGCTCCAGTCACGCTCTATTTCCATTTTCCATCTGTTTGTGTATGGACCCTTCCAGATCTAATTAGTGACAGCAGACTGGTCGTAGTCTTAAATACATTAATGTACACCGGTCAGTTCTACACGTGCTGACAGATGAGAAATGTTTTGAATTGAAGTGCTTGATATAGATGTGATTTAATGCAGCAAAATTTTTCATTTCTCTTCCTTTTTCCTTTATTTTTAATTTGATTTCTTCATAGAAATGACAGTCCAACATTGGATGGTGGGCTAAAATTTCAGATCTCTAGTAATGTATTAATTCCAAAGTACATTGGGTTTTTTTTTTTTTTAGATAAAATGAAATACAAAGCTGATGTGTGTCGTGTGTGTGCAGCATGTGTTTTTATATTGTAAATGACAACAAAAACAGTGGAACTCAAATTATTGTTATTTTATTTCATTCATTTGTAAGTGCACTTCTTCTGCATAATTACAATTTTTAGACCTTTGAATATCAGCGAATTTCCCAATACAAATGATGTTCAAGTGCCGACCTACGTGGTAAAATTTTTGCGTATTGCCCACTGATTTCATGACAAAAATACAAGAATGAAATAACCTCATTAGTAAAGCATCCAATGGCCTCGTCACACATTCCTGACGAGAGGTATCGATACAGCGAGCTGCCCAGCAAGGTTCGGTCTTTTAGCCAAAAGTACTTCAGGCATTGGGGCTCACCATATTTCACACATCATGCCTCCAAAGGCAATTGCAGACCCATAACTCACTAGCAGTTAAAAGCACCACTTCACCTGTCTGTGTGAGGTTTCCCACAGCAGATTGGCCTTTTCAGCCAGAAGACTGTGACAACTCCTCCAGTCTAATTTACAAGCTCCATAAAAAATTGATGGGGGTAAACTGTGGTTAGTTTTTAGGTGCTGTTTGTGTTTGATTGGCTCTCAGAGGAGTGCCAAGTGACATTAGGTAGAAGTTCAAAGAAGATGATCAATGGTGTAACTCTCGAGGGTGCTGTAATGGAACAGCGCCAACCATAGATCCATCAGCCATGTCTAATTTTATGGATGGACTGGCAAAAATATGGAGCAAGGTTCTTCTTTAAAATAAAATGATTTCTACAGTATAAAATGAAACCCAGGGCTCGAATTTGGGGAAAAAATCCACAAGACTACAGGGCTTGTAGCTCAAAATCTTTACTGGACCAGACATTTTTTTACAAGACCAGATTCAAAATGTGAAAAAAACAAAAAACTTGCTGCCACAGTTTAACATGCATTTGACTGCTTTTATATGAACCCGAACTGAGACAAGTAAGGGAAGAGTATACTTGATTACTCCATGGAGGAAGAAATACATGTGTTTCTTCCTCCATGATTACTCATAGAATTGAAAGATAATTTATTAGACCCAAAGTCAACACTTGAACATAATGTGTTTCTGTTATTCAATTGAAAAACACAAGACCATCGGACTTGTTAGTTCATAAGTTTACTGGCCCAACACTAAAATTACTGGCCTCGGGCCTGTGGTCCAGTGTAAAATTCGAGCCCTGAAACCTCACAGAGATTTTGAAAAACCCAGACCACGAGCCTGCAAAATCGACTTCATTTAACTATTCAATTTATCTTTCATTCTTTATCTATTGTACATACCTACATGTACATGACATAAATAAATTAAGCACTGCAATTAAAAGCGATGGGGTTTTCCCTTTCTTTTCAGGTACAAACTACAGAACAAGCAGTCATAAAAATTCAAAAAAAAACATCTCATTAAAATTCCTGACAATTGATTTTTAATCCCTTTTTCTGGGGATGGAACCCCTAACTAAATATTAAGGATGCTACATTTTAGAGGTTCAAAGAATCTCTACGTCACCACAGATAAAAATTGTGGCATGTCATTGCCAAGCGGTCAAGCACACTTGACTCAGGCTGTTGTGTTTTTGATCAGCAGAGTGTGGGTTCGAGTCTCGGTCTTGGCACTTGTGTCCCTTAAAGCAAGACACTTTAACAAGTATTGTTCCGTCCTTCAGATGGGACAGAAAGTCCTAGATCCCGTGTGTTGTGTAATGAATGTAAAAGAACCCAGGTACACTCATCACTAAGAGAAGAGGTTTGCCCCGATGTTAGTGGCAGTGGCTGCTGAATGCGCCGCAGCACCTTGTAAACCCCTATAAGGTGCTACATAAATGAGTCTCATATTTCAAAAACTTTTAAAAAACATGTCTTTCAAAACATTAAAAATCGCTTTGAGACGCCTGTGGATAAAGCGCTATATTATACAAACTGGTTACTATTATAGAAATCTAGAGGTTTAGTCATAATACACCTATCAATTGTATGACGCACTATCAGACCCCCGGGGATGGTGCGTCACTGTCCATATGTGGGGACGGATTTGCGTGTCCAAAGACCCACCATGAGTCAAAAAATTGACACACTTGTTGCAGATTTGGACGGTCTTCCGAACGTGTTTTTGACTCACCTTTCGCGGATAGCAACGCACCACCGACGGACAAATCGACGCACATAATCGCTTGCTATGCTGCAAACGATGCACGCGCAGTGAATACCAAGTATTTCAACCTTGTATGTACGAGTTTCCCGGCACACATGCTGAAAATACATGGCAAGTGTATGCACGAGGCGAGAATGTACTACTTGATCTTCGAGACGTGCGGTTCCCAACGCACTAGCTATCAAACACACGAAATAATAGAGAGGAAACCAGTCTACTAAATAATGCATCTTCGTATCCATCCATGACTCGACGATCGACCCCCAGTATCGTGCATGTGAGAGATATAATATACCACGGGGCAGAGGTTGACAAAACCATCGCGCCATGAATTACATGTGACTAAATAACACACATCCTCGTAATAACTGGTAATGACTGGCCGCTTTCCGATTGGCCGATCGCGTGAATAATTATTTATGACGTAGTGCTTCTCACAGCGCTGTATTCATCACCGCGATCCCGCGGATGTGCTTGCTCTACCTAACGTGGTAAACTTTTATAGTTAGGGGGCGAAGGAATGGCGTGTAGCTGTGGGAGCGATAAGGCAAGGGAAATTCCCTTGGTGAGAAATAACTGCGTGGTCAGAGATGTTTTTACACGTGCGTGAGCAATACTGCAGTTTTCGTTTGTCGAACTCAAATACACACGGAAGTGATGGGGGATATTCACACGACTTCCACTCTGCGGGATGTTGTGCTTAAAGATCGTGAAGGATTATCTCTCGGTCGGTAAATTTTTGGAAACAACATGAAACAACAAGGATTTACAAAATACACTGACACAGGTACATGTACAGTCTCGATGTTAATTGTCAAAACATTTGGGCTTCCTTATACATCGTCTTTGTTGTTCGTGTATTTTAGAACAAATTCACTTGCCGCCGACAAACGGTTAACCGTTTAGAAAAGTTTGAAACGGATAGTAAATTAAACGCATGGTCACAGGCTTACCTCGTATCCATCTATGACTCGACAATCGACCCCCACTATCGTGCGTGTGAGAGATATAATATACCACGGGGCCGAGGATAACAAAACCACCACGCCATGATGACATGTGTATTGGGCTTGGGCAAAAGGCTTGCTATGTGCAGTGTGGAAAATAAACGGCCGTCTGAGCTGGCATGTGGTGATCGCTGACTTTCTGGCGGTAAATTCCCGACCCTCGGGCAACATAAATGTTAACAAAATAATACCAACATCATTTTACACAGGCGGGGAGGGTAGGTGCATTTTTATTCTCCACTAAATAAACAAAATAAATGTTGAAATGGACCTCGACGCACCGCTCGAAGATTTTTTTGACTGACCACTATTGGACTTGACGTACCCACAGTCACTTTTTCCGAGAGTAAAGACGCAAACTTGACGCACCATCCCCGGGGGTCTCATAGTGCGTCATACAATTGATAGGTGTATAACATTGGCCCAGTCTTTCGTGTCTGTGATGAAAGATCTTTGTTCTTTCACGAAAATCTGAAGGCGCAGGGAAATCAACCAAAAAACCTAACGAGTACATGTACAATGTATGTATCACGGCCTTGATTCTCTCTACATCTTAATAGGAAGAGCAAGCCAGATTGGTCCCAACCATATTGAGTTTTGCATGTGCACGTTTTTGTTTCCTCAAATACTTCATACTAACGTAGTTTATATGGCTGAAAAATTTATATCATAATGTTTGGAAAGTAAAAGTAAGCCATAATATATTTAAATCAAATTTTAACAAATCAATAAAGAAAACCTGAGAATAAGACTTGACCTCAATTTGTGGTCACTTGTAAACAATTAAGAATTTTGCTCAAATGATGTTCAAGTTATATCATTAAACCTATACATGTAATGGTCGCACAAATTTGGGTATGATTAGCAAATGGGGTTTCTAAAAAATAAGCACACATCCTAAGTTGAAATTTTGTTTTGATGTTAATCTTTACAAACTATTTGTATTATATACAATTTGAATTTGTATTCATAACAAACTGCATGGGTATTTTTATTTTGAAGAATTTTGTATTAAAACAGAATTTTACTAGAGGGGAAATTGTAGTCTTCGTTTGAGTTATTTTCTCGTTTGCAGTTTTGCGTGAGACTTACAGTCTATACAAGTGACTGCATCTACACACCGGAACACGTTTTGGGGTCTTTTACTGGCTGTGTCAAGCAATTAGCACACCCCGGTACTTATTGACAGAGCACAAGAGGTGCACATGAACTCCTCCAGAAATCACAACATTCAAATGCCCCGCAGACAAATCTCCGTACAAAGATGCATTTTTCTGCGCCATTGACAACCTCACAAAGGCCTTTCAGAGGCCAGGTGAAAAGGTGTGATTGTGGAAATTCTCCACCGGTGTGAAATATGAGGTGAACTGACAGCCGTTGTGTAAACAGTGGGAAAATCCGCTTTAATACAGGAAGGGGCTTGTACTAGGATTTCAGTCCAGGAATCCATGCGACTGGGAAAAAGTTAAGCACCAACAAAATTGTGTCTGGGTTGGGTGTTGGGGGGTCAATTTGCAGGCACTGCCCAACCCCTGAGTTTACTGGCCTGACACTAAAATTACTGGCCTCAGGCCAGTGGCCCAGAGCAAAGTTTGAGCCCTGTAAATTCCTTGAGTGATCTGCTAGGATCGTTCCAATTCTCATCCCATCATGTGAAAATGTGATACAATTCAGTTTTCCTTCATGAACTTATGTAGTGCAGTCCCCAGTCCGAAAGAATCAAACAGAACATGCAGTTGGATTTTGATGGGTTTGGGGATGGTTTGGGATAACCTCTTTCCCAGGGAGAGAATGAACAGATTTCAGATGAACAGAGCCCACTTTCAGCCAGCTGCTTTAGAAGCACAAAAAGAAGCTAAGCACAACAAAATACTGCTTAACGAGAATAAGGTTACCAGCCAACATACAATGTCTCATGCAGCATTTGTGACTGGTGTCCTGGTTATTTTTGCTTGGCAGAAATTTGTTTAAGCTTTCAGATGCCTGAAAAAGGCTTCAGGCCTGAAGTCTTTTCAGATTCAAATATTTTAGTGAGAAATTACCTCTTTCACAAAAACTACGTTACTTCAGAGGGAGTCGTTTCTCAAAGCTCTCCATTGCTCGTTACCAAGTAAGTTTTTATGCTAATATTTATTATGAGTAATTACCAAACGTGTCCAGTGTCTTTAAGTTTTAATATAATTATACATGTAGCTCTCTAATTGTTACTCACAAACAAACACTTCTGGTGCAATCGAATCAAATGATGCCCTTTTACTGGGTAAATAAATCTCAAAAAAGTGAAGAAAAAAAACCTTCGGCTTTTAACAACAAGTTTTTTTTAACGCTAATGTTAATCGTGGCCAGAGTTGGAATTTTTCTATTACTCTACTCAATTCCTTCACAGAAACTGTCAAATTTATCATTATTGTATGGACAAGGAAAAAAATAATATTTTGACAGAACCACATGACAAATGAGTTTTGACGAATGTGGACATTCCTGAAAAAGGCTCGGAAAGGGGGGGAAGGGTCCCATTTATTCTAGACACAGAACCTCCCAGATGTTACAATTCAGGAGGTTTACAGACTCTGTGCATCACCAGAGCTACAACACAACAGGTTTGGACACAATGTGGACTAATTTCTGTCTCCCTTTGATGACTGCTGAAATCAGGAAAATTATTGAGAACTCCCACACCTGGTGCGAATACAATGCACAGTGTATTTATCTTGTGATAGTGTTTTTGTGTGTGTATATTATCTGTAGTGCAAATAAAGCAATCCCATTATTTGTTTGTTTAAAAACTTTGTAAAAATCACTTGATCTGTTAATGTTCAATGTACCTAAGTGTACTGGTAATGATTTTAAATACACATTTTTAAAGCCATTTTAACATTATTTGTGATTAACTCAAAACATCAACAAAATTAAAACCTACAACAAATAATATAAAGTAATAAACCACAAGGGAAACTGACTGGGTAAATTTTAAATAATTTTGGGTTGAACTAAATTATTCCAACCTAAAATAATATGTATATATATTTTCATTCATTCACCTTATTACTATAAGATATTAATTTATTTTATTTTAAATATTCATTTTTTTTTTTTTTTTTTATTTTTATTGGTTGGTTTTTGGGTGGTAGTAAAATGATAAATTTTGAAATACTTACAGTTGTAACAAGGAAGCCAACCCAGAGAATGCATTTTGCTGAAGGGAAGTTATCTGATTATTGCTGAGGTCCCTGTGAGAAAAAGAAAATAATTAAAATGGAGAGAATGTTAGCAATGCAATGATAAACTGATGGCACACCACTTAGTCATTTGTTATCCATTTAAAGTGTTTGCATAATGCAAATATACCACAAGTTAAAGGGAAGCTACAATGTACACTTATTGTGTACATAACAGCGCTCTCCCTTAACAGTGGTCCGCTGGCCAAATGCCAGTTAAAACATCGAAGGACCAGTCAAAACTCTGTCCTACATGTGTACCATGGTCCATTATAGTCCAGCTGGCTAGTTTATTGAGCTCCCACTGCTACATGTAAATCACTGATGGTTCATATGTATTGCTTCAAATTACAAGTCAACAATCAGTGTTTAGAGGGAACCATAGAGAAACGATGAGCTAACTGGTCCCCCTGGCTCATCACTGACAAAGTTATGGGGCAAACCCTTTATGACTATCTCTGTATAGACCTTTCTTTTAATCAAGTATGCTGAACTGCTGCGCACTGCATCGCCATCACTTGGCAGCACATTGGTTTTGTACACAAAGACATGGAAAAGGGGTTGTCTTTTTAATTTGTTTATGCCAACTACAGTACATGTTTACAAGTCCTTAATGTCTTAATTTCCCTGCCAGGATAGCATGCAAGAACATACTTATTAAATATTTGCAACTAAACAGAAAGTGAATACTGAAGTTCTGAAGAAAAACCTTGCTGATGTAACACTTTATTCAACCTAACCGTACAGTTTCTGTGTCTATTATCAGTATTACACTTAAACTCACCTATCGTCTGCACTGTTTTTAGGATTCGGGGTTCTACATCATTGTCTTACGGAAAAATCAGGGAAATTGTGTAAAGGAAGACACTTAATTTGCATAAAAAGAGGCTTTTCATTGGTCAATTCTGTGCGCAGCGCGTACAAATATGTGCCTTTCAATTGCTGTATCATCGGTTAATCTCTAAAATGGCGGCTTGCTGACGTCATAAGGTCTATCGCAACAATTGTTCAATCAAATGTCTTGACTTTTTCGACCAAGCTTTTTTTCTTTCTTTTTATCCCCACAAGTATACACAAAGCTGCTTAATAATAGTTGGTGCAGTTAGCTGCAAAGGTATCGGAGTGGGAAACTACATCATGGCAGAAGCACGTTTCATGAAATTATCAATGCAAAACACCCATGTTGAAAGAATTGTAAACTTAGTAACGGTTTTAGTACAAGTTGTTAAAAAGTGCATAGTACCTCAATTAGCCTTCTTGAAGTTCATGTATGGTGGACAGCCGGGAACGATTTTGTCCAGCAATTTTGCATAGCAAAACAATTAGACTGAACTTATTTATATGCACACTGAAAGCTAATATTGAGTAGCAATATCCTAGTTTTTGAGAAGCCACTGACACAATTTGAGTAGCATTTTGCTCTGTCATACAAGAAAAATCTTTCCCTGTTTCCATGGTTAGGGTGTATTGCAGACAAACTTACAATGTACCCAAACGAAGTGGTGCCATACGAACATATCTACCATATCTCAGAATGGCTGATTTGAATGTGTAGTTTTTTTTATTTAGAAACTTTGGTAAGTGAAATTCAACATAAGTTCCATAATCCTTCACACATTTACTACGTGTATGACAAGTACATAAACATTTTTACTGGCCATGACTACAAATGGAAGTGTTTTGACTAGCCCGCCACTATTTTCACTGGCATTTGACAGGAGGGGACCACTACAGTCCGATCTCCGACTTTGTCAAAATGATTTTGTTTTTTACATTTTCTGATCAAGGCACTTTAGAATAGCCAACACATTTTACATGTTTTAGGCTTGTCAGGTACAGATAAATACAATCAGTTCAGTACTTGTTCCTTTGAAAATACGCATTTTTTGTTAAGTTTGAAGTATGCATTTAACTGAAGGTCATGACACTCTGCGCTTGATAGAAATGAATTTTCAAATGGCTTGATCTACTGCGAGGCAGCCCCTGGTTGAGAAGAAAAAACCAGTGCGGTGTTTACCAAGGGCTCCCGGAGGCCGGCCGTAGGTGTGAATGTTGACACAAGAGAAAAAGGCAACCTAACTCTAGCATTCACATTGCCATCAATGGAGGCCCAAAGTGTTCTGATAATAGCCATTCAACATGTTCAAGTAGCTCCCTATTGTGAACTGTAGTAACAAACAGGGCCATGGCTAATATTGCTCACCCCCCCCCCCCCACTTTTTAGTGTGATGGGAACGAACTTCAACAATTCTGATTGAAAATGTATCCACTGCTTGGGGGGGGGGGGGCAAGGGGAGGGTGCATTTTTGTAATCTTTATTAAATGTGTAGCTCAGACATTTCTTGTCACATTCAAATCAAGGTGTATCAATTTGAATTAAAACTTGAAATAAATTTACCAGGACATGTAAATGTATTTAAAAACAAATTGATATGTCATTCATTCATTCATTCATTTCTTTTATTTGTCTCAAATCGTGGCCCGGAGGCCAAATTCCAAAAGACAATAACATTAAAACAATAATATAATAGTAAAAATAGAACTAGTAGAAGAAAAAAAATAGTAAAAATAGCAAAATGCTAGGCAAGAAAAACATACAAATTATCGTAAACTAAAAACACAAAACCAGGGAGACAAAACAATACGCTAAGAAAAATCACGCAGGGCCAGCATTTAAAATGTTAATGAAGTAAGGGATGGGACTTTGTTGGAAGCGCTTGGTTCTAATAGGGAATTGAGTTATGTGGTTACTGTTCCTTAGGTTCCTACCATGACTTGCTAGCCTCGTAGGGGGGAGCAAGTGAGAGGTTCTTGAATTAGCACCAAGTGTTTTAGCAAATTTTAAGCAATGTGCGACCCTTCTACTATCTAGTGCATCCAAGTTACATAGATTGAGCACATCCAAGTATGAAGTGTACTGAATCCCCATGATGGTCCTACAAGCTCGTTTCTGTATCCTTTCAAGATCATCAGTTTGCTTTTTGGTTAAACTAGAATGCCATATCACATCTGCGTACTCGACCATAGGTCTGACATAACTGTTGTAAACAACCAAAAGTTCCTCGTGATAAAAGCCAAATCGTTTAAGTGATCTCAACATGAAGAGGCGTCTGTTAGCTTGTTTTACCATATGATCAACTTGGGCCTCCCACTTAAGATCATCTTGAAACCAGAGGCCTAGAACCTTGGCTTTGTTGACATACTGGAGCTGTTGAGAACCAATGTACAAATCAGTATGTATAGGGGCAGATTTACTGAAACACACTTCAAGAGCCTGGCATTTACAAGGATTTAATTTCAGGTGATTATGATTACCCCAATCTGAGAATTCATCCAAATCATTTTGTAAACTGGACATGCCATTGATTTTCTTATTTTCAGCGAAAGTAAGATCATCGACATATTTCCAATATTCGGAATTAGCACTCAGAGCGGCATCATTAATCAAAACTTGGAACCCCACAGGACCTAATTTGGTGCCTTGTGGGACGCCTCCATTCAGAACAACATAATCAGAAGTACCATTGTTAAACCTGACACATTGCTCACGGCCGTGGAGAAAGTTGCCAATCCAAGGAACGATACTACGACGCACTCCAATTTTAAGAATTTTGCTAATGAGCACGGAGTGGTCGACAAGATCGAAGGCTTTCGAAAAATCGGTTAAAACCATCGTTCCAACGTTGCAACTTTCCTCAGCACCCTGATGAAGATAATGAATCAGGTTTATCAGATAATGGTTAGTGGAAACTCCAGGGACATTACCAAATTGCCTTTTATCAATACAATGGCCTATATCATTAGTCATCCAATCGCAAATGAAAGTCTCAGCTACCTTGGCAAAAATGGATGTGAGGGAAATAGGCCGCAGTTTGTCCAGGGAAGGGGGGTTCTGCTTCGGTACAGGAACAACAATAGCTCTTTTCCACTGAACCGGACAGTCCCCTCATGAAAAGAACAATTGAGAATAGTTGTCAATGGCATACTGAGCTCATAGGCAAATTCCTTTATAAGCTTAGCGGGTATACCATCTGGACCAGTGGCCTTATTAGGGTTGACTTTCCTAAGCTCAAAGTAAATTTTAATGCCTCCACCCCCTCCCCCAAATATGAAATGTGGACTTTTTAGATTAAAAATTACCAGAATAAAATGTCACATTTTATAAGCTTTTTAAAATGTATTAATTTTAATGTTTCTAAAACTATTTTTTCCATTATTCGTACATATGTAGACAATGTTTGTTTTGTTTGCTACACTCATGAATAGTAAAATAGTAATAAAGTAAAAAAAGTCAAATAAAACTCCAGAATATATATAAATACTGATTACTCTGAATGGCCCCCATGTATTTCTTTGCACCAACCCTTAAATGAGTCCAGAGACAAGCAATCTAGTAATCGGTCAACTTGAGATTCTGTTAATGGTTGCCTTAGGGCAGCATATAAATTTTCTAAACTTCCCACCCCGACCACGGACCACAGAAAATTGAGATTTGTTTCTCCTGGGGTTCTCAATCTTTGTAGTTTTGCAGCCGACCATCAAAGCACCACTCAGGCCTGCCGAGGCAACATCTACAGTTACTGTCATCTTGATGAAGTTACTGACTACAATAACACCATCAAGGTATTACTCCCACACGCCGCCGGAGCAGACCCGGTTCCTTCCAAAACACCTCGCATTTCATGATCGCATTTCACGGCCGCATTTATGGGCCATTTTAGTTTCAAAAGTGTAATGGGAAGAGGGCGGGGATGGATTGAAACTGGCTGCAGGGCTTAAAGATGTGCTCCAGTGTTTTGAATTTCCATCTCATCATCGGGTACAATGAAGCTCTAACAACAAGAACACGTATAATTTGCAGGGAACGATTTCCCTTGTATCGCATCGCATTTTGCGATGCAATTGGAGCAATTTGCGATGCAATTTTACAAAGTGCATCGCACAATTTGCGATACAATTTGCGATACAAGTGATACAAAATTGTTGAGTTATAAAAATAACTTTAAACCCACACAGTTTGACAAGAAAAATTGTTTGACAAGTCTTGATAAATTGCTAGATTTAATGTGGCCGCGATCGCGATTGCATCGTTTATTTCCAGTAAAACACGCATGCATTATTATTAGTCTGGCTCTCTCCTCCATGTTCCATACAATAATAGGAAGGCGAGGAGGGAAACACACAACTCGAATTTCCAGGGGCGGAAGACGCGCGGTGGAGTCTAATTTTAACCTCGTTCCTGTTATATTTCATGCAAAATTTTAACCTCGTACTCATAAACACATCGCTCTCGCCACACAAATTTCCCCATGTGCATTACCGACCGATCTTAAATCACGAAGATTTCAGTGCAAAAAAAGTTCTATAAAACCGATCCTCAAATTACGAATCCATGAAAATTGGGTTTTTTTTACACTGCGAAAATTGTGTGCATGTAAAAAAACTTGCAGGCGACCCAAAACGTTGGTTGATTCCTCCGGCCGGTGAGTGAAAAAACAAATTAAGGGAAACCCCTGATGTTGTTTGCGACAACCGCCGCATGGTGCATTATAGAAGGCAAAGGTTTTGGACTCGCATCAAAAATGGTCCGAGCACATCCATTTCTAATCTTTTCTTGTGTGTATTTTGTAGGAATCCAAACTTTCACAAACATCTTATTCTTTAATTATAGACATTCTGAAAATAGCCTTGGCCTGAAATTAAGCCTATAACCCACACAAACGAACCTGTTTCACACAGTTACATTTTTAGCAACATTTAAGCATTTTTAAATTTGCTATACAAAATTTATGGATTGCTATGCAAATGTTTAAGATTGCTATTCCAAAAAAAAAATTGCATAGTAGTTTTGCTATGCAAAAATTTGGCACCAAATCGTTCCCTGATTTGTACACTATGTAACAATAAAATTGTATCCCGGACTTAAGAGTGTGTAAAGTGTTTTTGTTCAGAGCTTGAATTTCAAGAAAATCTACTAAGACAACAACTCTTGTTGCTCAGAACTGTCATTGGACCAGAAATACTTTTGTATACGACCTACATAAACAAGTACATTATTTCTGTTTATACTTTATAAACAGAAATAATGGTGTAAATACATTGTACACATAGATAATTGTCATTTGAATGGTAGGAAGGACAAGCGTCACATGTCACCAATTATTTTGCCATCATATCATACTACCACGACACTCCACGCCTATGGAACAAATTGCCAGCACTAGTAAAATCATCTGTTTCTTTACCCCAATTTAAAAAAAACCTTAAGACACATCTTTTCAATCAAGTACTTGAGTAAATGGTTTGATTTTTACCGTCGATGTTTTCCTAGATATTGCATTTGTATTGTATTTCTCTACCACATGTTCGGGATTTCTTCTTAGCTTAGGCTTACGTTTCAATTTTGGTTATTGTACATTGTGTATGTTATTGTTTGTATTTAGCGCCATGAGCACTTTGATGGATTTGTGCGCTTTATAAGTTTTCATTATTATTAATTTAATATTGGAGTCCAATACCGATAATTATTTAATGCTTCGCAGGCTCATCATTCCCAAAGTATTTGTCCCCCGTCCGTTTTTCGAAATGAGACAAAGTTGGGTCATGGCGGACAAGGTTGGTGTCTACAGTATGAAGTTGTCCACATTGTTTAATAGAAGGCTGTTGTTTTTTTGAAATTTCAGAGCGTGGGGTGGAAGAGTTTCCCAGTCTATGTTGTGTTTATTGAGAACAAATTCCAAATGACAAGAATCTAACTGTGAGCTATAAGACAAATATTGAAAGCATTTCATCCATGCATTTTCGTAGAATCAATCGGTGAATTCTGGCTTTTCCATCGGACGCGTGAAATGGAATAGTTCAGTTTTTGTCGCATGATTATTTTCTTTGACACTGTACACTCAATATTATGCATCCAGTGTTTGTATAATATTTGCAGAACGATTTTAAAAGAAGAAGTTTGAAAATGAAAACAATTGAAATAATGTTTGGGAAACACTGGACTGCATGACTGGGGGGGGGGGGGGGGGTACTGGCACAACGCTAATATTACTGGACTTTGTCCAGTGGTCCCCCCCCCCCCCCCCCCCCCCGGGTATTTTGAGCCCAAATGCAGGTATTTTGAGCCCAAAATGTTTTGCAATACATGTAGTTTGCCAATCAACACTTCCATTGTGTTAAAATGCTTTTAAAATGTGTCATTAATACAGGCTACCACTCTTCAACACAATAAAATATAAAGCTGCATGTTTCACCTGATTCTTTTGGACTATTAAAGACTTCATTTATAATTAAACTGATCATGCAATTTCTTGTGAATACTTGTAATATCAGGAAGGGGTAAAACAAAATGACACTTTAAGCTACATAGTAGCACTAATGTAAAAGACTGAATTGTTGTTCCTACTATGTAGTACCAACTTTACATCAACACATACCCCAGTGATTAACAACATAGAGGTTGTACATTATAGTAATTATAATAAAATAATTTGGAAGGCTAAAGATCCTTACTCCGCAGCTGAGAAGCTGAATTGCAAAGGACACACCTACAACATGGTTGAGCTGCAGGCATGTACAGTAAAGGCGTCTTTTGGCAGCCAGCCACATCGACCTACATGTATTCGACCATGGCACACAGCCTGAGATCAAAAGTGTTTGCTTTTTTTGTAGGGAGGAAAACCGGAGGGCACAGGAGAGAGCCACCAGACAACTCCACTCACAGAGGTTTATGACTCGGGAATCGAACCAGGGCCACAGAGATGAAAGGCGAGCGTTTTAAGAACTAGCCACCCATACCATCCAATTGACACCCTTGCCATCCATTTAGCTCACTGTTCAAAAATGCTAAATTAGACATTTTAATATGTGAAGACCAGGCCTGACCCTTGGTCATTGCCTTGATGCCCCTTAAAATGTTCCAGTAGAAATGAACATCTTCCTCCTAGAGGTGCTCTTTGATAAGGAAAACTGCCTTGGCCTTACATTTACAAGTACGACAAAGCGTTATCAGGTCTGTGTTCCATACTGTGTTCCAGAATACAAATTGCACAAAAGAGCATCTGAACCTGTGCTGAACCCTGAACTTTGGCACTTTTTTGGTCCCAATGGATGCACGTAACGTTGTCACAATGTCAGCACATGCATTGCTCCCAAGCATTTTCCATCTATAAAGAGGTTTTTGTTGGCACTTTTCTCAACAATTGTTTTTTTATAATAAAAGTGTTTTATTTACAGTCTCAATATTGCCTGGGTTAATTTCAGCTTATTTGTTTGTACCAATTGGGTTTAAGTGGGTTACATATTATATATCATTGACATTGTCCAGTGCTCCCCCATCCTGACTGACCAAACCAATTACCACTGTCCATTAGCACTCCCTCTAATAACATGATTATGTGTGGCATGGGATATCGTGGCATATGAGCTGAGCGGTGTGTAGGATGCGGGAAGACAATGGGAGGAATACAAATTATCAGCAACTGCTGACAGCGGCCCTCATTTGAGGATTTCAAACTGCTAAAAAAGTGTACATTAACCCTCCTACTCTTGGTAACATTTTCCAGTGAGTTGACCAACCATTTGAAACCATTCAACTGCACTGGTTGTGTATGATGGCACAACTGTGCACATACACATGTGTGTACTGTGTAGATGCATTTACCACATGATATTACATTGCAGGCTGGCATAGTTTATCTACCATTCAAAACCACAGTGGATGATATTGAATGGTCAGACAGTAGAAGGGTTAAAGAAACTATGGAGATCTTTAACAGAAACAACAGCAGTGAACAATTTCCCTTGGTGTAGCAGAGCAAAATACACAAAATGTACCAGTTGCTACTCAAAAATCACCATTTGCCACTCAATATCAGCATTTAATGTGCACAAAACATGTTTGTACAGTCTAAATATTTTGCTATGCACAATTGCTGGACGAAATCGTTCCCTGGACAGAATACATAAACTGACCATTGGGCTTTTCAGATGCAATGTGTCAGAGTTCCACGGCAGGTTTGTAATTTTATTAAAATACTGCGAGTCCCTGTGAGTTTGATGAATCTCTGTGCCAGACAGACACAAACAAGCAGAGAGAGAGAGAGAGCGCAGAGAGAGCATGAAATATGGCAGCCAATTTATCACAAGATGGACAAATTTTGTCCCAAACAAACACAGAGTCTTCTCTACACTGACATGTTAAGTGCCCCAGCAGCAATATTTATGTGAGTCACAGCTAGGCTGCTCCTTCAAGGTTATTCACATGTACAGTAGTGGTGATTAAAGGGAATGCATTACATTTGGTATTCAATGTATTCAACGCAGAGCAGAGTCTTCCTTCGAGTTATTTTCTCAATTTCGAGAGTTATTTTCTCAATTTCGAGACGGGCAAGACTTGTGCAGTCTATTGCTGGATAAAATCTTTCCCCGAGTTTGATGGTACTGTGTAACAGCCATTCACCCTCTTCCCTTGTGGGTGATTTACAATGTACCAGGGTCCTTCCTCACTCTGACAAAATCCAACACCATTCAGTAACTTAAAACCCAAACTGTTGGACTCTGATTATAATGGTATGCCTGATACAAAGTGAAACATGTTTAGTTTATAAGTGCAGTCCTCAGTCCAACAGAATGAAACCAAGGTGTGCAGTTGGATTTTGATGGGTTTAGGGGTTGGTCAGGTTCAGGGAGAGGATGGACACATCTCAGAAGAACAGGAGGTGAAAAGTTTGCTTGGGTTTTTTTTTAAGTTAAATTAGTATTGACTTTTCCAACAGATACTCTGCTTGTCTTCAGTTAAAAGCCTGTTGGAGAGATTACTGATGGCAGGGAGGTCCAAGATTATTTTCAAAGATTGCTTTTCTGACAAAACTATCAGTCAGTATATTATTACTTTTATTGGTGTAAACTGGTTGCTGTGGGATGAATCAAATGCCTGTACATGTACTTTTATGCTGGACTAATTATACATCAAGACTCAAATATCATCTATGAGAGGGCAAGGCCATTTTCATTTTCCAATGGGCACATGAGTTGTGAAAATATTAATGTCTATGGGAAACCATTGTAGGGGCACCAAGGCAAAGACCAGGGAAACAGAGGCCGTGGCCCTGGGTCTTGAGTGGTGATCCTCATTCAGCTATTTCAGTTTTACTTGGATGCTGCAGAGGTGACATCACAGGCAGAGTGTATAAGAAATCAACATGATGAATAAGTGGCCACTAGACAAAAAAATTGACAATAAACTTAAGAGTGTGTAAGATTTCACAGGTAGCCTACATGTAATCACTTTGATAGCTGGTAAGGCAGTTTCTTGGAAAGTTTCTGTGGAAGGTGACATCACAACAGCTGCTGGGAGCTGGTTCAATAGTTTGATGGATTGTGGATAGAATGAGTATTTGTACTCCCATGGGGTCTTTAGATGGCCTCCCAAAAACCAAAGTATACTTTGCCTTTAATATGATAGAATTTCTTACAAGTTTATAACTTTTGATAAATTCAGACCTTGCTAAACCCTTACACTACAGTCCCAATTCCTCCTACACTGTATATCCAACTGCCCACATACATGTATATGGAGAATCTAGAAGGACTGGGGCAGGCAGGCAGGCCAATATCACCATTGCTTATTACTGGGTCAGGCATTCCAATCTTAAAAAATCCAAGTCCAAACAACTTGGTGTGG
Organism: Leptasterias polaris; assembly: GCA_037783415.1. Classification (NCBI taxonomy): domain Eukaryota; kingdom Metazoa; phylum Echinodermata; class Asteroidea; order Forcipulatida; family Asteriidae; genus Leptasterias; species Leptasterias polaris. Next base: position 5,822,504 of record JAZGTN010000015.1, on the reverse strand, counting down.
AGTGACATAGGAGAAGAGAAAAAAGCAAGGACTTGGGTCACACTCAGACCAAACTGCCTAGTCTTGTCAACAAAAATGCATCCTTTCCCGTCAGGCGTCAATTGATTATTTGTTTTCAACAGGAGCAAAATATTTCTTGAAAACAGCCAGCCACATTCTACACACTGTGCCTATTACATGTAGGCTTAGGATGAACATTTTGGGCGGAAACCAAAATGTGTGTCCTCTAGTTACTGAATTGCAATTTTTTGATAATCATAGAAGTTAAACCAATGTTTGTATGAGAGAGATTGGCTGTTGCCAGCTCGGTGTTCATCACATGGGAAAAATACAAAACAAACATGAGACTTGAAAAAATCTACAAAAACAAAATTTGACCAAACCTGAAATCTTTTCTTTGAACCTTTTCCAAGCAATGTGCACTGAAAAGGCCAAAAATGGAGTGTGTTATTTACATGTCTGTGTATTTTATGGGTTAATTTCAGCTTATTAGTTGTTTGTATTAATTGAGTTAATCGGTTGGATTATTCTACCATTGACAATTGACACATAAATTTTGAACACAAATGATGGCAGAGTTTTGTCCTCCCCCCCCCCCCCACCTCCTGACCATATCAATGACCCGCTGTTGATTAGCACCCCCTTTAACTACAACAACAAAATTTAACCAAAACTGAAATCTTTTCTTGAAACCTTTTTCAAGCAATGTGCACTGAAAAGGCCAACGATGGAGAAATGTCTAGATCCTGGTAAACAGCAAGCGAGGTGCAACCACCAGGACAGAGCCGAGTTGATGATGGAAGAAGGGGTTTATGACTCAGTCTACCCTAGGGGTGCATCGCAAGCTTCTGGTGAAAATTGCGGCGGGGACATTTCTCGAGTCTCAAAGCTGGATTAAAAAATATACTACACCCTGCGAATTGGAAAATTATTCTGGTCGCGGCACAGGTGTCAAATATCTTGATAAAGGTGGTCGGAATGGAAAATTATGGACTGGTTATTGGTAGACCCAGAATAAATTATGTCATGCCAAACGATGATTACAGCGTGTGCCACCGGGAAGGACCTACATGTAAATAAATTTAAGCATTGATAATTCCCCTTGCTCATAATTGATTTACATGTAGTTGAACAGTACCGCTTCTAATTAAGTTTCAGTACAATAGAACATTATTGATTGCAATGACAACAGCCTCAACAATCCATGCATTAGAGAACCTAGATAAAATATTCAATTATTTATATTTCTGCGCAATGTTGTACACTACAATACATGTAATCTATCATGTTAAAAACTCCCCTCCCCCTCCCACACACACAAACAAAGTACCAGTTAAAGGGCAGATATATAGAAAGTACTTACAAAATTTGCTGATTCAAATATCTGATTTTTATAAATTAATTCTTGCGTGGAGATTATTGCGCAGAGATTATTGTAACCATAGAAATAGAACCCGGAGAACGCTGAGCTCGACCGTCCTCTGTGTCGTCTGTGGACGCGGCGTATCGATACCTCGCGACACGCGTGTATGGCAAAATGATCATCACGTGACACGCGTGTATGGCAAAAATGGCAACGCACATAGACCGTAATAAATTATGCTATTTTGCCATACACGCGTAAAATAAATGGCGTACGCGCGTCCATAAAAATGGTCTCACAACGAAATCGCACGCACAATGACGCACTCAGCGTTCTCCGGGTTCTATTTCTAGGATTGTAACACAGTCAACAACAGAATGTCAATGGAGGTTTAATTGAAGCATTTCCAATTGGCATTTTTTTTTTTTCCCCCAATGATTGGGCCTACATAAGTATGTACCACTATCAGACCTACATTGTGAAATTTTACCTTTAAAAACCCCTCTTTGTACGTCCTTCCGCTGTCAAGTCTGTTTGACTTTGTACCATTGATGATAATGAGAATTTATTATTTCCATTAGGGACATACATGTAATTAATCACACCCTTATCGGCTTCTGGTTTGTTTTTTGTGTGTGCATGATACATAAAGTCCAATCATTGATAACTTAATGCTTTGTAAAGTACAAAAACAGTAGTCTCTGAAAACTAGAATGAAATTTATGATTTTCAGATTTCTTTCATTCAAAATCATATTTTAAATGCATTGTTAAACTGTGTGGAAAGTCCTTTCGTAAATTAAGATTCTGGTCTTGTAAAATCAATTCTGGTCAAGTAAACATTTTAAGCTACAAGCCATGCATGGTCTAGTGGATTTGTCCACAAGTGTAACTTCAAGCCCTGCATACATTGTACACGAATTTATAGTTCAGTTCCTAATAGTAATAGTGAATGTACATGTACATTGTACATTTAGCCTTTTTAATACGGCGAACACCATAGGAGTACACTGTTTAGTTTTGTAGACAGATTCACTGAAACCAAACAGTTAAAAGGCGTCCACCATCTAAAAATGGCTTATTCTGTTTTTTCCCACAATTTTTTTAAAAATCCATTAAAAGTTTTAGTTAGATGTGCTATTTTTCACACTCCTGCGACAAGGTTAAGATGCAAAGGAGTGACCAATGCAGACCCAAGGCCAGTGCTTTTAGTGTTCGACCAGTAAACTCTCGACTGGACAAGCCCGGTGGTCAAGTGTTTTTTTCAAATTCTTTCAATACATGTAAATCATTGTGAAATGAAAAATGTCAACGAATCTGATATCTTTCAATTCTGTTGGGTATTGAAGTACACTTACAGCAAGAGCCTAGGCTCTCCTCTTAGTGTTTGCTCAAATCATTTTGATTATATGGTCTTGTAAAAACAGTTGGGTACAAAAAGTACATACAGATGTTGAGCTATGTACAAGGCCCTGCGCTGCAGTCTTGTGGATTTCCTCCCCAAATTCGAGCCCTGGTGCCATTGCACTCTAGCACTCCTTAAAAGTGATGGTCTAATTTAGAAAACAGTATGTTATGAAAGAAACCTAAAAATTTGCCCTCATTCTACATGTCAATCTTCATAGAACAGGTTTTACATTCATTGCAGGATAATCCAGCATTTCTATAATCTTTGCGTACCATGTTCTATGTAAGAGAGTGCATAGCATAGCACCAAGGTTTTAGCCAGGATTTGGTAAAAGGGTGTCCAAATCTGCTGGAAATTTAAAAACTGGGTGTCCAAATTGTTCACTTACAATACATTTACATGTAAATGACAGATGAAACAGGGTGTCCAAATTTAAAACAGGGTGTCCAAAAGACACCCAGGCACCCCTCTGGCTAACACTATGCATAGCACCCATTGCCCAACTTTGTGTTGGCATGGTAGGCAAAGGGCTTTTGAGTGCGCACTGTTGTTATTATCGACAATAAGACATTTACAAACACTCTGTACTGATTCAGGTGGCTGTGATAATTGTGTTGCCTGTAATAAGTTAGGAGGATCTTCGCTTGACTGTCCTTCAATGAATATGAAGGGATAAGGTGAGGAGGCGGGGCCTTCCAGGGCCAACTAATGCAGTCATTTATGCTGGCTTTGTCCCCAACATAACCTGTGCTGCCCTTTAGTTGTACGAAGTGTTAACAACAAATCGTAATAAACCTATTACTTGTGTGCATTCAGGAACAGACAAAAAATGTGAGGGGAGTTTGGGAAGTACAGTGCGAATGTACTCTACACAAGAAAGGACTGGGAGGACCTCAACATGTAAAGGGGACCACTGAGCCATGGTCTGTACTTTTAGAATTGGGAAGTCTACTTTGCTGCATGCTTTAACGTACATGTAAATCACACTTTGAAAATTGTACAACAGAAATCAAATCTTAATGGGAAAGTACAGTGTACCGTCTCAATGATTTTTGGAATTTGAGTGCATGTAAATTAATTCCCACCATCAAGTTTATGAATACATTGCATACCAAACCTGAGAAAATTTCATCCATTCAGTCTGTGAAAACAACAACAATTGCGAAAAAACACACTGATCTGTCAAGGAATTCATATGGTTACAGAACATGTGCATTAGGATTATTTTAATTTTGATTACATTATAAAATACATGTATTATCCTAGTGATTTGATTGGTGGAACATGCAAAATATGAGAGTACAAACATGAGACATCTACCAAAAAAACATTGTACATGTAGTAGTATGGTTAATCTTAAAGGCACTGAACACGTTTGGTAATTACTCAAAATATATATTAGCATAAAAACTTACTTGGTAACCAGCAACGGAGAGCTGTTGATAGTATAAAACATTGTGAGAAACGACTCCCTCTGAAGTAACGTAGTTTTTGAGAAAGAGGTAACTTCTCACTAAAATAATAAAAGACTTCATGCATGAAGCCTTTTATTAGCATCTGAAGGCACACAAAATTGTGCAACAAGGGTGTTTTTTCTTTCTTTATTTTCTTACAACTTCGATGACCGATTCAGCCCAAATTTTCACAGGTTTGTTATTTTATGCATATGTTGGGATACACCGAGTGACAATACTGGTCTTTGATAATTACCAAACATGTTCAGTGCCTTTAAGTAAAGTGTGATTTCACAATACATCACTATGGCAAAGGACCATAGTTTTACCATAGTTTCAAGTTCTATAACTCTGATCAAACACACTATAGTTGAGGATGTTTGGACAAGTCTAGCCAAAAATTCCGCAACCAGCCTTTATCAAGGCTACTGGCATCCCTGGTTACTGATACCTGTTTCAATAGCACAGTGCACAGAGGACCAGAAATCAGAGAAAAAAAATGAAGATGTTGGTTAGACTAATTATTACAGCAACCACACAGACCAGATTTTATTTACTTTAATAAAAAGCTTGCCATAAAATTCTGGGTACTGTTTGTCCTTGCAATCTTCTGAGGCACACCATAACACTTAACTGTGGAATGTTATGTGGATACATGGATGTACATACCTATGATATTTACTCAGCAAATGTCGCTTGTGTTTCCAATGAACTCTTAACCAAAAATGTAAACAAACTGGCCACCACCATTTTCTTATGGTTGCGTGACATGAGGTGTTGGATCGCTTCATCGGAAAGATAAAGTTTTGACAAACTGTTTAAAATTTGGGCAAATAAAACTTCCTTGGGGCAAGTAAAATGCACTGTTTACTCGCCTGGTAGGCTACTTTTTAAAAACCTTAAAACCTTAATGTACATTCCGTCATTTTCTGGACTATGGATACAATTTAACCTAAATTAAGGGAGGTAATGTAAGGGACATACACCTGTACGTAGTCTGGACAACAAATCAATGAACTTACAATTGTACAGTATCCTGTGGAATCGTGGCTGGATCAATCGGGCTAGTTAGCCCCTTCCCACTGCAGACCACCTCCCTGCGACTTGACCGCCTATCATCCCGACCACTACCACGACCCTCACGATCGCTGCGTCGACTCAGAAGATTACACGTGCAGCTGGAGGGGCAAGCCTGCACTACCAGTGTAGAGATTACAGACACGGCCAAGGTTAGAAGACACAGGGCGCTGGCAAAGCTGAAGCTCGGCGTACGAATCCAGAAGATGGCCGTCATTTTCGAAGCACTTTTATGGCGGTTTATCCATGCACGTAACCAAGGAGAACGAAACAGATGGTTTAGTTATGGTGAAGGGCAACGGACAGCAACCGAGCGGTAATTGGCAGTGCAGGGATGCTTCACACTCGGCATCACAGTGTGTCGACTGCCTCGTCAATAACCCAGGTTATCCTCTCCATGTACTAGAGCTCAGCAGTTAAGTGTGATTGCAGCATGAATCATACTATGCTTAATCAGTTACGACGCTGGTATTTCCCCGCGCGGACTGCTGAATATTCCATGTGTACATTGGGCGAACCAAAGTGTAATGTAACTCACATTGGAGCGTTTGCTGACAACGGCTCCTATTCCTTCAAACTGTTTTCATTGTTTTACCACTCATGTTGAGCAGGCAGTCACTGTGCAGTCAACAAAGCTCGATAAAGAATTCTGAAAACTGGTGAAACTCTTCCACAAAATGTTTCCTCTGTCTTGGTGCAGCCAACCAATTCTTTATCTACAATTGGAAAACAAAAAATATTTTCAACACAATACATCTCACACTACAGGCCTAGAATTTCATCTGGATGAGAGGGCAAGGCCATTCTCATTTTCACAAGGGGCACTTCCATTGAAAAATCTTAAAGTCTATGAGAAACTTTCAAAGGGACACCAAAGCCAAGACCAGCCCTGGGCAACAGAGGTCATGGCCTCTGTGACCTCCATGTACATGTACATAGTTCCAGACCTGACACTAGGGACTTACTTTAGATTTTCTAGGTCTAGCTACAAGTATTTCGACAGGCTTAGTGTAGCAGGAGCATTATTGCCCAGCGCGATGACAGACAAAACGCACACATCATTTTACTTCCTACAAATAATATTAACGGGACATCAAAAAAAAAAGTGCTCATTTTATCTGCCCAGTACATGTACATGACACTCATATAGCACATGAACATCATCACCAATGTCAATGGGCCATTTATTTCATTTTCCTAGTATTAAACCATCTCGGCTCCCCGGGGTACGCATGCAGTTTTCTTGCACACTAAGTTAAATCAATCAAGAAAACTCTGCTCTCTAATTCACTCGGGTAACATCGTATTCTCTTGAGGATTTTTCTAAACTGTGGGGCATTTTGGCCAAATGTTTTTTATCGGAGAACACTGAATTGAAATGAGGTATCAGCATTTTTTCTACATCCAAGATGTACTTAACTGGTTTAAAAGCCCTACTGTGCAGTCTGGAGTATTCTAAATTGTTTTCTCTTTATGTTTTTTTTTTTATTAGTATACAAAAATATATATATATATTATTTTTGCGTATTGGCAAAAACGTGTGTGTATTGACATGCAATTTGTGCGCATCAGATATTCACTCCAATATTTAAAGTGGCAGTCTTTGCCATACAATGTCCACAACTACCCTATCGGACAGTTTACATTGTACAGGGTGTACATACTTTTACAGTGTACAGTCATCCTGTACACAGGCATAAATTAACTGATCATTCGAAAAGAGTACGACAATTTTAGCGAATACGTGTACATGTGTATGGTAGGCCTATAGGATTTTAAAAAAATTTGGGAGCGGATTTAAAAATAATTTTGCATATTTTTTTCTGAGACTGGCAAAAAAACCACTTGGGTAGGAAAAAATAATATGACTGCGTAAATAAGAATCAATTGTCTGTACTTGTCATTTATTCAGTGAAATACAGAATTCAGCAATCTGCACCCTTTAATCACGTTGGTTTGCTTTACTGCTCAGAAAATTGAACTGTGAATCCACGTTGACCTATGTTTTATTTTCCATCAGTTCTAAAAATAATTGGATAAGTTCAGTGTATGATTGATGGTTTGTTTTTGTCATTTCTCACCCAAATACACAACATGTACAGTGAAGTTAGAGAAAATCTCAAAATACAACCATCTCCTTCCTTCATGATACCAGGACTGGAATTGTACAGGTCATGGCCTTTGTCATAGCCTTCAAGCCCCTTCGAGAGATTTCCATGACATTCAGATTTTACGATGAAAGTTGCCTTTTTCTAAATAAAAATGGCCTTGCCTGCCTTCAGCCTTCTTTAAGATGAAATTCCTGGCCGGTGATACTTGTACAACAGCTGCAAGACATTTTTTTCCAAATGTTTTCCCAAATCATAAAGATGATATACACAGCAACAATACAATTACTAATTAGTGTACAGTCGACTGTGCATGTTACATTACAATGTTACAACAAGGCAGTTATTTATTAATTACCAAAACCCCAGCATTCAAATATTAAAACATTAGTATGTAATGAAAAATAAAGGTATAAGATAATACAAAGTTGGTGAAAAATGTTTGCTACAAAAACAATTTACTTATAAATCAGCTGATCTGTGTGAAAAAGAATCAACTTCTATTTTATTCTTCAGTCTTTTATTTTTATTTTTAAACAACCACGAAAACATGTGCAGGCAAAAGTTTGTTGAGCATTTTTACCATGTGTATACTGTACTGGTTGCACTACACACGTGATAAAAATGCTCAAAATCTTTTTTTAAATAGCACAATATTAATAAAAATAGTACACAGAAATAATTGACATTGATTATTGTACACATTGATTGTTGTAGGCAACCACAACTTCACAAGCAGAACCAACCAAGACTGTGAGTGTGACTGGGGGAGCCCTAACAAGTGAAATGCTCACTCCCAACTACTCACTCCAGTACTCTTCCTTCCTCCATGAGTACACATTATATGTCTATAAATCATACAGATCTAAAGTAAATAGCTGTCACTCCATACACTAAGCATTTATCCATACACACGAACCCATAGCAGTAGTAATTTACCTGCTTTTCTTAGTCCCTCCAGATCTCCAACACAGCAGATTCTTAAATCTGTAGCAGCACGGTCCTCTCGTCGAGTTTCGTTCACAATTTCCAATACTTTCCGACAGTAATCGTGTCATTTAAAATCGACTGTATTCACGTGATCCTCTGTCGGCATTCAACGCGACAATGTTATCCCTTCACCAGCGTGGAAGCAGACCAATAACATGAGAAAATTTAGCAAAAACTTCTGACACTAGTGTTTCTGATCGTGAGAACTACACAACAAAATAACGTTTGATTATTTTGTGAGTGTGTGCATTCGGTTCGTTCGCATGTCAGCGCGGTATAATAATCACATCAACACACGAGCTCTTCAATTAAGAATAGAGGGCGCTGTTTAAAAATAATATTATGAATCTCATCTATCCTTAGCCTTCGAGAAAGACTGCTGCGCTATGGGTCGAAACGTCAGGCCGCTAACTAATTTCTGCAAGTTGTTTAATCTTGCAAAGTTTGTGTTCATATCGTCAATACTATGCAAAACAAGGACACTCAAGAATCGTTTCTACAAGCAGCAACACCCAAAAGCTGGACACCCGTTGCACATCACACCCGTTGCACATCTTCATATCACTCCATTCCTGGCATGGTCTTACATGGCATGGACTCTCAGGAGGCACTTTGTAACCACATCATCTAGAGAGACATGCATGTTCGTCTCATCACTGAGTAGGGAGAAACTGTGGATGCCTCTAAGCTCTAAGACCAATGCATTCAACCACATCGTCTTAACTGACATCCAAAGAGGAATGGCTTACAAGTTGTCTTTGCCGTCTCCTTTTCCCCCAGATATCCCCCTTTTTATTCTGTTTCATTCACTTTTGTCTCCCTCCCCTTTTCCTACTTTTGTCTTTTGGGTTTCTAATCTCTATTGGTTGAACCAGCCGCCCCCTCCACCCCCTTCTCTATATTATACCTTTTTATTGTTCATCCCTTCAAGTTACTTTGTCTGTGTGCTTTCTGCCCACCCCTCCTCTCTCTCTTTAATTTCTTTCTAACTTTTTTATGTCTGAAGTGTTTTATGTTTAGCCTTCGAGAAAGACTAGCTTGATCCCCCCACGGGCAGTCTTATCTTTGAACTTAATACTTTGAGAAACGTAAGGTTATTATATTCGGCCAAAACTTTTAATAATCATACAGGAGTACAAGAAATTCACATACATGTATTTATGAAATATAAAACAGTTATTGTAAACCAGAAACCGAAAAATCAGGCAAACAAAACGGTTGCAGATCGATAGGCAAGAACAATTAAAAAAAGTGTTGAAATCAGACCGCAAACACATTTAAGATGGCCGGGATGAATGAAAGTCAATCTAATAAGGCCTATTAGTCTTATTGGAATGCATCCACAATCACCCAAATTGCAAAAAAAAATTGTGAAAAAATGCTTTAAAAAAATGTCAATAGTTTTTCAGCTTTAGCTTTTTTAGAACACCCCACCGCAAAAAAAGTTTATTCAATATTATAAATAGAAGTCATCCTGCTTGAAAATCATGCGGGTGTCCTGGCCTTGGGAATGGACTATGAAAAAATGGGGAAAAAGAAGGCAAACAGCCAAGCGATATTACACATTTCCAAATATCTTCAATTTGTTGGTCTTCGTTTACATTCCTAATTATATTTAGCCTGCTAAAAATAAAACAAACCAAACACAACCGTTTGTTTATAAAACGAGTCAAGAAAAAATGACCATGGAAATTAGCATGGTACCCAAGTTTTTCCTCTGCTGTTTTGGGGGTTTAAGTGTTATGGGGACCAGACTGTTTAAATACCACGTATGCTTTGTACAAGTTCGCGCCATCTTAATTGTGGGAAGTCGCTGCGACGAAAGGGTGGAACGTTGATTTTGTGACAGGAGCGGAGAGAAGGAGGGCACCCTGGGGTCCGTGTTCTTGGATAAACAACTGCTGTGTAGAGGTGAATTTATTGTTTTTCTTGCGAACCATTTTTCAGTAATGTGTACAATTAAAAAAGTTGATTAATCTACAATTACAAAAGCTCTCATGGCTAATAACAATCTGACTTCTGAGACTGTTTACTGTAGTCCGATCCGAGTTACTCGGACCTAGCCCCATGGATGCCCAGGCAGGCCATATAATTAAATAGGGCAAATTCGTGGATTGGTCCCATGGAGGAAGGAAGCTCAGACCAAGCTCGGACCTCAGCTCGGACTAGTAGTATCAGTCTAGTTACTAAAGTTTGGTGTATTTTTACCTCCATGATGATGATCATGTCCTGACTGTGTTCCGTCCCAACTTGACAATCGTCCCAACTATAGTTGGGACTGGTCCCAACTTGAGTGTTCAAGTTGGGGCGTCCCAACTGTAGTTGGGATCGCCTACTAGAACTCAACGGGATAGCCTCCGCGAAAACGATGCAGTGATCGACCGTGGGGACTGTGACATGCGGTCGGAGAGTGAGGCAGGGAGCTCCCACTGCCGTGATAAGCGTATGGGTGGGAAGAGCGGTCTAAATTGTTTGGTGCTGGCACTGAATATTCTAAACTAAATGAAGTCAGCACTAAATTATTTAAAGTGCTGATTTCAGTCTTGTCACGCACTTCACACACACTTCGGCAGCAAACAGCTGTTCAATGTATGCCGATGCTGGCTCCACTGGTACCCTGAACTATCCCAACTACAGTTGGGACGCCCCAACTTGAACACTCAAGTTGGGACCAGTCCCAACTATAGTTGGTGCGATTGTCAAGTTGGGGCGGAACACTAGGATGATATGGTAAAAATTTGAAATTGATGTCGGAGCTAGCCGGTTTGCATTTATTTGATACAATAGAACTTACAATCATGTTTATTAATAAATATTAATTAACCCTCCTACTGATACACCATTCAAAACCATTCAAAATTCACTAACGTTTACAACCCAATTGTTTTTGTACACACATGGCAGTACCATTTGACCTGTATTGATGATAAGCTGTGTCACCATTCACAACCATTCAAATGGTTTTGAGTGGTGGATACACTGCACTGTGGTATGCCCCCAAGGCTAAATGGTTTTGAATGGTGAATGTACTGCACAGTGTTTATCAGTTCAGAGGAAAACACTGGCACTGTGTTTACAAAAACATTGTAACCCTAATTGAGTTCAGCTGACCTGCCATTCAAAACAATGCACTCAAAATCACCACTCCACCATTCCACCACTTGAAAGTATCCATACTGGGCTATAGATAAGCTGACATACCATTTGAAACCATTCAGGGGGTCTACTCTATACACAGTTAGCTCACCACTCAAAACCATTCAACCAAATGGTTTTGAATGGTCAGTAAACTCAATAACAAATTGTGTTGGCAGTAGGAGGGTTAATTAATGCTCTAGTATTAGTAATTTATTTGTTGAAATGATAACTTGGGATACATACATGACGTACGTAGTCATACATGATAGACATTGCCATACTTAATGATGTGCAGACGAATCCTAGACAGTTTGGAGGATGGAATCAATCTTATTCCATCCAGGCTGATGGGGAAAGTGTGGGATAATACTGTCTCATGTATCGCTCGAAATTAATTAAAACGCAGAAGTTTCACATTACAAGTTATAATGTTATTGTATTAAATATTCATCTTGACGTTTCACAATATCAATGAAAGCATCAAAGTGAACTGATTTTCCATTTATTAAAAAGTGGAATAATTTACATTGTAAATGAAATTCTGGTTACACCCAGGTACACAAAAGGGGGTAAAAGGCTGGACCCTTCTAAAGTCTAACTAACCCCCCCTGGATTGAGAACAGACAGTGCCCAGTCATGAAGATTTTCCTGCTGAAAGTACTGCTGCTCCTCCTGTTCCTCGTCCTGCTGTTCCTGATCCTGCGGGTTCTTGAGGGAGTTGCTTGGTATGAGACAGGGCTGGTGATTTCACAGATTGTTGATCCGCTCTCCCTGAGTGTACGGAAGCTCAAGGTGCTTCTTGATGGCCGAGGGATAAGTTATGGTGGGGTCGTTGAGAAGCAAGAGTTGACCTCGCTTTTGCAGGCATCAGGTGAGATTGTCAGGCTTCTTGACTCTCTCCCTCTTCAAAGCAATGTAACTAAAGTTGAGGTTAGAAGGGAAAGTTCTGGTTCTGGTAGCTTGGTATAATTGGAGTCTTATACAGCCCGTGCATCCAATAAGGTGCTCAATGTACTGGAACAAGGATAAACACTTTTTTGATGACAGGTTTTGAAGTTTATGAACTAGGAGACCTATTTATGTAGCACCTTATAAGGGTTTGCTAGGTGGTGCGGGGCATTCAGCAGCCACTGCCAGAAACACTGAGGCAAACCCCATCTCTTAGTGATAAGTGTAAAGAGGGTTCTTGTACATGTACATTGTGTACATGCATTGCACAAGTCCCGGGACCTGCGGCTTTACATCCCATTCGACGGACGAAGCAATAATAGTTTTAGTGTCTTGTTCAAGGACATGAGTGTCAAGACTGGGACTTGAACCCACACTCTGCTGATCAGAAACACCAGAGCTTGAGTCCGGTTGCGCTAGACAGCTCGGCCACGATACACCACATCAGTCTGGTTTGACTCTTTCGTTTAATGGGGCACAACAAATTTGTTTGAAATTTTTCAGTTTATGCTTTGGAAAACTTGGGAGATTGCCCAAAATCTATTCCAGAAACTTTCCAGATAGGCCTACCAATTTTTCAAATCGTGGAACACATCAATTTAATACATTGTAAATAGAAGGAAGTCCCTGAAAAAAATGTTAAGTTGAAAAATAAATTGACACTGGGGAAAAGTCTGGTCATTAAATTTAGTAAACCACTGGAGATATATTGACAAAAATGTAAATATTAATTTGTTTGCCATCTTCTTACGTTTGATGTTGAGGTGATGTAATGGAAGGCGAACTCCTCCTGTTGGAACGAGAAGAGGCGGAGGAAGAGCGGAGTACCAGCTTCAGCAGTGGTCCCCACTTCTACGAGGAGGTAGAGGACAAGAAGGACAGCATCTGGCTGATTCAGGTAGGAAAACATTAAAGAAATGGAACTAGGAAGAACGCTTGTTGTCCTGCTGTGGACGTAATGTGCAAATAGCATGTGACTGTGTATGCAAAAAATGATATTGGATTGAACAAAGAAAAATTGACTAGAGCGGGTCTTGACCCTGCGACCTCCAGAGTAACGCGCCGGTGCTCTACCAACTGAGCTATCTAGCCCTAATGTTGTCGGTCTCTCTATTTTTGTCAATATCTTTTTTCGGAGGTTGTTCCAGCACTACAAGCACAGTGCATCAGAACTTTTACACAACAATATGCTTGTTTAGGGGCCATTAATTCGCTAATTCACAGGGCCGGTCTTTATCCCTCCTACTGTTCGCAACATTTTCAAGTGAGTTGACCAACCATTTGAAACCATTCAACTGCCAAAGTTGTGTATGGTGGCACAACTGCACAGAACTAACTGTGTACTGTGTACATGCATTCCCTCATGGTATCATATTGCAAGGCTGGCATAGCTTATCTATCATTCAAAACCACAGTGAATGGTATTGAATGGTCAGACAGCAAGAGGGTTAAATCACCCGCAGTTGATCAGTCCTTGACCAATCAGAGTGCACAAACTCTCTGAGGTATTTATATGAAATAACAAATTCATGGAAATAGCAAATTTGTAATGTGACATAATGGATTATTTCTATGTTGTTGACAATACACTAACTTCATATGGCACAAATAGGCTTTCATAGTTAACACTTAAAATATTGTAAACAAATTTGTTGGTTGAAATGCAATTTTCCTCTTTTGTCACTTTAATGTAGGTCATTCCCAGAGGTAATTTCCCTCTGCTAGAAAAAGAAACTTGGAAGACTGTCATCAAGAAAGTTTCTCATTTTGGAATCCGGACTGGAACCTTTGACTGTTCTCATGACAACAGGTAGGTTGTGTTTTGGCGTCTCTTCTGTTTGTCTAAGTGCATTTGGGTTTCTGTCTTTGATTGCCGTTTTCCTGTACCCCTATATCGGGTTTGCAGCTACTTAACTGTTCAACTGATTTTCATTTTTAAGGGGGGGCCCCAAGGTCAAGATCAGTGTCTTACCTCAATATTTCCGTCTGAAGTACTGGTAGAGACTAGAGAATAATTATTTGCCAATTTCTTTCAGATTCTGCTGGCAGAAAGGATGGACCCAGCCCATACTCATTCTGGCTACACCGGAAGGACTGAATCAGAAAGACACTGTCATCATGGCAACCTATCCCTCGTCCAATCTCAAGGCTTCAAAAGTCCTCAACTGGGTCAACAGTAGACTGGCCAAGACAGTCAACACAGTAGATGAAGGCCAATTGGTTAAGGAATGGCTCAAAACGTCAGATGGCAAACCATCAAAACCCCCGATTAAGTTCATCCTTTTATCTGAAGAAGAAGATGCTGAAGCTCCGTTGTTTTTCTCGGCCATCAGTTTAAAGTATTCGGGGCGAGTCAGGTTCCGACAGACATTCATCGGTGACCGAACACAGAAACTGCTATCAGAAAACTTCAAAATTGAAACTAAATCCTCGCGTTATCTTGTTGGTACTCCCGAGGGGTTCATTTTGTACGGAATGGACGACGGGGAATACCTGAACCATCGCTCTATGGACGTCTACTTACGAACCCTCTACCCACAAGCCAATGATTTCTTCATGCTGTCTTTTGTGATCGGAAACATGCTTTGTATCTTGGAGATTGCCGTGAGCGGAGATGACGTCCTAGCCAAGCGGGTCTGTCATTTTCTGTGGGTGTTGGCAAAGTACAATGCCATCCTGATAATGGTATGGTTACCTCTACTCGCCCTTACTCAAGTTCCTTTCCTGGATCCAGCTTTTCAGTTCTGCCACAAGATTCTTAGACTGTTGAGCCAGACTGGCATGGCCTCCCAAATACGGTGCATGTGGATCATGCATAGTTACCACAGCAGTCTAGTCATAGCATCATTTCTCTCTTTCTGTGCGGTGATTGGCTATTGTCAAAGTCGACTCGCCAGCGGGGAGAGTGAGACTCAAGAAGGAACGTCCAGTACCGAGTGGCTTCAAAGCACGATGGGCTATTATTACAGTATGTTGGTGCGTCCGCGCCCAGGTTACACTCCCGTCATACTAAACAACGCCCATGTTGAGGCGGGTGTGCCTTGGAATCCCATCAGCCCACTTGGGTTCCCGAATCTGTTCCTGCTAGCAGACAGGTCGCAGGATTACGTGAAGGAACTTCCAACTTGGTACTACCAGCAAGAAAACAAAGACGAGCCGTCGATGAAGAGCTTTTTCAGAAACAGCTCTTGCTGGCACGCCTGCTCCCCCGACGACAAAGACAAACGCCATCGGGAAAACTGTCAACTTTTGGGGGAGTATTTTATGGAACGAGACAAACATTTAAAAGAGTTTAAAGCGGTTGAGAAGTATACAAAACGAGGGAAAAAACATTCTTGTAAAAAGTGGCTTCCTAGGTTTAAAGACAACACTCGGAGAGGGGAGCCTTTCTTAGTCACCGATGACCACAAAATATCTGATTCTTGTAAAGAGGGGGCTGTCTTAAATCTACCGCCAGAAAATCTTGGTAGTACATCTTTAGATGTGAATAAAACTTTTTTGAAGGATGTCCCGACTGAATTTGAGAACTCTAGCTGTAAAGAAAATCCGCCCGGTAACGGACAGGATAGAGTTACCATTTCGGTTGAAAAACCTAATGAGTACGCCAACATGAAACCAATATGTGATTGTGGGTTGCTTGACCTTCAAGCCAACACAGTTGACCGTGGCCTCGGTGTCGAGGCGACTCTTGACCCCTGGCCAGAGGGCATGATGAAGAGTTCAGAGTGTTCCATTTGTCTTGAGCCGTATATGCAAGGCGTGGAGCTCTGTGGCTTACCCTGTGGCCATGCGTTTCACCAGCGCTGCGTCACATTGTGGCTGACGAGTAATCGTAACCACTGCTGTCCAAATTGCCGATGGCCGGCTTTTAAAACTAAAGGCTCCAAATTGTCCAAACACAAAGAGTAGACTTCAAAGGCTTTAAAGGAAAGTTTACCACATGGTCTATTTTTAGCTTGGTTTGCAATCAGCAATTGGTACTGTTTCATAGTGGTGCCTGTACCCTTCGCTCGAAAGCCCCAGCACCTGAATCAAAGACGCTGGGATTGGCCGACGTACAGAAACAAACCTAAGATGAAAAGAGAGCCGTTGAGACGGGCGTTATGGTATAAATCTTGTGCAAATCCAGTATTATTCTGATACACATGCTCATTGGAACATTTACCCTGACCTAATGACCTCTTCTTCCTGCTTATGAGACATTTGACCTCTATCAATAATAATGTAGCTCTATGGTGTAAATTGATGACATATCTTTGTTGTCATTCTTTGCCTTGTACTAAAAAAATGGGGCTCGATCGCAACATGGATAATTTACTGGAATACTAGTTTTATTCTTCTTGCACCTTTTGGTTTTATAAGGAGAGGGCTGGCTATCTAATCGTTTACATTATCATATCATGTGTGAACGTGTTGTGAATTTGCCATATGGATTGTGCACATTGCGCTGATTAGCAGTACAATCAGTCCCATCATACATCACTACATCCTGAACAAGAATTCACAAGCTCATCAGCCAATCCCAGCGGTCTTGAATGAGACCGGTGGAGGGGGGGGGGGGTCCTGAGTAAACCTGTACCAATGCTCATTCACCAATGAAATTACAGCTTCACAGTTTCCAAAGCTGCTAAATTTTGTCTGGACAAAACTATTTGCTTTGCAAATTCATGGCATGTGTGCATGTGCAAATAATTTTGCCAATAAATCAGCATTAACGTTGACAAAAAAACAATCTATGGACCCTACCTTTAAATGTGTGAGTGAAAAACAAACCACCTTACAATAATGCATGTAAACTAGATGTAATTATGGTTACACTTTTTTTTTAGAACTGTTTAGTTCCATGTTAGAGGAGTGCTTTGTGTGAATTACTTACTAACAATGCCGATTAATGCAAAGGTTTTTATTTGTGTTATCTAAGGTGCACTGTCGGTTTGTGTTCGTTTATCAGAATCAAGAAATTGATTAAGAGTTGAAAAAAAAATGTAAGACAGAGGGACTGTTTGTCCAAGTAGGGAGAAATTGTGGATATGGTCTCTCCGAAGAAGGAAATGATTAACAACTTTTTGTCTTTGCCTCCTCCTCTTTCCAAAGATGTCCCCCCTTTTGTCTCATGGGGAGAGGGCAAAGACATAATGTTTTGTTTGGTGGGGTGGAGCTTTAAAAAAAACATTTTCAAGACAAAGGGCCTAAATAGTATGTAATGTTAACCAATGTTAATGTACTGAACCGTACATTTATACATTTTTAAAACTACAGTGCACTTCCAGGTTATGCTCAAAATATGTTGTAAATGCCAATAGATTGTGCAAGTCCTGCGCATATTCAAACATTTTTTGGACCACTTTGGTCCCCTGCACATTGCTTTATAACGTGTGAAGGAAACAAACTCACGCACTTTAACGGGTCCAGGCCTGAACAGGTCCAAATGTTCGAATAGGCGTGAGACTTGCACAGTCTATACCAAACCAATTTGTTCTTCAATCTCATTTGGGGGATCCAGTTGGAGTGGGGGTTACGCAACTGTACATAAACATGCAGTTGAGTAGAGAATAATACATGTAGGTGCAGTGGACTTTGTGAAAAAACACTTGCATGTTTTGAAAAAGGAAAAAAACCCGATTGTAAGATTTTATGGGAGAAAAAATGCAGAATGTAATCATTTACATACATTTATAGGTATAATAACATTACAATGTAGGTACATGGTGACAATGTTGTGGAGGGAATCGAATAAAGAAAACTGTGAAAGCAATTTTGTTGTAAAACTTTATTCTGTGTAACTCATTGTAGTCGAGGTACACTTGAAGTGTCTTATTAACAACATTTGTTTACAAATGAAATTCTCTAAGTTTGAATGAAATTTTTTAAATGACAAACTTGAAGATCCTTGTTATTTGATTGCAGGTTAGTCGCACGGTATTTCATTTAAAATCAAAACATTTCACATAGCCTTTGTTGAAAACAAGAAAACAATTCTAACCAAGACTACATTTTTCAACAAAATCAAATCTTTGATTTGAAACCCCTTTTGATCATAACTTATAAGAAATTGAAATTAACGATCTTTTAGCACTGAATCGACAAATTGTTATTTGTGCCTACATCATATTCCCTCAGTCGAGCAAAGAGGGTATAAAAGGACTTGGGGAGGGTCAAGTATTAATGGAATGCTCCATGTTTCAGCTAACAAAAATATTCTCCCCATTGCTCTAACTTGTACACCATTTTCTCATGTAAAACTGCCGTCTAACATGGTAAAAAACTTTTGAGTCCCTTCGAGAAGACAAAAATCAGCAAGCTGTCTCAGTTACATGTTGCCTTTCATCTGCCATCTCTCCTTGGCTTCAAAACCCCAGTTCAGTTTCTTCTTCTTCCTCTTTGATTTTCTCTTGGTTTCTTCACCCTGCGTAAGAAAAATAATTAAGGAAGGAATTTGTATAAGAAATGTTTAATGAAAGTGTCTTCAGGGTCTCTATAATGCAACTTGCAAAGACTCGATCCCATTTTCTGAAAAAAGTTTTCAAGAATGGTTCAATGTAAGAATTAAGTTTATATACCTAACCATAGACATAGGATATCAGCGTGACAAACCCCAGATGCCTATGTGGTTGATTGAGTGAGTACTAAAAATAAACAATTTTATCAATAAATGATCAAATGCATTATACTTGGCATGTTACTCCCCTGTAGTTTGTGCTGGTGTGATAGGGGATTTTGTTCCCCGGTGTGTGTGCCCCCAATATGGTAAAATAACATGGGCAAATGAAGTTGATTTAATAGAGGGCGCTATCAGACGAAACTTCTGCACAATTCACCATGTGGAGGACAGAATCTCCTGCCAGACCAGCAGTCACCTCCCATGACTCATAGTGAGACTGATTTTCCAGTCTAGTTTTTCCCTCCAACATATTAACAGAACTGTTCTGTGTTATGTACGTTCATTTTTACTGTGCAGTCTTGGATTTTGAAGCTATTTACATGTAGCTGAGGGATCCAGCATCACTGGAAAGCAACCAATCAGCTTAAGGCTTACTTAAGTGTCTGTTATTGATTGGTTAACAAGGTTAACCACTAAGGATTTGTTTTTACAACTTTCAACCAATGAGAGCTGAAGAAGTAGATTGTTTTGCGGGATCAAAGTTTCTGTCACTTAAACACAGCTTGTGTTAGCAATAACTTTTCAAGCTGGATGTAGCAAAAACAATTGACTATAGCAAACTTCAACCGGATTAACGTGCCGGCGCTCTTCCTAATGAGCTATTTAGCCCAAATGCTGGCGGTCTCCTTATTTTGTCAATATCTTTTAAGCTTTATAAATGTTGGTATTATTATTACTAAAATCTCTTTGTTCAGGGGTGCCAGTCAGAAGCCATTCAATCTGTTACTGCCGTATGGCCAAGGGATCACACCTAAGTTGATAATACAACCTGGAAAGCAGCAGCAGAGGGATCAGCGCCGGTCACAGGTTCCCGAGTCCTGCTCTAGTCAATTTTTCCTTAGTTCAACCCCAAAATATTTCAAATGTACCCAGTCAGTTTCCCTTGTGGTTCATTACTTGAAAAATAAGGCATGGTACGACAAATGCATCTGTGTCTGACAAATCGACTGACAAACAGGATTATCAGGAGTGAGGATTAGGAAGTCTTTGGAAATCTAAAACCAACCTCCTTCCATTTCAGATAGTCCCTTGCATCTGCTGACTTGGCTATTTTACAAGCAAGGTCCCGTTTGGCCAACTGGTCACTCAGTTCTTCTGCTTCTTCAAACTTGCCTTCCTTCACAGCTTGATCAACCTCTTTTTCCAAACCACTCTATAAAAGAAAGGAGAACAAAACCCAGATTCCGGTTTCAACTGTTGTAAAAAATGATGACATAAAGGATCCATTATTTAGAATAGTAAAAGAGAGAGTGTGAAATCGTGCTTCAAGTCACATGCATGACATGTATTTGAGCATTGGCCCCCTTAGAGCAATGTTCGTGCACGCACCTAAGTCTCCTAAAATTGTTTGAATATGCATGACCTTGAGAGGTTTTATGCAAATTGAGTTATGCAAATTCGTTGCAGTAATCTGAGGTTGGGGTTTTGAAAAGACCCATATGAAGGCGTTTCCATTTGTTTTGTTTTTGGCATTCAATTCAAATATTTTCCCACTACACATAAATAGTGGAGTGGAGGCATAAATTCAAAAAGCGGGGATTGTGGTGGATATACCTCGAAAAACAAAACAACAGTAAAACAGAATGAGAACAAAACACCATACAACAAAAATAAATAATACACCGACAAAACTATATGTAAACATTGGAATATGCTTAAGTGGTGAGTCATGGTCAAGTGGTCAAGCGCACTGGCCTTAAGCTCTGGTGTTTCTGATCAAAATAGTGTGGGTTTGAGTCCAGGTCTTGACACTTGCGTCCTTAAAAGCAGGGCCAAATTTCATAGAGCTGCTTAAGAAGAAAATATTGCTTAAAAAGATTTATGCTGAGCAACACTAAGTAGGATACCAGTCACAGATGCTGCATGTGAAATGGTGTTTTAGCTGGTAACGTTTTTCTGGTAAGCATTATTTTGTTGTGCTTAGCTACTTTTTTTGCTTAATAAAATTGGACCCAGGACACTTGACTATCATTGCCTCATCATTTGGACGTGTGTTGAGTAATGCACAGAAATGAACTGAGATTTGCCCTGGTGTTACTGGCATAAGTTGGCTGCAAATTGCACTGCATCACCTTACAAAATCCTTACAAGGTTTAATATGGGTCTCCTAATTACAAAAACTTAGCCTGTCTTAAACATGATGAACACTTTGAATTCTGTGGCAAGGGTGCTATTCAATCAACCGGTAGGCTACTATTATTACTGAAATTATATTTTGTAAAAGAAAATGGGAAACTAGGATTCTGAGGAAAACATAATTGAATGTTGTAGGGGCCACTGAGGGTAGTCAGTGTACAACTAGAAAGAACTTGGAGTTTGTTTTGTATGTAAATCAACGCTGGAAGGGCACAAATAGTCAGCCCCTTTTTGGTTAACCAGGAACAGTATTCATTACTGCCATTGGACACAAGGAACATGACAAATATAAAGGTGACCTCACCTTGTTTGGATTGTACTGGCCATGGTCTATCCCCTGCTGTACATGCTCGTTGACGTGGAGATATTTTTTGAGGGTGTTCCAATGCTCCTGTTGCTCCTGGCTAGGGGCACTCGCCTCACCTTGAATAAATAGATTTAAAAAATTACAACTTGCTTACAAAAATAGCGATCTTGGGCATTCGGATATATATAGATACAATTGCATCGCTCAACTCATATCATTTGACCAAAATTCTCACCAGGATTTTTCAAAACTCGGGGCTTTCTGGACCAAAAATTTGAAGTTTGACCTAAGCACGCTAATTTGAAACAACATCCTTAGAATTGTTGTTTTACATCGTTTTTATCTTTGGTTTTAAAAGCCCTACTGTGTATTCTGGAGCAATTTTATCTTTATGTTTTTTATTTTTTTAAATTTGTTATTTTTTGCCCATCAGCAGCAATTTGCACTTAAGGGCCTGCCAATCGGCCGATGCACTAGCTTACAAGTAGATTGGGGAGAACCCTGTTTGACCCCCACCCCCAATCCCACATGATTTTCAAGCACAGGTCATAAATACATATCCTCCTGCTCGATGCTGATACAGATAATAAAATGTGTCAGGAAAAATCTTTACTTTTACTCAGAGAATCGACACCCTCGTTGCTTTTTGATGAAGAACATTCTTCATCTGTCTTTTTCAGGTTGCTCGGTGATGAGCCAGATGGGTAGGATATAGAAGCATCTTTTTGATCTGAGCAAAAAAAAGGAAAATTAAAACGGTTTTAGACTTAAATAATGGTTCAAATTTACAGTAAACACAATTTGTTTACTGTCTATTCTACATGTATTATACAAGCAGAGAAGATTGTATACAGGTATCTTCCGGTCTACAGGCAAAGTAGAAACCTGTGCATGTTCAAAAATTGTTTGCATAAGTTTTGAACTTGCCTGCACAAGCTTTGAACTTGGCTGTACAAGCTTTGAACTTGCCTGCACAAGCTTTGAACTTGCCTGCACAAGTTTTGAACTTGCCTGCACAAGTTTTGAACTTGCCTGCACAAATTTTGAACTTGCCTGGGCAAGTTTTGAACTTGCCTGCACAAGTTTTGAACTTGCCTGGGCAAGTTTTGAACTTGCCTTCACAAGTTTTGAACTTGCCCGCACAAGCTTTGAACTTGGCTGCGCAAATTTTGAACTTGCCTGCACAAGTTTTGAACTTGCCTTTGCCTGGGCAAGTTTTGAACTTGCCTTCACAAGTTTTGAACTTGCCCGCACAAGCTTTGAACTTGGCTGCGCAAATTTTGAACTTGCCTGCACAAGTTTTGAACTTGCCTGCACAAGCTTTGAACTTGCCTGCACAAGTTTTGAACTTGCCTGCACAAGTTTTGAACTTACCTGGGCAAGTTTTGAGCTTGCCCGCACATGTTTTTAACTTGCCTAGTTAATATTTACACTTTGCATGGGGTGCTACTTTGCGCTCAACAGCTCTACCCTTTTTTTACCCAAATGTTTTTTTTGAAGATGACTGGAAATGGGGGAGGTAGAATTGAGGAAAGGAAGAACTTACAAGGAAGACTATTTTGTCATGTTTGTCATTTCTAGTTGCAATAATCATAACCCTTGCACCTTGACCTTCCAGAGTTCCAGACGATCTTAGACCAAAGGGTTACGATTATCGAAACTATGTGATTACCTGAGTGTTTACTTCTTTGCTTTTTGGTTCCATGTCTCGTATTAGCCTTCGACTCAGAAGATTCCGTTCTACGTCTCTTCAGCTTGCTGAAAGTCTGCGGAAATAAAGAACAAAATGTTGTCTTAATTTACGATTTTATATACATGATCCCTTGTGTTTGATGGTAAAAAGCCAAATCTTGTTCAAGATTAATACTATAGGGCCTTACTATGATTGGGGGCCTACACACATGAAGGGCGTCCCAAAGCGCTCATGATATTTTCTACAGGTATGCCGAGCTATGTTTGTAATTATAAGACCCATTTTAATACATGCAGCAACTTGTAATGACAGTCTACAAGTATCCCAGGTTGGACTCCTCCAATGAATACAACGTGTCAGTGTAGTGCAACAGACACTGACGTCCTGTAGTACTAGGGCTAGACATTAAGGTGCTGTGGCGCAAACTTAAATGCACTCAACCATTGCATGAATAACCATGCCAGAAACAACGCAGAGCGAACCCCTTTTCTTAAAACATTAAGAGTAGGCCTACTGGGTTCTTTTACATGCATATTGCACAACACAGGGAACCAACAGCCGGCTTTATGCCTCATCCAACAAAGGCAAAGGATGACGCAATAAAGAAAGTAAACTGTCTTGCTAATAAAAGAAACAACCGTGTCCCTGGCAGAGTTCGAACCCACACTCTGCTGATCAGAAACGCCCGCAGAGCTCAAACCCAGCCAGTGCGCCCATTCAACCATAATTATTTTGTTTTTGTTCATTACTAATTTCTGTTAGAGAAAATGAAACAAATATAATTAATTAATAACAACCATTTTTCAAACTCAAACTTTTTCATTATAAGTGATAAATCATACTCGTCATACTCAGTCATACTCATAGTATAGTTTGACTTGACTCTTGAGTTTGAAAAAATTGAAGAAAAAACTGTTGTAGCTTGGAAGGAAAATTAGTTTTTGCATTTTTAAGAGAAAGGAACGACAAGAACTCTGAACTCAACTCCTCTGTGTTTACCAATTAATTATCTTGCTCCATACAGTTGGAAAATACAAAATTAAATGAACGAAAACAAAAATAATTGATTGTGTTTTCATTACACACCTGCCAATGTTGTTGAGCTACACCTCTTGGTGGCGCTGTTTCACTGTTGTCAACAAACGGTGTGTTTGAAGCTTCGCATAGCTCACGGTGGTCGTCACTGTCGTCCTTGAAATCTCCTGATTTTACCTCCTCAGTTTCACTGTCACTCGACAAATCATCGAAATCTGGAACTGCAGACCACATGGATGTTATTTAGATATTTCTCAATTCTGTAAGGTGAGTCAAAGATCTTCAAAACTTACATTTTCCCACGAAGTTTCAGTCACGGCTCTGTGTGTGTATTTTGTTAAAATAGGACAGGGGTCATCACCTGTCAAGTCATGAATATTCATAATTGTTCAGAATTGGACCAATCACACTTCGTCCTTGCCGGTGAGTGAAACCAAGTGTGTGTATCAATTAATTATCGTTTTAGACAACACCTGTTGTTTTTTGTTTTCTAGACGTGACAGACATGTAATTGATTGAGTAGTATGAAAATATGCGATGCTAACTACCTTTTCCAATCGTTAATAGCAATAACATATCATATCTGCGCGTGGAAGAAGACTAGAGTAGGCCTTGATTGAATGACAATGGAATGTAAATAAGTTTATATAATCATAATGTCATGAAGAAATTTATAATGAAAGGGGTTGTCGAATGGTCAGGTTTTGCTTTATTCCTGAGTGAGCAATGTTATCTGGGGGAATTTACCTAAATTATTAAGTCTACTCATGGAGCTATTTAATAGCTCCATGGATGGTCTAGACGTCATAACAATACTACATAGACACGTGGTTTAGAGACTTGTACTTTTTCCCAACTGTCATATATTGAGCACTCTATATAATTTGAAAAATGAGTTTATTACAAAACTGAATTTGCCCTTTGTAAAAGGGTCTCATTTGTCAGTTGAACTGGGTGTTAAAAAACATCTGCCATATATGACAGTCCGGAATAATTGGGTGTGTACACGTTACTTCTAGAAACTATAAGGCTCCCCCGTGAGCCTTATAGGAGTCTTACATTTTGGGCCTCCGTAACGCTATAGGATACATTTTCAAAATTGTTGTTGATAGGTGAACATTTTATGGTCGTTAGCCAGCAATAACTTCAATGCTTGTGAGGCCTTTTTGTTGAGTTACATGCAAAAACATCTTCAAAAAATGAAATTTACCATGCAATATTCGCGGTTGTTTTGCTCTTCATCACGGCACACAGGCGTCGTTCGCGCATTGCGCACAAATAAAGACAGCGCGGTGTGCGCGGATCCTTCCGCCAAGGCTTGAAGTCTTGGTTACATATAAATTCTACACAAAATCTTTCATGCCATGCCTGGATTTGCAAAGGGCAAAAATCTTAGAAAAATTTGAAGGGCACCAATGCCAAGACCATGGCCTCTGTGGCCCCCGTGTAGTTTCAGGCCGGTCATGCTCATCTAGACAATTGGACTACACGTATTTTAGAATTGAAGACAATACTGGATTAAATGGTAGAACTTTATTAAAATAAAATAAAATTGATTAGCTTCAATCTGAAAGCTGATTAAGCTTGCACAAGTATGAATCCAGGCCTGGAATTTTATCTTTAAAAGAGGGCAAAGCCATTTTTATTTATTATTTTGCACACGGCACACAAGTTTCCATTTGACAATCTTAAAGTCTATGAGAAACTTTTGCAACAGAGGCCATGGCCTCCATGTTATTCCAGGCCTGTGAATCTTCCATAATTTGATCTATAGATACTTTTCTAGTGACTGCGGATATTTGTTACCAACAGCATTTTTGAAGAAATCTATGGCCATTTTCAAAACTGCTGCTTGGGCTTGGACTTAGGCTTGTTATTTAGAAAACATGTGCTTTTCTTACAAGGCTTCAATCAGGTGGACGGAGCCTAAGCTGAAACTCAAGCCCAAGTGATGGTTTCAAAAAGGGCCTATAAACTCCAGAAACTATCAATTTAAGGTAGAAATACCATCATACACCTCATACATTAGCCTACATCCTGAAATTGTGGCCCAGTTTCCCACTCTCACCATTATTAGTTTCTCTTAGGTAATTAATCTGAGTTGGCAAGAATGCTGATCATATTTAAAAAGACCAGGTCAGGTTACTAATTTAAAAACAAGCAGCTATTGTTCAGGAGCAACCATGGTTGGAATAAAAAGACCACAAGATCAAATGAAACCATAGAGCTCAGGGATAAAATGAAGTCTGTACAGGAACCTGCTTTGAAGGATATTTAATATGGGTGGACACAAGCATTGTGTTGAATACTTGTAATATAAGTGTTCTGCCAGAAGTAGTTTGATATTGCTTGATGTACATGTAGAGCATGTAGAGTAAGGTCATATCCGAAGAGCTTCAGCTACAGCTGCGGCTGTTGCTAATGGTGTTGCTAAGGATGTCCTACTTCAATGCTTGATGAGGCGGTGGTGCAGCCATAGCCGGAGCCACCAATTCGGACACGGCCTAAGTTAAAGGGATAGTACAACAACATCGTTGAATTCTGGAAGACATAACCCTAACTCCCCGAGTGATTTACAATGTACCTCGCTCTTACAAACCATAGAGCAATGAATAAACCATAAATGAACCTTTGTTTACAAAAAGAATGACCTTGCACATTCGTGCGCCTTTGTGGCAGGCAAGATGATAGGCTACTAAGTCACTGGTCATTTTACAAGAGAAACTTGACATTTTGTGGACATCATAAATTCCTCAAAAGTTCAAAAGTTATGGAAACTTCAGCTGAACAAGTCTTGAGATGTGGCACTTTTATTCATGTCAAAACAAAAAGTTAATGATCAAAATCAGAGAGTGCAGTTCTTAGATTGAATATAAACTTTTATTTAAGCTGTGAGTGAATTGTGCTTGCAGGAAGTCCAGGCTCTGCTGGCAGTTGGACCCTGTTGGTTTACATGTACCTGATCATAAAGTACAATTATTAACTGTTATTATTATAATTTTGATTATTGCATTATGTTTGTAGTTAATGCGATACTGTTTTATCATCCATCCTGTCATTGTCTGAAATTAAGTACAGTGCTGATTAATTAACTGACGACCTTGGCCTCTCTGTCATTCTGGGGCCCAATTTCATGGCTCCGCTTACCGCAAGCAAAGAATCGGCACATGTGTATGTGGAATTCCCCCCTTACGTCAAGCATAGCAGGAATTTTTTCTTGTGTGCAAAAGTAGGCCTTGATGACTGGCATTCTTTGCTTACACAGCTAGCACAGCTAGTGCTTGACCACAGCAAGAGCATCAAGCGCAGAATACGGCGGTAAACAGACCAATGAAATTTGGTCACAGGCTGTTACAACTGCTGTAAAACATTTACATACATTACTCACATACAATTGTTTGAAAGGAGCACTTCGGCTCAAACTTTGGCAAGGATATAGTCATGCATTTGAAAATTGAAATTCAAATCATGCAAATTCCTGCATGCCCAAACAAATGCTAGTAATAGACTCCTTCTATTCGCCACAATCGCTGAGGTCAAACAATGGAAGTATTATGCATTGCTGGGAATGTACAATGGAAACATGCATGCGTTAACACGCCGCAAACAACTCTCAGCCAATGTTACATTATTTAGTAGGTTTTCATAGTCCTCAGTGATGGCTCTGGGCCCAATTTCATAGAGCTGCTTAAGCAGAAAATATTGCTTAACAATTGTCTGCTAAGCAGAATTGAGCAGGATACCAGTCACAAATTGTACATGTAACATTGTAGTTTGGCTGGTAACCTTAGTTTGGTAAGCATTATTTGTTTGTGCTTAGCTACTTTTTTTGCTTAAGCAGCTCATGAAATTGGGCCCAGTTTGGGCTCGTTACGTCAATTCTCTGTAGCCGAGAAGGTACACTTAGTGTGCATCTGGAATTTTGTGCAGAATTATTTTGAAGTGGGATGTACTTGATACATAGTAAGCCATCCAAATGACTCGCTTCATATGATTTTGAGAGAAAAGTTACACCCCAAGTTCGTTTAAATTCAGAACAATTTCTCCTAACTGCCTACAGACACTCTGACACCCCTCTTAATTCTGGGTGATGACCACGAGATAAGATTGTTATTTCTTTGAATTGTTCTGTACAATAATAAATGGAATGTTAGCACTTCATAGCTACCTTAGTAGATCTTTACTCTTTTGTTTTTCTCAATTTTTTTAAATACAGGTTGACTCAAAACAGGAGGACATTTCAGTGGCTACACAAATGTACATGACGACTTTAAAACTTACAGAGTAGGGGATGGATCAATAGGTTACAGAGCAGAAAACATTTTGCGGTAGAAAGAAAATTATCAATCGTTCATATGAAGAGGGAATGCTGTGACGCCGCGATCAACTTCTTCATTAATTCATCAGACATTACGCAAATTTAGTTCGATACCGTCACAATATTTGACCAAATGGTTTACCTCGCTTGAATTGATGAGAGATACTCCAGACTTGCAGGGAAAAAATATGATTCTGAGGAAGGGACTGTGAGCTGCGGAGTAAGAGGGAAGGAAATAAAAACGAGCAAGATGGGACGAAGCTCAGATGACCACCAGCGGAACTTGCAACAGTTTCACCATAAGTCCAAGATCTTGTTGAATTCTAGAGAGAGAGATTATCTTCATGATGTCCTGAAGCAGTATCATGCATACAAGTAAGTGTCTTGGCCGAGTGGTTAAGAGCACCGAACTCAAGCTCTTGTGTTTCTGTTCAGCAGAGTGTGGGTTCGAGTCCCGGTCGTGACACTTGTGTCCCTGAGCAAGACACTTAACTATAATTGCTTCTCTCCACCCAGGGGTAAAATGGGTACCTGTGAGGGCAGAGATGGTTCTTGTGATTGATTTAGCTTAGTAGCGCATATATTGCAGCACAGGCTGTATACTCCCCAGGGAGCTGAGATGGTTTAAGGAATGAAATAAATGGCCCAGTGACCAGGGGTAATAATGTTAAGAAGCGCTTTGAGACGCCCTTGGGTGTGATAAAGCGCGATATAAATCCATATTATTATTATTATTATTAAGTGTCTTGGGAGACGGTGTGAGAGATCTCCCTCACCAGACAAAGTCGTCCTGTCAGTGCCAAAATGTTGTTTTTACTAAAACACCCTACTTTACACACAAGTTTGAAATTGTCAAAACGGCCTCGCTTAAAATAGCCCGGATGTACATAAAACAAGACGCTGAGATGCAACATTTTGGCAAAATTGAGATACAACGCTTTTGCATTGACGCGAGGAAGGACAGGTTTGGCAGGTATTGGGGAAATTGTACTTAATCATGGTCATAGATTGGTAAATACTCCAAACATTAACGACCGTACAAACCAAATAGTACGATACTCCCAGGCCTCGAATTTCATCTTGGAGAAGGCAAGGCTATTTTCATTTTGCAGAAGGCACTTCCATTGGAAAAACCTAAAGTATGGGAAACATTTGAAGGGGCACAAAGGCCAAGAGCAGGGGCAACAGAGGCCATGGCCTCAGTGTAGTTACATGCCTGTAATACTCCATCATGCAATGCCGCAAATCACAGTTATTCGTTCTATTTATTCCTGCCAGGGACCTGAAGAAACTGATGAAATGCCTCCTGACGGTGTTAGACACTCCGGCCAAACTCGACCTTCTCGTCGAGGTCAGAGGGCTCCTTCCCAGGGTGCACCTTGCCCAGTTTGATTGGCTAGCCCCGTATGCCAAGATGGCGCATCCTGTTGTTCTCAGTGCGGGGCAAAGCGGGGGTAACACCACCAATGGCAGCGTTAAGCACATGAGGAAGACGCGAAGCGATGGGTCTGTTAGAGGTAAGAAATTGACCAAAAATTTGTTTATTGTAATTAACATGATGGCATTGATCAGCATTTTCATGAAGTGACTAAAGATTTCCTAACAGTAAACATTCTGAGTTTTGAGAAAAACGCAGTTAATTGTTTTTCAAGCCACCATTTCAGAGACTGCTTTAAAGGCCCTGTACACTATTGGTAAGATCGAAAAACACAAATGTTCACAGGTTCACATATAACTTACATGATTTAAAGTAAGTAATGGTAGAAAGGGTTCCTTAAAATATTTCTGCCTAAAATGCTATGGTTTCTGAGAAATGAGTAAAACAATAGTTTTTATCACGCGTGATAATAAACTCGATGTTTGAAAAACAGAAAACACATAAGGTCTCTTTTCACTATTTTCTCGTGACCTCGATGACCTCGATGACCAATTGAGCTCAAACTTTCACAGGTTTGTTTGTTCATGCATATGTTGAATCACACAAAATGTGGACACTGATTTTGAGCTGTTACCAAAAGTATACAATGCCTTTAAACTCTTTGTTGTTTATGTTTACCAAAATAAAGTTGACTTCTTCAATCATACAGAACTGTCAGTTAGCATGTCATTTCACTTGACTGCCAGCTTTTGCACTTGTCCTTAATTCATAATAAATACTATAGGGATGCTGTTCAATACTGAACTCGCCAGCCGGATCACTTGGAGATAATTTTGACTGGACCTTAGGTGCTTTTACTGGCTTTTGGCCAGTATTAGCTTGTAATTTTTCTGGTCTGTCAGCTTTTGCACTTGCCCATTAGTCATTTATAGGGATCTGCTTTTCAATACCACTAGCTAGTCGGACCACTTAGAGAAAATTCTGACTGTCCTCGGGTGTTTTGACTAGCATGTGGCCAGTGAACCATTGTTAAGGGAGAATGCTGTGACTTCATTTTGTCATTCTTCATATTATAATTTTATAAAATAAAGTGTTTCAGGGCCTACGTGTCACGTAATAGTTTTGCGCTTGCACTGTGCCAACAATGCGCGGTATTACTTTTTCGTTAAACAAAGTGACGCATCAGCACTTTCACAATATATGTGCTGCTTCTGTGGTCCTACAGTTTGTCGTTCTTGCAACTGCATTGAGTTATTGATCCCTAAACTGATTTGCCACTTTGTGAAAACGAAAAAAACCCAACCAAGACCTGCTGGCAGAGCGCTTTATTCAAATCAGCGCATATTGGGATTGGCCACTTTGTGAAAAAGACGATTTTAAGTAGGTCACTAGATCCGTCATTTTGTTTAACAAAGAAGTAATACCATGCGTGGTTGGTACAGTGCCTGCGCTATGTGTTTCAATTGATAAAAGGGTGAATCGCGATTTAATGATTCGTCACAAACTGCTACATGTAGTTACTGTAGTGTAATGTTAGGAAACTATAACATGACACATGTACATGTAGGTCCTAATAATTGTTCTTTAATTTATCTTAGCTGTAAAGCTTTTTCCAATTTTTCCAAAGTGTCTAACCTTAATGTTAAAGTGATGTAAAATGCTAACTTTGTTTGATAACATTTTGTCCAAATCTGAAAAGAAACGATGACGTCAAATTTAAAATATGGTGTATATTTCAGGGTTCTGCCCACGGTGGTCGGTGCCGGAAAACCCGACCGGCACTCATGATTCCCCGACCGGCACTCGCAGAATTTTTTCTTTTTCCGACCACCACACATTTTCCCTTTTTTTTGCCCATTTCCTTCAAAATATTTTGAACAACGTGTTAAAACAAATTATTTACCAGTAAACAGTTTTATCCAAAGTTTCGAGTAGCCTACTTCTTTGGTTTGAGTCTATTATAATGATCCAGGATCGAGCATTCCTCCCGCTACGATGTACAATATAATATATCCAACGCACGAAACCCGCATTGATTTTGCAATGGTTTCCAGTCACGCTGATTATAGCTTTACGCTTGGAATAACATGATACCAGTTTCATCATGTTGCGAACCCTATTCTACAGCGTTTAATACAACAGAAATGAACTGCAGATTAAGCACCATGCTATAGATGCTGTAAATTGTTTTCCCATGGCGGTAAAGACGTGCGCGCACTGAGGGCCTACATTCAAGGCACAGCTGCAGGGCGCACGTGTGTAACCACTCCGTGCACAATTGAAAGGAAATCGACTTGACTGTACTAGGAAAAAAAAATTTCCGGCACTAAACAAATCCTGGGCAGAACCCTGTATTTGTGTACAGAGAATTTTCCGTTTATTCCTGAATTCTGATGGTACTGTATTCAATCAAAACAGCATTAAATTTGAGCTTAAAATACTACTGGCGTAGAAATTCCTTTTGGGAATGTATAAACCCATTTAATTTTCATGTCCAATGGCGTCATGTTTTAAATTTTGCTCTGAAAGAGTATCAAATGAAATGATATTTTACACCATATTAACATGAGGTAGAGACTAGTAACTTTCCCCCACTCTCATGAGGACTCTATCTATTGAAAAATGAGTGCTTTGAACACAAAACTCAATTTGACCCTGAAGCCCTTCTTTAAATACGTCCACAGGAATGATGAATACACAAGGCATGTTAGTCTACATGTATACTATTTACCCACTAATTACCATTCTGATTCATCCATTCGTATTAAGCCTAAAGCAAGTGAGATTGATTGATTTTTATTCATTGTGCGATGGGCAAACAATATTGATCCCATCATGCATCATATTCAGCATTACTTAGGATGCATCATTGTATTATTATTGATTGAGCTGATGGCGGACATTGTTTACCATCCAGTGTTCAGGGAATTACACATTTATTATTTCCAAAATAAAAAATATAATATAAATTGTTGTTTTAGTTTACTGAGAACAGGGTGTGTTTTTCAGGATTTGTCAGAATTTTAGGATACTCTCAAATTTGAGCATTAAAATTTTTATGAAAATCAGTCTTAAACGGCCGTTTAATTTGCAGGATCGTGGCCATGCAAATTATATAAATGTCAGACCAAGCCAAATGACCATGACCCTGCTGGTTTTAAATGAATGTTTTTAAACAACCTCGTTGTCTACTCTTTGATTCCCATATGTAATTTAAAAGTAAGTGTGCAAGGGGATCTGTTTCCACTATCAGTTGTTTACACAGAAACTTGCTTAGCACAGAAATATCTAGCTTGGCAGAAACAGGTTACCAGCAGACATTCCAATAAGTTTACATTGTTGTGACTGGTGCCCTACACATATTGTGCTTAGCAAATGAATTTGCTAAGCTTTAATTAAAATTGGGACCTGGTATTGACATATTGATTGTCAGAGGTTTATCACTTTTGTGCTTAAAACAAAAGTCAGATTTGAAAAAAAAATCACTTTCAGAACTGGGCCCAATTTCATCGAGCTGCTTAAGCACAAAAAGTAGCTAAGCACAACAAAATTTTGCTTACCAGAATAAGGTTACCAGCCAAACTACCATGTCACGGGTACTTTTTGTGACTGGTATCCTGCTCATTTCTGCTTAGCAGACAATTTGTTAAGCAATATTTTCTGCTTTTAAAGCAGCTCTATGAAATCGGGCCCAGAGTGATTTAACCCTAACAATCCCTAACCCTACAAATTCAAACAGGGCAAAGTGTTTAATTTTGTTAGGTTAAGTACAGTGAAGTTAGGATTGGGTGTTTGATTCTGTGGGATTGTGTATCCTTGCTGACAAGTAATGGTGTTTGAATTTGATTGAGTGGGTATGGTGGATGTGTGAAATGTACATGTCTGGCATTGCTCTTTCCTCCATGGTGTAATGAGATAGTTGTTGGATTATGTTACGTTGGGTACTGTGTGATTTCACTGATCAAATTTTGCACATGCCAAGTGTACACACTCCAACAAAATCAAACAAAAAAGGCCTGTTGGAGTTTGTTAGGTTGTGTATCGTCCCCCTAAGATTGGGTACAGTTCCCATCTCATGGTAGTATAAGCTGTTGGAATGTGTTGGGTTAGGGATGGATTCTAGTAAAAACGCTTTGGGAGTTAGGGTTAAGGAAGCAATTTATTTAACTGCTCTCGATGTATTTCTTTAAAAGGTATTATATCCACCAATCTTGTATACAAGATTGGTGGAGCTGACAAACTTAAGTAGTCACAGACAGTGTTCATGTTTTGTGTGATCAACTTGTACATGAAATAACAAACCTGAGAAAATTTTAGCTTAAAAATGTGTTGAGTGAGTCAGGAAGAAGTAGTGGAAAACCATCACATTTTTCAGCATGTATTGAAAAAACATTGTCCTTAATTTTGGTTGTACCAACCAAAATTAGCTGTTGCGTTTTTGTTTTGTGTGTGTGTTCAGATACAGTTTTTTATCCCTACATGTACAATTGCAGTGACACATAAAAATTGATACATCTGTGGTTACAGTGTTGATAAGAAGAGTCATTAACAGAAAGTATCCCGTTTCCATGGCAACAATCAAACAAACAAGACACTGGGTAGGGTAAGTCCCTACATCATTTGACCTGTTGAAAAGCAGTCTGAGAGAGACCTTGTACAAATGCACTGGACTGAAACGTAATTCCATTGTAAACTAGGGCTTTGTTCTGATTATTCACAGTGCAGTTAGTGTATATTGTATTATGTCACCCCTTTCCTTTCATGATAGCTTGTATCAAGGTGTTGCAAACTACCTGTACATAGCTGCAAAGTTATTGTATGCCTGTCTGGTGAGATTACTGGAGGACAAAAACAGTTTATTGATGGTTTTCTTGTTAGGGAGTGAGTGGATTTTTGCTAAATACTTTTAAGTTCTGTATATTTTTGTGTGTATAATCACACACATAATTTAGACCATACATTTGTACATTGTAAGAAGTGCTGCATGCATGTAAATGGCTATATAGGAGCTAGAATTTTCTTATTTATATAATATAAGTATTTAATAAAAATGTTTTAATGCAAGTTTGCTGCAAACAAGGCTAAAAGCCACTCTTGGTAAGGGGCTACAAGAAGAAAATATTTAGGCGCCCTAAGATAAAAATAAATTGGGGGAGCTGAAGGTAGGAATTTACCTCTTAAAACAGTATAGAGTGTAGGATGTAGGGAAACATCCACCAGGCAAGGAGTTCCAAAGAGATGCAGTACGTGGAATAAAGCTGTTGGAATGGCTCTTTGTTCTACATCTCAGCAAAGCAAGAGTGTATGGGTGAGAACAAGCAGAAAGCCTGGTTTCACGCTCAAACATCCTGGTGATAGGAGGAACCAGTTCGGAGACACTGGTGGCATGTGACTTCCAAACAATTCTCCTGCCAGTTTTTTCACTTCTTCAGGTGAAATTAATCTCAAACATTTGTTCATGAAGAATTGTTCATGTTCATTAAGTAAATTTCTTGCTATTCAATGATTGACTATTATTATTGTTATTGTTAGTACACAACTAACTGAACACAGAAGGACTTTGCAACCCTTAAGCTACTCCCAAGGCCCACCATGTCTCAACCACTTGGCATTTCAGATGTCATTACAGCTACCAGGAAACCAGGGATAAAAAAAAAAGAAAAAAAAGATTGACATTCATATTGATCTTTCTTCTACTAATTGTGCTCATTCAGGTACGAACGGTGTCCATGCCAACCTAGCTACAGCTGTTCGCATGGTAACCATTGACAAGAACAGCGACATGTTGGGGTTCAGCATTCATGGAGGCTCGGAGAACGGCAAGGGAATCTTCATCAGCTCTGTGGAGCAGGGCTCAGTGGAAGGTAATCAACGTCTAATGACAGAAAAAAGAGATCATGATGGGGTTTCAGTTTAGATTTTTAATGTTAGTCCATTTCTGAGACAAAAATAATCTCTCTTCTGCGGCAGATTTTGAATCCTTTTGGGTTTTTTTTTCTTTTTCTGAATTGTTCTCAACAACAAATTCAGTTCTCTTGTCTCTTGCATCCTTTGGGTTTGTTTATTTTATTTTATTAAAAAAATAAAACATTCTAAATTCTTGAATATTTTTTATTTAGAGAATTTGAAATTATTCATCTTGTTACTAATTGAAACAAAATGTGTTGACTGTAAGGGGATCCTAGTTCAGACAGAAACAGATTCATGGGCTTGACTTTATCAATACAAAATTATGGGATTCAAACTGCCTTAGCTACTGGGCAGTTTCAGTGGTCTTGTGGTAGGACATCTGCTCTAGAATGGCAAAGGTTGTGGGTTCAAATCCTATCCTAGTTATATGCCTGTCAAAGTGTGTCCTCTACATTTTACCATGGAGAGGCCATTTTCCTAGAAAGCAGTTAACTCAAACAATCACACTCACAACTCAGCAGTGATTTGGCAGTTTGGGTCTAATATATATTTTTACACATCTAGGTTGGCTTCATGGTCTCAAACTGATGGTGTACAGATGGCTGGGTTGTGATCGTGATTTTTTTTGTATCAAGTAATAAACCACAAGGGAAACCGACTGGGTAAATAAAAAATAATGTTACTAAAGTGGCAACCTCCTAATCACTTTTGGGGGAAAAATCTGTATTGCATCTGTTGCCTCAGTTCTGTTACGCCTTGTTACCACCTTGTTTAGTTTAAATTTTGGTACTTTAGTCTGTGTCTGTTTTTTCTCTTTTTCTTACTGCAGAATCTCTTGGGCTTGGTGCAGGGGACCAGATTCTTGAGGTCAACAACATTAGCTTTGATAACATCACTAGAAGCAGTGCATCAATGGTACTGCAGGGTAACAGTAGACTACGCTTGAAAGTACAGCACTGGGGAAGAGTACATGGCAATCGCATGGCAAAAGAAAAAACATCATGGTAAATATCGTTTTGAAATATTAATTTCAATTTTAATTTCACTTGTTTGACATACGATACATGTACCTCTAGGTCTGTATTTTGAAAAAAAATCCCGTGCCTACCTGCGGTATTATTTTCGGAACTTTTTTGAGCTTTTTGAGTAGTTGGTTCCTTTGAAAATATTGTTGCCACAATGAAACCCTGACTGGACCGAAAAGACCTGGAAAGACAACAAAAGTTCTCATAATTCAATTCAAATCAATTCTATTTAAATCAACATTTTTTACAAACCTTAAAAAAGAAAATTGTCAGAACCAAAAACTTTGTTCTTACATGTAGCAAATCCGTCTCTTAACAATAAGTGTACCACAGGGCTCAATTTCACAAAGATCTACGATTGATCTTAAGTTATGTACTAATCTTAATTGCTAAGCAAAGTGTGATGTCACAGAATACAAATTACCATGGTGACATGGACAGCTCATCGTAAGATCCAAAGGAAAGAATTATTATGGCAAAAGTGATAAGTGTCTTGCTCAAGGACCAGTGTTGTAGTCAAGTACTTTTTAGTCAAGTAGCCGGGTCCAACAGCCGTGTTCCAAGTGCTTGGATCTTTGAGTTTGAGTACAAGTACTTTTTATATAAAAATACTGCAAAATGAGGTATAAAAACATTTATTGTTTTCGGACTAATTTCTAGATGACTCATTTCAAGTGTTGTTGTTATGATTACTATCTTTTAAACATGAATACACCCTTAGACAACTTCAATTTTACTTTTTTCAGAGCTTTCTTCCTCTATTCCTTGCATTAATAACACAGGTAAACAAACATTTTTTTTTTAACACAAGTACAGTACTTAGAATCTGAGTCCAAGTACATTTTCCATCGAGTATCGAGTAAATTACTTTGAGTACAGATTAATTTTTAGTCAAGTATCTAGTATGCTAGCTGAGTATGGGTAGTGGGTACAAGTTTCCGAGCATGAGTACCATAAGCTTAGAGTAGCGAGTACAAGTACGACAACACTATCAAGGACACAGGTGCCATGACTGGGACTTGAACTCACATTCTGACAATACTGGCACTTGAGTCAGTTGTACTAGACCTATCGGTCACCCCTAGAAGAATTTTTTAAAAATGATGTATCAACCAGTGTTGCCTTTTCTTGTTGAATTCAACTTAGGTATGATACAGTGCAGAGGATGATCGTTGCTGGGGAGTTCAACGATGTGGACCCTTCCCATGCTGCCATGGGAGGAACGAGGCTGCTGAGCGGTGGAGACGAGAGACGTGTCATCATCACGCTGTCGTCCAATCGTTGCATCGGGTTCAACATCAGAGGAGGAATGGAATATGGTGTTGGGATCTATGTGTCAAAGTAGGTTGCACCAATTTAGGGAAAATCTTTTCTTTTTAGTAAATTACATTTGGGTAAGGAATATTAATTGGGTTTGAGCCTTACAGCGATCTGTGGTAAGCACTGTAAACTCATACTTGCTGAGTCTGTGGCGAAACAAATCCTCAGGCAAACTTCAGCTGGGAGTTGAACCCACAACACCGGCATTCTATATCTGCTAAAGAAATCTGCTCTAGAATGTGGGAGTAGTGGGTTTGAATCCCACCCAATTTCTGATTGTTTCCCCTGCAAGACTCGGAAAGTACTGAGTATAGACCATGTGACCTGTGACATCACATGTTTACGAAAGAGCCACAGATTCTGTAGTTCCTGCAGGCCTCAATTTGTACACAGTCCAATGGAAGAAAACATAAAATCTTACATTATATTATGGAGATTGCACTGTCAACTTTTGATTTGAAGAAAGGGTGCACATCTCAAAACTTGTTGGGCTGTTAATTTTATATCTTGTTGAATTTTTTTGGAAATTATGACACAAAATAACAAGTTTCCCATATGACCAGTTTAGTATCTTGCCTGCCAGAGAATGCCCTGGAATGTATATGGTCACCCTTTTTGTAAACAAAGGTTTAAATGTGTAAAGTTAAGATCAGAACAATAACAAACCTATCTTTGTAACTCGCAAACTGTTTACAGGTTCAAACTGGAAGGTTCAACAGAAACTTCTGCTTTATAAAAATTTAATTTGACCGTCCTTTCCAGGGTTGACCAAGGAGGTCTAGCAGAGTCCCACGGCATCACTGTTGGGGATCAAATCATCGACGTCAACGGAGTGACCACAGAGAATGCCACACACGCCCAGGCAGTGGAGTTAATACGTGACCAGCGCTGCCTCATCATGACCATCAGGAGTGTTAACCGGTACCCGGCCTACAAGGAACTGTGCAATGATTACGAGTGGCCAGTCAGGGACACTCATCCGAAACGTAAGAAAAAAAATGCAGATTTATACTTAATGCAATTATTTACTCGTCTTTGAACTGTACTTATTTAGTTACTTCCACTTCTAGTTCCATGTGTAAGGCATATTTCCACGAATGCAAATAGTTCTTTGGGTGCTGGCACATCTTATTCACTGCCAAAAGTACAGGTTTCCTCAGGAAACGTTTTTTTCCTCGGATGTATACAATAAAACTACATATGTAACCCGTGAAAATTTCACTTCAAAAGCCGGTCGTGATTTGAAGATATTACCGGAAAAAAACGGAGTGAATATGTCCACGCAGGAATACACAATCTGAGAAATGTTTCTGACAGAAAGGTTTCTCAGATTCAAATTTTGGCGCACTCAACCTGATTATCGTTTTCCATAACCACATTACTTCGAAGTGAAATGATTCTCAAAATGCTTTATACTATCGAACGCTGCTGTACTTCCAACCAAGTCAGTTTTTATTGCCATTAATTTTTAAGAGTGATTACCAAACGTACACCTTCCCTAAAAGTTTACTTATGAGGCATCCTTGGATCTGTTACAAGAGGTAAATAATAATAATGAAAAGAACTTGAAGGGAATTAAATGTCCACCAACCTGTTTTCCTCGTTTGATTTCAGGCCGACACAGTACTTCACCCACCTCAGGTACCAACCCCCCCCTTCACAATGAACTCATCGACGCTATCCCATTGGAGGTCGCTGAGCAGTACACACAGACGCATGCGCATAACGAGAGCCGTGATTGGAAGCCCAATCAGTCGATCACAATGTCACCGACGCCCATCCCGAAGTCGTCAAGGTCTTCAGTTGCTACGGAGACAGCAACACTCATTCAGGTCAGCTGATGTATGATGTTTTACTGTATGACCCATCCAACAATAGTTATCAACTGCAAGAGAAATTTTTCATGATAAAATGATACAAAAACTAACATGCGAAATTTGATGTTTTGAGCTGCAAAGATTTCACAATTTAAATAATAAATCTTTGAGAAAGGCTGTGCTAGGGTTGAAACATAAGACCATTATATACCACTTTCTCTCCATTTATATCGCAGGTTATTTCAGTCGGTAAGCAGTTTGTGAGAGCTATTCCCAGTGTTTCAATAAAAAACAATGCAGGCTAGTCAAAACATTGAGAGTAATTAAGAACTCACTCTGCAGCAGTGAAGTTATTATAACGAGAAGTTCCTTCGGTCCTCGAAACGAAAGTAGTAGTCCCAGCTGATTTGCTACCTCCAAGGTAGTACTTCATAAGCAGGACAGTCCTTTTCAGAACTAAGTAGTCTCCCAAATTTCAAAATCTACTTCGCAGCAGTGGAATATAATAGCGAGACAAGTTCTCAAAGAACAAATCTGCACAGCAAAGTAGATGTAGTGTGGGTTCGAGTCCCGGTCGTGACACTTGTGTCCTTGAGCAAGACACTTAGTTATAATTGCTTCTCATCACCCAGGGGTAAATGGGTACCTGTGAGGGCAGAGATGGTTCTTGTGATTGATTTAGCTTGATGCACTACATATTTGGCAGCATATTTGTATACACATCGTGTTACTGCAAACTGAATAAACATTGATACCTCACCAACAGTCAAGCAACTTTGATTTACATTATCAACATTTGTTTTTTTGTTTTTTTTATTGTTTACAGAAACACATTGTGTTACCATCTACTGAGACTGGTACCTCCACTGAGCCTCCTGAGCAGACAACCAGTCAAGCCCAGTCTAGTACCCAGGCTTCTTTGAGACCCGCTTCACCGAATACTGACAAGAGAATTGGCCGTTCACATAGCATGAAATTCCCTGGTGGTAAGACTGACTAATTTTGCTCCTGTGAACATACCCAAATCACTTCAAAAAGGACACAAAACAGAAGTCAACACTTTCTGTTTTAGCGCCAGCACTGCTCATACAACAATATAGACTGTTCAAACATTGGGACCCGGTTAGAGTGCGCGAGTTTGTTTCCTTCACGCATTAAAGCAATGTACGTGGAACCAAAGTATTGGAATATGCGTGAGACTTGCACGGTCTATACCATGGTGACACCGCAAACCTGACTCTTGTTCTTTAAAACCAATTATCATTTACACTACACAATCACTGTTTGTCATAATGTTGATCGTGTTAAGGGCGGTTCAGTGGATACACTCTTCACCCTGACCACACAAATCACAAATCAGATTCCCTGAATGATCATTATGATTTGATTTGTTGAGATTTGACATGGAGAATTTATTCATTTATTTGTTTGTAATTTTGTTAAATTTATGGTTGGGCTGCCGACTTCTAAAAAGTTTTCCCCTCTTCAAAGAAATCAGAATTCGGCTGCTTTTCTGGTTTGTCGGGCCAAACATCACTGCTCTTCTTCGTTCACTACTCAATGTATCAAATACAAGATTCTTCTTCTCACTTAAAAGGCCATGCACCTAAGATTCCAATGTGTTCTTTCAATTTACGGTCATCTTACAATTCTTAATTTCAACTTGCTGCTGGTTCAGATACTTGACTTGCGATGGCCAACATGCTTTGGCTGTAGCAACACCATCACTATGGAACAATCTCCCTCTTCATATCCGTCAAGCTACTTCTACTGATTCATATAAATCTCTCATATAGACTTACCTTTTGTTAACTTCATATTTAAATGCTTATAAATTGGCAGTAACAAGTGCTATAAGATGTTTACGTACTTAACTCGAGATGGCCAACATGCCAAATAAGAGTT
Organism: Leptasterias polaris; assembly: GCA_037783415.1. Lineage (NCBI taxonomy): Eukaryota > Metazoa > Echinodermata > Asteroidea > Forcipulatida > Asteriidae > Leptasterias > Leptasterias polaris. The sequence goes on along the minus strand of JAZGTN010000015.1, from coordinate 5,780,514 downwards.
TAATTTCTGTAAAAGTTCCAACGTCTTCCTCAAACTTTGGTCGTCTTACAATTCTTATTTTCAACTTGGTTAATGGTCCATGTACTTAAACTCGGTATGGCAAACATACTTTTGCTGTAGCCGTACCATCACTATGGAACAATCTCCTTCTTCATATTCGTCAAGCAACCTCTACTGACTCCTTCAAATCTCTCTTAATGTCTCGCCGTTTTGTTGCTTCAGGTTGAAGCGCTGAGAAACGCAAGTAAGAAGTGCTACAGAAATGCAATTTCATGTTATATATTTTTTGCAGAGAAAGCGCTGCCCTCGTTTGAGACGGAGACGAGTAAGAATGAGAGCCAAAGAGTTCAGAGGAATCGAACCTTTAGGGAAGTCCTCTTTGGGATGAAGATGAAGAGTAAAGATAAGAAAGACAAGGCAGATAAACAACGAGGAGACAAGAAAGCCACAGTTGGTAAGACGCCACAAGACATTTAAAGCTTGCTTCTTATAAGATGGTGAATTTATAAGAAGACAACTTAACTAGAAGCAATCAAGGAATTGCGGAAGACCCACTTGTTTTGTGTTTGGGACGTCTTTGATTTGTATTTTGATCTGTGTTGGACACATCCTAGCGCTTTGTAATCTCTGGAAAAGGCGCTCTATAAAAATGCCACATTATTATTATTATTACTCATCTATAGACCATGTAACCTCGTTTACAAAAAGATTGACCTTGACTATTTAAGGGCAATTCCTGGCAGGCAAAAGTTGACACTGTCATTTGTGGAGTCATTTGCATGTTGTGGTCGAGCGGTTTAGTGCTTCAGAATCAAGTTCTGGTGGCCAAGTCAACAAGGTGTGGGTTCGAATCCCGGTCATGACACTTGTGTCCTTGAGCAAGACACCTAACTATAATTACTTGGTAAATGGGTACCTGTGAGGGCAGAGATGGTTCTTGTGAATGATTTAGCTTGGTGCGCTACATATTTGGCAGCACAGGCTGTAAATTCCCAAGGGAGCTGAAATGGTTTAAGGAGTATAATAAATGGCCCAGTGACCAGGGATAATAATATTGGAGCACCATGAGCCTCACTGAGTGACGGACCTGAGCGCTATATGAGAAGCCACTATTATTATCATTTCCGAAAGAAACACCCCAAGTATTAAAAGTAATAACGGACTAAGGGGATGCAAAATAATGAGAGGTTTAAAGGGAAATCTTATTGTTCACAGATCCTAAACACATGAAGAAGAGGTACCCATCCTCAGCAGACTACGCAAGCCTCAGTAAGAAACCGCCGGTAGACCAGACTGTAGATACAGTCAGCCGACCAGAGTCAGGCTGGGCTACACGCAAGGACAACCAGTCACTAGGTAAGGAGGTTCAATTTAAGGTTATCCTTTTCTTAGTTGTAATAAACCACAGAGGAAACTGACAGTAAATTTTAGACATTTTTGTGTGAACAAAGACAAATTTACCAGAACGAGGCTTGAACCAGCCACCATATATCATCCCTGATCTCTCTGTCCTGTCATCCACCAGCACATTCATTTGTGTTTTCTTGATGTTCAAAACAATGTTTTAATTCTTTACCCCCCAAAACAGCAAGCTCAAATCCCGGCAGCATCGCACGGCGTCGCCCACCAAAGCAGCCCACGCCGATTCCGGCACCTTTTATCCCCAAACATCAGCGGCCTTCAGATCCAGGGTCTACCGCTCCGGGTACGCAGCTACCTGCCGCGTTCCAGCACGGTGCAGGCACCCAACTCATGTATTCTGAGGCAACGTATGCCAGCGCGATGAACGTACTGGTTGAGATGACCAAGAAGCTGTTGAACGAAGACGAGCAGAGTGCCGTCATGAGACATGTCAAATGGGTAAGGATAATATTATGTGTCTGGGTAAATTTTAAAATAGCTTTGGGTTGAACAAAGACAAATTGACAAGAGCGGGACTGGAACCTAACGTGCTGGGCCTCTACCAACTGAGCTATCTAGCTCTATGTAAGTGGTCTCCCTATTTTGTCAATATCTTTGTTCGAAGGTGCCAGTCAGAAGCCAAACAACCGTTAACTGCTGTATAGCCAGGAATCACACCCAAGTTTACGATACAACCTGGGAAGCGGCAGTAGAGGGATCACTTTAAAGGGTGTTTACAACATTGGTAATTGCCAAAGACCTGTATCCACCATTGATGTGACCCAACATGTACATGAAATAACAGACCTGTGAAAGTTTAAGTTCAATCGGATCTTCGGAGTCATGAGAAAACAGTGAAAAACTCCATTATATGTTTTAACTTTTTTTCAAACATCAGATTTTATCCTGCAGGATAAAGACGATTGTTTTACTCATTTCCTAAAAACTATGGCATTTCAAGCAAAACTATTTCAAGGGAAGTTTTCCACCATGACCATCTTTATACCATGTAAGTTACGTGCAAATCTGTAAACATTTATATTTTCAATCTTACCAATGTTGTACACACCCTTTAAGAGGATGCAACTTTTTATTTCAAATACCAAATAGTAAACCCCAAGGGAAACTTATATTTGAAACAAAAAGTTTCATCCCCCATAAGGTGATCCCTCTGCTGCTTCTTAAATTGCCTTGTATTGTAAACTTGGGTACGATCCCTGGCTATACGGCAGTTACAGGTTGAAAGGTGGAATGACTTCTGACTGGCACCTGTAGTCAAATTTAGCTGTTGAAGCAACAACCAAAATTATCAGTGGCAAAAATTCAAAACAATTTTTTAAAGGCATGACTTTTTGGACCCTAGGAGAGTCTTTCTTGAAAACTGTTTCATTAGTAGTCGTTGAGAAAGACTCTGCTAGGGATGAAATGTCAGGCCATCAACAATTTTTACAGTATTATTATTGATAACAATAAACTGATCTGAATCTTGCGGCATTGCGGCTACTATAGGTGTTTGATAGAAGCCGTTTGCTACTGCTAATGTCACTAATTGGTTAACCATTTAAGGCTGAGGATCTTGACTTGTTTCCCTAACAAGACTATTTTCTTGAAATTGCCAAAATGTTTTTTCTTTGAGGATACCGCTAGCACAAAGAAACCATAACATATCAAAGCCAAGAGAGTGAAGATTCTGTTTGAAGCACTGGGGTTTTTCATTTCTCTTTGGAAAAAATACCACATTGTGAATTAGAAAACCTTGGCCATGAGAGACACGGCACGGTCCGCTCAGCTTTACGTCCATTGAGCCAAAATACAATGAAATGCAATGGAGGAAGACTCTTGATACCATGTAATCCTCTTCTTGCAACAAAAGGACAAAGTCCTGAAATTCAGGATTATGCAATAACCGTCAACTTTGCATGGTGGGAGTGTAATCAGGTGAGGTTTGCGGTAGCAACATGTTTAAATCTCTTTTGAGTAGTGTTGGTTCTGAAAAGAACCGGGTCGTTAACTATCCGGGACCGCCAACTATCCAATGAGTGCATGCTCTGTGCATGCTCTGTAGTGGTAAGTACATGTGACCTTTGTCCCGTTCATCCAGTTTGACACAAAAATACAGAAGTCACGCCTCCTGGCATGCATCCGAGAAGACAAAATTGTCATTTCAACACGGCATACAGCGTCAACTGGTTAGAGATGCTCTTTTGCAACATTGACAACAAACACCTCTTTATCTCTGTCTTGTTGACCTTCCCAGTACCATCAAGAAGGGCGGATTGAGAACCTTGTCTCCCCCATACTGGCCATCTTGGACAAACCCGAGAAGATTCTGCTGCTGCGAGAGATCCGAGGGGTTATAGCGCCCTCGGACCTGGGACGTTTTGACAGCATGGTTTCTAGGAAAGAACTCCAGGCCTATGAGAATCTACAATCCGGACGGAAAGGTACACTTTTATATTCCTCCTTGTTTTGCATTAAAAATAAAAAACAGCAGTAGTTTATATATACCTAAATCGAACAAACTCTGCAAATTTCCTCTCTTAGTTTTGCCCGACATTATGTGACATATGTGACTTGTCACCACAAAACCCGGACAAACTTGTAGTAGACACTACTGATTCGCTGAGGTCACACGCAGTTTTTACGCATCAAGAGCAGCTATCGTCCAATGATCTGCCTCATTTTGCCTCGGTGAGGGCACTGTTTCAGAGTATGACATATGCAAGGGGGCTATCATTTCAATTTTGAGATTTTTAAATATTCCAGTTTATTAGCTTTTGATTGCGGTTGTGTGCTTTATGTTGTTATCCTTTCTCAACAATCCCCTGTGAAGGGTAGTTCAAAACCTCAGTCTGTTACTAGTCAAACAGAGAAAAGAAGCCTTTTGTGCAGGAAGTGCAAAGCTCAGACACACTTCGTAGTATTTTTGACCATGTGAGGGTTGTGTGTGAACCAAATTTACATGACGCAAAACAAGTAGAGCAATTTTGTTTTCATTGTTATTTTTCATGATTATCTATTTGGCCATTGATGCAAGAAAACAATAAACAGGGGTCAAAATAATATACTATTTTGTGATTCAAGAGAATGTGGCGTTGAAAGCGCCCTCGTGCTGTCAAAAATATGGTTAATTGAACGATGAAGTTTTCAGCTTTCCGTTGATGCAAATAATTTGTAGGAGGATGCTGCAAACTGTGAACTTTATTTTGTAAATTTTTAAGAATGTTTCTTTGACTTCATTCTCTAATTGTGTTTTTTTTACCACAATTCTTCAAAAAAGGTTCAAATTTCATCTTCATCACAAACTGAATTGATTAGATTAAATTTTTTCTTAATTATTTGATGAATACCTAAAGATTACAAAGAAAAAAAAATACAACAATCCCAACAAACTTTCACTTATTACACTATTTACAGTAAGTATATCCTTGCAGCAGGTCACATATACTAGGCTGTTTCTTAAAAACTTTTCTATTAAATGACATCTTCTTTAAACTGGCAGTCTTCCATTCTTTAGTTTTGATATTAGTATTGAAATAAAATATTCTTAATATGTTAAATACAATCCAAATTTTAGATCCACGAAAGAAACTGCATCGCCAATACCGAGTAAAAGGTTATTTTACATTTTTGCTTCATGCTTGCTTTTTTTTATCAAGATATGATTTGAGAGTTTCAGCTTTTATGGGGCTGGTTGCTTCGGTATCGGTTGGGGGTTTTTGCAAATAAAAAGAAATGAAATTTCATGTCAATTTAATACTGCAATATTAGCTTACCCACAGCATTATTAGTGATTTGAAGCATTGCATGGTGAAGTACCGATAGTTATTCGGTTTGCAGTAACAGTATGTGATTACATGTGTATCTACTTTACTGACGATGATTAGAGCAGGCTAGTTGAAACATTGAGATCAACATCTCACTATGTCACAGTGAAGATAATTACGAGATGTCCCTCAATCCACCAAGTGAAAGTAGTCCCTCGATTCCTGTCTACTCCAAGGCACTAGATAAACAGCAGGACAAGTTATTCTCTGGACTAGGTACATGTAGTCTTCAGATTCCCAAACTACTCCATGACAGTAGATACATAGCAAGACAAGTTCTTCTCTGGACTAGGTACATGTAGTCTTCAGATTCCCAAACTACTCCATGACAGTAGATACATAGCAAGACAAGTTCTTCTCTGAACTAGGTACATGTAGTCTTCAGATTCCCAAACTACTCCATGACAGTAGATACATAGCAAGACAAGTTCTTATCTGGACTAGGTACATGTAGTCTTCAGATTCCCAAACTACTCCATGACAGTAGATACATAGCAAGACAAGTTCTTCTCTGGACTAGGTACATGTAGTCTCCAGATTCCCAAACTACTCCATGACAGTAGATACATAGCAAGACAAGTTCTTCTCTGGACTAGGTACATGTAGTCTCCAGATTCCCAAACTACTCCATGACAGTAGATACATAGCAAGACAAGTTCTTATCTGAACTAGGTACATGTAGTCTCCAGATTCCCAAACTACTCCATGACAGTAGATACATAGCAAGACAAGTTCTTCTCTGGACTAGGTACATGTAGTCTTCAGATTCCCAAACTACTCCATGACAGTAGATACATAGCAAGACAAGTTCTTCTCTGGACTAGGTACATGTAGTCTTCAGATTCCCAAACTACTCCATGACAGTAGATACATAGCAAGACAAGTTCTTATCTGGACTAGGTACATGTAGTCTCCAGATTCCCAAACTACTCCATGACAGTAGATACATAGCAAGACAAGTTCTTATCTGGACTAGGTACATGTAGTCTTCAGATTCCCAAACTACTCCATGACAGTAGATACATAGCAAGACAAGTTCTTCTCTGGACTAGGTACATGTAGTCTCCAGATTCCCAAACTACTCCATGACAGTAGATACATAGCAAGACAAGTTCTTCTCTGGACTAGGTACATGTAGTCTTCAGATTCCCAAACTACTCCATGACAGTAGATACATAGCAAGACAAGTTCTTCTCTGGACTAGGTACATGTAGTCTCCAGATTCCCAAACTACTCCATGACAGTAGATACATAGCAAGACAAGTTCTTATCTGAACTAGGTACATGTAGTCTCCAGATTCCCAAACTACTCCATGACAGTAGATACATAGCAAGACAAGTTCTTCTCTGGACTAGGTACATGTAGTCTCCAGATTCCCAAACTACTCCATGACAGTAGATACATAGCAAGACAAGTTCTTCTCTGGACTAGGTACATGTAGTCTTCAGATTCCCAAACTACTCCATGACAGTAGATACATAGCAAGACAAGTTCTTCTCTGGACTAGGTACATGTAGTCTTCAGATTCCCAAACTACTCCATGACAGTAGATACATAGCAAGACAAGTTCTTCTCTGGACTAGGTACATGTAGTCTTCAGATTCCCAAACTACTCCATGACAGTAGATACATAGCAAGACAAGTTCTTCTCTGGACTAGGTACATGTAGTCTTCAGATTCCCAAACTACTCCATGACAGTAGATACATAGCAAGACAAGTTCTTCTCTGGACTAGGTACATGTAGTTTCCAGATTCCCAAACTACTCCATGACAGTAGATACATAGCAAGACAAGTTCTTCTCTGGACTAGGTACATGTAGTCTTCAGATTCCCAAACTACTCCATGACAGTAGATACATAGCAAGACAAGTTCTTCTCTGGACTAGGTACATGTAGTCTCCAGATTCCCAAACTACTCCATGACAGTAGATACATAGCAAGACAAGTTCTTCTCTGGACTAGGTACATGTAGTCTTCAGATTCCCAAACTACTCCATGACAGTAGATACATAGCAAGACAAGTTCTTCTCTGGACTAGGTACATGTAGTCTTCAGATTCCCAAACTACTCCATGACAGTAGATACATAGCAAGACAAGTTCTTCTCTGGACTAGGTACATGTAGTCTCCAGATTCCCAAACTACTCCATGACAGTAGATACATAGCAAGACAAGTTCTTCTCTGGACTAGGTACATGTAGTCTTCAGATTCCCAAACTACTCCATGACAGTAGATACATAGCAAGACAAGTTCTTCTCTGGACTAGGTACATGTAGTCTTCAGATTCCCAAACTACTCCATGACAGTAGATACATAGCAAGACAAGTTCTTCTCTGGACTAGGTACATGTAGTCTTCAGATTCCCAAACTACTCCATGACAGTAGATACATAGCAAGACAAGTTCTTCTCTGGACTAGGTACATGTAGTCTTCAGATTCCCAAACTACTCCATGACAGTAGATACATAGCAAGACAAGTTCTTCTCTGGACTAGGTACATGTAGTCTTCAGATTCCCAAACTACTCCATGACAGTAGATACATAGCAAGACAAGTTCTTCTCTGGACTAGGTACATGTAGTCTCCAGATTCCCAAACTACTCCATGACAGTAGATACATAGCAAGACAAGTTCTTCTCTGGACTAGGTACATGTAGTCTTCAGATTCCCAAACTACTCCATGACAGTAGATACATAGCAAGACAAGTTCTTCTCTGGACTAGGTACATGTAGTCTCCAGATTCCCAAACTACTCCATGACAGTAGATACATAGCAAGACAAGTTCTTCTCTGGACTAGGTACATGTAGTCTTCAGATTCCCAAACTACTCCATGACAGTAGATACATAGCAAGACAAGTTCTTATCTGGACTAGGTACATGTAGTCTCCAGATTCCCAAACTACTCCATGACAGTAGATACATAGCAAGACAAGTTCTTCTCTGGACTAGGTACATGTAGTCTTCAGATTCCCAAACTACTCCATGACAGTAGATACATAGCAAGACAAGTTCTTATCTGGACTAGGTACATGTAGTCTCCAGATTCCCAAACTACTCCATGACAGTAGATACATAGCAAGACAAGTTCTTCTCTGGACTAGGTACATGTAGTCTTCAGATTCCCAAACTACTCCATGACAGTAGATACATAGCAAGACAAGTTCTTCTCTGGACTAGGTACATGTAGTCTCCAGATTCCCAAACTACTCCATGACAGTAGATACATAGCAAGACAAGTTCTTCTCTGGACTAGGTACATGTAGTCTTCAGATTCCCAAACTACTCCATGACAGTAGATACATAGCAAGACAAGTTCTTCTCTGGACTAGGTACATGTAGTCTCCAGATTCCCAAACTACTCCATGACAGTAGATACATAGCAAGACAAGTTCTTCTCTGGACTAGGTACATGTAGTCTCCAGATTCCCAAACTACTCCATGACAGTAGATACATAGCAAGACAAGTTCTTCTCTGGACTAGGTACATGTAGTCTTCAGATTCCCAAACTACTCCATGACAGTAGATACATAGCAAGACAAGTTCTTCTCTGGACTAGGTACATGTAGTCTTCAGATTCCCAAACTACTCCATGACAGTAGATACATAGCAAGACAAGTTCTTCTCTGGACTAGGTACATGTAGTCTCCAGATTCCCAAACTACTCCATGACAGTAGATACATAGCAAGACAAGTTCTTCTCTGGACTAGGTACATGTAGTCTTCAGATTCCCAAACTACTCCATGACAGTAGATACATAGCAAGACAAGTTCTTCTCTGGACTAGGTACATGTAGTCTCCAGATTCCCAAACTACTCCATGACAGTAGATACATAGCAAGACAAGTTCTTCTCTGGACTAGGTACATGTAGTCTTCAGATTCCCAAACTACTCCATGACAGTAGATACATAGCAAGACAAGTTCTTCTCTGGACTAGGTACATGTAGTCTCCAGATTCCCAAACTACTCCATGACAGTAGATACATAGCAAGACAAGTTCTTCTCTGGACTAGGTACATGTAGTCTTCAGATTCCCAAACTACTCCATGACAGTAGATACATAGCAAGACAAGTTCTTATCTGAACTAGGTACATGTAGTCTTCAGATTCCCAAACTACTCCATGACAGTAGATACATAGCAAGACAAGTTCTTCTCTGGACTAGGTACATGTAGTCTCCAGATTCCCAAACTACTCCATGACAGTAGATACATAGCAAGACAAGTTCTTCTCTGGACTAGGTACATGTAGTCTTCAGATTCCCAAACTACTCCATGACAGTAGATACATAGCAAGACAAGTTCTTCTCTGGACTAGGTACATGTAGTCTCCAGATTCCCAAACTACTCCATGACAGTAGATACATAGCAAGACAAGTTCTTCTCTGGACTAGGTACATGTAGTCTTCAGATTCCCAAACTACTCCATGACAGTAGATACATAGCAAGACAAGTTCTTCTCTGGACTAGGTACATGTAGTCTCCAGATTCCCAAACTACTCCATGACAGTAGATACATAGCAAGACAAGTTCTTCTCTGGACTAGGTACATGTAGTCTTCAGATTCCCAAACTACTCCATGACAGTAGATACATAGCAAGACAAGTTCTTATCTGGACTAGGTACATGTAGTCTCCAGATTCCCAAACTACTCCATGACAGTAGATACATAGCAAGACAAGTTCTTCTCTGGACTAGGTACATGTAGTCTTCAGATTCCCAAACTACTCCATGACAGTAGATACATAGCAAGACAAGTTCTTATCTGGACTAGGTACATGTAGTCTCCAGATTCCCAAACTACTCCATGACAGTAGATACATAGCAAGACAAGTTCTTCTCTGGACTAGGTACATGTAGTCTTCAGATTCCCAAACTACTCCATGACAGTAGATACATAGCAAGACAAGTTCTTCTCTGGACTAGGTACATGTAGTCTCCAGATTCCCAAACTACTCCATGACAGTAGATACATAGCAAGACAAGTTCTTCTCTGGACTAGGTACATGTAGTCTTCAGATTCCCAAACTACTCCATGACAGTAGATACATAGCAAGACAAGTTCTTCTCTGGACTAGGTACATGTAGTCTCCAGATTCCCAAACTACTCCATGACAGTAGATACATAGCAAGACAAGTTCTTCTCTGGACTAGGTACATGTAGTCTCCAGATTCCCAAACTACTCCATGACAGTAGATACATAGCAAGACAAGTTCTTCTCTGGACTAGGTACATGTAGTCTTCAGATTCCCAAACTACTCCATGACAGTAGATACATAGCAAGACAAGTTCTTCTCTGGACTAGGTACATGTAGTCTTCAGATTCCCAAACTACTCCATGACAGTAGATACATAGCAAGACAAGTTCTTCTCTGGACTAGGTACATGTAGTCTCCAGATTCCCAAACTACTCCATGACAGTAGATACATAGCAAGACAAGTTCTTCTCTGGACTAGGTACATGTAGTCTTCAGATTCCCAAACTACTCCATGACAGTAGATACATAGCAAGACAAGTTCTTCTCTGGACTAGGTACATGTAGTCTCCAGATTCCCAAACTACTCCATGACAGTAGATACATAGCAAGACAAGTTCTTCTCTGGACTAGGTACATGTAGTCTTCAGATTCCCAAACTACTCCATGACAGTAGATACATAGCAAGACAAGTTCTTCTCTGGACTAGGTACATGTAGTCTCCAGATTCCCAAACTACTCCATGACAGTAGATACATAGCAAGACAAGTTCTTCTCTGGACTAGGTACATGTAGTCTTCAGATTCCCAAACTACTCCATGACAGTAGATACATAGCAAGACAAGTTCTTATCTGAACTAGGTACATGTAGTCTTCAGATTCCCAAACTACTCTGCGACAGTAGATACATAGCAAGACAAGTTCTTATCTGAACTAGGTACATGTAGTCTCCAGATTCCCAAACTACTCTGCGACAGTAGATACATAGCAAGACAAGTTCTTATCTGAACTAGGTACATGTAGTCTCCAGATTCCCAAACTACTCTGCGACAGTAGATACATAGCAAGACAAGTTCTTATCTGAACTAGGTACATGTAGTCTTCAGATTCCCAAACTACTCTGCGACAGTAGATACATAGCAAGACAAGTTCTTATCTGAACTAGGTACATGTAGTCTCCAGATTCCCAAACTACTCCATGACAGTAGATACATAGCAAGACAAGTTCTTATCTGAACTAGGTACATGTAGTCTCCAGATTCCCAAACTACTCCATGACAGTAGATACATAGCAAGACAAGTTCTTATCTGAACTAGGTACATGTAGTCTCCAGATTCCCAAACTACTCCATGACAGTAGATACATAGCAAGACAAGTTCTTATCTGAACTAGGTACATGTAGTCTCCAGATTCCCAAACTACTCCATGACAGTAGATACATAGCAAGACAAGTTCTTATCTGAACTAGGTACATGTAGTCTCCAGATTCCCAAACTACTCTGCGACAGTAGATACATAGCAAGACAAGTTCTTATCTGGACTAGGTACATGTAGTCTTCAGATTCCCAAACTACTCTGCGACAGTAGATACATAGCAAGACAAGTTCTTATCTGAACTAGGTACATGTAGTCTCCAGATTCCCAAACTACTCCATGACAGTAGATACATAGCAAGACAAGTTCTTATCTGAACTAGGTACATGTAGTCTCCAGATTCCCAAACTACTCCATGACAGTAGATACATAGCAAGACAAGTTCTTATCTGAACTAGGTACATGTAGTCTCCAGATTCCCAAACTACTCCATGACAGTAGATACATAGCAAGACAAGTTCTTCTCTGGACTAGGTACATGTAGTCTTCAGATTCCCAAACTACTCTGCGACAGTAGATACATAGCAAGACAAGTTCTTATCTGAACTAGGTACATGTAGTCTCCAGATTCCCAAACTACTCCATGACAGTAGATACATAGCAAGACAAGTTCTTATCTGAACTAGGTACATGTAGTCTCCAGATTCCCAAACTACTCCATGACAGTAGATACATAGCAAGACAAGTTCTTATCTGAACTAGGTACATGTAGTCTTCAGATTCCCAAACTACTCCATGACAGTAGATACATAGCAAGACAAGTTCTTATCTGAACTAGGTACATGTAGTCTCCAGATTCCCAAACTACTCCATGACAGTAGATACATAGCAAGACAAGTTCTTATCTGAACTAGGTACATGTAGTCTCCAGATTCCCAAACTACTCCATGACAGTAGATACATAGCAAGACAAGTTCTTATCTGAACTAGGTACATGTAGTCTCCAGATTCCCAAACTACTCCATGACAGTAGATACATAGCAAGACAAGTTCTTCTCTGGACTAGGTACATGTAGTCTTCAGATTCCCAAACTACTCCATGACAGTAGATACATAGCAAGACAAGTTCTTCTCTGGACTAGGTACATGTAGTCTTCAGATTCCCAAACTACTCCATGACAGTAGATACATAGCAAGACAAGTTCTTATCTGAACTAGGTACATGTAGTCTTCAGATTCCCAAACTACTCCATGACAGTAGATACATAGCAAGACAAGTTCTTCTCTGAACTAGGTACATGTAGTCTCCAGATTCCCAAACTACTCCATGACAGTAGATACATAGCAAGACAAGTTCTTATCTGAACTAGGTACATGTAGTCTTCAGATTCCCAAACTACTCCATGACAGTAGATACATAGCAAGACAAGTTCTTATCTGAACTAGGTACATGTAGTCTTCAGATTCCCAAACTACTCCATGACAGTAGATACATAGCAAGACAAGTTCTTATCTGAACTAGGTACATGTAGTCTTCAGATTCCCAAACTACTCCATGACAGTAGATACATAGCAAGACAAGTTCTTACCTGAACAATTCTACACAGCAAAGTCAACCCTGCATCTCATAAAAACATCATTTCTGTGCATGACTGTTATGGATTTGTTCTTTGGGTGTCTGACTCAGGTTGTCTTTTTTTCTGAAGGACTCGGGAAAGCACTGAGTGCCTATCATACACCGGTGTAGGGTTACAACCAAATCATAAGGGTGTGGTGTGCTTTTGCTTTTGGCCCTGCTTGCTACACAAGAAAATAGCACACAGGAAAATATTTTTGACCGTGGCATTTGGCTATGAACAAAATTGGCGCTTGGGCTGTCATTGCATGTATTTTTCACTATGAGTGCTGGTCACTCGTAGTACTAAGGCTATTATGCATAGTGCCATTTGGCTTACAACTTGGTGCTTGGTGTTTTGGTACCTGACCTTTGACATGGATTGATAGTTTGTGGGATCTGTCATCATGTTTGGTTTTGGGTTTGGTTTTTCCTCATCAGATCCTTCTCAGCCGATGCATTCCATGAGACGGAATTCAATCGGCAAACCAAAGAAGACCATTCTTGAAACTAAGACAGGTATAGTATGTTTACTTTCAAGCCAGCCTCGCTACCGTGGGCAGCACGCCGTATCGATGCCTCTCGTCACTAGCCCCTGGAAGGGAAATACTGAAAAGCAACGCTGATTGGCCAACCACAAGTGGCTGCTTTGTGCGCATGCTTGTTGAAAGTTTTTGAGGGCTTTTCGGGCACTTGTGGGGCACTCAGTACGTGCAAGTCAAAATGCAAGTTTTTTGAAGCAATCCACTTCAAATGCATTATGTTTTTACACGGTCTTCCTGAACTGCATACAGTTAGACATGTCACAAGATCAAAGAAGAATCAGAGGGGACCCGGTTGCTATGACTTGATGCCTCTTTTAGATTAAGATATCCAATATATTTGGGTATTTCAAAGTCAAACTTCCAGGGGTTATGATCAAGCAAGGCATTCTGGAAAAAAAAATTCGCTGCGAGATCGTACACCATTGGGAACGAGGTTGTTTCAAGCTGATATCAACATTGTGCTGTTCACTGAAAACTGAAAAACATATCATTACAAAAAAGCCATGTTATTTTTGCTTGGCCTAGGTGTCTGAATTTAAAAAACAATTTTTTTTTTATCAGTAGCTGATATGAGCCGGAAGGCAAAATTATGATATTAAATAATTGATTTGAAGTAAATACTCAAAGAAATTTGGCTTTCCTTTTTGCAGACCTCGAGGGCAAGTTTTTCCTGCAAACCCCTGAGGATATCCAGCAAGACAAACGGAGACAACGAGAGCTTGAGGCACTCCGCATGGAAAACCTGAAGGAGGTCTCAGAAGAAAGCGAAGAGGAAGAAGATGGTGACAGTAATCCTGCTGACAACAACTCCTTGGACAACAGCGACATCGTCATGTCTCTCTTCGACAACCCCCCGAAGACGGACTTGAACAGTCTGCAGTCCAAGTCGGATTCGCCTGATTCAAATCAGAGCCAGAAGATCTTAAATGTACCATCATCGTCACCAAATGAGCAGAAAGCCAAACGAGGCTTATGGACCGACATTGCAAACTCAAACTGGGAGAATGAGATTGTCGTTGCTGTTAAGGAAGTCATCGTTGAGAAGTCACCAGTCACCTTAGAAGGTCATCAACAGGGTTCATCAACTGGTGCTTCGGGAGGTCCTAGTGAAAGAACGGAAAGGGAGTCTGGCTTTGGATCAGGAGATGAACACACGGAAAAGGACTCTAGGAAGGCGTCAGATCCAGACGTGATACCACATGTGTACTTTTCGCAGATTGGCAGCGGAGATGAAGGAGGTGCTCATTGGATGCTGCCCAGCATCGAGGACGACACTCTTGACGACAACATGTCAACCAATGAACCGTCAAAAATCTACGACGAAGAGATATGCGGGCTTGACGACAGCGATGACGATGTAGAGCTGCCTCATTTTGATGGTGACGACTCATCGAACAGCGATGCTGCCGATGGCGGTATAAAACCCAATAAAAGTGGACTGTACAGCTTGGTAGGGACAAACAAATATCACCAGAACAATGGCGACCACTCGAATGCTTTATCTCCTGCCTGGTCCTCTCCTAACACCTTCTCTCCAATAAGCGCAACCAGCGACATGTCCCTCCCACCAACTCCAATCTCCCCCGATGGTTTGGCGTTTCCTGCAGTCCCCAAAACCCCTCCCAACAGTGATACTGACCCTTCTGCCGCTGAGCCAATCTACGCTAAGGTTGATCTGACCAGAAAGAGAAGCAAAGAGTCAGTCAAGAACAGCTTGTCAGTGGAAGGCTCGTTTGACGGTTCGGAGGGATCAGAGAGTGGCCATCGAAGTCCTTTCAAAGTGACCTTCACTGAGTACAGAGGCTCACCGGTGCCATCGAAGAAGAGCATTCTGTAAGAATAAATCAATTTTAATCATCTTAATTTTGTAAGATATTGACATAATAGGGACACCGCCAACATTAGGGCTAGATAGCTCAGTTGGTAGAGCGCCGGCACGTTAATCCGGAGGTCGTTGGTTCAAGTCCTGCTCTAGTAAATTTTTCTTTTTTCAACCCAAACTTATATAAACATTTTCCCAGTCAGTTTCCCTTGTGGTTTAGAACTCTGAAGAGTTCAGTTTTCTCTTGAAGACGATTCGAGCACACTGATCGAAACATCAAGTTGTTACACCACTAGTTCTCTTCAGAACCACCACAACTCATAGAGAAGTTTTTGGGGTGTACATGGCGTTACCACAAACCTTTCTAGAAAGTCAACTTATTGTTTTCAAACAACAGGAAGAACAGTTTCCGCAAGGACGAAGCCCCCAACGTGGCGAAGAGAAAGATAAGTAGCGACTACATGGACATAGAGGACATCAACCTGGAAGGACCTTCTGCATCTAAGGAGATTAACTCCAATCGGGCATCATCATCAGCCAAGGATGATCAATCCGAGGGTAGCAAAGCGGTGGAACACCTCAATGCAAAGATGGCGACCATGACGGTGTCTCTGCCTAAAAACAGACCATCCCTGGGTGAGTTTTAGAGTTTTATTACAGCTTGGGTATGAGCCTTTTGTCTACTTTCAGATGTGTTTTTGTTATACTAGATGTGTTTTTGTTATACTAGATGTGTTTTTGTTATACTAGACTTGTTTTTGTTATACTAGATGTGTTTTTGTTATACAAATCCTGCATGTTTTATTTGTTTGCTTTGTGTACTGTGCTAAGACATGATTCATATTGGTTGGTATCCTAAAACCATTATGTCTGTTCTGACTGCTTTTATTTGAAACTCCATCCCCCCCCCCCCCCCAGGAATCAGCATCTCTGGAGGAAATGATAGCAAACATCAGCCCGAGGTTAGAATTGATCGCATCTTTCCAGGGGGAGCAGCATCAGATGATGGAACCCTCCAGGTAAGATCAGAATCAGTGTTAAAAATTGAAGATACAAAAAAGAAGGGTGAACACTGATAGCCTTGTGAAATAGTATAACTCTGTATACATGTAGCTGGGTGCTGGTTTCTGCTAAGCTAGTTTTGTGCATAGCAGCTTTTATGAAATTCGGGCCCTGGTCTTGGTCTAAATCCAGTTAAATTTTCAGACGTCTGACCGAGACTGAGATAAAGACCCTGGGGGTTTCAAGACTGAAGTGGTCTGAAGATCAGTCTCTGGAGTTGTCGTGGCCGAGTGGATAAGAACACCGAACTCAAGCTCTGGTGTTTCTGTTCAGCAGAGTGTGGGTTCGAGTCCCGGTCGTGACACTTGTGTCCCTGAGCAAGACACTTAACTATAATTGCTTCTCTCCACCCAGAGTAATATGGGTACCTGTGAGGGCAGAGATGGTTCTTGTGATTGATTTAGCTTAGTAGCGCATATTTGTTGCACAGGCTGTATACTCCCCAGGGAGCTGAGATGGTTTATGGAATGAAACAATGGCCCAGTGACCAGGGGTAATAATGTTGGAAGCGCTTTGGGACGCCCTTCGGGTGTGAAAAGCGCTATATAAAAATTGGTTATTATTATTATTATATTATTATTACTATACACATTTTCAACCCAATTATTTAGAGTATTCAGGGATTAAATTTGTCAGACCTGAATTCAGTCCTGTTTTTTTGTTTGGTCTGCTCTTTAAAGGGTCTGTATACATTTGGTAATGACTCTGAAAAGTAATGGCAATAAAAACTTACATGGTAAGAAGTACAGCAGCTTTGGGTAGTATAATGCATTTTGAGAAACTTTTCACTTCAAAGTACTACGGTTATGGAAAAATATATCACTTTTTATCCCATAAAAATTTGAATCTGAGAAGCGTTACGGCCGTAACGCTTCTCAGATTGTGTATTCCTATAGGGAATATTCTTCCTGCGTGGAAATATTCGCTCCGGTAATTCGGTGATATCTCAAAAACGCGACCACCTTTTGAAGTGAAATTTTCACAGGTTAGTTTTATTGTATATACCATTATTTACATAGGATTAACACAATCAGTAGGCTCCAATTACCAAACGTATACAGCACCTTTAAAAAAAGTAGGCGTAATTTTCTTTAGATGCAAAGAAATCCAGCTCTTTGATCCACTTCTCTACCCCTGAGGACACTGTTCCCAGAAGCTCCTTGGAATCTATAACTCCAGGGGTTACCAAAAGGTGGTTATGCCAACATAATTCAGACCTTTTCGTCGGCACTGATTCTCATCCCTGAGTATTTTCAATAAGGCAATTTTATCTCCTCAGTGCTTGCTTATATCTCTCACTAATTCTTACCCTTGACCCTATGAGTCTTTTGCTCTGATCTTCAGGCTGGCATTGAGGTTCTGTCCGTTGACGGTGAGTCTCTACTCGGTGTGAGTCATCCTCAAGCGGTGGATATCATCAGGAAAGCATACCACGACAAGAACAAGTCGACCATTGAGTTTGTCATCAAGCAGACACCTGAAGTAGACACTCATCTGTGATCGAGGTCATCATGGGGTCAGAGGTCATCTTTGTAACCCTAACCCCCCCTTTCAAATCCATTGGAGTCCAACAGCAAGTATTTATATTTTTTGGTTGTCTCATATTGTGTAGCTATGTCAGTGATTATCGTTTAAGAGGCTTGGTAATGTTGTTATCATTTAGGGACTTGGTAATGTTGTTTTCATGAAGGCCCAATTTCGTGGCTCTGCTTATTACCAAATTCCGCGCTTGCGATCACCATTCTTCACTGCAGGGCAAGCACCGATTGCTGGTGCTAGCCGTGTAAGAGAAGAATGCCTAGTAACATTTGAAAAAGGAATTTCTGTGCCGGTCAAAAGGTCAAATTCAATGCTGTTCTGATTAAATATCAACAGAATTCAGAAATGAACAAAAAATATCCTCTACAGAAATGTACAGACCCATGTATTTGAATGTATCGTCATTGGAAGTTTTTAGTATATTGACAGAAATCGCACTGGAAGGGTATCAAATACAATGGCGTTTTACACTGTTTTAACATGAGGTTAGAGACTCGTAATTTGTTCCCACTTTGATAAGGACTTTATTGGAAAATCAGTGCATCACAAAACTGAATTTGACCTTGGAGTCTCCCTTTAATTTGTTGATAGTTTGTACTGTTAGTGTTTGGTGAAATTTGTGAACATGTATCAGTGCCTTGGACCAAATGTACTTTTTAAAATTTACATGTATCACGTAGACCCTTGCATATATGATGTCACAAGCTCGAATAGCGCCCTCAATGAGCTCAAACCCTTCCAAAATAATGTCCAACTCAATTTTCCAATTGGAACCAATAGGAATTTTTCCGTTGTTGTGTTTTTAGCACAAAACCAATTGGACCAAGTTGGATTCAGTTTGAACTAGACCCTGTTGGGAAATAAAATTTCCAATTGGAAATATATTAGGAGGTGAAATTTCCAAATGGTAGAAACAAATTCCAACTGATTCAAATTTAATCAAATCAAGCCAACTGAGTCCAATTGGATTTCCGATTGTACTGAGTTGGTCTAAGATTTTATTCCAATTGGAAAGTCAGTATTCCAAATTAACCCTCTTGCTGTCTGACCATTCAATACCATTCACTGTGGTTTTGAATGATAGATAAGCTATGCCAGCCTTGCAATATGATACCATGAGGGAATGCACATGTACACAGTACACAGTTAGTGTTTCAAGCTCTGGTGTTTCTGTTCAGCAGAGTGTGGGTTCGAGTCCCGGTCGTGACACTTGTGTCCCTGAGCAAGACACTTAACTATAATTGCTTCTCTCCACCCAGGGGTAAAATAGGTACCTGTGAGGGCAGAGATGGTTCTTGTGATTGATTTAGCTTAGTAGCGCATATATTGCAGCACAGGCTGTATACTCCCCAGGGAGCTGATATGGTTTAAGGAATGAAATAAATGGCCCAGTGACCAGGGGTAATAATGTTCGAAGCGCTTTGAGACGCCCTTGGGTGTGATAAAGCGCGATATAAATCCATATTATTATTATTATTCTGTGCACAGTTGTGCCACCATACACAACTTTGGCAGTTGAATGGTTTCAAATGGTAGGTCAACTCACTTGAAAATGTTGCGAACAGTAGGAGAGTTAAACCAACTCAATCCAATTCTTTCCAACTGGATATCCAATTGGAATGAATTGGAAATTTTGGTAAGGGAAGAAAGAGCTACGATTATAATTAGAATGTATTCATTTGCTGAGAGTTGTGCGTTACGGCGTACACACATGTGCTCTTCTTATTTAGTTGACCTCAGTGGTGTGGCTTCCTTATGCAAAGGAAATATTGAAAGCAATATCATTGTATTACCTTTCTAAAATAATTATATCTTTTGATGTGAACAATAACGCCAGAATCGAGCAAAACAACAAAACGTTGTTTAAAATTGAACAAAAATTTAAAACTGATGTGTGCCTTGACATATTTGCTGCTTTATTTATAACAATATTTCACCACTATATATTTTCATTGTAATGTTTAATAGTGAACGTTTTTTTAACTGAGATAGTTTTAGTTCTGTTTGGATTTTTTAATTTTATGACTACGTCCTCTGTGGGGTCACTTTTGGTGTTTTTATTGTATAATTTCTGGTTGTGTTATATATTTAGGACTATTTGTAAATATAGCAAACGTTTGAAATGTGTGTGATGGTTTAGTAATGTACAGCAGGGTATTCTGGGTTGGACTATAGAGGGCACTGTTCTTTGTAAAATGTTGGTAATGTAACAACGGTTTTTTAAACTTATTTTCCTTTTGCCATTTTCTTTTAATTGTTTGGTGAAAACAAACTCGCTGGTTATTAAGAATAGATACCTGAACAACAATATTATTTTCTCGAAACGATGTTACATTTTCACAAATTGCAGACCTCATTTTGTAAAAAAAAAATATTCTACTTGTCAGGAAGATAAAGTTGCATCACCTGATATTGTTGCAAAGTTTAAGGATATAATTGATTTTTAGATAGCTATTTACCTTAAGTTAAGGAAGTTAGAAAGTTTTATTTGAGATACCGAATGAAACAAAATCTTCAATAATTATTAATAATTTTCTCGTCGCTAGTGTTTCGTGCATTGTGCGTGGCATAGTCACAAGTGTACTTTCTGTTTTTCGTTTTGTTTTGTATGGAAGCGTTGACGGGGACACTGAGAGAAAAAGAAAATTTAAGCCATAATTTTGACTTACATCTCTTAATTATGACTAACATTAGTACAAGTTATAACTATATGTGGGATTCAAGTTGTAACTATGACATAGGCCTATAGTCATAACTATGCCTTGCATATCTCATAAATTTGACTTAACTAGACTTAACTCTCCTGCTATGGATCAAAAGAATGGAACACTTTTCCTAATCACATCAAGGATGCTCAGACTATTCATATTTTCAAGAAACTGCTCAAATGTCGTCTTTTCCAACAAGTGTATTGTAATTTATTTCATGTAACTGTCTTGAGCCCCTTTGAATTTTTTTTTTTGATTTTGGCGCTATATAAATGTTTTCTGATTGATTGATTGATTGAACAATTCATAATTAAGCTTTGTTCTAATTTATAATAATATGAGATATAAGTCATAATTTTGACTTTATTATATTGTTCTCAATGTCCCTGTAATGCTTCCACAGTTTTGAGACAGCATCATTCCTTTAACATTTTCTGGAACTTTAACTTCTAAGTGATTTCTCAATTGTAAAAATTATAACATTCCGATCAAATTACTAAACTATTTCTGGTAACATTTCTGTCTACTTTTTCTACTACTGAATGCAGTGCATTGTTAATGATTATTATAACACTGATTTTTTGTTTTACTCCACATTCCTTTGCAAAGTGCCTTTCGGTCAGAACTGCCTTTTGTGTTCCACATGAACAAGAACAAAATCCGGGAACTGAACTCCTGAAATTAATTTAATGTTTCTTATAACAGATGAGAACAAATGCCTTCAAATAGGCCTATTGATTTATTATAGTTGGCTGAAGTTCTTAAACAGTTTATTTTTATTTTAAAGAAAAAAGTACTAACATTGCTTGGCTACTCAACAATGAATGAACCATAATCCTGGTACAGTAGTAGATGCAAGACTGAAAATTAACCCCTAACACCTAATACTTAAACACTACTCCTGCCTAAATCAATGTGGCACCTTTTTGCTGCATTACAATAAACTTTCAGTATTTATCTGTTTCATCATTTGTTATTTGGGTGGCAATGAGTGGCTAAGGGGTGCATAAAGCACTTGCCTTCTCACCACTGTGGCCCTGGTTCGAATCCCGGCTAAGGCCATATTATGTGAGTAGAGTTGTGGTTGGTCCTCTTCTGTGCCACCTGGGTGTTTTTCTCTCCAGACCCTATGGTTTACCACCTTCTGGAAAAATCAAACACTTTTGACCTCTGGATGTGCTCTGTGGATGTGCTCTGTGGTCATAAATGGAACTGCCAAAGGGGCCCTTGCAACGCTGTTGCTTTACCATATTGTAGCCATGTCCTTTGCAAAGGATTCAGCTTCTCATATAAGACCCATTTATTAACATATAATCATGTAACTGTTTACAGGGTGTTGTGGCACAATCTACAGCTAACCATACCAGAAACCAGCACTCACTGAAATTTATCTTGAATATTTATGGCTTTTTCTTTTTCTAGATGGCTTATGTAGCTACAATATGATCAGCTTGTGTACAGTGAAGATTCTATATACTTCGAAGTATTTTTGGCTATAAACTTAAAATCAGCATTTAATCTTTATGGTTTAAGCCGTTTTATTTGAAATCGTAAATTTCGTCGCAACTGAAATATTTTCCGAAACTGCTTTGGGAGTAATTTAGATTTTCTGTCAAATTCAGACTTGTGTCGTTTATGAATAAGATATACTGATGCCAAAGCAAAGTGTTAGTCTCGTACAGTTTACGTGTATTTTTATGTTCTTTATGGCCATAAACCTTTGAACCTTTTCAGCAAAACTGTTGATGATTGTTGATTAATAATAATATGCATTTATTAGGTATTTTAAAGCGTTGTATCAAAGTGCCTCAATACACTGTTACTGCTCTTGTTCATTGTGCCTAAAAGCATTCTTGAAACCATCTAAACTCCTTAAGAGTATGCAGCACCGGCAGCCAGATAGGCACACACAGGTTGCTAATCATTCACATCAATAGTAACCTTGTGGACCTGAAATCGAACAATTAAACACAAATTCTACTTAATCAAATTCTCTAACTTAACAAGAACATAAATGAAATGTTTTGGGATTTGTTTTGCTCGCAAAACCTATGCCTATGTGTATCTATACTTTGGCCTAGGCCTGACACATAACTCTGTGGTTGCAAACAAAATCTGACACGCATCCAACATGAAGGGATATGGTTATTGTATCTGTATCCGTTTGCTTGAGAAACCTGGTCACATTATATTGAGGCTTTTATGGTATTTTACTTGTGCCTTTTTCTCTTACATTTTACTGAACAAAGTTTGTTTATTCTATTATCGCAGTATTTCTCTTGTATTTTTGTATTATTCTAATAGCCCTGTCGATATCATATTCAGATATATTTTCAAAGTCTTTCAAATTATTGGGTCTTTCTCGGATATCTATTTAATATAAAACTTTATACTGAACTAAAGCAAGATCTACTTTTACTGTATATTTGTACTTTTTAATGAATTTGTTTGGTTTTCTGTGAAATAATACATAACAAGCACTAAAGTGTCAACGCTTTGTTGTAGATAATAAACAAGACATAAGTTTTGTCAAAACAAAATGTTGAGGTTGTGCTGTTTAATGAACTCACTGCTACACTCCAAGCGTACATGAGGCTTTACTCGGGTCTAGGGTCCAAGCATACACTTGAACTCCCTAGTGTAGTGTACAGGGAGCTTCACCTGTGTGAAGCCTCCTGTCTGCTTGTAGATTGCAATAGGTATCACTAACGCAATTTTATTAAACTTAACCCCGGATAATTGCGGTATTTTTGGGGAAAATTGATATTTATTAGGCTTCTTCATGAGAAGAATTGTCAAAAACAACTTTAACTTACCGGTACTATGAATCTACAAGCGTACATGAGGCATCACATGTGAGTTGGGTCAAGCTCACAGCTTTTAAACCACAAGTGTGTACACGTCTGTAGGGTCAAGCATACAAAGTTTTAATTAAGTCACAAGTGTACATGAGACTTCACACGGGTGTAGGGTCAAGCATACATGTATTTCCCTCTGTATCTACCAAGTGTACAGGAGGCTTCACATGTGTAAAGCCTCATGTAAGCTTGTGACTTAAAATTATGTATGCTTGACCCTACAGATATAGTGATGCCTCCTGTATGCTTGTAGAATGCAATAGGTAATACTGAAGCACTTTTTACTGAAATTAACCCAGGATAATTGCTGTATTTTGGGAAAATTTATATTTCTTAGGCTTCTTCATGAGCAGAAATATTGAAAACAATTTAACTAACAGTGACTCACATGAGGCAGCACATAGGGTCAAGCTGAGCTTTTAAATCACAAGCATACATGAGGCTTCACACGTCTTTAGGATCAACCATACACAATTTTAAAGTCACAAGCGTACATGAGGCTTCACACAGGTGTAGGGTCAAGCATACACACAATTCCTATGTATCTACCAAGTGTACAGGAGGCTTCACACGTCGGTAGGGTCGAACATACTCAATTTTAAGTCGCAAGCGTACATATGAGGCTTTACACAGGTGTAGGGTCAAGCATTCACACAATTCCCTATGTGACTCTACAAGCATACATGAGGCAGCACATAGGGTCAAGCTGAGCTTTTAAATCACAAGCATACATGAGGCTTCACACGTCTTTAGGGTCAACCATACACAATTTTAAAGTCACAAGCGTACATGAGGCTTCACACAGGTGTAGGGTCAAGCATACACACAATTCCTATGTATCTACCAAGTGTACAGGAGGCTTCACACGTCGGTAGGGTCAAACATACTCATTTTTAAGTAGCAAGCGTACATATGAGGCTTTACACAGGTGTAGGGTCAAGCATTCACACAATTCCCTATGTGACTCTACAAGCATACATGAGGCAGCACATAGGGTCAAGCTCACAGCTTTTAAATCACAAGCATACATGAGGCTTCACACGTCATTAGGGTCAAGCATACTAAGTCACAAGCGTACATGATGCTTCACTTGTCTGTAGGGTTATAAGCACACATAGTTTTAAATCACAAGCGTACATAAGGCTTCACACGGGTGTCAAGCATACACGTAATTCCCTATACCAAGCAAACCTGTGTGAAGCCTCCTGTAAGCTTGTCCCTTAAAAATGTATGCTTGACCCTTAAAAATGTATGCTTGACCCTTAAAAATGTATGCTTGACCTGCAGATGTGTGATGCCTCCTGTTTGCTTGTAATTTGCAATGGGTATAACTGACACATTTTTATTGATCTTAACCCAAAGATGATTGCTGTATTTTAGAGAAAATTGACATGATGAGAATTGTTGAATACGAATTAACTTACTATGAATCTACAAGAGTACAGGAGGCATCACATATGTTAGGGTCGTGGCTCACAGCTTTTAAATCAAAAGCGTATATGAGGCTTAACATGTCTGTAGGGTCAAGCATGAACAATTAAAAGTCACAAGCGCACATGAGGCTTCACATGTCTGTAGGGTCAAGCATACACAATTTATAAGTCACAAGAATACATGAGGCATACACACAGTTTACCTTGTGGTATTTGACTTTTTGTACATGTTAGCGCACCCACCCAACTTTAACAAACAGGATTATTATCAAACTCTGAAAGGCAGAAAATGATGCATTACGATCAACTGTTTTGTTTTTACTTAAGCCATTGTGAAATGGGTGCCTTCGATTGAAAAACCCTATTCTATGACACAGCCGCTGCAACCAATAACCATAGACCTTTATCATGCTGCCACCATATTGATCATGTTCCCTATATCCGATTACAATTACGAATGCAAATAATCATAGCACAACAAAGAGCCAGACTATTTGTTTTCCCAGCCTCAGTTTAGTTACAATGATTTGGATTGGAGCAAAAATTCTGATGGCTGCACCCAGATAAGGTCTATAGCCATCTATAGCCATCTATAGCCAGGCATCCGAGACGTAGTCATTTGGATGGGGCGTAAAGCCATAGGTCCCGTGAAATGTGTAATGTACATTAAAGAACCTAGTTACATAATGGCTTTGCCCTGGTGTTTCTGACAGTAGCCGCTGAATGCGCTACAGCACCTTGTAAACCATTATAAGGTACTACATAAATTGGTCTCATAATTCAAACATAGCTCTGTTTATCCTGTTGAAAAACAAATACTGAGCGCTTTGATACGCCCCTAGGGGTGTCATAAAGCGCTATATAAGAACACATTATTATTATTTGATTCGGACACTAATTTTAGTAGTCTGTGCTCTTTAAGCGGAATCCTAAGAAGTTGAACATCTGAGAAGTCTGGGGAAATGATCAACCTATTGCAACAAATGTACACAGGGCGGCTCACACACCGAAGATTACGGGACTCACAAAAAATACACAAAAAGTCCTCATTTTTTTTTCAAACCTTCAACACATTTTTAATAATAAATCCTTCCAAAACCATCAGTAAGCTTTGTCCTTCTATTTTGTTTTCAATTATATAATATAATCAAAGCAAAACACTACTTTAGTTTATGGATAAATTTGTATATTCAGTTCAGTTCAGTTTATTTCCACAGTATCAAAATCAAATCAAAGACAATATAAATGGGAAATTAAGAGTTAAATTAATTATTTGGTAAGATTTAATTAAATAGAGAGTAAGCATGGGAGTTAATGAAACTGTGGAGGGACCCATAAAGAAGCAAAGCTTGTAAGGTTATGGGTCCCTGAGCAAGCTTGTGCATTGAGCCGATAATACAATTATTGTTGATATGTTGTTTAATGCTCCTCAAAACAACTATATCTGAGAAAAAAACAAAACCGTTACGAGAACTTGCTCCATGGTTATTCAATCACAAAGAGCAGTAGCTCAATTTTTAAATCATAAAAAATAATACACTAGCACCGCTTCAAGAATAGAAACGTCTTTATACTTTAGAGAGTAGGGTGAGAGTATATATGGTCTTTTTGGTTTGCAAGCTTCATACAATACAAAAGTACATACAATTTATAATAATAACTGACAAATTTAATAAAGGTATTTGAAAATGTACAAAAGACAAAAAGATCACAGGCTAATATAATCTTACTAGTAAAACTTGCAGGTACAACCGTGGGTAAAACTGTTCTGGAAGGAGTGTCAAAAATGGAAGAACTATTGGCATGATTTTGATATAGTGTTTAAGACATTATACAGGATTGGTAAGGAAAAAAGACATGACTGTTAAATTTTAGTTTGAAAGCTGACTGGTTATGAAGTTCATACTATACAGCAATCCTTCACCGATCTTGAACTCTTGGTGGCAGCAGACATGCCTCCATTACTGCGGTGGTACCTGGGTGGTACTGCGCTGCCTAGCGACTGGTATAAGGTTTGGGCTACACGGCGATCATTTGATCAGTCACGGGTTATTGGACTTTTACTTTGCAAATTGCTTAAACCCGTCGCTAGGCAGCGCAGTACCACCCAGGTACCACCGCAATAATGGCGGTATCTGCTGCCACCAAGAGTTCAAGATCGGTGAAGGATTGCTGTATAACCAAATACTTCCCTTCTCAAATGAAGTCATAATTGAGAAAACTGTATCTGAAAACTAGTGAAAAATGCAACAGCTGGGCCCAATTTCATACAGCTGCTTAAAGTTGAAAATATTGCTTCACAAATTTATGCTAAGCAAAAATTAGCAGGATACCAGTCACAAATAGTGCATGTGACATGACATTGTGGCTTTTAGCCTTAAACTGGTAAGCATGATTATGTTTATGCTTAGCTTCTTTTTGTGCTTAAGCAGCTCTAAGAAATTGGGCCCTGATTTTGATTGTTCCGACCAACATTAAGGACAATGTATTTACATGCTGAAAATTGTGCATGTTTTTTTATTGTTACTATTTTCTCCCGACTCACTCAATGGACGGGTCCAAATTTTCACAGGTTTGTTATTTCATGTATATGGTTGATCACACAAAACATGAACACTGTCTGCGAGTATTTTGTCAGCTCTACCAATCATGTATAATACATTAAAATCCAATCAGTCTGAACTACTTTACAAACATCTGCCGATACATGTATTTTGTTTTCAAACCAGCAAGTAAATTTTTTTACATCACAATAAAAGTTAAGTGAGGGAAACTCACCAGAACATGACAGATGTTCTACCATTGACTGGGTTGAATGTTATTTCACTTGGCCTCAACTTTTGTAAGGTTGACATAAAAACAACCAATAATTTTTCTAAAATATGTGACTATAATACAGTGAATTTTACATTTATATCAACAACAAAATCATGCAAGCTTAAACAAATTGGTCCGATAAAGAGAGAAAAATAACTAGCTGTCCAAATTTAGAAACTGTGCAATATGATTATGCTGTCTTTACAGTGATATGATTTCATAACTCAATTTCACTTTTTGCTTCAATATCCCCACATTAATTTTAAGGACTCAACCGGAAAATAAAAAGGAAAGAATCCATTCAAATATTTCTTATAATGAAACCTGGTCTCTCTGCGAACAACGCCCAATTTCTATGAATTTATTAATTAGGCCCCTCGTGAGCAAGGCAAGCAATGGATTATATGGCATCATAACAGTTTCCAAAGATACAAACATATTTTCCATAAAATGTTATTATGCAAAACAGAGACCAACGCTATTAATAGATTGATGACTAGAAAGGCCAGACAAGTAGTCTTTGCTTCAAGCAGTAAACAGTTAATTCATACAGAGTGTACGTACTTTTTCAATAAAATGTCATAAAAGCATTAAAGACTTCAAATATTATTGATGGATTGTTAAAATACAGAGGTCAGAGAAGTAGTCTCCTCTTCAAGCAGTTATTACATCCATGAGGCTTAACAAGACAGACAGACAAAGAGACAGACAGACAGACAAACAAACCAACTACCCAAATACCTCGTTATAAAACCCACAAAACCCCCATAAATTCTTGATAGAGTTTGATCTTGAGTTGAATAGTATATCAATAAACCTCAATGCTGTAAATGTACAAAAATAAAAAGTAAATATAACCTTAGATAATAGGACTAACAATGTGGACAAGAACTTCCCATTTGAATCCCACCCAAGTAATATGCCCTTTTTTTTCTCTTTTTTTTCCCACAGGACTCAAAAAGTTTGTAAAGATTTGGTGAATGTGCTACATAAATACTACAAACTTACAACATAAATATTTCAAAATCTTGAGTGTATAAAGTGAGTTGTTAAAAAAAAAGCCGAGTTGATTTATAATACATTGGAGCTGAGATATGAAATGTTACTCTATTTCTGACAACTAATCTAAACTAAGTACCCCTTCATCTGCTCAAAGTCTGTCCAGTGACTAAAACCACTGGCTGCGAGTTTTGCATAATGAACAATCCTCTAGGTAAGTGATAGCGTTTTAGAGCTGGAAGTGCAATTGGACATTTGTACACTGCATTTACGGCTTTAATACGTTACACTTACCAATAGGGCCCAATTTCACAAAGCTGCTTATGTACAAAAAGTAGCCAAGTACAAAACATTTTTACTTGAATAAGGTAACCAGTCAAAGTATCATTTCGCGTGCATCATCTGTGACTGGTTTCCTGCTAGCTTTTGCTCAGTAGAAAATTGTTAAGCAATTTTGGTTTTGTTTAACTTCATGAAATTGGGCCATGGATGGCAGACATTCATATGGCAACATCATAAACACACTACCAGTGAAGGAGGGGGGGGGGGGTGTTACCAGGGCACTTAAATCCTATCTAATAACCTAATTTGGGAGGATTTGATTCTAGGATTACGCAGCTCTCTTTGTAGCTAACTCTACACCAGTGAGTTGTCATGCAGAGTTGGTGAAAGAACACAAGATGGGGGCCTTTACCCTCTTGGGTTAGAACAAGGTTAAGTCCCGCTGAGTTGCATGCAAGGAATAGGGATTAGTAATAACAAAAAGGTGTTTTCTTGTCTACATCTGGTCTAGGAGACCACAAGGGAACAAAAGTGTCTTTTTATTTTAGAGAAAAGGTTAAAACTAAGATTAGTCTACCGGAACCATTGAGGCCTGTTCTGGTGTGATTTCGAAAAAAGAAAATCTGCATCTAACTGTGTTAATGATGAAGGACTCAGTTGGCAAACTGTCTCCATGTTTAGCCCTGTCTGAGTTTACGTATCCCCTGATGTATCACCTTTAATCACAGATGAATGATGAGGCTCAGGTTTGTGGTAAAAACACTCTGAAGCTCAGGAGAGGTTTCATTCTAGCAATGACACACCTTTGACCTCAATGGCTGAACTTTGACCTCAATGGTTGACTACATGAATTAATGGCCATTTTCCAAACCACTGCTTAGGTTTTGACTCCGGCTGAGGCACAGTTCGCCTATAACGAAAGTAAACATTTTCAAATTACTGACAGAGCATGAGCTTAAGGCAAGCCGGGTTTTCGAAAAGGGCAACTAATAGCAATACAGCTCCAATGACTGGTACACACAGAGCTTGTCTATATCACTGATATCCTAAGCAGGGAACCAGTCGCTAGATCTGTAGCCTTTTCGAAACCCTGGCTTCAGCCTTGGCTTAAGCTCCATCTGCCTGTTCGAAGCGCCACTTTTGAAAACAACTGACCGAGCTGAAGGCAAGGTTTTGGAAAACGCTTTTAACTCATGGAACACTAACACCATGAATAACTAAGAAACTACCCAACTTATAGACCCTTCCCATGAAATATGCTAATTACATTCACGCATGCGTACAGACACTATTGGTTGGCAAATGCCATAGAGATATGCACTGAGCAGACGCACAAACGCGTCTGCGTCTTGCGACCATTAGCCCCATACAAACAGGCGCGATGTTCCATCATTTTGCCAACCAAAATGTTAGTTGCGCACGCGCGGTGTGCAATTTACATATTTCATGGGAAAGGGTCTATTCCTACCCACTACCTAACCCAGAACTTCACCCTAAGTCTTTGAAAACAAATCTGGGCTGTATAACTAAGGGAATAAAAGAGTGGTAACGAGGTCTTAAGCAGACACTTAAAACCTTGCAGGGTCGAATGCCCTTCTGCCAACCAGTCTTAAACAGCTATGTCTCTAACAGTCATTTAAACATGGTCTTGCAACCACCATTCAACCAATAGGACTGCCTAAATTATTTGTAGTAAAAATGAATGAAATATTAAATACAAATTAGTGAGTATATATAAAGCTGTGCCGACTATAAATACTACAGTGGTGCTAACCTACATGATGAGTTGTCATGTGGAGTTGATGAAAGAACAAAATGGAGGAACCTAACAACAAAAAGGTCATTATTTCCAACTGAGTTGATCACACTTTGAGCTTACAGATTATATCTCATGTAGAAAAAAATATCTTACACAAATAAAAATACTTTTTTTGGGGGAACAAAGAAATATTGATGAGAGTGGGACTTGAACCAGTAACCTCTACCAACTGAGCTATCTAGCCCTAATGACAAGTTGGCAGTCTCCTAATTTTGTCAAAATCTTTGCCCAGGGGATGCGCTTTTTATTTCAAAAAGTCAAGCAACAAGCCACAAGGGATATTTGGTGAAAGTAAACAAAATGTTTTCTTTAAACCACGCATAAATATTGACTTTTAAACATACACAAAAACACAAACAAGGAACAAAGCCTCATGGATTGGGGCCAATTTCTACAAAGCCTGTGAGCAGACAGTTCCTGCTAAGTGCCCTTCAGCAGAATTTCTATTCCATAACCACTGATGACCATTAAAGCAAAGCAAAAGCATGCTGACTTGTCGTCGGTTCTTGTAAGCAGATGAGTGGCAAGGCATTTCAAATCCACTGTGAACATGTAGGCCTACACATGGCGTCAAATCGTTTATGAAATACATTTGCAGGCATTAGTTGGTGACTGCTTTATGTTCCGACACCC
The DNA here is from genome assembly GCA_037783415.1 of Leptasterias polaris. Classification (NCBI taxonomy): domain Eukaryota; kingdom Metazoa; phylum Echinodermata; class Asteroidea; order Forcipulatida; family Asteriidae; genus Leptasterias; species Leptasterias polaris. The sequence continues at coordinate 5,748,860 of JAZGTN010000015.1, read as the reverse complement.
ATATGTTCTGATAACCTCTCATGATCTCAACACTAGAGTTAGGGTTGGGTTAGACTTCGGGTTAATAGGATATTAGGAAAATACATTAGGGGTGTCGGTACATAGGTGTGTCACCGCTTTAGTCAGCACAAAAGCGTGCTTACTAGTAAACAGCTAAATAAATATTGGGCCTTGAAACAAGAATCTGTAAAAACATTCTTAAACAATGACAAAACAAGACGTGAACCTCTGACCTCTGTAAGTCTCTATCAATTTTGTCACAACTCATTCAGAGAGGGACATCCTATTTAACTTTATAACTTAAAATGAAAATGCTAGAACAATTGGCAGAAACTGTGTTAACTGAACAGCCTTAGCAGAGAGACACACCCTTTCTGGAATGGAAACCAAATGAACACATATTATTTTCCCCACCAGAGCAGAATGAGCTCTTCCATTCATCTCAATCAGAAACGTCAATGAGTTCATCAAAACATAGTCTTGACTGGGACTTCAATTCTCTTACTTCTAACAAAACCACTTTACCTTGAGTCATAGAGAAATGACTGGAGTTTTAAAGAGGGGCTCCAAGATAAATTCAGTTTTGTGATCCACTCATTTTTCATTACCTAGAGGGTTCATGAAAGTGGGGGAAAAGTTACAAGTCTCAAACTGCAAGTTAAAATGGTATAAAAAACCAATTGTCTTTGAACCAATTGTCTTTGAACCAATTGTCAATTGTCCTTCAGGGGCAATTTTTATCAAAATTAAAAAATGTTCGATGACATAACATTTCAAATTTAGGGTCTGTACATTTTTGGGAAAGTTAATTTTAGTTCATTCCTGCATTTTGATGATATTCAATCAAAACAGCATTGAGTTAGACCCTTTGACTTGCACAGAAATTCTTCTTTGGGATGAAAACACCCATTTGTTTTTGATGTCCGATGACGTTAAAAACAGCATTTTGCACTATTTTAACATGAGGAACGAGGCTTGAAATTTCCCCCACTTTCATGAGGACACTTTCTATTGAAAATAAGTGCATCACAAAAAACAGAATTCGACCTTGGTGCTCCTCTTTAACCAATGCCTTTCAAAATCACGCATTTATATACTCTGAATACTGTTTGTTTTGTTCACATCTGAACATGGGAAGCATCGAGTACACATTGCTTATCTAACATCAGTACAGGGAAAAACCAAAACAATACTGTATACTCCCTGATGTAATTATTACATCTATTAAACTCTGATCACTGCTCACCTCTTTATTTTTAAGGTGAAAATAGTTTACCTGGTTTCGAGACACCAGTGTTAGAAACTAAACTCATCATGAATTAAAACATAATCCACAGACAGAGAGAGGCAAAAATGGAGATTATATTTCCAATTTCAAAGAGCAACATAGCAGAAAATGGTGCTTACTGAAGTCTGAGACCAGTCATGGACTATTCAGGCTTAAGCTGCACAGAGCACATCCGTTCCTCCCAAACTTGTGCACAGTTAACACAAATTTGTGGAGAAAACAATTTTGACAGAATTTATGAATACTTCTTACTGTAAGATTGTTGAGACAACAGAGATTTTTTAAATCAGATGAGACTGTTTCCAGTCTCTAAAAAATGATTTCAATATAAAAAGACTTCACATAAACACACTTCTGCACTACAATAAAATATATTATATACAATATACAAACCATATCTGTCACTCAGATCAGGCTAGCCTACTTTTACAATACCCTCGAGGCAATACAAACTTATCAAGGGCTCCATTGTTTACCTTCAACCAATTGATATTTCAAGGGCCCCCAATGTTTTAGGTTTTTATTACACAGTAGGGATCCACTAAACCAGACCAAAGTAGAACAAACACTGAGTGGGTTTGTAGCTTGGTGGAAAGAAAGACTACATGTATAAACAAAAGATTCCAGCTCAACTTCAGGAATTTACATAAAAGAAAAGTAAAGCTTTTGTTTCGTTTTCCCAAGAGGTAAGGGGCCATTCAGAACAGTCAATGTTTAAAAATGTCAACAAAGATATTGACAAAATAGTGAGACCCGGCAATGATAGGACTTTGTAGCTCAGTTGGTAGAGCACTAGAACATTAATCTGGAGGTCAAAGGTTCAAGCCCCGATGTAATCAAATTTAAATTTGTTCAACAAAAATTAAATTTTAACCGAAATTGTTTTTTTATTTTTTTGATATTTTTTTCGAAATTGCAGGCTGACGGGTCAAGTGAAATAACTGAAAATCAAAATTCAGATTTCACATGCAGGGAAACATATTTAAAAACGTTGAAAATACCCAGTAGCCTCTTCCAGATTCTCTGCTGAAGTGCAAGCATTCTGTCAACGGAATGGCGTGTTATTGCCAGCAGAAACCATCTTCTGTTCTAACTACATAAGTCGTAGGAAGCCAGGGAATACTTTTGAAAACTCCAAAGTTTGGAGAGCACCGTACAAAGAATATGTGCTTTATTTCAGGCATTACTTTGTTCTTCAGTAAAGAGCATGTACATGTACAGGAATAGTCAGTCAGCATTTAAAAAACAAAATTTGGGGTGGAGGGTGGGTCAAAACAATTTCGAAAAAGAACATTTTTAGACATTGCATTGACTATTCTGAATGGCCCTTCAACAGATTCTGACTGCCATGTTGGTCTTACCGTGGGTCTCTTCTCTCTGATCCTAACTCAGTTGAAAAATCCTGTTGAAAAACTAATTCAAAAAAATGGACAATTTTTCCAATTTCCTTTTCCATTTTCCATTTTCTGTTTTTTGACACCACACAGAAAGTTCAACCTGAAAATGCAGGGCCTCATTTAAAAGCAGGGAAAAAAGCAAATTTATCTGCTTAGTAAAATATTGACGGGGAGCCAGTCACAAACAATGCCTATATGGCATCATACTTTTGGCTGGTAATCTATTTCTGCTAAACAAATTTGGTAACACTAAGCAAACTTAAACAGCTAGTGCCTGGTTTCAACCTTGACACAGGGAAAAATACTTTGTTTGTTTAAATAACCAAAGATTAACTACAAGTGTTTTAAACTATCGTTTAACAACTTATGCTTCTTCATATGTCAGCAACGAAACCTGAGATTTCGGTGGGCAATTTAAAAAAGACCAACCCTAACATAACTAACTGCTACATCATTGGAGGTCACATATTGAAATGAATTTACAGTGAAATTAGCCCCTAAGCTCAGCTTTTACTTTGAACTTTGGGATCCAGCACATGGATTTCCACAAAAGTAATCACAAAATTGAGAAGTTGGAATACTTTTCTTACAAAGAGAGATTCCAAATCTTTCAAAAGATGTTTTTTATTTGTCTGTAAAGCATCTCTTATCTTCAGGAAAAAGTAAAAAACTGGTTAAGATATATACCATTAATATCTTTTGTACTGAAACCATTTAGAAGAAAAAAGGGGGGAAAAAGATTGAAAGTTATTTAGTTTTCTATAAATACTTGTTTCAGCAATGGCTAATTTCTTTGTGTTCCAGCTCCAACGTGAGCTGTTGCAGGTCACTCTCCAAGCTGCGGTTTCGCCGACACATCTGAACATAGTTCAGCTGCAGCTGCTTCTGGTACTTGATCACCTTCTCCTTCTCCTCCTGCCAGACACGCCGCTCATGGGCCATCTTGGCTTCATTTGCCTGCAGCTTCTTTCTGGTCCCTGCAAGGTTCTCTTTCAGTGTCTGCATCTCATGCTTCAGTCTCTCATCAACGGGAGACCTCGAGGGCCCCTTGTTAGCGTCAAAGCCCGGCCCCGCCGCTTTACCTTCCGAAAGGTTCAACAAGTTCAGCTGACTGGTGCTCAAGCTTCTGACCCCTAAACTTATCTTGTCAAGTTTACTTTTGTACATTGCACTTTCATCCTTTATGTCCTCTACCTGTGCCAACAATTCAGCTTGCTCATTCTTCAGAGTGGTCGTCTCTTTCTCCAACTCCAGCACCCTCTTCTGGGCCTCTTGAAAGCTTTGCACATTCACCTGAGGGCGACTCGACTTTTCCAGCTCCTCCTTCAATGATGCTATTTGGGAATCCCGTGATTTCATTTTGTCCATCAGGAAACCTATTTCTGTCTCCCTCTGGCGTAGCCTCTCTTGGAAGCCCTGCTGCTCCTTCTCCTGATCCTTGATGCGTCCTTTCAGATTACCGACATCACTCTCACTTTTCTCCTGAAGCAGGGCAAGTTCCCGCTTCATCTGGAACACCTCGCGTTCCCTGGTGGTCAGTTTGACCTGCATGTCCATGAAGTCACTCTCCAGCTGCCTCTGCAAGGGGGTCATCTTTGCACCCCCTTTCACATTGGAGAGTTTGTTGCGGAGAAGACTACAGTCCTTCTCCGTTTCGCTCAGCTTCTTTTGCAGCTTCTCAACATCGCTGCTTCTGTCTTTAACAGTCTGTCGCAGCTTTCCAACTTCTTGTTCCTTTTCGTCTTGGACTCTTCGGAGCTGATCTTTCACCTGACTGATGTCTTTCTCCCTCTGCATAAGTTTTTCTTTCAACTGACTTGCATTCCCAGACTGGTTTCCTTTTCCTGACATCAAACCACCTCCTAGTTTCCCCTTCTTCTGCAGCTGTTGATTCAGCTTCTCCTGAACCTCTCTGAGGTAGGCAACCTCGCATCGCTCCTGGCTCAACTCCTTCTCCTTGGTGCCTATTTTTGTCCTCAAAAGCGTAAGCTCCTCCTCTTGCAACCTGACCTCCTTCGCAAGGTTCTCTTTTAGTTCGCGCATGTGATTGGTTTCGACACGGGCCTCGCTCAACTCAGCCTCTTTCTCCTTCAAGAGTCTCTCTTGGAAATCCACACTGCCTTGGTTGCTGTGTTGATTCTTCTCAAGTTCTGCCTCCAGCGAGGCCATGGTCTTTGAGCGCTCAGCAAGCTCTTCCTCCTGGTGGGCAAGTTTGTTTCTCAAGTTGGCAATCTCTTTGGCCTTGGCACTCAGCTGATCTCTATGATTCCTCAGCTGCCATTTCAGGTCTTCAACTCCCTTGTTGGCAGAATGCTGAGGGTGCTGTTGTTGTTGCTGCTGCTGTGAGGTAACTGTCTTTTCTCGAAGCAACTTCTTCTCCTGTTCCAATTTGTAGATCTATCGGAGGAAGAAATGATTGTGTGTAACTACAACTAAATATACTTTGCTTTTACATTGTCTCTGGCAGTGTCATACAATCCTTCATAAACAACATCACTTGTCACTGTGGTCAAGTGGTAAGACTGCAGGACATATCTCATGAATTTTTGTGTGTACTTTAAAAGCAACAGGCACTCACAGCAAATTGCTGTTAGTGCAGTGGGTAGCTTTCAAAACCTGTCACCATTGTAGACTCGACTTAAAGACTGACCTGAGCTTGGAGTGAGTGACGAATCTTCCTAGACGTGTCTTCCTGTTCTTGGAGTTCTTTCCTCAGCCAGGAGGTCTCCTCCTCCCAGGTTCTATGCTTCTCCTCGTGTACCTTCAAGATAGCCGCTTCATTGCTGTCCATTGTGTCTCGTAACGTGGACAACTGCGCTTCTTTCTCCTACGAAAGGTATAGGGAAGTGTTAGAACCCTTCATAACACAATCAGAATCTACGCACACGTTTAAACCATCGTACTGTTTCGAACAGTACCTTTTATAAAAACGTGTTATACGTTTTCAAATCTTTACCTTTACCAGCATACAAATTCTGCACCAGGGCTTAGCGTGAGTGTCAACACAACCCACCACATCAAACCCTCTTATTAATTGAAATCATCCAAGCCACCTGTTTATGTCTGGCAAGCCTTTGAGTAGCTTTGCAGTTTCCACCCCCCCCCCCCCCCCAACCAATTAAAAGTGACTGTAACCAAAGGACACGTACAGCATTGGTGTGATTTTTGGTGGGCGGCACTACAAAAATAATAGCATGCATATCAAGCAAGAATTGGATTTCAGAGAAACTAGGATGACAAGGGTTTAGTGAATCATGGGTCGAAAGAATCTCTTACCAATACTTTCTGCCGCAAGCTGGCAATCTCGCTTTTCTCTGCCCCCATGAAGGACACCTTGGATGAAGAGGCAGACGACGTCTTATTGTCGATACGATTACTGTTGTAATCCACCACGCCGTACGATGGGTTGGTGTGGTTGATGCGGACGGGTTTCCTGGGGCTGCTGTTACCATGGCGGTTGTCGACATGCGTGGTCGACTGGCTGATGTTCCTGCGTTTGTAGTCGGGGAGCAGCTTCTGCTGATTCTGGAGGTTCTGAATGCTGCGGTTGAGGTAGTTGAGCGAGTGGGCCGGCTGGATGTGCCTCTGTTGGGCCATCTGCTTCCCCCATGCCTATCACAATGACAATATAGATGTCAAGAATTAACCATGATTTGGGCGATTGACCAAATTCACCTTAACCTCAACATCACAATAGTCTTGGCAGCGACATTCTGGGAGTCAACGTCACTATGTGTTAGACAATGCACAATGTAGTGAAATTTTTAGGTGACGCAGTATTTACACGTACACCAATTGACTCCCACAATTGACTCCCACAATTGACTCCCACAATTGACTCCCACTGTGTGTGAGGAGCTTGCAAGGGGTCAATAAAACAAATAGTGACACAACACTGCAAAGTATAATGAACAGTGCCGAGGTAAGAACAAAATATTGCAATATTTTCGCAAGATGCTTCCTAATTAATTCACTTATTAACTAAAGGGACCAGGGCCTGTATAAGCCTTGGCTTTTTCCTGGTGCCCTCCATTGTCAACATGTTGTATCAAATTCTTGTATTGACAGATTGTGTAGTTGTGATATATGGAAATAAACAAACAAACAAACAAACAAACAAACCAACACACCAACAACCCAACAAACAAACAAACAAAAAAACAAACAAACAAACTACCATTACAATATTTAACACAAGTAGGCTTTTGGATAGAAATTACACAATTCCTTTTTGGGCTAATTCCCAAAGTGTGAACCTACTTGTAAGGGTTACTACAACCAAGAAACCATAAAAAGGTATATTTAAAAAGGGATAGGATTTGAGTTGCTCAGGGCTTTCTCCGTTTGAGCCTTTGCAAAGGCAGCACAGTTAAGGTCAAACAATGGTAACAGGGGCACTTTTTCAGCATGGCGTCATATTCAAAGTTTATTTTGAAAAAATATTTTGTTCAAAGAGAGTTTTGTCGCGCTTTGAATTTTATGTATGTTTCAAAAACAGCTTGAGACAAAGCAAGAATTTTCAAAATACTTCATCATTTTTGTAATAATCACCTTTGCATAATTCTGAGGGGGTCGCTGTGCACTGTTGCCTTGGTAACCCTTCTGCTTTGGTGTAATGTCCTGCAGTGACAGGCATTTTGTCGGTGGCGCCCCAAAATGATTCCCGGCCAGGTTGCGTTTCTGATTTGTCAGGACCACATCCGGGGGTTGCTGCTTGTGCTGTTGCTGCTGCTGCTGTTGCTGTTGCTTGGGTGGAGGGCGATCGTTGATTTGGTCTGGCATGCTGGACGGAGAGCTGGGGAGGCTGTGCTTGGATGAGGTACTACTGGGGGAGTCTAAGGAGCGGGACGGGGAGATGGCCTTGAGGGGTACCGGGCGAATCATGCGATGCTGCTTGTACTGAAAGAACCAGGGAGAGAACCAGGGAGAGAACCAAGGGATATAGGTAAGATTAAAGACGCCAAAACTCACAGGCCTAGAATTTCATCTTTGAGAGGGCAAGGCCATTTTCATTTCACAACATGCACTGCCATAGAAAAATCTTTAAGAGGCACCAGGGCAACAGAATCTATAACCTCTGCGTAATTCCGTGCCTGAAATCATGTTTAAAAGCCACTATAGACTGTGTAACCTTTGTTTACAAAAAGAGTGACCATGTACATTCCAGAGTATTTCCTGGCAGGCAAGATACCACACTGGTCATATGTGAAACTTTACATTATTTTTGATATTTTCCACATAAATTCAAGAGTTCTAAAAACAACGACTAACAGAACACGCTACATGTACATGTATCTCCATAAAATAACAGATTTGATATTTTCATCAGTTGAGCAGTGTACTAATCATAATGCAAAAAGTCCAGACAATGGCCGTTTTGTAAAAAAACATGTGATGTCATAGGTCACATGGTCTATAGATGGGAAAACAGTGTTGGTAATGTTTTGATATATAAAAATAATGTTTTCAAATTTTCATTTATTGATTTTGAAAAAAGGATTTGAACTTATAATTTTTTTATTTTGTATATTTTTATGATAAAAAAGAAGAAGTCAACTTGCTTAAATGTCCGCAGGGACACAAAGCACTAAACACATTTCACAAAGCACTAAGTTTCATCTTAAGATGAGTTGTCAGTATTACCATAGTGGTTTGTATTGTGACATCACACTTTGCTTTATAGCAATAAAAACTGATTTGCAGTTAAAACCAATGTTAGCTCTTTGTGAAATCAAGCCATGGATCGTTCTTATCCACAAATATTGATGAGTGACAGAGAAAGATCTATCCCGGGAGGGTTGTGCAGCCACTGCTATAAATAAAACAAATCTTATTATATAATTTTTTTTATTGTGTCACTCCCTAGAAACTTTTTCCATTTAGATTTTTGGGAGCAACACAAGAAACGTTTTTCTTGAATTTTTGGGATGTCTTATTTCAAGAAGGGTTTCATATATTTTCATACAATAGATAGTTCCCAGTAGACGCCATCTTTACGGGCAAATCGCATTTTGGCTTGCAGGCGCGTCAAGCGCTCAAATTATTAACGCAGCCGCGTCATTCACAAACCAATCATGCAATGAGTTTGGTGAAATGTGCGCGTGCTGCACGCCGTTCTCACGCGTAACGCATGACTGTGTGTTCCAAATTGCCCGTAAAGATGGCCGACTTACGTCATACTGCAACCTATCTATAGTTTATTGTGATATTTACCTTTTCAAGTTTACCACTGACTGGAGTGATAACTGGTGGGCCCGCACTCGCTGGTCCCTCTTCAATCAGTGAATTGTAACTATTAGACTCGCTGCGGTAGTAGGCTACGCTGCCCTCGCGGTAGCCACTGTCGACAAGGGGGCTGGACAGGTTGCCCATGGGCATGGAAGCGTCCGGTGAGTCGCCATCAGACGCCGCTTTGTAGTGCAAGGCTGGGGTATTCTTCATGAAGTAGGAATCGTGTGTGGCATTGATGGTGCATGTTTCCATGATCTACGGCGAGGCTTGGATGCAGAAGATACTCGATTGATTGCAGAAATCGTTGATGAATGATATCTATAAGAAAAAGACGCAAAGCTTAATTGGTTGTTTTTATTTAGGTTAAATAACAGATCCCTTGCACGTGACATACATGTAACAACACCCATACAGCACCCTCTCTGAGATCAACGAAGACCTATTTTTGGCTGAGAGGTGTGCACACCGCATACAGCATGCACGTTTCCATTGTTTGACTTCAGCGATGGCGGCCAATGCAAAGCAGTTTATTGATAGAGATAGACAAATAGACTTCAATCATCAGAACATGCCCAGTGACTCAAGCTGCAAGGAGTCCACCAGTTTTGTTGTTCCGTAAATTGTATGCTGTAGAATTGGATAGAATCTGGAGCAGTCTTCTTCTATGGGTTCCTCCATTCAGCAATTTCACTTTCTCACCCTTTTGATTCAGAATAACAGTCATCTGATTCAGAAGTAACAAGTCTTTGGTAATTCTCAGATACAGCACAAGTCCTAAAGACACCACGCAGGTAGAAATAAGAGAGACTCTAGAGCCATCAAAACAGGTTATTGTAAATTGATCACTGGCAATCCTCCAAGAAGAGATCGCATGAACATGAACAATCCTGCAAATTGGATAACAACCTCCTCTTTCTTTGAGTGAAAACAAAGCTCCCTGAATGTACAGACTGTTATATTTTAAAGGATTACAGAGGCTCTACATCATTCCAAATAGGTATCTGAAGGTCTGGTTAAAACAGAGCAAAGTCTTCTGAAGGCTGTAATGGCAAGTTTACTTCTTTCAAGAAAATATGAAGGCGCAAGGAGATCAGTGAAAAATCCTGAACTCAAAAAACACCCTGACAAATCACAAGCTTGACACCAATATGTACCGAGTGTATGTCCAAAATGACTAAGTGAATGTCTCTCCAGTTTGTTCCCTGTAGTTCCGCACTTCTAGTGACCCCAGTTGTGAAATGCACATATTTTTCTAGCTGATCACATAGCCGTACATGTACAATGTCATTGGTTTAGTCGTTAAATCTAATTGAGTAGCATCTTAGCACAATTTCTTTTGTTCTTAATATAGTTAAGGGAACATACAAGATAAGGCTGTATTTTTATGTGTGTTTATCCCATAACAGTGGTCTGCTGGCCAAATGCCAGTTAAAACACCAGAGGACCAGTCAAAATTCACTTCAAGTGGTCCGGCTGGCTGTGTTGAAAAGCATGTACCTGTTTATTATGAAATTATGGACAAATGAATAAGCTGGCCACTAGTAAAATGACCGTGACCGACTCGGATTTTTGTTTTGTATCGTTTTGGGTTGAACAAAGAAAAATTGACTAGAGCAGATTCAAACAACTTTATCATGTAATTTTATTTTGACATAAAGGCTTGTCCCGTGGTATGGATAAGCCGCATCAACAAGCCCTAGTACAATGTAGGACATAGAGTGAAGTCAAGCTCAGCGCTTCCCGAGTTCAATTTTTAAGGGAGGAATCCTAAATTAGGTACATGTATGATTATGAATACTAACTTATATCTTTTAAAACCACAACTGTATGAATACAATTAATGAATGGGCCATCACTTTATAACATAATGATTTATGAATCGTGCCCACTCACAGATTTTATGTAAAGAATTCTGGTTCTAAGTCGGCCAGGGTCAGATGAAACTGTGAGACATTACTCAGACTTACCGTTTAAAAAACAACACCTCGTCAAATTTTATTTGTCACGTTCACAAACATATTACATGTACCTGAAACAAAGACTACAACAAGCTTGCAGTCTTGTACATGTATTAATTACATAGTTTTGAGATCAATGACACAAAGTAGATAATGCCTCGATGCGGAGTTATTTAACTTAGTGTACAAATGTTAACCAAGTAGAAAACCTCAAATTATTTAAAAGTTACCCAGTCAGTTTCCTGTGTGATTTTTTAATTGATATTTGAAATGTTGGAGAAGTTTAGATCAACATCAAAAGTATTCAAGAGTCAACGACATTTGAATTCTAAACTGAACTCTACATGCAATTCCTACAATCACAAATGGCATCACCAGCTTACTTAATTACAAGTATTTTGTTTGTTTAGGAAAAAATATATAAAAAAAGAAAAAAAGAAAAAAACCAGAAGCCAAAACAAAAAAAAACTACTGTACGATGTAATTTTGTAAAACAATTCAGCTGTTGGTTTCTTTAAACTACATGTGGTTTTCAGACTGCCTAGAGTGAATATCAAGTGGTTTTACAGACACACTTTTCACCAAGATCAGAAAAGCCGAAACAGCTGAGGTGACTGTTGTTTTCATTTGGTATTTAAGAGCCTCTACTTAGGGGTCGGGTCAAGCGGGTTCACAGTTATCTAAATATCAAATGATTGTTGAAGAAACAATACAGCTGTCGATGAAGCCTTTTAGCTTGGGACTGCAATCAGTACCAAGTCAGCAGGGGAAAAATGTTAACTTCTGGAAACGATAATATTGTCATGAACCTAAATCCCATTGATAAGAGATTGTTGGGGTTTTCCTAGAGTGAAAGTTTGTGAAGAATGTTCGGAAGCTGGTCTTTGTTTGGGAATCCTTTTTTTTCTCTCTCCAACTGCCAAACCTGTTGGGCCTCTCGGGTAAGCTTCTGGCCCCTGGGGTTATACAATATGTAAGCTTGGGGACAATGAATTCCTTAGCCATATCCCTATGTTAATTCCACCATTGCATACAGAATACAGGTACCTTGTACCACAGACCTGACCTGACAACCAACAAATGTCATAAAAACCATAGGATTAAATTGTGCAGAGCTTAAAGAGGGGTTCTGTGGGTGAATTCAGTTTTGTGACGCACTCATTTTCCAACAGATTGAGTCCTTATGAAAATGAGGAGGAGGAACACAAAGCTCTAACCTCGCATTAAAATTATGTAAAGAGCCACTGTGTTTGATACCCTAAAAAGAGCAAATCAACAAATAGATGTTTTTTTCCCCCATTCATTCCTGAATTTTGATGATGTTCAATCAAAAGAGCATTGAGTTTGACATTTTGACTTGCACAGAAATTCATCTCTGGAATGAACAAAACCCATTTGCTTTTTTTGTCCAATGACATCATGTTTCAAACTTTGATTTTGTTTTCAAATTTGGCCCTGAAAGAGAATCAAACAAATTCACATTTTACACCATTTTAAGGTGAAGTTAGAGACTTGCAATTTTGTCCTTAATTTCATGAGGACTCTATCTATTGGAAAATGAGTGCTTCACACAACTGAATTTGACCTTGTTGGAGCCCCTCCTGGGACCTGTACTAAAAAGACATGCACACAATGTGCAAGCAGGGTCTTACCAAAGGATTTGACAAGCTGGAGCTGGGGTGAGGACCAGGACCAAGGTCCTGGTTTTGAATCCTAGGCCCTTCTTTGCATGTTTTCATTGAATGTTTATGAGAAATAGAGTAACAGAGATACATGTAATTTCCTCCTTGGTTTGAATTTACATGGAGACCACAGAGACACTAGTTGCTATTGCCCTGGTCGCTATTGCTCTGGTCTTGGCCTCTGGTACCTTCTTTTACAAAATGAAAATAGCCTTGCCCCTTCAAAACTTAGATTCCAGGCCTGCTAAAATTATGTTCATTCTTAGATGCTCTAACTTCCAATGCAATGGACTTCAAACTTGAAAAAGAAACCCAAACCCTAAAACTTGACTAAAAGTACATTTCTCCATTGGCTTCAATTTTACTCATGCTTCAACACAAAATACCAAAACAACATCATCAACAGAGCAGCGCACACTTACTAAATATTAGACAATCAAATTTTTCTCAGCGTGTAATTTAAAAAAAAAAAAAAATTTATGAGATGTCGCCCAACTCACAAGGCCACGGACGGCCACTCAAGGTGAGGGCTACACATAACTGATTTGGGCTATCGACCCAAATCAATTGACACCAGGGGCACGTTGCCTCCTACTCCTGGGGCTGAAACAGGGTTACCCCCTTCACAGTCCTTAAGGATGTAGGCATGGGTATCATCCACTAGGAGCCTGTCTGGTAGAGCAGAATGCACTACCTTCCCAACTTTTTAAAATGTTTAATGTTTTGAAACATACCATGTGCTGGCTCCCAGGTACAACAGCAATGATCTCTTGCACCAATTTTACTATCGAAATGTCTGACTCACTAGAACTGGGGATGACTAAAATTAACAGCATTGGCCATAGATGGAGTCATTTTAGTTCTGCTTCAGCGGTTCTGTTCATAATACTGTATGTATTTAACCATGACTGGGGCAGCTGTCAGTTGCCTGTTGTTACAGAGGTCCAAGGACAGATGATGAGAGAATGCACTGCAGTATATTATTTGTATCAATAATAAAACATCGGAATACACAAGGAGTTGCAACAAACTATGATCTACATACCGTAATCTTCGGAATATAGGCCGCCCGCGGTATAAGCCGCTATGCCAAGAATTTGTCAAAACAAGATTTATGCGTCAGTGTATAAGCCGCCCGGCGTATAAGCCGCAGTAATGACCGCACACACAGGGGGAGCGTGCGTGTTTGGCGGTCCTTTGTGGTGATGTACAGTGACAAGCGGATGGCACAACAGTCACTGTACATCGCCACAAAGTGCGTCTTGCGTTGCATTAAAGTAAAAATGTACTGAAGTAACATGTATCGATCGTTATTGAAATAATTTATGAGAATGGTCTGCAGTTAAGTGGGTCTATTTTCTTTTCGTAAATTTTGAATGGTGATATATTTTGGGGTAAATATTGCTGAGATCTCGATATTCGTGAAGTTTTTTCGAACGCGGAAAAACGGTTTTACCACGCAGGGAGGAAGTGAGCAATTATAAACAAACAAGACTTGACTGTTGAAATAATTTATGAGAATGGTCTGCAGTTAAGTGGGTCTATTTTCTTTTCGTAAATTTTGAATGGTGATATATTTTGGGGTAAATATTGCTGAGATCTCGATATTCGTGAAGTTTTTTCGAACGCGGAAAAACGGTTTTACCACGCAGGGAGGAAGTGAGCAATTATAAACAAACAAGACTTGACTGTTTGATAAACTGCTGAGGTAAAATCACTGAATTTAATATTCATATTCCATGACAACAGAACGTCTTTACATTTTTATGTGCTTTTTTCACTAGCTCCGACTCAATTAATTAATGGTTTCTACCTCCACGATTGAAGGAACGTTGCGCGCGATCTCTGAAAGCTAGTGCCTCGCTTTTTATTCTTATACACGTGCACGTGACGTTTCATAGTCTTGGTTCGTGACTACACAAATGGAGCGTCTTGGTCGTGGTGTGGTAGCGGTTACAGGAGAGCGGTTAGGTTTTCGTGACTACACGACTGGAGCGTGTTGGAACCGAGACTAGACGTTTCCCGAACACATAGTGATTTCTCACTAAGGGAATTTCCCTTGCACCCTCGCTCCCACGGCTATATGCCGTTTCTTCATCCCCCGATAATAAAGTATAGCAAAGAGCAAGCACATCCGCGGGGTCAAGGTGATGAATAATATGGGATGGCAGTGGGATGGTAAGCGGCCTGTGGGAAGTACGTTCGTGCTCTGAAAATTATGAAGAAAGACAACCATGGCTAGAACAACTTAACTACTGAATGGCTAACGCTAGTTAGAACGGAGATTTGTAACCATTTATGGAAAACGTTACAACAACGTTAATAAACAACACTGCATGGCGATACCACACTGATCACCTGCTTCTTCACGGCATTAAGTACGGTACACGCAAGCGATCACCAGCGAAAGTCGAAGCAAGCATGGTGGACGCAAGTTTGACGACTCCTCGCAGCTGAAAAGATTAGCTGGGATTTTCAACATTTCGTAAAAACTATCACTATATCACACAGGCCATGTTTTGGTGGAATTTTTTACGTTTTAGAAAATTGTTTCGTTGCAGAAATATTTTACAAACGATCTTTTTAAAAACAAGTTTTATTGCTCGGTGTATAAGCCGCCCGGGATATAAGCCGCCAAAATGTTTAAAAGGGCCAAAATCAATGTATAAGCCGCGGCCTATATTTCGAAGATTACGGTACTGTTTTATGTACACGCGTACAAAGCACTTGGCTTAAAGACGGCCAGTCAATAAATTGTCTTCTTTTTCAACAGTAAAGAGAGAGAGAGAGTTTTGCATGGGTTTAAAATGTTGACACCCCTTTGAAAATATAGTGTTGTGCATGCAGTAACATTTGTAAAACATTTGTACATATGTTGCATCCCAGATGATATAGACCATGTGACCTGTGACATCACATGTTTACAGAAGAGCTACAGAGCCTGGAATTCTTGCAGGCACATTTGTACAATATACAAGTAGCCCAAAGAAAAGAAAACTAAAATCTGACACTTTATGGAGAATGCACCGTCTGATTTTTATCAACTTTTGATATGAACAAACAAAAGGAGGGGGGAGGGGACATCTCAAAACTTGTACAGCTGTTATATTTATAGCTCTTGAACTTAGGTGGAAATTACTACATAAAATGTAAACATGTGACAATATCTTGTCTGCCAGGAAAAGCCCTGGAATGTACAAGGTCACTGTTTTGTAAACAAGGGTTACATGGTCTTATACTTCAGGCAGACTTCGACTTTGTACATTTTGCACAAAAAAACACCGGGCACAAAAACCGGAAACAAAATCCTTTGCACAGTGTTTTCAGTTGATCGTCTCCCCCCCCCCCCCCCTCATGAAGGTACCGCAAAAACGCCATGGCCTTGATGGAACCAAGACAATTACATTAGCAGAACAGATTATCACTGAACAGGTAACTTTGTGTCCCACTCTTGTCCGCTCAAAAGAAATTACTTGAAATGCACTTGAGAACCATTTGAATACAAAGACTGTAGTGTGGAGGCGATTGCCAAAATCAACAAATCTGAACACAATATGCTAGCATGATGGAGAGTACAACTAAGCATTGTGAAAGCAATAAGAAAAAGGGAGAAAGGAAAAAAATTCCTTTTTTTCCCCCTGCTGAAAAAAACCTGACACTTGTGAAAATGTGATGGTTGAACTTGTAATGGAACACTCTAGGTACAATCACACTGCCATGCAGACATATTAGGAGTTAGTTCTAGTGTTACTTCAGGAACCGAATATAAAAACGGTGCCCTTGCTTGACCCCAACCAGACCCCACAGGCTAAACAAGTCATGGGAGTGTTTTAATTCCTCTGGCTGTAGTTTAACAGAGGAGACAGGTTTGCACCCTGGGCAAGTACCAAGAGGTGAAGTGTGGAGTCAGGAACTTTAGGGGTTCGTGTTTTTGGTAGTTTGGTTGATTTAATTGAAGGGGACAATAAGGTTTGACTCAATAATTTCCCTACCACCAGCAGTTTCCCCAAATGTATTGCAATGATTAATTCACACAGATTATTTGGGGTTTTCCTACCACATCTAAAACTAAAACTTCCTTCCTTGTATTCTCTCTATAGAGTTCTTTGCTAATACAGTGACTGAGTTTGCTTTCTGGAGTCATTGGCTTCACGACCAGCATTAGTAATGAAATTAAAATTGTGTTTTGTTTTTTTTTTCTTCTAAAGTTTTACCACACCTGCACAATCTACAATTCATTGTGTCAGTGCAAAAACATCAGTCAAACAGAATCAAAGTAAACATGCAGAACTTTGGATTTTGAAGGCATAGGATGGTGTAGAGTTTGAGTCAACAGCTGGTCACTGTCTTCATTTATAGGAAAAGCTTCACCGCTCTTTGAAAAGTCAACATTAAGATAATCAGATGCACCAACAAAAATCCAAGCTTATTTTATCTCCACTTGTCCAAAACATCAAAGTGATTGAGAAAAACCAGGGGAGGACCGACCAAAACAACAAACGAAAACAAGGAAAACAAATGAGACATTAGTCACCGGTTTACTGACCGGTAAATGCTCTGCAACAAACATGACAGTCTTTGCAGACCTAGATGAGATGACACATTGGGTTTAAAGTTTATGGTGCGTGAACATATTATGTACAGGTAGGCTTTATAGTGGCTTAACCACAACTCTCATATTGTAGTTTCATTCATTTAATAGAAAAAACTTCTGAGGGGTTTCAAGCTATTTTTCAGTAAAATTCAAATTCAAATAAAAAAATGGCTGTCAAAGTCAAAGACTCTTAGTCCTAGTATACTTGTGCATTCCTTTCTGTTTTGTTTGCACCTGCGATACTTTAAAAAAGTGTGGGTTTTTTTCTCGCTGCTCAAGGCTTTCAAAAGAATAACTTTGAAGAAACCCCGCCCCCCCCCCCCCCCAAACTATACCTTGTAAAACATACTGACAAAACTGTTTAGATCGGAGTACAAAGTCAACCAAAAACCTGTGACCCAAAACACATTTTTCCTTCATTTGTGAAACGTTTGTTGCCGACAAATCCTGACACGTGGAGGCAACCATCTGCCTGGCACACGTTATCAAGATAAACTCCGTTTAATAAATGTGACGACTGTAAAGACTCCCCGACAGAAAATTCCAAGAAAATAAGCATCATCACCAAAATTCAGTTTGGATTAGTTCATGGTTCAGTTGGAGCTTCGATCATTCAACAAAGTACACGTAGAAAATATCGCTTAAAGGCAAAATATACCATTGGATTTGGAACCGTTGGATTGTTTTAATCCTATATAAATGTAAATACAATAAAACTAACCTGTGAAAATTTCACTTGAAAAAGTGGTCGCGTTTTTTGAGATATCGCCGAAAATATGTCCACACAGTTAGTGACAGTAAAGAATCATCCCTATAGGAATACACAATCTGATAACTGTTTCTCAGATTCAAATTTGGGGGCATAAAACCTGATATGTTTTTCGAGGTGAAATGATTCTCAAAATGCTTTATACTATCGAAAGCTGCTGTACTTCTTAGCACGTAAGTTTATACTGCCATTAATTTTCAAAGTCATTACCAACCGTATGCAGACCCTTAGGTACATTTGTAGGGTCATCAATTGGTTTTTGTCAACGAAATGCAGACTTCCTATTGGCCAAATTACAGTATCAAGAAAGATACATGATTGAAAGTCACACATAAAAGTTTTGGTTGAATATGCTGTTTACTTGATTGAGAAAACACAAACCAATATCTGTCATGGTATTTTCTTCAAGAACGCTAAATCCATCCGCGTTTAGCGAGGTGACCAACCACATCTCTGGCCTTATTAAGGCCATTGTTCAAACAGACACCCTGGAAATTTCCATAAGTTGCATGCAAGTGATCTTTGGAGATTCAAATTTGTTGTCATATTTTTTATTGATTTTTAATCAATCTGGGCACTTTGGACGAAATTTGTTTGCAGGATGCTTACTACCAACAACTTTATAACAAGTACAAGTAGTTTTGGGGATAAAAATTACACAATTTCTTTTCTGGGTCACTATCAAAGTATGACCCTGTCTTGTTCTCAAAAGCCGTGTTCGCATTGGACTTATTTTGGGTAAACTAACCAAGCAAATGGGTAACTTGACCATTTTAAGTCCAATGCGGACAGCCCAGGAAGTTTCCCTCCCAGGTAACTTACCCGACCCGAATGGGTAGTTTAACCGGGCAACTGCTGCCCGGTTAAATTGACCAGGTCAGCTTCCTCCATGGTTTAACCGAGCCGAAAAGTCCAGTGCTAACGCGATCTGGGTAAAAGCCGTCCCGGTAGCCACATCCGGTCCCCCAACCTGCCACGCCTCGTAAGATCGTGAGGTGACACGTACACGCACATGTGTTTACACTACGGAAGCTCAGTTGCACCCATTGCATTCTCGCTGTCATGCACCCCGGTCAAAGGTCACTGCGATAGCGCCCTCTTGTGTTTGTCTTAAGTTAGTTGGTTAGTTTCACTGGTCGTGTCGGTTAGTTTACCCCAAGTACGGACGCCTATTGAAATGTTAACCACGGTTTCGGTAAAAAATTAATCCAATGCGAACACAGCTTAAGCAGGATAATCAGCATAGAACTTAGGTCCAATTTCATGGCAGTGCTCACCACAGAATTCTCCCATTGCCTCCCTTAATTCTATGTGCTGTAAGCGCAGAAGTCTGTGGTAAGCAGAACACCATTTAGGCCTACATGTAAGTGGGACCTCTGGGAACCCATTTCAGAACACTGATTCATAAACAAATTTGTTATGCCTAGAAAGGTCCTGCTTAGTGCCTCTAAACAAACTTCCCCGGAAATTCCTGGAAAATTTGTGTTGACCCTTTTACACTTAAGATGAGGGTTTAGGTTAAGAGAGAGCCAATCAGGGTTAGCACAATGAGTGTTTTAATTTTTCCCAAGAAAATTGCAATAAGTGTAAAATAAACATGGGGTGGTAATGGAGTTAACATTAACAAACCCCAGGAATTTCCTAGGAATTGGCCTGTTAGTGTGAAAAGGGCCAACGAATTAATGAGCACAGAGAAGTCCTGCTTTAGCTGATATGTTACCAGCCAAAATACAGTTCATTCCACCTGACTGGTGCCCTGCTCATTTTAGCTTAGCAAAACAAGTTGTTATGTTAAGCTGTTTAATTAAGTTGGAGCCAATTTGAGGCAATACTGTGCATTTAGGCAGGGGGTGGGCCGTTTCTGTCAAGCGCAGGTATTCAGCATTCAGCAAATAGTTATTTTTAGCTGCTCTCTCAAGATGGCCCCATCCAACCCAAAGGTAATAAAAAGGAGGGTAACTTCACAAGAATGTGTCACGATAGTGCAGTGCTCCTAAAATAGTACAGGTTACCGGCTAAATTATCAATTAAGGAATGGTGATTCCGCACTAGTTCTTGGAAGACTCGCTGGCGACCCGGCACACCACAGTTCATTGCTGGTTTAAATTATGACGCCAGACTACACACAATCAGATTCCAAACTACTACAGACTCATAAAACGTACCAGTCGGTCATGGAAGCAGCTAATAAAATAAATGTTAAACCTTAAAACTCACTTTGTGAATGGACGCTTTTAAATGAGGGCAGTTCCACTTTTCTGAATTTGAACCTTGTAGTTGCCGATAGGGCATTAACTCATTTAAACCATTACAAATGGATCATTGCCAAGTGCTTTTTATTGGATAATATTTTGAGGCCATTCCAAAACATTGTACTGAACATTGTACTGTTTTAAGTTGAAGAAAATCAAACCCAGTTTTCCATGGTTGATGAGTTTGTGCATGATGAACAGCAGGAGGAAATTGCCGACAGTTCAGCCAACTGTGAAAATTCACTCATAACGTACCAATGAGTAAGTAACACAAAAACACACATACAGCGAGTACTATTTTATTCAGAGAAATTTGCACGTCTCTTTATCGTTATTCACTTGAAGCTCATAAGCCATGGTCATAAAACAAGCAACTAAAAGGAATTTACATTCTTCATCATAATTACAGGCACGTTTCCTAGGAAAGTCACTGTACTTTATTCAAAGTGCATTATGCGGATCCGTTCATGCGTATCTAAGAACTACTCACATGTTGGCCTACATGCAAGGCACAGGAAAACCATTAACTTTAATGCACAAATATGCAGTGAACAAATCAAAATTAAATATTGCTTAAAATTATTTGCTGCAAAAACCTGCTCGTGTTTGGAGGAGAAAAAATTGCTTAACTTCAACCTTACAATGTCAGTCAGAGAGGAAATCAACTGAAAAAGGGTAATAATACAAAACAAATCAAGGGCAAAACATGTATTTATGTCCCATAAAGTCATATACTCAAAGTAGACTAGAGGGCGTACTAGCGCTCTCCCTTAACAGTGGCCCGCTGGCCAAAAGCTATTTCAAACACCTGACGACCCGTCAGAATTAATTCCAAGAGGTTCTTCCGGCTAGTTCAATGCTGTGAAGGATCTTTCAATGTTGTGAAGGATCTTTTAATGTAGGCTTTCTCAATCATCTGTTTTCCAGCGCCTCAAAATATGCTTGGTCATAGATAGATGCCGCTTAAATGTTGTAATCATTATCAGTATTATTAAAAGCATTCCTTTTCAATATAAAATATAGACTAGTAACAAAGCTGGTAGACTAGTGATTTGAAATGACAAACTAACTGGTCCTGCTGGCGGCTAGTTACTGAAAAATAAATAAAAGCAAACCCTGCAAATACTGTGTAAAGAGTAAGGTAAACAAAAATGCCACAGAAAGACAGCCAAAACCCAATCAATGGAAGCTCCTGCCCTTCACATCATAGACTATACATTGTCAAACACATCCAAGACAATGCAGCTGACCTTGATACACTGTGCTGCTGTTTCTATACAATCCATCTAATTAAGAACCTTGTTAGTGCATGCATTGTATGTGCATGTACCTACCGGCTATTCAGTAGAACAGGTTTCATACAAAATTAGCTTCGAGTTTCGATGATGGAAATGTTTGGAATTTTGTTTTTACAAAATTATGAAAGTTTGAAGTTCTGGAGGCTCTGAAAAAGAATTAGGCTCTAATGCTCTTTAAAAAAAACCATCCTAAAACATTTTAAGATGATTTCTGATGAAATGCATATTTTGTTTAAAATGGAAAATTTTCATGAACTAATTGAACATTATTGTACAGTGATTGTTGTGACCATTGTGGAAATTTAAAAATTCAGTTAAAATTTCATACAATTACCACCAACCAGAAATATAAGAGCTTTGTAGCAGGCCAAGTCCGCTGGCCAAATGCAAGTTGAAACACCTAAGGACCAGGCACACTTCACACTCTAAGTAGTCCCGCTGGCTAGTTCAATGTTGATAAGGTTCTTGTAATGTAGGCCCTATACTTTTCTAAATGTTCTCTTTGTTGAAAAGCATCCCTAATTAATAATATGATGGAACACTGAAAAGCTGGGGGGCTAGTGAAATGACAAGCTAACTGGTCTTGTTGGCTATTCACTGAAAAAGTTTTGGGAAAACTGGGAAAAAGGGTAACAGGAAAGGCTAGAAAATTTGAATTATTTATTTGCAAAAACAAACAAAAACTTATGTTTTGTTTGTGTAGGATGTTTAACAGTCAGGCAATGATTCCATACAGACTGTGGTGTCCTTGCTCTGTCATCACTCTCATGCCACATTCTTCAACACTTATTCATTATACTAGGTATCATTAAGAAAGTAAACTAAAGTCATCTCATAAAAACCCCACTTGACACCTCTCCCCACCAACCATTCCTCCAAGGGGTGATAGACCAGGTGGCAAGGGGAGCAAAGTCACACCATGATGCCCCTCTGGACACGCCTGGTCAGGCTTGGCTGGAGCGGGGCGTATTAACCCACTAAATAATGCACATTTTATCACCTAGTGTTCCATAACAAAGAAACACACACCGGCACGCTTCACTCAACTCCAAGTAAAGAACGTTAACGTGTGAACGGTTCCCGGCAAATATGTCATTATACCATGGCAAGTGTTTCTTGGATCGCCGTTACCTTGTTATTTAACCGAGTTTCCGTTTCAGTAAACTGGACGATTGGCAATTTGGCGCAAAGTTGACTTTAAAGGGAAGAGTCGATGAAAAAGCCATCTGGCGTCAATAATAAATGGTCAAATTGAGCATCAGTCGGATGTGCCGGAATATTTATGAGAGTATATAGATTGGAGATTCAGTCCTTGATTTGAGTTAAGTTCATTTTAGGTAATTCAGACAGTAATTATTTTGTTAATAGACATATTTTCCCTCAAAATTGTGTTTGATAGACCAACAAGTACAAGTAAAACCTTAGCAACATCCCGAGCTAGTTAAATCAACCCAATGTATTAATTGGTATTGGTTAGAGTACAGCATGTGACCTTAAAATGACCTTTGTGAAACTTTAAATTCAAATTGTGACTGGAAAAAAACTCATGAGAGGTTTAACCATGTAGGAACATAGGGTTGTAAGATTAAGAACATATGTAGGGTTGTAAGAACATATGTAGGGTTGTTAGAACAGAGGGTTGTCGGAACATCGAGGTGCCTAAACATAAAGCATGAAGCAGTCATCAAAAACTTAGCTGTACTACCTGTAGTACTAGAAAAAAGTAGCCTTGGCTCACTGGAGACCCCCTAAATCATTCACTCTCTGTGGTAACTCAACACCAAACTGTTTAGACTTGGATAATTTAAGATTGGTAGGCCTATGGGATAAATAATTATTTGGGCCTACAACAATCCAAAATCTTTGAAAACCAAAAGGGCTTGATACATATCATAAACATGTACATCACACATTCATGAGAATTTGAAAATAAAGAAGTGTACCTACTGATCAGAGCAGTCATTAAGAGCAGGATCCAGGAATCTCCACATGAAATCCTGAGAATCAATCAAAACCTTGACTGCTTTCACATGGTTGTGGTCGTTGATGAATAGACTCAGCCTCTGCATCAGACCTTCAATACAATATCTTCCAAGGTACTCTTCCCACTCCTGCTTTCAACAAGACAGAACAAACTGCAGCTCCTGTCATGTGGAAAGGGGGCAGGGAGTCCCTTCAACACTTCAACCAACCCACCTCACCCCAAAACACCGACCTAAACACAGCAAACCACATGTGCAGAACTCTTGATGACAATTACCACAGGCAGCCCAGTTGGCTGATCCTCCCTGATCAATCCACAGAACAACACTGGCAGTGTTCACCAGAAAGTGCAGCACACATCCCCTCCCCAGATTGGCAAGTTGGGTATCCCCTCAGGCTACAATTGGCTCACTCAGTGTGTACCAGCATTGTACAGTCACCTACTCCATGCCACAAGGTCAACCTCTTATAAATCATACAGTGTGGATGGCATCATCCTGCATTAAATAACACATTGTGATTCTTAGAACTTGACAAGGCACTGGTTTATCTGCTATACATTACATAGTGACACGCTATAATTGATGATAAAATTAATATGAAAATGAGTCAACTTTTAGCCCTTTGTGAGCTACCAATCATATTAAAGTAATATTAATATTAATATGCGCATCATAAGTAGATTATGTACATCATAATGAACGGACTTGACAGAGCGATACATGAGAGCTGAATATGACCCACGACTGTTCACCATCGAGAAGTCCCATGTACATAAAATTAATCTTAACTCATGAGCATGACCTTCCTATTAAGGAAGACTTAAAAAAATTAGAATGAAGAACCAATGGGAGCAATTTTGAAATCCAGTCCACTCGCTGTCACCTCGCCAAACATGGCTGGATTTGACATTCATTATGGAAAAAATGGAAATACTGAGACAGTTTTTCCCCCCCGTTTTCTCTTCGTAGACACTGTATTCAGCTGCAACTTTCACAGCTGACTTTTATTATCAGGGCAAACTGAGGATTCATTTGAAAACGGCACTCTGAGAGCTATCTTAGCAAAGTATCAAGGAACAAACAACTGCAGGTTGTTATAAAAGAGAGAGGAAAGCGCCAGGTACAGTGAGACTCGTTTTCAACAGCACAGCTGAGGAAAAAAAACCAACAAAAAAAACTCAAACCAACAAAACCACTGATCAGCTGAAAAAGTTGCATGCCTGAAAATAAGTTTTACAAAAAACAACTTAAATTTTTGATGAGCATAGTCAACAACAAATTTTTTGACAAACATTTCATTTTAAGCATCTCAATCGAACAACACATGCAGCACCTGAGCGCAATTTCCTTTTCTGTTAACTCATTACTGACTATGCAGCTACTACAACACATTCTAAGCACGGA
This sequence comes from Leptasterias polaris, assembly GCA_037783415.1. NCBI lineage: Eukaryota > Metazoa > Echinodermata > Asteroidea > Forcipulatida > Asteriidae > Leptasterias > Leptasterias polaris. Next base: position 5,724,002 of record JAZGTN010000015.1, on the reverse strand, counting down.
GTTAGTTAACAAGTTAAATTTGTACAGTCTCCCGGTGTTAAACTTATCACTGAACCAAGAATTACACACCTGACACCCAAAGCTTTCTTCACTAGAAAACGACTACCTCTCTCTACTCAGGGTGTTAGTTGCCAGCATTCTGTGAATTTAGAAATTCTCCTTTGCAGTGTTAGACAGTAGAGTTTGCCCTTCACTTTTTTAGTGACAGTCTGGGTAGCAGGACTCATTTCACGAGTCTGTCAGCTTTTTTACTTGTCAATATTTCAAAACGAAATAGGGATGCTTTCCGACACTGAAAAAGCCAGTCGACCACTTGGAGTACATTTTGACTGGTCCTCATGTGTTGTAACTGGCATTTGGCCAGCGGACCAATTGAACAGGAGAACACAATTCATTCTAGATGTACATGTACATCCATGTTCAAGTACATCCATTGGAATGAAACTGAAACGAGATTTGAATTTCATGACGTCTAGGATTCTCCCCAGGATTTTTCAAAACTGAGAGGTATTTTGGACAAAAATCTTGGAAGTTTGGCCAAAGCATGCTAACTTGAAACGAGGTCCTCAGAATGTTTTCTGCTTGGGTGTTTATCTTTGGTTTTAAAAGCCCTAATGTGCAATCTGGAGCATTCTAAATGGTTTTATCTTTAATGAGGCTTGTGAATTTGATTAAAATCCCCCCCCCCCCCCAAAAAAAAAAAAAAAAAAAAAAAAGGGTTTTGGGGGCGTATAGGCTGCAATTTGCACACAACGGCAGAAAGTTTGCGCATCTCGGCCCAATACGCTAGCTTGTGCATGAGGAGAACCCTGACCTCCAACTGGTACAACAAACATTCAAATAAATTGCCAATGCAGCTCAATCGCCCATTCCTCTAGTCCAAAGTCAAAGACCTTCAAGAGTATTTTTCCCTCTAAAGTACACCCTCCCCTCCCCCCCCCCCCCAAAAAAGCTGCCCATTAGAGCAATCTAACCGTATGAAAATAATTGAGGCCATTTGATCCTCGACTATCCTAAACAAAATGTTTTTACAAATGCTCACAGTAGAGGGTCCATGCTTGAAAGTAGCCAAGACCCCGGGTGAAGTCTGGAGAAGTTGAGAACTTGTTCTGAAATTTTCACAAACTACAATGGTTTATACTGATCCTAAGAATTTAACACAAGGCATTAGTAATAGTACACATCCTTTTTTTATCCCCTCCTCTAAACATGGGCAATTTTTTTTCCTTTCTCAACAAAGGTCCGATAAACCTGGGGCATTTTTTTTTCTTTCTCAACAAAGGTCTAGTGATTTTTTTGAAGTTCCCCAAACAACCAAATCAGCTCAGGGACAAAATAATACCACATGTATATGAAACTAATTGGGTGCACTGGCATCTACCAAGTGAGATAATAGTACTGGTATTACTGAGTGGCATTACTTGAGCCATTGTTACACAAACAATAACTAGAAGGTCACACACTTAATGATTAACATACAGCTGGGGTTAGGCTTGAAGTCAAAAGCACTGTACAGTATAAAGGCAACAGTCAAATCCCTGTTCATGCCATAGAAAAAAAGAAAAGAAAAAATACATTAGGTAATCTGCTTTTTGTGTAAGTAAGCAGTACCAACTGCCAAGAAGAAAATAAACAAAAAAAATGTGTTCCATGACTGAACAATGGGGCACCAGCCAGGGCAATTCTCAGCTTTGTTGTGTGGGGCAAAAGAAAGAAAAAAAGAACAAAAAAAGGCAATCTGGTTAATCGATTTAGGTCTGCATTACCTCAGAGTACACAAGGTGATTTAAGATCTGGGCAACCTGGTTTATAAGAAGATCAAATTTGAACAGCGAAGGCGGTGACACATGTTCCTGTGAATGTTAGGACCAGCAAATTTGAACTATAGAGTGCTGCTGTACAGTAACAAGTACAATACAAATATGTGAAGGTGACTTATACCAAAGAACGATCTTGTGCTGAAAGTCTCTGGCTTTGTGCTGTAGGGCCTACATGTAGGCTACATGTACATGTAGGACTAGAGTGAAACTATGCCTATTAAATATAGCGTTGGAAAAACACTGGTCTGCAGGACTTGTTTCAATATAGGGTTACTGGCCTAATGCTAGAACTAAATAAGCCAACAAGTTAACAAAACACCAGTTGATCGTCCCAACCTCATCTTTTTTTAAAGCCTGATCCTTGAAAAAAAAAAAGGGTTAAGCATTTTTTATTTTCTATTTTTGTTCTCCAAAAGACTACATTTATGTATTTCTTTTTCATCCTGCCACCATTCTTTCGACGATGGTTTCTCATCAATCTTACAGACTTCTAAGTTCGACAAAGCCAGCAAATTTTTTTAGTCTGGCTTTTTCCTCGGTTGACAAAAATAATTTTTTAAAAAGATTTTTTAAAAGGCCCCAATCCTTCTCTTTTTGAAAACAAAAACAAAAACAGGACAATCAACAGGTGTATTTATTTTACTTGGCCTTACTGGACTCAGTCCAGTGGTCCAGTGGATGTAGTAACTTCAGATATAAAGAGAAACAAACTGTAGCAGATTTTTCCTGAAGCCTAGGCTTACTGTCCAGAAATTGAACAGCAAACCTTGAATTGAAGGGAGAAGGACTTAAAGATAATACTTCACAGAAGCAACAGGGTTAATAATCACATCAATCCGAGAAAACACCTGGGAATGTGACCTTAATTTGAATCAACCTTGGACTCAAATGCACACTTGATTTCTCCAGGCGAGGAGAATAAAACACAAAAAATCTGACGATAATTAACAATTGATTGCTCACAAAAAGAAGGAATTGATTGTGCTTTGCATCGATTTGATGAGAACTTGAACTTGAAATGGCACATAAAAGAAACAAGAACTCCAAATTGAAAATAAAGATGACATGGCAGAAAAAGCCTGATTTGAAATTGATTGTGTTTTAGGCTACATTGATCAGAAAATGAACTTGAACTTGAGCTAATCAAAATCAGAAATGGCTAAAAACAGAATTGAAATTGATTGGGTTTACAAATTTTCAAGAAATGAAACTTTTACAAGAAAATGATGATGAACACAACAAAAGTTGAAATGCGGGAATTTTAAGGATGGTGGCGAAATTGGAATTAAAAGTGGAAATGATATGAAAAAATACTTACATATATAAAAATATATTTCTTTTAAATAAAAAAAAAAAGGGAAAAAACCCAAAATTGAATTGGCTCTGTGCATGCATGAAATCTATTCAATTATGAAACTCATTTGTCTTTACATTTTGGTCAAATAGATGTTTAAATCAAATCTTAAAGGTATTGTACAGGTAAAGAAAAAACCCCATCTTTGTTTAATTTTAGTCTGAAAGCTAACTGATTATGAAGTTCACACTAGAACACTTTTTTTCTGTGAAGTATTTCCCTCTGAAATGAAGTCATGTTCGAGAAAACTATATCTTATTCTTAAACCTTTTTAAAAAATCAACAGCTGTTTTGGGTTGTCAGAACAAATTACAAAATTAGGACAATGTCTTTACAAGCTGAAAATTTCAAATGGTTTTTCACTAATTTTCTCCTGACTCACACAACGGATTAAGCCCAATTTTTCGCAGGTTTGTTATTTCATGTAGATGGTTGATCACACAAAGCATGAACAATGTCTGCGACTATTTTGCCAGTTCTACCAATCCTGTATAATACCTTTAAAAAAAGGACTGTATTCCCAGGTCAAAAACGTTAACTTTCCAATTTCCACAACTGACTGATGCCTGATAAACTTTGCCCCGTTACAAATAGAACATCTTGTAGGCCCCTATAGAAATTCTTCCAATTCAATATTTACAAGCAATTTGTTACAGTGGCTCTTGATCCCTCTCATCTTCTGTCAACCCTTTGAATAAGGTTGCTAGGCATCACTTGAGAGGTCCTGCATGTAAACCCTCTTGACCCCTGACCTTTGTACAACTACTGCTTCAAGCCTAGCAACGAGGACACGTACACTTTGGACAATTAAATGTGAAAATACGCGCCCGGTCTTGTTTTATTGGTGTCGCCACCTTTGAGCTGGGTACCAACATGCTGTTTCCTGTCCATGGGCGAAAAACTGTAGACAGTTTGATTTCTCCAAATGTTATGAAGTAAAATGAGATTTTTAAAATATTATTTTAAGTCTTGTACACACTTAGTTCTTTGTTCCTAGATAGCTATCTCCATTGGTAGGAGATAATATTAATAGAGTAATACTGTAGCATGATTCTGTCTTCATCAGGCCTGTGAGTGGACCTTAAAAAAAAGAGCTGAAACACTACATGATGTAAGAATGATCGTGGAACGTCAAGTGAGCGCGCGTAACGCATTTACGCTGGTCTAATTGGGGCACCCCATTGATCCAGTAACTAGGCTTATTTCACATTATTGTAGTTGTACATTATTGTTGCCAAGCATATATAGGGCCTACATAATTATAAGTCCAAAAAGTAAAAAAAAAAAAAAAAATTATTATTATATTAAAAAAAAAAAAAAAAAAAAAAAGCGGAAATAAAAAATCGGCAAAAAACCCCCCCAAAACGGATATCCGCTTTAAAGCGGAGATCTCACAGGCCTGCTTCATTAAAAAACAATCCAAAACCGCTTGACCATTTAAGTTGTACACCTTTTTCCCATACACTAGACAGTATTTCTTATTAATTGTTGTTGCTATTAAAGATAGCTGGTCATTGTTTTGTTTCTCTCAACATAATAATGATTAGATTTTTATAGGCAACATTTTCAAGAAAGATACAATGAAAGTCACCTTTGAAAGTTTTCAGTTGAACAAAGTGTCTAATTGTTGAGAGATAAGGGAAAAACTGCCAAGGTGTTTTCATCAAGAACATTAAACCCATCCACATTTAGCGAGATAAACAGCGCAGCGGGTACCAACTGCATCTTTGGTCGCAGCATTCACTATTCGGACAGACATCACGGAAAAAGACGACTTTTGAAGATTAAAATTTCTGTGGTGTCCGTTTATGAATGCTGTTGTCCAGAGATGGGGGTTGGTACCTCGCTAATAATGTGTATTGATCCATCTATCTTTATGAAAATACCGTGACTGTTCTCTCATTCTAATACTGTAGTCAGCTGAAACTCACACTTGACTTTTCTTGTATCTTTATTGATAAATCAGCATTACCTTGACAAAACCAATCTAGGACCACAACTTAAAACTTCTGCAGGCCTCAAATTTCATGCCAGAGCTCTTGCCAACACTGCCCTGCCCTCCCCCCCCCCCCCCCCCCCTTCAAAACGTCTGTAGACATGATAGATGTTAACTTAGTGGAAGTCTTTCCTAAGGGAAAGTGGCCCCCCATTGGTGAAAAGGGAAAAGACAAACAAATGGCCAGTATCATCACTTTAAAGTAACAACCACTGACCTACAGGTCATGGGTGATTGAAAACAGACTATACATACCCAGCTCAAACATGTGTCCATAAACATATGACATATATTAGCATTTAGGCTAAAAGATTAAATTGCTCCACGCATTGGGTTACCAGTTTATGATGAGCCCAGCATGGGGGTAAAGTGGCTTAGCTTTCCCACCAATGTAGGAACAAAGCACTGGAGATGTGTTCTTGAGTCTCAACGACACAGTCTACCACCCACAAACAGGAAAATATCAAATAGTATTTTGTCTGATGATTGCTTTTGTTATTTGAGCCAATTGATACAATAAATTAAATTAACTTTTATGTAGACTGTCTGGTCTCAGGTCCTCTGTATGTTTCACCACGCAGTGAACAACAAGAGAGGGACAATTTTACTTGCTGGGGAAACAAATACCACAAGGGCTAGATAGCTTTAGTTGATAGAGCACCAGCACGTTAATCCAGAGGTCGTTGGTTCAAATCCTGCTCTGGTAAATTTGTCTTTGTTCAACCCCAAATATTTTCAAAATGTTGACGACTCGACCGTAGATGTAAACATTTTGGGAAAAAACAATGTACAGCGCCCAGTTACTGTTTCTAGTCTACGTCTATTATTGCTTCAGCAACACTTTTAACAAATGTGCACATGAATACTCAATAATAGTTAATAATATTTTAAATAACCATCAATCAAGACACTCACCCGCCACCAGTAACATTAACAAGTTATGAGATGAGCATGAAGGATTGATGAAACCATGTAATCTGCAATGAAACTGGGATGCAGACACGACGTACCACTACCACCAGCGTATTGAGAACAGCTATTCCAAGCCCCAGCAGTGCTGCTGGTCCTTCTTTAGGACTTTGGTCTGATTTCTGCCTCCAAGAAGACCACTGAAGATGAAGACAGCCTTTACGACAAAGGCAGGCTGACTACAACAATCATGCTACAGTCAACATAATTTCCATCCCAAGTTACAGACTGACCAACGTGTTTGCTGACAATGTTCACTCTGTCCAAACTTCTTACAATAAAACGGTTCCTGTTAGAAAACACCCCTGATTCATCAACAAAACTCTCAATCTTTAATAAAACACCAACCTGCCCTGCCTGTTGATCAACATTCTTGAGAGCCACTTCCTTCCTAAGTAAAGCCCTCATTATTGACACCTTCTGCCTGCCACCTTGTGATACTAACTTCATTTGCATACAGATGCCTTATCACCAACACAGTAAACAGAGTCTTGATTTAATTAAACCAATCTCAAGCCATTGCCCCTTGCATAGTTTAGTCACGGACCCAGTACATGATCTGTGGCTCAGTGCTCTGTGGCTCAGTGCTGGGTCACAGATGCAGAAACTGTACAGGAAGTCACATGTTTGCTTGTGTTTATGTTTATCCTCCTGCCCATTGTGGCTGATCATTTTAGGGAGGCAAGATCAAAGAGGATGGCCATAAAATGGACCAAGGTGATGTAGGGGGATAAAGAATGGAGGTGTATGGGTGGGATGAACTGTGGGTTCAAGGTTCAAAAGATCAAAAGTCTCCATCATTTCATGGAGATAAAAAATGTCTACGATCATGGTCATCACCTCCAATACAAGTAAAGTGTCTTTTTATATAGCATTGGAAACGAGTCAATTCTAAAAAACTGTTCATAATCATATTGATTATCAAAAGCCCCTTTTACTTTGATATTCAGTTGGCACAAAATAACGATGCTGGATTGTTTCCATTTTTCTTTAATCTTTTCATCTTTTTCTCTACATGTACCTCAGTTGTTTTCAGGACCCATCTAAAGTAAAGATCAAAAACAACAACAGAGGCATTCTTGAGGATTCCACTTTCTTTTCCGAAAAAACCCAACTTTTCTGACAAATACATTTACTATCATACAGTGCAACTTGAGGATTTTCTATGTACCTACCGTACTGTCCATGTAGGCTATAATAACTCACTTGACAAAGCAGAACGCATCAGGTCACAAGTTGCTCTATGTTGGAAGATCTTGTAATCCTTAAAAAAGAACCATGTGGGTAAGAACCAAGGTGTGTCATTGAACACAATCTTCAGGTGTTTTCTTGCAATCTGAGAGCACACGCAGTAAAACTGATTGAACATCTCACAATGGATCTCATATTGATCTGATATGGCGACAGGGATTTATCTGAGCTAGATAAAAGCAACCCTCTACCCTCAGGGAAAGGCTTAGAGACAGAGGGGATCACAATAGAGAGTGACTCATACAGGGGCAGTACTCCAGTTGCAACCTAAGTGATAGGGGGGTGGGTTTTTACTAAAATACCCCTGTGTGAAAACAATAAATGTGTCATGAGTAATCTTAGGAACCGACCTTGAATTCACCTCCTGATGCAACTTTGAATCATATTCAAACAGAAAGGGTAGCGTGCACAATTTATGAATCACAAAACCAAATCAATAAGTCATAAACATTCTTGGGTAAATTCTGACACAGGCAAAACACTGTGGTAAATCTGGACTCACTGATGTTGCTGTTTTTTGCCCCAGCTAAAAGTTGAAACCTAAATGTACATTTTAAACTAGACACAAATTCTTGGTTGAAAACTTGCAACTTGTACAATTTAATGGTTTTTTATTTTTCTTAGCTATTTCTCTGTTCTTTTTTAAGTCTCCTGTTTGTTTTAAATTGCATATTTTTGGTACTTTCTAAATGTGCGACTGTTGGATTCAAATTCCAATACTTTTTAATGTGGGCAATAAAATATTGAATTTAATTGAAATGTTCATTTGAGATTCAAGAATATAGTCACCTTTGATAAAAACTAAACCTTGAATGTTTTACAGAGAAAGGGGCAGGGAGTGGGGAAGGGTCATAAGCAGGCCTAGAGTTACCCAGATGCCATGGTCTTGGCATTGGTGCCCACTGCCCCTTCAAAAGTTTCCCACAGACTTTAAGATTTTCCACTGGAAGTGCCCTTTGCAAAATGGAAATGGCCTTGCCCTCTCAAAGATGAAATGCCAGGCCATCATCAGTAGATATTTTCTTAATGTTTTGTTCAACTTAAGCATGGATGATTCAAAATCCAACTGCCTGTTTTGTTTGATTCTGTTTGTTGGACTGAGGACTGCACTCGTAAACTGATTACGCTTTTCACTGGATCAGGCCAACCACTATAGTTAGAGTCCAACAGCTTTGAAGTTACTGTGGTGTTGGATTTTGAAAGAGCTTAGCAAGGAAGGCCCAAAGTAAATCACTCCAGCGATTTAGCATTACAGAACTCTGAACTTCCGTTGATTTGACAGACATTTTGTGAAGACAGCGAATGTAATCGACTCTTGTGAAAGAGGAGCAGTGAGCGCCCTGTCTGGTGCATGCATAATCCAGCAATTGTAATGTAAACCAATCTGGATTATTGTGAGTATAAAGGGGTTTTCTTTCACAGGAGTGTTGACAGTATCCCGTGCACAACAATCAATGCCTCTGTGTATCCCATGTCCCAATGTGGTTTTAAAGGATCCTGTTCAAGTGTGTGGTCCTGACTCAAACTACTGTAACCGTGTACTTTTGTAAGTTGAGAGCCTTTGCGGCAGCACAAACCAAGAGGCCTGATATTTCAAAAAGGCACGATGGATGTAGCACTAGTCTTGGCCCCAGTGTCACGCCAAAAAATGTCCACTGCCAAATAGTGTCCGCTCATTAGCATATCATGATCTCATTAGTCATGTGTCTATGATGTCACATCGTTTATGGAGTCTTGCCAATAAAGTATTGGCATTAAGTGTGCATCCTATTGTGTGCCTTTGCTTCAATTGAGCTGCCAATTAGGCTAGACGTTGTACAGAATTTCGCTTGGACACTATTTGGCACAGACACTATTTGACACGTACAAATAGTGCCCTGCGTCCAATCCGCATGCTCAGCTGACACTTTTTGGCAGCAGACACTTTTTGGAATGACACTTGTGCCCTTAACCCTAAATGCCCCAAATCCTCCAGATTCCTGATCAGAAAGTTGTCTTAATATGTAGGTTCTTGGACTGCAGGCATGAACAACAATTGCATAGTATCTGAACATCCAAGTCTAAGTATCTTGCCTTGCCTTCCACCTCTGGGACCCCGGTTCGAATCCCGTCAGGGGCACTATGTGGATTGGGTTTTCAGTCCCTGCCTGATTGCATGGGTTTTCCCTGGAACATTTCCCCGGGGTTTTCCTCCCACATCTAAAACTGAAACGTCTTTCATTGTCTTCTCTCCACGAAGTTCTTGGCTAGTATAGTGATTGATGAGGTTGCTTTTCTAAGAGTCCTTGGCTTCAACAACCAGAGTTAATTAAAATAAAATAAACAAATAAACATTTGGGTGTTGAATTCTCCATACTGCGTAGTATTTTGGTAGATATGGGAGGTCAGGTCTTCAATCAAAGACACTAGCGGTTTAGAGTTGAAAACTTCTACAAGTTTCTGTAAATAAGTCGACTCGGAGCCTTTGCAGTGTAGCACCAGGCCAAATGTTTCAAAAGCCAAACTGCGCTGGTCTTACTCTAAGTGGCCCTGGCAGCCTAAAAGACCTTTTTAAAGAGAATTTAGTACTCTTAGGGCATCCATAAAAATGTTGAAACCTTTGGACGATCCTTTTGTTGCTTCTAAAAAAAGATGAATGAGTATGTTTACAAAAATGCAACAAAGTCCAGCTTCTAGATTTGTGCACTTTGACAACAAATATGAAGTGTTTATCGAGATAATACGGAGAGGCCAAAATGTGTTCAACAAATTGATTTGTAATAGGGGCCTACATCATGAGCTTTTTTCTGCGAGACTATTGTAAAGGTGGCTCTACAAAATGCATGTTTCCAGCACACTTCTATGGTACTGACTATTTATAATATTGTACAACTACACATGTACATGAATTTGTGTTGATAATGAATAAATAAAAATAAAAATAAACACAACTTTTTTAGGAGAAATTCATACACTCAACATGTTCACTACATTCCTCTTCCATCTAAAACAAAAACTGTAAAAAACAAAATTCTAAATAATTATTTTTTTTCTCATTGCTCAGGCCAGGATTTTTCAAGGGCCGAGAGATATGCCTCACCACAGTCACAGCATTATTATGTCATGAACATCAGTTGGGTAAATACTTAATTTGTAAGCTAAACCAATCACAGCGCCACGCTGTCAAGCCCAAAACAGTCTGGCTGGTCGTATTACATTATCGGAAGAATATAAAAAAACTTGCCAAGTCATCCACATACATTATTAGTTAAAAACAGAAACTCAACTTATAACATACTTTATTGAATAATTTAACATTATTCTTGGTTCTATTTCGTTTTGCAGTACATCCACCATAAAGCAAGGAGGAAAAAGCCTACAGTGTCGACCTTGAACCACAATAGTTTTAACATGTGGCGTAGTAGTTTTTAACGAGTGGCGGCAACATTTTAGGTGTGCCGGGGAAAGTTAGAGCATAGCGGGGAAAGCTCATTTCATCGCAAGCTTGGCAGGCTGCCACGCCCTAGTATGCTGGCGAGGGCGCTATTCACACTGAATACTGGCAACAACCTTGACGATTCTTGACTCTATTTCGTTTCACGGCTACATCCAGCCATAGAGCAAGGTCGAAAAAGCCTACAGTGTCGATCTCGTACCACAATAGTTTTAACATGTGGCGTAGTATTTTTTTATGGAGTGGCGGCAACATTTTTAGTGTGCCGGGGAAAGTTAAAGCAAAGCGGGGAAAGCTCATTTTCATCGCAAGCGTGGCAGGCTGCCACACCCTAGTATGCTGGCGAGGGCACTATTCACACTGAATACTGGCGACAACCTTGACGATTCTTGACTCTATTTCGTTTCACGGATACATCCAGCCATAGAGCAAGGTCGAAAAAGCTTACAGTGTCGATCTTGTACCACAAGTTCAAATGATGGTGACTGCATGCTTTTTTTTATTAAGACCTCACACGTTCTGCTCACTTGCTAGAATTTGTTAGGTGTTTATACTATCACCATGGAAGAAAGCTTACACCGTATTTATCCATATTTATCATCACAGACATCCATTATTGAATGATAGCTAACAGCTTAAGGATGTATAAATATTGACCAAATGATAGCTGGTGTTAAAACAGCAAGAACATTGGTTGTTAAGACCAGTACCCAATATACAAAGCTGTTGAATTAATCGAGCAGAAAACATATTGCTTATAAATTATTCATGTATTACATGTATAATTTATGAGCAGTACTTCATAAAACCCTAGAACTAAACTTTGACGGTACTGGGTGTGTTAAAACACCGTCAAATTAAATAAAATTTTAATTACTGGTTTAACTATGATCTTCCCAATGGTATCAAAACATATTGCGGCCCTAAAAATGTTGTTGACAATTTAAAATTTAAATTTAAACCAAAACCAGTGCATGGAAAATTATGCAAATCGTATAAAGGGGTCCTAAACACTGATTAGCACTGCAACCCTTGGGCAGCCATGGAAATTTATACACGTGTAGACAAGACTGTGAAGTAAATGTCAGTTTGGGATTTGGGAGGAAAACCCGAAATAGGGAAAACCCACGCAATCAGTAAAGACTGAAAACCCAATCCACATACAAGAAATGTTCAATTTGAGATTTTGGAGGAACACCCGGCTAGGGAAAAACCCCAAATAGAGAAAACCCACCCAATCAGGTAGTGACTGAAAACCTAATCTGCAAGCAAGGCTCCAGCAGTTAAGGACAGTGACTATAGTATTTGGGAAATGTTTTACACTATCAAACAAGGAATAATGTAGCAATAGCATGGGTTGTTCATCTGTTCCTTGCTGTATGTTCATACCCAATAGCTGCAGAAAATTAACAGACGGAAATTGAATCAAATGTGTCTTCCAGCACAATGTAAATGTCATGAAATGACTTCCATTCCAATTAAACTTCCCAGCCCGGGAGGAGGCCATTTTACAAATCAGCGCCATTTACAAAGAATGCAATGGAATGCTCTATACTACATAAATGCACAATAGGCGACTCCTTTAATCTATCCATACACTATTAATCTGGATATCATATTTGTTGTTATACCCCTGGGCTATGATTTGTTTCCTATTGCTAGTCCTTCCTCTGCCTTGAATAAAGTCAGTGAGGTATAAATTATGTTTTAAAGAAGCCGGTATTTTGTTATTGTCAAAACCAAACTATGTGAAAGTTTTCCAGGATCTTTCATAAAGAACACAAATGTGTATGTTCCAACATTGAATTTAGATCTTCAATGGTTTTATTTTGTAATCAACGATTCAAGCGTTCTCCAACCTTGAAAACTAAAGGCTGGCGCTGGGGGTGGGGGCTATGGGAGCATAAAGCCTTTACAGCTGGGGGTCCGGGGCCCGCCTAAGGCCCCGGAAAAAGGGGCTCAGATGTCTCCTTAGAGAAAAGGTTTTAACGATTGCATTTGAACTCTGAAATACATGAAATTGAAAAAAAAGTGGAGGGAAAATGTTGCAGACGGACTTTTAACCCTGGCGGCGACTTCTTTAACATGGCTAGTGCCACAGAAAGCATGGTGGTGCGCCAAGCTTTCTTACATGCTGGTATTATGCTGGATAACACTGCATTCACACAGCAATCCAAACAAACATTTGTAAATTTCAGCTCATTTTCTGAGAGAGAGTGTCTGCTTGGTCAGAAAGTCCCAATTGCAAGTATTAGTTCAAGCACGTGACCAACATTGATGATTCTCAAAAGACCAGTATCAAAACTTTGTGTGAAAGAACATAATTTTAAAAAAAACAAAAAAAAAAAAAAAACTTTTATTTTTTTAAATCCAAAACAATGATTGTATATATTCAGCTTGCGGTAACACTGTGTGTATATCTACCTAGCTGTGTGGATTTAAAACTTTGAGAGTTTGTCTTGCTATCTATTCTACTGCGGCAGAGTTAAAAAACATTAATAACAATTTAATATTATGCAACGAAAGGACTGGTGAGAAAACCTAAAATTTCAAATGATTTAGAAATCAAGAAACTACGTCAACAACACAGTCCCAATGCAATGTGTGTAGGTGTTAGAAATTGAATTGAGAGAATTGGGGGGGGGGGGGCGCTGTTTATGGTTTAAATGAACAGATAAATCAAGGGGCTTTGTATTGCAGTGATTATGTGAATGTAAAGAAACCCACCAACCGAAACTAATTTTTATTCTTTCCTTTGTTCCCTTACCATGAATGGGCGACAGTTCTGGGTCATTTAGGGTTCATGTCAACTCCTGAAAAAAGAACCGGGTACATTATTGTTCTTCCGGCGGCAGTCAAAGAATTCAGAGTCTTAAGTTCCACACGGATTCACAATAATAATAAATATTTATCATGACTATTATCGGTACATTCATAAAGGTTTCTCAATGACAATACCGTGACATTTCTCATTCAAATCTCCTCTTACAAAAACAACCCAGAAAAGGAATTTTTGTACAAAGGAATTTATAAAGCAAACAGGATAAAACACCCCATCAATAATAATACTCTGTAGAAAATGGGCAAACTCTACAAAAATAAACATGTTTACTGTCGCTGTGCATACTATTACCAGCCCCCGCAACTTCATTTCAGACTTGAGGTCAGATATGACAGTCTTTATCAATTTGATTAAATATATTCTAAAATATCCATAACTCTGATTTTTATCATGATTAGTGCCCCCAGACTGGTCTCCATGGAAACACTGACCTAGCAGACATTAATGGCGTCAACACGTACTAATGGAACAGGGAAATGTATTTTCCCTTATTTCAGAGAAGAATGTGACTGGAATCTTTGATGGCATTCTGTAATGACTCCAACTTACAAGCATCAGACTTGGAACATAAATGAGTTACGACTGACTGTAACCAGATCTGCCAACTTGCTTGGTTTAGTGTAATGAGTTTCAAAGGTGTTTTTAAAGTAGACTATTGATGCCTTTGTGGGACTTAATCAAAGTTTCCATTCAATTCAAAATGAATGTTATTTATGACAATTGTAAAACTTATAGCCCCTTCCAAGCTAGACAGCTTTCTCAGGAAAATTCCCACAAATTTGGCCGACGTTTTTACATTGCAGTTGCTAACCCTGACAAGCTTCCAGAAAACAACAATTTCTTTGGGAAATACATAGATACCCCCTGCTTAGGGGGGTGTCGTGGCCGAGCGGTTAAGAACACCAAACTCAAGCTCTGGTGTTTCTGTTCAGCAGAGTGTGGGTTCGAGTCCCGGTCGTGACACTTGTGTCCCTGAGCAAGACACTTAACTATAATTGCTTCTCTCCACCCAGGGGTAAAATGGGTACCTGTGAGGGCAGAGATGGTTCTTGTGATTGATTTAGCTTACTATTAGTAGCGCAGATTTGTTGCACAGGCTGTATACTCCCCAGGGAGCTGAGATGGTTTAAGGAATGAAACAAATGGCCCAGTGACCAGGGATAATAATGTGTGAAGCGCTTTGAGACGCCCTTCGGGTGTGTAAAGCGCTATATAAAAACCGAATATTATTATTATTATTATTATTATTATTATTAGGATTATAGGGCTAAGAGGGACCATGGAGGATTTCCTTCCTCCATGGAGAGACTAAACCCATAGCAATAAATTGTTTACAAACATGCAATTTCAATTTTAATACAGTACAAATTTTTCGTTAAAATTCACATTGAAACAAAATTAAAACTTGGGACAAGGATGTTATTTAAAAAACTAATAAATTTGCCAATCACGCTGGAATTTGTGCGAGCGTTACATAGCTTTAATGATAACATGAACGTCAGTTGGGCAAAATCTTAATTGTTTAACAGAAACGGGTCAAGTCTTACTTTCATATATTTCATGGCTTAATTTTACTTTTTGAACAATATCATTGTTTATAGCCATGCCATAAACTTTGTTAAACTAAAGTATTCAAAGATAACGGAATTGCTCACGTCATAAAACTGTGAGACCAACTTGGTCCCATTCTACAGCCGGGAAAACTAGCATCCCTGATTAATGTTATTTCCAATGCCCAAGAGTGAACCAACTACCCACCCACAGATTCACACCATGTCCTCCTGCTCCACAAATTTGACCACTTCATTATCTCACAAAGACCACCACTGGATCAGTAGACCCAAAGAGGTACCATCACCAACAAACACTTCATTATCTCACAAAGACCACCACTCGATCAGTAGACCCAAAGAGGTACCATCACCAACAAACACTTCATTATCTCACAAAGACCACCACTCGATCAGTAGACCCAAAGAGGTACCATCACCAACAAACACTTCATTATCTCACAAAGACCACCACTCGATCAGTAGACCCAAAGAGGTACCATCACCAACAAACACTTCATTATCTCACAAAGACCACCACTCGATCAGTAGACCCAAAGAGGTACCATCACCAACAAAGCCCAGAAGTCGCCAAATTTATTAGCCTCAACATCTGGGGGAACAACACTGGTGACATCATGCAAAAAGAATTCAACCCCTCTGGACCAACAAAAAAAATATCAGCAAACGTAACAGAGATTATCTCACCACAATGAAATGGAGGGGGGGGGGGGGGGAAATAAAGTCACAATTTCAAATCAACAGTAACAGGGGTTGTGGTTAGGCCCTTTTTGAGAATAAAAAGCGCTAACGGGTTTCCCCCCCTTTCTTTTAGGTAACAAAGCAGGAGGCTAACTGTGAGTGGAAGCATAATAGAGGGTGGAAGAGACCATATGGAACTATAAAAAGATCAGACTTGGGCTTGCCCTGGGTCAAAAGAAACGTGCCTACATGAGGGGAGAAGAATGGTGGCCTTTGTGCTGAAAGAGTGTCAAAAAGGGGCAAGAAATTTTTTCTTTTTTGGACCCTCAGGGGCTTATAAAAAATTGTTTTCTTTCGATTTCGTTTGGACATTGAACCACACAAGTAAGAAAATACTTCAGTTGACAACCGCAAAACTGTTTAATCTTGATAATTTGATAGTTGTACAAGGGATTAATTTCAGTTATTTGTCAAGTTAATGATACTGATGAACACTTATAAAGCGTCGGTATCCACCACAGATAGGCGCTGATATTCACATTGTTTTTATATTTATAAATCTTTTTTTTACGACAGGTATGCAAAGACATGAATATGGAACCCATTTTATTATTATTGTATGTTCTTGGTAATGAAACCAAGAATGCCTCATAAATGCACTTAATCACTGTAGCTCGCAAGCCTGAGGAAACCTGTAAACAAGGGTGCTTGCTATGTGAACCAGAAACACCGGGGTTAACCCCTAGATAAGTGTTCTGAGTTCTTTTATGTGCACTACCGTACCAGTCCAGGGGCCGATTTCACAAAGCACTAAGATTCATTTTAAGATGAGTTATCAGTATTACCATAGTGATTTGTATTGTGACATCACTGTTTGCTAAGCAACTACGATGGATTTGCACTTAAGATCAATCTTAACTCTTTGTGAAATCGAGCCCTGGTATCTACGGTTTAATGTCCCATCTGAAGGAAAAAGCAATTACGGTAAAGCATCTTTAAGTGCAACGACCAGGACTCGAATCTGCACTCTGCTGATCAGAAACACCAGTGCTCTCAACCACCCTGCCACAAAACGCACCTTGTAAAGTTTCACTATCTGCAGCCAACCATACCACCAGGAAACACTGGGGCAAACCTCTTTCTTAACGATAATACACCTATCAATTGTATGACGCACTATAGGACCCCCGGGATGGTGCGTCAAGTTTGCGTCTTTACTCTCGGAAAAAGTGACCGTGGGTACGTCAAAGTCCAATGTGGTCAGTCAAAAAATCTTCGAGCGGTGCGTCGAGGTACGTCATGGTCCGTCGATGTCCATTTCAACATTTATTTTGTTTATTTAGTGGAGAATAAAAATGCACCTACCCTCCCCGCCTGTGTAAAATGATGTTGGTATTATTTTGTTAACATTTATGTTGCTTGAGGGTCAGGAATTTACCGCCCGAAAGTCAGCGATCAAGCTGTCAGCCCAAAACAACCATGGAAGGGGCCATTCAGAATACCTTACCATCCACCTCAATTTGGAGATTCAACTACTGTATATTGACTGAGAGTGAGTACTTCATATGGACAAAGTGATGCCTCACCAATCTGATCAGAGAGTCATTGCTGGCAAAAAGTACTACAGAAGTAGATCGGACAGCCTAATTGGAAAGCAATTTTGTTAACATTTCAACTATTGTTTGTATTAACCATCCAGCCAACATATTTGTTTTACACTGTACACTCATAGAGAATTCCACAATTGTACACTCATAATAATAGTCATAGCTCTGTAGTCCATAAAGCAAAGAAAGCTCCACACCAACATGTTTATTATCTCATTCATGATCTATAAACTACCCCCTTCCCAAGCTGCCACCCACAAAGGTTTTTATTTGAAATGCTTACATTGAGGTCGTTCACACGCCGTACTAAAGTTGGTCTAAAGTAGGTCTAACTCAACTTAGACCGGTTCGGGTTCAACTCTGTTGCGTCTGAACGCAAAAAAAGTTAGACCGGATCAGGTCTAAACCCCAAAACTTAGACCGTCCAGCGGGGCGGTCTAAGTCTAAACCGGTTCGGGTTTATCTTTTAACACGGCGTGTGGACAGAATGACATCCGGTTTTAAGTCCTCCACGGTGACTGTTGACCTGAAAGACGTCTTACGTACGCCTCAACGAACACGTGTCGAAATGAGAGAAAGCGTGGTCTTTTGTTCGGGGGTTATTTCCATCTTGCTCACCTGTAATTTAGGTTCGTTTTCACAAAAATCTCTCTGAATACGATCCTGTATAAATTTGTAATAACGCTACATTTTCAGCCATGTCAGTTGGTTCCTGCTTGAAAAACAACACGTCAACAAACGTAGTGACCGGACGGTAAATTGGAGTAGCCTATCCAGAATTTTACATCACAAAAAATGCGTCAAACTCCAGACATCAATATACCAACACGTCACGTGCACGTCTAAAATCTCCCAGATTGCCAATCCCCCCTATTAAAACATTTAGCTCATAACGAATTTTCCTATTGGTCAATAATATCCATGTCCTGCACATCAACCAATAGGAAAATTCGTTATTGGCTGCCTGGCAGAAATGCCTTCACGCACGTGATCTGTATACATGCAGTCAGTATCGTAGGACGCCCTGTATTCAGGGCGTTCCTGAAATCGAGGCAAATCTTTTACCTCTCTGCGCACGATGTAAACAGTCCCTAGATAAAATTTTTGTGCTTTGACTTGCCAAGCAAAGAGTCTCCTCTCATTTGACCAAAACTTAGAAACATTTTTAAGGCTCCACTGGTTAGTTGCACTTGTAAATGCAAAAAGTTGTGGTATTTTAGGCATTTCTGCAAGGTACAAAAATATGTTATACTGTCGGGGCCATAAAAAAAGAAAATTCCAACCGAAAAAGTTTCATCAAACACTTTTTCAATTCACAATTCACGATGATCAAATCATGTGACTGAACATTCTGCTGAGCATTCTGGGGGAAAAAATACAGAGGCTTATATCATTTTCTAATAGTCTGGAATGGATAATTTTTTTTTTTGTAACACTATCATTTTTGTTATTAATATTAAAATTTAAACATCAGCTTTGTGATTAGATTATCACTGTTTATTTATATGCTTTATTATAAATAATAAGAAACATAAAAAGACACAAAACTAAATAAAAATAAGATTTGAAAGCCAAAATTATTTACATTAATTTTTTTTAATTTTTTTTTTTTAGTTTTTGAAAAATACCATGGTTATTTTTAAAACATGGTTATTTTTTAAAAAATATGTTGAATAAAATCAAGAAAACTGCTGGCTATAGAGTCATACACTAGGTCTCACAGAACACTTGTAGTCACTGCAGATGTTTCTTCAACGTATGGCTTCACCCGGACACCATACTTTCTTGTTTGCATCGAAAACAGGTCAAACTCAAAACAAATGGGACGCTATTGAAGTCATCGAAGATCGGTGCGTGGTGTGAACGTTTCAATGTCCATCACGTTTTAATAAATGTTTGCATATTTCTTATGAACAAAGGAAGATAATTAGGGCATCAGTTGATTATGGAATATTTTATTATTTTTTCAATTCAAAGAAAAAGGCATACTACATCGAAAACCGGACAGGGGAGGATACATTACATCGATCCACAAAAACAAACGTAGAAAGTCATCACCACAAAGAAGAAGTGGAAATGCCAGCAGAAATACAAGGAAGAATATCATGCAAAATGGTCGTGTATAAGGAGTTCAAACAAGGAAATTATTGCGCATTTTGCAGTGTTTGCAGTGCCGATATCCTGTGGAAAAAAAGAATGGACGGGGGGGGGACGAAACGAAAATAGCGACACTTCGGGACGATCGGATGGCATCAGGACATTGGAAAAAACGCAATCTAAAAATGCGAGGTATTTAACACCCGCTCTGTATTAAAATTCCTGTTTAAAAAAATAAAACTTATTGCAAAATAATGTGAATGTTGCCAGCGCTGGCAGTATAGACAGGGCCATGCGCGTGCTTTTGTGAATAAACCGGATGTTGTTGTGTTGGGTCACAGTGCTGTTTGACCTCTTAAAACCGAAGATAAACCGTATCGGGTTTAACTTCGAGCTGTCTGAACGCAAGGTATTTAAAAAGTTCCAGGATTCTCCCCAGGATTTTTCAACACTTTGGGGCATTCTGGACCCAAATGTTGGTGTTTATGTTGGATTTAAAAGTCCTACTCTGCAGTCTTGGGCAACGTAGATAGTTTTATCTCTTTTGTAAGTTTTGTTCTGAAGTCGTCATAACCGCCCCCCCCCCAAAAAAAAAAAAACACCAAAACCCACCATAACCTCCCCCCAAAAATTTCTGCGCATCGCCTGCACTTCGTGCGGATCGCCCCAATGCAGGATATCAGCCCAAAAGCTAGTTTAAAAGCATGGGGGAACATACACTAGACAATAGACTTATCATTAATTTGCACAAAACACAATTTGTAATTTAGGCCTAATTAGTAGATTTACAATACTACAGGAGAGTGATGTCTCCGTTTCTACAACCAGTTAAATGATCTCTCCCCATCGCATTTGATTGACAATCAATTATTTCACGAGTTTATGAAACAGCATTTCAGCAGTTTAAATGATCAGCCACAAACAAAGGCTGTGATAATTGTCACTTTCATTGGAAAAACATTTATCAAAAGAGCTGCTATGCAAAACTGGTGATATCTAACACCTTTCCAAGGTGATCCCATCGTTTGCCCATAAAAAAGTGTCATCATATTAATTGAAAAAGTAGGGTTTCAAGAAAGATTTGAAGGTTTGTATGGTGGAGGTTGGGGTTTGCTCTTAAATTTTTCAAAGACTATCCAGCAGGGCCAGTTAGCTTGTCATCTCATTAGATTGCCAGTTGCCACTGGTAATAAGAATGCTTTTCAAAACTGAAGTAGCCACTAGCCAACTAGACCACGAATTTTGACTGGCCCTCAGGTGATATAATTAGCATTTTGCCAGTGAACCACTGTTTGGCTCAGATTGACCATGGAGGTAGAATTCTACCTCCATGGATTGGCTCAGTGGTTTTTTTCCCCCTGCCCTTGGGACCCTAGTTCGAATCCACTACCCAGCAGTGTGGGTTTTCCCCCATTGGGATTTTTCCTCCCACATCTAAAACTGACCTATTTCTTATTGTTTCCTATTCATTATGTTTAAAGTGGCACTAATTGTGTTGTTGCAGGTTGTTGGATGTGTAGCAACTCAGGCAGAACGCTAGCTGGCAGGTACAGTAAGACCAGCAAAGTAATGTTTGAAATTATGCACGATGTGGTCATAGAGCAACCTTGCTCTATGGTGTGGTAAACAAGAAGTAACTATAAATAGCGTCAAATCTCTTTTAGGAGGAGTGTTGACTCTAAAAAGAGCCTGTGTGGTCTGGAACCAGCAAAAAAGTTCAATGTTGACCATGGACAGGGAGAAGGCCAGATTGGTTTAAGAGATTGAAAAAATGCTGTTGGAGGAAGTGCCATGAAATTAGGATTTCTTCATTGGTTGAGAGTTGCAATGGCAGGCAAGTTGATATGCCCAGCGGCAGGCAAGGTGATATGCCCAGTGGCAGGTGGACCAATCACTCTAAAGCAGTTAATACTTTTAAAGGTGGGCATTGGGCAAAGTCCTTCAGTGGCTTTAATCTTCCTCTTATTGCATGTTATGTTTTTCCATTAACTAACGATGAAGCATCTTCAAAAGCTCATTATCCTTCTTTTATTAAGCTTCTTATCTTGGACCTCCAAAGATGATGAAGAAATAATAACAAACTGCCGAAAAAAACAAATCTTTCAAATCATCGTTTAATCTCTACAAAAATAACTTGCTAATAGAAAATAACCAACCGCTCCGACTAGAGACATAATTTGTGTCAAAATATTGACGTGTTATTATAGATTCTCTAACCATCCGCCATTCCATCAAATTCCCCGGTGGGAAATTGATGAACACCAAATAAAAACATCGTCAGCTGATGAACCAAACACCAAAGCGACCCGTATCAGATACGGGTACGCTTGGCTTAACCTTCCGGCCCTGTGCCATGATTGGACACACTAGTTTGGGCACCAGCGTGTTAGTAATTAGCCTGCTGAGTGGAATTTAATCCCAACTGATGACCTATCTGTCAAAGATAAACTTACCCAGCATGAAAATAAACTACTGAGGACTGAGTCCAGATGTTCAGATAATTTGTTTATACAGGCCGCAGAGAAAAACTAGTTCAACTGATAGATAAAGACAATTACAGATTTTTAACCAAGAAAATTTCAGACTTTTTTTAATGTCAAGGGAAACAAGTTGGGACAAATTATGGATTAAAAATTTTCTCAAAGCGTGATATTGATCAGATACGCAACTTTGTTTTTGCCAAACAAAAACATGAGAGGAAACTGCCTGGAAAATAAACTTTCTGTACAGTATTGAGCAGCAGTTTTCTATAGCAATATAGGACAAAAGAGGAGACTGGCTGTTCAGCTCAGGGTTCTCCCCATGCACAAGCTAGTGTATCAGGCCGATACATGCAAGTTGCGTGCCAATACCCATTAATTATGTGCCAATTCTTGTCAATTTTGTCATGGAATGCGCAAATTCCGGCCGAGACGCCCCCCCAAAAAAAAATGCAAAATTTTTTTTTTATGAAGATAAAACCTTTTAGGATGACCTAGATTGCTCGATGGGGCTTTTAAAATCTCATTTCAATTCAGCGTACATTGGTTAAAAATGCCCCCTAGTTTCAGAAATGCCCCCTAGTTTCAAAAATTCCTGGGTAGAACCCAGCAGCTGAGAAATGACATGCATGCTTGATGCTTCTCACTTGAAATAAAGCTCTATCAAAAGTTAATAAATTTTATGTAGCTTGGATGTGGCTACTGAAAAACTACTGAAAAAGTCCCCCCCCCAAAAAATAAAATTAATATTATCTTTTTGATGAAAGATAACAAAATGTACACATGTTTACCAAATTCAAAGACACATTGTGGATTCAAACGGCTCACTCCAGAAAAAGTTCATCCTCCATATGACTACAAACAGAAATCCAGAATTACTGCTTTATTTTCAACTCTGTTTTACGTAAATTGCATAATTTCTTTAATAAGAGATAAAAGAACAAGATTCATGCCGCTTTATAAAGATGAAAGTATAGAGCGATAGAGACCTGGCAAAATCAAAGAAACAAGGCTGATTCATCTGGGTTGGTTAAGCACAGCATGAATGAAGCATAATTTTTCATAAAACATATCAATGCTCTCTACACGTACATGTACATGTAGAATGTCTAATTTGGCTGTTTCTATTTTAAAGAGGAGCTCCAAAGTCAATTTTTGAGAAGCCCTCATATTAAAATCGTAGAGTCTTTATGAATATGGGGGGGAAAAAATCTCCAACTTCAAGTTAAACTGGTGGGAAATGTGATTTTGTTTTCTACTCTTTCAGAGCAAAACCTGAATCATGATGTCATTGGATATCAACAACACATGGGTCTGGACAGTCCAAATTGTCAAAAGGTCATCATTGCCTTATTGATTGAATATCACTGAAATTCAGGAATGAACTAAACATTTCCGGTACAAAAATGTACAGACCCATGTATTTGAAATGTGGCAACAATGGATGTTTTTGGACATTGCCAAAATTTGCACTGGAAGGCCAAAAATACAATGACATTTTACACTGTTTTAATATGAGGAGAGACTTGTAATATTTCCCCCCACTGTCATAACGACTCTATCAATTGGAAAATCAGTTTATTGCAAAACCTTACTTGACCTTCTTGAAGCCTCTTTTTAAACACCATAATGCAATTTGACACAATTGTGTTTGACTGTGACAATTCCTCCAGTATACCTCTTACAGGGTTACAGCCAACCTTTACCTGGCGCCATTGCCACAGAAACAAAAAGAACTCACTTTTGCACTTCACTTGTATCCGTCATTTAATTAAGCAGATACTAAGTAGAAAATGTCAAGGACATGTCTCTTATTGATCGGGGATTTTAGTCGTGCGCCTGCTAAAGGTTTCCCATGTATTACAATCAGTATTTGGGCCTCAGGAAAGATTAAAGATGGCTGTATATAAAGATTAACTTCAATTAAATTTACACTATTCTTTTTTTCTATATACACATGTAGAGAGGTTAATAAGTGCCTAATGATTACGCATTAATTGAGTAAAAGTCAATAAATATTGTTTTATACTGTAAAAAACCCAATCCATTCTGTAAAGTGTATTGTTGGGAAAAACAAGGAGTTTCATGAAAAGGCATTCAGCGCCTTGGAATCAAAACAGCACTGTGGCGTCACACTACGGACTTGATCCAAACATGACAATGGAAAATGCATAAACAAAAAAACAACCTTTATCCCGTCTGTGTGGTGACATATTTTATGTCACTGGTTTTCAGAGGCACTGGTATTTCAGTGTTGAGTTCACATTGTATTTTTATGAGTCTTTGCTGGGAACCATAACATACAGGGCACCCAAAATGAGAAGAAAAAAAAGGAAAAAAGAAAAAAGAAAAAAAAAGGGGTAGAGGGCATGTTTTTCTGATCAAATTTCAACAGGGAAGAAAGCTTTGCTCAAATTGATCTTTAAAGATAAAACAGGTTTATTGAAATTTTCAGGATAATAATAAAGCCAAGTTTCTTTCAAAAATCAGTGATTTGCTTTCCCCTTAAAAAGACATGTACCGTATTCTTTTTATAATTCAATTTTTCTCCATCCCTGATTCGCCATGGCAACGGATGACTTTCGCAGATTACACTACTAGGAAGTATCCTCTTTTAGTTGAAGCACATGTAATAAATAGAAAGCTTCAGGGGATGTGGTTAGATGAACAGACAACCTACATGTAGGCCTACAAATGAAAGACCACAAGGTTCTTCCTAATTAGCCATTCTCACGATTATGCTAATTACATTCAAGTATGCGTACAGACGCTGTTGGTTGGCAAATGCAAAAGAGGTATCCACAGGTAAATCACTTTGGTGGGACTTGAACCCACGACCTTTTCCATTCTAGAGTAGGAGTCTCACCAGTTACCACTAGACCACCAAGCTAGCCCGCTGGCTAGAGGCAGTTCGAATCCTATATTTCTAGCAGAAGGTTACCGCAACAATTTAAAAATGAACAATCCCAATGGTTCAGATACAATGTTTCCAAGATGTACTGGGGTGTTTTGCAAGTAAGCAAGCTGGTTTGCAAGTCTGTTACATAATATCATACCCTTACACAGTGGATTATAATAAAATCTGGCACCAGTCGTTTTCTAATATTTGATTAGACAAAGCCAAAATGTATATTTTTACATTACTGCACAGAATCAACAAACATTGTACAGCACACAAGACCTGGTGGAAACTTCCCATTGTACGAAGGCTGAAATGTTTGCCAGTGTTTGCAAATATTTTCTGAAAGAACAATCTATTGTTCACATGCCCCTTCAAATATTTGTATGATGCTAAATCAACAAAAACTTTGTAGACTAAAATCACATGCCCATGGACTATACAGGAAGCAATTGCCTCCGTTGCCCCTGGCCATTGCCTTGGTGCCCCTTGAAGCGTTCCAATAGTAATTTACAATTTCCTCATACATGTAAAGGTGTCACTCCACACCAAATTCTTTGGACTTGGATAAGATTGGAATGCCTAACCCTGTGGTGAGCATTTCTAGCTGCTTGGGCCACCCAGCCCCAGTCCTTCTAAATCCTTCATTTTGGCAAACGGATATTGAAGAACTTGGGACTGTAAGGGTTGACGGGCACCTCTATGAAGGAAATTTTAATTTCTACCTGAAAATCTCAAGGGGCACCAAGGCAATGACCAGGGGCATTGAGACGACTGCCTCCGTTCCCTCCCTGAAGTTTCACGCCTGCATCAAAATTAAGTTAAACATACGCTATGGATTATGGATTTTGATAGAAAATTACTTTTAAGGGTTACAATGATAATTGTCAACTTCGGAAAAAAACACCACATCAATTCAAAACAGAACATTCCTCTGACAACCAAGACCTGGCAAAGTTTAGAGCTTAAGTTACAAGTCTTATTTAATAACAAAAGACCCAAAAGCAAACAAAAAACAGAAAATTTC
Source organism: Leptasterias polaris (assembly GCA_037783415.1). NCBI lineage: Eukaryota > Metazoa > Echinodermata > Asteroidea > Forcipulatida > Asteriidae > Leptasterias > Leptasterias polaris. The sequence continues at coordinate 5,697,975 of JAZGTN010000015.1, read as the reverse complement.
CAAACCAGGACCACCACCAAATAGCCTTGGGAGTATTTTAATCACCCACCAACTTCATACCAAGGGGCAATAACTGCTGTGGGGGGGGGGGGGGGGGGGTATACTACCTGAATTGTACATGTACACCAAGAGAGATTTGTATTTGGCCAAGAGAGAATAGCCCATTGTGAACGATCTATTCAGAGTTGTCTAGTGACAATACAGCCCCCTCTTGGAGCTCTTGTAAACACTTTAGATTGGGGCCCAGCCACAGTAGTTGCACTTTACTCTTGTGATTTGTGCTGTGGGTGTGAGGTATGTTGTCAGTGATGGCCAGAGAGTGGTCTAGCTGGCCTAGATCACTTAGGAAGCAAACTCAGCCGCTGTGTTTCCATTGGACTAAATAGGGGGTAAACTAACCCAGAAAATTTGTAATTTTACCATTTTAAGTCCAATGCAAACAGCCCAGGTAAATTTCACTCAGATAACATAAGCCCTGTTCGCATTGGACTTAATTTGGGTAAACTAACCGAGCAAATGGGTAACTTAACCATTTTAAGTCCAATGCAAACAGCCCAGGAAGTTTCCCTCCCAGGTAACTTACCCGACCCGAATGGGTAGTTTAACCGACCCACGTCTGCCCGGTTAAATTGACCAGGTCAGTTTAACCGAGCCGAAAAGTCCAGTGCGGACGCGATCAGGGTAAATACCGTCTCGGTAAAAAGCCACATCCGGTCCCCCAATCTACCCGCCGTGCCACGTGATCGTGTGGTGACACGTCGTACACACGCAATTGTTTTCACAGACGGAAGCCCGGTTGCACTCATTGCATTCTCGCTGTCATGCACCCCGGTCAAAGGTCACTGCGATAGCGCCCTCTTGTGTTTGTCTTAAGTTAGTCGGTATGTGTTTTACCGATCGTGTCGGTTAGTTTACCCACGTCATTAATCCAAGTGCGGACGCTGGTAAGTTTCCCCTTTTGGAATGTTAACCACTGTCTCGGTAAAACATTAATCCAATGCGAACACGGCTTTAACCAAGTCCAATGGGTAGTTTAATCAGCAACCTCCTGCCGGAGGTAAACCATGATCAAACTAACCAAGCCAAAAAGTCCAGTGCGAATGCACATCCCGGTAAAAACCAGCCAGTCAAATACCAGCCAGTCAAATACCAAAACCAGTTCGCTGCACAGCAGTGATCGCGTGACACACATGGAAGTGAAATACGACCTGCATGGCTCACATGGAAGTGAAATACGACCTGCATGTATTGGCGATGCCATGACAAACTCTTTTAAAAAAACAAGTTGTACCACTAACTTGGTCGTCTAATAAAGGCACTTAATCATAACTCCCTTCGCATTACTTGGATTATGCTGGGCTCCTTTATCACTCTAACAAAATCAAAACTCATTGTAGTAAACGTAACCAACACCCAAACTTTTGGCTGCTTGATTATGGTGGTACAATGTATGCCTGATTCTATATAAAGCATTCAGTTTACTAGTGCAGTCCTCAGTCCAACACCATACAGTAACTCAACACCCAAACTGTTGGACTCTGATGAAGAGAAGCGTCTTGCTCAAGGACACTTGAGTGTCATGACCAGGATTCGAACCAACACCCTAAAGCCATACGTAGGCATAGCCACCAGCAGAACTTGAGTCAGGTTCACAAGACCCTCTTGGCCACGACACGCTTTGAATACACTGTTTTCACGGTTTAGTACAATTGTTTACAGTTCTTGAAAACTTAGGGCCTAAATATATTGGAAACAAGAAACTTGAAAATGCATAAAGAACACAAAGGGTTCCAAAACCAATGCAGGGGTACAATCAAATTTAAATCTCCTCCTTCATCATAAATTATTATACTGTACGCAAAAAATTCTCCAGCGTCACAAATCAAACCGGATAGCCTACACAACACACATTAATTTTTTTTAAATAATTTTCAAAAACCCTGTCAATAACTCTGAAAGACACCATTGCCTTTGAAGAAAAAAATTATATACATATTTTCACACTATAAAGGTCAACCACTTGTCTACTTCAAGGCTTAATCTCTTATGCAGTGTGCATGCATACATGTAAAATGTATGTTCTGTTGTCACACACAGTCCCCTTGTACTGTGGTACAATCACCTCACAGTTTGATACTCTAAAGTGGGGTCATTGGGGGAAATTTCAAGAATAGAAAAGAGAGAATAAAAACATGAATTCAGAGGCCTTGAAGGTGGGACTGACTGGGATGGTAGGGGGTAGAATAGAGAGGGGAAAAAATATAACAGACTGTTTGGGGATGGAAATGTGGGACAGTACTCTACAAAAGATATTAAGGGGTGTGTTGCATTGCGCTGTCTGCAACACTTGATAAGCATTCACACGTTTTCATGTTTACAATGTAAAGAAGGGTTTGCTTATGGTGTGATCTTGGCATATATACAATAAAGGTGTTGGGGTTTTATAACCAAAACAACTCGCATACACGTAGGCCTACAATGCACATGTCATGGCCTCTAGTACCAAAATGTTGTAAAACATGTTTTAGGCTAAGAAAACATTGAATTATCATAAGTGCCCTTTCAGCAGGACTTCTCCCTTTACACTCACAGTGATCCGCTGGCCTAATGTCAGTTATAACTTCTGCGGCACAATCACTTTCAAAAGCTGCAGTTTCAAAGGCTACACTTAAACCACTGCCTGCACTGATTCCCTTTACACTCACAGTGATCCGCTGGCCTAATGTCAGTTATAACTTCTGCGGCACAATCACTTTCAAAAGCTGCAGTTTCAAAGGCTACACTTAAACCACTGCCTGCACTGATTTCAAACTGTCTAGACCGTACAAAATGACAGTATTGAAAGAAAGCCATCAAAGATGTGGACCAGTGAAAAAGCTGGCAGACTATTGGAATTAAAAAACTAACTGGTCCCGCTCTTGAGGGCAAATCCTGCTCTTTCTGCCAAAGTATTGTTGTATAGTGTTTTTATCCTTGATGTATTTTTACATAATGTGAGGACACCAGATGATCAGCTGTGCTGGATGGGTCACCCTCGTTAAATATGGTTTGTATATTAAAACAACTCCCTAAAACAAAGTAGAATTTGTTAACAGCGTAGACATGGTTTTCACACAAAAAATTGAAATCTTACCGAACATTCAATCGTTCCCTCATTCAAAGCCAACTCTTTCTTTTTACTGACATGATGTAAATGAAAATCCCCCCAAAATACAATATGGTCCCAGAATGTCATGTGTTTATGAAAATCCCCCCAAAATACAATGGTCCTGGAATGTCATGTTTTAAAAACATGAGATCAATAAACTTCATTCAAGTTGAACAACTTTTCTTTTTAAATTGTGCAAGCAGAGCCTTACAACTTACCAATTTAGAAAAACCCAGTGTTCAGCTTTAACCCTCTTGCTGTCTGACCATTCAATACCATTCACTGTGGTTTTGAATGATAGATAAGCCTTGCAATATGATACCATGAGGGAATGCACATGTACACAGTACACAGTTAGTTCTGTGCACAGTTGTGCCATCATACACAACTTTGGCAGTTGAATGGTTTCAAATGGTTGGTCAACTCACTTGAAAATGTTGCCAACAGTAGGAGGGTTATAAAGGAAAGTTGTTGGATTCCTGAAGGTCAAAGCAGCCCAACTGAAGTCCAATCATGCCATTTCATTTTCATCTTAAAGCAAACTTGAACCCTTGATTCTTATTGGTCAATCCACAGCAACAAGTGTGTGATATAAACCTAGACTGCCCATATAAAACCCTGTTCTAGACGAGCTTTTTAAAACTACGCATCAAATTTGCTTGAGGATAAATTCGTTGTCACATCAGTCGCTCGAGGAATATAAAAAGACAAATATAGCGCGTCTGCTTCCGATATCCAGCTCGACCTTCAGCTTCATTTGATATGGGATGCAGAAGCGCTACATTTTTCTGTATTCTACTCGTGCTTGTGTGACAACTAATTATTTTGTACTGGCTACAGAAATATGATCATACTTTTGACCATCATCACATGCGAAATTCAAACATGCTGTTTTGATAAACATCAATGGCTCTTCGAAGTGCCTGTCTGGTTCCCTCTTAACATTACTATTTTAAAGCACCTCTGAGAATTCCATACCCTGAGCACCAGTTCATCGTAACTACCCAAATACTGAATAGCACTCCCAAGTGATAGATAAGGCCAAGTTTAAAAAAATAGCAGTTGATCGTCCCCGCCCGCATCCTTTTTTGAGGCCGCATCTTTTTCTTTTTTTTCTTTTTTTTCCTCTCGATTTTTCCTTTAAAAAAAAAATAATAATAAAATTGTTTGTATTTTTAATCCACCCTTGACATACATATTTTAATTTTTGATGTAAACTTACCTCATGCAACAAATAGATATAAAGAAAGTTAGCGGTGATTTCAAACTGAAGAATTGGTGGCCTGTTTGAATTGAAATACTTGGCGGCCATCTTGGAAAAAATAAATAAATAAAAAATAAAAAGGCCCTCATCCTCCTCTTTTTGGAAAAATCAGGACGATCAACTGGTATTTTTTTTAATTTGGCCTAATCATTGTAGTACAGCGATTTGAAGTAGCTTTGCAAAGGTACACTGACTGAGTTGAACATTGGTTAGCACAGGCAAAACTGTCTGCAAAGTGAATTATTTGTTTGTGTCGGGTTGATATTTTGCTGTGAACTATGCAGCAAAGCAGCTGCAAAAGATGACGACATCAAATCCACTTTGCCTTTGCAGCTCGCATGAAGAGTTATTCAAACCAGATTAGGGTTTGCACTTTGTCAGTGACAAGCCAGCAGGACCAGATAGCTTGTCATTTCACTGGTCCCCCCAGCTTTTTCACACTTGTCTATAAATTCAATTTAAACAGGTATGTTTGACAACACGGGGAACTAGCCAGCCTGGCAACTTGGAAGAGACTTTAGATTTGTCCTCGGGTGTTTGACAACACGGGGAACTAGCCAGCCTGGCAACTTGGAAGAGACTTTAGATTTGTCCTCGGGTGTTTTCACTGTCTTGGCCAGTGGACCATTGTTCAGGGAAAACCATTAAAAGCAGGCTTTTTATGCCTATCATCAATTTCAATCACCCCACCCCCATCTTACCCTGTACTATTACAAAAGACGGCTCCCAAAAGACCATCAAACAAACCACCATAGATCACAGACAATATGATGTAAAATATGAAGACAACCTTGAACAGAAAGATTCTATTGACTAGGTTCTGTAATAAAACATGGAATCTCTTACCTTTGCATTGCTCTATGTGTGTACTCAGGGGATGGAACTAATCAAGCTGCATGCAGTCTAAATGTGAAGATGAAAAATGTCTTAAACTTTAAATTCTCTCAGACAAAGCAGTTCCCAAAGTGAAGAGTTATCAGGGTCTGGAAATAATCATGAAAAAGAGAGTACTCAATCACCCACTGTGTCACTGCCAGCTTGTACAGCAGCGTTCTCATTCAGTACCAGCAGTCCAGAAGCTGCACAAGAAATTCAAAACCAGAAACCACTTCCCAGCCAAACACTATAATAAATCTTGTTTCAATTTCGGGTGATCAGGAGGAGGTGGATTCCGTCAGGGCAGGACATTCCCGATTTCCCCCTCTCACTCCACGGAAATCAAAAGCAAGATATTTTGGGAGTGTTTTCATGTGCAGACTTGTTGAGAAGATGAACACATCTGGACGAACGCACTGTGGTGGTTGATCCAACTGACCAGAGTTTTGCCATGCTGGATGGCGAACGTCTGATTATTGACAGGCAGGTTGGGGTCATCACTGTAGACCAGATATTATGCACAGGTTAGTGTGTGCCCAGTCCCTATCTGTTTATGTACAACAAGGTACAATCTTAGCGCAATGGTAGTGATCTATACTAGTGTGAGCAGTGTACACAAGCCAGCATGGAGCATTCATGCAAATCCAAGAATTGGCTCAAACCATTTCTGAAATAGGGGTCAGAACGAAGCATCTCCAACCAGTGTTCAGGTGTGGGTAAACACTGCATCACATTATTTCTCAACACATGGTTGTTGTCTCTAGGGTGAAGAAATTTACGAATTGTGCAATCATTACTCTGCTTCTGATGTCGAAAAACCCCCAAAAAGGTTTACAAATTTCTGCTTCCAAATTGTAGGCTATAGGTATGTCAAAGCATATGGAGATAGAATTCTACCTCCATGGTCAAAGAAAGTAACTAAGAAGGGAAACTTAATTATATAAAAAAACCATAACAAACAAACGAAACAAACAAACAAAAACAAAAAACAATATTCAACCTAGTGTCAATAGTCCACCTCGTTAATGTACGATCCTAAGCTGAGAGCAAGGATCTAATTCCTGCTTCAGGCAGGGCTTGAATTTAATTTTTAAGTTTAAGTTTCTGTATCTGGCTCAGCTCATTTTTCTTTGACGAGCCATTCATTACAGAAATGCCAACTGTTTATCATCAGACATGAAACACTGTACTAGGGTTCTCCCCATGCACAAGCTAGCAAATCGGGCCGATACGTGCGAATTGTGTGCCGATACGTGAGAATTGTGGCCAATACGCAGAAGAAAAAAACCCCATGTTTATAGTTTTTAAAGCTTTTTTTACTTCAGATCAAATTCACAAAATCAAAAAGATAAAAAACCTTTTAGAATACTCCAGTTTGCACAGTAGGGCTTTTAAAACCAAATACAGACACCAAGTAACTTTACAAGGACCTCGTTTCTGCACAAATTCCAAAATGTGGGTCTAGAGTGCCCCACAGTTTTGAAAAATCCTGGGGGACAGAACCCTGCATACAATGCTGTACCAGAATTCTCCTTGGGGTTAGTTGTTGTTGATAGAATTACAAACGCCACAGCTCTCAAAGAATGAGAGCAAAGAAAAGTAACTGCTTTGCTGTTGAAACTATTTGTGTTTTTGACCCGCCGCCCACACAGGTCTTGAACTGAGCCTAGTTTACATCAGTATCACTTAGTAGCAAGCATGCTTTGTGTAATCACACAGGCAATACCAATCCACATCAAGGGCATACTTAATTATAGTCTGCAAAGAATTCTACACAAAATTTGTTTTGTTCTCACTTACCCAAGGCTGACTTAAATCCCTGCTGAGGCTACAGAATAGTTCTCTCCACTGCTGCACCCCTGCAGTCGGCGGCTAGTACCCCACCAGGCACTACTTTAAAGTATTTGTTACACTTGAGTGAAGTTTCCTGACTGCTGATTGGGAGACCAAGCATCCTGCAAAGAAAAACTACTTCATGAGGATTTTGATGTAAACAAACCAAAAACTTCTTTATGGATGTTGGGGCACAGAGAACACCATTTTGTCAAGAATGCGTGTGCAATGGCTCTCTCCACTCTGCTCCTCAACCTTGTCAGACAAGTGCATAAAACAACACTCTTTACAATTGATTTTTAAAACAATTTTTGAAAAAATTGAAATGAACTTAAAGAAGGGCCCCAATGTCAAATTGAGTTCTGAGTTCTGCACTCATTTCCCAATAGAAAGAGTCCTCATGATTGAACGTGGGGGGAAATTACAAGTCTCAACCTCAACATTTAAATTTATTTTATCTTCTTTAGAGCAAAGATTGAAACATGACAACATCAGACAGCAAAAGCAAATGGGTCTGGTATTCCAAACAGGACCTTTTGTGCCAGTCAAAAGGTCTAACTCAAAGCCATTTTGATTTAATATCATCAAAATTCAAAAATGAACTGAAAATTCTCTGTACAAAAATGTAAAGACCATACATTCAAAATGTGTCCTCATTGACAATTTTCGATTTTTACAAAAATTGCTCTTGAAGGGTATCAAACACCATCCGAGGGACGAAGCAATAATGGTGAAGTGCCCACTACACAATTGTCAAGACCGGGACTTGAACCCACACTCTGCCGATCACAAACACCAGATCTTGAGTCCGGTGCGCTTGACCGCTCGGCCACGACACACCACAATCTTTAGGGATTACTCCTGAAACACCACAGAACACAGATCCACTTGTAGTCTGGTGAGCTTTCAGATTTAAACTTGTCCATTTTTTTTGTTTAGTACTCAGTTTCAAATCTAGGTAAACCATGGAGGTAGACAATCTATTTTTCTTCCTCCATATAGAAAAAGAAAAGCAAATTCAAGAGAAGGACTGGAAGATCTCCTGATAGTACCACAAGGACTTGGAGGATAGCTAAAGTATGAATTGTGTAGTTACTTAATAGGGGCTGTATAGAATAATACACATTTATATCTTTTATCAAAATTGCTGGTGGGTGGGTGAACAGAAGTAACTGAAAATCGAAATTCAATTTGCAATAGAAATAGTTAAAAAAACGCCCAACATTTACAGGGGGGGGGGGAACCCTAACACGATCTCTTCCAGGTCGTCTGTCATGTCTGTTAATGTATGTCTGTGCTGTCCATTGTTATTGGTCAACCTTGTTTCTGAACAGCTGATCTCTCTGTGCCAAAGGGGGAGATGGAAAACATTTCCGCAAGGGCAAAGTTGCAGGCTGGAATGCCAGGAAAAGCTATTGAAAACTCTTGAGCTGGAAGAACAATTTAGCTCTGCTTCATTTGAGGCATTACTTTGTTCTTCAGTGTACAGCAGGGTAGTCTCCGACTGTCTGTCAATTTTTGAAACTCAAAATTTGGGGTGGGTGGGTCAAAGAAAAATCGAAAAAAAGATTGAGATTTTGAAAAATTGATTATTCCGAATGTCCCTTTAGACTGTATGGAGGTGATTGAATTAACACAAACTCCTGCAACCAAACTTGAATCTTCAGAGAGAAAAACACAATTTTATTGACGTCCAGAAGCTATTTGGTTCACATTTGCTTTGAGTTTACGATTGAGGACAATGAAATGACAGCAAACAAACTTGGTGGGAAGTTCAACAAGGTGGTTAACACCGGGAGCAAGGACAATGAGCGGTCACTACGAGGTCAACAAGTAAATTCCTTTCCTAAAGTTTGGCTGAGAAGTCGTCATATTTAATTAGTCTTTGTAATTGGTTGGACAGCCTGTTTGCGATTTGGATTAGTATGACTCATAGAAATCTATTTAATATATTTTTTTTTTTTTTCATAACCTGGTGATGGTTATGACAGGTCAGAGAAACCAACATTTACTAAAAAGCTGATAAGAATTACCACTACATGATGCTTTTATCTAATATTAATACTTTCAAAAGAGTTTGACTAAGTGCATCCACTAAACACTATATTCAAAGCTAGGTCTGATACCAAGTTCTTCCTTAAAATTACCACTCTTTGCTTTGGAATCAAAAACCAAGAAGTTTGAACTTCAGTTTTGAAAATGCGGATCTCTTCTAAAACATTTACTTTGAAAAAAGAAAAAAAGGAACATTAAGTTTCAAAAAGACTAGTTTCCAATTTTGTACACACGTGAGCACACCATTTGTTCCAGCTGCATTTTAAAAATAACTTAACATAGTAGCCTATAGGTTTACCTGGTCATTTTTGGCAAATTTGGGCCAATTCAAACATCGCGTTGTTCTGTTTTGCGCAAACTTGTAAACTAAAAAGAAATAATTAGTTAATGTACAAGTTCTTTTGAGTGATGTGATTAAAAAAGAATAGTTGTGACAATTCACTCGAAAAGCATTCAAAGTCGCAGCAAATTTTGGCTGCGTGCATTTGGTCATTCAAATTCGTCTTCAGGCAGGCATTTGTGCCGGAATTGTGTAGCTAAATTGACGCTTTGCTTTTAAATCTATAAAGGTTCACTTATTGTATGAGAATCACTTTCCTGATGTTCTTCGACAACAATTGCTACAAGTAGGCCGACAGCGTTCAAAATTAACGGTTGCCCAGTCGCCAAATGTAAGTGTAAACAGCGGCGGGCGAGTCAAAACCCTTCCTTTATTACTAGTTCGCTGGGCGAGTCAAAGAACTGTAAGTGTAAACAGCGGCAGGTGAGTCAAAACCCTTCCTTTATTACTAGTTCGCTGGGCGAGTCAAAGAACTGTTCCTTTTCAGCAAGTTAGAAAGAAACAAAGAAACAAAGCAAGATAAATCTTTTTTGCGTTTGTTTCTAGGTTATTTTTGTTGGTGCTCATTTTGCAAAATTGATTGTCTTAAAATGAAAACGAAATTAACATTGCACCTACTTTGCTAGACTGAAACAGTGAAAGCTGATTTTGCATTGCTACAAAGAACACCCTATTTATAAGATTCAAACAGAATGCTTTATAAACTGCTCAAAGTAAAATTGGAGGGTTTTAACTTTAAAACAGCAAAATTACTTTCATCTGTGAAAGTGTAATGGGCTGGTTTTTGCTGAAAATTAGTGGAAAACTATAGGCCCTATTTAGTTTTGATTAAGCAAAACCAATATCGAATTACTTTAAAAAAACAATCTTTGTTTGAAAATCACGTACACAATCTGCAGTTAGATTCCGATTTGAGGCAACACTGCAGCACTGTTTATAAAAAAATATAAATAAATCGACACTAAAAGATCATCAGTTTAAACTCTCGCAATTTTCTTTTAAAGTTTTGAAGTCTTATAAATGAAAGAACACAGACCAGCGCACGATCCCGACACATGATGCATCTGGTTTCTACCCCCGCAAGCTTACCCTCCACTCAACGCTGAACTATGTCACTGATTTTATGAACCAGTTCTCTCCCACTCTCTCAAAATTTCAAATCAATAACTAGTCCTAACTCACTGTTAATGGCAACCAGACTCCTTTTGTCGCCCACTTTCCAGTCTTAGTACTGGGGATTAAGAACAATCCCATTGTGGGCAACTGTTGCTGAAGTTGTTGGGTCTGACAATGGCATGTACAGACACTGTCTTAATCTTATGGATTTGGGATTACAATTAATCTGGGCTGGTGGTAATGTAGTGTTTAGTTTATTGATCTCGGTTTGAGAGAGAGTGATCAGATAATCTTGCAGTTGGAGGTAAGCCAAATTGCAGCCTACTTGAAATGCCTTCAGTGGCTGTTCAGCTCCAATTGGGAGCCTTTCGGTTATTAACCAGGTGCTTTCGGTTTAACATACCCAAGAACTCACAATCGTGCTAGAGACAAAACCTCCACAGTCTCTGCTAAGGAATGAAAACCCCACACACTTTAAGTCGGCTAGCTCAATTGTACAATTTAAAAAACTAAATTAAAACCTACCTTTTCTTAAATTTATCATTAGTTACTCTGTGTTTTTCTTTGATTCACTTATTGTACTAGCGTAGTTCAAAAGTAGAGCGTATTGAAATGCTTGGTATTGTAATATTATTAATATTTGCCTTGCAAGTCGGCCATTTTAGGTCTTATTCCCTGTAGACTACTTTGCAAGAATAATAATGTGCAGTGCTCATCATGGTCACCATACTATTTTTGTTTGATTGCAGGGGAATCTCACTTTCAAATGTCAATGTGTTTTTGTGTGAATTAAAATAAAGAACAGCATCAGGTTCAATATATATCAGATTGCTAAATTCGTATCGGGGATAAAGAATATTCAGTTGTTTTTTCACAGGACTTTTTGAGTATACAGTGCTGTACACAAATTGGTATATCAGCATGACGGTACTCGAAATAAAGTAAAGAACCCTTCATGTTCCTGGAAAAATGACATTAATGATTTTATTCCACAATCTTGTGGACCATTCTACTGGACACATTCAATGTTGGAGTCAGCTAATTTGGCTCACTAATTAACACCTAATTAGCCTCTAGAATAAATGCCATTTTAGCAGTAGCACTAGTACACAAATACTGATTAAGCATCACAGGTTCTCTTTTCTAATGGCAGGACCAAAATTTCCTTCCTCCATGGTTTATCTATCAAAAGTTGTGGTCCTTTCCACTGAAGCACTGCATGCAGCAGGTCAACAACAGATGGTTTTTGGCAGCCTCACTTTCAATACATTAAGGTGCAGGTCGGGCAATTTGTAAACGACTTAAAACTCATGTGAAGAGTCCAAAATCATCAGAGAAACTCACTCAGTTTTGAATAAAACTATTCATGCAAAAAGTCAAATTGTTTGATTGTGTGTGCATTTGAACCAAAATGACTTTTTAAAAGTTGTAAAACATTTTCAGTACAGGCTCTGCGGGAAATTATAGGCCTGCTGCTCTGGGGGCCCCTTGCTACAAACACTTAATCTGGCTTAATCAGTCTGGCTTAAATATATTAGGAAGTGCTCAACAAAAGACCTTTTCATAAGGTCTTTGGTTGAGCACTTCCTAATTGCAGCAGTGTAAGAATTCTTAGAGGTGGTCTGGCTCTTATACTCTGAATGAGTGATATTGATTTTAAATCTTTACAATAATACAGTGACTATTGATTTGGGATTGATGCCAGGTTTAAGACCCAGATTTATCCAGATAGCATGACAATTCTCAGTTGTCTGATGGTCTCATTCAGTGATCATGTTTTTTTTTTTGCCATTTTAGGCTTGACTTTTTAGGTAGTTTGGGTTTCCAAGCATATTTTTACAGGAGAAAATAAACCTGACTGCTCTCTCTGTAACTTTCAGTAGTAAGCCAAAAATGTTTGAGTGAGACTCCGACTGCCAAGGACAGTCAGGCTTTTTTTCGGGAACTACTTGGAAGATATTGAATGGTCAGAAAGTAGGAGGGTTGACTGGTAGCTATCTACATCTAGAGGCTGGTAAAGTTTGTCTAGATCATTTAAAACTGCAGTGGATGATATTGAATGGTCAGGCTGTGTACTGTGTACTGTGTTGATCATGCATTCAACACACACTTTATCATTTGCAGGATGGCATTATAGTTTATTTACCATTCCAATCCATCCCAGTGGATGATTGAATGGATACAGTAGGAGGGTTGACTATCCTGTATTGATCATGCATTCACCACATCATTTGCAGGCTGACATATCTAACATTCAAAACCACACAGTGGCAAACATTCAAAACCACACAGTGGATGATTGAATGGTCAGTCAGGCAGTAGGAGGGTTGACTGATTTGTACTGTAGATCATGCATTCACCACATGATTTCATATTGCAGGCTGGCATTATAGTTTATGTGTCATTCAAAGTTGCATTTGGATGATGGGTCAGACAGTAGGAGGGTTGACTGTGTACTGTGTATTGTATGATCATGCACTCACCACATGTTTGTTAATATTGCAGGATGGCAAAGTTTACATGTAGATCAATTAAAATCACATTGGATGATATTGAATGGTCAGACAGTGTAAGGGTTGACCTTGTACTATGAACAAGTAAATCATGCAAATTACCACTTGATATCATATTGCAGGTTAGCAAAGTTTATCTGTCATTCTAAACCACAGTGGATAATATTAAAAGATCGTGAACCACAGTCATGTCTGAGTCATCAGTTGACCATTTATTACACCGAGGTCAAGAGGGAACTATTGAATGGCATTATCACAATGATTAATAAGGCCTCTTGTTGATGTAGCATACAAAATAACTAACTCTCATTTAGAGATAAAAAAAATATATTTACTTGAATTTTCTGAAAATATTTGCCTGTCACTGGATAATAATGCAATCTGGTAAAGGCAGAGTGTTTTGTTGACGGTGGCTGCATTCTAAGTACCATCAGAGTAGATTATAGTAGAGGTCGTCCAAACTTTTCAACATTTTAAACTGTGCATTGGGATTATATGAACAATTGTACAAGTATAAGGCCTATTAAAAAATTAATGCATATGTATAGGATTAGGAAAGTGGTACAATTGAGTACAATTTAAGTCGAGGAACGTGTACGTTCATTGTACATTCAAGTCCAACTCCAAGTTACTATACCCAACAATGCTTTTTTTAAACTCATGGACATTATCTGGCTGCCGTACGTATATTTATGCCAGTCAAATGTTTAAAAAACATTTGTCTAGATGCTGAACACTCAGGCTTTGACAAGTAGCTGAATAGATGTAGATGTAGATGTGGGTCCAGAAAGCCTAAGTAAAGTTAAGTAAAGTAAAGGTACATATTTTATTGTTAACCGAGTACAACTTATATTGAAAGAGTAGCTTAAAATTCAAAACACTACTCAAGTAGCATGGCCATGGCCAAGGACAATTTACAAACAAGTACTAACAACAAACATGGAGGTAGAAACTACCTCCATATGCTACAAAGTACCTAGTTGCGATAATCGTAACTAAAGCCCGTCGGGAGGATGATGGAGGGTTACGATTATCGCAACTACAAAGTACCCCTCATTAAAACTACACAATCGCGAAAGCAACCACTCTTCACACTCGATCCTCCAAGGACCACAGAGTGTAACTTTAATTAACAAAACACGCAGCACTACAGTACAGAAAACTGTGGCACTCAAGACAGTGACACACAGAGAGAACGGATAAAAATAGAGCAAGGACCAGCAGACCTTGTTCTATCGGTCTGATGGTCAGACCATGGAATAAGGAAGGTCATTTCTCTAAAAGATTGTCAGACATTTGAATAGCCCCATTAATAATAGTGCCAATACTCTGGACTTCCTCCGATCGGAGGAAGTCGGCACTGTGACTATTTAGTATTTAATATGGGGCTAACATTTGACATGCAGTTTTGGTGGTGGTGGAACTTCAACTTGGATTGGAAGTCAATAATTTATTTGAAAAGGCATACCCTATTCTTTGTTAAAAAAGTATTTCAGCTTAAGCTTCAGTAGCACCTGAAATTTTAACATCTGTGGGTCAAGATACCAAATTAACCCAACAACTTACGATTTTCTTGACATCCCCTCCAGAAAACTTTCACACGTGTGACAATCGTGTGGGCCGGACTTCAACAAAATGAGGAGACCTTGTCACTTTGTTTTCCTACCATTCAATAGGTTCGTAGGGCATTCCCCTCGAGTAGTAAATAAAAGATTAAAAACTTTGCCAGCGCGGGGCCCACGAGAGGGCAGCAAACATAATGTAAGGCAAATTCTGAAGGTTGCGCCACACTAAATAAACTCCCATAGGAACCAATGCTAAATGATAATATTCAAAAATACTCAAAAAATCGTGCAAGTCTCTCAGCCTCTTGAAAACCAATCAAACATATTTTCGGACGACTGAACTTCAGAATTCTTTTCAATTTTTGGCAAGTCAGCCGTTTGGAATTTTTGCTAACTACCCCAGAAGAAAACAAACACGAAAAAACACGAAAATGTGTTTTTTTCCAAAACCGACTTACTGCTAGTTTTCGTGAAGCACTTCTCCACTTTCCCGGTCAAATAGGGCCAACTTTAACGCCTAAATTTATCAAGTCTCCTCGGTTGTGATAGATTCTTATATTTACACAATCTATTAATTGCATGACCCCCAAAACGTTGTAATTAAAAATAAGTTGTGGGTTTACAATTATGATAAGTAGCTTGGCACATGAATTTTGGCTTATTTAGTGTAGTGCACCCTGAAGCTCCAGACACAGTGGCGAGTTTTATTTATTTTTCAAACAAATCCCAAAGCAGACTAAATGGGTTTTTTCAAAACCATGTGATTGAAATTTGAAATAATATTGATAAATAATGAATACAATTTTCGACAAAAAATTAATTGGAGACAAACACAACTCCAGAGTTAAGTTGAGCAGTTAGATGTTTTTATTTGCAATAGTCAAAAACTCCTGATTAATTATGCTTTTTATTGTTTCTTTTTCTTTGGTAATTCTCAAAGTCTTGAACTAAAAGTGCAAAAAACACATTATGCTTTTAATAGTACTAATTGATAACAGTGCACTGATTTAACATAATGTCGCCTTTAACACGTACTTGCAAAAATAATAAACTTTATATAAAACCCAAGTAGTTCCTTGTCGTTTGATTGGAGGATTGTAGGTCATCCATTCATGGCCTATGTCACAAAACTATTGCAAGCTAGACATCACGAGGATGCCAGAATATAATCTTGCACATCATTTTTTTATTCTTATATTTTTATCCTCTAATCAAATGACAAAGATCTGCTTGGATGTTATTTAAGACAAGCAACAAATGTTTTGCATCTGTGCGATGGAGAGAACATTTTCATTCATTAAAAAGATGACATGTTTCATTCAACTTGGCCTCACCTCCATTTTCAACTCATGGAAATAATCATTCTCATCATTGCACTCATAAACATTCATTATTTGTATAATATAGTTCTTGCACCAACACTATCTTCAATTCGTAAGAGATATTTCCAGTATGCAACAGAAAACCTCCTGAGATGTAACCCTACAATGCAAAGCTTCAACCTCTATTCATAACTGTGGCAAAAATATGTCAAAAGGAAAAGGAAAAACAAGAATACAAAGGAAGAATACATTTTTC
Organism: Leptasterias polaris; assembly: GCA_037783415.1. Taxonomy (NCBI): domain Eukaryota; kingdom Metazoa; phylum Echinodermata; class Asteroidea; order Forcipulatida; family Asteriidae; genus Leptasterias; species Leptasterias polaris. Next base: position 5,681,687 of record JAZGTN010000015.1, on the reverse strand, counting down.
TGGATAGTAGTACTGTACAGCCACGGCTTTGTCTACGTGAATAGAAACCAAACATACATAGAAAACCCATACGAAAAACCCCAACATGAAATAGTAAAGAAATGGCATAAAGTGAACTTCATGAAGGCAAAAGTGGAAAAAGTTTTCCTGTCACTGTTTGAACAATGGTCTAAATCTTGCCGAAATCTCCTGCACCAGAAATTCAAGTTTCTATTAATAAGGCACTACATGTTCTTCTTCTGGACTCAAAATGCCCACTGGACCCCTGGCCAGAGTCCAGTAGTTTAAGCATTTGGCCAGAACCCCAAACTCAACAAGTTTTGCAGTTGAGGGTTTCTCCAAACTTTGACACAGGGAAAGTACCGAGTATAGAGTGCTTAATACACATCGGTGCAAGGGCAAAAACTCAATAACATTCTTTATCCCCAATGCAAATATGTATTAAATCCTGTGGGACACGCTCCTAAAATATAGGATTCTACCTGCCTTTAGCCGCAGGGCTAGCTCAGTAGTCATCTGCTCTAGCATGGCAAAGGTCATGGGTTCGATTCCAACCCAGTCCAAAAGAACTTCTGCCGCAGTCTAAAGCAGACCTCTACATGCTTCATTAAATAATTTGTAAAAGTAACGATGAAACTCACTAATAAATATAAATACAAATGTCTACAAACAGTACATGGAATTTCTGCAAGGGGAATAATTATAACAATCAATTTTTTGTCCTTCCATTGGAAAAAGGTAAAGCATTACATTATCAATAAGGATTCAGTTAAGCATAAACAACAAATTAAAATAACAAACCTAAAACAACACACAAAAGGACAAAAATAAACCAATTAATGTGTATAACAGGAAATTACTTATAACAATTAGAGAAACCGAGACCCTGACACACAGCAACAAAATCCAAGAAACTTCAAGAAAAATCCTAAGCTTTACAGCTAAAACTTTGTATATGAGCTTTGTCAGGGGTGGTTCAACATGGTCACAAGCCGTCGAGAGTACTGTTTTAACAGCACCTTCATGCTGCAGCCCCCCTTGGTCACGTTCCATTTTTTGTGTTCCAGTATCAGTTCAGATTTCAGTGTTTTTTGACTGGAGAAAAATAAAGATGACCACACCTTGATAAAGATCTACTGTGATTTGTGAATCACTTTCAAATGTGCTCTCTATTCTTTATTCAACACCCACAGTGACGATCCTGCATTTTGCCCCGAGTTTTGTTTGACCAATAAAGATTTGATTTGCTCCCCCTTGCGTATGGTTTGTCCACTTGTGAACATATTACAAATAATGAACCACCCCCAACATATTAACATGTTATTGATCATTGATAAAAAAACAATACGCTTGTGAACTAGCCGCTCTATTTACACAGAAAAACTTGTAAAAATCGGATAGTGCTTTTTTCCCCCCGCCGAATTATCTCTAAGCACCACGGAACCTTTCCGGCAACATCGACCAAATTAAATTCATCTCTATATACAAATCATTACGATGTTTTTAGTACTAACATCACTCTGGGCGTGTAGTACGAGATGTCGTGGCAAATAACCATGACAATTATTTAAAAAAGTCACTTGATATTTTCATTTCAAACTATTCTTTTTTTGCATTTTAAACTATTTGCTTGAAACCTGCTTTTTTAATATCATTTGTTCTTAAACCTAAGCAATGCAAAAGCTATTTCAACAACCAAAGTGCCTAACAGTGCCACACTTTTTAATATAATTATTTTAAGGTTGCTAAGGGAAGTCGTAAATAACCTTACACATGTTACTCAAATTACCGATTTGTATTGCTATTATTGGTATTTAACTTAATTTTGGTTTAATATCTTTTCCGACTGATCAAACGTTATGTCTACAGAATACCTCTTGTTTTTTTGTTTTTAATCAAAAAATGTTTCCTATTGGAATACACCAATCCAAACAAGCAAATGATGCACACCGCTCCGCCGTTGCTGGGAAGCTGGCAGCACAAGGTTTTGTGAAAAAAAGACATCCATGTGAAAATCATTGTCTTTTTAACTTTTAATGCGAATGCTTCTTCCTCAACGATTAAAACAATTTCCCCAAAAGGACATCATGACGTAGTGATGTAAATATTGACCCAAAAAACCTTGCCAATGTAAGGTATTTTAAGCCTAAAAACTCGGCAGCTTCCGTGTCTATCACACTTAAACTCCCTAGTTGACTGCGCCGTTTCCAGGACTCAGTTTCTGTTTAGTTGCAAACATTTATGTTCAGTATTCTACACTGTTATGTCATACTGTCCCGTCAAGAGATCATGTAAATTGTTGAGGACAACACTTAATTTGCACAAAATGTTTTTAAAAACCAAAGCTTTCCCATGCCTTTGTGTACAAAATCTTGAGCTGCCAGCGTCCAAGCAGCCCTTACACATATGGATTGGTCTACAGCACTTTGAATAATGCAAGATAGCTACGTATAGCTTGAAATTATTTCCCCTATCTGCTATCACTCTAAATTTACAACATACTCCCCTCATACTGCAGTGCAACAGAAATTCTTATAAAAATACAAACTGGAGTCTAAAATCATGTGACTTTTTATTAAAACAAAATTCATTTTATCTATTTGAAGTTTATATCAATTTGGCATGACCTAAATGTCAGTAAAACACAAAACTTTGATTATTTTTGTTCTGGGGAGTAGCTGTTTATACTTAGAATAAAATGGATCTATGTAACTATTTCTTTATGTAAACAAAATCCAAACAGCACACCTTTGCAGAGTCTGTAAAAAGTTTTGCACTTTCAAAATCGCTTTTTATACTAAATAAAAAGAGACTTTGGTTTAACCACAGTTGCCATAACAATATTAATACAGTTATTTTGAACCCTATGAAACAATCTGGGCCTAATTTCAGAAAGCTGTTAAGCAGAAAAAAAATGTCTTAGCAAAGAAATTTGCTAAGCAAAAAAAATTAGTGGGGCACCAGTCACAACAATGTTAACTGTATGGAACTTTGGCTGGTAATCTTTTTTCTGCAAAGCAAGATTTGTCAGTGCTTAGCAAGTGTTTGTGTCGACAGGTTTTTATAAAATTGGGCCCCGGGCTCAAATCTATAGAGCTGCTTAAAAACAGATTATATTAGATACACATTTTTGCTGAGCAAAACTAAGAAGGAAATCAGTAAGACCGTATGTGTGGAATGGTATTCTAGCTGGTAACCTTATTCCAATAAGCAAAATCATTTTGTGCTTAGCTACTTTTTATGCTTAACCCTTTTGAGACCATAGCGACCAAAAGCGGCACGCACCCAAAAAGCCCATTGTAGCCACAATCGGCTGCAAGATTTTGCCCACTTGCACTCAAACAAAAAGGTCACAACAAAGGTCATGCCCAAAATTGACATTTTTCCAGAATTTTAGAGATTCACAGACTCTCTGCATCACTTCAAACATAACAAAGGCAAGTCTTCTCATCTCTGTGACGGCAAGTTTGCCTCTTTCAAGAAAATCTGAAGGTGCAGGGAGATCAGTGAAAAATCCTGAAATTAGGAAAAAATCCTGACAAAGCACATGCCTGACTGACTTAAGCAACTCTATTAAATTGGGCCCCGACAGGAACTGCTTGATCTGACCAATACCTTAGTCCTTCTCCTTGAAGATGCTGAGCTCCAGCACAGGGTTAGAATGTATCTTCTTGGCGCCCTTGCGTACCTTGACTTGGGTCTCCTCGGGGACCTCTCGACGCACAAGGGGCTTCTTCTCTGGTGGTTTCATCTTCCACGACACAACAGGCGACTGGAAAAATGAAACAAAATGAAAGTTGTTTATGTCCTTATGTTTTGACCCTAGTAGAGTCTTTCTCGACGGCTTATTGACAAAACAACACACAACAACAAGTATTCTGGAGTAACAGAAGCAGTCAAGTTGAGAAGAAGTGAACCAAGAGAGGCAGAATGCAGTAAGAAGAAGCAATGGATGAACAAAGAAACAAGAGATGGGGGGGGGGGGGGTTATAAGAGAAGGGGTTGATTCAACAACAGGAGATTGGAAACATAAAAGAAAACAAAACAAGAATGGGTAAAATTAAATCAAAATCAGTATTGAACAAAATACTAAGTTCAGTTTGTAATTATGTGATAATTAATCATTTTAGCCTTCGAAAAAGACTCTGCTAGGGTCGAAATGTCAGGCCACTAACTAATTTTTGCATTTATAATTAATACAAGTTGCATATTCTTCTATACGTAAAGTCCATTAATTATTTGCCACTTTTCATAAAATAAATTTGTCCTTTATGTTAGTGGGTTTGCCACTGTGGACTGGTTTTCAAATTAAAATAAGCAAATAAACAAATAAATAGTTAACTCAAAAAATGTGCTAAAAATATCAGCACTTATAAAAGATAAAGACCTAGACACGAAAATACTCCCGCATACAACTTCAGTTTGTCAAGAAAGAAGGAGATTAAAGTTCCAGGCACAGCGAAACTTTGTACTGTGTTTTTTCATTTTCAATGGCACAGCTGGGAAACTCAAAACGAAGAAATCAGCTGATAAGTTGTATGCCTGAATACCGATTCAAACTAAAGTTGAATATGATAGTGAACTTGCTGTCTGCTGCAAACAAAGCTAAAACAAAATGAATATTTCATAACTTCCCTTTACATGTTGTGATTTGTAAATTCTATCTACCAAAACTTATCTGCTCCACCTACTGGCTGATCATTTAAATGGATTTGTAAGTTTACAGTAACAGTATACTTTAGCACCATGCAACACCCGCCAAGTTCATTTCGCACAACTGACAAGGACCATTTGTCATTAAGCAGCTGATATTAACTGGTACTCATTAGGCCTGAGCGGCTAGTGCGACTAGTGTCAAAGCCAGGACTATTGACTGCAATGTCTTGTCGCGACTGCCGCTTTGCAACTAATCGGTTAACCGCACCGCCATGACTACTGATAAAAATAGTCGCGACTAGTGTCGAAGTCGCGACTAATTGAAGCGCATCTAGTCGGGTAGTGAATTTCACTAATCGCCCAGGCCTAGTACTCATGCTGAAAAATATGAGTTGGGTACCAGGCAATATCAACTTCTAGTCGACAAATGGTCCTTGCACACTTGGCCATGGTGTCGTGCAGTAGATGAATCTAGTAGTTCATTCTGTGCACATAAACTAAACAGTTCCAGGCATAGATATCTGGGTTTACGGTAGCTTGGGTTGTGCATCTACATTTATTTTCCTGAACAGTTAAATGGAACTTGTGACTATCGGTTTTAACCATTTAACTGTTTCTACTGATAAGGCAGTTCAACAAACAAAAGGGATGTCAATCATTCTCTCTGGATAGCATCTGGGGCTAACATTTTCAGAAAAGGAAGGTTCCATATTTTTTGGAAATCAGATTTCAACAATTGTTTTGAACGGTTTAACGGTTAATCCCAACCCTATAGATTTAAGTAAGGCTAGAATTTGATGCACCAAAGAAATCCAAAGATACATCACCTGTCAGCATTGAAATGATGGCATTGTTTGTTCAATAACTTAATCATTAAAAATCTTATTGAAACATGCCATTCTGTTTTTGTTTTTTTTTTTACATCAAAACAAAATTTCCTCCAAATGCTTTTTTTTTATTCAATTTGCAAATGTGGTCCTATTTTGCTACGGCTACAAAAGAAACGAACATAAACAATTGTACTCTCAACCTAATATCTGGACCCAATTTCATGGCTCTGCTTACCGTAAGCAAAGAATCGGCGCTTACGGAAAGCAGGGAATTCCGCGCTAACGTCAAGCGTATTTCACGGGTTAGCAGGGAATGTTTGCTTGTGCGCTTGCGTAGTCCACGCTACTAGGCATTCTACGCTTACACAGCTAGCGCAGAAATTCGGCGCTTGCTCGGTAAGCGGGAAATGGTGATCCCAAGCGCAGAATTCAGCGGTAAGCAGAGCCATGAAACTGGGCCCTGCTTTGTTTTGGTTTACAAATAATCCTGATCTCATTTTGATTCACAGAAAACACCTACCACAAGGGCGCCAAACTCTTGAAGCATACACTGTATACTCTAGTAATAGTTACAAATAACACACGGTCAACAAACACATTTATATCTTTCAAAAGGACAGAAAAACATATTTAAGTGCTAAAGGGGCAACGCTGCGATCGGATTTGGCGCTTTGGGCTATAAAAAGCATTTGTTTTGAAATGAATATGGTTTGGAAAGATATTTTAAAAGTAGAATATACTGATCCACATAAATATCCCTTGAAATTGTGTGGTTTTTTGTGTAATTTCATGACAGAACATGGTCCGCTAATTGTAGAACCGTATTTTTGACTCCACAAAATGGTGGACCGTAGGTTCTGCTGGTTGTATTTCAAGAGGCAAATTTATGTTGTTTAAAATCATTACTCACTAATTACAACACACTGTAGGTGTTTATTAAGTGCATGGAAAACTCATTAAATGGATAACGGGCAGTTCCGAACAGCAACATTTTGAGAGATTTGACGGCAATGTGCTCTTGAAAATTCTCAAAGTGCACTGTTTTTCTCACATGGGATAAAGTGTCTTGTAACAGTTTCTGATGGTTTTTGGAGGCAACAGGATATGAACAATTCAGTTAAGCCCAAGGCCCTACTCTGTAGGAAGATGACAAAATTCCTTCTACCCAACTCCGGGTGGAAATAATTGTACTTTTTGGGTTGAATAAAGAACAATTGAGTAGAGGGGGATTTGAACCTTCTCCCTCCACTCCACAAGCTTCCTGTCAGGAGACCTCCACCACTTAAACATTATTGTTTAATCCAAGAGCTGTAAATTATGATGCAAACTGATTGACAGGAAATAAACTGAACTGAATCGAACAAGGGGTATGACCTTTTCCCAAACTGAACTATGACCTTTATGCACTGACACAACAAATTGTGACCTCGACGGTAAACAAGTTGACAAGTAGTGACTTACATTGACATTATCGGGACCCATTATAAGTCTGGAGTATTTAGTTGAGGCCACGTAGGATGCCTTGACTGTCAACACCACAGCAGCCATCAGATTCTTGGCGGCTTGGATCAGGGAGGTGGCACTGTCCAACTACAGTAAGAACAATAATAGACAATCATTAGACGCTTTTAAACATTGTATTCAGGTACCTTACACTATTAAACAATTAGACACATAACACCTGTTCTTGTATCCCTCTATTGGCTGCCTGTTGCATTGGCTGCGGTCTACCACGCAATTCATGGCTTCTCACCACTCTATATGCAGAATTCAATACAAGCATACAATCCTCCACGCAGGCTAAGGTCATAAGACTCCTCCCTTCTGCAGTTTTTCCAATGTTGGCCCTACTCTCTGAAACAGTCTTCCACTTGCCCTTCGTCAAGCCTCATCAGCCAGTTCTTTCAAATAATTACTCAAAACCTAAATGTTCACACTCTAATCCAAATTAGTATACTTGTTTCTGCTCTTCGCTTTTGTATATTGTTGAGCGCCTATGTATGCAGCACATTGATTTTAATGAGTTGACTAGTTTTTTGTTTTTTTTATAAATTCTTTTGAATGACCCTCAAATTTCAATCAAAAATTGGACAGAAAAGTTGACCTAATTTTCCTGTCCATTATTTGAATAAAATAATAAACAATTATTTTCAGTATGAGCCTGCATATCCACTCACATATTGAAACACTTTTGTTTCAGGTATTTACCAATGTTTTGGGTTGAATAAAGAAACATTGACTAGAGCAGGACTTGAACTTACTACCTCCTGAGCTATCTAGCCCTAAGGTTGGCAATCTCCCTATTCTGTCAATATTTTTAAGCCATTCAACTAACTTGTAACTTCCATAGAGCCAGGGATCACACTAAAATTTACAATACAACCTGGAAAGCGGCAGTAGAGGGATCACCTTAGGGACCATGGATAAATTAAGAACGCGTGCCGACGCGTGGCTGCACGGAGTCGTTCCAAAATTGTCACGGCCCCGTGCAACGATGGAATTTGCGCTCCAGTGATTTTCAGGTTCCCTCATTATCAAACTCTATTGTTAGTGCCTTTTGTTGGTCGGATGACAAGGTAGCGCGAAAGTAGCCCACAAAGGAGTGAAGGATGAGTGTTTGGGGTCTAGCTCAGGTATACTAGGGTTTATCTAGTCGGCGGATTATAACTACAGTAGCATGTGGCCAACACCATTGTTCCTTTGTTATACAGTGAGTCTTCCTCAAGACCAGGCGATTGCAGAAGAACGCGTGACAGTGCTTGGGTTTTCTTTCGTTTGAGCTTGCACGCATAGGAATGCGTTGGATCGCGGCCGTGCCTGTGACATGATTTATCCATGCTCCCTTAAGGGGATGCAACACCATAAGGGGAAGTTACAAAACATTGGAAAAACTGCAGAGTGACGAATACAAAGTGGTGCCCATTATTGTCATTCTAGTCATAGTCCATATTTTCCTCAGGGTTACACATGTAAAGAAGCGGACCCTTCAAAGTGACAGATTATAGCAGCTCTTACCCCAGATAGCACAAGTTCTCCGCTGATGTTCTGTATCTCTGCCTTGACCTTGCTGGTGATGTTCAGCTGGTGGCAGTACAAGGCGATACGCTGGAGGTATGCAATCAGATCATTCTTGGAGGAGGAGTCGGGGCACTACGATTGAAACAAGACATAGAAACATTAGACAAAAATGTGATGATTTGAGGCACCAGACTGTCCAAATTAAACAGGGCTAGAATCTGCACAAAGAACAATCAAGAAATGTGGTGAATTCACAACAAACATGGGGGGGAAAAAATCCTTTTAAATGGGAAACATAAACAATGGTTGAAGTTTCATGAGATTTGAGGCATTATATGGTGGGGTGCCGATTTATATTCAGTATGTGGTAACACCATGTGCTGATATCTGCTTTGCCGAGTAGAATTGTTCTTAAAACAACCTGTCCTATTAATTGATTGCCGCAGAGTGAACTGGGAAATCAGGAGACTACCTAGTTCAGAAAAGAACTTGTCTTGCAGTTTATCTACGGATGTGGAGTAGATTGGGAAATTGGAAGAATACCCGATTGAGATAAAGAACTTCTACTTTCGCCTAGTGGATCAGGGATTGTAATTTTCTTTATGAGTGAGATATTAGTGGTTGTAAGTAGCCTGCTCTAGTTATAATCAGCAAAGTAGATGACGTTACTGAAATACTGGATATACATCGATACATGAGAGCTATATTGGTATCTACTAGAAATATCGTGACCTCATAACAAATGTTTAGCAATTCTTAAGTATCTCATCCATAGATAAATCATCAAGACTGGGAACAACGCACAAAACAACAAACATTTGCCTTTAATTCTGCAAGTTGGATTAGTCTCTCTTACCATATCGGCAATATTTCTGGCCAACTTGTCGAGTTTGGAACCGGCTTCGGCGATCTTCTTCGCTGCGTTGATGACATGCATGGTCGTCTTCAGGGGGCCGCGGCCACTGCAAGAAACAATGAACATGGGTTTTAATTACTCTGTGCAAGGGGTCCAGGATTACATCCACAATTAGTGAGGTGACAGCGGGTACCAACCGCATTCGGAACGGACACCGCAGAAATGTTTTTTTTTAAGTCAACACTCTAGAACTCTTAAGAAATGATTCACGCATGAATCGTTTCCAAGATTCAAATGTTTTTGGGTGAAAAATTATCCAAACCATATTACTTCGAAATGAATCCTTTCTCACTAGCAAGCTTTTAAGGCCATCCATTTTGGGAGTATTTCCCAAACTATGACCCCACCTTTAACCAGTCAACGCCAATATTTTCTGTGCCAGAAATTGGATGATGTGTACACCCGTATTTTTATAAACTTGGAATACCGAAACGTTAAAACACCTGGACATTCCATTGTGTAGCCTGCACAGTGCATGCAGTCACCGAGCAACGCTTTGTTTCCCCTGTACAAAGAGTGACCAAAGGGTATCGGAATATTGTGTAATCCCAGATTCCTGATCTTTGTCCTTTTGTTGTACAAAACGAGGATTACGAGAGATCGATAAGCTGCCACTGTTGTTTATCGTTGTATTCAGCTCAATGGGAGGTAAAGCTGAGTGGTCCAAAATTCCAGCAAACTATGGACGATTATCGACTGTGGCATGGTTTTGCGATTCACGGTGAACACAACTCATATTTTCTCAAAAAAGACCAACAAATTCCGGTGCTTTTTAAGAGAATCTTTGTCGTCTTTGCTTTGTTTAGAAAGGATTCCATTGCGACAATATTGTCAATAATATTAATTTTCTTTCAGCCATAATGACCTTGACATTTGGCCAAGAGGGTCAAAACCCAATTGGCTTCTTAGGGATCCCAAGACCAATCTACCCACTAAGTTTTGAGATAATATGCCAAGTCCTTCTCAAGTTATTGCCAGGACAAAGTTTCTTTTGTTTTAGCAAAATGACCTTGACATTTGGCCTAGAGGGTCCAAAAAATCAACAGGGGGATCAATCCACACACCAAGTCTTGAGTCAATATGCAAAGTCCTTCTTAAGTTATGGTCAATGATTGCATACACACAACAAACACACCCACGTAAGGACATTTGTATGCCCCTTTGGTGACTTCGCACCTCTGGAACAAACTTCCACTTCATATTAGGAACGCTGATAGCCTTGATGTTTTAAAATCTGTTCTGAAAAGTTCTCTTTCTAAAGAAGATTTGTACTAAATGTGCTTTTATTGTTACTCTCCTAAGTACATTTTTGTTTCTACTGTCTTTGTTTAGACAGGGTTTCATTGTGACAACAATATTTTCAACAACATTTATTTTCATTCAACCGTAGCGACATTGACATTTAGCTAAGAGGGTCCGAACCCAAAAGGCTTCTTAGGGATCCCAAGACCAATCTACCCACTACGTTTTGAGTTTGTAATGCATTTTTACTGTTTGGGTAGCCCTGTAAGGGTCTTGTGTAATCATTTTTATGGATTGTAGTATTTCCTCGCTTTTACCAGTTTTCAACTTTTTAATCTTTGTCGAATTATTTTGTTATGAGCTTGTGTACATTTTATGGAATGGGCGCAATAAAAAATCAATAAATTATTATTATTATTTTTTATTCGCCAACCACAGGGCATAAAAACCACTGATTTGTTGTTGGCTATAAATTCTGTACAAATAGTCGTACCGTGTGAAGTCCGTCATCTCCATCATGATCATACACATCTGTTTAGCCAGGATGATGATGTCGTTGCCAGTGTCGTCCCACTTTGCCATCTCCATGTCCAGTTTCTCCTTCTCAATCCGGAACAGCTCCACCTCCTGGTGAATCTTCTCTTTCTCCGTGTCTGGGAGATCTCTCATCATCGCCTAAGATTTTTCAAAAAAGAAAACATTTCATTTTCAAGAGATGAACTTCACTACCGACTGTTTCTGGTTAAGGAGTGTCCAGAAGTCATAGCGGTAGAAAGGATCTAATTGGATCAAGTAAGTATTTCAGCGTGTGTACATGAACAGCTTCATTGGACCGCCGGACTGTACCACTGGAATATTCAAAATACAAATGCGCATATTCACTTGTGTCCGAAGATTTACAAAACGAAACATTTCATTTTCAAGAGATGAACTTCACTACCGAGTGTTTCTGGTTAAGGAGCTTCCAGAAGTCATAGCGGTAGGAATGATCAGCGTGTGCACATGAACTGCGCCATTGGACCGCCGGACTGTCCCATTGGAATGTTCAAAATACTAATGCGCATATTCACTTGTGTCCTTCGACACTATGATGCAGTCATGTCAGAAACTTGGTGTTTTTTTTGTCAGGATCACCAAAACATGCCCCAGTGTCAAGAAACAGAGGCTGGAACTTTCGATAGTCAGTTCCCTTTTCGTGAATGTGAATTTTAGCTCAGATGGTAACCCGGTAGACAGGGATCCCAACAGCGACGACCATGATGAAGTGACCAAGGCTATGAAACCTGTGTAAAGTATTCAAGGAATTTAAAAAAAAAAACAAGATTTCTTCACCCACCCTTGAGGTAATTCCTTCAGCCACATCTTCTTCTTCGGTCATTTCAGTCTTGTAGCTTGCTGTTGAGGAGACATAATAGAAAAATCATATATCATCTTAGTAATAAATAACAACAATACAAGACATTTATATAGCGCATAATGCAGGAGGCTCTCTGTGCAACACAAAACATAAAACAATGAAATTAACTATATAAAGCAATTTGATACAAAAATATAGATTTAAACAAAGGAGTCTTTAAAAGTCCCTTAAAAATCAGATGAGAGTCAGCTTGGCGAATATGAAGAGGTAAGTTGATCCATAATGAAGCAGTCTAGATTCTTCATTCCAGTAAGATTGCAACTATGAAAATATACAAGGTGGTGAACACATACACCCCCCACCCCTCACGGAACTTTAGGGTATCAAAAGTTCCAGCCTCTGTTTCGTGGCCGAGCGGATAAGAGCACCGGACTCAAGCTCTGGTGTTTCTGTTCAGCAGAGTGTGGGTTCGAATCTCGGTCGTGACACTTGTGTCCTTAACTCTTTCGCTCCGGAATTTAATTTTCGAATTTCGGGCGTTTGTACGTAATTTATTATCTACACTGCGTCAACGAGCCGCTGTGAGCGGCTTTCCGTAGGGAACGGGACATTTATGTGAGCCGCTGTGAGCGGCTCGCCGTAGCGAAAGAGTTAAGCAAGACACTTAACCATTATTGCTTCGTCCTTCGGATGGGACGTAAAGCCATTGGTCCCGTGTATTGTGTAATGCACGTAAAAGAACCCAGTGCATTTATCGAAAAGAGAAGGGGTTTGCCCCGGTGTTCCTGGTTTGATTGGCTGCATATTGCGCCACAGCACCTTGTAAACCATTACATGGTGCTATATGTAAAAGGAATAGGTCTGAAACTTCAAAAAGTAGCTCCACATATATACCTTGCAGCAAAAATACCGACTGTTGAAGCGCCTTGAGCGTCACTGAGTGAGCGCTATATAAGAAGCCATTATTATTATTATTATTATTAAAATCATTTTTCAATTTTAGTCTGAAAGCTTACTCATTATTAAGTTTGTATTTTTTGTGTAATTTTTGTGTGTGAACTATTTCTCTCTGAAATGCAGACATATTCGAGAAAACTGTATCTGAAACCTATACAATAACAAATTTTAACAGATGATTTTGATTGTTACAACAAAAAATAAAGGTCAACGTGTTTACGTGAAAATTTTGCATGTTTTTAAAATTATTATTTTCCTGAGTCACACAGCAGATAACGCTCAAATTTTCACAGGTTTCCCTATTTCATGTATATGGTTGATCACACAAAACATGAACACTGTCGGCGACTAGTTTGTCAGCTCTAACAATCCTGTATGATACCTGTAAATTTCTAAAGGAGTTATCAAGGAACCCCCAAGGCTATGACTGGGGGCACAGTGGGCCTCATCCGCCATAGCACTGCAAGCTATCTAGGCTACTGGGGTAATAAAGACTACTTACATCTGCTCTTGACGTCATACTCTTCTTCTTCATACTCTGTATCTGTCTCCATCTCCTCCAGAGACTGCAGGAAAGGAAACCAAAAGTTAGACATCAGTATTGGCATCTTAAAGGTAGCGTCTTAGATTGGTAACTACTCCAAAAATAAACGACCTCAAAAAACTTACTTGGTGGGAAGCCATGCAGCTGTTGATTGTATAAACTATTTTGCGAAAGGATTCCGTTTGAGGGTAATATGGTTTGGATAATTCTTCACCATGTTCAGCCAAAAACATTTGAATCCGAGAAACGATTCATGCATGAATCGTTTCTCAGATTTCTGTGACTGTGAAGGTTTTGTGACTGTGAAGACAGGGTATAGTGTTCTTTTTCTCCCCCTTTTCTTATGTGATATTGCCCAACATCACAAGGCCGGACGGCGACTTTCAGGTGAGGGCTACACTTAAACTGATTTGGGCTGTCGACCCAAATCAACTGTCACCAGGGGCACGTTGCCACCTACTCCCGGGGCAGAAACAAGGTTACCCCTTTCACATTCCGTAAGAATCTACGCATGGGTATCATCCACTAGGAGCCTGGCTGGTAGAGCAGAATGCACTACCTTCCCAACTTAATCTATTTTTAACCCTGGTCTACCCTGGAAAATGTGTTGACATTTTCATTTTTTACAGATCGGCTCATAGTTGGGATTGGAATCGGTAAAAACGGTTAACCAGAAGTCATACCGGAAAATATTCGTAGAAGTCCAACCCTACCACACAGCACTTTATCCATCCTGTTTTTTCAAAGAGAACCTTACCCTGTTCATGAGCACAGCCCTCCTGACGTCTCGTACTCCGTCATAAACCATGCGAGATGCATCGATGAACTCATTCTCGTCCATGTCTTGCGGATTGTTGGAATTCAGGGAAGACACGGCTTTCTCAACCTTCTCGGAAAAGTGCGGCATAACTGTGTGTATAAAGAAGAGGGTTATAAACCTGAATAGAGGAAGTTTTTTATTTATTCTAAATTATTATTATTGATATTACTATTTATTTATTTATCAAATAATAAACCACAAGGATATTGACAAAATAGGGAGACCGCCAACATAGGGCTAGATAGCTCAGTTGGTAGAGCGCCGGCACGTCAATCCGGAGGTCGTTGGTTCAAATCCCGCTCTAGTCAATTTTTCCTTGTTCAACCCAAAATTATTTATTTATTTATAATATATATATATATATATTTTTTTGGAGGGGGCGGCTAAAAATACCTTGGGGAAAAGTAACCAGAAATGATAATATTGAAAAAAGGCAGTTGCAGTCAACTCTCCTTATAAAGAGATTCTGCTTGAGTAAGTCCTGAATCTAATTTTGACTTTGTGCTTTATTCTCTTTTGCTGTAACAACGTTCCTGCTATAAACAGGCCTGTGAGTGGACCCTACAAAAAAGAGCTGAAACACTACATGATGTAAGAATGATCGTGGAACGTCAAGTGAGCGCGCGTAACGCATTTACGCTGGTCTAATTGGGGCACCCCATTGATCCAGTAACTAGGCTTATTTCACATTATTGTAGTTGTACATTATTGTAGTTGTACATTATTTTATTTTTTTTTTACGAAAAAAAAATCGGAAATAAAAAATCGGAAAAAACCCCAAACGGATATCCACTTTAAAGCGGAGATCTCACAGGCCTGTATAAAGAGGTTATTTGGCCAGACCCATCGATCTTGTTATAGCGAGAGTCATTTTATCAAGTTACAACGAGAGTCAATTGTTACTACCAAGTTGTTTTAATTTGTTTAATTATTATCAACAACATTATATTCATCTGATGAAAATTAATTCAAATGGTAACAGAGGCCATAGCCCATATGCATGTCCTAAAGCGCATGATCGACGCACATAGGATTCCCGGTGAAATCAGAGTCCAAGCAACACCGGCAACTATCATGGCACTCAGATTTTGAAGCATTGCGGTACACAGCTATAAAACCTGGCATAGTTACATGTAAACTACAGCATGACATCTATCTTGGCAGCTTGACCTAGTGTTTAACTATACTCTGTTTCCCAAAATGAATCACAGTATATTTTTAAGATGGCACCCGGCATGTGGGCTATTCTCTGATTTGAAATGCCTACCTTGGTCTTGCAGCACCAGCACGGCTTCCTTGACCTTGTCAGTGTAGACGCCCGGCTCATAGTTCTGCATCTCGGCATCAACTACTCCACAGATGCGTGCTGCTCTACCGCGGATGGCTCCCCCGGTACGGTCCAAGGTCTCCACGTCAGCCATCTGCAGAGCCATGACGGCTTTGTTGACATCTTCCAAGATGTGACCCTCTGAATGAAAGACAAAAAATTGCTAACAATTTGAATACTAATTTTAGCTACTAATAAAGCTCCCAAGTTTGGTTTGTTCAACCTTTCAACATTATTATTATTATTATTATAAACTATGCCAGCCTGCAATAAGATATCATACGCTGAATGAATTGAGATAGTACAGTCCGTTCTCTGCACAGTTGGCCACCCCACACAACCCATGCAGTTCAATGGTTTGGAATGATCGGCCAACTCACTGGCAGAGGGAATGCTCAAGTATCTTTCACAAACTAGGCCAGGTCTTGATTTCACAAAGCGCCAAGATTCATCTTAAGATGAGTTATCAATAGCGACGTGGCAATTTGTATTGTGACGTCACACTCTGTTTAGCAACTAAGATTGATACACATCTTTAAGATTGATCTTAGCTCGTTGTGAAATCAGCCACAGGATTCTACGGTTTATTTTTACCTGACACAGCCAAGAAGTCATCAATAGTTGTGATATCGTCCACAGCTTCAGTCAACAGCTTCACCTGGTTCTCCCACTGGGCCTTAAACACGTCCATGTTCTCAAGAGCGACCTGACTCCTAGGGCGGGCTGCCAAGGTACGCGCAGCATTGATCACCTGATCAGTTGGAACAACAGAGATATAATACAGTAAGATCACCTGATCAGTCAGAACAATAGAGATGTAATGCAATAAGATCACCTGATCAGTTAGAACAATAGAGAAATAATACAATAAGATACCTGATCAGTTAGAACAATAGTGATGTAATACAATAAGATCACCTGATCAGTTAGAACAATAGTGATGTAATACAATAAGATCACCTGATCAGTTAGAACAATAGTGATGTAATACAATAAGATCACCTGATCAGTTAGAACAATAGTGATGTAATACAATAAGATCACCTGATCAGTCAGAACAATAGAGATGTAATGCAATAAGATCACCTGATCAGTCAGAACAATAGAGAAATAATACAATAAGATCACCTGATCAGTTAGAACAATAGTGATGTAATACAATAAGATCACCTGATCAGTTAGAACAATAGTGATGTAATACAATAAGATCACCTGATCAGTTAGAACATTAGAGATGAAATAAAATAAGATCACCTGATCAGTCAGAACAAAAAAGGTAATGCCATATTCTTTTGTCAGGGGCCATTCTATTGCCTATGACCTTCTGTAACTAGAAAAAAAGTACTTTTTGTGCTTTCAGGAAAAGCAAAGAGCCTTATAAATGCCCTTCTTCCGGATACACAGCATTATATTCATCAATTATGCAGATTTGTTTTGAACTTTTACAATGCATTACGTCCAGATTTAACAGGCCGATAATTTCACCTTTGAGAGGGTAAGACCATTTTCAAAGTCTATGGGAAACATTGAAGGGGCACCAAGGATTAGTCAGTTCCATTACAGCCCATGTAACCTTTGCTTGTAAAAAGAGCGACCTTGTAAATTCCATGGCCTTTCTGGCAGGCAAGATACTGCACTGGTCATATGGGAAATGTTCCATTTACGTCATAACTTCCACGTAAATTTAAGAGTTTAAAAAATTACAGCTGAACAAGTTTTGAGATGCACCCCGTCTTCATATCGAACTTTGACAAAGATCAGACAGTGCAATCTCCGTTTAAGATTTGCAGGAAGTCCATGCTCTGTGGCTGTTTTGTAAACACCTGATGTCACAGGTCACATGGTCTATAAGTTGGTTTTCTGAGCTGGAGATCTCACCTGAGGACACAGTGTTTCAATCTGTCCTACTGCCATGCGGACCATCTTCACTCCTTCCTCGTTGCTGGACATAGAACAAGCCAAATGAGCCACCTAATCAACACACAAATAGTAATAGCATTACATCACAACTTGAAAGATAAGTTCAAAACATTTAAAGGCTCTGTATACGTTTGGTAATGACTTTGAAAATTAATGGCAATAAAAACTTTCGTGCTAAGAAGTACAGCAGCTTTCGATAGTATAAAGCATTTTGGGAATCATTTCACTTCAAAGTAGTGTGGTTATGTTTATGCCTCAAAATTTGAATCTGAGAAACATTTCTCAGATGGTGTATTCCTATAGGGAATATTCTTCCTGCGTGGAAATATTCGCTCCGGTTTTTCGGCGATATCTCAAAAACGACCACCTTTTGAAGTGAAATTTTCACAGGTTAGTTTTATTGTATATATCTACATTTACATAGGATTTAAACAATTGAATGGTCCCAAAAACCAAAGTTATACTTAAAAAGTGCCCTGTATCAAAAACATTTGAAATTGTTGCGGTACCCGCTGCTAAAATTTAGGATGCAAACCACCTCTAGCCACCAGGCTAGCTTGGTGGCTAGCGATATAAAGACACCTGCTCTAGCATGGCAATGGTCACAGGTTCGAATCCCACCAATGTGATATGCCTGCGTATATATTTGATGGCAAAAATAAGTAATAATTAGTGATTACCTCCACCAGTTTCTGGGCGTGCTCTCTGAAGACACCAGCGTAGTGTTCAGTTTCTCTCTCATTTCCGCTCTTGGCTGCTTCAATGAGGACCAGCAGTGGCATGTTCGTCTCCAAGAAGGTATCCGAGACGTGGTCACCAACGGCCTTCCTCAACTGTTGGAACAATGACAATGTGCTGTGGTAAATTCAACATTCTTTCTATGCTGATGACTAAAGGCCTTGTCACACAGGGACATTTTTTCACGAAACTTGGGGACAACCAACTGTACTGCATGCACTTCGGTAGTACAACAGAAATGTTTCCAATACTATCTTACTGTCCCAAGAAAATTATGTTGAAATCATTATGTGAATGTTTTTTCTTCTTGGAGATTCCCTGGAGCCTGTAAATTGCCTCCTGTGACATGGCCTTAAGGCTGCGTCGGAATCAAGCGGCTTCAGTTCTACGGCTATTGGCTGCAACAGCAATGTTGAAGAAAAGGACATTTCAGCGATCCAGCCGACGCCACTGATGAAGCCATTAGTTCAAACACAGCCTACTATTTACTTAGGACTACATGTTAAGCATTATAGCAACTTCTTCTATGAGAGGGCAAGGCCATTTTCATTTTGCAAAGGGCGCTTGTATTGACAAATCTTAAACTCTATACGGGAACATTTCTAAAAGGTGGTTTGCTCAAGCTGACCCATGACAATAATAATAGAGTTCGTTTGTAATGCGCCATGTCTGTCATATATGACACTCCTGGTGCTGCAATATCAAATGTGGTGGAGCTTGATAAGAATGATTTTATGAGATGAAGCAACCATAATACAACACCTTGTATGGGATACAAGTTGAGGTGGCGCAATTTGCTACCAATGCATGCCAGAAACACCGAGGCAAACACCTTCTCTTTACAGGTTTGTTATGTTATAATAATAATAATAATAATAATAATAATAATGGAGTCTTATATAGCGCCGGTATCCGCCACAAAAAAAGGCGCTCATGGCCCTCGCTCATGATACAAAATAAACAGTTCAAAAGAAAGGAACAGAAAAAGTTTGTAGAGAGTCGCTGGTCATTTTTTAACTGCAAAGAGGTGGGTTTTTAGAACAGTTTTGAAAGAAGATGTTGTATTTGCAGTCCTGATGTGGTAGGGAAAACTATTCCACACCTTCCCCGCAGTAACCAAGAAAGAACGTGCTCCCCATGTTCTACGAGGAGACGTTGATCGGCTGATCTTAGGTTACTGCGGAAAGGTGCATACTGAGTGATGAGATCTGAGATGTAGGATGGAGCCATGTTGTGCAATGCTATTATGTAGATGTTAATGATAATAATAATAATGTACAATTATTACGCGCTATTTCTGTTCCTGGTGTCGAATGATTTGTGGAGATTGTTACAAATGATTTCATGAGCCAGAGCAACCATAATACAACACCTTGAAAGGGATACAAGGTGAGGTGGGGCATATTGCTGCTTGACCATGCCAGAAACACTGGGGCATGCAAACCGCTTCTCTTTGCCATAAGTGTACTGGGTTCTTATCAGTGTATAACACAACACATGGGATCTACGGCTTTATGCTCTATCAAAAGGACAAAGCAATAATGGTTAAGTGTCTTGCTTAAGGACACAAGTGTCAAGACTGGAACTCGCCCACACTCTGCTGCTCACACCAGTGCTTGAGGACAGTGCACTTGCCCGCTCAGCTACGACACGCCCTGACTGATTAAGATCGATGGAGATAGTAATTAATCTACCTGTCTGCGGAGATCTCGGGTCTTGTGGCACATACGGTCAATGGCTTGATCCAGCGGGTCACTGCGGTCCTTACGGCCAGCCTAAAAGTAAACACCAGCAGTATTAACATAGTTATATAAACAATGAGCAATCAGAACATCTGTCATATATGACACTGCTGACATCAAACTCACAGCCGAAAACAGATGAGGACTGTGATGAATAAGTCTATAAAACAAAGCAGGCAGTATATAATACATTGAAAAATATAAATTTCCCATGAATACCATAGTTCTTTTTTGTTCCGACATTTTGAAAATAAAAACAAAAAGTAAAATGGTGTTTAAATCAAATAGAAAAACCTGAATAAATTTATATAAAAGGAAGCACATGCAACTATATAATGACTTGGGAACAAAGAAAATTGAATAGTGAAGGATTTGAACCTATGACCAAGGGTTCCTGTGCCTGTGCTCTACCAACTGAGCTATGTTGACAGTCTCCCCATCTTGGCAATATCTTTTTGTTCCAAGGGGAGCCAGTCCGATGTCAGTATAACCGTATACTGCAGTATAACCAGAGGCCGTGCCCAGTTTACGACAAAAGCTTAGAAGCGGTGTTGTTGGGGGATGCGACTCATTTTCTACTCATATCCAGTGTAAATATACCACAAGGGAGACTAACTCTGGGTCATTATAAATTCATCGTCTGCTCAGAACTATAATCATTAATTGCAATTTCATACTCGTAATGGTTAAAAGGTCATTAAATTAAAAATGCGTATAAATTTGAAAAAATTAATCAAATCAGCAAATTAACATTCTACTTAGAAAATGAATGTTTCTTTTTGCCAAACAAATACTTTGAAGACCACTCTTGATTGATAAACCCCATTTACCAGAAGCTCCAAAATATGCAATTAGCAATTTGCACTAATGACCTTATAGTTCTGAGTAGACGTCATAATAACTTACACAATTCATGTACTCAGTGAGTAGGTCTTGAAGTGCCTGCCTGACGGCGTTACACTCGGCAACGATCCTCTCCCGCCTGTTGTCACGGGTGCATGAGGAGTCTGCCATCAGGGCCGCTCCACTGATGATGCTCTCTAGTTGCTCCTCAAGAGATGGGCGGGTTCGTATCTCGTTGTAATCCGTAGGGCTCATCTTGATCTTGCGCTGGATTTAAACAAATGAAATCAGATATCAGATATCCACATTTTTAGTCTGCCCTATTTACTAAATATTTACTTTTCTTCCAGCCTTCCATTTTGTCCTTTGTGTTTCCAACTTCTTGTGGGCAAGCCATCCCCTTCCCTCCATAAACCACCCCCCCCCCTTTGTCTCCATAATCCCTGTTTACCCCCTGCTTTTTCTGAATGCTTTCTGTTTCTCTCTCTCACTCTCTCTATTCATGTATTTCCACTTGACTGCTCTTGCTACACTGGTATACATGTATGTGTGTTGTGTTGTCATTCAGCCTTCGAGAAAGACTCTGCTATAGGGTCGAAACGTCAAGCCACTAACTAATTTTTTGCATTTATACCACAGGTCCTTTTGGTTGGTAAGCAGTTTTCAACAGCTAATTCTATTTTCTCAAATGAAATCAACAGATTCTTGAAGGAGTTTGTTTACAATAAACACATCACAGGGTTTGATCGTAGATAAAATTGACACACCTTTACTTGTGAGGCATTATATTTACGAATTGAAACGTTTAAAGGTACGGTCAAAGATTAGTTTTTGTCAACGTAATGCTGATTTACAGGCAACATTATAAAGAAAAATACAATAAAAGTCAAATGTGAAAGTTTCAGTTGAATGCAGTGTCTACTTGCAGAGAAGACAGCAAAAAACTGTCACTGATTAAGAAGCTTCCATCATTATTTATCATTGTATCCAGCATATGGGAGGCAAATCCAAGATTCCATCATACCATGGCCGATTATCGGCTATGCCTAACACCTAGCCTTATTCACAGTGAAGACATCCTGTAATTTTGTGAAATAGAACAAAACATCCTGGTACATTTTAGAAGAATGTTTGTAGTCTTTACTTTGTTTCGTCAGGGTTTTATTGTGACAAACAATTATTTCGGTAGCTCCGAAACGCTCCGAAAAAAAACCCCACACACGCAGAGGCACAGTAAATATTGTTTTTTCATACTGCCGGGAAATTAGTTCAGACACTTACATCAAGGTCATCCAACGCAGCAATGAGCTCCCCGGTACCTCCTAGGTCAGCGTGAGGGACCTCATCAGAGTGGGCTTGAGATACGTTAGAGATGGTGTTCATAGCGCCCTCAAGCTGTTTGACCACAAAGTCGCGATTCTCCCTTGCGGCTGGGACGTCTGGATGGCGAAGATAGGCCTGTCAGGAAAAACAAAAATGTCACAGAGAATAATAGCACGTCTCTCACATCTTAAAAACTTTGAATGTAAATAGCTTCAACAAGTTTTTTAAATCAAGATATTTGAGGGGACACATATCAACATCGAAAACAAATAAGGAACCTGCCGTGAAATGAAACCTGTGCCCAATTTCATGGCTCTGCTTACTGCTGATTTCTGCACCACGAACACCATTCTCTGCTACTAGGGCAAGCACTGAATTTCCACGCTAGCTGTGTAAGCTTAGAATACCTAGTAACGCACAAACAAAAATTCCTGAAAAACCTCTGAAATACGCTTGGCGTAAGCAGGGAATTCCCTACTTCCATAAACTGGAATATATTGCAAGATTGTGGAAAACAAGATACTGGTCAAGGGAGTTCTAAAGTGCAGCAGTACGTGAGAAAACATCTCACAGTACTGGCCTTTGATACACACACAATAAAGGATGAGATATTGCGGAAAAGTGTGTCAGTTAGAAGTTTGTGTAGTTATTGGTATCTTTTCCTTGCTTTCCAACTCTGGAACCCCAGTACGAATCCCGCCGGGGGGCACTATGTGGATTGGGTTTTCAGTTCCTACCTGATTGTGTGGGTTTTCCCTGGAAAATACCAATAATTCTCTGGGGTTTTCCTCCAACATCTAAAACTGAAACTTCCTTCTTTGTATTCTCTCAAGGGGGGGCTCCTGACTAGTACAGTGATTCAGTTTGCTTCTCTGAGAGTCCTTGGCTTCACAACCAGAATTAATAAATGAAACAAAATAAAGAGTACTGCCTAAGAAGCTCTATGAAACTGGTCCCAGTTCCTAAGCCTGAGATGTGCCAGTAAGGGGTAGATGGAGGGAAAGGCTAAACGAGTTGAGCATGAATGAACAGGTTTTGTATAATCTGTACAAAAAATTGAAAGGTAGAGCACAAATTTTACTTGAGAAGCTGTCAGCAGCATGGTGCTGTGTTTCTTCAGGTCAGCTCTGGCTGCTGCCATCTCATCGCGCTGACGGGGATCTTTCAAATCATTCTGTCGTCTTGCGAGGAGCTTGTTGAACTCCATCATGTCTTTGCCGAACGTCTTGAAGCTCGATGCCAAATCTTGCTGGTTGCTGGACCTCATTATCTTGGCAAGATCTCCCTCCACCTTTAACAAATTATAAAGTCCAAGTATTGGTTAGTTGTACTTAATAGACGGCGCGTATTCAAACATTATTGGGTCCATTTTGGTCCCACATACATTGCTTTAGCGCATGAAGAAAACAAAACTTCCGCATGGCCTTGCACATGTCCGTAGATGTTTCGGTAAAAGTTGTAGTGAAGGTGAGATTCAGAATAAACAAAATTTTTACAAACTTCAACTTCTTTTTTGAAATTGTGCATGGTTTGATCAAAGAAAATAACTGAATCTAAATTCGATTTTGTCCATGACATTTTGCTGTCATAGGTCGACTTCATCTCAATGGTTAACATTGACTTGAAAGTCCACCTCATTCCAACGATAGAAAGAAAAACCATTGTACAAAGTTTTGTGTGCTTGAAAACTTCCTTCGTTTTTACATCAACTCAAAGGTTGCCGGCCCAAATCAGTCGTTACAAAAACACTAAGTACATCTACCAAAAAAAATCAGTTTCAAAATCTTTCAGGATCAATGCCTCCATACAGTGTTTTTATGACAAAATTGACAGCAAGATTCTGAACTTACAACTTGCAAAGACTTGAGCAGCAGGTGAACATCCACCATATCGGCCATGATAAGCAACCGGGTGACAGCAGACAGGAGGTTACGAGCGGCACGGGTCATGGACCCACGCTTCATGGAAGAGCAAGGATCATCAGCAAACTCTGATGAAGCCTTGTGCATTATATCACCTGAAATGTAGGAAAAAAGTGAGGCATCACTATACGAACCCTGCAAATAAATTAAATATCAACCCTGTAGAGACCATTCGTTTCTGTATACTATAATCATCACAATACATCTGCGCCTAATTTCATTAAGTCTGTTTGCACAAAAACTTGCTAAGCACAGAAAAACATTGCTTAGCAAAAACAGGTTACCTGCCAAGATTCCATAAAGTTAACATTGTTGTGACTGGTGCCCTACTCAGTTTTGGCTAAGCAAAGAAATTTTCCAAGCAGTATTTTCTGCTTAACAGCTTTATGAAATTGGGCCCTGGACATTGCTCATACTTTTTATTTTTCCAATCAATGTCAACAAAAATAACATGAAAACAGAAATTTCATTTTGGTTTTTTAGAAGTTGTGATACTTTGTTAACATAAAGAAACATTAAACAATTTCATTTCCGAATGTAACCTTTACTTTGACCTCTTTGGGTGTATGGAAGTAGGTCAAATCTTGCAGCCGTTTGTGGCTGCTATGGGCATTTTGGTACAAGCCGCTTGTGGCCGCTATGGTTTCTAAAGAGTTAATCTCATAACGCAATAGAAGTGTTTAACCTTGCAGTTGAGAAGACCCAGAAAGTCAAACAAAAAATTCTGGTAATAAACTGAACATTTTTGCAGCTCACAACTTAAGACAACACAATCATTGAAAGTGCCAAAAGCCAAAACATTGAATCTCGCTTAAAATATCCCGGTGTACACACAAAACCGAGTCTAGATGCCAAGATAAAACACTTTTGTACAGAACGTCTCTTGTGCGTGATACGACGCCGATTAAAAAATTGAGATAAAGCTTTCACTTTCAGGCCTGATGAAAGGTCAAGGGCACTAAGGCGTTTTCTCCTTTGTAAAGGTCACCTCTATGAGGAAAGTGTAACTTTCTATTGGAACATTTCAAGGGGCATCAAGGCAATGACCAAGATCATGCAAACAATTGCCTCTGTCAATCATCAGGCCTGAATGTTTTTGCACTTGACCTGTTGATATATCTCCATCTCTTCTAAGAGTTACACACTTTCGTTTTTTTTTTTTTTAATTGATATATATTTCAGGTAATGAAACCAAGGCTGCCTCATAAGTGAGCTTAACCACTGTAGCTCACAAGCCTGGGAAAACCTGAAAACGAGGGTGCTTGCTATGTGAGCCAGAAACACTGGGATAAACCCCTACTCTTACACGAGAAGTGTTCTGGGTTCTTTTTACGTGAACTACCAATCCTAGTACATGGGACCTACGGCTTAATGCCGAGTCCGAAGGACAAATCAATTATGGTACAGCATCTTGCTCAAGAACACAAGTGCCATGACTAACCCAAACCCATCCTCTGCTGATCAGAAACACCAGAGCTCGAGTCTGGAACTCTTAACCGCTTGGCCCTGGCACTCCTTTGATCATCTGGTCTAATAACTAGTACAATGGAAGACGGGTTAAGATCATGCTACACACACCTTTCTCCCTGACATCAGCCACAGTTTCAAGCATCTGTTTACGAATCTCCGGTATCTCATTGGCAATCTCTTCACCCTTCTTGATGAAGGCCTCGGTTGCCTTGGCAACAGCTAAGACGAGGACGTGGGCTTTCTTGGAGTGGCCCTTCTTTCTATTCGACGGTTGGGTTTTCACCAGGGTGGTGACCTACATGTTGGAATAAATCAAAGCAAAATCAACATTGGACCACGTTCACAAAGCTCCGTTCCAAGCAAAGCAAACTTTTGGTGCTGTATTAAGAGTAATTGTCATTTAAAAATGTCAATCGTATTTGTTTTGACCCCCTCACCAAACTTTGATTTTTAATAATGACAGACTATTAAATGTTATACTGAAGAATAAAGTAATGCCTTAAATGAAGTAGATATTTTAGATCATTGTTCTCCCAACACGGCTCAAGAGTTTTCAATGGCTTTTCCTGGCTTCCAGCATGAACCTTTGTATGTAGTCAAGGAAGTTTATTCTCATCTTCCCATCAGAAATCGAAACAAGGTTGAGCAATAACAATAGACGGCATAAACATGACATTTCTTTTTTCTTTTTTTCTTTCTTATTTCATTTTTAAACTTAACAGTCATTTCCACCCACACACCCACAATTTAGAAAAAAGATAACATTGATTATTCTGAATAGCACCTAACAAATAAGAAGTATTGATGTATTTATTCTGCAACGTACAAAAACAAATGATTTTACCTCATGTACATGTTATTTGTACTAGCGCCATGAGCACTCAGTGCATGTGGGGACTTTTCAAGTTTTCATTACATATTATTGTTATTATTATTATTTATAGGATGGGGGGGGGGGCCTAAGAATACCAACCTGCATGACCAATGGTTCCAGTGTCTTTTCCACAGAGTAGGTCCGTATCTCAAGATTCTTTGGGTCCCATTTGAAGACCAGACTGCCCATTGGGCTCCCCTTGGTTGTCATCTTGACGTCTGAACTCTGTTTTTCAATCTAAATGTATATCTGGAAATGAAAGCATTGTGTAATGTATATCTTGTTTTC
The DNA here is from genome assembly GCA_037783415.1 of Leptasterias polaris. Lineage (NCBI taxonomy): Eukaryota > Metazoa > Echinodermata > Asteroidea > Forcipulatida > Asteriidae > Leptasterias > Leptasterias polaris. Next base: position 5,654,900 of record JAZGTN010000015.1, on the reverse strand, counting down.
CTTAAATTATCAAAGCTCAGAAGAGTAGCCAGAGTTCTCATTTAACAATTGGTCTGCTACCCAATTGCCAGTCAAAACACCTGAGGACCAGTCAAAATTTTCTCCAAGTGGTCTGGCTGGCTAGTTCAGTGTGGAAAAGCATCCCTAAGTAATATGAAATATGGCCCAGTCAAAAATCTGTCGGACTACTAAAACAACAAGCTACCTGGTCCTGGTCAACGAAACATTTAAGGGCAATCCTTGGTAATGGGTGGTCATTAGAAAACCATTGGCATCCTTTAGCAACAAGATTAAAGAAGGGGCTCAAAGTTTGAATTCAGTTTTGTGATGCACTCATTTTTCCAATAGATAGAGTCCTCATGAAAGTGAGGGAAAGTTACAAGTCTCAAATTTGAAACATGACATCATGGGGCACCAAAGACAAAGGATCGAGTTCAATGCTGTTTTGATTGAACATCATCAAAATTCAGGAATGAAATACAAATTCTTTGTACAAAAATGTAAATATACATGACATATTACATGTAATATTTTTAATGTTACATCAACAAGTATTTTGGGGTTATAACAAAAATTGCACAGTGGCATTTTTACAGCGTTTGGACGTGAAGTTTCAATTTTTTCCCAACATTAGGTCTTTACCTATCTATTGGAAAATGATTGCATCACAGAACAAAATTTGACCTGTAGAACCCCTCTTCCATTTGAGTTTTATCTTACTGGCACACCGTAATGCTGATTTTTAGGCAAAGTTATCAAGGAAGGTACAATAAAAGTCACCTGTGAAAGTTTCAGTTACAGTGTCAATAATGTTTAATTCATCCACGTTTAGCGAGGTGACAGTGGGTACCAGCCACAACTCTGGCCTCAGCATTCACAATTTTTTGACTTATGAATTTCTCCAGGCATGAAAAATAATTTATCTGCATGCAAACGTAGCATTTCAAACTGCTTCCACTTTCAACTGTGTTTACGAACATTCACAACTAATGCCGCCTTCGAAAGTAAAACTTCTTAAAATAATCCAGAAAAAAATCCAAACAAGGAAATGTTTTCCCACACCAATATAAATATAGTCCAATACCAGTTTCAATATGAAGCCAATTTCAGTTTAAATAATTTTATCTCCATAGAGTTGACATCTTTGGTAAAATATTTTACAAATATGACATGAAAGCGCATGCAGAATCAATTGTAAACAATTCAGATGGGTTTTGGTTCCAGTTCTGATCAGTAGCATAATAACTGGAAGTATGCACAATTTCTTTCACTTTTTTTCAGCAGGCAAAATGCCAAATCGAACTCGCACTTTTGCGAACCGTTAAAATGTAAATGTGTAGCCGGATGATCAGTTGAGTTAGTGTAATTAGTGTCAATCAATACCGAGTGAGGGCGCTGTTCACCGCGCAGCCACTTTTTGTTAATGGGAAACTGTGACCACCTCAACGTGTACAACGCTATAGAGAGATCGGTGGTGCGGAGGGATATAGATTTAACCCATGTTAATCGTTTCATTCATAAAAATAAACGGAACTACTTTCAAGATGGAGTTTTTCTCTCGCGATTGATATGCAATTTGACGTCCGTTTTGTTGGAGTATTTGTGAAAAACTTTCTGTAAAATCACAAGAAATCTTGTTTTCTGCGCTCAAATTCATTGTGAACTGTAAGTAGTTATCCTCTTAGGGCCCCATAATTAACCAAAAATGACAGTTAGTTGAGTATTTAATTATGTAATTACTTTTTGAATTAAAACTATTAGTTGTCGCGCTTTTTCGCGCTTGATTGTCAAACACGTTGATACGGCCCTTGGGAAATGTTCAATTACGCAAGGGGAATTGGCTGTTGTGCGCAACCGCGAAAATGTTGCGCTGGTACAAGGTCACAAAAAATTGTAATGTAAACAAGGTCAAATATTTTTAACTTTGACCTTCCATAAGTCCGGTTTTCATGAACCGATCCCCACAAGTAAAGTATCAAAATGAATGTCTCAAAGAGCTCTATCCAATTTTGTGATTTCCACTAGTGTAATCGGCACAGGCTAAGTTCTGACTTAGCGAGACTTTTTATGGGTTTTTCATCTCATTTTGAATTGGTAAAAATAAAATACATGCGGCCCCCAAAAAGAAAGCAATGTCCACTTTAGTTGCGATAATCGTAACCCTCCTTTCCCGACAGGGCTTTAATCGTAACCCTCCTTTCCCGACGGGCTTTAGGCCGGAGGAAAGCCCGTCGGGAAAGGAGGGTTACGATTATCGCAACTATGTCCACTTGCATTGCAGCATTGCACTTGTAAAATCCTTTCCCATACAATACATCATTACATCATACATGATATACATGGCAGTTTACGGTTGAATGGCTTCTGACTGGCACCCACCGAACAAGGATATTGACAAAATAGGGAGACCGCCATCATAGGGCTAGATAGCTCAGTTGGTAGAGCGCCGGCATGTCAATCCGGAGGTCGTTGGTTCAAATCCCGCTCTAGTCAATTTTTCCTTGTTCAATCATGATATTGGAATGTTAGAATTTAAATTAGATTAGAAAATTAGAATAGAAAGTTTGGCTCGAATACATCCTTTCTTTTTCTTCAGAACATGATTGACCCTGTGTTTTTGTCCATGTCAACATTTTTGGCTAGTAATATGCATTGACTCCATCAATTGCGACGATCATAAAGGACAATCCTCCCCCCCCCCCCCCCCCCATGTTGGCCAATCATGACACTCACAGAGTCACACTGTCATTGTCAATCATGTCCGTAAATTGGGCATCCAACTTAGCAAACGTCCAATAAATTTTTTAAACGCTCTAGTCTGGTTTTATTTCAAACGAAACTACCAACATAATGTCCGTCTACAGCTCATCAAATTAAAACTTAAATGAACATTTTTAGTAAATAAAATTTCAGAAACAATGACAAAAACAAACCTGTTTATAGTGTTTCCAATAAATATTCCACGGCACTCTCCATCCAAACTTCAACGTTTTATTTAGTTGTGAACTGAAGTTCGCATCTCTCTTGCAAGAACTTCCGGGCTATTACAATAACTATACTCAACACCTACATTCTCATTGAGATTTGTTGTTTCTTTTAAATACAATACACTTTTAAGAGTAAGTTTATTCAACAAAAGATACTTATGTATTTTAAAGGGATAATAAGGGAATAACAAAATAATTTTGACCTCAATTTTGACAATAAAGCTAAGCAATAGCATTGTTAAACAGAGGGAGTAACAATTGTAAATGAAAGAGACATTCCAATCTAACCACGCCAAACAAATGTATGAGTCACGTGACAATGACTAATTCCAAAAAAATTGAACATACCGTCTGACGTCTGGTGAGGCGTGGTTTTCTCTTGGGGAGGTGGGGGGGGGGGGGGGGGGGGGGGGTAAGAGACCATAAGAGCTTGTAGTCAGGTTGCTTAGGTCCAAATTTTTACGATACCGTCCGTTTTTACTCCCTATAAGCTACCTGACTAGTATTAGAGAATTGAAGGATCGACGTCCCGGTCACTCAGAAAGCATTTTGATTGAAGAAAATCGATCGAAGGTCGAATAGTTATCTTTCGAACTTTTTAGTTTCGACTATAAAATGCGAAAAATAATTTTGATTCCTGGTTTTTGTTTTTTTCTGATTACAAATCTCATTATCAACACTTTCGTTAAGGTAGCCTGCATGCTATTTCTTATAGCGTTTTCTATTCTTATAAACATAATTCGGGACCTCATAACGGTCACCAGGCCACTCTGATCTTCGAATAGTCCGGTTGCGACCCAAGGTCCTTTCTCTATGGTCCGAACTGAATCAACAGGTGATGACCACGAAATTGTACAGCCAAGGTCACTAGTCAAATTTTCTTTTGAAAAGCGCAATTGCAATTTGCTAAATAAGGTTTCATTTCTACTAGGCTTATTGTCCCTTTTTTTAGAGTCTTGTATACAAAGATGTACTAATTCAACTGGACACACCGACCGCACCACTGATCTCACTCCACTGTAGACCTACAACTTAACTAGTATCAGTGACCACCACATAGGCCTAGTTGTGTAAATAATTTACTGAGCATTTTCGTATGATAGCGCCCTCTTATGACTCAACTTCCTTCAGCCCATGTTAATTACCGTTTGGTGAGACACCTAACACAGGGGGGGACAGACATTTCAGACACGTTTCTTGCCTCATCATCAGCTGACTTGACTCACTGCCTCCGCTCCTAAAAAAATAGGAGCCTGGGAACTTCAGGAAGTGACCTCGTCTGCCTGCGCCTGTATTCTCTCAATTTGTAGAATATCTAAGTTTTTAAAAGCAATTATTTGCTTATAAGTTAGGTCTACAATAATCCATTTTAGTGTAATGCAATTTCTGACAGAGAACATCATCGATAAATTGTTTTTTTGGTAGACAAAGAATGTTGTAGGCGACTTTCAGGCGGATACAAATTATAGCCAGTCTACTAATTTATCATCAAATAGAAGATCCACCCCACCCCAGAGTTATTATTTTAAAACAGAGTAAGTGACATGTTCTTTTGAGGTTTTAGGTAAAACCCCCCATAATTTTAAGCTTTTTTGTCAGAATTAGTATTAGGGCATACATAGGCCCACTATGTACTACACAATTATTATTTTAGCATAATTTATGCCATTGAATCGGGCAGGCAACGGGTTACAGAACCTATAGTTGGGGTTCATTTTCACATTCATTTAGATATACCCAACTCATGGCACCTTTTCCCAATAGTATCATAACGTGCGCACAAGACAACCAAAGTACACACAGTGTTCCAATTTTATTAAAAGCTATCTCTCCCCGGATACATGCTACTCCTGACCGATTTAAATTTAAACCACTGTAGACTATTAGGCCTATATCTACTCGACGCATCAGCTGGGCCCAATTTCATAGAGCTGCTTAGGCACTAAAAGTAGCTCAACACCGACCAAATTATGCTTACCAGAATAAGGTTACCAGCCAAAATGCCATTTCACATGTACAAACTGTGATTGGCACCCTGCTTACTTTTGCTCAACAGGAATTCTTTAAGCAATTCTGCTCTAGCAACTTATGAAATTGGGCTCATTTTGTGGAGTGCGAAAGCATGAAGTGAACAAAATACACAAAAAGTGTTAACAAATACTAATATATTTCAAAGTTCAATGCCCTATTAGCAACAAACCCACAAATTAATGCCACAAACCAACATAGGATGGAATTTTGAGTCACGTAATTTGTTAGGCCCGCGTCTGCAATAAAAGTGTAAAAGTTACCAATAATCTTATCAAAGCGAACTTTGAGATATGATATCATTATTAGGAAAACAAATCATAAACACATTATTTGTCTGGGAAGTACAATAAATATTGTTATTCTTTAAAAAAATGTGGACAAACATGACAGACACTATTTATTTCATAAAAAGGTAGCGAGTTGAGACTCTGTTATGTACTATCTATTTTTACCTTAGTTCAGTATAAACCGCCAGACCGCCCTCCTCTCGGTCGTACGCCTAGAGATTTTCCAAGCAATTATTCTCAGGAAACGATTATTTTGTTACTCGTCAAAAAATGTGTATTGGCATTCAGCAATAGATATAGTTCATTTGTGTAGAATAATATATGGTTCTTTCCTTTTTACAAGGGTTCGTACACAATTTAGAAATTTGACACTTTATAAATTAGTCAGAACACACAATTAGAACAAAACATTACATTTGTCTTAGCAAAAATAAACGTTATTTCTTTAAATTAGTGGTTCTTCAATTAGTATTTGTGATACCGCACGTCGTGTCCCTGGACGAAGGGCGTATAAGGCTCTATGGCATTCTTCAAGGCACATATACTTCCCAGAACAGAATGGTTACTTGTAACCAATAAAATGGCTCCAGACTATAAAAAAAAAATGGCATTAATGTTACATTTCTGCAGCTACACTGTAAAAACAGCGCTTAGCGTTTAAACACACACACAACATGTTTACACGCAAACATGTTTAGAAATATGCTTGAAAGCTAAATGGGTATCTCCTTAACATGTCAAAAAGCTAAACGTGTTGAGATTTGTTATGCTTGTTTTAAGTGAAGTTTTGATTTTAAACACATACAAAACATGTTTACACGCAAACATGTTTAGAAATATGTTTGTAAGCTAAATGGGTATCTCCTTAACATGTCAAAAAGCTAAACGTGTTGAGATTTGTTGTGCTTGTTTTAAGTGAAGTTTTGAATTTAAACACAATCAAAACATGTTTACACGCAAACATGTTTAGAAATATGTTTGAAGCTAAATGGCTACCTCTTTAACATGTCAAAAAGCTAAGACATGTTTTTCCCATTCCCCATGTAGATTTTAACCTTCCTATTAAATGTCTTTTTTTAATAGCAGAAAACCGATCAAACTATGCTTAGTTTTCCTGAAACTGAAACACAAATTGCACATTAATATTGCTTACGACATTTCTCCGGGAACTTTTCGTTATACGTCCTTTTTCTAGGCACACGATTAAAAATAGCAATTCTTTAAAGAACTAATTTTTAATTCACGTATAAGACTAACACAAGGTGAAAAACACTTATATTTCCGCGGGTTTATCATCCATAAGTTTTATTCTTGGTGATTCAACATTCCATTTTGTTTGGAGACGTCTTTGTACGGAAGAAAACATGGCGTGCCAATAACGTCAGAGATCTGCAAACTCACCGCACTGAAATAGTGGAGTAGATTCATCGCACTGTAAACCTGTGTGAACATAAATTCATCATGTTGAAGAACGGCTTTCACAGTTATACAATACACTGATCCATTAAGCCCCGCCTCCTTACGAGTTGACCAATCACAGCCACGAAACCTGATCACCATTAGAGCAAAGATCACCAAACGGCTCAAATGGTGATCAGATTTCGCGGCTGTGATTGGTCAACTCGTAAGGAGGCGGGGCTTAATGGATCGATCTATTGTTGCACACAGTGAGTGTGAGAGGTCCATGGTGTTCTGTACATCCGAGGAAGCAAATGGCTGCCGAGACAGAGCCGAGGGTGCCATTTGCCCCAAATGGTGTGCAAAACCCATGGACGACACAACATAAACAAGGATAGTTTGAGTGATTTCGTTCTAGTTGATCTTTAAACACAGACTCAAATACTGATAACTGTTTCTTCAAGTAAACTGCAATTTTTCAAGTGACTTACCATCACGAACCACAGCAAATGTGGAGGTAGAGGGCTTCCAAGGAGATGGTTGATGATGAGAGAGAGGGGACCGAGAAATATGGGGTCCAGAGAAGAAACCTTGCTTTTGCTCATGTATGCAATCTAGTGCGGGAAAACACCAACAGATTTTTAAAAAGAAGGACAAAAAAAGTTGGTAAGGACCATATTTGCTAAGAACGAAAAAATATAGCCTCTAGCAGAACTGAAAAGGTTTACCAGCCAAAATGTCATGAAACATTCATGATTGAATGGTAACCATAGTATTCTGCTTAGAAAAAAATATGAAGTTGGGTTCATGAGGATGAAACTATAAATGATCATATAAAAAAGAAATTGAGGAGGGAATTTCGTGCCTTCAAATCTCTCCAAATTTAGCTGTTTGGAATTCCATGGGTGGAGGGTGAAATTGTAATGAATAAAGAGCGAGCTCTTCCGTATAGACTGTGCAAGTCTCGCGCGTATCCGAACGAGAAAACACGTCAAACGAAGAACATTTTTAATTCAGAAATTAAATCTTTGTTTTAAATTATATCTCATGACAAAATCTGAACAAAAATAAATCATTAAAATTTTATGAAAAGTTTTAGCTTTTGAAAAAAATACACAACAGTGTGTTAATTATTATTTAAAAAGGAATTAAAACTCTGGGACAAGGATGCTTATTTGATGTTAACTTTTTAGAAACCCCTTACGCGGATTCGTGATGGTCAAACTGGTTTAAAATTGACCCGTATCGCAGTTTAGAGGATGCTGACGCCTCAACAACCATAGACTGCAATGAAAAGGGTTCGCTTTGCAATTACAGCACCTGGCGATTATAACCGCGCATCCAAAACAAGCGTTTACATAAGTTTTATGATCGGAGGCGAGCACAACATTCTTAATTTTTTGCAATAACCGGAAGCTGAGGTCAAGTTTAATTCTCGGGTTTTCTTGGTTATATTTTTGAATTGGTTCTACTTTCATATTTTGTTATCACTTAGTATTACATTCCCAACAACATGTATATTTTTCTAGGTCATAACCAACGTTAAACTAAAATAATTGACGAAACAATATCTCGCCCACGTAAAACTCCATATGGTTGGGACCACTATGGTCCCGGAAGTTCGAATGCGCGCGAGACTTGCACAGTCTATTGAGACAACTCTGAATACGAGATCACGATAGACAATGTTGTGAGCATTACCGCAAGATATTGTATCGATAAAAAGTAGACACAAAAAGCACAAGTTAAACAACAAAAAACACATCAGGAACTTGCCATTAGTTTGCAAGACTGTTTGGCCTCTAGGAGTCCAAAAATCATCACGAAGACACACGGTTGGAATTCATAATAGTTTGTGCAGGTCTTGGTCAGGAATGTGAGAAGGAAGACAACGCCGATGTTAACAACTGGGAGGATTACACTTGTGCCCTGTCAGAATAAAGATTATATTGGTTTATATATGCCACAGCACACACAGATCCTTGTAATTTGATTGGTTGAACACGCGTCATGTGGCATCCATTACATTGCCATGTGTACTGCCGAGGCATTCCAAAGGGTAGTTGGAGTACAATATGGTTATTTATTGGACGCTTCGCAGCGGTCGTGTCACGGCGGACAAGGTTGGTGTCTACATAGAGACGTATGGGTGGACGAATTGTTGTGTTTATATTTTGTGTGTTTTTCTCTGAAAAGGGTCTGTCTGAGTTATAAAAAAAACAGTGCGCCAGCTGTCCCATGAAGTACGCTAGTAAGATACATTCACACATGCGTAGCAAACACCATAGAGCTGTGCACAAGGCATACGCACAAACGCATATTCGTCACGCCAGCATCAGCCCCACACAAAATGGCGCGACGATCCCCCATTTTCCCAACCATGTAAGTGTTGGTATGCACGCAGGATGTGCAATCTACATAATTTATGGGGAAAAGTCCATTCCCCACAACCCCCGTGATCCTTTTCAAACAGAGTTTGTATTAATACTGGTTCTGACTAGGGTTTATCTTGAAGTAAATTCTAGCTGCTCCTGCTTCATAAGGATTAAACTGAACATTTTCAATTACGGAATTGGAATACTTACCTCAAGTTAATTATTAGTAATTCCCACTAATGCGGTGAGTGTGTTTTATCATAGAGTCAGACCATGTGAATACCTCGTTAATAACAACTGGATTATGTAAAACTGGATTATGTGAAATTGGCTGAAAGACTAGTGCGCTTTGTGTTACTACTCTTAAAACTTAATGATCCAGACAAGTTTTGTACTCGGGGATGTTTTTTCAACTGAATTGAACAACAGTTTTGCTATTGGGAATATTTCATGCGTACTGTATGTCAGTTTGCCAGTAAACTCTATACGGCAGTTAAATGTTGTATGTCTTCTGACTTTCACCCCGAACAAAGATATTGGCAAAGATATATAAGGATACTGCCAACAGAGGGCTAGATAGCTCAGTTATACTTATAGTAGAGCGCCGGCACGTTAATCCGGAGGTCGATGGTTCAAATCCCGCTCTAGTTAGTTTGTCCCCCAATGTAAATATTCTTGTGGTTTATTATTTTATATTTCAAATGAGTTGCATCCGTTTAAGGGTGATACCTTTGCTGCCGCTCCCCAGGTTGTATCGTAAACTTTGGTGTGATCCCTGGCTACACGGAAGTTTTAAAGGTTGCATGACTTCTGACTGGTATCCCGTACAAAGATATTGCCAACATAGGGCTATAGCTCAATTGGTAGAGCACCGGCATGTAAACCCGGAAGCCGTTGGTTTAAATCCCGCTCTGGTAAATTTGTCTCTGTTTAACAAAATTTGAAGGAAGCAGAATCACGCATTATACGTAAAACTTAATATATAGTTGGGACCAACTTGGTCCCGGAAGTTCGAATACGTAAGAGAGTTGCGCAAGTTATACCGTAGACAACAAACTGAATTTCATGGCTAAGTCAGACACCTCTAAGACTGACAACATTATTAGGAAGAATAGCGTAATTGTTTCTGAGTGTGGCGCCTTTTTACGCGATTCTTGTCGTCTGGGTCGTCAAGCGACTTAAAAAGTGGGTGAAAAACATGACAATTTTGACAAACATTCCCGAGGTACGGCTGGTTTAGCGATTTAATGTTTTTTTTTTGCCGTGCAGAACCGGTAGAAAAAGGTGCCACGATATTGCATGCTAAATTTCACCTACCGATAAGATAGTGATTTTTTTTTCATGGAGCCAAAGTCGCTTTTTAGGGTCTAGATCTAGGATCATGTCCGACATAGGTATTCTTAACGAGACTGATGGGGAAAACAAGGCCCAAAAGTAAGTGTCTTGACTAAATCAAGGAAAACCTGCTATCTCGACAGGCTTTTGATAACGTAGCCTCGCTCTCATGAACAGTGGGCCTGGTTTACAGTTAGACCCCCTGCATGTGACGTCACAAGCTCAAAAGCACTCTCACCGAGGTACATCAAAAAAATATCCTCCATTGCTGAGTGCTGTGCACGGCGCGCACAAAGGTACCCTTTTGCATTGTTTGACCTAAGAGATGGCAGGATACATATTTGTTGTCTTTTTTTGTTAACAAACTGTTTCTTTTTAAGCACAGCTTGATAACACATCTTTTCAATCAACAACAAATTTGCAACCATCTTTGTATGTAATGCAATGTTAGATTTGTATTAATCTCACCGCCACTGAAGACCTGTATCCTCGTTTCCAGATGTAAATAAAGTGATTGGCAAACTTAATGATGGTCATTGCAACTGTAATGAATGGAATCATCTCTCTAACCTCGTTCCCAACAACCTGAAAACAAACATAAAATGGAATAGTTGATTTCGTTTTTAAAAGTGTTTCGTTCTTCGTCAGTTTTAGTTGTTCCTATAGTCCTCATGCTTGCCGTTCGTTCCCAGGTTTCATTCTGTGTACTCGTCTGGGTTACCTTGACGGTCCAAACTTCGGGTCCTATGAGAGCTGTCAGCAGGTAGCCCAGACACAACAAGAGCTGAGATTCAGTCACATCCAAACTGTGAAAAAGAAGAGCGGGAAAGTGCTGGGTTGGGATGGTTAGGTTAGGGAATGGAAGAGCTTACACGTTACCATTTCATAAACCCCTCAGAGGACAGACCTAGAAGAATCCTACGGGGTCAGCACGTGTACTTAAAAAATACCCTATAATAATTATGAAGATTAATGAAGTTTTTAGGGTACCTTTTTTGTCATGGTTGTACCTTTCAACAAAACGCGTGCTTATCTTGTGGGGATTAGGGTTAGGTAACCCTTTCCAGATTACTGTAAACATTTATGCACGGAAGTAATTTCAGAGTCGTTGTCATCACAGCTTTACTGAAAAGTTCAGTGAATAAATTAAAGCTGTTTTACCTTTAGTTTCGCTCTGGGTCGATCAAATAAAAATAATCAGGACAAACTGATGAATGGCACTAATACTTGACGTAGGTGGCAGCAGACCTTGGGTAACTTGCCACCTTGGGGTGCACTACTCTAAATCGACCAAAAATTCATGCGCCAAGCTACTTATCATAATTTGTAAACCCACAACTTATTTTTAATTATAACGTTTTGGGGGTCATGCAACTAATAGAGTGTGTAATTATAAGAACTTATCACAACCTGGGGGTTCTGGGTTTCAAGTTTTGAGGAGATTTGATAAATTTGGGCTTTAAAGTTGGTCCTATTTAGCTTGGGAATTGGAGGAGTGCCTCATGAAAACTGGCGGCAAGTCGGTTTGGGAAAAAACACATTTTCGGGGGTGTTTTTTTCTGGGGTAATTAGCAAAAATTCCAAACGGCTGACCTGCCAAAAATTGAAAAGAAATCTGAAGTTTAGTGGTCTGAAAATATATTTGATTGGTTTTCAAGAGGCTGAGAGACTTTTAACAATTTTTTGAGAATTTTTGAATATTTAGCATTTATCATTGTTTGCTATGGGAGTCTATTTAGAGGGGTGAAACCCTTGGCTTGCTTAGTTGTGACCATGCGCACTTTACTGAGAACAATTAACCTTGTAATTCTGCAGCCACCTAGAGTCCTCAAAAGTCTTCCTTTTAGGTAGGTGTGATCGGTTTGAGAGTTTACAGATTGTTAAACAGTAAATCAGAGTACACATTTGACAAAATAAATAAACAGAGAAGGATCTTCCAAAGTGAACGAACACTCACGTGCCAAATCTTACGATTCCTGTCACATAGGTCTGCCAATGGGCCGTGTAGAACATGAACAGTACCGCCAGCATGTAGGTCAAAAATAGGCAGGGCTGGTCGCCTATGCGCATACAGATGGCGAGCTGTAACCCAACACAGACTAGTTCAGGGTGAAAAAAAACAATCATTGTTGAACTCATTTTCCACTTGTCTTTTAGTATAAAATAAAAGGCTTAGTCAGGTGTAGGTGATGGGAAAGTGCCTTTGATGATACAAGCATGGAGTTTGGCACACAGTCAGAGAATTTCATGATAAATTTGGCTATAAACGGCCATCGCAGATAGTTTCTTTGAAAATATATATATAGGTAAACAGAAATTGAAGTCATTTTGAAAAATTAGCTTTTCTACCTTTATTTTTGGCAAACCCAAATCTGCAACGGCCATTATAACCAAATATCTTTCTCGTGACATCAACTGTGTGCCAAAGTCCATTATTTGTCATTAAACTGTTGTTAACGTTTCAATATGGTACAAACAGATTGGAAGTATTTTTCTTCTACATAGTCTCTTCAAAGAGAAGTCCTTTCTGATGGATAGATTATACAGATAGGCCCTATAATACAGAGCTATGTTTAGAATTATCAGATCCCTTGACATGTACATAGACATAGGATATAGATTTGGATATAGATGGAGATGCAGATGTAGATGTAAATACATGAAGATAGTAAGATATACATATAAAGATATAGATAATAATTATAGCATCTTGTGTCAAGACTGGGACCCAAACCCAAACCCTGCTGATCAGAAACACCAGAGACTGAATGGAGTGCGCTTGACAGTTCGGCCACGAGACGCCAAGTAGGGTGGTATCCCAATCGAAAGTGTGGCGTAATTTCACTGTAAACCATCTCCACTTTATACAAGCGGGCTCCAACGATTACCAGAAGCCCATAGGAATTGCATTATTGGGGTAGTTTTTTGTATGAGGATTTATGTAGAGCAGTTAAATACTTGGACTTGGTTCTTACATACATTCTTCAAAGACTCGTGGTCTTCTCAGAATTATAAGTTTCTGTCATTAGAAATGCTTTTCGTGATTTCTGTAAAATTGCACATTAACAGATGCCAGGTTTGGAGCCGGATCGAAAGTAGCAAAAACTGTGGGCGAGTATAGGGTCTTCACATAGTCAAACTCCTACCTGCGCTTACTGAGTCACAAGTATGGTCGAAAATCTCCGCTAACTGCCACTGGTCGATGGTCAGATGACGTCGGCATTGCATACCGTCCAGAGCGTCTAAGGTCTGGTACCAAAACACGCTCAAAGCTGCCAACGCGTAAGCCCATTTTGGAGCCTAAAATAAAACATGTGAAAACCGTACAAATGAACTTAATACAGGGATAGTGCAAATAGTGGCGGTTTCATTTGGGGTGGGGTGGGGAGCAAGCAGGGGCGGGGAGCAAGCAGGGGCAAATAAATAATTTTGGGGCTTTTCTTTTTAATGTATACCGAACCACTCATTGTGAATTTTTTTGATCTATCTCTCTTGTTTTTGTTTGTTTATATGTGTGTTTTTTGCGGTTTCTTTTTTCGGGGGGGGGGGGGCAGGGGAACTGAGAGGGGCCAGGCACCCTCCATCTACCCCCTCTGGTTACATCACTGAGTGGGAACAATTCACAACGGTGCCTCATCACGTACATCAGTGTTTGAGCTCGTGACTGTCGTAAGGACATGGCCCTTTGGCTGACAAAATCTTAAAGTTCTAACGAAGTGGGAAACAAATCCAATTCAAACAATAAAACTAGCTTGCATTAAACGATATTGACAAGTTTTTAATAACTATTTGAGGTTTATATCGAGAGGAACAAGACCTCAAATGAAAGGGTTTAATCCATGCCCCTAATGGGAAAAACTGTGACGTAGACTTGGAACATGCCCTCGGACTGCGTGCAGCGCGATCGATGCGATACCTCATGCTAATTTGTTTTAATAGTGTAACTTCACATGCTAGGTTATTTTTGATAAATCTCTTGATATGTTGTCTTTTATTATGGAAAAAGCTGTCAAGGTGTATTGTTGTTGGTCAGTCTGCACAAATTCACACTGATTAAAAATACTGACGAATTTGGGTGGTTCAGGGAAGCGTACCAGAGCTATGTGCAGAAATGTGCAATGTCCTTGCGTGTGGTTAAGTCACGAAGGTGCGCCACCACTTCGAAATGCCTGGATATTTACAAACATTTTGGGGATAAAATAAAGTGTAATAACTCCTAACGAACTCCCAAGATGTATAATTTGAAATAACCCTTCAATGGATCCAATCAGCCACTATTTTGTAATGTTTTTAAATATATAACTATTCCTTCTTGTTTTGCCTTGTCGCATTCCGGGTAGTATAGGAACTCATTTTCCCAGTATAGACTTATCTTTTGAGACAACTTTGACGTAGTTTTGGATCACTTTGAGAGAATTATTTGCCATACTGGTGTTATATACAATAAACCACAGATTCAGCTATAGTTGGACGTTTCCGAACCATCACTTTATTATCGTGTTGCCTGCCACTTGGTTACAATAGGAAGAAATGTGTAAACATTGACATTCTTTCTTTAAACACTAAAACCAGACTTAAACAATGACTTAATTAATGATGGTGTCACACCACAACTTTTTCGTAGTCAACATGGCCCACATGTATGGTGGCCCTGAAGGGACATCGCACATCGCAAATATCTTTGCAAATAATTATTTGCAATGTCGCGAATAATTTTGCAAACATCTTTGCAAATATTTGCAATGTCGCAAATATCTTTGCAAATATTTGCGATGTCGCAAATATCTTTGCAAATATTTGCGATGTCGCAAATAATATTTTCAAAGATATTTGCAAAGATATTTGCGACATCGCAAATATTTGCAAAGGTATTTGCGACATCGCAAATATCTGCAAAGATATTTGCAAAGATATTTGCGACATTGCAAATATCTGCAAAGATATTTGCGATGTGCGATGTCCCTTCAGGGCCACCATACACATGAGAAGATGTCTTTATACAACGGACACAAGCAATTAGTTACAAATTCAGGCTGGAATTTTGCTCTGACAAATAATACTTTGACACTCTGCATGACACTCGCACATTACGGTCCAGACGATATAGTACACATGAACTTTATTATCGTTCATCAAATACGAGTATGCAATGTGTCTAGCCGTATATAAATAATACAAATTATCTATTTATGTAAATACTTACACATACTATGGTCAGCTTTAATTTAAACACATAAGTCATCAGTCTATCAACTTCAATCGCTACATAATAATTGTATGTAAAGTATACTGCAAAAACGACTATAGTGATCCACCAAAAGGCTCTGAATAAAAGTAATCCACGCGGTCTTTCCCTTTAAAAAAATAAAATTCCACCCATTGACTCATTAGTCAACCAGTTCTTCTGGACATAATTATTATTCGCCAATTATCGCTGTCAATATGGCCCAACAAATGCTAATATGAGGGTCAGGTTAGCTCAGTGGTTTATTTCCCTGTCTTTCACCTCTGTGGACCCTGGTGCAAACCCCACCTCAGACTGGAGCTTTGCATGTGATTTAGGTTTTCAGTCTCTACCGGATTGCGTGAGTTTTCTGACGCTAGTGTGAAAACAGAGATCAGGAAGTCCGACACAGAGAATTCGAGACCGGAAGAATGAGATTGCTACGCTGATGAGAGAACCACAACACCGTGCTAAATCGTTTGCAAGTTCAACGATAAAGGGCCTGCCATTTTGTAGAGCCAAATTTTTGACTCTACAAATTGGCGAACCGTGTTAGTTCGCAAAGTAAAATGAAAACTACGCAATTTCGAGGCATATTTCTGTGGATCATTGTATTCTACTTTCCAAACATCATTCTAACTATATGCATTTTATAAGAAACGGTTACAAACGCTTTGCATAGCCCAACTCGCCCGATCCAAGGCAACGTACCCTTTAAGACTGCAGTCACTCCGGCGTAACCATAATATTGACAATCATTAAAACTGTAACTACACTAATATTAAAAACAAAAACGCGTTTGCTCCTGCTGTCCTCGTAAACCTCTTCCGCTCGAGATGATTATGCGTGGTACTGTGTTTCCAAAACAGTGTATATAAACTTTCGTGTGATATTAAAGATTTTTCACCAGACAAATAATAAAGGGGGAAAAGAAGGCAGCTGCTTTCTGCGTTGCCACTTCCACGGTATAAATCGAAATTGACGACAGCCGGGGTATGTGTTCACACGAGTTGGGTTTAATTGAAGGTAATCGTGGGTGACGTTTTCCTACATTAATGTTCTCGTTTTTAGTGGCTTTTCTTTGTGGTATTATTAGTTACTTACTAGAACTTTAGAAGAAAGAACAAGCTATAAGGTCGTACACCATGATATTGTGCTTCAAAAGTGCACGGTTGCGGCTATAATATGCCTTTTTGGCGAGATTCCAATCGTCAATGTACATGAAGATTTTACATGCGTGTAATCTTGTTGTGGTATAAAATCATGTTAAGCGTTACATATGAAGTTTGGATCTGAGAACAAAAGAGGTTCACATAATGAAGGGACTTGAAACACTATGTGTAGGCCCCTACTTACAAACGTCCACACAGTGTTTGTTTACAGTGTTGATAAATAGAACGAAGGAATGTCCACAGAGTGACTGCAACGAAGAGCTGGGTGTGTGCGTGTGGTGTTTTACTATTGGCTACCTTATGGAGACTGAGGACACGAACAGAAAAGGGAAACAAAAAGGTCTCCATAGGGGGAATCCTTTAAAGACTGTGGTGCTTCACCAGGAATTGTGTGCACACTAAGTCTATGGGCAGAGGAAAGAACAAAAGACGTCTCCACAGGGATTGAAACAATAGAAAGTGCGTGTGTGATGGGGAAGGGGGAATGTGGGGGCACGAGTAGCTCGCCTCAGCCGTTGATTCCCCACAAACACTAACAACACAACCAATCGCCAACGGTCCCTTTTCTTTCACATTTCTTCGTTCCAACTTCCAAATTCTTTAACTTTACAGCTTTTAGCTTGTGACACATTATTTTGAAGTTCGATGTGTGGCATGCTTCACCACGCTACAGCATTTATTATTATTATTTTGGCAGGGTTTAAAAAAACAATCATTGATTCGACTGAAGAGGGAAATGAGTTGAAGAAATGTTTGTCCCACTGTTCTTACCTTCTCAGTTGCAGTCGGAGCATAGTACAAAAGAATCACTAAACTGATGATGTTGAGTGATAAACCGGCTACAGTAATAACGTTGCAGTTAACACGGCTTGGTGTCATCTTGCCGACCATGTTCCAAAACACCCGCATGTAAGGATCCAGTAGAGAATTCCAGTCTTCCACTGTGTAGACATGCTCCTTTACATATCCCAACTGCTCCTGCGTCAGAATTTCACCCATCAACATCTTTGGGAGCAAGGAAAGGTGAGACGTATCTCGAATACGATGCTCGGTAGTGGCGGGGTCTTCTTCTGCGAGCTACGGAGGGGCCCAGCATTCACAAATGAAAGCACCGACCCCGCGAACCTGCGAAACTGATCAAGTCAATGGACTAGACCATTTTTCATAATAGGGCAATCATACAGCACCTTCATAAAACAAATTTCAAACTTAACATATAACTGTAATTTTCTCCATCAGATAATAAATAAAACTTCTACATAGCACAATAACTACAGCGATCGTTACACTGAAAAACTAGGGTGTTAAATTTGACACCATGTGTTGTCACATACACTGATACGAAGAGAGAACCAAAAATGAACATCTTAGGGTGTAAAAATAACACCAATGTAACTTTTTGCAGAAATTATTGTTATTTTAACAACCTATGGTGCAATTTTTGATTCTCTTTTTGGTATCTTTAGGCCTATATAACATTAACAACACCCATGTTGTCAATGTTAAGACCCCATGTTTGCCAATGTTAAGACCCCATGTTTGCCATGATGACTCACACTGGAAACAAATCCGGTCTCCACGACCACAGAACCATTTCGGACGACACCCCCCCCCCCCCCCCCCCCCCCATTTTCAGCCGTAATTTAATGTTGATTGCAATATTGTTGAGATCTTAAATTCACAGGTTTTAAAAATAATTTACATGGTACAAGTATTAGAGGTTCATAATCACCCTTGTTCAAATTAATGTTATGATCAAAACAGCTTGCATCCAACTTGACAGAGTTTTGATAATTATTCTTCCAAAAGTACTACGCATAATTGGTGGAGTTGACAAAGTAGTCGCAGACAGTGTAATCAACCATACATGAAATAACCAGACTGTGAACATCGGGGTTTAATCCGTTCATGTGTGAGTCAGTAGAGAAATAGTGAACACACCAGGCACAGTTTCCAGCATAAACTGCCATTGTCCTTAATTTTGGTTGTGACAACCGACATCAGCGGTTTTTTAAAGATAGGTTTTCAGGTAACAGTTTTCTTGAATATGACTTCATTTTAGAGGGAAATGTTTCTAGTATGAACTCTATGATCAGTAAGCTCTCGGACTGAAATTTTACAATGGTTTTTTTTTTATCCTTGCAACCCTGTAAACAACCTTCAACATGACGGTTTTAAAGGCACTGTACACGTTTGGTAATTACTCAAAATATATATTAGCATAAAAACTTACTTGGTAACGAGCAACGGAGAGCTTTTGATAGTATAACACATTGTGAGAAACGACTCCCTCTGAAGTAACGTAGTTTTTGAGAAAGAGGTAATTTCTCACTAAAATAATAAAAGACTTCTGGCCAGAAGCCTTTTATTCCTATCTTGAAAGCACACTAATTTGTACAACAAGTGTGTTTTTTCTTTCATCATTTTCTTGCAACTTCAATGACCAATTGAGTCCAAATTTTCACAGGCTTGTTATTTTATGCATATGTTGGGATACACCAAGTGAGAATACTGGTCTTTGACAATTACCAAACGTGTTCAATGCCTTTAAACCAAAAACTAAGATGTTTCTGTACTTAATAGTAATATACTCGTAAAAATTTGCAAAATCGTAAATCGAGAGAACAAACGCAAGCTTTTGTTTTGTTTCCCGTGACATGCAGAGTAAGCCTTTGAAACAGGTGGTGGTGAATACTGCAATCCTGATAGCGCAATCCTGAGCCAAAATGGCGCAATTCAAACTCAAGTTGGCGCGCTTCAAATCCAACTGTAATATTTAATTGTATAGATGAGTGACTGGTAGCAAATGGGAAAGATAGGGAATGGTAGTGGACATGTGGGCAACCCTCTCTGCTTGAGGTCATACAGACATACTCTCCTTGCAACAAAATGACACTCTTTATCACAACTTCTTATCAAGAGAAAGCATAAATACTGGCTAAAGCTTTTTCAAAGAAGAGGCACGGGATGGAGTCAAATCCAATCACTACTAACAGCACAACACAGTCACTTATGTGAAGAGCAAAAGGTCAACACGAAGCTGGCATACATATAGACAAGTTTACAATACCGTCCGATTCAACTAGCCCTAATAATTACAATTTTCCCGCCCAAGTGAACAGTATTATTCAGAGCATGGTGTTATGCGACCCTTGTGCATGTGCATAATACTTCTATGTGCAGAGCACGCTGTCAATCATTATATGTGTGTGGTGTTTTAGAATTGTGTTTTAGAAGGCTCTGGAACTTCAAAGTGGTGGAAAGTTTTATCATTAAATCACTTTGGTTCTGTGTTCTTTAAATCAGTGTCACCTTGTTTGATTACTTTGTTGCATCTGAGAAAAATTCAGGCTTTTTCAGTAATTTATATTCACGGATAGTTTGGAGTTTTTTGGATCGTAACAATGGTCAGAGCCATGCTCCGTACAAAACAGAGAGATATAGGCTTACCTCTAGAAATGTGTTTATGTGCCCTCATTTGCTCAGCGCTAAAACGGAAAAGAGAAAGGTTCGAAGGTAGCGGGCACAACTTTTAGTTTTTTTACAATTATGCAAAATATAAAAGTTGCAACAGACCCATGTAAGATTGAGGGCGCACTTGCGTTCACTACAAGTAGTCTCAACTCTGCAAACGATCAATCACCCGATATCCGGGATAGTGCTGCATGCTAACCACCTCAGCCATGCAACTTTCAAGCCACGGGACATAAAAGAAAGCTTTTAAAACTTGACAAGAGCAAAGCTTAAGGCCCGTCGTATCTCTGCCAAGGATCTGATGAAGAACTGCGCCCCGGAACTTGAAAATCCCCTCAGCAAACTAACTATTCCGGTTCTGCTTCATGCAGCGGCTATACACTCTAAAAAATACTGGGCCAGAATTGACCAACATTTTTGGTGTAAGGGGCCTGACCATTTTCTGGGTCAAGTTGATCCAGAAAGTGGTTAAAAATGTGATTGTAACTCAGATTTTGTGTCAGTTTGACCTATTAATTGGTCATTTGGACACAGACCCTGGGTCAGCCGGACCCAGAAAAGAGTTCGGCCCCATGGGGCCAGGAATCCATTCTGACTGGAAGTTTTAAGAGTGTTTTTCTCATACCAGTGGCAAGTTTTGCATCAGTTGTTCCTGTGCACAAGAAGATGGTAGATGTAGGGAATACCGGACAGTAGGGAATACCGGACACCCATTCATATCCAGCCCTGGCTGCCAAAATAATAGGGTCAGGGTTGAAATAGCCCCCTCTAGTGTTCCAGTGTACCTTCTGCAACGTGGCCATAGAGAAAACTAAACGATCGACTGAAAACTCTCCAAGAAAACGACAATAAGGTGACAAGGTACGAAAAGTTGCAACCTAATAAGGGGCTCATGTAAATATTGGGATTTCATAGCATATGATGGTTAAAAAAAATAAATGGGGGGTGACCTGTATTTGATGCTTTATTGGCATGTTTCAACGGTGGGCCAAACATGTTTTGTGTGTATGATCAGTGTGCACACTGTATAATGGGATGGTAGTGCATTGAATACAGCGAGTCGGAACGTAATCTGTGTAGGGAATACCGGACGCTCAAAATGGCCGACGGTTTGTTTACTTCCGGGTTTAGTTGCTTCGTGTTTTGGGGTGTTGTATAAATGGTTACCTTTAGTAATATAGGTACTAACATACTTAAGTATCCAGTAATGAACTTATTTAATAATTGTTGAATGGGTAGCACCAAGTCCAAGGGGAGGGGGGGGGGGGGGGGGGGGGGGGGGCAAAGTCGACCAAAACTGACTGTGTTGAATGAATGGTTGAGTTGTGCTTGTCAATATGCATAAAGGTGCTTGTGCATTTCTTATTGATGATTTACAGTTACTGACCAAAAAGGTTATGTTTTAAATAAAGTTTGTTTGTTATATTTTTTTAATTTTACAGATGCCCTTCAAGTATGACAGTGACGACGAGTCGTGGATACAGTGCCAAGCTTGTAAATCGTGGTTCCACGAAGAATGCACTGAAGCCTTTGGCAAAACTGTGTTCACTTGTGATGAGTGTAGGAAATCGAAGAAGTTTGGAGTGTATAAAACAAACTGTTTCAAATGAAAGTGTTTTTTAATGTGCTTTTACAAGTGTGCTAAACATGATGAGTGGCACAATTTAAACTGAATGTGCTCCGAAAAAATTTGAGTTTATTTTTATTTTGAATTTGTTTGAAAATTTTTGTTGTTTTAAAATTTTGTGCCCAAAACTCCATATTTTCATACATTTATCCCAGAAAATTAATTTGAACTAAACAATGATATACAGACTTAACAGAAACATGTTAATTTGATAGGTTACCTTCATACTAGTGCTTCCATTTTGGCTTTTATACAAAAAGAATGGTTCTAAACACACTGTCCGGTATTCCCTACACTGTAGGGAATACCGGACAATTGACGATGACATCATCATTTGCATATAACTGCCTCACCAAATATGTGACGACCTCTATTTTTTAGTAAAATAAAGTTGAATGATGTGATTAGCAAACAAGAATCTTTATCTCCTGTGATTTAATTATTTTCATATGCAAATCAGCTAAATGGGCTTAAGTGTCCGGTATTCCCTACATCTACCCAGTTGATCTTGCCCATCCAACTACGGGCGAATCACTCTCCCATCTTTATCAATCAGCAAGTTGATTGAGCCATCATAAATGATCAACTACGGAATCTCTTTTTTCCGAAACAACCTCGTATCAGACGGAATATAATGGGCATCGAAAAAACAGATGGAGAGACGAGCTGCAACAATACAGGGGGACAGTCAATTGGTAACATTAACACTACAATCACACAATATACATTAGAGACATGTTGCTGAGGCCTTGCAGTAGATCGACAATTGCTGAAAATCAAAAATCTAAATCAATCAGACAGCCAATTTAATTTCAAAGCCTTCACTTTGCCCCTGATCTCCTCATCTTCATGTATCATCGGTGGTGCACCAACTTGATGAGAGAGATGATTAATGCTCCGAGTGGTTACCCTTGACGCAACGCTTCTGAGAAAACTTTCGTATTGTCCAGGACTATTATTACGTGTACCCAAAATGCCCTAGAATTGTGGACAAGTCGTTAAATGTTTGTCGCGATGAAAGCGTTCCGACTCTCTCCGCGATTCTTGCGAGACTGCTGGCCCCTGCGAGACTATTGCTTTCACGACCACATTCGGAGAGTAGCAGTCGAATCCAGCAGCCAGTAGCCAGTAGCCAGTAGCCAGTAGCCAGTAGCCAGTAGCCTCGCGCGAGAGGAGTGATCTCGCGAGAGTAGTCTTCGATCGCGGAGAGCAGAGTGCATCACCGCGACTTGGCTATCACAGCGACAAACGTTGACGACTGTACAACATATCTAAAAATGCCAAAGTCGACAACCTCAGCGAGTAATTTAGAAACCCCTTGCATATGACGTCACACTCTGAAACAGCGCCCCCATTGAGGTAAAAGGAGGCAGGCCATTGAACGATTGTTGTTCTTGGTGCGTAAAAACGTGGGTGTGACCTTAGTCTTGGTTCCAAGACCTTCGCATTGATCAATTCCAACAACAGAATGAGTCACTATCCATCGCAATGATGGATAGTTGGTAGTTTTCGCTCTGAAATGGATCAATTCAAACAACAGTGGGCGTCACTATCCTTGGTTCGATTTCCAGCTTCCGCTTCAGCCGCGCCGATGAATTCAAGAACGAAAAGCACGCCCTCTGTCGAGTTATCACGAGTATTGATAGTTATGTGTATAAGATACGTCTTGGACCACGTCTAGTGACCTCAGAGTACCAGCAGCTTTGCGAGTTATGAAAGGGGTCTCTTGGACCATTGTTCAAAAATCCCTAAGAGCCATGACCTTTAAATCTTTGTGGGGTCATAAATATTCATGAAGCTTGTCGAATGATTTTCTCACTGTTTAGGTCTACCCTTTGTTGACAGAACCAAATTCACACTAATATGTATAGCCTTCTCACTACCATTCATGAGTTTTAATGACGTCACGATTCACATAATAACCGTGCTGGTTTCATGCATGCACTGTGAAGGAGATAAAATGACAAATTAAAATTTCAATTAATATTTTTTTGATAAAGTGATAATTGAAGTGCATACTTTTTATATTATCTCTTATTTTGTATGACTGGTCCACGTCCGTACCAGCACCTTTTTAATCGAAAATATGCACATTGTGACGAAGGGGTAGGGGAATAAATAACAAAAAAAATAAAAGAAAAAAAATAAGCGAATTTGAACTGAAGGTACAGCAGGCCGTGTGGTTGTGTTTTAACTTAAACAAATGAAATCGTAGATTCGTCGCCTCTTGGTATTGTAAACGATTCTTCATAAAAGCCGACTGATTTAGCAACTTTTTGGAATACTATGGATTTGGGTAGGTAGTCATTTAACTATATTTCTCTAGTTAATATCTATAAAAGGTATTTGATACGTCATTTTACGTTGAAACGGTTGCATGCATCATGTTACAATTACAATTCATTTTTAGATATTTAAAAACTACCGGATATAGGTTTACTTTATAATCGAAATCTTCAGTGATACGTGTATTTTAACCGGCCAAAGAAAAAGAGGAAACAGTGGTTAGGACTTAAAGTATATTTTCGGTAACGGCTGATATCAAATAACAATATCAGAACAATAATATATATTATCTGTAATAACGGAATTGTGAATCCGTAATAACGGGTTAGAATGTTATTTAGTGTTTGTGTTAATGGGCCCTCAATGTTTGCTTCTTAACTTCCAGGTGCACTTGGCCACTTGGTAGTGTATTACCTGATCATTGTGGCTTTGGTGGTGACCGGCACCGAAGGTTGGGAAGATGAGGCCCCTCTGTTTACGGTCGCCCAAGCATACTCACCAACTCGCTATATTGTCATCTTAGAGGTGTCATTTAAACATGTTCTTCAAAACTCGGTTGCCACGCTTTATATTTAGTGGACACAACGCTATGCACACTCATATCAGGCTTTTCGATTGTGGAGACCCCAAAAAGCAACTATGATTTTAAGGGTCATCGACAGTATTATTAATATATATAGGCCTATTTCTGTTTACATAATTACTGTTCTGGATTATTAGTACAAGTATTAACTTTATAATATACGACCGTCAAAGAGACATTGAGAAAAAAGTAATAATTATAAGCCACAATCAGGAGTTATTTCTCATAATAATGAACAAGCATGTCCTACACTGTACATTTGCCGTCGCGGGCAAAGTCATGATTGCGACTTGTACCAATTAAGTCATTTTCTGTTAGATATATCTCATATTTTTTTAAAGTACAAATTAATAATTAGTGAGTTCACAGAATTTAAAAATATTATCAAAGTTTCAGCCAAAGTGTGTGAACCCAAATTTATTTCACTGCAATCATTTCAAGTTTATAATTAATCAATGACCATGATGGCATATCAGAAACATAATAGAATTTACAGTTTTACAAGTTTTGATGGTGTTGCAGCTTTATGACACGGCCATATCGTTGGACAACAATTAAGTGTGGGAGTAACATGTAACCATTGGCTATGAAAGCAATGCTATTATCATTGACTATAGAACGTATATTCTCAATAGGCCTAGTACAGATCTATAACCATAATGACAGACAAACGAACAGGGACAAACAAAGACAACGGGAAATAAACGATGTGATGATAAAGACATGTCTTGCTTAAAGAACTATTAACAAAATTGATAAATTTGATGAAATATTAACATACAAATGCAGCCATATTTGTTTTAGTGGCCTGACGTTTCGACCTTATCATCGTCTTTCTCTAGTAAGACTCCGCTATAGGGTCGAAAGGTTGGGCATTATTTATTTTTTGCATTATACCATAGGTCCCATTTTAGGCAAGCAGTTTGCAACAGCTGATTGATACGATTCTCTTAAAAGCACGAACCTCTTTTTATAACCACCATAAGTTGTGCCAGTTGGAAACGGCAAATTGTCAACTGACGAAGAACAAAATACATTGCATAAGAAAAAAATCATAAATAAATATATAAATAATTATTTATTAATAATTATTTATGTTACAAAGGATGACACACCAGCCAAGCGATTTGTACAGGAATTCGACCATCAAACACGTGACCTCGGCGACTCCGGTTGCGTCATTCACAAAACATTTAACCGCGCCCTCAACGGTTTTGTTGCAGATTTGTCCGAGACGTGTCTAAACCGCGTAAGTGATTATTTTCCGACTTCATTTTTTCCGAATCCCTTTTGTCATAACGATTCTACAACTTAAACAGATAATTAAGCGAATTTTCGAGAATTCTAATTAAACTTGTTTATAATGTGTTTGTTTATCCTTTAAATGTAATATATAATTATATTTTGACAATTTATTTATTTTTTTGTAAGTGTGTATTTAGTCTTACAAAGGACGGCAAGCATTTCAAAACAACACATTGTTTTAAAATGAATTGTTTAGCCCTTTACTAAGTGCCGTCTACCACTATTGGTAAATTAAGAGTGAAGATCATTGTTCACAGATTAACACAGTGAAAGCATACAGGTTTTTCCCCACTATTTTCTAGTGACTCTGATGACTGATCGGACCTAAACTTTTATTCGGTCACAGGTTTAATATTTCATGTATATGTTGGATGACATAAAGTGTGGATACTGGTCTTTGACAATTTCACCAAAAATGTTGTCTGCGTGCTGTAAGGTATATTCAACAGTCAGAAAAGTGTGAAATCAAAATATGCTATTTCGTTCTCGCCATTTCTAGATTCGTAAAAATAGGTCAGTTCAACTGGTTGAGCAAGATAGTGAAGTAAGGGTCATGCCGGTGGACGTTGCCGACGAACACGTGCAGTCCTATTCGGTAAAGTCATGGGGATTAGATCGAGTGGATCAACACAATCTCCCACTGGATGGTATCTATAAGCCCGATGGTAAGATTCTTATTTGTAATGACCGAATTCACCTGACGTCACCACCCACGGAGAAATCTTGGTCTCACCATTTTGCGAGTCAAAAAATCATCGTGTGGCAATGCGCAGTGTACGTATCGGGAAACGCATGTGCAGTATAGACCATGTGACCTGTGACATCACATTTTTACAAAAGAGCCACAGAGCCTGGACTTTCTGCAGGCACTGTTTGTACGCAGCTCAGTGGAAGAAAACAATAAATCTTATGTTTTATGGAGATTGCACTGTTTGATTTTTCTCAACTTTTGATATGAAGTAAGGGGGACATCTCAAAAGCTGTACAGCTGTTGCTTTTTTAACTCTTGAATTTATGTGAAAATTATGACGCAAAATGTAAGTTTTCCCGTATGGCCTGTGTAGTGTGTATATTATCTTGCCAGTCAGGAATTGCAATAGAATGTACAAGGTCACTACTTTGTAAACAAAGGTAACATGGTCTATAACTTGACTTCTAAAATGTAATTTGGTGTATATCAGCTGTGACTTACTCCTGCCTAGGCCGTATCCAAATCGACGGCTACAGCTACGGCTATGATTGTTGCTATGGATCTCGACGCATAGTGACGCGGCGATGAAGCCGTTGCCGTAGCCGTAGCCGTAGCCGTAGCCGTAACCGTAACCGTTGCCGTAGCCATGACCGTTGCCATAGCCGTAGCCGTAACCGTAGTTGTCGCCGTAGCCGTAGCCATAGCCGTAGTTGTAGCCGTAGCCGTAGCCGTTGCCGTAGCCGCAGCCGTAGCCGCCAATTCGGACACGGTCTTATTTTTGAACAACATAAAAAGTTATCTTCTCAGCAGGTCTTTTCGAAACCAAAGCTTTGGCTTTGGCTCCGGCTTTAAGCTCCTTCAGTTATTTGAAAACAAGTGTATACTTTCGGTACCGGGCTCCAAACAGGCGCCCGGAGCCTAAAGCCGGAGTGCAAACCAAAGCCGTTGTTTTGACAGGGCAATGGGCCCCACCCATGAACTCAATGAAGTACTAATGTCTATTGTTCTCGTTTCAATCGAAGGCGATGGTGAGGGAGTTAATGTATACGTCCTCGACACTGGAATACGGGTTTCTCACGAGGACTTTCAGGGGCGAGCGAAAGTGGCTTATGACGTGCTTGGCGAAGATGTAAGTAACATTATATTGTGGTTCAACAACAAGACAAGACGAAAAACGCAGATAGACATTTTTGAGTTAAAATCTGGCATTGCCTGATTTTAGGCCGATCTGACGGTAACTTAATGTCGCTGCTCATTTTACGGGGAGGGAAGCTTTCATTTTACCCTGAAGCTGAACTGAGGCAAAGTATCGATGGATATTACTCTCAATGTGTTATCACTCTCCTCCACCCGTAGGGAAACGACTGCCATGGGCACGGTTCCCACTGTGCAGGGACAATTGGAGGCGCCCTCTACGGTGTGGCAAAGAATGTAAGTTTATACGGGGTGCGAGCTTTATCATGTGACGGAACTGGGCCTGTTTCAGATCTTATCGAAGGTAAGCATGTTCAAAAAGTGGAGACTCTATAGTTTGAGTTTTGGCTCGATCGTTTTTGATAAGTAGCTGTTTTTGAGAGTATTTTGAAGTTTGATGTAAAAGCAAACCTAATTATGGAGTGAGTTTTTTTTTAATTGAATTTTCTGTGCTTGTTTGGCTTTTTTCCCAACCATACGGACTCATATTGATCAACATGAAACAAGGTTCTCAGTGGAGCTCTCCCGCAAGGAACTAAACTCGGCCCCATTGGTTTCCAGGTTGTTATTAATGACGCTGCTCATGATTTGGGTGAAAAGATTAAGTGCTGGAAATATGTGGATGACTTGACATTTGCTGAAAATCGTTCCTGCTTCCAGCCTAGTGGGCTGCAAGTAGTTCTTGATGAATTTACTGAATGGACCAACACCAACAAACTCAGCCTGAATCCCTCCAAGTGTCAAGCCATCCAAACATGTTTCAAAACTAAACCCCCACCACATGCCGAGTTGAGTATTGCGGGAGTCCCTCTGAACTTTGTATCTGAGGCAAAGGTTCTAGGAGTCTGGCTACAGAATGACCTCCGATGGGATAAAAATATCAATGAAATTTCTAAGAAAGCCAATCAAAAACTGTATATGCTCCGCCTTCTTAAGAGGTTTGGATTTAATGATGTTGAGCTCATATCAATTTATAAAAGTTATGTGAGGCCTGCTGTTGAATATGCTGATGTTACTTGGTCTTCCTCAATTACTGCTGCCCAGAAGAAGACTCTGGAGCACCTGCAAAAACGTGCATGCAGAACCATTTTGGCACAGCGCTATACTTCGTATGCGGATGCTATGCAGCTTTGCGGGCTTGAGTCTCTTGCTGATAGGAGGGAGAATCATTGTCTCAGCTTGGCCGAAGGTCTTGCCAATTCAGAACGTACAAATGATCTTCTCCCTCCTACCAGACGGGAGTCTCACGCCCGCAACCTGCGTAATGCACATCATTATTCACACTTACGCACCAGGACATCACGATTCAAAAACAGCCCAATACCCTATTTCATCAGCTTGCTGAACAAGTAGAATATTTTGCTCTGTGAACAGTTTTTAATAATCTTTTTTAAATTAGTGTCACCACCTCAAATCTGTGCTAGATTATTACTCGCATTTAGATTAATAATAAAACTGCCCGTGCTTACTTTTTACCAGTTATCTAAATAGGGCCTTAATATTCCTTGTGAGCAGCTTTTTAATTTTTAATTTTTTCAATGATTTGTGGCAGACAAATCTGCTAGTATGTGCATTGTACTTATTGTTTTCTTCTTCTAGATTCGTAACCAACCCATATCGTGTTTTTTTATTTTGTTTTATACAAGTTTGCTGTGATTTTGATGATTTTAATATTGTAAATTATCATGCAATTTGGCCTTCGGGTCACAATGTGATAATGTGAATAAAATATACCATACCATATTGAAACATGTTCAGACAAAACAAGTCCGTGTTCAGGTAATTTATTACATTGCTACAATTTATAAGTGTTGCTGAATCTCCAACTCAGCTAAGGGACCAAATGCTCACCTCACCGGTAAAGAATTCGACCCTATGCAAAGGAATGTCCACAGAGTGAATAAAGCACACAGAGCTTCGGCAACCGAAGGAAAAACATTTGAATTTGGGGAGTAATGTTTTTCTTGACTGTGGCAGTTTAATTTCTTTTTCGATAATTACAACCATGTATAGTCTGTTTTTAAATATCATTTTAAACATTGCAGGTATTGACTGGTTGATTGACAATTTCAAGCATCCTGCCATTGCATCTTTCTCACTTGGTGGCTTTGGGTCCAGGGCCATGGATCAAGCACTGGTTAAGTTAATCCGCGCTGGCGTATTTGCGGTAGCTGCGGCTGGAAATGAGGCAGTCGACGCTTGTACTACGTCGCCCTCTCGCGTTCCCGAGGTAAGCAGTGATTTTACGTTTGTATGTCATTGGGACAAAGTTTTGTTTGTCATTTATATTATTTTCTGTGAAATCAGGGAAACCTCTAAAGTGAAAAGCATAGTTGCCGGTATGGCTAAAGATACCTGTAGAAGATGAAGAACCAAAATTTGATTTGCAATAGGGTCACGGACACAAACGTTAAGTTTTTACTGTAAATATGCAAATAAAGAATGCTGCACCAGGCCCAAGTAAGATCGAGCGCACACTTGCGTTTACTACACTCCAATTAGGGACAACCCAAGTAAGCAAGTAGGGACTGAAAACCTAATCCACATGGTAGGCTTTAGTCTTATCGGGCGGGATTTGAACTGGGACCCACACAGTTGAAATGCCAGGCAAAATGAGCATAAACAAAAAAATATTGATTGGCGGTAGTAGTTGTTATTTTATAACTGTGTCTTTCTAGTAATTAAACCAAGGATGACTCAACATTGCAGTGTACCCATTACCCATGGTCCGAAAAAACCTGTAAGTTGAAGTAGGAGTGGAAACTTAAAACAGGGGAAAATCCACACTTTCTGGTAAGGACTGAAAACCTAATCCACATGCGAGGCTCCAGCCAGGTCTGAGGTAGGATTTGAACCGGGGTCCAAAGAGTCGAAAGGCAGGGAAAGAAACCACTACACCTAAATTCCAGGACAGTGATTCAATAACTCAGTGCGTTTAACTAACTATGGATTTTTTTTTTCTTTCTCAGAAACCCATTTGAAATATAAAATGAATACAAAGGCTTGCGATGACCTACTTTATGCAGCTGCATCGAGACGTCACTATAACTTTAAAAATGCAAAGTGATATCTTCAGATGAAGTAAAGTTAAAAGAAATTTATGTATATATTTTTTGAAAATTAGCTTAGGGATTTCAGAAAAATTGTTCTTGTGGAAAACGCTTGACGGCACCAAGTCACTGGAAACATTATCCGTTGAGTCATCAGTTTCCTGACGTCACTCGGCTCGATACTTTCCCTGAGGGCGCACTTCACGCACGACGTGCAGGTTCACGATCATTCCTATGCTCAAGTCCTTGGTCATACTAACGCAAACTGCGGTATAATAATAATATAATACGCGAATTGCCTCGAGGTATGTTAATACGGCACAGTTACGGTTGCAGATGCCGCACTAGAAATCCCCGGAGGAAACTCTTCAATTCCTCCACAGCCAAGAAAGTTGGCATTTCCGGAGAGCTTCGTTCTATCGACAAACGTCAAGGAAAAACGACACCTGGGCTTAAATTCACACTTAGCTTTATTTCGAATCAATCTTCACTGATAAGCAACATGTGATGTACCAATTTAAATCACTATGGTAATAATGACAACTCATCTTAAAACCGCGCAGTGAGGGCTGCTGTCAGCACATGCCGACATATTTTAATATTTCCATTGCCTTAACCACATTGACACACTTGACAGCTCATATTCCGTAATATCCTAAGCTGGACCATGCCACATGTCATAGAGGGGTGTCACTCGACAGGGGTTAGTGATTGGTAGGAAGGGGGCAGGACAAAACTCGGCCAGCATCATTTGTGTATAAAATCAGTAGTTCAATCATCGTTGGTAGATGAAACCAATTATAAAACTTCATTAATTAAGCAAACCTGGGCATGTAAACAACAAACTTACAAAACAACAAAACCGGTCAAATAAATGCAAAATGAATCCCTTAACCTATGGAAAAAGCTCGACTACCCATCAGACGGGTGTTGCAACCAAACAGGTCCCTCGCTCAGCAGGGATATATAAGATGAAACTTTGTGCGTTGTGAAATCGAGCCCATCGAGCGACGACACTGTGCCGGACCGAGTTCACTCCTCAGATAATTGGCCTCCTCACCTTGTATATTATTGTTACCTCGGTCGCGTCGCGCACTACATAATTTTTCAAGGGACTTGGCGTGCCAGTGCTCGATTTCACAACGCACTATAGTTTCATCAGTTTGATGAGATGTCAACACCACTGTAGTGATTTTTACTGTGACGGTTAAAAGGGAACTTTTCTTTTACTCAATGATGTGTATGATAGATTTATAGGGTGAATGGTTACTTTAATTATTCTTACCCTACTTCTGCGTCTTGGGTGACTAACTGGCCTCCTGTTGACGATGTTATTACGCTGGTCCGTTACACTCCAGTCAAATAATGTGGTTTAATTTATTTACAAACTTATCTATAGTAATTATGCCTAGAGAAAATACCTAAAAGACTATGGTGTCCTCAAGCCAGAAGGTTGCTGTCTAGGAGTGATTTACTGCCAATTCAGTTCCCAACCGGCCTTTGGACGACCATCTAAATACTAACCCAAAATAAGATATAACTAGCTAACATGAGGAGCTAACTTGTCTCTCTTGAAAGCTGGAGAAGAGTGAGAGAGTCTTTGCCTCCATGGGTTTTTATATGCCTATGTACAACAAATAAAGGATTAGGGTATGCTCTATGCATACACAAAAGAAGTTAACTAAATGCCTTTATATAACACTTGGGGTTTTTGGGCTCTTCCTAGCTAAAGTAGAGAGTCCATTGTGATTATTCACAGTTGACATTCCAAGTACAGTTACACAAAAAGAGAAGGCAACAGCTGTTAATGGAATTTCACTACAGATTCACAACAGAGGCCATGGCCTCCAAGGCCTTTCAAGTATTCCAAGCCTGTACAGTACAAGAATAAGAATGTTCATACTTTTATCTGAATTCAGACTTTTTAAAGTCTGCCTGGTTATAACAGAACTGACTTCAACCCATTTAGTTTACATGTGCCCAATCGTTGTATGAGGCAAGCCAACAAACTCATCCTACATGTTCCATGGAACCGCGTTTGCTTAGCAATTAACATTGATTCGCACTTTAAAATCAATTTATTGTGGTATCGAGCCCTGGATATGAGTTTCGAACCAATTCACCAGTATATAGTCATCATCACAGATACCTTTTAAATATTCAGAATGTACAATCAAGAGTGCTTCTACATCCCATGTTTATCATGAACAGCAACTCCTAATTTTAACATTGGACTTTAACAAAGGCTCCACCATCAAGGGCGTCCCAACCATTTCAGTATCCACAAACAATGGGATACATTTTGAAACAGTGCTTAACAAGTATGCGCATGCTCAGAGGAATTTACGTGGTTTGTTTGCTGCCACCCAGTGTCTTAACGTCTATCAACACATCCATCACATTATTCCCCTAAAAATGCTAGTATTAAAAATGAGACAAATTTAGTTGTATGAAAAAGTTGATCCAATGTATATGAAAAGATGCACTTTAACTAGTGTTATACGGTTATATCTGATATCACCAGGTGTTTTCTGTTGGAGCAATAGGAATACACGACAATGCGGCATCATTTTCCAACTACGGTAGATGTGTTGATATCTTCGCTCCAGGGGTGTCGATCAGGAGCGTCGGGATAGCGTCAGACACGGCCTTTGAGAACCTCAGTGGAACATCTATGGCATGCCCACACGTTGCCGGTAGGTCTATTCAGTAACGATAAAAATAAAGAGCGCCACCAAGCGTTTACCACGGAGAGGTCATTTTCAAAGAAGGCATCAATCAACGATCACAATTGACGTAAATAATTATGTTTTGTGCCGAGAAAACATATCAAAACATAAATATACTATTGTTACCCATACACACTGTTGCACACAGCAATCTGTTGTATACACTCTTTGGACAAGCTGTTCTGTACACTTTTAACAAACATATTCTTCAACACTGTACAAAAAATACCCACCAAAACCCCACACTGTGTTGACGTGTGTAAGTGCAAATAGTTTTTCAAGTCCCTACACTGTGTGGACCTCTTTTGTTCTCAGATCCACACTTCGTATGTGATTGTATAGCACAGCAGGATTGCACGCATGTAAAAACTTCAAACACGTTGAAGATTGCAAACTCACTAAAAAGACCTATAGCCGCAGCTGTGCACTTTTTGAAGTACAATACCATGCATGGAGTCTGGCCTCATTTCGTCCAGTAAGAAACCAATCATAGACCAAAGAAAAAGCTATTAACAACGAAAACATGAATATAGGAAAACGTCACCCACGATTACCTTCAATTTAACCCGACTCGTGTGAACACATCCCCCGGCTGTGGTCAATTTCGATTTACACCGTGGAAGTGGCCACGCAGAAAGCAGCTGCGGTTCCTCATTATTGATCGTTTGTCTGGTGGAAAATACATCTTTAATATCTGACACGAAAGGGTATTTACACTGTATTGGAAACTCCCATCAGCACGACTTTATGCACTATCATCTCGAGCGGAGGAGGTTTGCGAGGACAGCAAGAATAAACGCGTTTCTGTTTTTGATATAAGTGTATAGTTATCAGTTTTGATGATTATCATTGGTTGCGCTGGAGTGACCGCGGTTTTATAACGTTGAATTTGCATACGATTGAGCACGGTGTCGTGGTTCTCTCATCAGTGTTGTATGTCTATAAAGAGCAATCTCATTCACGCGTCCGGTCTCGAGTTCTCCTTCTCGGACTTCGTAGTCTCGACCATAGTATCACTAAAATGTTTAACCCATTACCTGAGTGGCGTTTGCCGAAAATCACACCAATATCGTTGTACGCGTCATCTGGTTACAGTGGCCTTTAATTGGTGGTATGTGGGGGGGGGGGGGGGGGGGGGGGTGGGGAGGGGTGGGGGGGTGGGGAGGGGGGGGGTACTGGAAACCACAGAGCAACAAATGGCTGGAATGCTTCCACTTTTAATATCGGAGGGTTGTGTGTGCTCTGGGCTGTGTTGACACTCATGCTAAGCCATGGGGAAGACGTTGTATGCTGGGTATGGTAAATAATTTCCCCTTGCCCATACTGAAAACCACAACCTGGGTAACTGAACCCTATTAGATTTGTGGAATGGTCCAGTCTATGATCAATGACGTTCGATCAACTCGCTGTGGGCTTTGCAATTATCAACTCGCCGTGGGCTTTGCAATTGAGGAAAAACCCCATAACTTGTGACTTCTGTAGAGGTACACGCGGCTCATGGAATGAACTACTTTTGGTTTATACAAGCATAACAAGATACACTGAGGTAGGATGAAAAAGCAATGCGAAGTTGTTTTTTTACAAGAGTTGTGGCGGCGTACAGGCCGTGATCAGCACCCTATGGTGGCCCACGATGCCCTAGAACATTTGCATATTTTCTCTTAATTTACAATTCTGGTCGGAGTACGAGGGGTTCATAATATAGTGCGCCACCCAGAGTTGAGAAGAAGTCATTTGTCGAGGCAAGACAGTCGTATTAAACAATGTTCACATTTTTGAAAACTGTTGATGCAACACTGGTTTCTGTTTGAAACTACAACAACGCATACAAAAGATTTATGACCATTATGGTGTTATCACAATCCTTACTAGATTGTATCTCCACCACGCAGTTTCAAAATTCTACATGCTCTATTTTTCCACAACTGTGGACTATGAATGCACGTGTTTTTAAAGAGATATTGTGTTTTTCATTCCTTTTTTCTTTTTCATTTGTGGTTTTGTCCCCCCAGGTGCTGCTGCAATTAAGCTTTCTAAGAATCCAAATATGACAATACAGGAGTTAGAGGGCGCCCTCTTAGAAGACGCAACCCACAACATCGTCGTGTCAGCGAAGGCCGATACCACAAACCGTCTCCTCTACGTTCAAACTGACGAAAACTAGTTTCATTGAAATTAATGATCAGTTTGCAAAGTGGTTTTATTCGATAAATCTCAATCAACGTCTTAAATTCAGACATGGGGTGGTACAGCTCTCGCTTGGTTAGCATCATACTTGGACAATCGGGAACAACGTATAGTGGTTAAAGATGCTGTTTCAAAGTATTTTTTCCCACTTCCTGTAGTGACTGTTGAAACTGAATGGACCAAATCATGCCTGACAACAAATACAAATTAATAGGTCATATATCTTTACTGGCTATCTTAATGCAGAAGCACGAAGGTGGTGTACAATAAACGTACGTTTGTGAATGCGTTTGAGTGTAAATGCGTTCTCTGAATGCAATATATACTACGGTACAGACAGTACGTAAACACGCGTAAATGTGACGCGTATAATACGTTTGTGAATACGTGTAGGGGCCTACCTTATGTCACCCGAATGGGAACACGTAAGGGTCAATACGCCATGGAGGTTTAAGTTTACCAAATTAACTTTCTCAACTCCGGATCTGTTGCCAACTGATATCTGTTGTACTGACGTGACAAAGTAATGTTGAGGTGCAGAATTACAAGGCAATGGCTCGTCTTCTTTGTGAAATTGAGCTCAGGTATTGCATCAAGTCTCCTTGCATTCAACATTGGTTTATTAAAGGATGACATTCCCCCTGTTTTTATTGGAAGTATCAAAATGAATCACGTGTAAGTGATCTGTCTGCTACGGAGTTCTAAAAGTGCCAACCAACTTGTTGAGATCCTGGGATAATTCACTGCATGATGATGACATCATAAAGGTGAGATGACACCACCTCGAAATAATTTATCTCGGGATGACGACATCCTGGAAGTAGGATGTTGTCTTCCCAAGGTCTTGGTAGCTCGACATTTTCAGGATGTCATCATCCCAAGATGAATCATCTCAGTAAGTCGACATCATGTGTTTCAGGATGACATTATCCTGAGATAATTTATCGGGAAGTCGACATTTACTTTCATGATGTCGACCCCTTAAGACGAAATATATAAGGAAGACGACGTCTTACTTCAGGATGTCGGCATTCGAGATAAATAGTTTCAGGATAAGATAATGTCGGATGGCACTTCCAGAGCTCCGTAGTCCTTAGTTGTTGTGCGTTATAATTGATTGTAGTGAAGATAAGTTACACAAAAACAAAACAACACTGATCAGTCGTCAAGGTAAAGTTTTAAGCTATTGGAACCCAAATGTGACCCATGGAGATGACAATAAAAACAAACTGACATTTAACAAATGGCATCATTAACTGTCTTTAATTCCCAAACCCATATCCACTGTCAATATCCAACAGCAATTCAGTTGTTCGAAGGCCAGAAAGCAATTAAATCTAATGAAGTCATTTAAATCCTTTAAAATGGAAAACATAAATGAAGGCATGTATTAATGGCAGAAAAGGCTATGCTAGCAATTAGGTGAAATCCCACAACTGGAAGAGCAATTACTGGGAGGGGAGGAAAAACATTGTTCGTCCGATATATTGACGGTTCAAGAGGCAAATATTTGGGTTAACGATCTCAAACGGGGAACCAGGAGGAGGAGTTCACCACGGAGAGGTAAAACAACCACCGTCTAGGCCTAGATAATTCCCCACGGGCAATTTAGGCGGGCAGCACGAGGCACAACAGAGCCGAGCTCCTCGTGTTACAGCTACGATGATCCTCAAGAGCGTCGCTGTGAAGAATTAGAATTAGATATTTTCTGTCATTTAAGAGGATGGGACACTAGGCATAATGCATTAATGTCATCTGAAAAAGGGTAGTATAACTCATTTCAGAGCATTAATGAGTCTTCACCATCGACGGGAAAACACAATTAGAAGAAATTAGGTAGGAATGGTTTATACAGCCCCCAGGCTTTCAATACACAGTCTCCCAACCGGTCTAGATTATTCAAGCTCTCCAGTTTGTCAGACAAGATTTCTGGCATCAGTTCTGTCAACTTGACGTGGTAATTTTGAACTGTTCAGTGTACAGCGTTGCGAATTTAGAGAAAAAAAATTCCTTTGTATGACTACCTCTTTAAGAAAATAATATTAATAACAACTGGGCCAGCAAACACTCTGTGGCAGTTTTGAGTCAAAAAGTCCCTCGATACACTGTAAAAACTCTTCTATCAAAAAATGCTTTTCTTCGGGCGATACAACGTCTGCCTAATGTAAAGGTGTCGAGGCAAATCAATACAAATTGAAGATTGTCTCTTCTTGCCCATTGATTGTCCTCTTAAAGGGTCATAGATTGGTAACTACTCCAGAAGATAATGACCATAACAACTTACTTGATGAGAAGCACTGCAGCTGTTGATTTTTTTCCATTTCTTTTCATTTCGGTTTTAATAAAAAATACCAAACAACAAGTCAGGAGACTAGAAATATTCAGTTTACAAAGAGTGACATCAAAAATAAGTTTAAGTTGACAGTATAAACTATTTCGAGAAAGGATTGCCCATCGAAGTAATATAGTTTGGACAATTTTCACCCCAAAATATTAGGATCGGAGAAAATTAATCCTTTCTCAGCTTTCTGAGGGTTGGTGTCCGTTCACGAATGCTGCGGCCAGAGATGCGGTCCAGTTGTCACCTCGCTAAAGTAATGTGGATGTAATTCGACAGTTGTTTTCTCAGCTGAAATTATCACATATGACTTTTATTGTATCTTTCTTTTGTGTCTATATTGTTGCTTATAAATCAGCATTACGTTGACAAAAACCAATCTAAGACCTTGAATATACCTTTAATGGAAACAAATCTTATGTAGGGGTCATTCCATGTCAAACCAACGCACTTTTTTACCTCATGTCTTTCGATTTTGATAAAAATTGCTGTGCTTGTAGGTCCTAATGAGCAATGAATGCACACCAAGTTTTAGCCCGATCCGACATACCATGTGGTCAGGGCAGAAACCACAAAAAAATGACTTTTTCAGAGTAAAATACCACCCTTTTGGTACAAATATGTCAAAACCATGTCAATTTTCATTGAATATATGCAAATTTGGTATTAAAATAATGAGAATTGCATGCTCAAATCCAATTTTTTGTCAAAAATTAATTTTGTAATAAGTAGGTCACCGTGACCTTTAACATGTTATCGTGACCTTTGACCCAATTTTTGTAATAATGTATCATTCCAAAAATCTACGAAATGAAAATGACTTGATAGAGCATGTCTTCCTTTGTCAGAATCCACTTAGAAAACATTGGGCACTTAAACATTTAAAACTTTATGACTTTTTTTGTACAGTTGGTAGGTTACAAATTAGTCAATTTATATACTTTACATTAGAAATGCAATAACACAACTTATTGTTCTGTTTCAATTGTTACTAAAATTATTCTTGGTTGGGAATTTCCTCATGTTGAGGGCTGATGTGGTCTACTATAAATTATCAGCAGTGGCTTTTCACAGGATTTGGCTTTTTTTGGGGGGGGGGCTAATTTTTTCCTTCAAATTTCTTTAGAAGATTGTAAAAATAAATGACCAAAAAATCAAACAAACAAATTGACAACCTTGGAGGGGGTGGGCAAGCCCCCTGACATAGTGTGCATCACACTGTTGTTGCTATGGATAGACTAATCAGGATCTACATGTAGGATTCAAGTTTGCTTGAAGATAATATTCAAAATCGCAATCAAAGTTACCTTTATACCCATTCATCACTGAGCTTCTTCAAGTTTAATGACTCTCACTGACTTGGCATTTTGTTCCTTTGAAAGGAATTTCACCTCGATGTGAGTCCGCTGAACTGGGTGCGGGTAGAAAGCATAGAACTGTTGCGTACCCTGAACAGTCACTGCTGATGAAAATCGACTCTCAAGGAATTCTCCGCACTGTTGCACTTCAATATTTGGTCTTCATACGGCCTCTGAAGACTGGCTTTTGCGGCCAAACGCTTTACAGTTCCACCCAATCCATCACACGGTCCTTTCCCATGTGATGTGGCGAAGAAATGCCACTCGGCATCCGATGAAAAGTCATCCTTGTGACAGGTCAAGTTTGCAAAATACTTTCTGTTCTTATATTGTGCAGAAGATCCATCTGTGAAGTAGAATACTTTGTGTACATGCATTGTCTTCGCAAGGTAGTTGTGTAGTCTTCGTTGGAAACAGTAAACTGCGATAGTGTCATGGGTGAGGCTGTTTGAGATTACAACAAAGTTGAGATGGAGAAGCTGGCTGTCTTTTTTCAAGTAGATTACAAACGGATGCAGTGTTGCTTGGTCATTTGTCCAGTGAAACCCCTGTGATGAATCTTGAACAACAAATGCATAATTTTCTGAGAAATCCCCAAGAACAATTATTTCACCATGCTGCAACTCTGACTTCAGGTAATTCAGAAACTTTGCCTGCTGGTCGGCTATGAATTCATGCCGTTTTAGCTAAAGAAGCTTCTCTGAAAACCGATCACAGAATGAATTAACCTCTGCTGTCATGGTTTCTAATGTTGATCGGTCTGTTGATATCCACTGCTTGTAACATATTTCATCAATGGCCTCCTCTTCTATCTACTCCATGATTTTCTGCTTCAATTCAGCAACCTGGGGACACATAGAACACTTTCCCAGGAAACAGTCCATAGTGCCAGGGTTACAGGTGATTTCAGTAAGCAGGTTTTTGTAGGATCCACGAAAATGAGGAATGTCAACGGCATGGATCATCAGCTTTACATTTTGATGATGGGTACAGACACACACGGAATGTGTACCACTACTTCCAGCTACAACGCAATACTTGGGCCTTAATTCCGCCAATTTTGAAAAACCCACCTTCAGTTCTGGATACTTGTCCTTAAATGCCCTGTATGCCTCACTTAAGTTGCACAAAAGCAGACACTTCTGACAGATAATCCGTCGCATGGAAACACAGTCCTCCTTACAAATCTAGTTTAATTTTAGTAACTTTAGAAACAGAAGAGTGAGTTGTGTTGGTGGATTTATAATGTAAAGTATATAAATTGACTAATTTGTAACCTACCAACTGTACAAAAATAGTCATAAAGTTTTAAATGTTTAAGTGCCCAATGTTTTCTAAGTGGATTCTGACAAAGGAAGACATGCTCTATCAAGTCATTTTCATTTCGTAGATTTTTGGAATGATACATTATTACAAAAATTGGGTCAAAGGTCACGATAACATGTTAAAGGTCACGGTGACCTACTTCTTACAAAATTAATTTTTGACAAAAAATTGGATTTGAGCATGCAATTCTCATTATTTTAATACCAAATTTGCATATATTCAATGAAAATTGACATGGTTTTGACATATTTGTACCAAAAGGGTGGTATTTTACTCTGAAAAAGTCATTTTTTTGTGGTTTCTGCCCTGACCACATGGTAGGTCGGATCGGGCTAAAACTTGGTGTGCATTCATTGCTCATTAGTACCTACAAGCACAGCAATTTTGATCAAAATCGGAAGACATAAGGTAAAAAAGTGCGTTGGTTTGACATGGAATGACCCGTAGGCGAGACGTTTTAAAGTTTACCTCATTTCTTGTCAATCTCCCAGGAGGAAAAACAAAAGTTGCCTTGTTGTATCAGAGGCAATTGGACCGTTCGTCCATACGTTTTGCTTAAGCCCCAATCAAAAAATACAATTTGTGAAAAGGGGACATCGTGATGGGTAATTATTATGTCTAAAAAAATATTTTGACGAAGCGAGTACGAGTGGAGAATTGAGCGCAAGCTGATAAACATTATGATGAAGTGACAGTTACTCTCTCTTGAGGAGAAATAAAACGATGCAGTATGTTTCCCCCCCCCCTCCCTTCTAAGTGCGTTAGCTCGAAGACTAAACCAGCACAATGAATCCAATCAAGAAAAAAAAAATCCAGATTGTTGTCCGTCTGATCATGTTAGCGAAGACACACGACGATGTTCAGTAAACCATTTGTAGAGGAAACAAAACACACACAAATGGTGATTCTGGGAAGGTGAAAGTACAGATAGAAGAACAATAGAGTTCCTTGCTCTATGGAAGAACGAACCTCGAGGAGTTCAAAGAGGCGCCTCATATCTGCTCAAGAAACGATAACTTCTTGAAGACACTGACAGTAAACAGTCACTCTAAAAAAAAAATGGGTCAGAATCGACCGGATTCCGGGCCCCGGGGCCTGACCCATTTATGGGTCGGTTTGATCCAGAAAATGGTTCAAAAATGGGATACCCCGTCGTGCTTGGATTATACCGGGGAATTTTTCGTTGGTAGTAGTGTGCAAGGGAAGTTGCAGTGAAGCTTAGGTTACCAGCGAAATGTTTCTGATGTTCAGATCGACTTGAGCTGTACTGTAGTGCCACGTCGCCGCGGCACGCCGATCCGATAAATAGTTTGCGGAATATGAAAAACAATACCTCGTATTATCCGTGTTCTCGTTATGACCATGCTCGTATCTTCCGTTTTTAAGACATAGAAACGCGCATGGGATCACGTCACGAACAGCGCCATGTAAAGGGGGGGGGGGGGCCTAATTTTTAATTTGTAATTAAAATAAAAATACAATTTTTTAACCTTAGTTAATTGTTCATTCACATTCCACTCATACAAATGTATATATTAATGACAAAAGCTTTATTTCGACAAAATACCACTGCCTTTAAATAGACTGCAAGTTTCGCGTGTATTCGAACTTCCGGGACCAAGTTGGTCCCAAACATATTGAGCTTTACGTGTGCGCAATTATGTTTAATCAAGTATTTTAACGTAGTTTAGGGCTATACAAATTACGTCATATTGTTGGGAAAGTAACATTTACCCATAAAAATAAAATTTAATTAATAAAACTAAAATTAACAAATCAATAAAGAAAACCAGAGAATAAGACGGTTACTTGTAAACTTCTGCGTGCACCTCTTTGGATCATTGGCGTCGTTCAAAGACTTCTAAAATACTTTTAAAGACAATTACTTTTGAAAAACTCTTCGGACATCTAATTATCATTCCATTGTCTTAGCCACATTGTACATACTGGTCAGCCATGATACCCTAGACTACACCATGCCACATGTCCTAGAGGAGGTGTCAATCAACAGGCGAAGTGATTTGGCCAGGAATATGGCCCGAAAAGACATTGCCGGCATTCCTTTTTTGTGTGTACAAAACTGTTACCTCAGCTGTCAATGATGTAACCAAATAATAAAACTTAATTATACAACA
Organism: Leptasterias polaris; assembly: GCA_037783415.1. NCBI lineage: Eukaryota > Metazoa > Echinodermata > Asteroidea > Forcipulatida > Asteriidae > Leptasterias > Leptasterias polaris. Next base: position 5,611,808 of record JAZGTN010000015.1, on the reverse strand, counting down.
AAAAGAAAAAAGGCCCAACTTAACCCAGACAAATAAAAAGTTGCGTCTGACAGTGCAAAACAATAAGAGTACAACCACCATAAATTCCAGCAGAAGGAGAGCATGTCTGTTTAAGAAATTCCATATTTTATTACAAATAAAACAACTAAAATGAGAAATTCTACTACATAACGGTATTCTTACGCTTCGTCGTATTGTTTTATACCCAATTAGTTTGGAGAAAGTCTGGCTTAGTTACTTATTTATTTGGCCACAGGCTTGCTACAGGGAGGATCACAGCTTGAACATGATATTACTCTGGCTAGGTGTGCTCGTCATTTATAATAGATGGTCCAACTGCCTTGGGCAATACACAGAATGATCGAAGTACCTTTTTTAGCAGCATAAAAAGTGACCAGAAGGTAGGAGGCATGAATAAATAAAGATGGCTCGGGTGAAGCGCCGAGACTCAACTTGAGGCGTACATAATGGAAATTAAGTTACAGCAGAGGTCTTTACAGCACAGAGAAGTATAATCTCAGCGAGAACATTTCTTTGTGGCCGTAAAAAAAACTTACGAGTTTCTCGTCCCCCCGCCTGCCTCCTTTTTGGCCGCCGCCTCCTTTTATTTACTATTAACTATTCAGAAAATAAAAAAATAATATACAAAATCGATAACAAATCTTTAATCAGATTTTTTGAAGATTTAAAGCTGAAATCAGATTTTTTTGAAGCCCAGAATGCAGCGCTTTTATTTATTTTTAGTAACTTTTTGGCTTTCTTGCCCAAATTTACGCACTTTTCAGATTTTGGGGGATAAAACTGAGTGGCATCTCTAATATTTTGAATCTCCTGAATCCAATTAGATAGTCCAAAAATAGCAGCTTTGCCTCAAGAATTCCCAACTTTCTCATTTCAATATTCTCAGGTGTGCAGTCCCTAGCTAGTTGAGGGCTAAAAGTGTGATTCTCCTGACTTAATGTACCATTAGTGTCTTGACACTAAACTCAGCTTGGCGTTCTTTTCAGAGCGGACAGCAACTGTTGTCGAAGGTGATGGTGCTGCGATTCTGCAGTGAAGGGTCTTACAAATCATTTGTTTTGTCATAAATTGCATCAGTATACTCAAATAGAACAATATCTGTGAATAAATATACCTTGGCCAGCCATATTTAGCATGGCGGCCATCTTGGTAAAAATAGCTAAAAATGGAAAAATAGTAAATAGTAAAGTGCTGCCTCCTCCTTTTTTGAAAAAGTCCGGACGAGAAACTCGTTCCTTTTTTTACTTGGCCTTAGTACTCTGTGCACGAAATAACTAGCTAAGAAACATGAGCACGAATTAACAAACATGTGAAAGTTGTTAAGCTCAATCGATCATTGGAGTCACGAGGAAAATAGATGGGGAAAAATCTTATATTCTCTCAAAAGATCCCCGGTCAAAATTGACACGCATTCCGGGCCCCTGGGAGCTGAGCCTGACCCCTGTCTGGGTCAAGCTGACCTGGAAAGTGACGAAGTAGTTTAACAATTGAATTTCAACTCAGTTTCTGCGTCATTTTGACACAGATTCCGAGTTAAACTGACCCCAAAATGGGTCAGGCCAATTACCCGGAAGTTTGGAGAGTGCAATGTTTTCGAAGTTTTCGAACATCGAGTTTTGGACTCGCACGACCAAAACTTTTTGTTTTACTCATTTCTCTACAAACAGCATTTCAGAGAATAATATTTCAAGGGAAGTTTTCCACCATGACCATCTTTAACCAATGTTAGTTAAGTTGTGAAAATATTTATTCGCACCCTTTAAAAGTAATTTGTTCCATACCTCCGGTACGGGATGAAAACAAGACCCCCACACCTGTTTCCTGGCCACAACCTTTCAACACTTCTTAAATGAAATCAATTTGTTTTCTTCTTCTATTTTTTGGAGGCTTAATCCACAACACTTCAAGAATTGGTGCACAGCTTTTTGTGTTGTGGGCCCTTTTCAACATTATTGGTTAGTTATATTTTTTCGCCAGACTGATGCAACAACACGCGCATGTGCCGGGGACGGCTCGCACAATAAATCAATGAGTGATGTTTTATGCTTTTACAACTGCAATGGTAATGGCTGCCCCTACATGTTTAAATCGAATGAAGTCTGACCAGGCAATCATTAAATAGATTATACTAATACGTTGACCTGCAGATTCGGAGCCCAAAGTATAAACCTAAAAAAATTTGTCCCTTATAATTATACAGATATTAAGTCGACCATTTTGCATTTGAACTATTTTAAAGATACTATTTGATATTTTAACATATCAAGGTTATTCTCCTTCTTTTTCTTGTTCTTCTTTACCTTCGTTTTTGGTCTTTTCACATGTTCCTCTTCTTTTGGTTTATTGCTCATTTAATTTTTATTTACTCACTTATTTATTTATTCATTTATTTATTTGCTTTTTATTTTGGAGGGCATAGAGTAATATGATATATCCGACTGGTTCCATGATGCCATCAGATTTCGATAAAAAATCACGACTATTTTGGAGTAGCCATTAGCCAACCGACATATTTTATTCGTATAACAAATATTGTCAGTTCTGTATTTCATATGCTGTCACCACTTGTTCATGAACAAACTAATTGCCATCACGAAGTCTCCGTCGACTGAATTTGATGAATGAAAAAACAAACCCAAACCGTCATCGGCAAACAAATTTTGTCAATCAATGTTTGCCACCAAATTACCAAAAATTACACACTGTGGAAAAAATAATTATCTTCCAGTAAATATTATTTTGCGATGACTGAATATTGCTACCCGGCCGTGATCGCCAGAGAAGACAAATACAATGTTAAAGCATGTTTCATCAAGTCTGGTTTCATCAAGTCTGGTTTCATCAAGTCTGGTTATTGCTGTATATGGTTCAAACAACCCTATGGCAAGAATTTTTATTTTTTATTTTCTTTAAGTTTTGAAGGACGATAAACAGTTCGTTTTTCTGACTTGGCCCTTCACCTACAAGGCTTGTCACTGTCATGTACGCTAAGAGCTATGCATAGATTGTACACCTGTCAAATGGATTTCAAAGTCAATCGGTCGCTGTATATACTTTCTAATTGCTTAAAAGGTATGAAGAAGAAAAAATGAAGAAAAACACTTTTAAAATGCAGGCATCGTTATTCAAAGTCCTTTGCCCCCGGCTGTAAGATGAGAAGTCTGAAATTATCATGGGAAATCTAGCCTGGCTAAAATGTTGTCAATCTCGGCAGGAACTTTCTAGAGTCGGGGTGTGAAGTGGGTAAATGGATCATTCGGAAGATGCATTAACGACAGTTTGCAATTCATTTGGGGGAATAACTTCAAATTTCCTTTTAAAAATGTAAGTTGGTTTCCTATAAAGTATTATTATGTTCGCAGATGGAGTGTAGAATTTCATAGATTGATTCGTTTGATGACTCTCGCGGAACCTTATATTGGGTGTATCAATCCTGAGTAGCAGTTGCTTTACATCACTTGCAATCCAAAAAACTTCCGGGTCAGAATTGACTGGGATCCGTGTTTCCCGTGGGGTCTGACCCATTCAAAGGTCAGGCTGACTGGGAATCTGTGTCCAAATGACCCAGGATAGGGTCAATCTGACACGGATTCCGCAAAATCGCAATGTAAACCTCTGTCTGGGTCAGTCTGCCAGAAATGGGTCAGTCTGACCAGAAATGGGTCAGTCAGACTAGAAAGGGGTCAGTCTGGCCAGAAATGGGTCAGTCTGACCAGAAATGGGTCAGTCAGACCAGAAATGGGTCAGTCCCCCTGAGATCTGGAAACTGGGTCAATTTTGACCTGGAAGTTTTTAGAGTGTAGCAGCAAATGCTTTACATTACTTATACTAGGGAATTTACACCATTGGCTTTTCGGGAGACTAATCTTACATATGCTAAGGGTATCGAAGAAGACACCATACAAGCAACTTGAACATCATCGAGTAACTAGGGGGGGCAGGCATAGGCAATGACATAATTTTGGCGCTTGCACCATGTCGAATATATTTAGATTGATACAATGAATATAGGCCCCCTACATGTTTTAATGCAATTTTCAAACAGTCTTAACTATAGTTCTACATGTTATACACTAGATGGTTTAACTGCAATCTAAAAAATGCCAGATCAGAATTGACCAGGATTCTGGGTCACGTGGGGCCTGACCTCTTTCTGGGTCAGCATGACCGCGAAATCAGATGTCAAAATGACCCGTAGACTTTCCAACCAATTGACTTCTGGATTGAAACCTTTTGTTCTTTTATTTTTTTGAGATTTACCAATTCTACATTTCACCTTTAAATCCCCCCCGAAGCTGAGTGGATTAAATTTCTTTGACGGATTGAAAGGTGATAAACGGGCATCGTGAAAGAGACTTACGTATCATGCACCAAAAACCTGGCTTTTCAACAGCCGAGGTAGATTATTCTTATTATTATGATTAATTTCTGGTTATGAAACTAAGAATGCCCCGAAAGCAAGCTTAATCACTTCTGTTAGGAAGCTTGAGGAACAGGGGTGTTTGCAATGAACTTCGCTCGGTCCAAGCCCCTCATCCAGAGACGCTGAGATGGGCTGACGTATACACGTGCGCATTTGACCCCCACCCCTCCCGACCTAATATTACTCCCAGTCACCTCTTCCTGTTTAGGCAAGATTTGACTATCAATAATAATGTTCCATTGTTAAAATCCTTTGTCATTCTTTGCCTTGAATTAAAACTAGAGCTCGGTAGCAAAATTCGTCTTACTAGTTTACAAAGATCGCTTACACTTTCCATGGAGCGAGCCTCCATGCTTTTATCATATAGTATGGTGGCCCTGAAGGGACATCGCATATCGCATACGTGTGCGCACACGTATGCAATGTCGTGAAACAATTCGCGAATATGTGCGCACACGTATGCAATGTCGTGAAACAAATCGCGAATATGTGCGCACACGTATGCAATGTCGTGAAACAATTCGCGAATATGTGCGCACACGTATGCAATGTCGTGAAACAATTCGCGAATATGTGCGCACACGTATGCAATGTCGTGAAACAAATCGCGAATGTGTGCGCACACGGTATGCAATGTCGTGAAACAATTCGCGAATATGTGCGCACACGTCTGCGAATATATTTGCAATGTCGTGAACGTTTATTGCATACCAAGTTGCATACCTTTGAATAAAATGTCTAATGATCTGGGGGGTTTCTTGCCTACAGTGAGATTAGCGGTAGTCATTGCAGCGGGGGGGGGGGGGGGGGGGGGGGGGGGGGGCGGGGGTAGTCATTGTTGTGAGGCAAGCGAGGCGGGTGGCGTATTTCTTTTTTCCCCAGGACGAACGTGGGCTATTAACATAAAATGGGCGTGTTTGACCGTAAAATACCCTCGCGCGTGCGTACTCTTCGACCTTGATTGTAATAGCACAAGTACTTATTAGTAGGCTGTAGGTAGATAGCTTATGCTGTAGTACATGTTGGCGAAACTTGGCCTGGTGCCAAGTTCTTGGGTACACATTATTGTATAGCCATGCTTACAGGAGCCTGACTGTAGCGCCACGTACTCCCTAGGTCTCTAACAAATTGTCTGCAACTATGACATCATCCCAAAGGTATGCAACTTGGTATGCAATAAACGTTCACGACATTGCAAATATATTCGCACTCGTGTGCGCACACATTCGCGATTTGTTTCACGACATTGCATACGTGTGCGCACATATTCGCGATTTGTTTCACGACATTGCATACGTGTGCGCACATATTCGCGAATTGTTTCACGACATTGCATACCGTGTGCGCACACATTCGCGATTTGTTTCACGACATTGCATACGTGTGCGCACACATTCGCGATTTGTTTCACGACATTGCGTACGTGTGCGCACATATTCGCGATTTGTTTCACGACATTGCATACGTGTGCGCACATATTCGCGAATTGTTTCACGACATTGCATACGTGTGCGCACACGTATGCGATATGCGATGTCCCTTCAGGGCCACCATAACAATCTCATAATCAGCCCATGATCAGCCCATCCCATCGGTCTTGGATGAGACTGGTGGGCTGAACGAAGCAATGAACCACTCTTACACGATGGTCTGGGTTCTTTTACATTGGACCTACAGCTGAATGTCCCATCCAAGGGACACTACTTGCTCAAGGACACAATGACCGGGAGTCGAATCCACAACTTCCACGGTAACGGAAGAACTTGAATACGGTTCGCTACGTCTCTCCAGCTCAAACACTCCATATTCTAGAAGCAAACGGTTGCATATTCTGAAGTAGTTCAGAAACACTTTCTAATGATTCCGACTCGACAGATCTACGTGACAATGTACAAACCACTCTCACTTTACACTAATCCGGAATCGTTGAGACGAGTCACAAGTCTGTGTTTTTTTTTTTACCGTTCACGGTCGTTTGCGATTGAATTCACCAATGAATGTCAAAGACCAAACCAGATAAAAGTTAATTTTCCAGTTTTTGAAATTGGCTTGCGCGAAGCGAAAAGTAAAAAACTGACTACTACAGACAAAACAAGATAATTATATTCTACAACAAAACTAGCAATAAACGTTAAACTGCAAAAACAAGGTGTTAAAATTGACACCTTGGATGTTGTTATGGATATAAAAAAAACAAAAAAAACAAAAAAAAAAAAAAACACCATAGGTTGTTAAAATAACACTAAATTCTACCAACACACTTACATTGGTGTTATTTGAACACCATTTGATGTTAATTTTGATTATCTCTTCGGCATTTATATGTAACAACACCCATGGTGTAAATTTTTACACCCCAGGTTTTCCAGTGTAATACTTTTCTTGACCACTGACTTGAATTACAAAAAACAACCAGCTAATAAATTCAGAGTATTCTGGATTTCAAGTCAGCAAAATTTTATTTTTACCATAACGTGATTGGTTTACTCTGTTTCATGTCTTCCGAAAACAATCCCCAAGGTAACATAAAGAAATTGAAAATGAATAAATAAATAAACAAGTAGGTCTAAGGCAAAATGGAATGTCGGTTCTGTTTATCTTTCACACTGATTTAATATTTATTTTAATAGCATGGTTGTTTTACTTCCACTTCGATCGGACTTTTATATGATACCCCGGTCACGTATTGATAGGATTTTATTTCGCATTTCTGCTTTGGGGTCAAACAAGTTTAAAAGGGTGTTTTTTGTTTGATGCGCGTGCGGGTGATGGCAGCACGTGCCAAATCAAAGCAACTGAGTGTACATATATTTCCCTATAGCCTTTCATTTACAATTGACATAGTTACATATATTAAAGGTGCATTACCTTCAAATCTCTCAACATTATGCTATTTGGAATAGACCTTATGCATATGACGTCATTTGAGTAGGGCGCCCTCACCTAGAGGTCAAACGGAAGATGCTCATTGGCCAGTCTTGTGCGCCGCGCGTACAAATCAGCGCGTTTCCATTGTTTCCTCATCAGTTTACCTCTAAGATGGCGGCTTGGTGACGTCAATGCATAAGGTCTATTGCACCTTGTTAGTTTTAAATGAGTTGTTCATGCACTAAAACACAACGGTGTGTTGTAATTAGTGAGTAGTTATTTAAAACAAACCCCACAAATTTGCCTCTGGAAAATCACAACCGCGGAACATACAGTCCGCCATTTTGTAAAGTAAAAAGTTTGGTTCTACAAAATAGACATCACACAAAACCACACAACTTCGAGGGGTAATTACGTGAATCATTACATTCTAATTTCAAAAAACAACTCTCCAACGATATTCATTTCATTACAAAACGCTGGTATAACCATAGAGCAAGGACCCAAAGCGCCCAATCCGAAGGCTTTATTAAAGGTACGATACATCGTTATATTTCTGGGTGAAGGCCGGGCGATTTGAATCTCCAACTTTTCAATATAAGTACTGGAATATCAACTTGGAGGTTTGACCTGCTCGGCTTGTGGGAGTGTACAGCCATTCTGATCCTGTAGATTTAATTAAACTCACATTGTGAACATTTGTGTTGTGGAAATTTCATCAAAATAAGATGACTTCATTTTCCAGAAGATCTCATAATAACGGTGGATTATTTGTTGGGGATTATTAATATACGTTCATTTAAGAAATCTAGTATTTGGGAACAGTTTTCATGAGCAGGGCAATAAGTCAGACGGAAATCTGTCTGGGGAAAGGGTATTTAGTTGATGCAAACGTAATCTTTAAATAAAACCATTCTCATTCATTTTTTTCTCGAATCTTAGCGTGTCGTGGCCGAGCGGTCCATAGCACATTTTAATTTTTTTTTCCTAAAGGCACTCCACTACAAGCTTATTAGGTTATTAGGATTGTGCCTCCACAGTATTGTCTTTTACATTCTGTACTGTTCATAGGATGGAAATAAATTATATTGAATTGAATTGAATTGAATGTAGCTTTTACCAACAAAGAAATATAATTACGTTCCTCCGGCTGATCCGTAGGAGTGTGGGTTGGAGTCCAGGTCCAGACCCTTGTGTCCATGAGCAAGACAGTTGCATTTAATTGCTTCTCCACACACAGGAGTGTTAGGGTACCTGCGAGGGCTACTAGAGATTGTTCATGTGAATGATTAGCAGCTTGTCTGCCGGTGCTGCATACTCCAAAGGAATTGAGATGATTTCAGGAATGCTGAAAACCCAATGAGTAAATGGGTACCTGTGAGGGTAGAGATTGTTGATGTGAATTATTAGTACCAGTACACCGGTTTGGCTGCCGGTGCTGCATACTCCTCAGGAGTCGAGATGGTTTCCGGAATGCTTAAGACCATTAGGTTTAATGGCTGAGGGTAGAGATTGTAATTAGCAACCTGTACGCCCGTTTGGCTGCAGGTGCTGCATACTCCTCAGGAGTCGAGATGGTTTCAGGAATGTTTTGGGCCTGATGAGCGGGGGTTAATGATAGTGCATGTGCTTGCAGGGATAAAATAAATACCCTGTATTTACCAGTCACTGTAGTCTACCTTTAAATAAGTTTACTGTGGGCAAACCAACACGCACGTGTACAGGTTTTTGTGTGTCAGATGTACGCATCGATCTCAGCGTGAGTTCATCATGTAAAATAAAACCATTTCGGAAGACGTGATTATCTGAAAAGAGCCGGTGGAAGAATGAACACTGACGAAAAGATATCGGTTTCAACATCAGGACAGTCTTGAAAGAAAAAATGCCAAAAACACTCGCCACGATCGAGCACCTGTAAAAAGCAAAATGACAGCACTCCAATCAATGGAGCACCCATGATTTGTGCTTGGATGGGGCTGAGACAAAAATTATACTTCGGTATGCTGAGGAGATGGGTGATTGTGTTGGCAATTTGGTGAAGATTGTAAAAGTGAAAATATTAATGTTCACATTATTTGCACATAACTATTTGGTGAAGATTGTAAAAGTGAAAATATTAATGTTCACATATTTGCACATAACTTACATGGTATAAAGATGGTCATGGTGGAAACAACATTTTAAATAATTTTTGCTTGGAATGTTGCAGTTTTTGATAAAATGAGTAAAACAATTAGTTTTGATCTCGCGAGACCAAAACCTGAGGTTTAAAAACAATGAAAACATATAAAAGGGGTTTTCACTATTTGCGTGTGATTCCATTGACTGATTATAGGCTCAAACTTTCACAGGTTTCTTATTTGATGTATGTTGGGGCACATAAAGTGTGGTTAGTGGTCTTACTGTTGTCATTGTGCTTTAACCCCACCCACTACTCGGTCTCCTCTTCCTTCTTAAACAGCAATGGGAGAGCTTGGAACACAAGGTGGCAGCAGACTGACCGGGTAAATTAACGGGTGCACCGCACTAAATAGAGAGAAACTCATGCTTAGAGCCTCATTTTCAGTAAATCAAAGATCTGAAGGTCATGACCTTTTAAGTATTGTCTACAAAATGTAGCTCAATATTGTGCTCCCGGGGCTGCTGGCTCTTCAACCTGGAGCATTTGGGGGTACACTAGCCCTCAAAAAATGACCCCCTTTCGCTAAAAATGTGTAAGATATTTTTACCAAGATGGAGTCTGTCCAGTGTCGTTCAAGGGTGTTTAAATATTGGACGAGCCTAGCTCAAAAGCCAATTGGCTGACCTACCAAAACTTTAAAAGAAAAATGAAGTTTAGTTGTCAGAAAATATTATCTGGTTTGTTTTCAAGAGGCTTAGAGACTTTAAACTATTTTTGAATATTTATAGCATTCACCATTGGTTGCTATGGGGAGCTTACATTTGGTATGGTGCACCATGTCATTACTTAAAGATCTGAGCATGAGTATACTCCCTAGAACAACAGATTTAACTTATCAATCTGCTGCCACCTAGTGTTCCCATAAGCCTATCATTTACATATTCGTGTCATTAAGTGTCGAATTATTTTCTGATTGTACTTTTTCTCTGGGGTCCTACATAAAACAATAACCATGTGGGAGGACGGGCTACCCCGAAGTTCCTCCGTTGGTGTGCAACTAATTCAACTGAGCAGACGGGAGCCACGCATGGTACATGCGGGAGTCACGCACGGTACGTGCACCAATCACAGCCATTCCCGCCCACAGCAAGATTCCCCAATAGCTGTACCACTGTCTTCAGTCGGTTAATGACTTGTCGACAGGTGGAGAAAAAGCTAAACAGGTCTTTACGGAATTTGCCATGAACTGCAGGGACCTGAGGGGCCTCTCGCTGTCTTATTGAATCCACAAAACCAACCCCCAGAACCCTCTGGACAGGTTGGAGGCCTGCGCCGCACATACATTTCTCAGATCCAAGACGACCTCAATGTCATCGGCCTTTATACAATTCAATCAGACTGTTCGTGCTGCACAGGATCAGGCTGGATGGCAAATAGTATTATGGGAAAACCTAAGAAAGAAATCAAGAGAGCAGGATATTACCAAGACCATTTTAGCATGTCATGGCCGAGTGGTTAAGATCATCGGATTCAAGTTATGGTGGCTTAGTCATCGGGTGTGGGTTCGAGTCCCGGTCATGACGCTTGTGTCCTTGAGCAAGACACTTTGCTATAATTGCTTCTCTTCACCCGGGGGTATAAATGGGTACCTGCAAGGGTAGAGGTTGATATTGTGTTTGAAAAAGCCTTCGGAGCGCCACGGCAGCCCAGGGCTGTATACTCCCCAGGGAGCTGAGAAAGATTAAAGGAATGTTATTGGCCCAATGACCAGGGCACAATGTAAAGCGCATTGATACGTTATTGTAAAGTGCGCTATATAAGAACTAGTTATTATTATTATTATTATTAAAAGAAGTGGAGATGGGCAGCAAGGAGGTATGACAGCAGGTGGGCTTGCAAAACAACCAATTGCAAGACTCCAAGAAACCGAACAAGAAATGGAGACAAAACAGAAAATGAAAAGATGAACTAACATAATATAATAATAATAATAATATCAAGCATTTATAAAGCGCCATCTATCTAGCTAGGCTATTCCGAGGCGCATATTATTACCCCTGGTCACTGGGCCATTTTTATTCCAATCCTGAAACCATCTCAGCTCCCTGGGGAGTATATACAGCCTGTGCTGCAATATATGCGCTACTAGGCTAAATCCATCACAAGAACCATCTCTGCCCTCACAGGTACCCATTTTACCCCTGGGTGGAGAGAAGCAATTATAGTTAAGTGTCTTGCTCAGGGACACAAGTGTCACGACCGGGACTCGAACCCACACTCTGCTGAACAGAAACACCAGAGCTTGAGTTCGGTGTTCTTATCCACTCGGCCACGACACCCCACATATAGGGACATCGCTTGGCAACAGACAGCTCAGGATAGAGTGAAATAATGGAGGATTGGTGAAGAGGCTTTCCTCCTGCAGTGGAATGAAATGGGCTAGGAAGAAGATGGCTTCTCCAGTTACCACTCTCATTGAAGCACGTTGGCAATGGCTCAACTCTCTACAAACGATTGTGAGCCTCAAAATGCCACTGCTGTGGCATAGTGCGGTATGGCTTGGTTTCCTCAAGAAGATCACTGGAAGTGAGAGTAGGAGGGTGAGACTTCCCTCAATCTCTAGGTTTTTTTAAACCCACCAATTACTCGTGGTGGACATTGTTTCTCACAAACAAAAACATCTTTTCCCTCATTTACCATGTCAAACTTAAACGCTACAAAAAGCTTAAATATTTTGTTTCAGAATCTCTTTCTGGTTCCTTTTGCTCTCTTGACCGATCAAAACCTCGACTTAGAAAGATTTAACCCACATGTGAATTTATCTTAATATCTAGGAATTTTCTAGACACTAACGACCTTTAATAAGCAATAAATTGTTCACTGATGCCGAATTGAGTTAACAAAAGTGCATTACGTCCATCGCGGTTAAGCCTCCGCGGTCAGCGTTTAATAATTTAAAGGCTGCGTGTGGACTTAAAATACACATATTAAAGATTTAGATGAGGGTCAATTTAAAAAAATAAGGCTTTAAAAAAAGGATCAGTTTTTTGAAGTTGGTATAGCTACCAATTAGCAGGGAAAGTGGTGAAAAGAAGGGAGCATAATGCCCCAGACAAGGCTTAAAGCCACTCTTGGTAAGGGGCAAGTTAGAGTCTACAAGAAGAAAGCATTTAAGATGAAAATAACTCGAGAGCTGAAGGTGGAATTGATTTTCCTCTTGAAACAGTCTAGATTGTAGGGTGGAGGGAAACGTGCACCAGGCAAAGAGTTCCAAAGAGAGATGTAGTATCTGGAATAAAGCTGTTGGAATGGCTCTTTGTTCTACATCTCAGCAAAGCAAGAGTGTACGGGTGAGAAGAAGCAGTAAGCCTGGTTTCACGCTCAAACATCCTGATCAGAGAAACCATGTTGCAAACTGGTGGCACATTTACCATGAAATGCCTGTAGAAAATACAGAGGCTGGCTACAAACCTGAGGTGGGAAAGAGTTTGTTACGCTGGTCCCAACCCTTCACCAACAAGGTTAACAATATGCCTCTGAAAAGATAAATGGCAGACAGAAGCTCCGGCCCAATTGTGACGACAGCACTGTTGTCATTTTAGCCTTTGATAAAGACTCTGCTATAGAGTGAACTCTTCAGTCTAGATTGTAGGATAGAGGGAGTTCCAAAAAGATGCAGTTCGTGGAATAAAGCTGTTGGAATGGCTCTTTGTTCTACATCTCAGCAAATCAAGAGTGTACGGGAGAGAAGAAGCAGAAAGCCTGGTTTCACGCTCAAACACCCCGAAAGGAGGAACCAGGTCGGACACATTTGGTGACACATTTACCATGAAAATATTTTTGTAGAAAAAACAGAGACTGGCTGCAGACCTGCAGTGGGAAAGAGGTTGTAATATTGATCCCAACCCTTCACCAATACGCTTCTGTACTCTATCTAATCAAGATAAATGACAGGCAGAAGCTCAGGTCCGATGGCAACAGTGCTGTTGTCATTTAGCTTTTAAAACCTTACAGTGAGTGACGCTGTCAGACGCGGCCGTCACAAGTCCAGAAAAACATAACAGCACCCACGTGGTAAATCCCAGCCATGCGATACTCCGTGATATTGATATCATCAGCAGTACCATTAGACAGTCTGAAAGGGGTGTCAATCAACAGGGGTCGGTGACTTGGGTCAGAGGAGCTGAGAAGAAGAAAAATTCCCTCCATTGCGCCTGTGCATTGGTTTGTACACAAGCAATGGCCGCCTGGTTAATGTCAATGACACCGAAGTCAGGCGCGTGGTTGCAAAAGTCCTGGACCCAGAGAGTTGATTGAAAACATCTGTTCCCCAACTAGCTGGGAGTCCATTAATGTCTTGCCGTCATTTCTAAGGTTAGACAATGGGAGATAAGCCCTTGCAAGCCCTCTTAAGTGATGTTTTACGTGTGCCGGTCACGACTGACGATCGTCCGAATATACGTTCGGCCGAAACAGGTGCCTCCTTTGAGGGTTGAAAGACTCTGCTATAACTAGGTGAAAACTTATTTGAAGAAACCCCTAACTTTAATGATGATTAATCTAAATACACGTTATTTCTCGCGATATCAGTATTATTGAACTATTAACAGGGTGTCCGCGGATCCTTACAAAGCATTAAAAAGTCTTAAATTCAGTTCGCCGAGGTCTTTAAAAAATTGATGAAGTGAATAATCAATGTCGTTATCACTTAATAAATAACCGAAATGCGCGGCGGATAAAAAAGTTGTAAATTGGTCACGAACGTGGAAGACACCGCACATGGTATTTACACCGCCCGTCATGAACTGCACACGGCAAATAGAAGCTGACGCAACACCACGCTGATAACCATGTGTTGTTTTCTGAAAGTGACACCGTACGTGTAGTTGTACATACCGCCTTTCATGAACTGCACATGGCTAATGTGAGCTGTTGGGCGAGTTAGGCGAGTTATCACAAGTTTGACCGTGGTCCTTTCTCTATGGTTGAAGCAAGTTTAAAATTCTCGTAAACTGAAAGAGTTGTCTGGTGTAAATTATTGTTGTATCAAAGCTTTCTCTATGATCAAAGTAAGGGTAATATTTTTTTTTTTCATGAATTTCATTAACAATATAGCTGTTTCTCCGGCTAAGGGATAAAACTCTTCCGACTTTTGGTCGGCGGAATTTGGACTTGGGGACTTTTAAAAACTGACTTTTTAAAATCTCCAACTTTTGCAAGTTGACACTTAAAGTTCCTACCTTTCACTGTTTTATGTTTAAAATGACAACAAAATATTATAAATTTTGAAGATTTTGAAATGAAATAAGACAGTTTTCGCCCACTATTTTGCTTGGAGTCACGCCTTTCTGAAGCTTATGCCACGGCAGGCAGGCTGTCAAATCATGGAGCACATGGTGCACGTGCACGCAGCAACGTTCGGTCGACCGTCGTTATCTTCCATACACACACAATGCATCGATCAATGCGTGGCAAAGTTTATTGAGTTTTCCCAATGTGCGTCGTCGAATACCGATTGTTGAATGACAAAGATGTCAGTGAAAAAGAAGCTGTATAGACATTTGTGTTGACGAAATTACCAATTAAGGCAGAAATTAGTCACTAAGATTTTCCAAACACGCAATTTTTGCGAACTTCGCTTCCGTGTTTTGGGTGGGGTTTTTTCCCCGACGTTTCAAAAATTGTGTGCATGCATACACATTTCGGCAAGTGATGTACAAATTTCCAACTTTTTATCTCATCCCTGCCTACTTTACATATTTTTTGCGTCGATGCCCTTGTAACTGGCTGTGGCGCCCCTCCAAAAATTACATTCTTCACGGCCAATTGCCGTGCCCTTAATCCCCGTTTGCCGTCGTGCCTTTTTTAAATATAAGTTTAACCCTATGGTTTATCACTTTTTCAGTGTTGTCCGGAAGCACCAGCTGCCGCGATTACACCGGATTTTTTGTTACCTAGTTGTCAATTAAGAAAAAAACAAACTTTTCTACTCGAACGAAGCTGACAAATGGAGATCATTTTCTTTATTATAATGTCAGCCCCAGACACTATCCAGACATGTCCTGGGAGAATGATTGACACTTCTATTGAGACCCAATTACTCTTATCTTAATCCCCTGCAGTTTGTTATTGTTTTAGTTTGTAAAATACTCTCGCTTCACTCAAAAGACAAGCCGCGTGAGCGGTGTCTCTGTGGTTAATCCTCTACAGTTTGTTATACAATTTTCTTACTTTGTATAATAACTAATACTCTTGCTTCACACGAAAGACAAGCCGCGCACGAAAGACAAGCCGCGTGCGCGGTGTCTCTGTGTTTTTGTGACCTGGTTTTGTGACCCTTAGGAGTGGGTGTTGTGTTCTTTTAAACCTGGAAAGTGTGTTGACATCTGCTGGCTTATAGTTTCACGGTTTGTCTATGAATAAGATATGATTTATCAATATCTTGTTCATGCAAATTGTTTCATTGGGTTAACCACCCTTAGGGAAACCTCTGCCCAATTTTCAAATTTTTTGTTTTTAATTAAAAAAAAAAAATTTCAGGGTAAGTAATGCATTGTGGTGTTATTTTAATTTACAGCTAATAGTTTATACATGGCCTTCATGCATTTTTTAAAATTACATTTTGGGCCTTGGTGCACTATCTACTGGCCTTGGTGCCCTCCAAAATTTGGCTTGCTCCAAGGCCAAAGTGGCCTTGCACTAAAAATGTTGTAATTCGCGGACTGTTTTTGGTCTTAAATTTTGTTATGGGTGGCATTAAAAATGTATTAAAAAGTCTTAAATTTCACTTTCTAAAGTGTGCAGATACCCTGATTAAGTAGCTTGTTCCAGAAGTTATCAATTCAACACAGGTTTTTAGTTCGGCTTTTTGACCAAGAAAATCTCGGCTAACAAAACATTTTATTTCCGTATTTCACTGAACAGAACTTTCACAAAATGTTGATGAAATTATATTAGTGAGAAAATAGAATTAGCTGTTGCAAACTGCTTACCAACCAAAAGGACCTGTAGTATAAATGCCTGACGTTTCGACCCTAGCAGAGTCTTTCTCGAAGGCTAAATGACTAGACAACACACATACATGGCATACAAGGGTGACAAGAGCATGTCAAGTGGAAATACATGAATAGAGAGAGTGGAGAGAGAAAAGCAAAATTTGCGATGGTTTTCCTTCGTTAACAGAAAAAATACACAATAGATTTCAAGCGTGGATGATTTCTCCCAAAGTCTTTTGATCTGAAGGTTTGAAACAAAAACTGATAAAGTTGTAAACAAGTGCTGCATATATTTTTTTAGATGCTGGCCGTTACATAAATTACTCCCTATATGAAATGCATGTTAGTAAAAACGGCAGCAAATAAAATAAATAAATACAAATAAATAACTTTAATTTCCACTCAAACCTATCTCCACCAACCACTAACCAAATCCTACATAACAGGTAAATCTTGCTTTTTCTGTTTTAGAAAGTAAACTTTCATTCAACATGTCACGACTACTCACCGGAAGCCCACGTTTTCCCATTAACTTTGATCTTTTCAAGATTGAAAGCCGCAAGTCGGAAGTACGACATTTGCACTAAAGGTGCATTTCCAACAATCTCATTTTACGAGATCGTGTTATTTTGTAATGTATACTCCTGCAACAGTGTTAAAGCGCGCCTTGAAAGTCTAAGTAAGCCTAAAGACGTTTTAAAACACCACTCTGTACTGATCCACCGTACTCCTCGGACTGATTCCGGAATCATTTTTATTCCATTTTAAGACTCGCTGTGCCCCTAAGCTCATGGTTAATGGACCGATTGTAGAAAAGCAAGTGCCGAATAATCCAGAAGCGACAAGGAACTTGCGCAATTTTACCGCGAAACCTTAAGTCATCGTGAAAGCAAGAAATTAGTGCGAAGACAGGGATAACTATTCGTAACTGTTTCTGTTTGTCCCCGATTGCTCTGTTCTTCCTTAGTTAACTCTACCATTTGATGGATAAATCGTTTAAATGTAGAAGAAAACATGAAGACAAAACATCCGGAAATGAAGACAGCTATAGGGAGCGGTTGGAAGAAGGTTGAACATTTTACGCAGAGTTGCTTAAAGATCCCTCAATCCAAGAGTAAGCCCCTCAGCGGATCTTCTGACTCGCTGACCTACAAAACTAAAACTTGTGCCGCACTGACGAAGTTGACATAAAAAACAAAACTGACGTGCTAAGAACGGAGGGTCAAACTATAGTGTTTGCTTTGCTCGGTGCAGACACTCCAATATGCGATCTTCTAGTGGTAACATCACACTCAAGTAGTTTTGACTGGGTTTGTTTATTTATTCAGAAAAGGTAAATAGGAATAGAATGACTAATCGCCGCGTAGGGAGCCTTTCTACCTTTCAGTCGCGAGAGTCTTCAAAGTGAGATTTTCACCCTCTCTGCGCAGGCAGGGTTGCAATTCTTATGTGATTTCCCACTTGGTTATTTCTTGACATGAAACTAACATGAGCGATCGATATTAAATGGTTGAGGTAGACAGTAAAATTGATCAGTCCATCCTGTTCAAAGAGGAACTTTGGAGTACTATGTTACACAAAGTCTGGTTTATTTTTGTATCGATGTGCACAAAACTGTTTTGATCGCCGTTTTTCTGACAATGCAATTAACCTTTATCGCCGTCATTAAAGGGTGTGTACAACATTGGTAAGATTGAAAATATAAGTGTTCACATATTTGCACATAACTTACATGGTATAAAGATGGTCATGGTGGAAAACTTCCCTTGAAATAGTTTTGCTTGAAATACTGTAGCTTTTAGGAAAGGAGTAAAACAATTATTATAGTCTTTATCGCTGGTGATAAAATCTGATGTTTGAAAACAGTGAAAAGGTATAATGGGGGTTTTCACATTTTTCTCGTGACTCTAATGACCGATTTAGCTGAAACATTTACAGAATTGTTATTTCATGTGTATGTTGTTTGGTCACATAAAGTGTGGATACTGGTCTTTGACAATTACCAATGTTATACACACCCTTTAACACCCCAAAGCGAAGCACTGTGACATGCGATTCAACTTCTTTTCGAAATCATACGTAAAATAAATAAACAAATGAAATAAAACATATATAAATAACAACAAATCCATGGCATGTTCTTTGACAACGTTATGTCATCAGGCGTTTTATGATTATCTATTTTTAAAAGCAAAATCAATATGAAACCAAGTCGAGGCTAGGTGACAAACAGTCTGAGCCCTAATTACTTGTATAACAAAAGATCATCGTTCTTTATTGCCATCGCACAACTTTGAGAACACGACAGAGACGCTAACCAGCACTGATGCATGTTTATAAATCAACGGACGGTCTTTAATGAGTCCAGGTAAGTGACCTGAACGTACGATGAAGTGTGACGTGACAATGGAGTCATTTTTTATATCGCCAAAGTCTCTCTTAATTCGTAGTTGTAACGCATGACGCGCACTTTATCTTCATTGTTGTAGATCTTGCCATAGTTCAGCGACATGTACTTCGCAAAGCCTTGAGTGTGTCCGAACAGCTCAGTGGAAGAAAACAATCAATCTTATACTTTACGGCATTGCACCGTCTGATTTCTATAAACTTTTGATATGAAGAAATGGTAATCCCAAAACCTCTTTATAGCTTTTACTTTTATAACTTTTTGATTTTATGGTATTATGACACAAAATGTAAGCTTGCCTGCCAGAAAGGCACTGAAATGTACAAGGTCACTCTGCTCGAAAAAGGTCACTTAGTCAATGTATCATTTGAATAAAGCAAAACTATTCAATGGAAGTGTCCCTCGTGACTACCGTAGAAGCTATGTGCAAGTCTGTGAAAAAAAATTGTTTCCAATTGTGCGAACCCTTTAAAGGCACTGGACACGTTTGGTAATTGTCAAAGACCAGTATTCTCACTTGGTGTATCCCAACATATGCATAAAATAACAATTGGGCTCAATTGGTCATCGAAGTTGCAAGAAAATAATGAAAGAAAAAACACCCTTGTTGCACCAATTTGTGTGCTTTCAGATGCCTGAAAAAGGTTTCAGGCCTGAAGTCTTTTCCAGATTGAAATATTTTAGTGAGAAATTACCTCTTTCTCAAAAACTACGTTACTTCAGAGGGAGTCGTTTCTCACAATGTTTTATACTATGAACAGCTCTCCGTTGCTCGTTACCAAGTAAATTTTTATGCTAATATATATTTTGAGTAATTACCAAACGTGTCCAGTGCCTTTAAAGAACTCCAATATTACCGATTGTACATTGCAATTGTTGGAATTGAACTACATGAGTACACAAAAGTTGCTCAAAATGCTTTTGTGTAAGATGAAAACTACAGGATGAAAATGAACCTATTCTCCTCAAACCAATGATGTAACAACCCTTTAGCTCTGAAAAAGGTGAAATAAAGACGGCAAATTACTTATAATCTCCCTGCCGGAGTTTGTTGGCAAAGCACTGTATTATCATTATCATTTGTATTTCTATAATTATAATTAATTTATGATGATGAAACCGATGATGTCTAGGAAGCCGACGTACTCAATAGAGTATGACAGCCTGGGGAATTCAGTATGTACAAGCAAGAGTGATTGCCATAAAAAACAGTCACTGTGGTATGGTGTTCCATATGTGCCACTCCTTTCCGTCGCCTCTTCAATTTTGTCCGTCGCCTTTTCAATTTTGTCCGTCGCCTTTTCAATTTTGTCCGTCGCCTTTTCAATTTTGTCCGTCGCCTTTTCAATTTTGTCCGTCGCCTTTTCAATTTTGTCCGTCGCCTTTTCAACGTATAGGGACACGCGATGTTGCACCATTGTAGCGAGATTAATGTCATTGACCTGTTATTTCGCGGCCATTTTGTTTTTCATCAATTCAATACTGACCCACTTCACTTGACGTCATCACACAATCAGCCTGGTATTTAAAGGTAACTATAAATAGTAAGCTTAAGAGTATAACCATGTATAAAATCTCTTATGGGATAAGTGTTGATTCTGAGAAGAGACGTTGTGGTCGTCACAGCGGCAACACTTCTCCCAAAAGAGATTTCGTAATCGTACATGATTGTACCCTCAAGTTTACTATTATTTTATAGTTTACATTATCTTCCACACCATGCAAAACTTCAAGCGTCACTTAAATCTTGTGTGTGCCAAGTTGGGTGTCAGATTTCTCATGCGTTGCTCATGCGCATCATACATCGTGCAGCTAGACGTGCACCACATCTTTCTGTATTTTGATTCCCGATATGGCGGACAGTATAGTAGCCACGGACTGACCGAAGCTGCGTGTGACGTCAGTTCAAGGGGGGGTAAACTCAATGGCTACATCTAGGAGCCTAAGCCCCATGGCCAAAGCCGGAGCCGAATCCTAAGCCAGGGTTTCAAAAACACCAATATAACCATACACTGCAACAACAATGGGGTGTTAAAATTGACACCATGGGTGATGTCACATACAGATAACAAAACAGAATCAGAATTTATACCATTAGGTGTTAAAATAACACAAATTTCTGCACCTCAAAATTAAATTTTGTGCTATTTTAACAGCATATGATGTTATTTTTGAATCTCTCTTCGGTATCTAGTTGTGACAATACCCATGGCGTCAGTTTTAACACCCCGGTTTTTGCTGTGCTGTGTACGGTCACTTGGGGGAAAGGGAGTAGCGTGGTCCCATTTTATAAAACAAAACTAATTTGGACTTTCTTTGGATTTGTGTCGACAGAAAATCCTTGGATAATGGAATTTGTGAACAACCCGTAAACGGACAGTCGTCTGCTTTTTAATTGTACACAGTCGATTGCACATACCGACGTACTTTCCGTGACAATCCATTCATGCTAAAATGAGAACGTAATGAAAAATGGTAATTAAGGGCGTCTCGCATCAAGTGGTCATTATGAATAGCGGAGCCAAGTGCGCCAATTTGGTGATTGAGTCTTTAAGCGCGGTGCTATTAGTATTTAGGCCCCCTTGTGTGAATCCACCGGTAATTGCTGGTTATGAGCTGGTTATAGCCGTACAGTGAGTAGAGCCATGCTTTACAAGCCCTTCAAAACATTTTATGAAACTGCTCAACAGAAATTACTCTTTGACAAATTTATTCTGACCAACAAATATTAAGCAGGTCACCCGTCGTTAATGTAAACGTTATGACATTTTTAATGGTAATTTATTTCTGCTCTGCCTGGTTTTTTTAAAAGGATATTTTACCGTCATTGTACAACCAATGAGGAAAGACAAGCTTGTCAGGACAATAATTGATCATAATTTAGTTCACTTAATGGCTTCAAATTATACGCAATTAAAAAAAAACTTCGAGTAAGTAATAAATTACTTTGGCTAGAGGACTTTTAGTACAATTACGTCTATTATAAAACGTCACTCAAGTTGAAATAGAATTTACAGTCAATCCAATTAAACTTTATCGTTAACTAAGACCCTTGCTTGACTTGCTTGATGGACTGGCCAATTATTGCTAATAATCGTCTGAATCTACGATGTCATGGATGGTAGAGGATGGGGGAGGGGGGGGGGGGGGTTGGGGAAAGAGGAACGACAAGATGATTTTGATCAAGTAGTGTGGAAGATTGCTCATTGAAGACGATAATCAACACTCTTCCCAATGGCGTTTTTGTACATGGTTGTACCACCCCAAGTTTACTATTTATACCATTTGGTCACTGAGCTGGTTAGCACACAGTTTGCTTAACGTTATATGGGCACCAACTAAGTGTACATGGATATCATTTGTGACTGTTCCCCTGCTATGCTTTGCTATGCTTTTAATTGGCAATTAAATATAGAGTGCACTATTTTCTGCAAAACAGCGGGGTTCCGTTTCACGGCATTGATTACCACGGAATTCTGCGCTTAACGCGCCCAAACGTAAAGCGCATAATTCAACGGGTAGATTTTATGAGTTCCAAGCAGTGCTATGAAATTGGGTGCAGCACTGTTATATTGTCCTATAGTTAAGGGAACAAACTGTAACTTAAGTGGCGTTTTTCGTTTGGTTGTGCGATGATTATAAGGTAAACTTATCACTCACTTGTGACCGCTGGCGCCGAACAAGAGTAGGCGAGTTTAGATTTCTTCCTGAGAGAACTACTGTCTGACCGATATCATTGATGCACTGTGGATACCAAAGTAGCCAAAAGATCTGACGTTACAATGCGAGGCTAACTTTATTAGAGACCAAGTACCGGTCACGCAGTCCGTGAAAGTTTCCCCTTTGACCTCAACAGCTGGTAACCCGCTGCGTTCCGTGCTCATTGTCCTATCTCCCGAGTTACACTACCAGCTCCTGATGTGTGTTTTGTGAACTGCATAGCGCCGAATTGACCAATGAAACCACTTTCTAGGTACACCGAGCCCTTCCTGTATCTTTGACAGGGTATCGGCAGGGGACGAGTCTATTCGTTAAAATGCAGTAGTGCGTTGCTCGGGTACCCTAGAACTACAGCTGTATAATGCCGAGGTCTTCAAAAACAAAGTCAGGAACATGCTCAAGCCAATGACGAGCGCGTTTCTGCATCCCTAGTGATGCTTTATGATTAGTTGATCGTTGTAACCCACTCTGTGATACATATTAGTTTCAGATTCTGAGCGTCAACTTATTTATTTAACAGTTCCGGTCGGAAAAAAGTATAAAAAAACTAATTCCCAACCCGAAAGACCACCTAGTAAACATAATGATACCGATCATCCTTGGATTTTCGCATCCGAAATCTTGTTAAAAAAAGTTGTTACTATGCATTTTGAATAAAACAGCTCTCTTGAAAATAAGATTTAAAGAGAATGGTCTCTTTAGTAAAGGTATAATTTTGTGGACCACAATTTGACAACATCATTAAACGTCACACTGTTTTGGTTGTTTAATCAATGCCAAGAATGAACACTATGTACAATTTCAACCGATCCGACTACCCACCGCTGTTAATAAGCAACGCTTGAGGGGGGGGGGGGGGGGGGGGGGAGATGCCATACTATAAGCGTGCCCGAAATATATTATCATCTTACATAATATCACCCGCCACGCTTGTTAGCGAGGCCGCCATCATGGCCGCCTCATGAAATAATGACTTCTTCTGCAAAGTTCTGGTTGCGGAAGTTTTCGCCCCAAAATGTCTCCGAATCATCAATGGATGAATCACATTGAACACATCCACTTTGTATTCAGGTGCTTAGGTAGAGATTCTGCCCATCAATGATTATTGGTAAGTTAGCCTAATGGTGTGACTGATTCTCTACCGCGCGACGCCGGTGTGGCAGGAGATTCTGTCCCCCCGGAGATTCTGTCCCCCCATATGGAGAACTGTGTACAAACTGCTTTTGATAGCACCCTCTTTTGAATCATCCCTCTCCAGCCCACGTTAATTTCCCATATGGGGGACAGAATCTCCGGGGACAGATTTCCCTATGACACCGGCCTCGCTAACAAGCGTGGCGGGTGATATTATGTAAGATGATAATAGGCCTATATTTCGGGCACGCTTATAGTATGGCATCTCCCCCCCCCCCCCCCCCCCCCCCTCAAGCGTTGCTTATTAGCAGCGGTGGGTAGTCGGATCGGGTGACAATTTTAGGTCTTTTCATTCGCAAGTCCAGTTCTTCTCTGCTGAAGACTATCAGAGCACACTGATCAAAACGTCGGTTAGTTAGGCCATTGACTCTTTCGAGTACCACCACACCTCATTTTGAGATAGACGCTCAATGTGGGCGTTGTGTATTTGTGCAGAACTGCCCAAGCACCCTTGGGGTGTAACCCGTGCATGTGATACTGACATTATAATATATAGTGGAGTTGCACACGAGGTAAGTTGTCTTATATCCACTATATCAAGTTATGTCTCCGAAGTAAATATCAGAAGCAACTTAATTTCAAAATCTATCACACGGAATTAAGTATTTAGAAGCTGATGTAAGACGGTATAATCGCAAATCGCTCGGCTGTGTCGTGGCCGATTAGCGAACCGGACTCAAGCTCCAGTGTTTCCAGTCAGGAGAGTGTGGGGTCGTGTTTTAACACGTGTGTCCTTAAGCAAAACACGTTATTGCTTCGTCCTTCGGATGGGACGTAAAGCCTTGTGTGTTGCCGTAATGTGAGTAAATAGCTCAGTTTATTTGTCTCTAAGAGAAGGAGATTGCCCTGGCATTGTTGGCAGCGGATTGCACCTCATCACCTTGTAAACCCTTACAATGTTCTTCATAAATGGGTCTCATAATATTAAGAAAAAATAATTAGCACACCGGTCTAAAACATAATAAGCGCTTCAAAGCGCTATCTGATAATACCGATTGCTGATGTTATAATTATTCTTTTTCAGCATGAAAGGTTTTGAGGTAAATATTCGTATTCTGAAGGTTAAAGGTTTGGGTTGCTTAATTAAAGCCGGTACACATGTCTATTACTTATTAAATTCTTTCTTCCTTTTTTTTTTTTTAAGTTCGAGTTCTCGTGGCACCCATTAGCATGGAATCCAATATTGTTAAAGTCAACAATTCTTTATAGGCCTAGAGGCCTACTTAAAGGTATTATACAGGATTGGGAGAGCTGACAAAATAATCACAGACAGTGTTCATGTTTTGTGTAATCAACCACATACATGAAATAACAAACCTGTGAAAATTTGAGCTCAATTGGTCATCGAGGTCACGAGAAAATAGTGAAAAGAGACCTTATGTGTTTTCTGTTTTTCAAACATGGAGTTTATTATCGCGCGCGATAAAAACTATTGTTTTACTCATTTCTCAGAAACGATAGCATTTTAGGCAGAAATATTTTAAGGAACCCTTTCTACCATTACTTACTTTAAATCATGTAAGTTGTGTGTGAATCTGTGAACATTTGTGTTTTTCGATCTTACCAATCGTGTACAGGGCCTTTAAATTCAACATATTATTTTGTTACTTGTCCTATCAATGGAGCAGTTATTCAATAAGAATTTAGGGGAAAAGAAGTGATAACAAGCAGTATCGAGGCATTACTCATTGTAACTACTATTCAGTTAGTATTTTCAAAAGCAAAAGAGGGTTTTTAAAAAAAAAAATTGTTTCCGCCCAGGCTTGAACTGGGGACCTTCCGCGTGTTAGGCGGACGTGATAACCACTACACTACGGAAACCGCTTGAAAAGAGTGGTTATCCAAAATTATTAAACAATAGGTAAGCGAAAGTTGCCACCAATGATCCATAATTCAGAAGGAGAGCACTACATTACAGAATGAATTATTTTTTCCAACCTTCTCAAGCTAATTAGACAATAAAGTTTTTAAAAAGCCCGATGGAAGTATCTATGCTTGTATGTAGTTCAGTTTTGCTAACTAATAGTCAATAAGTCTAAACATGAAATGCAATTTGAGCATTTGCATGCGCGATTTCAATTTCTATTGTAGACCTATATACTGAAGATTTAAAAGCGCTTACAAAAGAGCTTTCCTCTCACAGTTTTTGACAAAGCTTATTCTCAAAAGGTTTTAGTCAGCAAACTTTCCCTCTTAAGATTTCTTAATTTATTGTATATTTCTTTATCGTTTCTGTCTTGTTCAGCCTGTCTATCCGTCCGTTCTTTTCGCTGTTTACATTCGGTTAATTGTCTGTCCATCGGACATCTCACCACAGGCCCCGGCTTAAAGAAGATGGCTCTAAAAGTTAGTAATTCAATTTTGTTGGTTATGTTTTGTATAGAAATGTTCATGAAGTATTAAAATAAATGCACTTTTGAATTGAATTGAACAAAAATGAAAAGATTATAAAGGGATGAGCATTTCCCAAATGGTTGTCCCCGGATCAATGACCGAAGTCTAAATGAAAGTGTCCATCAAATAAAAATGACAGGAAAAGCTGTCTACTCTTGAGAGTTCCAACGATGACTATGGAAACATCTCTTGAGAGAGTGTTTAAATCAGTTGGAAGAGATTCAATTGTTTTGCAACTCTGATCATGTAAGGTACCCATGGTGTTACCTTAAACCTACTTCGGGTTGCATTTCCATCATGCTAGAGATTTATATTCCACTTTAGTGACACTTAAGCCGGTGTGCCTGCAAGATTGACAGGGGATTGGTACATAGATATTACGATCGTATAACCAAATTTGAAACCTCAAACAAGTTTTGACAGTTTCACATTTTCTGGATGATGAAGAGAGCACTTCTCTCGAATGAAAACTTTTAGGAAGGTAATTATGAGTCGGCATATAGATCTACGGTGGCCTGAAAGGGACATCTTATTCGTGATATTCAATTTCTGTAAATTTCTTCACGACAGATTTGAAACGCCAATAAAAAATACACGCGTTATTTCGAGAATTTTACCTATCAATGTAGAAAGAGGGCATATCTGGAAACTTGTTTAGCTGTTACTTTAACTCTCGAACTCATATGGAAATTATGACACAAACTTTCAAATTTCCCACAATCAGGACATTATATTGCCTGCCAGAAAAGCCCTAGAACGTACAACGTCACTCCTTTTATAAACCAAGGCAATGCATGATACATGGTGTATACTTTCGGCGTGACTTGAGAGTTCATCTTGCACTAAAGTGAAAACAAGCTTGTAGTATTTTGATTTACAAAATCATTGCCTACGACCCCCGATATATAAATGTGAAATGAAATTTTATAAATTCACAAAATAAACAAATAAACGAAGGTGGTATATAAATTACAGTTTGTCAACTTTCTGGTTTAACTCCTGGTGACCCTGATTCACCATTGCAGCTTCATCTATACATGCATCATTAAATGTGTGATTATAGTTGTCGCCGCGATAATTGACTTTTGAAGAACTGGCCTCGGTGTGGCGTTATCCTTTACTGAACCGAAGATATATTTACAAAGATGTGTCCCTGTTTGTTGTCAGGTCAGGGTGGAACTCGGGTAAGAGGGCGCTCTTTCCTTTGTTTTGTATTAAAAAAAAACAAAAAAACTTTGAAACCTTTAAGCGAGGGGTAGCCCAAGGAATTACACACAATGCGGGATGGTTCCACTAGTTAGCACCCCAGTAAGGCAACAAAAATTTGATTGGCAGGAGGGATGGGTGTCGGAAACCACAGAAACTAGCACAGGCTGTCAGCAATATGTTTACAAGCCTGCTACAAAGAACAAGATTAGGGCTCCACCTATCGGACGGTTCACATGGTAGGTCTGTAAGTATGAACAATTGTTTGCACAAAATATGAATGAAAACAATTTCAGCCCCTTAAAAACTCAAACAACAAAAACTACTACACAAGTCTTGGACCTGACCCCATCTTAGATATATGGAATAATCCAGTCTTGGATAACAAGGACTTTGACCCCCCGGTCATTGCGTTTTAGAGAAAACATTGAACTAAATAACATATGCCATGATTTAGTGTGACCACCGCTCATTAAGGGTTGTCTATAGGATGTGGCGCATAATTTAAACTTCTATAAAAGCATTCGGCCAACATTGGTAAATGTAAAAGAGCAGCATCCGCACTTGATGTGAGCCAACATAAAAAATTATACATCCAATATTACAAACCTGTGAATCTTTAAGCTCAATCAATCATCGAAGTCACGACAAACAGTGTAAAACTCATCACTGTTTTCAAACATCAGATTTCGGACTCGCGAGATCTCAGTGTTTTTCCGGAAACGTGATCACCTGATTTGATTACAATTGTATACAGGTTTGTTGCATGTAGTGTTATTTGGAAACATGAGGCGAGAACAGAGTTTACTCTTCCAAAAACAATTGATGTATCATATTATGTTGGCATATTAAGCTATATTAGTCGCCGTAGGTTCGCCTACATCTCCAATTTAATACCTTTAGCTCTCAAATGACCATGAGCTGTGTATACATTACATTCTTTGCCGGTTGATGCGATCAATTGCACCCAGACTAATTGAAGCGATTTTGACTCTCGCGGTGCGACATCAGCCAAGGATGTTCATTCACCTTTAGGGGAGCTCTAGCAGAACCGAGATTGCATACAATCGGGGCATCGTACGGCCTCCGTGGCCTGCCCGATGGCCCCTGATGCTTCAGGGCTTAATCAAATGCTAATAATGCAATCACAATGATATTTCTGTAAACGTAATACCTCAGGAAGCTGGAGGCTATTTTCTACGTCTAACCGTATTCATGACCCCATCATAATGTCTGTCTCTTATCCTGATATTTCTTACTACGTATCCCCCATATCTTAGCTAAATTGAAATCATGTTCATTTTCACTTTTACAAATTCAAACCACGTAACACATCTTATCGGTTACGGAATCGTGAAAAAGTAACGCGTAAGAGGTTCAAACCATAACAAACTCTCTTCAGAAATTAAGCCAAGGAAATTAAAACAGCGGCCGCACGTGCCATCACCGAGGTACATGAAGTACCTTTCGACGCAGCAGAAAATGTCATCTTCAAGTGGTATAATTTCCGGTTACCGGGAGTATCACATTTCCTTCCAAATTGTTGTCTTTTGCTTTTAGCGCACTGGAAGAATCTCCGTCTCTTCCTCGACACGCCGAGGGAACTCTGTCAACACAGCTTTCATAAGATATTTATCTGACTGTTTGTGCAGTAGATGAACCGATCATTAGTGGATGATCTTTTGGGTAGGCACGTTTTGGACTATCTTCTTGCTGGTATAGCCTAGTTTTTAAGATAGAATTCCCTTCACTCTACATCCGGGTCAGAACTGACCTGGATTAATGGTCCCAGGAGGCATGACCCATTTCTAGATCACAATGACCCGGATACTGGTAAGAAAAATGAGACTTTAACTCAGATTCTGCGTCGGTTTGAACCATTTCTGGGTCACAATGACTCGGATACTGGTTAGAAAATGAGACTTTAACTCAGATTCTGCGTCGGTTCGACCCATTTCTGGGTCACAATGACTCGGATACTGGTAAGAAAATGAGACTTTAACTCAGATTCTGCGTCGGTTCGACCCATTTCTGGGTCACAATGACTCGGATACTGGTAAGAAAATGAGACTTTAACTCAGATTCTGCGTCGGTTCGACCCATTTCTGGGTCACAATGACTCGGATACTGGTTAGAAAATGAGACTTTAACTCAGATTCTGCGTCGGTTCGACCCATTTCTGGATCACAATGACTCGGATACTGGTTAGAAAATGAGACTTTAACTCAGATTCTGCGTCGGTTCGACCCATTTCTGGGTCACAATGACTCGGATACTGGTAAGAAAATGAGACTTTAACTCAGATTCTGCGTCGGTTCGACCCATTTCTGGGTCACAATGACTCGGATACTGGTAAGAAAATGAGACTTTAACTCAGATTCTGCGTCGGTTTGACCCATTTCTGGGTCACAATGACTCGGATACTGGTTAGAAAATGAGACTTTAACTCAGATTCTGCGTCGGTTCGACCCATTTCTGGGTCACAATGACTCGGATAGTGTTTATAAAATGAGACTTTAACCCGGATTCTGCATCAGTGACCTATTTCTGGGTAATGTTGACACAAATTCTGTTTTTTATTGACCAAGAGTTGAGTCAAGCCCCACGCGACCCGGATCCGGGTAACCTCTGACCCTGGGTTTTTTAGAGTGTGTGAACACATCTCACATGCATGTACTTCGTTTGAAAACAGCTTAAAAGAAGGGACCTCAAGTCTCAGCTCAATACACCGATCCATTAAGCCACGCCCATTTCTCATTGACCAATCACAACCGCGAAATCTGATCACCATTTGAGCCGTTTGGTGATCTTTGCACTAATGGTGATCGGGTTTCGTGGCTGTGATTGGTCAACTCGTAAGGAGGCGGGGCTTAATGGATCGGTGTAATACACCGATCCAATAAGCCCCGCCTCCTTACAAAGTTTGACCTGGCACAGATTTGCTTTACACCGAAAATCAATGCTCTAGCGGAAACAGGATACCGACCAAAATAGCTTGTTATTACATTGCTTGTTATCACTGGCTATCAATGTCATTTCTGCGAAGAAAAATTAGGCGAGCCGAATAAGGAATTAGAGTTTGTCCATCGTGTGCATTCTTGAAATTTGACTCAATTAAATGCGGTAACACCGTGACTGGAATGAAAACAATAGTCTGGGCGCTTTTTGGTACATTGAAGATCAATATTCATTATTGATATTGGCACAATAGGGAATACGATCAATGTTGACGGTAACGCAATAATAGTCCAGATGTCATATGCATACAGATATTTTGCGTAGAATAATTTTCCAGCAATACAATGCCAAATAGATGCCAAAAATGGTTCACAACTTAGCATATACCTGGCCGGTTACCTGAACTGTCAGTGTAATCCTAAGCATTTGGATTGCTCACATAATGTGTGGTCCCTATATTCAAGTATATTATTAATTCAATTAAAATTGAATTCAAAAAACGTTATTAATCTTAGATAAGGCAATATTTTGTAATTGCCTTATCTAGGATTAATAAAGTTGTTTAAATTGTTTTGAATTTGCTTGAATATACGTGAATTATAGGGACTACACATTTATGTGAGCAATCCAAATGCTTAGGATTACACTGACAGTTCATGTACCCGGCCAAACCTTATGATATTTTTTAAGCAGTTGGGAACTTCATAACATATATTGTCCTGACACAATGAATTGGAAGCGGAAAGGACATGTAGCAAAGAAGACAGACAGCAGATGGACAAGTAGGAATACAAAATGGTAATCCAGAGTAAGCAAAAGATTCAGAGGTAGACCAAAGAAGAGATGGAGTCAATATAGTGAAGCTGGCTGGGAGGTGGACAAGGACAGCAAGAAACAGAACATCAGGGAGAGCCAAAACAAAAACCCCAAACCCACCAAACAAACAAGCAAACAAGCACACAAACAAGCGAACAAGCAAACAAGCAAACAAACAAACAACAAACAAAACAAAAACGAATTAGGTTGAAAGAAGAACAATACAAAAAATCGGAAAATATAAACATCCTTATAATTATTTCAAGAAATATTTATCAAATGCAATCTAAGTATTTGACAAGAGGAGTGCATATGGAGTAATTTGAGGTGACGTTGCCTCAACTGACATACCGCACTATGCTTTAATTATAGATTTAATCAGGAAAAACGATCCACACAACTGGCCATCGTCTGTGTCTATCACACGTTTTTATTGACTGCGGATCAGCAACCGAGTCAAAAACACACGCGATGATCTCCCCAAAGTATCCACCGGACGACTGTTTGCAATGGGATGACACATTCATGACGGTGCATACAATTTTTCTTTGAAAAAACACTGTACAGAATCGCTATTGATATATCACACCAGGAACTGCATCCATTTCCAAGCCAAAATAATTTGTTTCAACAGTCTCTCTTTTGAGCGAGGAATTAACAACGATTGTTTTACAACGCTGACGACCGAACAGACCTCAACAATTAGCATCAACGCATAATCTCCATACAGCCCTCTGTAAATTGAATCCAAACGATCTGTCCCTCGCCCATTAATCACATTAGTTTTTAACGAATTAGCGTAATTACAACAAGCCGTGGATTTTCTTACCACAGTTCACCTTCAAGTTTACTTTACCCAGGCAATTTGTCACACGGGGTGACTTCATAGAGCTATACACTGTGGTTATTATCGAGTTGATGAATACCCCCCTTGGATACAATAGCCGAATCCACAGCTCAGTCACTCACTCATTCCATGTGTAACGACGAGAGAGCGTCCAATACGTCGTGTGTGCGCACGAGCGCTGAGCAACATTCTACACGTGCCCGTGCGTGCAACGGTTGCAATGGTACAAACAGGGCAAAACATGTTTTTTGAACACATTAAAATAATAGGGAACAACCAAAGGCGGATGTCTTATAAAATAGGCGAGTGAAACGGGGTGGGAGCACATTGATGTTTATAGTAGGAGAATGTTCTTCTGTAGAACGAGGATATAGGTGACACCATTGATGATGAGTTTGTTGGATGCGTTGATCATTTTGCTGGGGATGACGGCAGCTGGCCGGGATGTCCTCGCGGTGCCCTCACTCTCTTGTGTTAATTACGTCCAACGCGGGGACTACAATCTCGGTGGGATTTTCTCCGTCCATGAGGACTCCCATACTCTGGACGGCGACCAGTGCAGTCAAGAGTTATACACCTTCGTCATGTACGTCGTCGAGAGCATGGTGTTCGCCATCGACGAGATAAACAACCGCACCGATATCTTACCGGGTGTGGAACTCGGATTTGAAATCAGAGACGATTGTCTGTCCGATGATTTGGCCCTTTGGACGGCCATGGCTCTTATTAAGGGGCACGATAACCCGTTGTATGAGCACATCTGCCCGCCGAACACCACCAAGGATACCCTGCTGGAAGATGGGGTCATCGGAATTGTCGGTCCTGGTAGGAGCTCGATGAGTTTGACTGCAGCCTCGGTGGCCGATCTCTTCCAAGTCCCCATGATCTCCTACGCGGCGACAAGCGATGAGTTGAGTGACAAAGTCAAGTTTCCCTTTTTCCTGCGCTCGGTGGCCCCGGACCGGTTCCAAGTGGATGCCATAGCGGATATATTAGTGCATTTTGAGTGGGTCTACATCACCATCATCTACTCTACCGACGAGTATGGCATAAACGGTGCCAGGTTATTGCAACAAAAGGCCGAGGAATATGGTATCTGCGTCTGGTTATCGGTATCGATCAGAGCCTCGCCAAGCGAACGTGAAATCGCCGATGTCGTGCAGAGACTTAAACGCAACGTAAAATCAAAGGTTACAGTTATCTTTGCCATTTATCAAGTGGCGAATGCCGTTCTCACGGAAGGAAGACGATCCGGACTTCCTAATAACATGACCTGGATCGCCAGTGACGCTTGGGGCCACCGACTGGCGGAATTTAACAACCAGGATATTGCGTTAGGGGGGCTCTTTATCGACTTAGAGAGTAACAGCGTGCCGGAACTGGAGGAGCACTTCAAGACACTGACTCCCGAGAACAACCGGAATAATCCTTGGTTTGATACCTACTGGGAACATCTCCTGTCTAAGACCAACTGCTCACAGGTGTCGCGTGTCCAAGAGGAAATGGAGTGCGTAGTGTCATTTCACAAGCCCGGATTTAGCTCCAAGGCTGTAGCGTCAGTTTTCGACGCTGTTTACGCATTAGCATATGCTCTTGACTCCTTACTGAGGGACTCCTGCCCGGGAGGGAATCTTCGCTGTCGTCCTCATTTCAGCGGGATGGATTTTCTGGAGCACCTGAACAACGTGAACTTTCGTGAGCACGGGGGACATTTTCTCTTCGAGGACAAGGGCGACCCGCCGGGTAAGTACGAGATCAAGAACCTGCAGCTGATCGATGGGGAGTATCGGATGGAACCGGTGGGGAGATGGGATGCCATGAACGCCACGGCCCGTCTGACCATGGACGAAGATAAGATCTACTGGGCCGGGGGCGACGTCCGAATTCCCGAATCGATCTGCAAGGAGACGTGTCGAGCTGGATATATACCTTTCCACTTATCCGAGGCTTGCTGCTGGGGATGTCACCAGTGCCCCCAGGACGCTATCGTCACGAACGGGACGCAGTGTGAGAAGTGCGCCAAGGGGTTTTGGCCGAATAAGAACTACACGAGTTGCGAACCGTATCCGGAGATACCATTGAGTACCAACGAGCCGGTCATCTTAGTCGTCCTCCTACTCTCTGGGCTCGGTATAATTTTGACCGTTCTGACAGTGGCTGGGATGTGCGCCCACTGGAACCACCCCCGGATCAAGGCGAGTAGCCGCGAACTGAGCTACGTCAATATAGTCGGTCTAATT
Organism: Leptasterias polaris; assembly: GCA_037783415.1. Classification (NCBI taxonomy): domain Eukaryota; kingdom Metazoa; phylum Echinodermata; class Asteroidea; order Forcipulatida; family Asteriidae; genus Leptasterias; species Leptasterias polaris. The sequence goes on along the minus strand of JAZGTN010000015.1, from coordinate 5,577,597 downwards.
CTGGCCTTCCTTACCATCTTTCCGCTGATAACCAGACCATCCAAAGCGTCTTGCTCCGTTGCCCAAACTATCATCTCCGTATGCCTCACTTTAACTTTCGCGCCAACGTTGTTGAAAGTAAGCCGAATATACAGAATCTTTCGTGCGGGGAAGAGGTCGACACGGCGACCGAGTTTTATCAGTCCGAGGGAACAAGTTATTATGGTCTCAGTGATGGTAGGAATCCAGGTGAGTGTAAATTTGAATACGCCCGCCCCCCCCCCCCCCGAACAGAAACTAAATAAATAAATAAATGAATGAATTTATCAATTAGTAAACAATTAATAAACAAATATATATAAACATGCATAACAAATTATAAAATAAGAATACAAATAAGTAATAAAATAAAAATACATACGAATGCAAAATAAACAAAAACGAACAGAATTTTAAATGACAATAACAAAAAAATACTTGGTTCACAAATTAAAAACAAATTAGAAAAACAAATTGTAAAAAAAATCCGAAAACACCGAAAAAACCTTATATTTGTCTCAAAAAGAGAAATCCTAACAGACCAGTTTTTTAGAACTAAAATCAACAGTCCTTTGAACTTCACCCCGAAAACATTAAACTTAACGTCGTCCAACTTTTGACATAACACTTAAGAAATACAGAGCACAAAGGCCTATATTGTTTACATTCAAAAGACAATGAAACTGCTTTTGCTTTAGATTTAAGTTAATCTGCAATACAATTATACCTTCAGCATTAGTGTAAAGCAAAATGCCATTGTACAAGTCTTCCTTCTTCTTTGGCAAACTATATTAATTAGGACACCAATTTTGATCCATTGAGCTTTCACGTCTATTTCGGTGTATTTTGTCGAGTGCTGTTATAAACGCGGTTAACAAATTATATACGAAATGAATCTAGTGTACTTAAATTGCCTTCATCATGTTATGATAATAATGGACATTTCTTAGCGCAAGTATCTGCCAATTTTGACGCGCAGTGCGCATGAGCATATTCTGGTCCATGACTGGTCCATTTATTTAATTCCTTAAACCATCTCAGCTCCCTGGGGAGTATATAGCCTGTGCTGCCAAGTATTCAAGCCAGTGCTGTTGATACTCGTGTTCGGTCATAGTAACTCGAGTATCACTCGAGTACCGCTTCGATGGCACTCGTACTCGGCTAACAAAGAAATCCCCTCGAAGTCAATTACTTGATACTCAACTGAAAATGTACTCAGACTCAATTTTAAGAAGTCGTGGTAAATGGTTGTCTTAATTGTGTTGTGTTAATGTAAGTTTATGCCAATGCTATTCAATGAATAGAGGAATAAACCACTGGAAAAAGAAAATTTGTTTTTGTCTTGGATGTTTTCATGGAGAGTTATAACAAAAGCCAAATTGTTATCTAGAAAGTGGTATTAAATATTAGTACTAATATGGTATTTTTCTGTATACAGTACTAGCACTCGTACTCCTCGGCTGTTGGACTCAGTCTCTAGTATCAGTATACTAGGTACTTGGACACTTCTACTCGTATTCAATGGCCTAAGTACTCAAATTATTAGAGTACTAGTCTACTCGGCCACCCAAGTACAGTCGGCAGTACGTGATACTTGACTAAATAAAACTTGACTACGTTGAATCCGAGCTAAATCAATCACAAGAATCATCTCTGCCCTCAAAGGTACCAATTTACCCCAGGGTGAAGAGAAGCAGTTATGGTTAAGTGTCTTGCTCAAGAAAACATGTGTCACAGCCAGGATTCGAACCCACACCCACATACATTTTCACGTACTTGTTGGTATCGCTACCAGACCTTAAGTCTGGAGAAATGGTAATATCACGGAGGAGTGTTGTTTATACACCTGTTCAGAAATAATAAGTTTTTGGGTTACTCTGTCGTTTACATGTGAAATGCAATGAGATATTTGAGTACCCTTTTCTTGCAAAGACCCTGCCATAACTTTTCCCTTCTCCTTGGAAATATTTTCCCGTGCAAGGGGTCACTATTATCACGAACATTCTGACATTTTATTTTCCGCAAGATGAATTTCACGTGTGGTCAAAACAGAAAAACATTCCATTTGAATACATAATTCTGCACACCTATTAAGGTGGTTGCAATGTCTGTAAGGCTGGTTACAATATGGTAGGTTTGGATTTCTTGCAAAGAAAGAATCTACACTCCTAAAAGACCGACCGTTCTTCCTTCGATACGTTTGAGAAACTCCTGTGAGCTATCTGGTTGTATTATCTGGGGAATCTTGTAAGTGTACTCTGATTGATTGTGTTAGTTGTAAATGCAAGGGAGAAAAGAAATTAATATAAATAAATTTGGACATGGTTTTCCTCTCCTAAACATCGTTTCAGACAAATTGCTTCACATGATGGGACGAAATCTTTCAGCTGCACGTTTTGTAAATATTAAAGGTATAATACAGGAAAGAGCTGACAAAACAGTCACAGAAATTGTTCAAGATTTTTACGTGGTCAATCATAAACATGAAATAAGCCTGTGAAAATGTGGGCTTAAATCGTTGTGTGGGCCTTGAGAAAAGAGTGAAAAACCATGCACAACGTTCAGCATGTAGACACATTACCCTTAAATGTTGCTGTAACGCCCGAAATCAGGTATTGCGTCTTTTTAACAAGGTTTTCAGATAGTTTTCTCGAATAAGACCTCATTTCAGGTGGACATAATTCACTCACAAAAATGGTCCTCGTGTGTACTTCAAATTCAGTAAACTTTCAGAGTCATATAAAAGAATGATGTTTGTAATCCTTACCAATCCTGTAATAATACCTTTGAACGAAACTCGTTCATTGCCAATCTCTGCGTGTATAAAGTAACTTGCCGAACAATAACACCTCCAATAAAACCATAATACCGTGGAGGAGGGAAAATACAATACGCACCGAAAGAGCAACTCGTCTAATAGTTTGAAAGCTCAACAAGCCTCAGCAATTACGGGGAAATTTGCTCGTTTTCCTCCAAACTACTCTCCGATCAATATCAGGCTGGCACTGCAGCTCATCTACACACTTGAATTAACAACAATAATAGTTCGTACACCTCACAAACATTAGAGCCACGAAACTGGATATTATGCCGCAAGAAAGAACTTTTAGACTAATTGCATTGCTGCACTCACGTCCGGAAAAACCTGAGGCGTGATGACGTTTTATGAATATTCAAAACATTGGTAATCAAAAAGCTCTAAACCCCCAAATACCCGCGGTGAAGTTTGATACCAGCCTAAGAAATAACGCAACAAGTTCAAAAGCTATATGCAATAACAGCCACGGGAGCGTCTGTAGCCGTACGGATGTTTTATTACGTTAACGTAATTAACCTGTATATGATTGATATAGGATCCGAGTCGGGCGCAGTGTGGCAAAGTGCCGACATCGGATGAAATGAGTGGAATAAGTAGAAGGCACGACCTCTCCAGAGGTGTGATACCTTGCCGATGGAGTTAATCGAATATCACGCCACGCGTGCTATAGGAGGTCGTTTTCCTTCCTTCCAATTCGTCTAAGGAATCTACGCTTTATTCAGCGAGAGGTATGGCCAGAGAAAACCATTCAAAGCAGATAATAGGCGTAACCGACTAACCGGGGAATGTCGACTCCATTATCCCAGGCTGGGTTTATATGATCTTATTCTTTATGAATGTGAAGTTCCTAAGGTGAGGTGGGGTACAATACTTTTTTTAAGACACGTCGTTCTCGATTACACGGGGCTTTATTTGAATGGAAACGAATTTCATTACATGCGAACGTTATGTCCCAGGGTATTTTTGTGCTCAAAAATATTCCCGCCACTGCTAATATTAGTGTTTGGCAACAAATCTACATGTCCTTTAGACACAATCCGCAAATATAGTTATACACACATAAGCAAATACTTATGGTTTTGTAATTTGTTTTTCTGGGGAACTACAGCAGGCCATTACTTGTTTTTTGTTTTTTTTTGGGGGGGGGCTTGTATTTTTAAACAAATTTTAACGATCCCGGTTTAATAAACTGGGGTTGAAATCAGTTTTGTGATGCAATCAGATTTATGAAAGTGTGAGCAAAAATACAGATCCCTTACCTCACGTTAAATGATTTTAAAATGCCATTGTATTTTAATACCCTTCCAGGGCGAATTTTCTCAACATTCAAAAATATCAAATTACATCAAATTTCAAAACATACGGGTCTCCTGTACATTTTTGCGCGGGAAAAGCTAATGAGTTCATTTAGTAATTTCGATGACATTCAATCAAAACGGTATTGAATTTGACATTTGGACTGATGAAAAAAAAAAATCTGTTGAATGTACATTTGTTGTTTGATATCCAATCACGTCAAGTTTCAAATTTCACTTTGAAAGAGTACATTGGATGAAATAATCAAATTTACACATTATAACGTAACGTCAGAGGTTTGCAATATTGTCCACTTTAAGAAGGTCTCCATTAGAAAATGAGAACATCACAAACTGAATTTGACCTTGGGGTCCGTCTTTATGTTCTATTGCGGCAACTGGAGTAAGCTACTGCATTTTGTGGGTCTAAAACAAAAGTTAGACTTAAAGAGTTGCATGTTTTGCTAAAAAGGACATTTTGTGCCAATCCAGTTTAGCTACAAAGGGCCTTCCATACAACTAAGTGGTCAATGTTTGTAAACAAAAGAAAGGTACACATTTTGTAAGAAGCAAGTTCAACCCCAACGGCAACTCAGCTAGCCACGTGAATCACGTGGTTTTTCCCCCAAATTCGAACACGAACGATCAGAGCACACTGATCGAAAAGTCGTGTGGATCACCACAATTACTGATATAGACAGATCGATGTCACCAAAAACCTAACTAAACACATTATCATGTCTCTCAAAATTTACGTTTTCTGACGGCAGTGTCTCGGAAAGATGGTGCCAAAAATGTCTTGACATTGCAACGATCACTTTAATGAAATAGCAAACAAAAAACTATCGAAAACAAATGTGACAATTTCAAACGAGCACTTCAACCGAAAAGTGAACAATGCTCACGTGTACTTTAGGGAGTTAGGGGGAGGTCACGGCCTCGTAGAGACAAGGATTGGTCAATATCGACAGAGAGAGAGAAAAAGAAAAGTTTCAATCTGGAAGCTGTTGGGGAGGGGGAGGGGGGCACATGCACCCCCAAGTGATGTACGGTCGTGTCCCCTCCCCCACCCCATTTGAAATCTGGACTTAAAAGTTCCCAGAGTAAATGTTTTTTCACCCATCTACACTCAGACAATTTGTTTTGTTTTTTACACTCACGTCAGATGGGCTTATAAAGATAGTAAATGGTAGATAGCCAATGTCAAGCAAACTGATAAAATATTTTAAAGTTTATTTCATATCTGCTAAATAGCCGCGTTATGTTTTCCCCCAAGATATGCAGGTTTAGCAGCACACTTTCACGCACCCCAAGTACTGGCTGCAGGCCTTGTGCGCTTTTCGTAAAGTGGCCCACCTGGCTAGTAAACTGTGCATTTTACTTACACCCCAAGCTTTTAGTATAGCCCAGATTAAAAACATCTTATGGTCATATTGTATCTGTATGATGTAATAATTGCAGCAATCACAACCAGTTAATGGTTAAATGAAGTAACATTATTCACAACTGAAAAGAAAAAAAGTATGAGTATTTTGTACAAGTACGTTGCACAGTTTTTAGTAGCCCACAGGGTAAGTTGAAAAGTGGTGTCTACCAGCCCATAGCAGTTTTTGCTGGACAATGTACGCTGGGCTATTTTTAAGTGTGAGGCCTGGGCTGGGTTAATAGGCGCCAGGATGCGAACGCATTTAGCTCTTCGTAAATGTGAAGTACGTCCTTAAGATGGTACAAGCCTCAGAAAAAAGTTGCAACAATAATTAAAAACCTTGTTCTTAACATTTCAATCAATAGATTTTGTCGCTTCTGTCAACAAAATAGCTTTTAGGTCCCAGTTTCCTTCCCCAGTTTCGTTGCGATTGTTCAAGGTGATGAAACGATAAACGCCTAATGTACGTATAGGCCTATGTTTGATTTGCAGATCAGACACTCCATCTATATCTCAGTCTCGTTTCTAGTGTTTTTTACCAAAATAAGATTCAAGGGTTGGTTAACAGACAAGGCACACCGCCGCAGAAGGCGCAACATATTTTTCACATTATACACGCTCGCCAAGTCACTTAATACTGCTTGTACATCAACACATAAGATACGTCATTAAAGACGGTGGAAACCTCGTTTCAGAATTTTTTTCTCTCCACAATTTTAAAAGCTTGTTCTCAACATTTTCATCAAAAGATATTCATTACTATGTCACTTCTGTCAACAAAAGAGCTTTTAGTCTCTATCCTCATGTTAACATTGTGTAAAATGTCATGGCACACATGTGATTGGTGCAATCAAAAATTCGATTACGGTATTCCTCAACTGATGTTCCTGCTTGTAGGCAGTCCTGGCTATTATTATTTATTTGTTCATGTTTGCTGAACCGGAAAATTGTTAAAAATTCTACGTCAGTGTTACCCCATTTTGGGATCATTTTGACACAGATTTCGGGTCAGCCTGACCCAGAACTAAGTCAGGTCCCCTAGGAGACGGAATCCGGGTCAATTCTGATTCGGAAATGTTCAGAGTGTATCAGTCAGAGCGTAGTTCGGTTTAACGTTGGTTCACGCCATCAAATTCCCGCCAAACACGGTCTGACTGCGGTCATTCACTGGAAAGGATCTGCTACTTCCATGGAGTAAATTAATTCGATTGTTACATTTATTGGTATCTTTCTTGTAGTGAAACCCAAGAATCCTCAGAAATACCCCGTAGCTCCCTAGCCCATAGGCCGTGGACGATTTAAAGTACCGTCCTATATATGCATAGGCACGCTCTATAAACCTATATGGATTGCGATAATGCGAATACATTCCATTGGGTATTAACCGACCGCGCAGTGCGCGAAAGTGTTCACATTCTTGATGAAATATTCAGTTTCATCAGAACATATCTTGTTTTAATCGTTCGGATGAAAAACTGAAAAGACACCGCCGGCTCTACAGCATCTCTCGGCTATCCCCACAGCTCACTTTTTATGCATAATAAATCATATCGTTTTTGGGGAGAGCCTACCTGTGACTTCGTTCAATTCCTCTAACAGTCAACAATAAAAACATCATACAACAAACCCGTGATAATGTCAGCGAACCACGTTTCTAACAGAAACATCGAACAACAGTCTGTTTTGTCAGGAATTTTGCGCGCGTTCAAAATGTGGTCCAATCAAATCGATCGAGGTGTTTGGTGACAGTTTCGCCCTTCCCAACACGGCAGTATTTCAGAAGGATACGGTATTTCACGGTATCAAATTTACAGAGTGCAAGCGTTTGGATGAAAACTCAATTTTTTCAATCGTCACCATGCAGGCATGATACCTGTAAACAGTGTCAACTTCCTGATTAAAATAGGCCTGATATCAAATTTAGAGAGAGCAGGCGATTGGGTATGAATAATCACTTTTCTGGATTGTTACCAAGCACGCATCATAACCTGTAAACCGAAGCTTCTTCTATTAGGCCTATATGATTTAGTTTTTTACCCCACACGATGTGTATTAAGCACTGTATACTCAGTACTTTCCCGAGTTCTGTGAAAACAAAATCCACAGGCAAATCACTCGGGTGGGATTCGAACCCACGACCTTTGCATTGCTAGAGCAGATAGGAACCTTTTAAACGTTTTAAAGGAACCAGATCCAGCTGTGCGTACATACGAAGTGTCCAAAGTCCACATAATGTAGCAACCTCAAACACTATTATTTGGACTTGACTTACACACCCAAGTGTGTAACAGCCTGCAATCGTGGACCCTCCTTTGTTCAACTCTTTGTGATAGCAACCGCGGACCACAAAGCTTTCCTTTGTGATAGCAACCGTGGACCTATTGTCCTCTTTTGTTATAGGTCCCCGGTTTGAATGTGGTTACCTACTCACGTCCACACATTTTTTTAAACAGAGTTAGAGATTGTGCTTTTTCCTTAAAGTACAGAACAAAGGAATGTACAGAGTGTACGCAACACAAAGCGATGTGCTTGGGATTATGAATGGGGATTATGCATAGTTCTCTTGTATGGTCTTTTTTGTATGTCTTTTTTATGGTCTTCAAAGTTTTTGGCTGTTCAACTTGGATCCCGTACAGGAATTCTTTAGAAATGGGAATGATAGAACAATAGCGGGACTTCACAAACCAGTGTGTGCGTGTGGTATCGATAGGTATTCCTATTCCAACCTGGGACCGACAGCAAAAGAGGACAATAGGGTCCCCAGTTGGGTAAAGTTTTTCAGTTGGAGAATTTGTACCAAACCAATAAGAGCTGTTGCCAGAGAACAAAAAAAGAGAGGAAAAATATGAGGTCCAGATTGCAGGTGTTTACAATTGAACCCAACAGGCAATCTCAATAGGAAAAATTGACCCCAAAACTGAGGAAATTCTTTAGTAGAAAAGAGACTAAAAGGTTGCACAATGCAGCACCCGACAAACTGGATCCGTCACTCAGGTTGTTTGCATGGGGGTGTTTATCCATTTAATGCGAGGACTTTGACAAAAGGGTACTGGGTGTTTTGACAGAGAGAGGACGTCCTCGCTTCGCGTTCGTGTATACAAAACCAATGTGGACGTTGCTAAAAAGAACTGAATCTAAACAATTGGAGAACAAAGAGAAGTCATCAGTTTACGGGGTTGACAAACGTGTGGGTGTGGATTGGTTGGGGGGAGCTGAGAGAAAGTTCTCAGGCTTAGGTACCTTCTTCTAGGCTTATTTCCCCTAATTAGGGTTAATTTTAACGGCGAGACAGTACAACAACACAAGTGGTGTTTTCATGTGTTTCGTTTTGTCAAAATATTTGTACATTTTAAAAAAATAACTTTTGGAAAGTTGCAAATCCAATGGTTGGGCTTAAAGGATTAAAATTATATTTTTTCCCATGACTAAAATTCCTTTGGCTTCCGGAAACACATATTTATGATATATATTTGTGTATCGACTTGTTGCGGTGTACAGTTGTTCAACGTACCCCCGGATTGCGTTTTATCATTAGTGATAATTTTCAGATTGGAACTCATTAATTCATATTTCTGTAATGACCAAGGCCATACTTCCATTTCTTTATCGAGTCGTCCTTGATTATTTTTTTTTTAATTGCGGTAATTACACTCAAATCCATCGTTATTTTTATTGTACACGATTTCAACGAGTAAATGGCCTATTGCACTTGTTTTTCGGTTTAACCCGCTGCTTTACAAGTGAAGTGATCGAATGTTCCATTCAAGTTGGTGAACTTGTTATTTAAATGTGGAGTTAACGACCGAATGCACTTCTTGACAGCGGCAGACAGTCGCAACCCACAGTTCACGCACGGGGAATGAGGGATGCCAGAACTATCCCAAGATCATTATCAGACACTTCACATGAACAAAGCATGTCTGAAAAAGAAGAAGAACATTTAATAATCTATAGTCGGGGGGAAAAGTCTTGTCTTAAAACAGTCCTTAAAATCAGACTATACTTCTTCTAGAGCCAATAGGTCTAAAACATTCACAATTCCGGAGAGAATTTTGATGTGAGTACGTTCAGAGCGAAGGGTTTAAACACGTACGTTGCAGGGAATACGAAATATTGCCTTGACAACATCTTAGCAGTTCTCGACTTAACGAAAAATCGATTAGAATCACACCGTTCATAAAAACAAAATGAAGTGTGAAACGCGTTTACACCTTGTAATCTTCGTTTAAAAAATTGTGACCCCGTACAATCCAGGGCCTTTCTGGAAGGCAAGACACTACACTTGGTCATATGGGAAATTTTACATTTCGTTTCGTAGACTCCATGTATTATGTTCAAGAATTTAAAAAAATAACAGCTGAACACGTTTTGAAATGTGCTCCCTTTAATTATATCAAAAATTGATAACAAACGAATTGTGTAATTTCCATACAAAAAACAGATTGAATGTTTTCATCCATGAAGCTGTGTACAGATCGCACAGGAAGTCCAGGCTCTGTGGCTCTTTTGTAAACTTTGTGATGTCACAGGTCACATGGTCTACACGGAGCATCTTTACAATTTGCTGTGAACATCAAGGGTAAACCATTTGTCTGAAATTTATCTGTGAACAACATTTGTCTCTGAAATTCTCGTCTACAGTCAACTTAGAAAGGAGTGGGCGGACACTAAATGTCAGCAATTTATTTTTGTATTTTTATAAGTCCTCTGATGACCGGCTTCTGAAATATTCATATAACTTACGAGCCTCTTTTCTTTAAAAAAAGGAATAAATTAAGAAAGGCCGAAATCCTAGTCAGCAGTTGCGCTCAGAATAGACGTGTTTCAATTTCTATATTATTTTTTTTTTAATAACTTGTATTTCGTTCGTATTTTGATTTATTTATTTTTTATTTTATTTATTTTTAATTTTTTTAATTTGTTTATGTATTTGTTTATTTATTTATTTATTTATTTATGGACTTATTTGTTTATTTATTTATTTTAAAAAAAAAATTTGGGGGGGGCAAATTAACATTTTTACATAAATTTAATATTTTCTTAATAATAATTCAATCGTTATTAGCAATTATTCAATCAAGCTAATTAACAGAGGATAAATCACCCCTTTCCATGCATCACTAAGAATGATCTAATCCACGGTCTGTCAAATCTACGCCAAGACATAGACAAGTCGCTGAGCAGCTCCCCGGCGACTGTTCTCTCGCGGGACTGCTGCTCACTCGAGACTCTCGCGGCTACGGATCCAGCGGCTACGCATGAAGCTGGAGTCGGGAGCAACCAGTCTCGTGAGAACGGTGTAGTCACGTTGAGAGCCGTTACCGCGAAAAACATTTAATAGTTTGTCCACAGTTAGTCTAGACTCCAGATACTCTGGGGCCATGAGACTCATCTATTGGTCAGGCTGACCTGGAAACTGGTTTTAAAAAATGGCACTTTAACTCGAATTCTGCGTCAGTTTTACACAGTTTCGGGGCAGTAAGACACATAATCCGGGTCATTTCTGACAAGGGATTTGTTTTTAGAGTGCAGCCCCACTCCATAAGAACCCTATCTATAGTTAATGTTCAAACAACGGCTGATATGAGGTAACGAATTCCTGGCACATATGAAAGGTCACACTGTCCGTTCACAAGGACTAAAAGGCGATGATTATAATTATTTGCTTTTAACATTTGCAATAGTCTTTGACCTATTTACATAGCACTGCTCGCTATTTGCCCAATGCACTCAAAATAACCCTCAAAATTCCCCCAAATTCTTTTAAAGCAGTAATCTTGACGTTGTATGTTATAAATCATATGACTGCAACGAAATAAAATGTGTGAGGCAAACCGCTTGTGTCGTTGAAAGAAACCGGTAAATAATCATCAATTGGTACGACAAAACCATCGATGTAATCCACGTCTAAGTAATAATAGTCTATGTAACCAGGGCATTCCAGGTCACACTGGAGATCTTACATTTTGTGTCATAATTTTCACATGAATTCAAGAGTTATAAAAATAAATGCTGAACAAGTTTTGAGATGTGGCCCCTTTCTTCATATCACAATTGATAAAACTCAGATAGTGCAATCTCAATAACTTATTGAATTTCCGATTTAATGTGTGTTTCCATTGAACTGTGTACAAATAATGCCAGCGTGAAGTCGAGGCTCTTGTGGATCTTGTGTCAACATGGCACCAAAGGTTAATGGTCTAACACTGTATATGTCGTACGTAAACCTTAAATTCTGCAATAAACGCTAGGATGTGCAGGCAGTCATCATGCACGCGCCAGTTGATGACGGAAAGAAAAAAAAACACTTGCACTTAAAGTGTTTACGCACTTTTCTGTAGGCCTTACTGTTTGAGCACGTACATATTCAAAATATATATGTAAAAATAATAATAATAGTAGAAATAATAATAATATATGGAAATAGAAAATATTGAAGCAGGAGGAATTTTCATCTGCAACCAGTTTTGAGAAAACTGCAAAAGTGATATGAGGTAGTAGTTAATAAGCAGGACAGTTCTTTTCAGAACTGAGAAGTCTCCCGAATTCCGAATATTCTACTCCGCGGCAGTAGAATAAAAAGCAAGACAAGTTCTCAAAGAACAAAATCTACCTAGCAAGTAGATATACACATGGTGTTACCGCAAACCCAATATACATTGATACCTCACCATGCAATGCCTCAAATCCCATATATGATATGAGCAAGTTCTAGGCTCGAATTGAGCTGGACAACTTCTAATGGTGCACTGTACAGCAATTAGTTTTCTTTCAATGACGTTTTTTGTGGGTGGGTTGTTGTTGACAACTTGCACTAGATATTTCGGATTTCACTGTCTCTCTGGGTGCCAGGGTTGCTTCAAACCCTTAAGTCGGCGCCGGTAGCACTAACATCATGGCGCATGTTGTTTATTTCACAGTTTCACAGTGCAATGTACTGGGGAGTCAAAGTCTAGACTGGACTATTTCACATATCGGAGAGGGGTCAGGACCTAGAATTGTGATATATGTTTTAATTTTTAATTTTTTTAATATTGTTAAATATTTCGCAATTCGGCCCTTCGCTGCGATGGAATGTTTCTAATAAACCGATTCAAATCAAATCAAATCAAAAAACCCGCACCGGGTCCCGTGGGACTAACCCTTTTCTTGGTCAGTATGATCCCAAAATCTGTGTCAAAATGACATAGAAATGGGTAAACCTGGCACAGAATCCGAATTAAAATCCCATTTTTTAACCCCTTTCTGGGTCAGCCTGACCCCTAAATGGGTCAGGCTGACCCCTAAATGGGTCAGGGCCCTGGAATCCGGATCAATATTGATCCGGGAGTAGTTAGAGTGTACGTGTATGTTAATTATAAGAAAACAATCTCAAAATAAAGTAAAGAAAAGCTACAATTTTATTGTATTGAACATTTTATGAGTATACCCGAGTTTAGCTTTAAAGGCACAGTACACGTTTGGTAATGACTCTGAAAATTAATGGCAATAAAAACTTACTTGGTAAGAAGTACAGCAGCTTTGGGTAGTATAATGAATTTTGAGAAACTTTCATTTTCGAAGTACTACGGTTATGGAAAAATATATCACCTTTTATTCCCTAAAATTTGAATCTAAAAAGCGTTCCTGTCAGAAACGCTTCTCAGACTATGGGGAATATTCTTCCTGCGTGGAAATATTCGCTCCGGTTTTTTGGTGATATCTCAAAAAATGCGACCACCTTTTGAAGTGAAATTTTCACAGGTTAGTTTTATTGTAGGTACCTACATTTATGTAGGATTAACACAATCAGTAGGCTCCAATTACCAACCGTATGCAGCACCTTTAAGTGGAATGCGACTGGTCGTAGCCTACCACACTGTGCAAATAAATTAATACTCCCACGGGGTAACGGGACGCCTTCATATAAGCCACTGCAATGGTCCTTAACATGGTTGCGTTCGTCTCCACTTGCCCTACTTGAGCGGAGACTAATTAGGGGAGAAATATAATATTCAAAGTCAGTGACGTACGAACGAAATTATATTTCATTTCGAGCAGATCATATTGTTAAACTGCTCATGATATATATTATTTAAAAAAGGATTGTGTCATAACGATTCAAATGATGACATAGAAATTCCCCGATGCGGATTTATTATTATTATTATTATTTCATTTCATCACAGCCTACAAAAGAAAGATCACATTTTTTTTGGTGCTGGTAACTCCTTGAGTCGGGCTACGTCCCGTAGCCTTAGATCTCAAGTGTCTTTCTCAGGATTCTCGCTGTTCCCAAAAGTGCTGCCTTCTGTAACAGATCTACCCTCACAGTTGTACCTATTTCATCTAGATGTTTCCCCAGTGCTTTCGGAATAATTTCGGAATTATTATTATTATTATTATTATTATTATTATTATTATTATTTTTATTTTATTTTTTATTTTTTTGGGGGGGGGGGGGGGGGGTAATTATTCATTTAGTTACAGTTAAAAATGCATTTGGGGTTGAACTAAATTGAGTGTTGTAGCAGGATTTGAACATGCAACCTCCGGATTAACGTTCTGGCGCTCTACAAAATGAGCTATCAAAGCCCTTATGTTTGCGGTCTCCCTATTTTGTCAATATCAATTTGTTCGGGGGTGCGAGTCAGAAGCCATTAAACCTATAATTGCTTTATAGCCAGGGATCACACCAAAGTGTGATACAACCTGGGAAGCGGCAGCCCGGGGATCACCTTTAATAACGAAATGAAACTTTTTGTTTCAATTATCATATTTTTAATAATTTGGGGTTGAACAAAGACATTTAAAAAAACAAATACCCATAGTTAGTTTCGCTTGTGGTTTATTACACGATAATTAAAATTGCAGTCACAAAATATTAACTTTTAATGATGAATATATACAAAATATCTGATGAATGAGACACCCCGGAGAAATGTCAGGATTAAGAAATTCAATTTGGAACAAAACGCACACATTATACCCGTACATTTTGACTGAATTTATCGGTTCACCACGCGGGGTTTAACTGCACTTTTAAAGAGGTTTTTTGACATCAAGGTTATGCGGGTACGTTCTAGTTATATTGCAGCGTTTGAGCTGCCCGGGTTTGTTTTTGTTTCCGTACCCGTTTCGTATCAATATTTTGTTTTTGCTCGAAGATTACTGATTTTGAACGCTCATCGGTTTTTTTTTATTAGCGTCTTGTTTCTTTACCCATGTGCAACGCTTCTTATATAAACAATATGGGGAGCTAGGAGCAACAGTATCAAACGAGAGTCCAAGGCTAAAGTGTGTTTTTTTTAAAACATGCCTGCCAGCTGGTGTGAATATTGACGACTTCGCGTGCTTTATTATAAACAGCTGCAATAATAAAATATTCACTTGATCATAATACCTAAACAGGCATTTTTGACTGACAAGGATGTTTTATTTATCATTTATTCTTCAAGAAACCGACAGAGGCCTGTTGAAAAATACACGACTTAGTGACAAAGTGCAATCTTGGGAAATTTGTTATTCGGAAAAACTGTCATTTTGGACAAAGCTGATAGTATAGTATACTATAGTATAGTATAGTATACTATAGTATAGGTGTTTTATTGTCACACATACATGTACACATAAATATATATACAGTGTGCATTTTGGTTTTGCGTGTCTTAAAACATTTTAAAACAAATAAAAAATAGTGGTTTGAAGTTTGTGGAAAAGGTAAATTTACCTTTATATCCCGATGGAAGAATATTAAAAAAACAAACGACGTTTGTATAAATACAAAGGATGTACACTGTCTTGATTCAATACGTATTTATGAGTATCAAGTTTGTACATTATCTTGATTCATAGGGAGTAAAAAGCATAACACTCATTACAGTTTCATCACCCATGCTTTCCCACAAATTGTGTGGATTCCTCAAAATGACATTGCGGAGGTTTTTGTTTTATTTGAATTAAGCAGGGAAACGATTAGAAGTAACAGAGTAATTCGGAAATAAGTCGGAAAATACAGATATTGTGTGTTATTTGTAAACAGAAAGCCCCTCAATCTTTAATCAATTAAGGTGGTCCTTTTCACAAATAAAAATGGAAAGAGGAAATGATCACAATATTTGATAACACAACAAGGAATGATACAAAACGAAACTTCACAACGGATTTAGTTTTACCAATAAAATTATATGCATACAAAAACATATACTTTTTATTTACGCGAACAATCGTGCGTTTAATTGCCGTCAACGAAATGACTCGGTTTTCAACTCGGTTATTCTTGCCAATAAAATCATGCAGACACTATTCTTACCCAGGTTGCGTTGAAATAGAATATTCAAGGTTTCATACGCTTTATTTCCCACCCTTTAAATAACTACACTGATGGTATACGTATATCAGTCGTCTCGACCATGGTCAACACTCAGGAATAATTAACACTAGTGGTGTTGTTTTAGCACCCAGTATTGCAGAGTATGTCAGTCGTACACCTGTATCATCTTACATTGATATCCAATTAGATGTGTCAGATGAACGGCTCTGATGTTTTTGTTGTCTTTGTTTTTTCTCTCCTCTTTTCTTCTTGTCATCCACAGCTCATCATCTCCTGCCTCTCTGCCGTCCTTCCCGAATCTTTCTCTGGAGGGATCGACAGATATACATACAGACCTTTCCTTGAAGACATTGAAGGCGTCTCTGAAGACGTTGGCCATCCAACCGTCTCCTTCTCCTTCTACTGCAAGTTTGGTCTTGGCTTCCTCATCTCGGCAGTCTACAACCTGATCGTCATCATCGGCTGCTGTTATTACGCTCTGAGAGCCCGCCACGTTCCAGACAACTACAACGAGTCAAAATTCATAGCCGTCAGCGTGTACTCTACCCTGGTCTTGTGCCTGGCCGTCGTACCCATGTACCAAACGTCAGACGACGTCCATATGAAGATCGCCACCCTCAGCATTGCTCTCATCATAAACGCTTACGTCACCATCGTCTGTCTTTACATGCCCAAATTCTACATTATTTGTTTCATCGAGAAGAAGTTCCCGGATGCAAATAACCTCAGGCCCGGTAGCACACGGACCTCGAATAACTCAAATAGCCTAAAGGATAGAGGCAGCTTGCGTAGTGCCAAAACTCAACCCCCCATCAACACGTTTGTGGAGCTCTTTAGCGAGCGTGGGGAGGAGTTATAAACGAAGTTATTCAAAGAAACAATACTATGTATTTATAAATATTGGTATATTATTGTGGAAAATATTTTTTAATGCAAATTATTGCAACGGTATGATACACTCTGATAAAACACGGATCAAAATTGACCCGGACCACAGGTCCCGAGTGCCTGACACATCTCTGGGTTAGACTAACCCAGAAAATGGCTAAAAAATAAGAAATTTGAATCGAATTCTTCGTCAGTTTGACACAGTTTTGGTTCAGTTTGAAAACAGATGCTAACCAAGATATGGGTCAGACCCTTGCGATCCGGAATACTGATCAATTCTGACCTGGGAAGTTTTAGAGTGCACGGTGATGATTTTAATGTTCACTCCCTAGCATCAACAAAGTTGAATGACATTGAATTTGAGTTCAAAGACAAAGGCAGATTTGAAAGGTATTTCAGTAAAAACACATTCCAACTACGAAAACACGTTGATATTTCTCTAAGGGATTGTGGACGTTTGTGTCAATCCTTAAAGACCGTGTTACCTTTTTTTACAGAGTAGTGACCTTGTACATTCTAATACAATTCCTGACTGGCAAGATACTATATACACAGGACATAATATGGGAGAATTTAAATTTGGTGTCTTAATTTTCAAATAAATTCAATAGTTACAAAAGCAACAGCTGTACAGCTTTTGAGATGTCCCTCCTTTCTTCATATCAAAAGTTGAGAAAAATCAGACGGTGCAATCTCCATAAAACATAAGATTTAGGTGCAGGAAGTCCAGGCTCTGTGGCTCTTTTGTAAACATGTGATGTCACAGGTAACATGGTCTATACGCTTTAAAACTGCCGGGTCATAATTGACCCAGATTCAGGGTCAGAGGTGGCAAGACCCATTTCGGAGTCAGGCTGACACGGGAAGTGATTAAATGATAGAAAATTTTAACTTCGATTCTTCGTCCGTTTGACCCATTTCTTGTGTATTTGATGACACAATCATGTAATTTAGTACACAGCAGAGTATGCCACAAGAAAGCTATTTGGCTATGAGGGCTATCGGGGACAGCCCTATATTCCGACGACCCCTATGTTCCGACACCTCTATGTTCCGACAACTCAACCTATGTTCCGACGCCCCTATATTCCGACACCCCTATTTTCCGACAACCCTACATCCGACACTCCTATATTCTGACTGCTTGACGTATGTTCCGACAACCCTTTGTTCCGACACCCCTATGTTCCGACAACCCGCTTAGTTTATAAATGCCAAAATAGCACATTGAAGTTTGTGATCATGTGCTTTTTGGTGTGAAAAATAAACTATTATCAGAATAATAATGTGGAAAAATTACGTATCGGAACATAGATGTGTCGGATTACAAGGGTGTCAGAACATAGGTTTGGCAGTCGGAATATAGGGGTGTCGGACGATAGGGTGTCGGAACATAGGGATGTCGGAACTGTAGGGGTGTCGGAACATTGGGATGTAACCGAGCTAACGCATTCTGCGTCAGTTTGACACCATTTTGAGTCAGTTTGACACCATTTTGAGTCAGTTTGGCACCATTTTGAGTCAGTTTGACACAATTTTGAGTCAGTTTGGCACCATTTTGAGTCAGTTTGACACCATTTTGAGTCAGTTTGGCACCATTTTGAGTAAGTTTGACACCATTTTGACTCAGTTTGACACCATTTTGAGTCAGTTTGACACTGATGTCAGGTCATACTGACCCAGAAAAACTTCAGGCCCAATGGGACCTAGAGTCTGGGTTAATTCTGACCGAGAGTTTTCAGAGTGCAGTCTTTCGTTTAATCCTTACTTTTCAAGTGGCTTTTGTAAATTATCTTCAATCAGTTTTTCAGACGGTAATAGACGGTAATAGATCGGTAATGTAATGAACTTTTGTACTCAGTGGGCTTTCATATTTCTATTTTCCCCGATAATCTTATATTTTGTCTTTATAAGGTAGCCCGATTGAAATGTTCCGACAATGGAAGACAGTCACAAATTGACCTAGTTCACCTTACGTCATCATCACAATGGTTGCGCCATTTTGACAGTCATCGTTACCAGTGTATAGTGTAAAACATTTTAGGCCACAGTTCGGTAAATTGTTAAGCTTAAATTGACTCCCAAAATGGCGCGCGTGTGGAAGAAAAAAAACCTGAGGGTGACAATGGTGTGCAATTGGTCAGTAGCTTCACGATACTGGCAATGCTATGGCAGATGGCCTACATACTCCAGAAACTGTACCTTACACACAAAAATCCCTTAAAATTGTCTAACAAGAAGACGTGTTTTGAGTTGAGCAAAGAAAAATTGACTAGAGAAAGATTTGAACCTGTGAACTCAGTATTAACGTGCCGGCGCTCTTCCAACTGAGCAATCTTGCCCTATCGTGCCGTTCTCCTTATTTTGTCAATATCTTTGTTCGGGGGTGCCAGTCAGAAGCCATTCAATATGTAACTGCCGCATAGCCAGGGATCACACCTAAGTTAACGATATAACATGGGAAGCGGCAGCACAGGGATCACCTTTAAAGAAGCGAATGTGACTTTTTATTTCAAGTAAGACAAAAAGCCGCAAGTTTGTCCCTTCAGATGTTAGTGGTGGGGGTCATAATAAGAGTGGATTTTTATCAAAACGCTCAAATCCGTCACACAGAGGCGCTCATGGCACTTCAACATTATAACCCTTGGTCACTGGACCATGCTTATGTTAAACCAACCGAGCTCCCGAAAGAGTGTATAGCCAGCTCTGTCAAATATGTACCGCACCAAGCTAAATCAATCACGAGAACCATCTCTGCCCTCAAATATACCAGTTTACCCCCTGGGTGAAGAGAAGCAGTTATGGTTAAGCGTCTTCCTCAAGCACACACCTGCTACCAGAACTTGAGTCCGATGCACTACGAACTACTCGGCCATGACACGTCAAACGAGGGTGAACTCTCCTCATAAAACCCATGTCTCCGAACATCTCCCGCTGCTGCACCACAGAGTCACATAGTATAGTTGCCAAATTTTAACGCTCCTGGCGCAACCTATCTAATGTACTACACTCCATGCCATCCTCGTATCCCATTGAAGACTCCCTCTTCATCTTTTGAACAAACATTCAGAGGGTTTGCCACAAGGGTCTTCAATATACCCGAATCGAAGACTTCGCTTAGTATTCTAAGCAGGTGTTCCGTCAATTGTGTACCATGGAATGGCGATCATTCTCATCGCAATAAAGGGGTGAATGAATTGAGTCTTTAAAAATTGCTAATTGGGGCGAAGGGATACTTGTCACGAAACTGAGGCAGGCAAGGAAATGGTCTGGGTCCCTTAACCCAATAGCCATTATCCAGTATTCATTATTGATTAGGAAAATGGGGGCTGATTTCATTGAGCTGATAAAGTACAAGACATTTTGAAAGAAAACTCTAAGTCGGCAGAAACCGGTTATTACGGAGTGCCAGATAACGAGATAATATCTCTCTCGCGAACTCTTTACTATTTTATGGAAAAAGTTGAAACTAGGTCGCCTTGTTGTGTAAGGTATCTCGCTCATAAAACCTGTTAAACCTGAAGTGGACTTGTCAAACTTTAAAATCTCTCCTAAACGGCATGTTTTGTTGGATTAGACAAGTTTTCATGAGAATTCTCACGTCAAGAAGACTTATCGAGCCTGAGAAATTGACTTTTCGTCACAATTTATCTCGCCAAGTCGACGTACTGAAACTTAGAAGTCGATTTACCATGTCAGTTTCAATAAGCTGTATTGTTGACATAAACTATCGCGGTAAAGTCGAATCTTTGCTTTATTCAGAAAGTCAACTTGGCGAGGTTATCAGGACAAGTCGACCTCTAAGTTTAATTAAGTCGTCTTGGTGACAAAAACTGTCACGGTAAGTTGTCTTCTTTGCGTCAGAAAGTCGTCTGGCTGAGGTTATCAGAACAAGTTTCAGTCAGTTTAGAGGATTTGAGCATGCTGATCCATTTCGATGTATTTAGGGCTGGTAGGGTTGGGTAATGATTTGGTTACCATGCAGCGCAAAGGTATATAGAAGGGTACCAACAAAGATGGCCCGAGGGATCAGTCTTGGAATATTTAAATCAAACTTGAGTTGAGCCTACCGGTGGATTATTTCAGAAATGAGTACAGTGCAATCAATGTCGCTATGATGACTATAATGAAATTACTACTTTATATAAAGAAACAAACAAAAAATAATTATTGGATAATTAGGTTTGACCTCTGTACCCTTTAAAGTAGCCCTCTCGACTTTTGTAAACGAAATAAATAAATAAAATAAAATAAAATACACCCATGGTTTGTTATCATAGCATGTAAATCTGCCAAAAGGCTTGCTTTGTCCAAAAGTAATATCTTATTGAAATTACCTTTTAGGCTATAGATTATCACAAATTATGGTAAAAGTCGTGAATTGTTCATCGATGTTGTATCCTTTTCATGCAAATACATTCAATTGCACCGTTACATTTAAGTGAGTCTTATATTGAAAAATAAATCAATAATCGATTTTGAAATGACACAATGGTTTAAAATGTAGTTTGTGGATAGTGATCAATTATTGAGTTGTTATTGAGTCTTATCCTTTGCTATATGACTTGAATAATGGTTGCAATTTTTGGACAATCAGTAATCAAAACACGTTGATCATCCTTAAACACAGAACATCTCGAGCAACTGGTGCTTCAAATCAGCGTCATAAATAAGCCGTTACAAACCAATCAAAGTGGACACTGCGAGATTGGAGACCTATGTAGAACAAGACAGCTCAGTGGAGTGATTAATGTATCACTGGTACAGTTTGCCATCTAGGCCTATACTGTCAAAGGACATTCGCGGTATATAGTTCAAGTTAGACAATGTGTTGAAGATGACACTGCACTCTAGTAGCCCAGATGATCATCTCTGTGATTAAACAATTTTTTCAGGGTAGAGAGCCTGGAGGTGAAAAAGTCGCTTTCAAGTCATAGGAAATGCATTACGGCGTTCGCCGAAAGTGCACCAGATCTCGATCGTTCTTGATTTGCTTAATTTATTCTGACATTTCGTCTGAACTCAAAGAGCAGTTCATCTTCTTCTTTGGAACAACCATGCAACAACAATGATGAGTACTGCCGCTGGCGAGAAAAGACAAATTTCCCAGGAAAAGTTTAGGATTCATAACAGTTAACGACAACTTGGGGGCATGTGAGCGGAAGCCTGGAGGAGGAAAGACGGGGGAAAACAGCCCATCAGCCCGTGTCACCTTTGGTGATGTAATGGATATTGATTGCCAAGCGTGAATTCAATCCGAGGCTGACCTCTCGTCAATTAGATGCCCTAGTCACATTTGTTTATTTATTTTTTTACAAATACTCGTCTGCCGGTCGAGCTTGTTATTTTGTTTCTCATTCAAGTAGAGTATGATGTCCCACGACGTCTTCCATTAGCCGGTATATCTGTTGGAATGCTCCACCCGCGTGATGGACGAACCACGCCAAGCAGTGTCAAGTAATGTTGTTCCCCGCTGGAGGGCGGGGGAGGACGATGTTGTGCAAAATTCTCCCACGTGTACAAAGGCAAAAGGCTAATTTTTTGTTGTTTTACGGAGTTTGTGTATTGGGGAAGATGGCCAAGTCGTCAGAATAAGTCGATAAAACATATGAGTTTAAACTATTTTCCACCAGTTTTAGAACACACAAAGTTTCAAAGCAATACGAAGGAAAGGCAAAATGCACAACAGATTTGCCGGGTTTCTGCTGTCAGCCCCCCCCCCCCCCCCCCCAACGTTTACGGTTAGGGGGGGACACAACAAGTATGGGTGGGGCAACTTGAAACGAGTAGTCAAGTGAGGCTCTCGGCTCGCGCGCGTGGTCTCTCGTTCCAGTCGCTCCACTGTTTACAAAGCTGTCCAAGCCACAACGGCCTTGACAAAAGGCTAAGGCCGAAGCCGAAGCCGGAGCTGAAACTTAAGTCGCAGTTTCGAAAATGGCCTTCAAACGGCACAGAATCTTGTTGATCACCAAGAAAGGTTTTGTTGACAATACAATTATTAACTTTCATACAGTGCGCTGATTCTCCGCGTATCTACGGAGCTCCAGCAATGTCATGCCACGAGCTATGCACTTAATGGTATTCCTACACGTATATGAGTATATTGAACTCAATTTCAGCATGACGTTTTCATAAACGTCAGCGAAGAGTCCTTTATAAAGAATCTATTGCAGACAAATTTCCTCAAGGAAAAACATTCTCAGAAAGCGATGTCTCGGTCTTTTCCGTGTCCACACGCTACATCGACCGAGTACATGCATCCTATGACGTGTTCACTGTCGTTCAGAACAAATCCACACATCCTTCCAAGCCATAAGTTTAATTATTCCAATCAGGATAAAAATCCTGAAACGGAAGCCATTCTGAATTTGTCATGTGATGGATTCAGCCAAACTACAATCAGACCCTGGACACTGACCCCCCCCCCCCCCCACCCCCCTCACTGGGATCAGCTGATTTAATAACAGCACGAGACAGCCCAGGGGTAATCGTGCTCCACGGTGAATCTCCCGTCAGCTTTATATCACGTACCGATTCAAATGTCCAGTCGATACAATCATCCCCATATATAACACAAACACCAATACCCGCAAGTTTTACTCATCCCGAAGAGCGGGATCCCCCTCCCCCCTCCAAGCAAACAAAATGTGTTCTTTTCATTATTTTGTCATACTACCGACAGATCGAGCTGCTTACATAATCTCCTGTGGGGCTCCATAAACCACAGGATTGCAAACGGTGGGTGGGTGATGCTGGGATGGATGTTAAGGAGGCAATGGGTTCAATTAACAATTCCGCGTGTAAGACACATGGCTTAAACGCTGACGGGAACCCCGGGTTTGTGTGCAAGAATACTGCGTGCGACATTACGAAGGACTTAAGCGACAGTACGAAAGAACCACGCTAAGCTGTGTCAAGTAATGTTGTTCCCCGTTAAAGGGCGGGGGAGGACGATGTTGTGCAAATTTCTCCCAAGTGTACAAAGACAAAAGGCTAGATTTTTGTTGTTTACGGAGTTTGTGTATTAGGGAAGATTGCCAAGTCGTCAGAATAAGTCGATAAAACATATGAGTTTAAACTATTTTCCACCAGTTTTAGAACACACAAAGTTTATGCTATGTAAAAGCAATAAGAAGGAAGGGCAAAATGCACAACAGATTTGCCGGGTTTCTGCTGTCAGTCCCCCACCCCCCACAACGTTTACGGAAAGGGGAGGACACACCAAGTATGAGTGGGGCAAGTTGAAACGAGTAGTCAAGTGAGGCTGTTATTGGTTTGTTTTTAAACAGGGTTGCAAGTCAGGATTATAATAATCCTAGATTCCAAATGCACCGGCAATATGCAATTGATTATTTTTTAGCGGCCGCCAATTAAACTCAAATGAGATGAATACCTGGTGAAGGACAGACAGTTTTTAGAATAAGTTACAAACTAAACTTCCAGTAAATGCTACGTAGAAACTTTGCTTTAAAATCTATCTTCGTGGTACCGTTTTCACGAACTAGGCCAAATGTATCCCCCCGATATGTATATATGCACGTTTCCCATTGCATAGCAGACGTGCATGAATAGCAGACGTGCATGTTTCATGTCCTCAAAACGATTAACTTGTAAGGGAGCACTCTTGAGCCTTAAGCACTTTCCAGATGATTGCTGCATTCTTTCGAACTGCAGCTTTTAGATGATCACCTTTAAAGAGTGAAAAACGTGAAAACGTAGCGTGAATTCATTCTACAAACACCCGGGTCAGAATTGACCAAAATTCCGTGTTCCGTGTAGACCTAAACCTTTTTAGGGTCAGTCTGACCCGGAAAGTGGTTTTACAAATGAGGTATTTTATTTCTGCGTAATTTTGACTAATTTCAGGGTTATTTTGACCCATTTCAGGGTTATTTTGACACAGATTCCTATTCATACTGACATGTTAACAGCTGTTTTGTATTTTGTAAACGGCGCAAGTGTTGACACTATACAAAATATCTGGGTCAAATTTGACCCAGTGAAGGGTCCAGGGGGGCCCAGACACATGTACCGGGTCAGGATGACCTATTTTGCGGTCAACAGTGTTTTGACTGAGTTACAAAGGCATTACTGACCCCGTGTCCAGGTCAATTCCACAAAGGAAACGAAAACCCCTATTTAAGTGTGCAGCTGCAGCTTACTATCCACGCTCTGTTGACTGCCATTTCGGAAATGAATTACTCACCATTTGCCCATTTCCGTTTGTACATACGTTTCATGTTAGCATGAAATTAGAACGATGAAATTGGGTAATTGTGTCTTGTGGTTTATTTTGGAAATCATCTACAGCTGGAGTCGACTGACCCTATCTAACTGACGCCGTATTTAGCTGAATGCGAAGTTTCGTTGCCAGATGAAAGAAAGCACTTTTAGAAACCACTGATGTGGCTCCGACTCTTGAGTTCCGCCAGAGTGAAACTCACACTTTTGGTACGGGACTTCAAAGGGGCGGACAGTGCCAAGGCCGAAGCCAAAGCCGGAGCTGAAACTTAAGTCGCGGTTTCGAAAATGGCCTTCAAACGGCACAGAATCTTGTTGATCACCAAGAAAGGTTTTGTTGACAATACAATTATTAACTTTCATACAGTGCGCTGATTCTCCGCGTATGTACGGAGCTCCAGAGGTGCCGTACCACGAGCTATGCACTTAATGGTAGGCCTACACGTATATGAGGATATTGAACTCAATTTCAGCATGACGTTTTCATAAACGTCAGCGAAGAGTCCTTTATAAAGAATCTATTGCAGACAAATTTCCTCAAGGAAAAACATTCTCAGAAAGCGATGTCTCGGTCTTTTCCGTGTCCACACGCTACATCGACCGAGTACATGCATCCTATGACGTGTTCACTGTCGTTCAGAACAAATCCACACATCCTTCCAAGCCATAAGTTTAATTATTCCAATCAGGATAAAAATCCTGAAAACGGAAGCCATTGTGAATTTTTCATGTGATGGATTCAGCCAAACTACAATCAGACCCTGGACACTGACCCCCCCCCCCCCCCCCCCCCCACCCCCCTCACTGGGATCAGCTGATTTAATAACTGCACGAGACAGCCCAGGGGTAATCGTGCTCCACGGTGAATCTCCCGTCAGCTTTATATCACGTACCGATTCAAATGTCCAGTCGATACAATCATCCCCATATATACACTCCTCTAGCAGTGGTTTCCGCGCGCCACCAGTTTACCCGCTCCAACCACTGCTAAACTTCACTTCATATCCTGCGAAGCGCGTGGGTGTGACGTCACCCAACGCCGAGCCTGGATGACACTTGCCATGATTGGCCAGATTCTGTCACCTGACGTTGGGTCTGTCACATGACCCTCATCTGGCACAGTAAAGATGGCTGCGCCCATGTCCACACTGTACGTGCAATAAGCACGTACGTCAACGTTGCTTTGCCTACTGTATGTTGCGTCGACTTCAGTATTATTTCGTCCTGGTTTTTGTCAGTGTTGTTTTACACAGTAAGTATTTGTTTAACGGACATCACTTTTCCCTCAGCGGGTGGGAAATCAGATGGAAAAACATAAACTTCTTCTAGTTCGAGTTTAAAAAACATAAAAAGGTCTCGATTTTTGAAAATAATAATCAGCTATGCCTATATAGGGAAATAATTCCGTTTACTGGTCACCACTTATTCTCCTTATGACTCGATAACCACCGAAACTTGTTAATATTTTACAGGGAATTAAATTTACGAGTGAAAAATTAAAAAAAATTATTCGAAATCATGAAAAAAGGCATAAGTTCTGGCTGCCCAGCCTACTTAATTTGGAAAAAGAATTTCAGTTCGATTTTGATTTAAAATGTCATTTCACATTACAGACGTTGCAGACTAGGCCTACTTCCTGTAAATAATTCCAAAATGACATTCATCGCGTAAATTGAGCAAGAGGTAGGCTACAATGTATACGTAAAAGAGCTCGATAAATGCGATGCAGTATGAAGCGGCCCCACAATGCCCATGCACAGTGACAAATATTGCGCCAGCGAAGATTCTCCAAGTCTGATCCGTCTTACATGTAGTTCAACACGATGTATCCTTTTGTGCTAAACTAAATTAAGCTTTGTCATGAAACCTGGACTTAAATCCAGCAGGGTATGTAGCACACGTGAGTGTGTGCAATGTTTTTGTATGTGTATAAATAGTACACACCTTGAATCAAGACTACATATTCGACGAAGTTTGCAAAAAGCTACAAACGAGCCATTAATCATTTTTGTGAGCTTAAAACAACTAGCAAATTCAATGTTTTCTTCAATGAAATTTGGCACAAACACAAACAGTCTTCCCAAACTGTCCGCGGTTTCACAATTATGCTAATAGACCTTGCTTGTTAGCAGAGCAGATATGCATATGCATGACGCTAGGGGGCGCGGCGCGATACCCGACTGTGATTGGCTATCCGTGCAACAAGCCTAACGATTTTGTAAGCGGTGTGCTGATTGGCTTCGCAGGATATGAAGTGAAGTTTAGCAGTGGTTGGAGCGGGTAAACTGGTGGCGCGCGGAAACCACTGCTAGAGGAGTGTACCCCATATATAACACAAACACCAATACCCGCAAGTTTTACTCATCCCGAAGAGCGGGATCCCCCTCCCCCCTCCAAGCAAACAAAATGTGTTCTTTTCATTATTTTGTCGTACTACCGACAGATCGAGCTGCTTACATAATCTCCTGTGGGGCTCCATAAACCACAGGATTGCAAACGGTGGGTGGGTGATGCTGGGATGGATGTTAAGGAGGCAATGGGTTCAATTAACAATTCCGCGTGTAGCTTAAACGCTGACGGGAACCCCGGGTTTGTGTGCAAGAATACTGCGTGCGACATTACGAAGGACTTAAGCGACAGTACGAAAGAACCACGCTAAGCTGTGTCAAGTAATGTTGTTCCCCGTTAAAGGGCGGGGGAGGACGATGTTGTGCAAATTTCTCCCAAGTGTACAAAGACAAAAGGCTAGATTTTTGTTGTTTACGGAGTTTGTGTATTAGGGAAGATTGCCAAGTCGTCAGAATAAGTCGATAAAACATATGAGTTTAAACTATTTTCCATCAGTTTTAGAACACACAAAGTTTATGCTATGTAAAAGCAATAAGAAGGAAGGGCAAAATGCACAACAGATTTGCCGGGTTTCTGCTGTCAGTCCCCCACCCCCCACAACGTTTACGGAAAGGGGAGGACACACCAAGTATGAGTGGGGCAAGTTAAAACGAGTAGTCAAGTGAGGCTGTTATTGGTTTGTTTTTAAACAGGGTTGCAAGTCAGGATTATAATAATCCTAGATTCCAAATGCACCGGCAATATGCAATTGATTATTTTTTAGCGGCCGCCAATTAAACTCCAATGAGATGAATACCTGGTGAAGGACAGACAGTTTTTAGAATAAGTTACAAACTAAACTTCCAGTAAATGCTACGTAGAAACTTTGCTTTAAAATCTATCTTCGTGGTACCGTTTTCACGAACTAGGCCAAATGTATCCCCCCGATATGTATATATGCACGTTTCCCATTGCATAGCAGACGTGCATGAATAGCAGACGTGCATGTTTCATGTCCTCAAAACGATTAACTTGTAAGGGAGCACTCTTGAGCCTTAAGCACTTTCCAGATGATTGCTGCATTCTTTCGAACTGCAGCTTTTAGATGATCACCTTTAAAGAGTGAAAAACGTGAAAACGTAGCGTGAATTCATTCTACAAACACCCGGGTCAGAATTGACCAAAATTCCGTGTTCCGTGTAGACCTAAACCTTTTTAGGGTCAGTCTGACCCGGAAAGTGGTTTTACAAATGAGGTATTTTATTTCTGCGTAATTTTGACTAATTTCAGGGTTATTTTGACCCATTTCAGGGTTATTTTGACACAGATTCCTATTCATACTGACATGTTAACAGCTGTTTTGTATTTTGTAAACGGCGCAAGTGTTGACACTATACAAAATATCTGGGTCAAATTTGACCCAGTGAAGGGTCCAGGGGGGCCCAGACACATGTACCGGGTCAGGATGACCTATTTTGCGGTCAACAGTGTTTTGACTGAGTTACAAAGGCATTACTGACCCCGTGTCCAGGTCAATTCCACAAAGGAAACGAAAACCCCTATTTAAGTGTGCAGCTGCAGCTTACTATCCACGCTCTGTTGACTGCCATTTCGGAAATGAATTACTCACCATTTGCCCATTTCCGTTTGTACATACGTTTCATGTTAGCATGAAATTAGAACGATGAAAATGGGTAATTGTGTCTTGTGGTTTATTTTGGAAATCATCTACAGCTGGAGTCGACTGACCCTATCTAACTGACGCCGTATTTAGCTGAATGCGAAGTTTCGTTGCCAGATGAAAGAAAGCACTTTTAGAAACCACTGATGTGGCTCCGACTCTTGAGTTCCGCCAGAGTGAAACTCACACTTTTGGTACGGGACTTCAAAGGGGCGGACAGTGCCAAGGCCGAAGCCAAAGCCGGAGCTGAAACTTAAGTCGCGGTTTCGAAAATGGCCTTCAAACGGCACAGAATCTTGTTGATCACCAAGAAAGGTTTTGTTGACAATACAATTATTAACTTTCATACAGTGCGCTGATTCTCCGCGTATGTACGGAGCTCCAGAGGTGCCGTGCCACGAGCTATGCACTTAATGGTAGGCCTACACGTATATGAGGATATTGAACTCAATTTCAGCATGACGTTTTCATAAACGTCAGCGAAGAGTCCTTTATAAAGAATCTATTGCAGACAAATTTCCTCAAGGAAAAACATTCTCAGAAAGCGATGTCTCGGTCTTTTCCGTGTCCACACGCTACATCGACCGAGTACATGCATCCTATGACGTGTTCACTGTCGTTCAGAACAAATCCACACATCCTTCCAAGCCATAAGTTTAATTATTCCAATCAGGATAAAAATCCTGAAACGGAAGCCATTCTGAATTTTTCATGTGATGGATTCAGCCAAACTACAATCAGACCCTGGACACTGACCCCCCTCACTGGGATCAGCTGATTTAATAACATCACGAGACAGCCCCGGGGTAACCGTGCTCCACGGTGAATCTCCAGTCAGCTTATATCACGTACCGATCCAAATATCCAGTCGATACAATCATCACCATATATAACACCAATACCCGCAAGTTTTACTCATCCCGAAGAGCGGGACCCCTCCAAACAAACAAAATGTGTTCCTTTCATTATTTTGTCATACTACCGACAGATCGAGCTGCTTACATAATCTCCTGTGGGGCTCCATAAACCACAGGATTGCAAACGGTGGGTGGGTGATGCAGGGATGGATGTTAAAGGGACACGTTGCCTTCAAATCTCATGAAATTTTACTGTTTGGAGGTGTTTAAAAAAAAAAAACATTGGCCTCTGACCCCTCGACATCTTTCCCGCGAAACGTATATGTATTTCCAGCCGTAAATACCATCGTCCATGTTATGGCAAAATGCGCGATGAACAGTATTTAGGCTGTTGCCGTAGCCAGTGGCCTGGTAAACCTATCAGATGAACACTGGGTAACATACCATTCTCTACCTCTGAAGCTAGCACAGTATTGGGTCCGAAATTGCCAGCCGCGTATTCGGAATAACCAGCCGCATATTCTGAAAAATAGAATACATGCAGTACAGGGAGGTGAGTATAATATGGCTCATCTGTTCACCTCCCTGTGTTGCATGTATTCTATTTTCGGAATATGTGGTTGGTTATTCCGCGAATACGCGGCGTAGCTAGCTTCAGGTAGCTCGGTTTGTAAACACCTACACCGTTCATATGTCAAAATGGATCGCCACAAAAAACAGATTTAAGACATGTCCAAAAAGAAGAAACCTCGTCAATCAGGGTAAGACAACTGTCATGGGACTAACCGAGAGAAACAACCGGTGTTGTTTATACCAAATGTTTATTGTGGACAGGAATAATGAGGACTTAGACACGGCACATCACAGCAGCACTCTGATCATCGTTTTACGACTGGAAATAAGACTAGTAGGAACACGTCGGCCATTTATGGGAGTCAAAATCTTGACTCCCATAAATGGCGGACCGTGTTAGTTCACGAATAAAAGGAAAACCACACAGTTTTGAGGAATGTTTGTGTCGATCATTATATTCTACTTTTAAAACATCTTTCCGACCGTGTTCATTCACATCAAACGCTTGTTATAGCCCAAAGCGCCCAATCCGAAGGCAACGTGTCCCTTTAAGGAGGCAATGGGTTCAATTAACAATTCCGCGTGTAAGACACATGGCTTAAACGCTGACGGGAACCCCGGGTTTGTGGGCAAGAATACTGCGTGCGACATTACGAAGGACTTTAAGCGACAGTACGAAAGAACCACGCTAATCTGTGTCAAGTAATGTTGTTCCCCGTTAAAGGGCGGGGGAGGACGATGTTGTGCAAATTTCTCCCAAGTGTACAAAGACAAAAGGCTAGATTTTTGTTGTTTACGGAGTTTGTGTATTGGGGAAGATTGCCAAGTCGTCAGAATAAGTCGATAAAACATATGAGTTTTTGGACAGACAGTTTTTGGAATAAGTTACAAACTATACTTCTAGTAGATATTACGTAGAAACCTTGCTTTAAAACCCATCTTCGTGGTACTGTTTTCACGAACTAGGCCAAATGTTTCCCCCCTATAAATGCACGTTTCCCATTGCATAGCAGACAATTATAACAATTCCGCGTGTAAGACACATGGCTTAAACGCTGACGGGAACCCCGGGTTTGTGGACAAGAATACCGAGTGCGACATTACGAAGGACTTTGCTTTGAATTCCTTGCAATACCGAGAGCGGTGCCCGTGCTGTATCATAATAAATAGGCCTCGTGCCTGAACCATAGCAGCCTCCAAATTCACGTTCGCAAAGTGCATATGAACTGGAGAGAGTGGCTGAGAAAGCAACCTGCCTGGACTGTCACAAGTTTATTGCCCAAGACCTCGACTCAATTATTAGCAATTGCTTTGCCCGGCAAGCTGTTTCACCATCAGTACGGCGACATGTGGAATAAATGCGAATGTGCTGAGTCCAATTTTAAAATGTGACTTATAGGGCCTTGCTTTTTCTTGGACTTCATTGTATTTACTTAGATGTTAACAGGGTATGTACAGTACTGATTTAAGACTAGCAATTGGTTTGTTTACAATATCAAATCGAGGACGTCCTCCATTTTTGTTTTTGATCGATTGAGGAAGAGTTTCCGAGCACCCAAGTTCCCCTTTTGCGTCCTCGGTACATTGCAAAAAAATGGGGGTGTTAAAATTGACACCGTCGCTGTTGTCACAAATAGACGCCTAAAAAGAATCAAATTTACATCACATGGATCCCTGCAGCGAGTGACGTGGAAGTCACGATCTTCCCAAGTCAACAAAAACATAACATCACCCACGTGATAAATCCCAGCCATGCCATACTCCATGATATCCTCACCAGTACTATTACCCACAGTCTGAAAGGGGTGTCAATCAACAGGGGTCGGTGACTTTTGGGTCAGAGGAGGTGAGGGAAAAATTCTCTTCATTGCGCATGTACACAAATTTCCCCATTGGTTTGTACACAAGCAATGGCCGCCTGGTTAATGTCAATGACACCACATGTCGGGCGCTAAGTCGCCATAAGTCTGAGGGCCCAGAGAGATGATTGAAAACATCTGTTCACCAACTGGCTGGGAGTTCTTTGATGTCTTGCCGACAGTTTCTGCGGTTAGAAAATGGGAGATAAGCCCTAGCAAGCCCTCTTAAGTGATTTAGTACTTGTGGAAGTCACGACTGACAACGTCCCGAACATACGTTCGGCCGAAAGTCGTTTGAGGGTTAAAATAACACTCATTTCTGCTTAAACAATTACATTGGTGTTATTTTGACACCATATGATGTTCATTTTGAATCTGTCTTGGGTATATTTATTTGATAACACTCACGGTGTAAATTTTAACACCTATGTTTTTTGCAGTGTATAAACCATTGTGGTAAATAATCAAGGACTTCTCTTTGTTCTCCCATCGATTGGACTTAATTCTGTTGAGCGATGCCCCGTTGGTTTTGTATACGCAAACCACAAGCATGATCAAACACTTACATAATAATTATAACAAACCTTTGGGTTCAATCCTTAGTGTGAGTCACTCAGGAGAAAATAGTGAACAATCGTGCAAAGTTTTTAGCATGTAAATAGACTGTGCAAGTCTCGCGCGTATCCGAACGAGAAAACACGTCAAACGAAGAACATTTTTATTTCTGAAATCAAATCTTTGTTTTAAATTATATCTCATGACAAAATCTGAACAACAAAAATAAATCATTACAATTTTATGAAATTAGTTTTAGCTTTTGAAAAAAATACACAAAAGTGTGTTAATTATTATTGGAAACAAATTAAAACTCTGGGACAAGGATGCTTTTTTGATGTTAATCTTTTAGAAACCCCTCACGCGGATTCGTGATGATCAAACGGGTTTAAAATTGACCCGTATCACAGTTTAAAGAGGATGCTGACGCCTCAATAACCATAGACTGCAATGAAAAGGGTTCGCTTTGCAATTACAGCATCTGGCGATTATAATCGCACATCCAAAACAAGCGTTTACATAAGTTTTATGATCGGAGGCGAGCACAAAATTCTTAATTTTTTGCAATAACCGGAAGCTGAGGTCAAGTTTAATTCTCGGGTTTTCTTCGTTATATTGTTGAATTGGTTTTACTTTCATATTTTGTTATCACTTAGTATTACGTTCCCAACAACATGTATTATTTTCTAGGTTATAAACTACGTTAAACTAAAATAATTGACGAAACAAAATCTCGCCCATGTAAAACTCCATATGGTTGGGACCACTATGGTCCCGGAAGTTCGAATGCGCGCGAGACTTGCACAGTCTATACATTCCTAATTTTGGTTGTAACAAACCCAAATATTATGCTGCAGTTTTTTTTGGATGTTTTCAGATACAGTTTTCTCGAACATGACATCATTTCAGATGGAAATATTTCACAGAGAAAAATGGTTCTATTATAAACTTCATGATCAGTAAGCTTTCAGACAAGTTAAACCATGATTTTTTTGTCCTTAACAATCCTTTATAATACCTTCAACAATATACAAGAAGCGTAAGAAAAGAATCCAGAAATTTCAGGAAAAAACCCAAACATGGCGACTTTAAAAATAAAGTTATTCTTGAGTATATATGTTAAACTGGGTGAACACACTTCGAGAAGCTATTGCACAGTCATGACAGCCATACTGATCTACTAGTTAGACCGGGATAATCACTCAAATTAACGAGCTCAAAGGTCTAGAAAAATGTAGACGTTCAGGCTGAACGCTGCTGATTCTCGAGATTGTTGTTTTGTTCACTGTAGTCTTTCGAATTGTACCAAACATAATTGGGACGTATCCTGCGTGACGTTGCCAAGTATTTGTACACGTCAAATGCATATGTTTATAATATTTAACCTTAGTACGCCTACATGAATAATACAATGGTTGATGACTCGTTTCAACCCATGACTCCTTGTACGAACAGTGTTTGGTGGACTTAATACTTTTCTCGAAAGAAAGAAAAACATCTCCAAACAAGACGGAACTTTTATTAAAAGTGTTTCTAGGTATGATGGAATTGTAAGGTTCACATGCAATTAAGCACACATAGATCTTGTTTAACAGAAAAAGAGTACAATGTGAATTGCTATATCATTAAGTTTGCAATTGACTTGTTAATAATGTTTCACTATATGCGGTCATGGTTTCACTTAAAATTGCTTTTAAAATGACATAAACTAATTTTGAACTGAACTTTGCGGATGGTCAAACATCTCGTCTGATATCGCGTGTTATTGTGCGTGATCTCGCGTTTAAGCTTTACATACGAAGCGTGGACCTCAGGAAAAAATGTCCAGACATTGTACAGTGTTTTGAAACACTGTATGGACTTACACACGTCCACACAGTGTTTTTACAGTATTTAAGATTTATTTTATTTTTTGTTAAGTTCAAAAAACAAAGTAATTGCCACAGAGTGTATGCAACGCAGATATTTGCATGATATTGTGCGTGCCTGCATGTAGGCAATCATTACATAGGGAGTGTGGACCTAAGAACAAAAGAGAACCACATAAGGCAGGGCTTAGAAACACTGTGTGGGCTTACAAATGTCCCCACAGTGTTTTCACCAGTGCTGGTGTATATGTTTTTTCGTAAGTAGACAGAACAGAGTTAATGTCCATAAAGTGTATGCAAAAGGGAGCTTTACGTGTTATTGTGAGTAGGTAACCACATTCAAACCGGGGACCTATAACAAAAGAGGACAATAGGTCCACGGTTGCTATCACAAAGGAAAGCATTGTGGTCCACGGTTGCTATCACAAAGAGTTGAACAAAGGAGGGTCCACGATTGCAGGCTGTTACACACTTGTGTGCGTGCATGTTCGTTTGCAAGTGTACTCATGCGTGTCAACTTGTTGACAAGGAGGACTTTAACGGAGACGATCTAGTAAATTTGACGAACGGAGGACGTTCTCCGTTCAATTTTTCTATAACGAAACAAAAACAATGGGGGATGTCACAAAAATGGGAGAACAAAGAGAAGCCCAGGATTTAACGGGTCAACAAACTGTGTGCGTGACGTCGTCTGCTTGAAGCAAGTGTGTTTATCCGGACAGAGGGATCCGATTTGTTTTGTAAAACCGAGCACTTCATCGATTTGATTTTGCACAAAACCAATTTGGACGTCCCTGAATGATGCAAATTATTTTTAAATCATTTTATTATGTATGCGTCCTCATCCATCCTCGTCTGTTTTTGATATTTGCAAGTGTCCTCGACTACAGTGTGTGGCTGTATCTGCTGAAATAATTATATGACTTAATACGAATTTAGAGGGCTCTTCTCTATTTTCATACCCGGCCTCTATTACACGTCTCCTCTAACACTTGCAACTCCATCATTGGGTGAATGAAGACTGATTACAAGAAAAGAAGCCCAAGGGATTCACATCTGCAAAAGCTTCCTCCGACATTCCTATGACAATGCCCTTAACCATGACCCGGCGCCTTCTCCGGGGATTTGCAATGTGCTCTTCGGAAACGTGCCAATGTGTTTTCTTCTTCGTGTCACTTCCTGTGATGACCTGTCAAGATTATTCATTTCTTCCCCAGAAAATAATAATAATATTAACACACTCAGCCAAATTTGTCTTTCCAGTAAAGCATCAGAATTTAGCGACAGCTGGTTTTCATCGTTGCTGATGGGCGACTTTGGACGAAAGTGCAATCTAGTACGATTTGCTCTTAAGAATATTATACTCCTCGTTTATGGTCAATAAAATGTATTGAGTTTTCGTATGGAGTAGAACGCTCAATCTATAGACCATGTTACGTTTGTTTACAGAAATAGTGACCTTGTACATTCTAATGCATTTCCTCATTTTACTGACAGGCAAGATACTACACAGGCCATATGGGGAAATTTAAGAGTTACAAAAGCAACAGCTGTACAGCTTTCGAGATGTCCCCCCTTTCTTCATATCATAAGTTGAGAAAAATCAGACAGTGCAATCTCCATAAAACATAAGATTTAGCGTATTCTTCCATTGAGCTGCGTACAAACTGTGCCTGGAGGAAGTCCAGGCTCTGTGGCTCTTTTGTAAACATGTGATGTCACAGGTCACATGGTCTATAGGCGAAATTCTGGACGCGACAGTTTTACAAAAACATAATGTTGAGGTTCAATAGACTGTGCACGTCTCGTGCGTAATTGATCATAGGGGCCCATTAAAGTGCAATGTATTTTGGGACCAAAATGTTCGAATACGCGCGAGACTTGCACGGTCTATACGGCACTGTTGAAATGTTCAAAATGTTTACACTACATGAATCTAATAAAAAGGACACTCGCCGGCTGCCACTCTATTTCAATGGTCAGCCACCAACTTTTCTCCTTATCGTGATACACTGCTCAGAATCCCCAAAGGGTACAGTTTAAAATTCTGACTCTTGTTTTTAAGTCTCTTCATAACGAGGCTCCTTCATCATATACCTCACAGAGTTACTCCATTTTCACAATTTTGCCTACAATCTGCACCTGACTATATACCCTGGATTTTCCAAAATGAGACAAATAAGCAGGCCGGAGACCGTTCATACTCACGAACTGCTCCTCATGAATTTGGAACTCAATACCTCATTCATTGGCCGATGTGACTTCAACCTCCAAGTACTGTTTAAAAAAAACCTTATAAATCACTTGTTCAATAACTTTTCTCATTGTTTTTGTTTTGTTGTAAGCGCTTTGTAACTGCTGGAAAAGGCCCTAAACAATTTACCGTAGTAATAATAATGTCATTCTCTTCCGGTGCGAGAAAGTATTGAAAATGCATTTCGCGTTTTGCGTTACAAGCAAATATTGAAAACCCATTGCGACTGTTGCGGTCACTCTTTCATGAAAGCACAGCGTTTGTAATAATTTAAAGAACAGTATATCAATACTTTATGAGACCAAACACTCTTCCGGTGCAAGAAAGTCGTGAAAAAACATTTCGCGTTTTGCGTTACAAAATAGCAAATACTAAGAACCCTTTCCGACTTTTGCGGTCACTCTTTCATTAAAGCACAGCGTTTGTAATCATTTAAAGAACAGTAGGCCTATCATCACTTTATGAGACCCAACATATATGAAATTATGAACCTATGAAAATGTTCAGCTCAATTAGCCAGTTCAGTAGCCTGCCTGCCAGGACTTGCCCTCTGGAATTCTAGCACACTGGTCATAACATTTCTCAACATTACCACAATATAACTCAAAGATTGTTTTAAAAAAAGAGAACATCCGGAATAAGGATCATCCGGCAGATTACGCTTTCTTCATACAAAAAGTTTATAAAAATCGCATGGTGCAATTTTAAAACACCTGAAGATTTTTATGTTTTCCTCCATTGAGCTGTGTACAAAACAAATCGTGCAAGCATGAAGTCCGGGCTCTGTGGCTATTTAGTAAACATGTATATATGTCACAGGTTATAGTCTAACAACACCGTCCAGGTCCCTAAAGTTCAAAAATATAAGTCTTAATAGTTGGTAACTTTCTGCGTACAGGTATACATTTCAAATAAAGCACACTGGCCTTTGGAGACGACGAGCATCTGAGATAGCAGCAGGTGCCGAGGTAATTGCTAGAACATTACCAGGACAGACCGAAGCTGTGCGACTGACAATCCCCGCAAGATATCAGCTGACACTAGGCAATAAACTGCCGGGGCTTATAAAAAATAGCCGGGTGTGCTTATAGCGGGGTCATGCACGGCACGGTGTATACCGAGTCCACGCACTCATGGGAACCCCGTCCGAGACTCTTAACGCCGCGCGTCATGTAACATTATCACGCAAAAAAGGACAGGAAAGGAGTTTCCAATGTTGGCACGTATCTTTATGACGAATAAGGTTGAGGGCGTTACAGGTTTGTTTGCATTAACATACTGTTTGTTTTCGTGTATATTCTGCTGTTGTTAAAAATGCCGCCATAATGTTTGTGTTGAAACAGTGTAATGAAAAAATAACAACAAATGTTTGCCTATGATTTTTGTAGCACTCAATTAATAATATATACCGAGTCTCACTTTAACGTGTTATTTGTGTTATTATAAAAAACGAAATGTAAATAAATCACAGTGGCAGAGACAAGCTGAACGACAGCTGACGCTGTATCTATTACGAAAAGCAAATCTTCGTTGGCCTGTGCGTTATAGCAGACGTAAAAACTGCTTATTAAGAAAACAGATAATGGCAATACCATGAGGGTTGGTTTGCTCGCTGTGGTTGATTTGATAGCGCAGTTCTGTCTTCGAGCAGTGGAGTGTTAATACAAGCTCACTATTTGTTAGAGAAAATTTACAAATTTGGTTAACCACTGCTGGAACAAACTTAAGGTTCTACTAAAACGGCAAAGTCATTTTTAACGAAGACATTGGTGGATTTTTTTATACAATGTATAATTACGTTGGCCTTCAAGGGGACATCACAGACATTTCAAACTGCACAAGTTTGGCCAACATCACTGACGTCATTATTGACGTCTTTAGTGTGAGACACGGGCCGAATTTGTGAAATTCTACGTAAAAGCTTAACGTAAATATAGTTTCGACTTGGGTTGGGGCCGTGAAGGCTGACGTCATTGTTGACGTCATCGTCTTTGAGCTTATAGTCTCAAATCGTGAAATGAGATGTGTACATCGGATTATTTAGATCAGAAATTTCCCATATAATCATAATAGTCACAAATTGATCCTACCAAATCGGAATTCAAATATTATCTCGGATAAGTTAACCATTTCCTAAATAAGAAACTTTTATTAAATTGACAAAATATAACCAGAAAAGCTATCAGTTCTTTTGAATAGGATCCCACTCCTCCCAATGGAAAGTTATCTAAGAATCACATCACTATTCTTCTAAAGTGTTGTAGGTTCAAGATATATAGGTTGATGTTTTTAGGTTGTCGACATCTGATAGATATAGAATGTCTTCTACCCAATAATGTAATGTAATGTTTATGTAATTTAATGTTTTTATCCATCCTGTTATTGGCGCTTGCGCTGTTGGATGTGGCTGAAATAAAATAAAATAAGATGGTGTCTCAGATTGGAGAGTATAAGTCTTCCCAGATGCTCTCTTTCCGAGGTAAATCATCTTGGAAGACTATAGACCATAGAATCAAGATGTCGTCGTATACCGAGATGAATTTTGTCAGGTATTCTTGTCTTGCCTTGATGGATACTGTACCAACACCCCCTTCTCAGGGGTCACACGGGCAGGGTCGGTTTTACGCATGGAATTGCCAACATATCAGAAACACCTTCTCTGGGTTATACGGCTTTATGTCTTGGCAGGCCCGTAACCAGGAATTATATATATATTTTTATTTTATATAGTTACGAATATAGTTACGATGCGGACTTTTTTCTTTTTGGGGGAGGGGCGGACTTTTTGGGGGGTAGGGGGGCAGACTTTTGGGGGGGGGGGGGTGGGCGTGGGGGGTGGGCGTGGGGGGTGGGCGTGGGGGATGGGCGGACTTTTTGGGGGTTGATTTGGGGGTGGTTTTTTTGGAGGGGCGGACTTTTTTTGGGGGGGGCGGACTTTTTTTATTTTATTTTGGGGTGTTTTTTTGGAGGGCTGATTTTTGTTTTATTTTTATTTTATTTTTTAGGGGTGGGGTGGCTGACTTTTTGGGGAGAGATTTTTTCGGGGCGTCCGCCCCCGCACCCCGCCCCCGCCCGCGGCCCCCTGGTTACGGGCCTGCTACCCACCGACAAATTCCTGGCTACGCCGATGGATATTGATACAAGTGTCTAGACCGGGACTTGAACCCGCACTCTGCTGTTCAGAACACAGAGACGGAATCTCAACAAGGTTCCAGGCCCGGATTCACAAAGAGGTTCATTAAAGTGAGATCAAGCAACTCATTAAAAAAAGTTACGTATACTAGGATATCATGCTTTTATATTTTACCTTCAACAGTCATACAACAACCGGACGGTACCAAATGATTGATATCAGCAAATTCAAAAGGTTTTGATCTAAAATATTTGAAAACAACTTAAATTCGTCAAGATAGGATAAGAAATTGTAATTTTGTGAAGAGCAGACATCAATTACCGCGGATGATTACTGATTTGGTCTGAGTTTATCGGATTACGGCAATATGTCTTTATTTTCAAGAACATCCGAAGACATTTCCGTTGGATATGAATGCCCGCGGAATTTTTTTTAAATGTATAAGTTTTAGCAAAACAAAAGAGACTGCAGAGTGGAAAAAAAACCCTTGAGAATAATTTCTTAATTAGTTTCCATAATGAAAAGAGAGATGAGAAGTAAGAATGTCATCAGATTCCTTGAAGCCTAAAGGGTAACATTTGTTGTTTAAACGCAAAGTCGTTGACCTATGAAACGTCAATGATGCTACTCAAAACATATAAAACCACAAATCTTGTGTAGATGGGCAATTCCCTACAATCAATATTGGATCGATACGCGGTTTCGAATTTAAGTCGAAATTTGTTTTTCCTGTGTACTTTCTACGAGCAAGTAAACTGATAATGACCACGTGGGTACTAAATTCCGTGGAGCCCATCAAAACAAGCACACTTTGATATTGTTTACGTATGCAATCTGAAGTCAGGTTTTTGCCTGTTAATTGCTCCTTGTAAACCATTACATGGTGCTATGTAAAGGAGTACCCTAGGTCTCATACTTCACTAACGTAGCTCCACATACATGTATCTTGCAGGTAAAATACTGTGCCTTGAATGCCACTGAGTGACGGATATGAGCGCTATTAGAAGAAGTCACTATTATTATAAAGGCTATAAACAATTTTCCTCCCAGCCTCGCTTCCGTTACGCGGTAACCGATCCTTACACGGATAAATCAGCAGATAAACGATTGATACACGGATAATATCTGCGATGATGAGGTTCGAAAGGAGTCAGCTATGATCTCTTCGAAACTCTCAGATAAATACGGGTTCATATTTCGGATCCTTATCATAGAGTTCATGTGTTTTGTACAAGATGGACGTAAAAATGTCCGGATCAGAATTGGCTCGGATATCACCATGGGTCCCGTGGTGCGTGACAGTGGGTCAGTATAACCCAGAACATATGTGTCAAAATGACCCAGAAATGGGTCCAAATTACGCTGAGTCTGAGGTAAAATTCCAATATCCCATTTGAAGCCATTTTTCGGGTCAGCCTGACCCTCAGGTTTGTCGGGCTCTTGGAACCCGAAACCGAGGTCGTCTCTCAAACGGGAGTTTTTTTTAAAGTGCATTGAATGAATCTCGAATATGTCCAGGTATAATGTTAAATTTACAAATTCGGAAAACATCAATACCGTAACATACTGAATATGAATTGCACATAAAACACATTTTAAAGTACAGTACGGTGGCATAGTGATTATGCCCCCCCCCCCCCCAAAAAAAACCCCCAAAACACCCCCCAAAAAAACCCAAAAAAAACCACAAAAAAACAACCAAGACTAACCTAAACCTAAATCTAACCCTAAAATAACATATGAACACAGTTTCTAATAACTAGGCCGGGGAAAAAGAGGCCTACATTCCTCAGGCTTGTAAAAACATCCGTGCCCTGGATTGATTGTCTAGTGCGGCGATTCCTCTACACAGACGAACTGGCTCACTGATGAAGGAGATATCAACCACCCGCCACCAACTAATGTTTTCCGGTCGAAGTCAGATTGATTACTTAATGAACTTAGTGAAATGAGGTGATGATAACAAATTACTTTGTACCCGGTGCTCAACAGATGAAGAAGGCCGCTCAAGATTTAATAAACTTATCACATAGTCTTACCCCTGCTTCTCTTCTCAGCAAATACCCTCCCAATCTGAACGCAATCACGCGAACCAATTGATGCAATTTGAACACAGCGATGTCAAGCAAAGCGAAGCGTTTCCCGTTACCGGATGGCGATATCGTATCGCTTTGGTCTGGTCGCGGGATATCACCAACCGAGATGCTACCGTCTAGCTATTCAATCACGGTGTGAACGTACTTTACGGCGGGTCTAATGCTTGGTCTGCTTCGTGGTCATTCACAATAGTCTGGCTAACAATAGATCCACTTGGTCAGGCTATAATCGTAGCATTTAAGAGGCGGCGGCTGGGTCCTTCACCATGACAAGTACACGTTTTATTATCATGCGTGTTTATGACCGTTTTCGAAACCACGAGTTTGGCTTAGGCTGCGGCTTGAGCGCCGTCCAACTGTTTGAAGCCCCGTAAGGAAGCGAGCACACACTTTCTGAATAACTGACGGAGCCCTAGCCGAAGCCCAAGCTCAATCAGTGGTTTCGAAAACGGCCCGAATGAGACCAACGTAGCATTTACTCAATCAATGAAGCCGAAGTCTCAGATTTAAAATTTCAAAACATTGCCTGTTTTGCTTAATAAACAACAATTAAATAACAATTTTCACTATTTATGGTGCATCTGAAAAGAACCGTTTGTATTATCAACTTGACGTTTCGTTCAGTATACACTGACAGTCTTCATGAGAAACACTCTCTATACTCATCAATCAATACAACGCAAACTACACAAGACAATCTTCCATGGAACACGCACCGTGTTAAATAACAACACCTGACAGAAAGCATTCGCATACAATTCAAAATTTAATAACTGAGAGCGAAGCAATTTCAGTATCCATGCTTTCAGTAATATGGTAGTCTCACTGTTCTTACTGGTTATTATACAGTGTAACAACTCAAAGTTTCTTTCAGTATGCTCTGGTGTTCTTTTGTCAGCAAACAACGCCACTCACTGGAGAGATTTGCCAAGGTATCTCTGCAAACCCCAGAAGGCAACCTTTATATAGGAACCGCTCAGTCCGAAATATTCCATTTCTCAAAGGACGGAGACACAACTTAAAATGACAACCGGTGGCACTTCCAGACATAAAAGGTTTTTACGTCACGTTGAACCTTTCACGGACATGCTTTTAGCTGTTGATAGTATAGGACTGTTAGGTAAATATGGCGCCAAACAACTCGACATGGCAAAACCCATTTAGAATGCGACAGCATGTAGTGCCGCTGCTGTACTGTCACCTATAGACTGAACACAGTGTTAACTTGATAAGTAGTTTGGAACGGTGTCAGTCGAATTTCGGTTATTTGTATTTCGATGTTCGGGGTTTTCGGTTTTCGTTGTGGCACTGCATTATGTACATGTACACTTTATATGCCTACAGACCATATCGACTTGTCATCACAAAAAGTGACGCTGCATAGGACATATTTTCCGACTTGCTTTATAGATCCGTGTCTATCATAATGGGCAGGCTCGGAATTTCATCTTTAAGAGGAGAGCATGGCAATTTTCATTAATTTTTGCAAAGGGCGCCTCCATTGGCAAATCTTAAAGTCCATGGGAGTCCTTTGAAGGGGTACCAAGGCAAAGACCAGGGGCAACAGAGGCCATGGCCTCCGTATACTCTTCGTGTAATTTCAGGCCTGCTCAGGAGTTTGTCCACTATTCACATGACGTAATTTCTGAAAGAGAAACACCAAGTAAAAAAAAAAAAATGTTTTCAGGTATGTCTTCCTTCTTAAAACAGAACTTTTGACATTTCCATTTGTAAGATTATATGTCTCCTCCATTGAGTTATGGACACTCTGCTTGTCAGGGCTTGCAGACATTAATCCCAAACAGCTATAAAATATCGTCTAACA
Organism: Leptasterias polaris; assembly: GCA_037783415.1. Classification (NCBI taxonomy): domain Eukaryota; kingdom Metazoa; phylum Echinodermata; class Asteroidea; order Forcipulatida; family Asteriidae; genus Leptasterias; species Leptasterias polaris. The sequence continues at coordinate 5,533,570 of JAZGTN010000015.1, read as the reverse complement.
TACTCAGAACCGAATGTCTTACAACATAAACTGCACCTTCTCTTGACTCTTGAATCAAATGGACGAACAGATGCTTCATGGCAGCATCTTTTTGCTAACATTACGAATGTTTTACATTTTCTTAATTCAAATTGAGCTGCCTGACTTTTTTTGCCACAGAGAACAGTAGTTTAGGTTAGTTTACGCAGTTGAAGTCATTCCAGATGATGTACCTTCTCTTGACTCAATGATAATAGGTATACAAACAGCAGCAGCTACATTGCAGTTATATTATTGCAACTCATCTTTAGTGGTTCATAATTGTATACACATAAAGAAGCAGCAATTTTGCTTACACACCATCCAATGACTCTTTTCCTTTTCAAAGAAAGCAGTCGACATACCATTAGCAGCAACAATGATGTACCTTCTCTTGATTCAAAGACAGTAGTCTTACACACTGCAGAAATTACATCACAACTGCATTATATTGATACGTACAGATTATACAAGCACCAGAAGCAGCAATTTTGCTGTAAACCACACAAATGACTCTTTTTTCAAAGAGTGCAGGCACACCTGTAGCAGCAACAATGATGTACCTTATATTGATTCACAGAGTGCATAAGCACACCGGAAGCAGCAATTTTCTCGACACTATAGTTGATCTACCTTTACCTTACGGTCGATGTTATGATGGGAGCATTATGCTGGCATCAGTTCAGTAAAGAACGCAGGCGTGAAGAACCAATTGCTCTTCAACGATGTGCGAAATGTCGCATAATAGGCAAGGCGGGCTCTGCTTCTTTACTCTTGCTTGAGGCCACATTCGGTCATACCGTACGCCAGAGGTGAAATATGCGACTTACTTGTTGCGACCTCATGTGCCTCTCAGAACATTTAGGGGGAAACTTAAATGAGCACTGACATGGCTAGTTACAGAACACACAGGCCAATTACAAGCCCTCACTGAGGTTCGTTCGATCGACCTATATTGACTGCGGTTCAGCGGTCTAAGATTTGATTGAAAATTGAAACCTAATACAGCCAAGTTATCTCGAGAATGTTGACAACAGAGGTACACTCTATATATGCCTGGTACATTGAATACATGTATACAGCAATTGGACTGCCTCAAAATGATCTGATGTCGCGGGTTAATAATAAAATGCTTTACCCATAGTAGTCGAGCGGCGGAATCCAAATTTTGGTCGATTTAATGGACCCACTCCACACACAGCCACAACAGGTATCACTGGGAAGGCAAACATGTCCTCTTTAAGATTAGCCATGATGTGGAGCTGTCAGAATGGGAGAAATTTGTTTTTTAGGGACATTTTGGTCAAAAAATCTCAGTTTTGGTCAAAAATATATATATTTTTTAAACTGCATTTTTTACGTCTATGGAACATACCCCATCCATGAAAGTAGGTTTTAAGCCGTCAAAATGCTCTGTAAATTTACAATAAGCATATTAAAACTAGAAAATGTACAGTAAATATAGGGAATATTGATTTAAAATGTGTTTTTCACTAATGTGTACTTTTGAAAAACAAAATTTGCCCATAACTCTGTTAACCTACTAAAACAGCTTGAGTTCCTGCATTAAATTATTTTCAAATACATGAGAGATTATTAGCTTGACTGATTATTGTAGGCATAGCAGAAATGCCGGATTTTGCGCAGATGGGGGGACTGTAATGGATGCAGGGCTTTGCTGCTTAGTCATGTTTGTTGATATTTCCTGTGCGTAGTTCTCACAAAATTGAAACTGAAACTGAAGAGGTTAAAGAATTCCAACATCACGTCACAAACGTAGCATGAAAATACACTGAGCCAAACTTTTTAGATTCACATTGAAGGTATTCAAATGTAAATTATCTATCATTCAACAATTAAAATATTTATATAGCTCAGAAAAAGTCACGATTTCAGTAAATGGCCAATCAATTTTTACCCTAGTGTTCAATACAATAGTTTGAGCAAATTGCACCTTTCTACTCAATACTGCCTATAGTTACTGTACATTTTGTAATCTTACGGTAGTAATTGTGAATTTCTGGAGCCTGAAATTGGTCTAAAACTTGCCGTCACGGATGAAGCTTGTCCCAAAGATGTCAAAAATACAAATATCTTAAAAATCAAAATTCTGACCAAAAATGAGAAGTTTAGACCAAAATCAGGGGCGGCTCCAGGATTTTTTAAACCGGGGGGCACAACGGCGCAACCAGGATTTTGTATTAGAGGGTAAACCAAAAATGGGTGGGGTCCATCTGAGCTTTTTGCGTTTTGAGGGGTGAAAAATCAAGCCTCTGTGTGCCAGTGAAACCGAGAAATAGACACACTTTTTAAGCTCTTCTGATCCATACCAATCTTCTAATTTTACTCAAAGAAACTGTTAATCCCACAAATCTCGCGTTTGGATCTGGTCGCTGCAATATCTGGTTTCATGCATATTCATTCAAAAAATATAGTTCAAGCTTAGTGTATAGTCTTTACTTGAATGCCAGAAAAAAATAAAAAATAAATTTAAAAAAATTACCCGGGGGGGCACGTCCCCCCCCCCCCCCCCCCCCCCGGATCCGCGCCTGAAAATGGCCCCAAAAACACATTTCTCCCAATTTTGGAGCTCCACATCATGCCTAATCTTAAAGTAGACACACAAAGCTTTGGAATGATGTATGATGTAGGTGTGTGTGGGGTGGGTCCATTAAACTCCTAAAATAAGCCTCTTCTGAAAGGTTCACCGCTCGCCTACAGGCAACGATGCAGCTGGGACAATTCTGTGTCAAGCAGAATCCCAATCTAGCGTTTATCAGGGCGTGATTAACCAAGCCTTGCTAATTTCACCAAATCGAAAGGCAATATAAAAAATGTTTAAAGGGAATTCGTGTATTAATCGTAAAGTGATTACTATTCTATAGCTTCCAATAAACGCGCAATCATACGACAAACCTGTGGACATTTCGTTACATTTCTGTGGTGTCGTTTGGGTGCAAACAACGAAAGCTGTAAAACAAAAAACCTCCCAGTTCACAATTGACTCAGATTCTGGATCCTAGGAGGTCTGACCTATGTCTGGGTCAGGCTTACCCGGAAACTAGTTGAAAATTGGATTTTTAGCTCAGATTCTCCAACAGTTTGACCCATTTCCTGGGTCATTTTTTTAAACCACAGAATCCGGTTCATACTGACCCGCAAATAAGTCAGGCCCCACCGAACTCATCGATTCTGACGACCCAACCGATTTTAGAGTGTAATGATACGACTGCGGTGCTATTTTTGGTGCTCAAAACCTATTTCCTTTGAAAGTATTTTAGACGGAACTATATTTGTGGATAATATTGGTACTTGGATATTATGAACTTTATATAATGAAAGTGAGCTTTTTAATGAAACACGCTTTTTTACCTCAATATTTTACTCATCCTGTATTTTTTCTTTAATTTGCCATCACCCCGAGGTGTGTGACTGTTTACCTAAGAGAGAGTGGAGTAGTCATCCAGAAACTGAAGGGCTTTGTGACCCAATTCAACTGATAATCATCACCCAATGTGGACTTTGGTTGTGACTCCCAAAATGGCGAGCGTGGCAGACAGTAGCCGCAAGTGACAATGGTGCTAGGGGTCAATAGTTCATCTATTCTTAGGTAGTGCTCAAATTGGCGGCTATGGCTACCGCTACGACTTGATTGCCGCGTCATAATGCGTTGAAGTATATATGGCTTCCTTAGCAACACCCTTAGCAACGGTCACAGCCGTAGACGCTAATTCGGAATCGGCCATTGACAACGATTTACAATAGATAATGCATAAAGCACATAATGAACGTTTTGGAACCGCGCAGTTTGCATTTTTAGACGACGAGCGCTTCTACGCTCGCCAAATCTTTACGAGCTGCCTCCTAAAATGGTAGACCACGGGCAGGGCAGACAATGGCCTCGTGCACGTCCCTTTAAAATGCCATGGACCTACTGTTCTTTGTACACTATCATCTCCTACACAAACATAGTCAACACTTTTATTGAACGGGAAGACACATTCTAGTCTGGATAAATAGTGATATGTAATGTTTGTTCACCGACTCCATATAAGTGTTTCGCAATGAGTTTCATAAGCACGCTACCTCGGGTGTTCTCATTCATATTCTTAAGCAACCACAATCGTTAGAATATAAATAGAATTATCAGCCACTACCGACTTCGTGCTTTTTTCCCTTCTTCTTCGTGTGTTGCTGTGCCCGAAGCCTCTCGGAAGAGAGGGGACGAATGTGTTGACACAAGCCGTGTTGGACGAGAGACAAAAATCCAAGGTGCTGGGAGGCGAAGTTTCATTCATCAAGCTGCTCATGTTCTGTCATACTCAATGGAGAATGCAGATTGGAAAATGAGGTTGTGCCAAGTGTCCCAATGCGACTGAAGATGACTACCGCATGGGCGATATTATTATTAATGTACGTAAATTACAAAAGTAAACTAAATCACTGTTGCTTTGAAGAATGTTATCCCACACAAAGTAAAACAGGAAAAGTGGAGAATAAAACAGACATGAAAACATGAGGGAGAGGAAGAAGAAGGATTAAGAAACAACAGTGCCATACAGGGGAAAAAATGACACATTGCACATAATATTTAGTTCACTGTACTCTCCAAAGTGCGGTGCCCTGGGAAAATCAAAGTCCTTGAAGCCCTAGAATTGAGTCTTCAGCATTTAAGAGGAAGATCATTGCCCGGAGTTGTGTATATAGTTGCCGTTTGATTGTTGTTGTTTTTTTTGGGGGGGTTGTTTGTTTGTTTGTTTGTTGGTCGGTTTGTTTTGAACCATCTGTCCGTTGTAACAGGTTTTCAGATGTCTTGCTGACAGCATGTGCAATAGGTTCTGAGCTTTCCAACACGTATCCCTCCCCCTGCATGCCAATCAAACATTTTGGCTTACTCGGGAGCCAGTAACTAGTGGAACCTTCCTGTATTTGTGGGTTACTCCCGCACCTTTTTTCGTTATAGATGTACCGTATATGATTTCAGATATCAAATAATAAACCACAAGGGATAAATAAACCACCGTATATGATTTCAGTTATAGTTTAAGGACAATATAAAAAAGAACAATATATATAGTTTCAATCTGAGAGCTCACTAATTAAAAAGATCATACAAATATGTATCCTCTTGAGAAACATATCCGTCTGAAATACTGTCGAGAGAAAATGTTTAGGCCCCCCAAAATACCGTTGCATAATTCGATTCTGCAATCGAAGTATGAACGTGACCATGCACAACCACCATCCGAAATTGAATATACAATTTTACCTTGTTTTTACAAAACGTAAGGCATATAGACGTACCGTGACGTTGTAGCTCCCCGCACCCCCTTCTCCACCTCTTTCCACGAAGGGATTCTTTCTTTCGTTCGCTATAATGAAAACAAAGTGTAGTTTCTGTTCTGCTTCGTACCTGCAGTGTAATGTTCTATCCTGGGAACATTTTCCCATTTGAATACAGAGGCGTACCCAGAGGGGACGGGGGCAGGGGGAGCCCTCTTCTCAGAATTCCCCCCCCCCCCCCCCCCCCCGAGGAGATCGAAGAAATTCACAAAATATTGGTTTGATACATTAATTAGCCCCCTCACCAATTAAGTCCTTCCCCCCGCTTGCCCTCCCACATGACAAAAATGTATACGCCACTCATTGCCCCTATACTCAATAACAACATAGCACATAATCTCAGCAGGCTTAGCACAATACATGTAAAACGAACGCACTCTGGTTTCTTGTTTGGTTGCGCACCATAGGGGACGCATGGCGGGAAAAAACTAGACCAATTTCATGACACAAAGGTTTTACGGGGTTACGTCGGTGCGTCTTGAAATGAGGTTAATATGTAGGGGTCGGGGTCGGAATTGATGCAAGTAGACGTGCCCTTTTCTCCTTTTCTTGGTCATGTATTCAAGTTGCGATCAAAGATACAGATAGTGTTATTTCCCCATTGGCGTATATGTGTGACATTTATGAAAGGAAGACGTGTACAATAAACTTCGGATTTTGTGTTGGAGGAAGTTAAGGCGGAGGTGCAACTTACGAAAATGCCGATTTGAATCAAATAAATAATAATGAGGCTAATTATTGACATTTTAGAATGTATAAGTCGTACACGTTGATACCGATACTTGTGACATAGGGCCGTAGTTTTGAAATTTGACGGCGGATGGCTTCCGCTTCAGGCCTTCCTTCCAACAACCATAATTTTCCAGCCGAAAAGGAGAAACAGCACGTATATTTGCATCAGTTCCGCCAAACAGATTAGTCTTCGATTTAATTATTTAATAATCTTCCTAAATCCGTTTTGAAAATCAGTTGTCCGTGTTTTTTCCCCTCGGTTTTTCCCCACAGTTGAAGTAGGCCTATTTCCTTTACAAGAGTAATCTAAATAAACGTATTGTTTTCTAAGGTTATCTACATAGTATGTACATACACACTATACAGCCATTCTGAAAACGATTTTAAGCGAAAAAGGACGTGTGCATGTTCAGCATGGGCTTATTATTTGTTGCGACAATTGAAACAAGCAATGGTCATTTTGATGGCTTTAAATGTTTTTTTCTCAAATTTCTTTGGAGGATCAGTAAACTAAAAGCTGTTGGGTCCAGTAATTTGGACTAAGAAACTATAAACCTTTCGAAAACATCTTACTATAACCAAAGAAAGTTTCTTTTTTTAATACAATTTCCCAGTTGCGGTTTCCCACAATGTCATTCTAAATGCAGTTCCGTTTCTCACCACGCACATTCCAATAAGTATTTATTTAACACAGTTAGCAATGCTTTCTTATCACCTTTCGATCTCAGAACTGTTTTACATTGTCATTATTCACGATCAATGAGGTCTCAATTCCACACCGACCTTAATTACTCCTCAACTCACCTCAAATCGACCGCTCCAAAGCCCGATCTTCAGATCGGGTAACTTCGCTTGTCAGTACTGTTAATATGACTGTTTAAAATTGCTTTCGGATATTGAAAACCCCTTTTCCCAGACAAAAATTCCAGTTCTGCATATTTTGTTTTTTTCTCGAACTTTACACGGGGAGCAGACAACAACCTTTTGAGGACATTATTATACTCCACAGGGAACGAAATTAAGACTTTCCCTCCTTGTACCCTTTGTAAAATATTGGGATTACATCGTCCACTCTTGTTTTCTTTGTAGGTACTTACAGGATTGGATAGAGCTGACAAAAAGTCGGAGACATTGGTCAAGTTTTTTTGTGATCAACCATAGGCTATACATGAAATGACAAACCTGTGAATATCTGGGCTTCATCCGTGAGTCAGGAGAAAGTGGTGCAAAACCATTCACAGTTTTTATCATTGTCCTTAATTTTTGTTGTATAACAACCGAAATCAGCTATTGCGATTTTGTATGTTTTCAGATTCAGTTTTTCTTGAATATGACTTATTTCACAGATAAATTTTTCACAGAAAAAAAATGGTTTAAGTTTAGCTTTCAAACAAAAATAAACAATGATATTCTTATCCGTACCATTCCTGCCCGCTTCGTTGAGATAAACACATTCCCTGTGGCTACAAGGCTACTCCATGCCCTGCAAAATCATGTCCACTTCAAAAAGAGCCACTCATGCTTAATATATGTTTTCATAACCTTCATTTTGCCTTCGGGATATAACCTGGTAGATTCAAAATATCTAAAGGACTAAAATGAAACACCTTCCAAATATCATCGCAGTAAAATAATCAAACGACAACATCTTTAAGTTTAAATGGATGATGCGTCATTGTTTCTTGAAAAAACAAAGAGCCGAAATGAACCCAACTTGTACTTCAGTATTGTATAACCCTTTTAAATTTAAAACCCCACTCTAAAATCATCCACTTGAAGGAAGACAAGTTGGACAGTTGTCTTCGTTACAAAATAACCATATAATCTTGTTTGTTTAACCTCCTATCATTTTCACAAAGAAAACTCCAGTGGTTAGTGAACTCTTATGCTGCATTTCTGATACGTAACGCATACTTGTATAACGCACTTCGTTATTTCAAAGCATTGTATAACGCACTTCGTTATTTCAAAGCATTGTAATTTTAGAGAAAAGAATGGGTAGAACTATATTTGCAAAAGCTCCTATTTCTAAACTTATTAAAGAGGGGCTCCAAAGTTGAATTCTGTTCTGTGACGCACTCATTTGTCCAACATTATAAAGTCCTGATGGAAGTTGGAAAACATTTCTAACCTAACGTTAACACAGTGTAAAATGACATTGTATTTTACACCCTTCCAGTGCAAATTTTGTCTACATGCTAAAACAGCCAATGGCGTCAAATTTCAAATGTGCGGGTCTAAATATTTGTGTACATGATTTTTTTAAATAAGTTAATTCGAATTCAAGTTCTGGTGCTAAAGTCAACGGAGTGTGGGTTCGAATCCCGGTCATGAAACTTGTGTCCTTGAGCAAGATGCTTTACTATAATTGCTTCTCTTCACCCAGGGGTATAAATGGGTACCTGTGAGGGTAGAGGTTGATATTGTGTATGAAAAAGCTTCGCCACGGCAGCTCGGGCTGTATACTCCCCAGGGAGCTGAGAAAGATTAAAGGAATGTTATTGGCACAATGACCAGGGCACTAATGTAAAGCGCGTTGATACGTTATTGTAAAATGCGCTATATAAGAACTAGTTATTATAATTATGATTATTATTATTATCTGGGTCGATTCTGCTCTTGAAGTTCCAAGTTCCAGGAAGCCAATGATGTACTGTACACTCTAAAATCTCCCTAGTCAAAATTGACCAGGATTCATGGTCCCAGGAGGCCTGACCCATTTCTGGGTCTGACCCGGAAACTAGTTGTAAATGGGGACGTTGACTCAGATTCTGCGTCAGTGTGACACAGTTTTATCTCGTTTAAACACAGATTCCAGGTTACAATGACCGGAAAATGAACCAGGACCCATGAGAGCCAGACTCCGTGAAAACTCTGACCTGATGGGAGTTTAGAACATACACTTTACGTGTATGTACACCCATCTTGACACCCATCGGCAGCACACGGAGCGTACTGACTGCAAGAAATTCGGATCATGTCACATCGATCTTGGAGAGTGCTTAAGACTGAGCTCAGCCTTTGATCCTGTTAGAACATGAGCCAAGGTAATTACAGGTAGGCCCAGGCGTATTGTGGCGAATTCTACCCTCGGTTATTGTCAGAAAAATCCGTGGATGGCATAAATGATGTAAAGGCGTGGGCAAGTGGAAAGTGTCCTGCAGAAAAGACAATGTGGCTCAAATATACATGCAATGTTCACACAGCTAACCGAAGAGCATAGACTCTTTATACAAAGTACTGTAATAATCATTCTTAATATTATGGTGGTTACCCTTAGATTGGTGTGTGATAACTGAGTCCTGTGGGAACCAAACTCACAGATTACTCTGGTCGGGTTCGAACCCGACCCCGTGCATTCTTAACCGGTGAAGCTAATCGAACGCACCAAGAAAAGACACATGGCCGGTGTGGTTATGAAGGGGGCAAATTATTGTCCTTTCATTAAAAAAAACACACGAAAATTGATACCAAAAGGAGCGTTTAAAATTTGGTGCGCGCAGGATGTTGGAACACACCAAGAATCTTGTGTTCTTTATAAGTCTCTTGTTTTGTAATTTTGCAGGTATCGCAATAGTATGATTCAATTCTTCCTTAAATGACTTAATTTGTAATGATAAATGACTGTGGTTTTGTCCTTAACCATCATATTTTTTTGATTTTACAAATCTTTCATCTATAGAGAATTCTTACGTCACTGCATGGGCTACACTGTTTCTAACACTCCTATCCAAACAGTTGTGTTACATGATAACAAATAATTACCCTTTTAATACCAATGTATCCTACCTGACACTGCTGACGTGTTGCAAAATATCTCCAATGTCAACAGTTATTACACGGTCAAGTAAAGCTGACCATATTAAGCTCAATTTAAAACGTAATTATGGGTGCATATATACTTTTGACGCACAGCTCCGACAGAATATTTACTTTACATTATTTACAGCATCGTTGCGTTTGAAAGAGTAAATTGGTTTCTGTCCACAAATGTCACCAAATTAGGTTAGCCCGTTTGAGAGAAAACAACGAGGCGCGGGGTTGTGTTTGCTCAGGGATTCTTCGCACGTTCATATTTCACGTTAGTTCGACCCAGGATTCAAAATAAGCAATGTGGGTGTGGGTCCAATGTTATGTGCCTGACTTTGGCAATATTAGGTCATGATATATACCTTGGGGACTGGAACTGGTATGAACTTTGCACAGGGTGAAATTTCAGATTGAAACTATAATCGATATTTCCCAATAAGCACAAGTCTGATAGATTGCATTTAAAGGTAGTGTGTACTTTTGGTAATTACTCCACAAGTTGGGATCCGAGGCATTGCATGGTGAGATCTTTGGTATGCGGTAACACCATAATGTTACCGCATACCAAATATACATTACTCTACAAGTTAATGACTAAAAAAAACTTACTTTGTACAGGGCACTTGAGAGCTGTAGATATTTTAAGACTATAGAAGCGATCCCCTTTGAAGTACCGTAGTGTAGTTTTAGAGAAAAGAGGTAATTTGTTTCACCCCCAAAATTGAATCTGAGAAAGGCGTCAGGCATGAAGCCATTGTCTGGCATCAGCAAACTGCAATGACACAATTCCATGCAATAAGAGTAACTTCTTGCAACTTCGATTGAGCTTGATATTTTGTACAAGTTTGTTATTTTATGCATATGCTGGGATTCACCAAGTAAGAATACTGGTCATTGACGATTACCAAAAGTATACCCTGCCTTTAAAGGCATACATAACACGACCTCAGTGGTCAGGCTAGTCTTTGTTCAAGACTGTGCAGCTCCCTCGTGCGGCGTGCAACGACGGATTGTATGTCAAAATCACATAAAAAGTGTCTTGAACCAAGACTAGGGTAAGGCTAGGCGTAGTGATATCTTCGGCCTTCAGCCTTTGATAAACCTCTTTTTGAATCCATCATTTTTACCAAGTATGTTAAAGTTATCTACAGTAATAAGAATGTTTGCATTTTCCAAACAGAAAATTTAATAATTTTAGAAGCTCTGAATTGTTTTAGCCGTATCCGAATTGACGGCTACGGACACGGCTAACTGTTGCTATGGCTGTGGCTATAAGGACGTCCTATTATTCAACGCATGATGACGCGGCCATTCAGCCGTAGCCGTTAGCCATAGCTGCCAATTCGGACAAGGCCTCTACACTCTTAAAACTATAGTGACTACTCTATTAAAGTTAGATTTAACAACATAACATAACTTTAGATTCACCATGGATCAATAACATTGTCAAAGAGTTCACTCACCGACTCAGCAGTTAGTTTTCAGAGTGTAGGGCCTACATCTCTTTAAACACTTCAATATATATTTTTGGGCCTGTAACCATTTTGACAGGTGTGCTCGACTCGTTTTGATTATGTTCGGATGCAAACCAGAGCTTACAATGAAGGCTTATTTACGACCAATTAGTCATTCCCTGACAAATGATTCGTGGATATTCTTCAATTGCTTGACACCTATAAACTTGCTTGATTGGGCAGCCGGGATCCCTAGTCACAGCCCCCTCCCACCTCAATCCTTATGAGAATGAGTTCTCAGCGGTGATAGGCTCTCTGGATGATTTAGCAACCACAACGTGTCGAAGGGAAGTTGTTTCATTTAAATGCCAGAGTCATATTTGTTGTTGATAAGGTTCTGTGTGAAATTCGACGCTGTTAAAACCCAAGGATAGCCCGCTATAGGAAATAGAATCTTCGATTTAGTTGACAAGGTTCGAGGGGTATAACACACTCTTGGGTCCTGACTGTCATGCCAATTGGAGCTATCCGAGCACACCATAACTCGTTTGCTTTCTTTTCTAACCGACCTTAAATAATCGTGTCTTACAAAGAACTGAATGATAGACCTATATCTATTTTGGCCAAGAATGCACTCTATAAAAACTTCACCAACCAGAAATCTAATAAATTGTTTCTAAAATTCCAATGTTTTGGGGGTGAAAAAATGAACCATATCACTTCGAAAGGAACCCTTTCTCAAGTTTATACTACCTGGTAAGTTTTTATGGTCATTAATTTTGCACGACATTTTCCAATCTATGGCCCTAACTTAAAAATTATTCAACAGACATGATAGTTGGTCCTTGGGGGAAAATAGGAACATTTTATTGAGTACAAGGGCTGACCTATACATGTACATGTACACATGGTGTAGGCTCTAATAGATTTTTCAGGCCTTATTAATTACAAATTTTCTGATTCATCTTAGGGCATACAAATCCGAAAACAGATGGTACTATAAAGTAGGAATAATATTAGGCCTATGTCTGTCTGTATTAAACCTCATGTTGTTTTTCCTCACGGTATAAGCAAGAGCCATGATTATTTGGCCCCCAACTGAAAATGATGCAAGTTTGATTCAACAAACAAAGATACGTCCCTTTAAATTACACTATGCAGGTTTGTCAAGAAAAGTTCAAAATGCGTCACTATCGTGGGACTACAGTTTACTGGGTTAATGCGAGACTGTCCTTTCCATTCAACGATTGTTATCAAGCACCCCAGAGATGAAAACAAACCATAAAAAGACAACTCTCGTGGGTTTTCCATAGTACATTTTGTGGTATCAGACATGTTGATGCTCTAAGGACTCAAGGACACACAAAAGCAATGTACTTTTCCAAACTAATCTGGTAATAACTGTCATCAGTGGGGTGCATTATTTTTTATAACCAAGGATTGTTTAATGTTGACCGTGGTATTATGACAAGAATCACAGAATCTCGTTAACTGCACTTTCTCCACCGCCGTCAGAAGAAATGCTGACCGCTGATTGTGGGTTTATTACACTTCTCAGATCTAACTCTCACAAGATTGGAATCCAGGGGGGGGGGGGGGGGGAATCACAAAGAGGATTCGATTACGAAAACCTACAGAACCTGATATCCTTTGCTGTTTTCTTGTTTATTAGGGAAGTCAAATAAAATACAGCGAGTCCCATATCCAGATGGATAATAATCGGATTGGGGGATGAAAAGTGTAGTTGAGCCACTTGCCGTGCTCTAAAACCCCGGTTACAAGGATGATCAGAGACAATGGTCTGAGCTTTATTCTACTGCGAATCAGCCCTGGACAATTGAACGTTGGTCAAAGCTAGGGAGTATACAGTGTGAAGTACGATGAGATTGCAAAACAAGTGAGCAAATTTATGCACGCGGCCCCAAAGAGGCGATAAAACGTTGAGATAGCCCGAGCACACAGTTTGCAAAGGGTGTAATCGAGGACTTTCCAATGTTCTACCATTGTTTGAACTTAGTTTTTTAAGCGACGTCCCTAAGGTTTTGTATACGACAGTGAAGTGTCTCCGGTTTGACTGTGTAGATGTGTTAAAAGCTTTTCATCCAGTTGAAATTTCGAGATTGTTTTACAACTACAGGTAAAGTAAACACTGTGATCGCCGAATTTTAATAGTCACCCTTAGAAAAAAAATGCGTACGGAGTTGAAAATCGGCTGTGTGATTGAAGAGAAGTGGTGGCGTTCTGTTTCAAAATGGAGGTCTTTTATTTATATCCCAAGTGATTTCAGAGTGGTCCATTATAAGGGACAGGGTCTGGAACCTAAGTCATAAAGGAAACGCCATAGTTTGGCCTGTTAGATCGATTGCCTTACTTATCGCACTTCACGGCGTTGGTTTGTACAGAAGCTCGAGTGCATTCACAAAACACACACCGACAACCGCTGTCACCTCTCGTCAACGCTTACAGCATCAGCCGGTTAAGAGCTTTTGAAAATGATCGAGACAAATTGTTTCACACGGAGAGCAAACACGACCTGAACTTCAACTAAAACTTAAAACATACTGAAGAAGACCACCACTCGTGTTACATCCAAACACTAACTCCCTGTCAGCTTTATTTGTTTAGAGCATTATTATTATTATTATTACTGGTTTATTCAAATCTGCTCGTCGCAGCCGGCAGGCTGAATTAAAATACAGATTTACAATAAAAATATAATAGTACAGCAAAAAGTTTATACAATAGGAACATTAAAGATTTAAAAGCAAAAGACAACCAAACAAGTAAACAAACAACAAACAAACAAACACCCCAACAACCCAACAAACAAACAAGGACAATACAACACTGAGCAGACAGACAAACAGCAGACAGGGGAAAAACAAAAATATATATAAAAATATAAAAAACACATGAAGAAGGCAAGAGAAAATCTAAAAAACAAACTAAAACATACAGGGAATAAAAAGGTGTTAACAACCACACCCACCCACAGGGACAACATGGTCAAAATTGGAGGCCTATTAAATCACTTTACAGTCATGTTCAAAATACTGGTTAGGTAGGGAATGGGGCTAGACCTGTATCGGTTGGTTCTGCACCTGATATTAGACAAAGAGTCGGAATTCCTAAGGTTATTGTTCCTTGTAGGAGGCAGCCACTCTCTATACTTGGTTGAAGACAGAAGCGAATTACCAAAATTCAAAGAAAGCTGTTCAAGTCTTTCAGTGAGGGGCGGAATGCTAAGCACCTCACAAATATCTGCATAAGGTTTAAATTTACAAAATTCCCAAGTAAGCATGATACGGAATGCCTTCCGTTGCATTTTCTCCAGGCACTCTCTTTGGAATTTAGTAAGACCACAAAACCAGGCTGGTGAGGCGTATTCAAGAGTTGGTCGAACATTGCAGATACACTGTTCTCAAGTCATTAACAGGAATGTTACATCGTTTAAGTTGACGTAAAAAGTACAGTTTTTTGTTAAAGGCTTTACACATGTAATCAACCTGAGAATCCCACTTAAGGTTTTCTTGTATATGAATGCCCAAAAGCTTAACACAGTTTGTTTGATTGATGGCATTATTACCAATTTGAAACATGGGCCTAACAGGTTGGTGTCTTTGAAAGCAAGAAATCATGACCTGACATTTTTTAGGATTGAGTCTCATGTGATTTTTTAATGACCAGGAATGCAAACAATCAAGCTGCTGTTGCATTGAACTTGTTTGGTCATTATTACGATATGTTTGGACCAACGACACATCGTCTACGTATTTGTAGTGAGAAACCTCATGGGAGCCAGAAACAAAGTCATTTATCATTGCTAAAAAAGCCACCGGCCCTAATTTAGTGCCTTGGGGGACCCCAGCATTGGTTGATTCCCAGCTGGAAATACTACCATTATATCGAACAGCTTGGATTCTGTTGGATAAAAAACTACATACCCATGGAATAATTGAAGTACGAACACCAAGGTAAAAACAACAAAGACTGCCGGGTTTTTTTTACCCTCTCAAAGGAAAACAAATTGAAGAGGTCTTTTAAAACTAGGGTGAAAAGAGAAAATTAACATGACCTTTTGCATTTCGGACGGACAAATCCCGAGGAAGTAATGTTTCTGGTTAATAAATAAAGGAAAATACGTAAACAAATCCCGGAAACAATTACGTAGGATTTGAGGTTCTGCGTGGTTGTGATTAGTTTTCCTGGCTATATGTTTTGATCAACCATGACATTGTATTATTTGGTTCTACAGCTCTTTTGTCAATTACCTCCCCTTCTTAAGCTTACACAAAAAAATAACACAATTTTGCAGAGAAACTAAATCTCAAATGCCTATCAAAGGAATGTGTCACAGATAATGTTTATCGTGCGATAAGTCATGCTCGTAACCTGATTCACAAAAGATTCCAAACGGATTCGCGAATCGCAATTCATCATTTGCTACGGCTTTTCGTACACGGTCGCAGTGTTTTCCACGCTATTACGTAGCGGATGATCTTTTTTTCGAGGACATCCTGCGTCAGTAAACAGCCACGAAGACCTTATAATCTCCTTTCGTGTCGAGGAAAGAAGAAATTATGGTTTTCCTTCATTCCGTGTAGCATTGAATGTGTGTTGATTGGACACACTGTAAACACTCCTGGGTCAGAATTGACCCGGATGTTAGGTTTCAATGTGCTTGACTCAATTCCGGGTCAGGTTGGCCGGGAAACTGCTTGGTCAAAAAATGGATCTTTGACCTTCATTCTGCGTCAGTTTGACCCATTTCTGAGTCATTTTGACACATGTAGTATTCTGAGTCATGCTGACCTAGGAAAGGGTCAGCCCCACGGCACCTGGATCCAGGTCACTATGTATGAATAAAGTCACCCACAATAGACCTTACGCATATGACGTCATTTGAGTAGGGCGCCCTCGCCTAGAGGTCAAAAGGAAGATGTTCATTGGCCAGGCCTGTGCGCCGCGCGTACAAATCAGCGCGTTTCCATTGTTTCATCATCAGTTTACCTGAGGTCTATTACTCTTCTAACTTCAATTTACCAACAAGAACCAAAGCACACATTCAATCCAATTAATAATAATAATACACAACATTTATTAGGCGCTTAATACGGTTGTTTCTAAGCGCACCATTGTCTGTCTACAAAATAATTAACAACCAAAACTTATAATGAACACACGAATTATAAATCTGTTCTTTTTTCAATAAATCATACATGAATAATAATAATAATAATGAGATCAAGCATAAGAACCAATATACAAGGAATAAGATGGTGTGCACCTCCTTTGACCGACTCAACTGAGCCCGTGTAGAATATCATTTATGAATTAAAAAGGTGCGTTTTCAGCAAGGTCTTAAACTGATCAAGGGATTGAGCATTATGAATATGCGCAGGTAATTTGTTCCAAAGGATAGGGGCAATTACTGAAAAAGCTCGATCGCCATATCTTGTTGTAACAGTACGAGGTCCAAGGGTTAACTGCAAGGTTGATGATGATCGAATTCAATTCAATTTTATTTATTTCATCACAGTTTACAAAGTAAAAAGTGAAAATTGTTTTCCCTGTGTGCACTTAAAACATTCAAATTCATTACTGACTACAAAAACAATTCGTTACAAATTACATACACAAAAAATACTAATCATTACGGGAAAGCTTCATTAAAGAATTTCCGAGTTTTGGCTGAAAAACTCGGAAAGTAGGCTATCCATCATTTTCAGCGAGAGGGTGTTTTTAACAAAATTTAGTTTTAAACAATTAAAAAGTTAACGTTTTATAAAGAGAGAAGCATTTTCCAAAGCTTACCATCACTAGTTAAAAAGAGAACAAAACTAAGTTACCTTAGTAAAAAAGTTAGTCTGAACCGGTTTGTACGAGTAGAAAGAGAACGGTACCTTCCTTGAACGTCGTGCACAATCAACCGTTATTCATTGATTGATCGTTCAAACTTTACCACATATTCGAAGTTTTTTCCCCACTTCTTGATAAATGTGCTGAAACGAATCAAGATATCCATCCCAGCTTTGAGAAAATCTCAACGCACGTCACAATGAGTTTTCAAAAGACACGAGTCTAATTGCGCGCGTTTTTCTGATTACAAATCAATCCAGCATAAAGCACCGAATTAACGTTTGATGCACACGTTTCCCGCCGAACTACATTCATATCACTTTGGCTTCTGTAACTCAATCGCGATGGACATCATAATCTGTATAATCTTCACAATAATATAATCTTCCACAAGACGTGCAAACAAATAATTTGAAATGTTATCTTCAAAAAATACAAATCAGCGTTCGGCAAAAATCAAACCTAAAACCGGGCATAGCGATCGCTTGCATCATTAGGATCATCCAACTGTCAGAAAGAAGTGTTTTGAACAATATCGATTTACCTTGACGAGTGCGTTTTGTCAAGAGTCAAATTGTGTATAAAATTGAGCCAATATTCATTGTATTTGTAACCAAACAATCTGCAGGCTATATGAAAGCTGAGCTGAGCGATGCCATTTTCATAATTTTGCGAGTTCATTGAAAAGGATAATTTTACGTTTGATTATAATCCGTGTAATAATTTAGAGACAACACAAATCGATGGCAACGATTTAGTGGTCAGAACGTCAGATTGGACTGTCAGTTTCTTTGAACACAAGAATATCTTATTTTTAATAGCGGTGCCATGAAAAGTCCTACTCTGGGCACATCAAAAGGATCCCAAACTCCAGATACCCAACTATGACTGTGGAGGGAGGCGTAGCTGGAAATAAACCTTGCGGACTGCGCTGGATTGATACCGTTCACACAAGCTGCAGCGCCAGAGAGCCATCCATCACCCTTCAATAGAAGCTGGCAGGAAGGCCGAAAACCGTCAGCTCTGGAGAAGTTTCGTTAAGCAGCAGCAGCCAGCTCTAGGTATAAGATGAGAGGCAGTCAGGTTGGTGTATAGTGGTATCAGCCTCGCCTTTCACCTCTGGGACCCCGGTTCTGTGGATTGGGTTTTCAGTCCCTGCCTTTTTGACTGGATTTTTCCTGGAATAATTCTCTGGGGTTTTCCTCCCACATCTAAAACTGAAACTTCCTTCATTGTCTTCTCTCCACGGGGTTCTTGGATAGTACAGTGATTAAGTTCGCTTTTCTGAAAGTCCTTGGCTTCACAACCAGAATTAATAAATAACTTAATTAAATGAAAGGGCGGCCTGCTATACCACCATAACAAGTCAAGAGTAGCACCCCCTGTGACAGGCTCATGCAGCATCTCTTCTGTTCCCATAATGGGTACCGAAGAGAGGCTGTCTGCCAGTCAGTAACAATTTCCGGCCAATGAAGTCAGTTTGATAAGGTATTGATTATATCTGACACGGAGAAGGGACAGGCAAATGCATTATAAAACCTTCTGGGTCAAAATTATACCCAGACTCGGGTCCGTGGTGCCTGACCCATTTCCCAGTCAGTGTAAAACGGAATCTGTGTCGACAGAAAATGACGCAGAATCCGAATTAAAATCCCATCTTCTAACCAATTCAATTCAATTCACTTTATTATCCACGATGGGAAATTCATTTCGGCCTTTTAAACAACAATTTTTACAAAATTTACGTAAGATTATTTAAAATATTAAAAATATTATATAAAACAGAACAAAAAACACAAGCCACAAAAATCTATAGAAATATATATATATTACATGAAAAACTGGAAGTATAAAAGATTGATTTTACAAAAATATTTTAACGTTGCAATTGTTCATTAAAAATTCGGACACCTGAGGGGACAAATGAATTAGCATATCGCTTTGTATTAATTCTGAGCTGTAACAGGCGGTTGCTTCTAGCACTTCGATTGAACTGTACATTTAGGGGGTGGGTTTCATCTGACAGAATTGATTCAACTTTATTTAGCATTAGAGATTTGTATAGACCTTCAACCATTGACCCATCAGTACCGGTTATTCTATTTGCTTGTTTAATGACCCTGTCCAACTTGCCCCGATCCTGTGCCCGCATATTCCCAAAAACACTAACAAGACAATATGTAATAATACTTTGCAGGGCAGACTTATAAAACATTTGCAAAATGGTTCTGTCCACATGGAATGAATTAAGTTTCCTTAAAAAGAAAAGACGCTGCTGTAACTTATTGTATTTAGATTTAGCACATTTATCAAAAATCAACTGGTTATCAATCTCAATTCCTAAGTACTTAAACTCAGTGACCCTTTCCAGAGATTCTCCTTTGATCACAGTGGCCGGAATGTGCGTTTTGTTCCTTCGAAAATCAAAGACCATATCCTTAGTTTTCTTTGTGTTGATCTCTAAGTGGTTTTTGTCACACCACTGAACAAATTCAGAAATCTCGTGATCGAATGATGCTAAGCTATCCCTTTTTGCAAATAAACGGCCGACCAGTGCAGTGTCATCTGCATACTTAACCACTTTCAGGGTCAGCCTGACCCGGAAATGGTCAGGCCCCTCTGATCCAGTATCGAACTTTGATTATATTGCTATCTCAACGAATTTTTGGTACAGTTTTGTAACATTGTATCAGAGCAATAAAATCTTGAAAATGATAAAAACTTTCATCGATCAAACTTACAAAAACTGAAATAAAAAATGGTCATTTTCGTTCGAACGGTCAACTTTACAAAAACAGAAATAAAAACGGTAATTTTCATGTGTAGACCATGTGACCTGTGACATCACATGTTTACAAAAGAGCCACAGAGCCTGGACTTCCTGCAGGCACAGTTTGTACGCAGCTCAATGGAAGAAAACAACAAATCTTATGTTTTATGGAGATTGCACTGTCTGATTTTTCTCAACTTTTGATATGAAGAAAGGGGGGACATCTCGAAAGCTGTACAGCTGTTGCTTTTGTAACTCTTGCATTTATATGAAAATTTTGACACAAAATGTAAATTTTCCCATATGGCCTGTGTAGTATCTTGCCAGTCAGGAAATGCATTAGAATGTACAAGGTCACTATTTCTGTAAACAAAGGTTTATGGTCTATAAGCAAATAAACTCCCAAGTAAGATTAGAAGCTTTGCATGGTGTTAGAAGTGCAAAAAGAAACCAGTTTATATTATGACAGCCATGTGAATGAAATATCTCTTTTTGGAGAAGTGTACGTTGGTTCTGAAAAAACCGATTATTATTATTTTTATGCTACAGTTATTGCATACTTTTACGTATCTCAAAGAACTTATTATTATATTATTGCTATCAACCACATTACAGTGGACATCGCTCCAGGTCTGACTCCCGGAATTTAACAAAGCCTGAAAAACTAGAATATTTGTCATATTTCAGTCGCCACACTGCATCGCTTACAAGTAAAGTCTTTGCTTGAAACCAAGTCATTTTGATCACCACCTTTTTGTTTTAGTTCTGATGAGTTACTTTGTTGTAAAGCGATGATACCGCTGACTAAGAGCAAATGTTAGGCTTGGCGTGTCGTGGCCGAGCGGTTTAGTGCACCAGAATAAAACTCTGGTGTTTTCGATCAGCATCCAAGTTTACAGGTTTCCACAGGCTTGCGAGCTACATTGATGAAGTTCACTTTTGAGGCATCATTGGTTTCATCACCAGAAATATGTATAAATAATAAATTTAAAAAAATGCCTCAATGGTTTATTACTATCATTATATAACTAAAGTCTTAATATATATTAATGATATGTCATTATAATATCTCGTCTGGGAAACAGGGGGTCATTTTTGTTTTGGATCGTGGATTATTTTGTCTTGCGCTAGAGATTATGACCAGCTGCACGTCATCATATTGTGTATATCTGTTAGGGTGTCATTCCAATCATATTGAATTGCGCAAGGAGCAGCTGTTTCGGACAGCGCACACCGGAAGGTGCACACAAATCAAACTAAAGTGAGTTGTTACTTGCACTTTAAAGACAAAGTCCGTGATTAGTAATATCAACAAAAAAATATAAGATTTAATCTGGAAGCTAACCGATGAAAAAGTACATATCAGAACAAATTATCCTGGACATATTTCAATAGGAGAAACTGACCCCAAAAACCCTAACCCTTTATTCTCTCAAAAGCCAAGGGTGGCATGTGGAAACAGCATCTTAAGACGCGGTACAGTTTCGGGCAATTGTTAGGAGGAGTCATCGGAGATTTGATATCTACAATTTGGGGCAGAACATTTCTTGAATAATATGCACACCCTTTGCGCCTCAGTATTAATTCAGAGAGTTTTTTTCTCGTATACTCTTTCCGCGAAAAGCTTAATGAGCAAAAGGTAATCGCACACAGCTCTGTACGGGGGCGGAAACAAGCACAAGTTTTACCAGGATTTTAGAAGGTTGCCGTAATAGGTTTAAGGATAGTACTGATGTCAGTTATCCTGGTCATAATCACGTCGACGTGAGCATCCTCGTTAAAAGTTACTATTTTTGCAAAAAAACCCCATCTGATCCCAAAGAACAACCATGAATATTCGGCCTCTCACGTGAACATATTCACAACTATATGCCCCTGAGTTGTGAGATCGGACGCTCGAAATAGAAAGGACTCGATAAAGCGTCTGATTATACGTGAACGCTAGGCCACTACAGGACGAATATGGAAGCCCTTAAGGGCCACTAAATGTATGGCTATGCCGTGGTTGTTTTTTATTATTTTTTTTTTATTGCAAGTTCGTAATAAAAAATCTATCCCGTAATTACGAATTACTAGTCTGTTTTCATGCATTGGTGACGTAATGACGATAATCCGTAATAGTAGATTATCTGTAATAAACTTACGATTGCCACTTCGTAATAACGGTTAACTAATCCGTAGTTACGATTTACTGGTCTTTTATTACGAATTGGTGGCGTCATCACGATAATCCGCAATAGTAGATTATCAGTAATTACTTTATGTGGCACTATTGCTATGAAGTATCCTTTGTTCAGTCACAAAGGGAAAGTTTTAAATTCTCATATAAAAAATGAAGGCAAGATAATGGAAGGACTAAGAGAAGTCCTTTGACGGGTCAACATGTGTGCGTTTGTGTGGGTGAGTGAAGGTAGGAGAGGTGGGCACCTCGTTAATGTGTCTCAATCTAAGAAGGGTCATTAGGAATATCTCACCAAGTCACCTGTGCTGCATTTTATAGAGCTTCATCGACAGAAATAATAACAAATTATTTTTGCTATAAATAGTCGAAACAATACGCGGGGAAACCAGACACAAACAGTAATGTAACCTGCTTTTATCCCCGCAGTGCATCTCACATCTGTGTGCATGTTTTTATTTGTGTGTTTTGGTTTTTTTTTTTTGGGGGGGGCGATAAACAAAATAAAAAATAGTAGCCTACTAATCTGTAGTGGCCTGACCCATATCTTAGTCAGAATGACCCGGAACCCGTGTCAAAATGACCCCAAAATGGGTCAAACTGACGCAAAATCCGAGTTAAAGGGTGTTTGTAACATTGGTAAGAGTAAAAATATAAATGTTCACAGATTCACACATAACTTACGTGGTATAAAGATGGTCATGATGGGAAACTCCCTTTGAAATATTTTTGCTTTAAATGCTATAGTTTTTGAGAAATGAGTAAAACAATTAGTTTTGATCTCAATAAGTCAAAAACTCGATGTTTGAAAACAGTGAAAACACTTAAGGATTTCCCCCACTTTTTTCTGGTGATTGCAATGACCGATTGAGCTTAAACTTTCACATGTTTATTGTTTCATGTATATGTTGGGATACACCAAGTGAGGATACTGGTCTTTGACATTTACGAAAAAGTATGAACTCCCTTTAAAGTCCCATTTATAACCACTCTCCGGGTCAGCCTGATCCGGAAATGGGTCAGGCCCCCGGAACCCAGGTCAGCCTGATCCGGTAATGGGTCAGGCACCCGGAACACGGGTCAGTTCTGACCCAAGAGTTTTGTTAGAGTGAAATGACCATGGTGAAAAGAAAACCCGAAAAAGATGTGGAACAGTAAAAAAAAAAAACTGGCGAACTATTGAAATGACAACATAACATGGTCCAACTGGCCAGTCACTGAAAAGGTTAAGGGTAAACCATGGAAACCGTAGGTTTTTGATCAGTCGTTATTGATTTGCAGGGTCA
The DNA here is from genome assembly GCA_037783415.1 of Leptasterias polaris. Taxonomy (NCBI): domain Eukaryota; kingdom Metazoa; phylum Echinodermata; class Asteroidea; order Forcipulatida; family Asteriidae; genus Leptasterias; species Leptasterias polaris. The sequence goes on along the minus strand of JAZGTN010000015.1, from coordinate 5,510,119 downwards.
CTAATAAAGAATTATAAAAAACCGTGTGTCATACCTTTCAATGAATTAATAATATCAGATTCCTTCCCACTCAGGAACTACATTATTAAAGAGCACAATGAAGCCAAAAGTCAAGAGTAAGTCTCTTTTTTCTTTTGTTGTCAATTCTGGCGGGAAATTCAATGGGTAATTGTAGCATGTGGCCAGGTTTTCACGCAGCGAGGAAATGGGAATGAAACACTTTTATGAAGGGGGGTACCACTGAAGGGTTGCACTTATTTGATATGAAACACATACTCTCACCAACCCCTCTTGTGTATCGGGTGAGTCGCCCTGAAGCGAAGACCTAAACTTTGGTTGTACTTTCGGGTTTTCATACTGAATTGTCCGTTATAAGTGGCACTCCCAAATAATGGACAATTCATTATTTTTATATCGCTTTGTTCAGGGTTAAGGAAACATGAGAAGCTCTCAGCATTTTGGTTCTGAATTTAAAGGTCATAAAGACGGCTTTGAAAATGTTCACTCTTCTTTGTCTGGAGTTGTGAATAGATCTATGCAGCAGGTTTTACAGGATGTGTGTATATTTGTTGGATCAATGGCACAATCAATTGGAGATCTATATTTACAGACGAATGAATTGATCATTTTTTTAACCATGGGTCAACTGCCTGATAGATTACAGTCATTTCCGTTATGGAACGTATAAAGGCACTGAGCGCAGGGGGGGAAACATTTGATATCAACACATGACATGTGAACCACGCTGTTTGGTATCTCCGATTGTGGATATTTGAGTATATTCAAATTTGTTTCCTAACGAAATAGTCCGCTGGTTTGCAATTTAACATTATTTCAAAGCTATTAGCTAAATAAGTTTACTTTTATTTTGGCGTGGGTTTGCTACTACTACTATTGTTATTATTGTTATTATTATTATTATTATATATTTCCGGTAATGAAACCAAGGATGTCTAATGAAAAGAACTAAATCATTGTAGCTTACAAGCCTGGGAAACCTGTAAACGTGGGTGATTGCTATCATGGGAGCCAGAGCTCCTACCCTTCCGCGATATGTGTCCTGGGTTCTATTATGCACTCGTCACATCACGATTGGACATGTACAATAGTACCCTGAATGGTCTGCCCGACACTCTCATCAAACGTCTGCAGAAGGTCCAAAATTCTGCGGCTCTGATCATATCACTCCCGTTCTCGAGGATCTACACTGGCTGCCTGTGAGGCAAAGACTCAAGTACAAGGTACTTTCCCTGGTTTTTAAAATCAGAACCAACCAGACACCAGTGTACTTGTCGGATCTACTGGTGGAGAAGAGATCTTCTAGACTTGGTCTGCGTTCAGGAAATGTCCAACAGTTCCAGGAAACTCGAACGAGGCGGTCTTGGGGTGACAGGTCTTTCTCTGTAGCAGCCCCGCGTTTGTGGAATGCACTCCCTTCATACATCAAATCTAGCAAAACAATTGAACTGTTCCACAAGAATCTGAAGACCTACCTCATGAAGGAATCCAACGATTAACTGTCATGTCCATACTTGTCATTATTTCATTTAATTACTGTTTCTATAGTGTATCTTTGTGCGCCTTGGGTGCCATTATAGGCAGATATGTGCGCTATACAAATCTTTAATTATTATTATTATTTTTATTATTACGGGCATAACCAATCCCTTTACACGGACGGGAGCTATGGCTTGTGTCACATCCGAAGGACAAAGCAATTATGGCAAAGTATCTTGCCCAACGACACAAGTGCCACGACCGGGACTCGAACCCTCACTCAGCTGATCAGAAACGCCAGAGCTTGAGTCCGGTGCTCTTACCGTTCAGCCACGACACATTTTCTAGTATAGTAGGCTATGTGCATATATAGGCTCACTGATTTGGACTGCTCATTAAAAGAACGGTATTGTCCGAAACCTTTTACTTAAGTGATATGTGAATTAGATTTGAATATTATATGCGGTACAACGACTTGCTCAGTCACTCGTAACCGCATAAGTTTGAATCCTCAGACTTCCAGACAACTTGTTGCTTAATTAAGAGACGTCGAACACCCACACACAATTCTGAAAGAATGTGTATGACACAATGGTACCAGGCTTTTGCTAATCTGGACGTTCCAATACAAGAGCCGGTACCTAACAATGTGACGTAACAATAATAAAAGCCTACTTAATTGGTTCTTATGGAGCGCACATATCCTAAAGTAATTATATAGATCAAGGCGCTTTACATCATTATTATCCCTGTTCATAAGGCGTACGGAACTTAATACAACAGTCATCAGAGTTTCTCATCTCCCTGAGGATCATACAAATCCAAGCTGCTTTAAATTGGCGCAAAGATCCCACACATTACTGTCTCGGCCCTCTAAGGTTCTTATCCATACAAACCCAAGCTGCTTTTAATTGGCGCAAAGATCCAAACATATTAATACTGTCTCAGCCCTCTAACGTTCTTATTTATACACCTGGGTTTAGAGAAGCAATTATGGTAAAGTGCCTCGCTCAAGGACATAAGTGTCGCGACCGAGAATCGAACCAACTCTCTAGTAATAGATGCAGCTATCATTACTTGAGTCCGGTTCACTGGACCGCTCGGCCACACGCAACGACACGATGTAGTATAGCAACACTGTCATTATACTGTTAGACACTGTCTTAAATTCAACCCTCAAATGGCTTATAAACCACACCTATAAACACAGTTTTTACGGTGCACTGGAGCCGACGTAACTATCAAAGGTATTGGTCCAAAACAATGAGAACAATTATTTTAAAAGTTCCCGGTTGAATTGTGGTGTGCAAAAGAAGAAGGCTTAAATATTATTGTACTTCGAAGTGTACAGGTATAATTATAGTCAATTCTGTGAATACGGTTTATTTATTTATTTATTAAAACATATTTATACAGAATACAAAAATCAGCTCAGAGGCTGTTAACAAATAAACAAGCAACAAACTGGCAAAAATTACAAATGATGGAAAACATCCAAGTGGAATATGGAAAGGAAAAATACAAAATACACGAACTATTATACAATACACGAACTATATACACAAAAGAACAAACTACTTAAAATACACCTTCTTTTACACGTTTTTAAAGTTACCAATAGAGGAGGCATTCTGGACATGAGTAGGTATTTTGTTCCAAACAGTAACACCAGCATAACCGAGGGATTGTTTAAAGCATTCAACATTTGGCTTTAGGAACAACATTGAGAGAATCGGCATTCCTTGTATTGAAGCCGTGCCTATCAAAATATATTGCAATGTTGTCACAAAGACGATCAGGTGCTAGCCCATGAATACATTTGTACATAATACATCAGGCTAAAGTAAAAATCACTTCTCTGGTCAAAGGTCTGCCAAGAAAGGTTCCAAAACGTGGAGAGCCTGGTACAGGAAACTTCACCAGATGACAGTATTCAGAATGGAGAATCTGCCTAGAGGAGCATGTCGTATCGCAGACTCGCTGCGTGGGTTGGATTGGGCCCCTGACTATATATTCAAGCCAATATTGCTCTGTTGTTTTGTTCGCAGATAAACATTAAAGCCTAACGCCTCAGGGAAAATGGGCGTCATTGCGATGTTTATTTTGAGAAACACGGCGTAAGATCCAGCCAAAAATGGTCTCGTATGAGTGCAACAAGTTTAATTTGTCCCCGAGGAGTTCAAATCCAGTTGATGATTTGAAAAATGTATGAGACATCTCAGAGAAGGTTGGACTCAACGAAATTTAAACCTGCTGTTCTGGCACAGGTTTATATTCACATGCAGATTTCGCAGGCTGATGGGAGTCTGCGTACCCTGGAAGCTGTCTGCCTGGCGGCTACTAAATTTCCATAACGTGATGATCTTCAGTGATATATGCGCAATAACCAACAGAGGTTGACGCGAACTACAAACATTCAACTTTACACAAACACGTCGATACGTCACAAAAGTTTCAACCAATCAAAAACGCCGTACGCTGGGCGTGCCCTAAACAGCAAAACAACATACAACAGAGCAAATATCAACAGAAGTTTTTGAGGAGACAATAGAATATACCGCATTGTTTTTACCACAGAGGGGCTTTTTTTTTTACACTGACGAACAAATAAATGTATTGCCTCCGTAGAGCAAACTATTTGCGCAATTGCATTAAACATGACTTTTCAACATCATGTAGGCCTATATGCAAATTTAGATGTAGTGAGTCAACACACAAACGAGTCGTTTTGCGTACCTACTAATGTCATTACTTTTTTTAAATTAATATTTGATTTGATTAAACACATAAACGTTCACAGGTTTGCGCTTAACTTTTATGGTATAAAATATGGTCATGGTGGAAAATCTCCATTGAAATATCTTTGCTTGACATCAAATAGTTTTGTGGGAAATAAGCAAAACAATATACCTTATGCATATGACGTCATTTGAGTAGGGCGCCCTCACCTAGAGGTCAAAAGGAAGATGCTCATTGGCCAGTCTTGTGCGCCGCGCGTACAAATCAGCGCGTTTCCATTGTTTCATCATCAGTTTACCTCTAAGATGGCGGCTTGGTGACGTCAATGCGTAAGGTCTATAAAAGTGAAAACAGTAAAATAATGGAATTACTCCAAAAATAAATGATCCATAAACACTTAACTTGGTGAGAAGCACTGCAAGTGTTGATAGTATAAACTATTTTCAGAAACGTTTCCCTTCGAAGTAAATATGGTTTGAATAGTATTGTTCACCCAAAAACATTTGAAACGATTCATGTATGAATCGTTTCTCGGATTTCTGATGGTTGGTGTCCGTTCGCGAATGCTGCGGCCAGAGATGCGGCTGGTACCCGCTGTCACCTCCCTAAACGTTGACGGATTCGATGTTCTTGATGTAAATACCGTGATTTTTGTTGTGCTGTTTTCACAGCAAGTAGAAACTGTAGTCAGCTGAAACTCTCACTGGTGACTTTTATTGTATCTTTCTCTATAATTTTACGTATACATCAGCATTACATTGACAAAAACCAATCTGTGACTGAACTTTAAAGACAGATTCTGTATCGAAAAACTGCCAATAAAGAGAAGTAGAACTCTAATTCCGGTCAATGATCGCTTAAGTGCGACTGACACAGGACTCTGGACGTGTTCTCGTCTTTGCACAAGGCCATACGAGAGAGACAGAGGGTGGGAAGAGGATGCCAGTGAGAGTGTGCCATGGTCACTTTATAGGGTATTCTCCCGTCGAAACTCAATATCCAACAGCTTTCCAAATAAATTGAAGTTTAAATCCCCACAGTTAGGCGTTAGTGTTCATTAAATCTATACTTCCCATGTGCCCAAAGACGAAAAATCAATATTAGAGTTTGCCAGTTTAGTGCACGGTTGCTATGACCATTACACATTCAGCCATAAGGCTAATGGTGTTTAGACAAACGGTCATCTGTGTTTTTCTTTTTGCAAACGAAAACAATTACTTTATTATCTTTCGATACTGGTAAAGTCAGTCTATAGGTTTGCCTTTTGGGAATTGAAATAGAGGATTTTTACATTACGCCGCACAGAAACAAAAATCATGCCACACGGCACGCTCTGAACAAAAACACAAGGTCAGCATTATCCCTTTTCAAGAAAAACTTACTAAACTGATGTCAGAACGTCAAGACTTATATAGGCACAAAAACTGACGTATATCCCGAAAGAAAAATTACACATTGCTAGAGCGTGAATAAATGCCAAGCCTTGGTAATTTTTATTACTGCCTTAAAGGCATATAGTCCCATAATAACTCAGGTGTGTCATATTCTTTACGTCAAAGTAAATGGTCTTTATGACTGAACTAATCACAAATATTGACGTCATTATCAACGTCATTATTGTCGTCTTTGGGCGGAAGTCTTTAAATTAAAGCCACCGAGTAATAAGATGTATTACGAATAATAAACAATAAAAAACTGTTCAAACTCACTCGGCCAAATATCAACCCCTTATACGTCACACCCGGTTACCACAAAGAGAAACTCCAGCCCCATCGGTCTCATCCAAGACCGCGGGGATGGGCTGATGAGCTTGTACAAGTTCAGGTTGTAGTGACGCATGACGAGATTGATTGCACATGCACTTTTGATTGCCACAATGCTCACAATCACATTATGTATACACACGATATGATAATGTAAACGATTAACTAGCCCTCTTCTTTTTAAAGGCACTGGTAATTACTCAAAATGTTAGCATAAAAACTTACTTGGTAACGAGCAACGGAGAGCTGTTGATAGTATAAAACATTGTGAGAAACGACTCCCTCTGAAGTAACGTAGTTTTTGAGAAAGAGGTAATTTCTCACTAAAATATTTGAATCTGAAAAAAAGACTGCAGGCCTGAAGCCCTTTTCAGGCATCTGAAAGCACACAAATTTGTGCAACAAAGGTGTTTTTTCTTTCATTATTTTCTTGCAACTTCGATGACCAATTGAGCCCAAATTTTCACACAGGTTTGTTACTTTATGCATATGTTGGGATACACCAAGTGAGAATACTGGTCTTTGACAATTACCAAACGTGTCCAGTGCCTTTAAACCAAAGTTGCAAGAACAATGAGAAGTATTCATACAAAATATTAATGTTGCGATCAGGCCCTAATTGTATTGCAATACAAAGAATGGCAATATTATTTCTAATGGTTTTACGTACCATGGTTTGATAGAGGTTGAATCTTTGGTAAACAGGAAGAGATGACCGGGGGTCATAAGGTCAGGGTGGAATGGCTCAATGAGCATGCGTATAAAACAACTCCTCCCATGGCGATTAGTTCAGGCGCTTGGACCGAATGAAACCGACTTCCACAATTATGGCGTAACCAAGACTTATTTCGATACAGATAGGGTCACCTGACTTCGTTGTTTTTGTAGTTGTTTTAAACAACGTCCTATTCGCACCTTTTATTCATGAGGAGAAATTACCGATTTAAATGGAGATTTTAAAGTACGACCTGCAGCAAGTATTGACTTTTGGAAGTCGAGGGGAAAAAACAACTTAGCTTTGTGTTGATTGCTATCGTGTGTATTATATGCGTTTGTTGAGTTCGTTTTTTTTACGGTTTCTGACGTGCTCAACGTGATGGCCAAATGTTAAGAATAAGGTAAAAATTACACGTGTTCGGTTGAGAGGCCTTACGAAGTTCATCCTTTTCGTTATTGTGTATTTTGTTTTGTATAGACACTGTTTTAGTGTGTTTGAATCACATCTTACATCATTGTAAACATGGATAACACATTTTATTTTATGATATTTTCAAATGGTTTGTGGTTGAACAACGAAGGGAGACCGCCAACATAGACTAGAGAGCTCAGTTGGTAAAGCACGTTAAACCGGAGGTCGTTCATGGTTCGAATCCCGCTCTAGAAATTTGTTTTATTAACCCCATATGTTTATTAACCCCATATAATTTTTTAATTAACACCGCCAGTTTTCCTTGTGGTAACTTGACATTATTATATTTTCATGGCAAAAAAGTAATTTTTGAACACCTTTTCAATAGACAATTTCACTTGATCAGAGTTCCTGAAAAAGGAGTAAAAAAAGATGATAGTTTTAGTGCGTTATATTTGAAAACATTATTATTATTTTTTTTAAATCTGACCCGAGTCCAAGACAATATGCAAGATGAACAAGTATCATCTTTCGAAAACAGGAGTAAGTCTGTCTATTGCTATGATTTTCCCCAGGTTGTTCCACGAAAACATGTCTGGAAAATCATATGTTTTGAATGAATGTGCCCTTTTCAAAGCAACAATCCAGTTCCATTCCCCTTTCGATGGAGTCCTTGCCAGATAGACAAAGGACGTCAAATCTTCTTGAAGAAATTGCCCCGATTCACGCGAAGAAGGGAGTATCTCGATAACAAGTGAACCCCCCGCAGCAACAAACGATAATCTTTCTCGAATAGCACGAAGCAACATGAAGTTGTAATGAATACGTAAAGCGTGGATGGATGAATTATTTTCTGACCAAAGTGATGGAAAAAACACACACTCAAGGGAATAGGTTGAATAGGGGATAAAACCGTAAACCATACAGATCAATGGACCTATTTCAGTTTTCAGTGTTCTTGATTTGTTGGTTTAATCATTTAAAAATATCAGATGTCAATCAAGGGTGGAACGAGTTAGCAGTAGCCTAGTTGCAATTAAGAAGAAACTTTGGGGACCATTTAATAATAACAGCATCAGTCACGTAAGCAGTGGCGTTAGCAGTGTTTATTGTTTGTACAAGACCTGAAACCACCCAAAGTTAATTTTACATGGTGAATGGGAATGCATGCTTGCCTGAAAATAATGTGGAAAACCCGGAATACGAATCATGATGTGAGAGTCTGGATTAAAGTGGTATAGTACCGTGACCTGGATGGAAGTCTTGAATGACGGGACCATGATGTGGAAGACAAGATTACCGGGGCACGATCTGGATGTTGTCATCGAAACCACGACCTGGAAGTCTGCTTCAATACCGAGACCGGATCTGGAATACTTTATAGACCACGAGCCAGAAGTCTAGAATACCGAGACAACGATCAAGAAGTCTGAAATACGGAGAACGTGACCTGGAATCTGGACGGGACCATTGTGTGGAGAACAAGATTACCAACACACGATCTGGATGTCAATCAGATACACAAACCACAACATGGAAGTCTGATTCAATACCGAGACCCATGACCTGAAATACTGGGATACTTATAGACCACGAACCGAAAGTCTAGAATAAGCAGACAACGATCAAGAAGTCTAAAATAAGAAGACAGTGACCTGGAAGTCTGGAATAACGGGACCATGTTGTGGAAGACAACATTACCAGGGCACGATCTGGATGTTGCCACATATCGAAACCACGACCTGGAAGTCTGCTGCAACACCGAGACCCATGACCTACTGGACTTAGACAATCACGACTCGAAGTCTAATATAACGAAATCACGATCAAGAAGTCTAAAATACATAGACCGTGACCTGGAAGTCTGGGATACTTAGACCACGAGCCAATAGACTGGAATACAGAGACCACTATCTAGAAGTTTGAAATACAAAGACCATGATCTTGACGTCTGGAATACCTATAGACAACCAGCTAGAAGTCTGGAATACCGAATCCACGGTCTAAAAGTCTGATACGAAGACCATGACTTGGATGTCTGGAATTCCAACCTCTATGAACACACGCGCTTGAAGTCTGGAACATCGAGACCACGATCAAGAAGTCTAAAGTACAGAGACCGCAACCTGGACGTCTGGGATACCTAGAAAACGAGCTGGAAGTCTGGAATACCGAATCCATGGTCTAGAAGTCTGATACGAAGATCTTGACTTGGATGTCTGGAATTCTAACCCCTATGAACACACGCGCTTGAAGTCTGGAATACCGAGACCACGATCAAGAAGTCAAAAGTACAGAGACCGCAACCTGGACGTCTGGAATACATGACAACGGGCTGGAAGTCTGGAATACCGAATCCACGGTCTAAAAGTCTGATACGAAGACCTTGACTTGGATGTGGAATTCCAACCCACATGAACACACGCGCTTGAAGTCTGGAATATCGAGACCACGATCAAGAAGTCTAAAGTACAGAGACCGCAACCTAGCCGGACGTCTGGGATACCTAGACAACCAGCTGGAAGTCTGGTCTCGAAGTCTGATACGAAGACCATGACTTGGATGTCTGGAATTCTAACCCCTATGAACACACGCGCTTGAAGTCTGGAATACCGAGACCACGATCTAGAAGTTTGAAATACAAAGACCATGACCTGGACGTCTGGGATACCTAGACAACCAGCTGGAAGTCTGGAATACCGAATCCACTGTCTAGAAGTCTGATACGAAGACCATGACTGGAAGTCAAACCCATATGAACAAACGCGCCTGAAGTCTGGAATATCGAGACCACGATCAAGAAGTCTAATGAGACCGTCGACCGTCTGGAATACCTAGAAAAAGAGCCAGAAAGTTTGGAAAATCACGATCCATAAGTCTGAAATATGGAGAGCATGACCTGCTCGGAAACCTGGAATTCCGGAAGCCTGGAACACCGAGACCACGATCTAGAAGTCTGAAGTACGGAGACCATGATCTTCAAGTCTGGAATAACGAGACCATGACCTGGAAATCTGTGAAAAAGAGACATACCTGGAAATTTGGGATGAGAGAGAATAACTTGGAAGTCGGGAATATCGAGACTAAAAAAGGAGCAAGTCTAAAACTACTAAACCAATAGCTGCAAAAATCCGCGGACCCGAAGAAGTCTATAGTCACACCTTGTAATAGGCTGCAGTCCATTTATTATTTTTAAGTTTGTGCAAAGATTGTGCTTCTTAAAGAATATCCCAAATGGCACATTTTTTTGCTCATAGTAATTCACTTGTATTGAAATATGACTCCCGGCAATGAAAATGTCTTGGTTTATACCCAGATGAACTGCGCTTGATGAAACATAAACAATGTTTGAATGTTTGCACACACAAGCCTACATCAAACATGGCAAGTTGACCGAATGACATAAACACAGCGCACGCAGTAATTGGGTTAAGCTAACTTCTTCCTCATGACCTGTCCATCACAATCGGCTGTGCTGAATTGGTCGGTCGCTTCAGGCAGCATGGCAACACATCCCAAAGCAAATAACTTTCCCCTGAGTTAAGGACAACATTGCCTCTCCAATTTCCGTACCTGGCTTACTTTTCCCGCGCAAAAAACCCGACATCACCATAGTTCCTTAACTTGGCAACAGTTAACTTACTTAAAAGTGGCGTGTAGCCACGCCCCTTAAAATGTGAACACTGCCCGGGTGTTGAGAAGCAGCCGTAATGCTGAAAAGTTATGTCCGACTTTGGGAACGATTGCCTCAAGTGGCTTCGGGTGATAAAATAAAAAACGGTAAAATTCCCCTTTGGGCTTTTCAACAAGTGTTAATGCTATTTTATGAGAAATTGCTCTGGCACACTGGGCGTCTCGCGGTGAGGGCTACACGTAAAATATAGACAATTTAAACAGAGAGGAGAATTCTGAGAGGAATAGACTGTAAGATGGTGAAATAAGATACACGCAGGAAGCCAAAGTGCAGCAGTACCAGGGGAAAAGTAGCAGAGTATCTCACCGTACCTGGCCTTTGGAACAGATCAAGTGAAGGGATAAGACTAGACTGAGAAGCTGCAGCAAGTGAGTAAAGCTGGGTATATACATTCACACCGTTCACCTAAAGAGGACAGTTGGTGAGGGTTCCCAGTTGGAGAGTGTACAAAACCAACGGGAGTACAACCAAAGAGGAACAATAAAGGTCCCAATTGCAAGTTAGTGTTATACACACCACTTGTGGGCGTATAGGGGAGGGATAACCAGCGAGAAACATTCTGTGCACACAATGACTGATGAAACCAAATTACAAAACTTAATCTCAAGCAAACAAATAAGCTTAATTTAACTCAGGCAATACCTGCATAGTGTAAACAGCACAATTAGATCGTGGGAAAAGTGCAAAACAAACCCTGTTAAACCTACGAAAAATCTCAAAAACATGACCAGACAACGTACTACGGGTAGGCTAGTGAAGCTTACAAATTGAAAGAAACGGCTACCATTACTTAGGCTTACATCAAGTTTATATTATTTAAAAAGCCCTACTTTTCCCACCCTCGACTAGTATATGTCACACTTACAAAATGGCATTCCAAATACATATTTGTCAGTATCACCCTTCACGGCGATTTGATATGACACGCGTCCTGCCTTATTATTTATAGTAATTCGGAAAAATTACCTAATATATCTTTATGTCACAATATTAGGCCTTAGGGGAATCCAATATAGGTAATAAAAGGTTGCAGCTGCTTGTCAAAAATTGGTCGCCAAAAAACCCAGATGCGGAACCCATCTGTCTACATTTGATTCACTTGCGAATGTGACGTGTATACACAGTAGTGAAGACAATCTTGTATTTTCTTTAATATTCAATCCAATTTGAAATACATTGAGGCGGAAGGGGGGAAAAGGGTTACTTTTGGAAGAAAATTGAATATTTTCACAGTATTCCCAACATAACCAGTATTCCCACTTAGTCAGTAAAATAATACACCACAGGCTATGATCTCAAGGTCTCCCAGTACTAACCAGAAACTCCCCTGTTGACCAATGTGTCATCTGACCTTGTTCTAAGAAATGGTGTCACTATACTCATGTTATTTCTGTGTGACATCGTTTCTGAATCAAGACTTTCCCCATACACCATCAAAATCCTATAAAACATCCCCGACTTTTCACTCAACTTCGACTATACTCCTACTTTCCGTCATGCCTTAATGCAAAAGACTCGCCACTCGCATATTATCTACGAGCTAGGTCCAGAACCTCTGTAACAATCGATACAAGTTACCTTTTAATAAAATAAGGTCATCCGACCGAGCATACGTTGTTTGACGTGTACTTTCTTCAGCCGTCGTCACCTGGAACGATCCTCCCGCTCGCACGCACAGGATTCCGTTAACCAGATAAATTTGAGTACAGATATATATTCAACATGGTGAACGAGTGGAAGAGCACAAAGATGCAGTGAGATAAATCTTTGAAAGAGGCGACCCAACACGTTAGATTTTGAAAAGACTGTTTTTGTTTTAACCTTTCACTGATGTGAGATAAGCACTGCATGCTCAGGTGAATTCACGGGAGGGGGGGGGGATACCCCGATGGGATTCGAACCCCAAACCCAGCTTTCAGTTGGGTGCGTTTCACTCTAACAATAAACATAGGCAAACTGTTAACTGGCGGCGGGACGTCCTCGGTGACACGGGGGAGGGAGGGAGTGGAGGGTGGCCACCAAGTCCTGAGACAATAGAATAGCCTGCGCCCTCATATCGCATCGCATCGCATCTTTAAACCGGAACTCTTTTCAGACAAAATGCAGTACGGGGGTTACAAAGTATGCTAATTCGGGGATCGGTCTGGAGAAGGCGTCAACGTATGTTAGCAAACTGTACACATATACAATTCGACTGTGGATAAGCATTACATACGAAGTGTGAGCCTAAGAACAACCAGGGTTTTGAAGCATGTGGATTTACAGCAATACACGTCCACACAGTGTTTTCACCTTAAAGATTATGTTTTTTATTCAGTGCACTGAACAAAGGAATATTCACAGATGATGTAACACAGAGATGTGTGTGAGCGTGTGTGTCTACCCGTTGATACCGAGGACTCAAAAGGGATCCGGGTGTTTGACAGAGCGAGGACGTCCTCACTTCGCTTTCGTGCACAAAACCAGTGAGGACGTCGCTAAAAAAAACCCGTTTAAAAACAAATCAAAACAATGGGGGAACAAAGAGAAGTCCTCGATTTACAAATGTATGTGTGTTGGTCAATGTTAATTTGTCATCTGCTCTTACAATTAATAACATATGTTCATTACTAATTACGAATAATAAATTTGTAAACATTCAAGTAAACAAAATTTATGATAATGAACACTTTAAGACAAAGAATCTGATTTTAAATTACTTTTGTGCAGGACTATTTTGATTTTATTATTAATGTAATGTACAATAGAGTAGACTATATGAGTGATCTTCTATGCCTATGAGGTACGAGTTTGCATACTTTTCTGAGAGCGTGATATGAAAATGTTGCTTATGAGTGAAGGTCAATCAAAAGATAGATTTCTTTGAGTAGGCTTACCGTCAACAAGTTGGCCTACAGACAAAAGGAATGGAGTACGAGTTTGAACAAAGTCAAGTGCACTATCAGACCTGCCAACATTTGAAATTGTTTTTGAGTATCACTGCGCGGTGGCATATAACCCAGAACCACAATTGCTATTGTGCGCACTTTGCCAAGTCACAACAAATATAGACACTTTATAAATAAACTTGCCAGGGGTTTTAACTGATTTTGATTTAAAGACAATGTAAACCATTGGTAATTGTCAAAGACCAGTACCCACACTTAATGTGACCCTGACCCAACATATACATGAAATAACAAACCTGTGAAAGTTTAAGCTCAATCACTCTTCGGAGTTATAAGAAAACAGTGAAAACCCCCATTATATGTTTTCACTGTTTCAAACGTCGGATTTTATCACGGGTGATAAAGACTAATATTGTTAACTCATTTCCTAAAAACTATAGCATTTCAAGCAAAACTATTTCAATGGAAGTTTTCCACCATGACCATCTTTATACCATGTAAGTTATGTGCAAATCTGTGAACATTTATATTTTCAATCTTACCAATATTGTACACACCATTTAAAGTAAAATTGGTCATAAGTTATTATCCACTTTATCAAATGAGTGCGAAAAAACCCCACAAAAAACTTGTTAATGTCTTGACTACGCAGTGCTGTGGATCCACGTGCGAAAGTAAGATCCGTTTCGCGTATTTCTGCACAAAATCTCGCCTCATCGTACTCGGATGTCAAAACGCGTATGTACATTTTATGTTAAACGCGTAAATATTGTCAGGTCTGCAGTTTTGCGTACGACACTGCCATGGGCGGATCCAGGATTTTTTAAACCGGGGGGCACAACGGCGCAAACAGGATTTTGTATTAGAGGGTTAAAATAAAATGGGTGGGGTCCAGGGGCGAAGCCCCGGTGGGGGTTCAGGGGGCGAGCCCCCTGAAGCTCCGAGCCTTTGGCGTTCTGAGGGGTGAAAAATCAAGCCTCCATGTGCCTAAAACAGAGAAATAGACACACTTTTATAGGAAATCAGATCCATATAAATCAGATCCATATAAATCTTCTAAATTTACTGGAAAATTTTCTGTAACATCGATGGTTGGGGTCCAGGGGTGAAGCCCCGGTGGGAGTCCAGGGGCGAAGCCCCCGGAAGCTCTGAGCTTTTGGCATTTTGAGGGGTGAAAAATCAAGCCTCTGTGTGCCTGAAACCGAGAAATAGACACACTTTTTAAGCACTTCTGATCCATACCAATCTTCTTATTTTACTCAAAGAAAATTTTAATCCCACAAATCTCGCGTTTGGATCTGGTCGCTGCAATATCTGGTTTCATGCATATTCATTCAAAAAATTAAGTTCAAGCTTAGTGTAGTCTTTACACTTGAATGCCAGAACGACATGAAATATATTTTATCCAGGATAAATTGGCACGTCAGGTTTCAAACGCTAATGTTATCGTGCAAATCTAAGCAATTACAAGTGACATATCATGAAAAATTCATTTTGGCAGAAAGAAACAAATTTGATAGGCATATAGGATGAAAAAGAAATCCATCCTGCCGCTGGGGGAAAAGACACCATACACACACTTGTGGCTAACTTTTAAGCAGGCAGATAGTAAAAAAACAAAAAACATTTCCCCCCCCCCCCCCCCCCCCCCAATTTTACCCGGGGGGCACGTGCCCCTAGGGCCCCCCTGGATCCGCGCCTGACTGCTTTATATCAAGCGGACTTATATACTGATATTACCACCGGAAGATGTGTGACCAATTAATATGTGAAACTCGTCGTGTGCCTTGAAGAAATGGCGTAAGGCTGTACACCCTTCTTCCAGGCATGAAAAGTGCACATTTTCCAGTCTCAAAAGGCTCCGAGCAATATGAAAAAAAACAAAAAACAAAAATTACAAAAACATAGGGGGCCTCTGTTACATTTTTGTTGCTACATTTACCCCCCAAGAATTTGTTCCTCATTCACATGCAGAACTTAACCTCCCATAGGCCTAATGATTTATGAATGACAGAAAACCAAGTCAAACTTTCAGGTACAGTTTTCTGGAAACACAATTTTGCAAATGAATTTCTTACGCCCTTTCTCAGGTAGCCTAATTTTTCGCTATGCACACGTCAAACTAGTCCCTTCGACGCCGACTGATGGTTGGAGCATCGACTCCCCTCCCTCCCCCCAATTAACCTCGAGCTCCCCCTTATTCTACAACCATCCATTTACGCTAAGTGATAAATATCGTGTAAATTCATACACGGTCCAACTTGTGCATGCGGTCCAAAAGTGTGTAGGCCTATTTTTCCATCGTTAACCTCTGCGTGCGTGGTGAGTATTTTAGAAAGCTTTTCTGTAGAAAGGGGTTGGACGATCAATCTTAACTTAATAGTATGGGATGATTTAGTTGCCGCCATTAACTAATACAAGCAGCGCCTAAATTGCAAATGAGGGAGTAAAATGGCTACGACAGTCCGTCAAACACAAAATTTAATAAAGGTAATGCAATTTCGTTTAACGGTCCACATACTTTGGTGCCTGCCACGTACGAGTTGGGCTTGTTTAACCACCGATTCAATTTCTACTTTCAAATAACATAACTGCAACGGATAAAAACTATTTACCAGAAAACAAACAGCATTTATGGGTCAAAGTTGTCGTTGAACAGTATTCAAATCACAGGACCTACGACTTGCCCTCAAAATCATAACACAAATTTGCAGCTGTAGCAGAAGTAATGCTGAAATACACAATGTCCAAATATTACAAGTTACATTTCTTTCAAACGCTGAGATCAGCGACTCTCGAGAGACGAATAAGGCTGTAAATATTAACGGCAATATATAAGCAAAGAAGCGCGTAAATACTTCAGTAAGCATTTTAACGCTATAGTCTCACGTGCAATGGGATAAACAGATTGTATTTTCTCGAATCCCAAACGGAGTGCACTGCATTGTGCTTTTGAGTGTTTCTATTAATTACCCGTTGAAACCGAGGGATTTAACAAAAGGGAACCCGGTGGTTTGATAGACGACCGGGGACGGAGTTTTCCGTTAATTTTGTGTACAAAGCCAATAGGGCAAACAAAACACACAACAACCCAAAACGTTAACAAATCTATAACAATTATGGGAGAACAAGCAGAAGTTCTGGATTTACAGGTCGACAAATATTGTGATGGGTGCGAACGTGTTTTCTGTTGACACCAATAGGATGCTGCTAATCAAAACAAACAATAGATACAAAATAAAATAAAAGAAGAAAAACAATCCTTAATAATTTAACTGGGTCCACAACCATGTATGCATATGTATATTATCTCCATCGTATTACCTCTTAAATTGTACACTGATTATGGAAAAATGTACAATATTATTATTTACAATGCGTCTAAAAGTGCACCACGAGCACTGGTACCCCGTATGGGCAGATTATCTCGATACGTACCCAAATTGCCTCACTACCTAAAAGAACACACACAAAAACCCACAATACCCAATGGGCCAATGTTTCTTACAAAATAATTGTGCACATACCATTAGCAATATATAATAACGGGCCTACTTATGGTTATCAAATTTACATCAGGTCTCGGTTAGCATCAATAGGCCCGACAGAAAATCAAGTACACAGTAATCATCAGAATATGAAATACAAAATAAGCACAACTATATGCACAGATGTCCGTTTGACCCAATTACGATACAAAAAGAAGCCCGTCGGGCACTAAATCGTATAATTACCATCAACGTGTGCAAGGAGTTAGAGTTTCATCACGGAAATAGTTTATTGTGCAATTGCCTTGCAGATCGATAACAAACATAATATGTAGCTTTTTCAAATATTTTACGGCGTTTAATTAAAAACAAAATGACGGTCTGCTGAATGTTGCTGGTATCTTACGTGCTTTCTAATAAAACAACAAAACAGAAACAAAGAAACAAACCCAAAACAAATAAACAAATAATTCCGTCAGTTGATTTCAGTCTGATCGAAATATCCATTTTTATATCTAGACGCTTTTAGTAGTTCTATGGCTCCTAGCAGAATGAAAACATTACTGATTTTATGGTTCCACGTAAATGTGGTTTTGAGTATAGACAGGAGTATAGTTCTATGGTTCCTAGCAGAATGAAAACGGTTACTGATTTTATGGTTCCACGCAAATGTGGTTTTTAGTACAGATAGGAGTATAGTTCTATGGCTCCTAGCAGAATGAAAACGGTTACTGATTTTATGGTTCCACACAAATGTGGTTTTTAGTATAGATAGGAGTATAGTTCTATGGCTCCTATATAGCAGCATTAAACCGGTTAGTGATTTTAAGGTTCCACGCAAATGTGGTTTTTAGTATAGATAGGAGTATAGTCCTAGGGTTCCTCCTATAGCAGACGTGATTCTTAGTGGATAGAAGAGTTATATGGTTCCTAGCATATGTGGCTTTTATTGGATATTGCTATCATGGTTCTAAACAGATAGTAGTAGCTCTATGGTTCCAGGCATAGCTTTTATTCCTGGTAATTCGTTTAATTATCGTATCATACAGTATTGAATACTTTTAAGATTACTGCACATTTTGTTATATTTATCGGGATGTGGTTTCAATGTCATTTTCCTTGTTTATTGAAAGCCAGGGCGGGATATAATTTAATTTACTCTTCTAAAACACAATTAAACATTCACAAAAAATCCCGAATCAACTTAAATTTTAGTCAAAAGCAAACCAAAATGACCAAAGCAAAACGAAATGGACGGCAGGAGGAGAAACAATATTGCCAAAGGCTGCAAAATATCAATATTTCACGCCATGCTTTCTGATTTTTAAATTAAGACAATAACCTAATAACTATAATATGCTTGACTTCGATGTGTAAACATACATTGAATGGTCGTTGTCCGTTTGCGTTGAAAGTTATTCTCCATCACACGCCTTCATTCTGTGGACTCTACTTTTACTCTTTAATCCACACAGCGGCTACTATTAGTCAAATTAAATGAGCCAGGGTCAGACCAGTGTCTCCGTCATCACATTCCGCGAAAGCATGACACACTGACAGGCAAATAAACCTCCGAAGTGGCCTTGCAGCATCTTTCTCCACAAAAATGACCGGTCACTCGGGTTTGGCTGGAAATTTTAAGTGATACTGACTGGAGGCACATTTTCACAGCCGAATGTATATGTGAACTGCAGACAGGAGTTACTTGGTTTTCATTTTAGGCAATATCAATAAAATTGAGTTTGAGGTACGGTTTGATCCCCACCAGCGATGAGATTTCACAAACCTGGAAAAGAAAATAGCTAGCGGGCCCGAGTTCCTACTTATTCTAGATCCAGAACCTATATGATAATTACAATTCAGGCGGCTTGCAGACTTTATGCATCACCAGAAATACAAAACTAAAGGTTTGAACACAATATGGACCAGTTCTTTCTTTCTTTTCGGTGATTGCTTTATCTATTTTAAGGGAAATTTGAAGGCTAAAAGGAGATTTTGAGAAAATCTTGAAATCAGGAAAAACACTCCTGAGAAATCACACGCCTGCACCACGAACTCTGTAAACAAGTCGTTGTCATCAAAAGGGGCAAACAGCCAATATACAAAGTCACAAGGCTGTGGGTTGGGCTGCTGTTAGATGCAGTACGACCTCATAGAAGACGACTCGACACGATATCCACGTTTTAACTGTAAAGACTTAAAACAAACTATTAACTGCAAAGACTTAAAAACCTTTGGTTTGATTTTCGATTTTCTGGTAACCCGAGTGCTAAAACAACCGTAGAATTTGATATCAATATAAAGGCACTGTGGATGCCGTTTCCAGCCTCAAACTGCGTACATTTTTGCATAAATGAATCAACAAAGATGATGGCGCATTGATTAAAACACTCCAACATTGTTTATTGATTGTGATGCTGCCAACGGCGATTCACTGTCATCTCAAACTTCCCCCCCCCGATCTATTTACACAGCTGCTGTATTGCACAATTTATTTACACCGGTTGACCTTTGACATTTAGACGACCTCTCCGGGGTCAATCATATGACGGAGGAATATGTTGGTATCTTGGACTTGATGATAGCTTGGCTTTCCTGTTCAGGAGAAAGAGAGAAGAGATAACGAAATTATGAATTTCCCCAAGGTGAGTTTTGTAAATCAATTAAGTTTAGATACAGAGAGAGTAAATTAGCAAATTAAGGTCACTTCGTCCAATTCAATTGTGAACTAATTAGATTGGTCAAAAGGGCAGGGTACCCGTATTGGTTTTGGTAGTGACCTCTACATTAATAAACCAGTATGATTTACCTGAAGCTATGTCATCTTTAACAAAATAAAAACACAAACATATATATTAAAATTACATACAATTATACGCTAATCTGATATATGTTGGACACAATGGCACTATTACGTTTGGGTAAATCTGTCCGTATACTTCCCAACCAAACAGTGCACTCTAGTGCCAACAATATCTCAAAAAAGGTTAATTCATTTCCTAAAAAAACATGAAAGTTCACCGAGTCATAGGATTTCAGAAAGGGACAGTAATTTCCCCTGAGGCCTCCGTTTATTAATTCCAATTTGTATGAAAAGCAAATTACTGCCTTTTTAATATATTGTAATACATTGCATAGACCATTCGGCGCTTGACGGGATTCATATTTTAAAAAATGTATAGGCCTGAGTAAAAAGGATGTGACAGTCACCCGCCCTACACTAAAAAAGCAGAGTAGTTGCTTATGCGATAGGGTAAATGCTGAACACATTACCCTTCGGGTGATAAAGAAGAAGAATAAAAAATTTAAATTGGATTAGCGTATTGGAGACAGTTTCACATTTAGCTCGGACTTACATGTACGCAAGTTTAAGGGGGGAAAAACATAGCTTCAACTAAGTTACAGGGGTAAAGGTCTAGCCAAAGTTAGCCAGAGGCACTAAGAGAGCTGGTATTCGAAGTCCTTCGAGCTGGACGACTGTATGCTCAGTTTTAGCACTTATTTAATTTTCTTGACAGCTGATGAAATAGGTCTACACCAGACACATTATGGGAGTTTCATTTGCGTATTATGGTCACCGGTCGGGTGAAATTGTGCGCTGAATGTGCTATTTAAGGCCGGCTTAACAGGAAGCTAGACTGGGAGGCTAGCCTAACGTACGGCCTCCGTGTGTATAACCCTCTGGCCGGGGAGATTGTGTTGGGACAGCTTGGCATCTGTGTTCCAATTAAGCATCATTGAATTTCTGCTGTTAGAAGATTGATGGGTGTTATAGATCCCGTCAACATGCAGCCACCATTTTGGTCTAGTACCCTGTGTCTCACTGCAAATTGTGGAGTCATTCACACAATTCCTAAAAAGAGGGAAAGACTATTTTTCGGCCTGGGCTAGGTTTTGCTGTTGAGTTTGAATTTGACATCTGTTTCGAGGGCTACATAAATAGTGAAAGAAAAATGGTGAGCTCTAATCACAACATCACAAGAAAGTCACAGTATAAAACACATAGTTATGACACCTTGGAGTAGAAAATTGGAGTAGAAAATAATTAGAGGAAACTGGACAGCGCCCTCTCTGTCAGAAAACTAGACAGAAATGGCACCTCTCAAAGACAGTGACAGCTGAATGGAAGGAAACCCGTACATGTATGCATGATAAAGTGACATCTACTAACTGTAAATGACATTAGTGACATTGGAATATCTCATTTGATAACAATAGCAAATGACAATAGGCAACACTGCCATTTGTTAGAAATGATAATAGTTACAAAACAATATCAGGTTAAAAATGGCAATTCTTGACAATTGAGAATGGTAACATTAGCATATCAATAGCAAATGACAATTGGTGCACTGGCATTTGCAACAAATGACAACAGTGGCAATTGAGATCAGGTTACCAATGGCATTGGGTACAAATGACAACAATGACAAATAAGATAAGGTAACATTGGCATATCTCACAAATGACATCAATAGCAAATAGAAAAGGGAATTCTTGAATCTCTCTCACAAATGAAAGCAATGAAACAAATGAAAATAGGTACACTGGCATTTGGTAAAAATGACAATAGTGACAAATAAGAGATTAGGTTGCCAATGGCATTGGGTACAATTGATAACAATGACAAATGTGATAAGGTAACAGTGGCAGCAGTAGCAATATAAAACAGGTATATAAATGCTGTCAAATGACAGCAGTTACAAAGAATATTAGGTTAAACATGGCATTCCTAAAAGACGTAAGAGTGACAAATGTGATAGGTAACATTGACATATCTCAGAATTATTGACAACATTAGAAAATGAAACATTGCCATTTGTAACAAATGACAATAAATACAAAACGAGATTAGGTTACTAAATAAGAATTCCTGCAAAATGTAACAGGGCAAATAAGATAAGGTTATTTTAGCATATCTTACAAATGACAACAGTGAGAAAACAAAGACATGTACGTACATAACATCAGTATGTTAATGACAAAAGTGACAAATGATATCTAGTAAAACTGGCATTTCTCATAAATGACATTTCTAAGAAATGACCACAATGACATAGGAGATACATGTATAAAAATGATGTTGACAGCTCTTAAAAAATGACAAGCTCTTAAAAAGGACAAACATATTTGGTAGTAAAATTGTAATTTCTTGCAAATGATATCAGTGACAAATCTTTACTGGCAAAGAGATCAAAGACAAAGAAAAATCAAAGATAAAAATGGCAAATGTGATCTGTCCCTGTCAAGTGACCGCTCAAGAAAAATGGTGGCTTTGCAGGAAAACAAATGACAGTAGAGATTACAGAGCAATGACACTTGTTACAAGGCACTTTTACCTTTCCACAGGCCTGCTCTATCTGCTGTAATGCTGCTGTGACGAACTCTCGGTAATTCTTGTCCATCAGCTTCTTAGAAAGCTTTTTAAAGAAAGGACAGAAAACAATTTTATTTATAATATTTATGAACAACCTGAATCCAATTTCATGGAAGTGCTTATGCAGACAATTTTGCTTAACAATTTTCTGCTATGTAAAACTAACCAGGAAACCAGTCAAAGACAGTACATGTGGTATGGTATTTTGGCTGGTATTCTCCTAAGTACAATTTTTTATGTAATGAATGGAATCAGAACTGGGAAAAATCACAGGATAGAGGAAGGGCAAAAGCAGACGATGAGGCCTTCCTTCTGCACAGAAGAAAAATGGGCTTTACAGAAAAAGACAGACAGAATTAGTTGTTATAATAATAATATAAATCAAATTATTACTATTAGCACTGCCGTTTTGCAAGCATTTAAATCTAAAATTAAAAACAGGTTAGCCTATATGAGAGATTTAAATAAGTCAGTAGAGTTAGCTTGTGTTGTTACAGCAAAAGCTAGTAGCTAAAGCGAGTTAAGTATGTGTACCAACAGCAAGTTGGCGATTAATAAGCCAAATCTGTCTTTTTTCTTTAACCATAAAAACGTAAATAACATCTAACTGTCAAACATACTTCTTTGAAAATTGTAAAAAGGAAGTACAGCTGTACCAAGGATGATTATTTAAACTTCACTAAAGAAAGTCAATGGATTTTCCTTGAAAAGCAGAAAAATGAAAATTTCCCGAACATTCTTGTAACTCTTCACTCAGACCAGAATAAACAATGTTGTTTATCCTTGCCAACCCTGTATAGTGCATGTAGAAACAAATAGCTGCTGTAGAAAATGGAATTCCTTTGGACATTACTGACAATCGGACATTGTGGGTGTGATTTCTGTGAATATTTTCATCGAGCTCAGGATTATTAAGAGTGCTTGGTTCAACTTACATAACTGAGTACTGACTTGAGGTAGGAGTTAAGCTGTGGGCCCACGGCTACGCTGAGGTGAACGAGCGACTCCACTGCTCCCTCAAACACAGAACCATTGGAGGAACCCTGAAATCAAAACAGGCAAGGGATAGAAAGCAAATAACATTATTTTGTTATGTGAACCAAAATCTACTACATGAAGTAAACAAATGAACAGTATGATATGAAGTTTATTGATCAACAGTGCTCTCCAAGTTATTATTTTGCAAAAATAAGCAAGCATTTCCTAGAAAGACAAAAACATATTTGTGGATTTAGTTCTCTTTTTTCTTCTTCAGATTTGTAAGTATTTGACTTTTACCAACCTTTTGATTATTATGGATATGAAATTATTAAAAGGTAGGGTCATACTTTAGTGATGACTTTAATAAAAAAGGAATTGTGTAAATTTTATCCGAAAGCCTCCTTTTTATAAAGATGACAATGGTAGTAGCATCCTGCAAAATATTGTCGCCCGAAGTGCCCCAGTTGATGAGAAATCAATAAAAGTATGTCGAAAAATTTGAATCTCTAAAGATGGCCTACAGGCAACTTAGGGAAATTTAGGTGTTGTTCGTTTGAATGCTGCCTATATCCATTGGCTAGAGATGCAGTCGGTACCCACTGTCTCCTCGCTAAATGTGGATCGATTCAACATTTTCCAATAGATTTTTGCTGTTTTCTCATCAAGTAGGCCACTGCATTCAACTGAAACTTTCCCAGGTGACTTTTATTGTATCTTTCTCGATAATAAATTTAGCATTACATTGACAAAAAACCAAAGGATCGGTACCGTCTTTACCCATCCTGAGGAATGATTTCAGAAAATATTTCATTGCGGAGAAATTTATGTATTCCTCAAACCGTAACATCCCTAAATTCTTTAGTAAATGGGGCGCTCTCTCAGCACTGTGCCACGACTGATGTCTTTTACTTAATTTGTGACATAATTTTGTATGATTCAATTAATTTGTTATAATACTATTGTTGTATATACCTTCTGGTGTGAACCTATAGATCAATAAATAAGAATCCCCTGGAATTAAAAAGAAATATACCCCCAAAAAACCCAAAACCAAAGGATGACACTACCTTTAAGGGCATTATAGCACTTGGCCTACAAATTGTTAATTTAAAACCAACTCCTTAATATGTATTCAACCTAACCCGACCTTTCCATTACCCCCCCTTAATCAATCGTCTTGGCTCCACCCTTGGCGACCAAATGAGCTTTAACTCCTTGAGTTATTAAAACATCAATTATGAATGCAAATTAAAACGAAATCCAATTTAAAAGGTGGTCATGTGCGGCAATTTTAACACACTCTGTTACTTGTAATGTTGATTTTTTTTTTAGGCTGCTGTGCTTCAAGTGTCACGTTTGCCCCGTTATGATGGATTAGCAGTCTCCATTTTAACACTTTCTAATGAAGATCTAATCAAGCAAAGCCAAAGAGGCTCGGTTCGTTTATGCAGGCAAAAAGCAATAAACATAGCCAGCCTACTCCCCCTGACCCAATTTCATAGAGCTGCTCAGCACAAAACAATTTTCGCTCACCAGAATAAGGTTACATCCTAACTAAGTAACCTCAAAGAGGCTATACACATAGCCAGAACACCCCCCCCCCCCTCCTTTCAAAGAACTAATTCAAATTTGTTACTAAGCACACACAAAAGTAGCTGAGCACAGAACAATTGAGCTTGGCAGATTAAGTTTACCAGCCAAAATACCATGCCTTGTGAACTGTTTGTGACTGGTTTCCTACTTATTTTGCATAGCAGAAGGTAGTTAGGGCAACATTGCCCGTTTCAACAGGGCCCAATTTCATAGAGCTGCTTAAGCACAAAAAGAAGCTAAGCCCAGGGCCTAAGTTTGTTGAGCTGCTGGCTATACATGCCTGATTTAGGGGCATAGGGTACCGCCCCCCCCCCCCCCCCCCCTCCCCCAATGTTCCCATGCTTTAACATACTACTTTCCTCTTGTACAGATTTATCCCCTTTATTTTATTTATTTATTTATTTTATTTATTTTTTTAAATTTATGTCATCTTTAATGAGGGTAAACTCCAATCAGTGCACAGCACTGCTTTCCATGGGGGCCCTCAGTACATATTTTATTAAACAAAGATTATAAAAATAAACATATTAAGTAAAACGAAATTATGACACCAAATATATAACAATAACAAATTAAATCCAATTCAATATACATAGAAATTAACACCAAATGTACCATAAAAGACCTTTTTTTATATTACAGATCATTTGAATTTAAAATGTGTTCCTTGACATGCTTTTTGAAACTCAGGATAGTTGGCAAGCTTTTAATGGCAGGTGGAAGCTCATTCCATGACCTGGCTCCAGAGAATTTGAAAGAACGTTTGCCAGTTTCAGTTCTTACTGCAGAGTGAGAGATGTTGTTACCGGTATTGGATCTGGTATTATAGGAGTGAGTGTTCATTTGAGATTGTATACCATTCGACAAATACTCCGGAGCCAGGCCATGAACGCACTTGTACATAAGGATGTTTTTAAAGTACTCGGCCCGCTGACGAACCTGCATCCAATTTAATTCAGTGTATAAATCATTCACATGTACATCTCTAACCCTGTAGCCTAATGTTAATCTTGCTGCCCGGTTTTGTAGGATCTGAATTCTTTTAACATATTTATCAGCACCTTGAGTCCAGGCTGTGCAACAATAATCAATGTGGGGCAAGATTAGAGCATTATACAATGTATTACGTGTATATTTGTCAACATACCAACTCAACCGTTTCAACACTCCAAGTCTTTGAGAAATTTTGGCAGCAGTTTTGTCAATGTGCATGTCCCATCTGAGATGTTGGTCAAACCATACACCAAGATATTTAAACTCGGTCACAGTCTCCAGTATATCATCATTGACTTTAACAGCCAGATTGTTAAGATTTTTTATTTTCTGAGATGTGCCAAAAGTCATGACTTTGGTTTTTGAAGCATTGAGAGTTAATTTGTTTTTATTCATCCATTCAGAGACAATTTTCAATTCCTCATTCAAAACACGATTGATGTCCAATTTGTTTTTAGAGCTGTACATTATAGCAGTATCATCCGCATACAAAACTATCTTACTCTTGCTAATATTGTCTGGCAGGTCATTGATAAAAAGAATAAAAAGAAGTGGGCCTAAAATTGAGCCCTGGGGTACACCGACTGTTACTTGTCTGGGATCTGAACAAGTACCATTAATAATTGTTATTTGCTCTCTATTGGTGAGATAGTTTGAGAACCATGCCAGCTCTTTGCCATGAATGCCATAGTAGGATAGTTTGCGCAGAAGAACCTTGTAATCCTCCAATAAAATTTCAGAGATTCCAAGCACACAATGAAGACACAATAGTGGGCGGGGGGGTTACCACCATGCCCCATATCAAACACCAAATGAGCTGCTAAAAGCACATGAATATTCTAAGCAGATTATAATTACCATACAAATGGAATGTGTATTGTTTGTAAAGGGTTCCCCTGCAAAATTTTGCTGCTTACCAAGCAAATCCTTTTAAACTAGCAATATTTTCTGCTAATAGCGGCTTTTGAAATTGAGCCCTGGAGCTCAAATTAAAAAAACCCGACTGAAACATTGTATTCTTTGCACAGTTTTCAACTCATAGTGAATGTAGATTCCAACATTAATGCATTTTGTTGGAATCTACATTCACTATGAGTTGAAAACTAGCTGGGTGGTGTTAAAAGGGGTGGGGTTGAGATTTTTTTTTTTTTTTTGATGTGATACAGGCGCTATTACCAAGATGCGATTTAATCCATTAAACAGCTCATACCATATAACTATTTAATCAATCAAATTCCAATGATCCCTCTTTAGATATTGGCAATTCACCTCTTAAGGGGTGGGGTCGAGATGAGGGGTGGGGTGTGGATGTAATATAGGCACTAACCAAGATGCCTTTTAATCCATTAAACAGCTCATACCCTATAACTATTTAATCAATCAAATTCCAACGATCCCTCTTTAGATATTGGCAATTCACCTCTTAAGGGGTGGGGTCGAGATGAGGGGTGGGGTGTGGATGTCATATAGGCACTAACCAAGATGCCTTTTAATCCATTAAACAGCTCATTCCCTATAACTGTTTAATCAATCAAACCCAATGTCCCTTCTTTAGATATTGGCAATTCACCTCGGGGGGGGGGGGGGGGGGGGAAGGGGGGGGCCTCCTGGATTAGAATTTGCAATCACTCTGCGGATTTAACCAGATTACGTGTTGATTAGAGTTGAATCTAGCTGATTTAAGCACTCCAACGGCTGGCCGAGGTGGGAAACTTAAAGTGTGGTTAAACCAACAGTAAACTACCTGATCTCTTGTAACTTGTCGTATTAAACATAAGATAGTCACTGGAACAAAGTCAGGAGAAGTGATTGGCTGTAAGTGATGTTGTTACCCTAGTTAAACTAGATCCAAGTGATATAGTTTTCTTGGAGAAAATGTACAATGTAGAATCTCAACCTATCTGGCTTGTCATCTACATTAATTTGTTGCGTGTCATGGCCGAGCGGTTGAAAGCACCAGACTTTAAGCTCTGGTGTTTTTGATCAGCACAGTGTGGGATCGAGTCCCAGTCGTGACACTTGTGTTCTTAAGCAAGACACTTAACCAGTATTGCTTTGTCCTTCAGATGGGCATCAAGCCGTAGGTTCGGTGTGTTGTGTAATGATCTATTTTTTTTTACATTTTCCCTGTTTTTCTTCAAGATGGTACTTTCAACTTAAAAAAGATTGGTTCTTAAAATCAGCTGAATTTCATTCAGATATTTGCCAACAGACCGACTACTTTTGGGCCATTCAGAATGATCAATGTTTAAGGATATTGGTAAAACAAATTGTTTTGATCCAGCCACCCACCCTGAAAATTAGTTCTTAAAATATTGACTGACCATTTACTACAATAAATACACTGAAGAACAAAGTAGTGCCTCAAAAGAAGCAGATATTTTAAACAAATCTTCTCACAGGAGATTTCAATGGCTAATTCTGGTTTTCAGCATGGAATTGTTGAAACCAAAGGGAAAATCCTCACCATCTCACCATTGGGTGCAGAGGGCAGCCATTGAAACAAGGTTGGCTGTTAATAATGAAACTGCAAAGACAGTTTTTTTTTTTTCCATTATTTGAGTTGAAAACTTAATTTAGATTTTTGACCCACCAACCCAAAATTTCGAAAAAGTATTCTGAATGGCACATTAGTGCAAAAACCTTTTTGAAAAATAATTAAGACTTTTGCAGCATTGAAACAATATCAACAAATTATTTGTGACAATAACAGTTGCAGAGTTAAAGACCCTAAATACAGGTTCTTAACAAATGGAGGAGTGACTGCTTCAACTCTGTCAGAAAACAAACTTCATGAAGTGCCTTGATAGTTTGACCCCCCTCAGGCCCTGAGAGGACAAAAACTGTCCTAAAGTGCTGTTGATCAAATCTCATAAACAGAAGTCTCCAATCTTCTACTTCTGGTGAATTGTACTAAAAGCCCAAGGAGCCGTCCCCAAAAATTTAACTAATGAAAAATTTCAGTGAAATTGTTTGATATGAAAGCAGTTTGGGGCAAACTTTCCCTTTCCCCCAAAGCACATCCATTGGACCCGATTACATAAGAAACATGCTGACAGAATTGCTGGCAGAACTGCCAGCGGAAGTTTAATGTGAGGTCAGCACATCATTATGTATTTTTTATGTTATGCATGAATTTATTTATTTATCCATTCTAATTCAGTTCTTAAAGGTATTAAACAGGATTGCTGGAGCTGACAAAACAGTCATAGACAGTGTTTATGTTTTGTGTGGTCAACCATACATGAAATTACAAACCTGTGAAAATTTGGGCTTAATCCATTGTGTGAGTCAGGAAAAAACAGTCAAAATCTGTCAACAATTGTTAGCACGTAAAAACTTTGTCCTTAATGTTGGTTTTAACAACCAAACTCAGCTATTAAAATGCATAATTAAAAAAAAGCGAATTGTTCTAGTGTGAACTTTATAATCAGTAAGCTTTCAGATAAAAATTAAACCATGATATTATATCATTGCCATTCCTGTATAACACATTTATTTATGTAATTTTATTTCTAAATTTAAAGATTTGGTTATTATATTACCCATTCCTTTATTAAGTGGTTTGTCTGCTGCTGGTTTGGACAATAAATAAATAAATAAATAAATATAACAATGCGTGGATTATCAATCTTCTATTGAGAAAAAAAAGGCTTCACGAAGGTGACACCTACCAATGCAGTCCGGAGTGGCACAATAATCCTTGGCAAGACAGTCAGTGCCTTACTACTCGCATCCGAAACTTCCAGTAGTTCCTTGAATCCTTGCCGTGCAACAAACTGGTATGGATGCTTGAATTCTTGCAAACCCTGCGAATTCAGATTGCATTAATTTAACATAAATAAACAATGCCACCCAGTGAACGATTTCCCTTGTATAGCAGAGCAAATTGCTACACAAAATACATGAGTTGCTACTCAAAAATCAGGAGTTGCTACTCAACAATAGCATTCAGTGTGCACAAAACAAGTTCAGTCTAAATATTGTGCTATGAAATCGTTCCCTGCCACCCTGAACTTCCAGTCAGCAAGATTGTGTTTGAGAGCCCAATCAACGTCGTCGAGCCCACAGAGGTCTAGCAGCCGATTTCACGAAACGCTAGGATTAATCCTATCTCGAGTTAGGACGAGTAACTCGTCCTAACTTAAGACTAGTCCTATCTCTTAGCATTGCCTAGGACTAGTCCTAAGTTAGGAAGAGTTTGGTGAAATCGACGGCTGGTCACCTGACTTATGTGGACTTCTATGCAGGGACACTGGCTATGTATGTGACAACAAATGAAATATCTACATGCATGAAGAGCAGGGAGATCTAGGGGCTCTTCTCTCATGACATCATTGGCCGAGGACACCACTCGAAATACAACAATGGGACAGGCTTGGACACAACACCTTGTAAAAGTGATTTTTCGTTGTTTTTAAAGTTCTGAATATATGCGCACATTTCCAAGGAACAACAAATTCACCCGGTAAGTCTGCTGCGCCACCTTGGTTTCCCAAAAGTCTCTCATTCATTGCTCGCAACGTTCATAGACTGGTTTTCACTTTCGGGGTCTTCTGGTTCAGGTCTGAACCTTGAAACTTCAGGTCTTGTTTTCGGCCTCATACATGTACCTCAAGGTCTGTAGGTCTATTCAGGAGGCACCATCTCAAAACTATTCCAGGATTGATTTTCTAATCAGCAAGAAATTTCCAAGCAGCCCGATTAGATTGTGGATTTAGTTTGATGAGGGGAAATGACATTTTTACAACACAAACCTTATTATAATATTAAGAGGACAGCAAAACAAAGACGGACAAAGCAGTAATGAGATTCGGGACTTCAGAAAGTACTCTTTATTTTAAGCAGAACCTTTTTATAAGTTCATTGCTCTTTATAATGAGGGTTGACTGTAACCAGCAAGAAAATATCAAAGAAAACAACATACAATCATTCACTTGGAACACATTTTTTTACATTCAATGTGATTATTTAGTCATCTTTAACAAATCCAAAAACTAACGGGCATTTTATGTAGTGCTTTTATCTGGCAATTTTGAGGCTCATGGCGGATGAACATTATTACCCCAGTCACTGAGCCATTTATTTCATAAACCGTCTCAGCTCCCTGGGGGAGTATGCGGTCTGTGCTGCCAATTGTCTAGCGCATCAAGTTAAATCAATCAGGCCAACAACAAAAAGGGGTTCTGTTTCCGGTTTCCCGACCGACCCTAATTTTATGCTGCGACCCTGAACTTTTTATTCGGCTTGAAAAGAAAAAAAAAATTAAAATAATAAAAAAATATAACAAAAATGAAAGTACATGGACCAAATGTCAGACTTTGACCAAACTAACATGTTTTTAACAAAATTGAACAAAAAACCAGAAAACATTCAGACAGTTTTACTGATATCTCCGTGATTTGGGTCTCATGATTTATGATCCACGGTTGTCGCGTCATGTTTCCTGAAGTACCCAGCGAAAAATACCCACAATTCAAAGCACAGCGCGCACGTGTGTACAAGACAATGCGCAATCTGAAGATTGCGCAAACTTTTTGCTCGATAGGCAATGGGAGCTGCCGATTCTGCATAGCGCAAACTGCAGAGTGCGCAAAAGTTTGTCCGATTCGATGTGCAAATCTGTTGATTGCGTTCCACAGATGAATAAAAAAAAAAGGCCAACAAAAAAACTTTCCGACCTACCGACCCTATTTTAAAATGGCATGTCATCGGAAACAGAACACTTTTTTTGTTTGGCCTCACAAGAATATGGTGTTCCATATGTGCCACTCTTTTCCGTCGCCTTTTCAATTTTGTCCGTCGCCTTTTCAATTTTGTCCGTCGCCTTTTCAATTTTTTCTGTCGCCTTTTCAATTTTTTCCGTCGCCTTTTCAATTTTTTCCGTCGCCTTTTCAATTTTTTCCGTCGCCTTTTCAATTTTTTCCGTCGCCTTTTCAATTTTTTCTGTCGCCTTTTCAATTTTTCCATCGTGGGTCCACGTGACTACCAGGTGACTATCACATGACTCCGAAGGAAATTCAACCTTTGGGAGGCATACCGTGGCCGATTCAGAAAAAAAATGCGCCTGAAAAATTGAAAAGGCGACGGACAAAATTGAAAAGGCGACGGACAAAATTGAAAAGGCGACGGAAAGGAGTGGCACATATGGAACACCATACAAGAACCATCTCTGCTCATACAGGTACAATGTATCTGTTTATCCCCGGGTGAAAATAACAAATTGTAGTTATAGAGTCTTGGTCAGGGACACAACTGTCATACTGTTACTCAAACCCACATCCCGGCAATTCTACCACCAGAACTTGGGTCTGGTGCACTAGCCCGCTTGACCAAGACGCACCACAAAATATGAATAAAAAATCCTTTACAACAAGACTAGGATCTGTTCTACTAAAAAAAAGTTATTTTTGATCCGACTTACCTCAGCCAGAGTTATCAATAAGGGGTCAAAGGGTAAAGTTTCTGGATTGGCATCCCATTGTAGTTTGTGCTTCACCGAACCGTGTACCAACCTACAAATAAAAGCAATCACAAAAGAAAAGCTGAACTTTTCAAATAACTTCTTAAATTTAAGACAAAATATACAATAAGCAAATAAACTGATGAGAGAAAAATCTGAAGAGCAGCTGTCAGTAGGGAATGTAATGCTATGCACCTGGATACATGTATGTTTACCCTTTAGAGACCATTCATTTCCGTATAATCATCACAAAACGCCCAGACATTGCTAATATACACGTAGGTAGTTTCTTTATTGAAATTTTGTCAGTAAAAATGTCAACATAAATAAAATGAAAGAGAAAATTTAGTTTCTGGCTTAGAAATTTAGAATAATATGTCAACATACTACATCGGAAAATTTCAAATGTGGCCATGACCTTTACTTTGACCTCTTTATGTGAATAGAAGTAGGTTAAACTTTGCGGCCGTTTGCAGCCGGCCGCTATGGGCATTTTGGTACAAGCCGCTTGTGGCCGCTATGGTCTCCAAAGGGTTAAAAGTAAAGTACTAACTGAATTTACAGCATAAAAATGCATGGCACGACACGCACTTCAGTGGTGAGAGTAACTGCTGACAAAAAGGTCTGAAACTAGAGTCTGAAATTCAGGAGGTGTGTTGGCATTTTCAATCTTTGGTAACCCCTAGAATTATAGATTTCAAGGAGCTTTTAGGAACAGTATCCTCAGCTAGAGAAGTTAATTAATGAGCATGATTACTTTTTATAGGAAAACGAGGGCTGGTTTTTTTTCACCAAGCAATCTATAAGTCAATCATTCATTAGGCATTTGTACAGCGTCGTCCTGCCTATTCAAAGGCTCTTGGCGAAGTGAAGACAAATTAAAGACAAAATAGTTCACAGAATTGCATTTGGAGATGAAAAGTGCCATGGACTCAATGTAGCAAAGCGCTCAGTATTTTTTCCTGCAAGGTGTGTGGAGCTAGGTTTTTTGAAGTATGAAACCTTTTTCATTTATATCACCATGTAATGGTTTGCAAGGTTCTGTGCCGCAATATGCTACCAAATACACCAGGAACACCGAGGCGAACCCCTTGTCTTTACGATAAGTGCATTGGGTTCTTTTACGTGTATTACACAACACACAGGACCTACGGCTTTACCAGTTTGTCCCATCCGAAGGACGCAGCAATAATGGTTAAGTGTCTTGCTTAAGGACACAAGTGTCACGACCGGAACTCGAACCCACACCCTGCTGATCAGAAACACCACAGCTTGTGTACTGAATGCTGAACATCGGTGTAAGGGCAAACTTTATCTCTGATGCATTATTTCACATCTATTAAAACATTACGGTACCAACTGCTAAAATTTAGGATTCGAACTGTCTTTAGCTACTGGGCTAACTCGGTGGTCTAGTGGTTCAACATCTGCTGTTGCATGACAAAGGTCATGGGTTCGAATCCCACCCAAGTGATAGGATCTATGCTTGTAGATTCAGGAAAGTATACAGTGCCTAATTTAGAGTAAGGGCAAAAAAACAAATGATAAGTCCACATCATGTGGATCAAGGAAGCAGACACAAAAACATCTTAACTCAGATAAAGGTCTGAACTTTTCTCCTCCTTAGTTTTTAATACTGCACTGGGCGTTACTTCAGAAAGTGCCTTAGTAGCATCAACCCCTCAGGCACTGAGAGGAAAAGGACCACCCTAAGAGGCCCTTGATGAAAACCTCATAAACAGAAATTTCCAATCTTCTACTTCAGGTGAAGATGCAATAAAATGCCCAAAGACCTGCCGCCAAATTTCATAGAATAACATTCTCTATGAAAGAAACCGTGTTTGATATGAAAGCAGTTGGAGGCAAACCTTTTAAAGTGCATTTCATACATAAAGGAAAACAATTTGTTATATTATTTCTGGTTTTTGTAACTTGAAAGGTTTTGCAATCAAAATCTGTGTATCAAGAATAATTGCCTTTTGGGCTACAATGGGGTTTTTTTCTTTGATAAACCGCTTTTCTAACAAAAACAATAAAACAAACAACAATAAATTTAGTGTATTTATTTGTTGATGAATTTCATTTTTATTGTCAAGTATTTATCACTTGTTGATAATAATTGTTTGTTTCCTTTTGATTTGTTTCAGTATTATTTGTGTTGTTTATGCCTTGCACATATTACCTATTAGGCCTAAGTAATTAATTGATATGATTGTGCTCTTTGTTGTAAAATGTTGCATTTTAGAATTTAATCAAGAGAGTTAGATAATTTGTGAGACCATTACATGGGTTTTGATAACATCAAATTCTTAATTGTTTACAAGTGACCGGAAATAGACAAGTCTCATTCTCAGGTTTTTGTTGTTGATTTGTAACATTGATTTTACTTTCATATACTTCATGGATAAATTTCAAATTTCCCAAATTGTGATATAGTTTTGACAGCCTTAAACTAAGTTAACCTAAAGAATTTGAAGAAAACGAATTGAACACGCATACTTAAGGACCTGGAAGTTTGAGAGACTTACATGTACACAGTCTTTGTCTAGACCTTCAGTCTTTCACTAACAAATATTTCAAGAGAAACAAATGATTCGTAGGATAGTTTTTAAAATTCCAGCTGTCAACATTGACAAAAAATCAAGGGTTGAGAAATGATTTTTTATTTTTTATTATTATTATACGGTAAAATGAGAACAAAATTCCTGACAACCAACACACCCCACCTCATGTCAAAAACAAAATACACAATTCCTGAACTGGAACTCAACCGAATACTGTCTGCAAGCT
Source organism: Leptasterias polaris (assembly GCA_037783415.1). Lineage (NCBI taxonomy): Eukaryota > Metazoa > Echinodermata > Asteroidea > Forcipulatida > Asteriidae > Leptasterias > Leptasterias polaris. The sequence continues at coordinate 5,474,724 of JAZGTN010000015.1, read as the reverse complement.
GTGCTTCTGATGCCCCATAAAGATAGCGCAGGAGTTCGTTTACATATTTCTTGCCTAAGGAATGTTTTAATCTGGTGGTTGACACTCAGTTGAGAAGTTGCATCGAGAATGAGGGCTTTGAATTGGAAACTGGCCTAAAATTGCAAAAAAAATCAAAACCTTGTGGGTGGCTAAACCCTTGTGAGGTTTAACAGAGAGAGTAAATCACATATTTCTCTCCACATGGAAGCAGGAGCTTAAGGTGTCAAACTTTGGTGAAGTGTTTGCAAATCGCAGAGTACTTTACAAGAATCAACCAATAAGGAAATCAAAGGGAACTTTATTTCCTTTCATTTCATTTCATTTAATAACGCTGGTTGTGAAGCCAAGAATTCTCAGAAAAGGGAACTTAATCACTATACTAGCCAATAACCCTACAGGGAGAAGACAAAGGAAGTTTCAGTTTAAGAAGTGGGAGGAAAAACACCAGAGAATTATTCCAAGGAAAACCCACACAATCAGGCAGGGACTAAAAACCCAATCCACATAGTGCCCCCCCCCCCCCCCCCCCCCCCCCCCGGCAGGATTCAAACCAAGGTTCTAGAGGTGGAAAGGGCGGAAAGATATCACTATGCCAAGGATCGTCAAGGAAGAGCAGTCTAGTGCATCAGACTCAAGTGCTGTTGGCTGAATTTATCAGCTCTACCAATCCTGTATATACCTTTAAATATCAGCATTTTTTTCTTTCTTCTGGCGTATCTATAATACTTGACTATGTCTTTAGATAAAAGTCTGGTCTGGATTGTGAAAAAAAAAGAGGGTAGAATGGATTATATATCTAACAGCAGAGTGAGTGTGGGTTTGAATCCCGGTCGTGACACTTGTGTCCTTAAGCAAGACACTTTTAAACAATTATTGCTGCGTCCTTCGGATGGGACGTAAAGCCATTGGTCCCATGTGTTGTGTAACGCATAGTAAAAGAACCCAGTGCACAAAATCGAAAAGAGAAGGGGTTCGCCTCGGTGTTCCTGGTCTGGTCGGCAGAATATTGCGCCTTGTAAACCATTACATGGTGCTACATGTATGTAAAGGAAAATGTCTCATACTTCAAAACATTGCTCCACATACATGTACCTTGCAGGAAAATACTGACCGTTGAAGTGCCTTGAGCGTCACTGATATGAGCGCTATGTAAGAAGAAGCCACTTTTATTATTATTATTACTATTAGTATAAGTGGCACGGTGGCGTGACTTCAGATGTACTGAAAATTCAGTTGGGAAATCACATTCGGGCAAAGTCAGTCCCCTCTAATGTCAATTTGCTTGATATGCAGCACCGTCTTTAAAAGCACTGGGGAAAAGATTACCCAATCTTGAAATGTTTGATGAAATTCTTGGATTACGATTTGATCAAATTGATTTCCCACCCCCACCCACCCCTTCTAAAGGGCATTGTTATAGAGTGCTTCATTAGTGGCACTTCCAGAAGTTGGACCCTTCAGTTCTTCAGTGGGTCAAGCGGAAGATGTTGTCAGGAATCCCCTGGGTCTCTGATCGCTGAATGAGGAGACGGGATGTCTGGGTTCTGCAGGTGACCCCTGGCAAGTCAGGTGGTTCTTTGGATCTTTTTGTAAGGGGGGGGGGGGGGGGGGGGGGGGGTGGGGGTGATGGGGGAGGGGGTGCAGAATGATAAGCCTTGAACTCTGAAATCTGCTCACAAAGGAATTTAATACATTGTTGAGCAAATTCAAAAACAGCCTCTAGTTTTTAAAGGACGCAGTACAACCATCGGCCAACTTCGTGCAAGAAATACCATTGACCATAGTTTGACTAAGTTAGCCTGAATTCTGTCTACTCGACGATGGTTGGACTACGCTAGTCGACAAGTTGGAACCAGCCTATTTGGAATGGACACATCACTGGTTATCAATAGCCATTTTCATAGCAAAATTTTTAAAAGTCACTCTACCTGCACGGTACACCTCCTTTGGCATAGACACTTGCGAAAGCAGATTTGGGGTTCTTTGTCTCTTTAAACTGTAATAAATATAAAAAAAGGGAGAGCAATTTAACATTAATAAACTGAGTCTGTCCTTCTCAATACCAGCGCTATCCACAGGGGAGCCTCTGTGACTCACAGGGGAGCCGCCATGATTAATGGGGGAGCCTCCATGGTCTGACAAGCTCACACAAAGACCTTTATCATGGTACGGTCGTCTTTATTTTCTCCCATTCAAATCAATGTAACCAAACCCGAGGCTGGAAGGAGAATTAGTCTGGTTCCTTTTTGTACAATGAATATTTGCATCCATTACTGCTATTGGATACTGGGAACATGACCAATATGGTGGCAGAGTAAAGGTCTATTGAGTAAGATCCCTCATTGATGAGGTCAAGTGAGGTTGCAGTAGCTACAGCGTAATAGTCACCCTTTTTAGACATAATGGGACGTGTAGTAGATAGTGATTGATCTTTCAGTCCATACGAACGACATGTCACACCCAGCATGCCCAGGAGGAAACCCCACTGTAATTAACCAGGTTTCAGGATCAATAACTTTGAGACATTAATTAATGAGAGATTATATGAAAAACATCACAAAGTATGTATTTAGTCATTGCACATGGTGACATTGACAGTTGTAGGTTGGTGAGTTATTACAGTGGTCTCTCATGCATGCATTATTTGTCTCTCAAGTAATTAAGTTTCTGTTTACTGAGCTTGGTTTGATAGCAATGTCAGAGTCCCAGTCATGTGGGAAAAACCAACAACTCAACTCCAATGTATGGGAGTATAGTGTACTGACCCAGTTCACATAACACCATCGTCACAATAATCTTGGTTGTGCCCCCATTTTGAAAGTCAATGTCCCTGTCAGTGGTCCCTGTGTACATGTTTTATAGTGTAGTGTGCATTTTCGGCCACAGAGCATTTACACGCTCACAATCTCTATGGCTGGCACTAAACCCAGGCACGAACTGCAGTTTGTCAAAAAAAATGGAAAGTGCCATGCACAGGGAGACTTTGTACTGTGTTTTTCAATTTTCAATGGCACAGCTGAGAAACCAAAACGGAGGAGATCAGATAATAAGTTGCATGAAACCTCCCCTTCTGCAGCCTCCCCCGCACAATTGCTTGTTTTTTTCAAATCCAACCATCAAAAAGATTAAAAACTTTATCCGAGAGACCTATACAAACTTTATCCTCAGTCCTTTAGAAAAGTATTTCTGGCTGTGCCGCTGGCAAGGAAATAAGCTTGGATCCTCATTCAACGCAAGATCCAAGGTGAACAATCTCAGAAAGTTATATTTCTTCTACAGCTTGAACTAGTAAGGTTTGCGGTAAGACCAGTGCATCTCTTTAAAATGAGTTAAGATGATACTGAAAAGAACTGTTGGCGTAACAATCCAGGGATGTGATAGGTGGTTGAAAAAAAACTCCTGAACTCTGAGCGCAAAGCACGAAAGCATGCGAGCTCGAAAACTTGCGAGCATGAAGCCCAATAATAACATTTATCTCTGGTTTTTAAAGCCCTACTCTGCAATCTGGGGCGTTATATATGGTTTTGTTTTTATTTATTAACCCTAACTCCCAAAGCGTTTTTACTAGAATCCACCCCTAACCCAACACATTCCAACAGCTTATACTACCATGAGATGGGAACTGTGCCCAATCTTAGGTGGACGATACACAACCTAACAAACTCCAACAGGCTTTTTTTGTTTGATTTTGTTGGAGTGTGTACACTTGGCATGTGCAAAAATTTGATCAGTGAAATCACACAGTACCCAACATAACATAATCCAACAACTATCTCATTAGACCATGGAGGAAAGAGCAATGCCAGACATGTACATTTCACACATCCACCATACCCACTCAATCAAATTCTAACACCATTACTTGTCAGCAAGGATACACAATCCCACAGAATCAAACACCCAATCCTAACTTCACTGTACTTAACCTAACAAAATTAAACACTTTGCCCTGTTTGAATTTGTAGGGTATGGGAGGGTTAGGGTTAATGAATTTGATCTTTTAAAAAATAAAAAATAAATAAATAAATTGGGGGGGGGGCAAAAAAAACGGATTTCTTTTTTATGGAGGGCAAAAAAACGGAATTCCGGTTAAAAACGGACAAATCACATCCCTGAACAATCTGACGTATGTTCTGATCGTCTTCAGGTGAAAGATTGACTCTGTTGCTGCAGGATTTTTGTACTAGTTGAGTTCAGGTGTTCCACAACTATGGTTTTTTTCAGCCATGTTCAGTTATATATTAAAAGCAAAGTATATATTAAAAGTAAGTATTTCATTTTTGAGAGATTAAAGAGACACGTTGCCTTGGATCGGACGAGTTGGTCTGTAAAAAGCGTTTGTTAACCGTTTGTTATAAAATGCATATGGTTAGAAAGATGTTTTAAAAGTAGAATACAATGATCCACACAAATATGCCTCGAAATTGCGTGGTTTTCCTTTTACATCGTCAACTAACACAGTCGGCCATTTATGGGAGTCAAATTTTTGACTCCCATAAATGGCCGACCGTGTTAGTTCGCAAAGTAAAAGGAAAACCACGCAATTTTGAGGCATATTTGTGTGGATCATTGTATTCTACTTTTAAAACATCTTTCTAACCATATGCATTTTATAACAAACGGTTAACAAACACTTTTTACAGACCAACTCGTCCGATCCAAGGCAACGTGTCTCTTTAAGTCCCAGTGTTCTCCACATGTGGGTTTTGGGAGGGTGGCCGCCCTGCCAAAGAATTGGGCGCCCTACCAAAGTAAATTGATTGCCCTGCCAATAAATTACAAATCATGAATGAAAGCAACTTTGATCCCAGTGCAAAAGCAACTCCCTTCCACACAGAGTATTTTCTGCCAAGTGCTCGGTCAAATGAGTAGCTGCTCTGCTGTGCCTGCTGACCGCCAAACCACAGCATTGTGATGACCCTGCCTGGACAGTGAACACAGCAAGCCTAGCTGACGGTACAGCTTAGCGCGCACAACACTACACTAGTATTAGACCTACATGTACCTATATAACAGTAAAATGTGTCGTATCAATGGGCCTAAATCAAACTGATTGGTCCATTTCCATGAAAGTAATTTATGTATTCTTCATTCCTTACAGCCTGCCTGTTGGACCGCCGGAATGTCCCAACATTGGAACGTTCGAAACACTAATTCACATCACTCGTGTAGGATTGGTCCAGCACTTTACTCGTCTCTGATTGCTCCCGTACACGAGTACATCGACACATTATGTGGTCTAGCAAAACGTTCTGGTGGTCCAATGTATTGCGGGCGCGTGCCCAAGGGGGCGTGTGCCCAAGGGGGCGTGTGCCCAAGGGAATGTTCTTTTACACCTAGAACATGCCTGACCTTGGAGCTGCTCCCTTGGCTGTCCCAAATCCATCACAATATTTCACGCTATGGTAATTCAACATCCAAATGTTCTGATAAGAAATTCCATGAATTCTTTATGTGAGCGAGTGGTTTAGAATGTTTGGTATAGTACCCAATCCATCAAATTCAAGAAAACCTATGGGGAATGTAGCTCCCGAGACGCTGAGTGATGGGGGGGATTACATGTACATACTTGATATAAGACCTATGATGTAACATAACAAATTGAGAATTTTCTACAAATAATTTATTTACCGGATCGATAGTTTTTGGATTCAGTCGATCAGATGGCTTCTTCATAGGCCGAGCTGCAAGTCCTGCCCCCCTGGTGCCCTGGGCATTTGTTGTTGGCGTCAGACCAGATGCTCTGGACTGCTGCGAGGGTTTAACGGGTGTTCTGGACTGGGATCTAGACGATGCCATTGATACAATCACTCAGAGTGTTACAATGTACTTTAACCTGGAGCATGCCTGCAGGTATGAAAGGAGTTGTATGATTTTATTAAAAAGTGAACTGATTGCATTTTTCAGTATCAGGCAGACATTCATTTTGTTTTCGGGTGATTTGAAAGCGAGACTGTCACATCAAGCCATGCACTAAGCTTTTTGTCATGTAGCCCACCAGCATGACCGGGCTTGTAAACTTTGCATTTTACTTGCCACCAGAAAGTTTTAGCAACCCAGATTTTAAACATGTAGGCCTACTGGTGTGTATGTGTGAGTAGGTAACCACATTCAAACCGGGGACCTATAACAAAAGAGGACAATAGGTCCACGGTTGCTATCACAAAGGAAAGCTTTGTGGTCCACGGTTGCTATCACAAAGAGTTGAACAAAGGAGGGTCCACGATTGCAGGCTGTTACACACTTGTGTGTGTGTGTGTGTGTAAATTGATCTTTCTGATGGTAGCGATCACAACCAGTCTAACGGTCAAATGAACTTTACATTTACAGAATCAAAAATTAATTATTAAAATTTTTATTTGAAACTTTGCATGGTGGGAGTATAATCAGCTAAGGTTTGCGGTAGCACCATGTGTATCTCTTTTTGAGTAGTGTTGGTTCTGAAAAGAACCGGTTGTTGACAACTCAACGTTTCGATCAGTATGCTCGGGTCGAAAATGTTGAGTTGTCAACAACCGGTTCTTTTCAGAACCAACACTACTCAAAAAGAGATTTACACATGGTGCTACCGCAAACCTTACCTGAACATTTTTATATAACAAAAATAATTCTGTAAATCTGAAAAGGAAGAGTATGAGCATTGTAAACAAGTAGGTTGCATCGTTTCTCCGATGACGATGTAGACATAAAAATCATTGATTTGGAGCACAGAAAATGATCTTGAGTACAATTAAATGCGTGATGTTACATCTTTGACATACATTGAGAATTCAGTAAGCGATTTTCAAGCTTTTTAAAAATTGTTTGTGTCATTTTGGGGCAAAAATCATAGCAAATTGCAGGATGTGGCGAATCTTACAATAATGGTTTTCTGGGGCGCTAGTCCTTGCTCTATGGCTAGAGTATGACAGAAGATGTCAAAATTTCGAAAAAAGGAGTACAGCGCCCCAGTTACTGGGTCTACAAAACAGTCACTGCACATGTTTAGTGCAAAGAAAGTCGCTTCCCCCAAAACAGTCACCAAGTTCAAGTAAACAAGAATTAATTCAAGAAGATGCTGCAAAAAAAGTCACCTAATGACCTATCAATCATACAGAAAAAGTCAACTCATAAAAAAACTCACAATAATTAACATAAAGATGCTGCGAATAATAGGTACTCATTAAGAAACATTAACTCTCCTACTGTTCGCAACATTTTCAAGTGAGTTGACCAACCATTTGAAACCATTCAACTGCCAAAGTTGTGTATGGTGGCACAACTGTGCACAGAACTAACTGTGTACTATGTACTGTACATGCATTCCCTCATGGTATCATATTGCAAGGCAGGCATAGCTTATCTATCATTCAAAACCACAGTGAATGGTATTGAATGGTCAGACAGCAAGAGGGTTAAGTATTGAAAAATATATGTACAAATTTAATTGGTCTCAAACATGTCAATAGAGCATTTGAAGCATTAATTGTCAGTTGTCAACCATGCTATGAATGATCAAAAACAAGAAAGGAAATTTCCGGATGGTGTGTGCATGAATGATGAATGAGCGGTTACCCTCTTCTTATTCTATCAAATTCGTAACGACCCGAACAAGAAAGTAACCAAAATTTATACCCAGAGGGTTTACATTCTTTAAGGCTGAAAGGAAGTTATGTACATTACATTTTGCTCGGTTCAGCAATCAGTGCAATCTTGTCCAAAAGAACTCTTGATCTTCCACCCACACACACACTTACTTCAACGGTATTTGTACGCAGCCGGTATTACTAAATTCTGACAACGAGAAAGAGAACATTTGGCCACGTGATATAACACTTTGTTTGTCATACTCGTAGAGTTGAGTTTCTTTATGGTGTAATAAAGAAAAGTGGCACACAATTTATGTATTTCGAATTATCCTCGGGAAAACCAACATGTTTTCCGAAGGTGCCCTGCAAGAACAAAACACTCATCATTATGATTTTTTTTTATTGCAACTTAAAAAAAGTAAAATATGTTTAAAGAAAGAAAAACGTTTTACGGTTTAGTCTTCACGACACATAATAATTAATATGTAACATTAACTCATGTACATAAATGAGACATATAATAATTGCAATATTTTTTTGAATGACCAAATCACTGACTAATCCTGCGGTAGACTTGATTTCAAAATCTGAGATTGTGATTTGTCTGCGGCATATATAAGTGTTCAAAAATCAAAGGTGGCATGACTCGTCGGGGCACGATAAGAGCACTGCAGGACAAGCTGATCGGCAGTACGGTGCATGGAGGTAGACTCCATGGTTTGAGCACCGGTCTTTACACTTTAGTGTGACCTTGATCAAATCATATAGCTTGCCCTCCAGATGGGAGAGTATAATAAACCATGTAGTATTGTGCACATAAAGACTGAACCCCCCCCCCCCCCCCCCCCCCCCCCCACCCCCCGCACAATTGTTGTGGAAGAGAAGGCCGTTCCCCAATGTTTCTGGTTCACATAGCAAGCACCCTTGTTTACAGGTTTCCTCAGTCTTGTGAGCTACATGTACAGTGATTAAGTTCACTTATGAGGCATTCATGGTTTCATTACCAGAAATAAAAAGTTCACAAGCCACAAGAGGGCACTATTTCAGATTTGGCCATGAGTTGAAAACTTGACTCCCTGAGGTTGAACAGCTGAACAGTTGTCTTGTGTCATTGTTTCCGAGGATAAACTCGTTACCCCACGCACGCTCATGGAATATGAAAACAAATATATAGCACTTCTGCCCCCCCCCCCCCGCCCCCGCCCCTCCCGTTGTTGACCCTTAATTTGTTGGACATTTATTTTTTCTTTCATTTTTTCCGTTACTACTTGTGGGATAACTAATGATATTTTTACAGTGGCCATTTTAAAACACATTTCCAAATGTACGGTTTAGTACGTCAGCTCATTGAAGCGGTCCGTTGCCAGGTGCAGTACGATCGAGAGACATTAATTTGAGAGAGAACGTCCCTGTTTTTGCCGATCTCTTGCATGCTGGACGTGTGTAGTTTGTCTCAACTTTTTCAGTTCAGATTTCAATCACAAGATAGTTTCATTTAGGCACGGTAGATGGCTGTGTCACTTTTATAGGAGCTTTAGATTACAATGGACAGCAATATTCGACAACTTCTTGCCGCTGCCCAGCAGTATGGAGGTATTTTTGATTAATGGAATAGGCCCCTAATGACATAAAATAAATAAGATTTGTGTGTGATTTGTGCCTGTGCCCTGTCACATACAGTACGTTCGTCCACCATGCCATGCGGTCAGCTGCAGTGCGCCCTTCTGTGCACACAAATCCTCCTTCTGCCACAAGGCAGAGTGTGTTAAAGTATGGGAACATTTGGGGCGAGGGGGCGGGGGGGCACCCTCTGCCACATATTGGGCATGGTATAGCCTCGATGCCCCTTCAGAACTTTCCCATAGACCGGACGAGTTGTCAGACTGTCGAGTTGTCAAACCGTCGAGTTGTCTGAACACCGTCGAGTTGTCTGAACACCGTTGGATCATTGGATTGATAACATCCTGCAAATGTTGACTACCCATGAAAATGAGTTCTTGGGGAGACAACAACCTACTTTTAAGATGTCATCCCAAGATAAAATATATCTGGAAGATGACATTATACACGTTATACTTTCAATAAGTCATCCCGAGATAAATAATCTCAGGATGTCATCATCTTACGTTTATGGTGTCATCATCCTTAATAAGTCAGATAGCACATCCAGAGCTCTGTAGTTTTCTTTTCACCGGTATGGTTTTTGTTACTAATTTATTGACACCGACCTAGCATGACGCGGAATGCGACTCCGCACACTTTGTGTAAATTTTGACTCCCACATGGCAGACAGGATAGGTGCGTGTAAGTGTGCTGTGCGTCATAGGGTGCATTAGACTGAAGTGTATCATTTTTAATTATCTCAACTGTAAATTGATGCTTTTGTGCGGGCTTTGCCCAAATAAATGAAGTCTGTGAGGGCGACAGCATCATTAGCACTTAGAAATGAAGAAAAGGGCTGTGTATTTGTGGTACTGAAAGCAAGGCTGCCTCATTTTGGATTTCATCACTGTGGCTCGCAAGGCTGAGGAAACTACAAGTACCAAGGGTGCTTGTTATGTAAACCAGTTACACTGGGTTTAACCCATACTCTTCCTTGACAAGTGTTATGGGTTCTTTTATGCACTATACCAGTCTTAATACACAGGACCTACATGTGATACGGCTTAATGTTCAATCTGAACGACAAATCAATTATGGTAAAGGACATGTATCTTGCTCAAGAACACAAGTGTCCTGACTGGGACTCAAACCCACACTCCATTGATCCTAAACACCAGAGCTTGAGTCCAGTGCTCTGAACTGCTCAGCTATGACACACCACGACACGTAAATCTTATACATTAGGGCCTCCTTTACCAATAGACCTTATGCATTGACGTCACCAAGCCGCCATCTTAGAGGTAAACTGATGATGAAACAATAGAAACGCGCTGATTTGTACGCGCGGCGCACAAGACTGGCCAATGAGCATCTTCCTTTTGACCTCTAGGTGAGGGCGCCCTACTCAAATGACGTCATATGCATAAGGTCTATTGTCACAAATTAATTTTAATAATTTTGATTTTTCCCAGTTGAGTCCGAGGGTTCATTCTTGCATCAGGCGTATGATCAGCTTCGAGTTGCAGCAGAGACTAAACCAACGTCAGATGGACCACTACCATTTGGCCAGGATCTCTATGTACTGTGTGCTGAAATTGCCTTCCAGGTAAATGTATTCTGAGTTGAGAGCTTTAAGCAAACAAACTTAGAGATATTTGCGCATGAAAGACTTCTGAAAAGACATCGAAATAATAAGGGCAACATATGTCGTGAGTCCCAGTGGCGTGTCGTGGCCGAGCGGATAAGAGCACCGGACTCAAGCTCTGGTGTTTCAGATCAGCAGAGTGTGGGTTCGAGTCCCGGTCGTGACACTTGTGTCCTTAAGCAAGACACTTAACCATTATTGCTTCGTCCTTCGGATGGGACGTTAAGCTGTTGGTCCCGTGTGTTGTGTAATGCACATAAAAGAACCCAGCGCACTAATCGAAAAGAGAAGAGGTTCGCCCCGGTGTTCCTGGTTTGATTGGCACCATATTGCGCCACAGCACCTTGTAAACCATTACACGGTGCTATGTAAAGGAATAGGTCTCAAACTTCAAGTAGATACACATAATATACCTTGCAGGAAAATACTGACAGTTGAAGCGCCTTGACATTCTTGAGCGTCACTGAGTGACGGATATGAGCGCTATATAAGAAGCCACTATTATTATTATTATTATTTCAATAGTTTTAAAACTATATTTCTAAAACAAACAATAAAAATTAAAAAATCGGGAACCGTTTCTCATTTAACTGAGGGTTGGTTTCCGTTTGCAAATGCTGCAGCCAGAGATGCTGTTGGTACCATCACCAGCTACATGTGGTTGGATTTGTCATTCTTGTTAACTTACCAGGACAATTTGTTTGCTTTTTTCTCAGCAAGTAGACACTATTCAGCTGAAACTTTCACCAGTGTTCACAATGACTTTTTATTGTACCTTTCTTTATAATTTCACCTATAAATAAACATTACGATGACAAACACCAATCAATGACCCAATCTTTAAATCACCATAGTCTCGTGTTCCCAGAATGTAAAGATATTGGGATCTCATGCATGTCAGCAAACTTTGGTTGACCGTCCAGTTACTACCCTAGCTCCTGAGTGTATTTGTAGAACGCATCAGATCTTGGGCTTCCCAAGAATTATATAGAAAGACCCCCAGGGGAACAAGGCCAGTCGATGTTCCCAGTCCTAGCCACCATTGGACATTTCTTTCCTGTCAAATCAAAAGCCCGGTGCACTGTAATCATGGCTGACAAATCTCCCCTTCGATGTTGAGAGACTTTCAAAACATGTCAGAAAAGAGAACAGAACTTGTCAGTTTGAAGAATTAGAAAAATCACTAATAGAACTTGTCAGTTTGAAGAATTAGAAAAATCACTAATTGTACATGTAGGTTGGTTTTTTATGCTCTTGGAATGACAGGGTATATGTGGAGGATGACGAACTCTTCACGTTGTTTATATTTTCACATCATGTCAACGCTGTCATGACTCTGGTAAAAAGTTGCAACCAAAGTTTATGGGATTTGAGGCATTGCATGGTGAGGTATCAATATATATTTGGTTTGTGGCAACACCATGTGTATATCTACTTGCTAGGTAGATTTTGTTCTTTGAGAACTTGTCTTGCTTTTTATTCTACTGCCGCGGAGTAGAATATTTGGAATTCGGGAGACTTCTCAGTTCTGAAAAGAACTGTCCTGCTTATTAACTACTACCTGGGCGGGAGGTACATGTAGGAAATCGGCCGGGACTACTACTTTCACTACGTGGGTCGGGGGGACTTCTCGTTAATAACCAAAGTTTATTTAAAACATTCCTTGAAGGGTAGGAACATGTTGAACTCAGTTATATGTTTATCCCATGGAGGTGGTTTTGTTTTGTCAAAGTGGCAAACATTTTAGGGGTAGGGTCAACGTACTGCTGATTTATAGGCAACATTATCAACAAAGATACAATAAATGTCACAGGTGTGATAGTTCCTGCTGTACAGTGTCTGCTTGTTGAGAAAACAGCAAAAAACGTCACAGTATTTTTTATTAAAAACGTCGAATCCATTCACATTTTGCGAGGTCACAGCAGGTACCAACCACATCTCTGGCTGCAGCATTCACATATGGACACCACATAAATTTGAATCTCCAAAACTTGCCTTGAGGTGACATACTTTTATTGATGTCTAACCAACAGGGGCGTTTAAGACCAAGTAATTTCGCAGGATGCTACCATTACCATACGTAAATTTTTACGTATTTTAATTTTTGTAAACTTAACTTATTGATGTAAAGGCCGAAATGAATTTCCCATTTTTGTGGATAATAAAGTAAATTGAATTGAATTGAATTAACAAGGAAGCTTTCAGAAAGAAATTACACACATTTTTTAAGTGTTATTAGTTTAAAGAGTGTCCTTGAGATCTTATCAGTTGGCCAAACCACAGACTGCTCAGTGGGAGCATGGAGCTATAAAAAAAGTCTGTCAACATTCTAGTGGATAAAATGAGCATTGTAGTGGGCAAACATCTAACTATAAGCAAAACCCATTTGCAACTTGTCCACAAGGAGTTGCCCTTTGTGGATAAATTTTCACACAACTTATTCTGGAATAGATTTGGGAAGGTGCCTCTTAATAGCTAGAAAACAACATCTCACATGAAACTTGTTTCTTTGTTTCTTTTCTTGACAGTATGGTCTGGATGAAATCACCAAGGAATGTCTGAAGATGTTCTTCATGAAGGCCTCACCTTCCAACCAATTCTTGTGCAGAGCCTACCTATGTCAGGCGCAGCTGTTGGCACCAACTTCGGCTGAGCATAATGTAATTCCACTCTTAGTCATGACTGAGCTGAGTGTCTACTTGCAAAGTCTGCAAGTGCAAGCCTGGAATTGCACAAAGGCGACAGAGGCCATGGCCTCTGGCATGGTGTACCCCTCCCCCACTTTTGTGTCAATTCATTGTGTTCTGGGAAACTTAGGAATTATTTTTTAGGATTTAGGGGGTAGGGGGGTTGCTCCTGTACAAAAGTAAAAGAGTGTGTTAAAGTATGGGAACATTTGGGGCGAGGGGGCGGGGGGGCACCCTCTGCCACATATTGGGCATGGTATAGCCTCGATGCCCCTTCAGAACTTTCCCATAGATAAGATTTTACAATGGAAGTGCCCTTTGCTAAATGGAAATGGCCTTGCCCTCTCACAGATGAAATTCAAGTTCTACAATTGGCTAACTTTGCATCGTAACAAATTTTGTTGTATGACTTTGTGAATATCTTTGTCTATACTTTATCTTTTTCTCGACAGACACAGTTGGAAAAAGCTGTTGTGTATCTCCTCAAGGCAATTAACTTTGCCAAGGAAAACCAAAGGTCGGTGCCGGAAGTTCGTTAAGCAAATATTTTCAGCAAACTCTAAGAAATTAGGTCTAGGGCCCAATTTCATTGCGCTGTTTACTTACGAAATTCTGCGCTTAGTGTCACTGGTCTCCGCTTACAGGGTAAAGGGCAACATTTTTTGGGCTACTGAGTAAGCGAAGAATGCTTAGTAATATGCACATGCAATGATGCACTTGTAAGCAAAAGTTCCTCGCTAACCTGTGAAACAAGGCTAGAAAGTGCAGATTTTCTTCTTCTTCAAGCACCGATTTTTTTTGGCTGAAGTTACAGTTGGCACAGTCGTGAAATTGGGCCCAGAAGTTGTTGGTTGCTTCTAAGGAATTCCTTTTAGCTGTTAAATGTCTACTCTATTCTTTTTGTCATTACAATCATCTAGACTGTCTCTTTCAAAGGGAGACTGTTGTCATGATCAAAGCAGACCTGTGGCTGTAATGAACTCTAACCCAGTTACTGCAAGTGCGCACACTGGCCATCACATCACAATATGATAATTATGGCGCCCTTTGTGATGTGACTGCCAGCGTTGGCACTTACAGTAACTAAGTTAGAGTTCATAATTCCATGTACATCAGCCACAGGCCTGCTATTGTTCATGACGACAGCCCCCCCTTTAAACACCATAGCAGTTACAAGCAGCTCACCATGTTCAACATCTTGACGTATTCAATGATGCATCTCTGGCAATTCAGCTATTTAGGGATGAATTCAAAATTAAACAAGCGGTAACTCGGGTTAATTCCTCCTTTTACCGCGAGATTTTCCAGGGAAAAAGAAGTTGGGCTATAATGAGCTCATTATCTACAGGTCAATGAACAACACTCTTACTAACAGCCACAGAGTGCCAAGTCTACTTCTTTGATATCTCCGCCGGCCGGGCTGCGGTTTGGCAGACGCTCAGTTAATCCGTAATTCATATTGTTCAACAATAGAAAAGTGGAGTTTGCGTTCCATTGGTTTCTTTAGAGACATTGAATACCACAAGGAGGCCCAAACTGCCCACTGAGAAATACAATAAGTCAGATATTTTTTCCTTGAACAGTTTATGAAATTGCTACCTTTCTAAGTGGCTTCCTCAATGTTTCAGTTTCCTTCTGACAATTCAGTTGTAAAAGTCTTGTGTATGACATGAAATAATCTGTGAAAACCGGACTTGGCTGCGTCTCAGGTGTCACTTCAAATTGTAACAAAACCTTGTTTTCTCAAAGCCATTGTGCTATGAACGTCTTATCAAGTATCAAGGCTTGTTTTACAGCACCTCCTTATTAAGTTCTTCACCCAAATCCTTCCCATATTTAGAATTTTTCTAAATTAGTTTTATAGTCAAAACTGTCAATTGTTCCTCAGGTTTCACTACTTCATACTAAACCCTGTCGGCAATCGTGGTGTTTCTGGTATAAACTGAGTCGCCAATTGTTTCTCGGATATCGCTACTTTGTGTTAAGCACCTCCATTCTATCAGGTCAATTTGGCTATTTAAGTCATTTATTTGCTTGAATTAGCTTCTAAGTTGTAAAGTATCTTAGCCGAGTGGTCTAGTGCACCGAACTCGGGGTTTTCTTGCAGTAACCCCTTGCAGTGAAAACAATACGCGGCTAACGTCTGCCATGCTCGCCATTTTGAGAGTCAATTTGCATGTGAGAATTATAGTAAGCAGGTCAATGCGTATTGTCTAAAATGCACGCTAAACTATGTAACACACAGGAACTATGACTCCAAAAATGGCTCAATCAAGATTATTAGGTCAATTGGCAGAGTGGGAGTTCAGTTTCCGGTCTTAAGCAAGAAACTTTTATATCATAATTGCTCTGTTCTTCCGATGGGATATAAAGCCAGTGGTCCTATGTAATTGTGTAATACATGTGAAAGAACAGTACTTTTATTGCAGAGAGAAGGGGTTTGCCCCTGTGTTTATTGTTGGCTGTAGATTGCGCCACATCACCTCGTAAACCTTAGCAAACATGATAAAGAGCCTCATAAATGGGTCAAAGCTCTGCATGCCCATTTTAAAAATAATGGGCACTTTGAGACGCCCGTCAGTGTGTTAAAAGTAAGGTCAAAGAATGGTTTAAAACTATCAAGAAAGATACAATAAAAGTCACATGTGCAAGTTTCAGCTGAATACAGTGTCTACTCCCTAGGAAAACAGCCAAAAATTGTCAAGGAATTTTTCACAAGAACGTTGAATCCATCCACCTTTAGCGAGGTACACACTGCGGGTACCAACTGCATCTCTACTGGCCACAGCATTTGCGAACGGATACCAACTTCCAGAAATTTGAGAAACTGTTTATGCATGAACCGTTTCTCAGATTTAAATTTTTTGGCCGGGTGACCATTTTTCCAAATCATATTACTTCAAAGGGAATCTTTTCTCAAAATAGTTTATACTATCAACAGCTGCAGTGCTTCTCACCAAGTAAGTTTTTACGGTCATAAATGTTTGGAGTGTTTACCAATCTACGATCCTTTAAAGTGCGATATTAAGAGCTGCAGAAGTGTTATAGATTTAAAATTAAACTTTATTTGCTTCTTACTTTAAGGTATCACTTCTTGGTGTACAATGCCTCCGTCCTCTTCTGGCAATTCTGTCGTCCGTTCCTCAAGCCGGGCTATCGCCAGTACCTCTCCATCAGCCTCCACTCAGTTGTTAAGGCCCTCGACGATATCGATGACAAGGACTACGAGTGGCGTGGGCAATTGATGATTGCTCTGATTGAGTGTCACGTTGATGCGGGTAGGATCAAGGAGGCGGCAGAGGTCAGCAAGGCCACGGCTGAATTCACCAAAGCGTACGTGCCGCTACTCTATAAACAGGTGTTAGGATTACAGGTGAGTCATTGATTGGTTTTGAATATGTCAGTCATTGGATCACAACACATGTCATCATATTGTTCGTACATCCATAACTTGACTACTGCAACTCTCTCATGTATGGTATAACCCAAGGTGAAAAACACACTTCAAAACTTCAAAAGATCCAAAACCGTGCTGCTCGACTCATTTTTGCAGTTAACTACTCTGTCGATGCCACTACTCTCATCCAGCAGCATATTTCATTTAAAGTCCTCTTGATGGTATATATGGTATTGCTCCTCAGTACTTGTGAGATCTTCTCACTTTGTACCAACCGGGCAGGGAGGGACTCAGTTCTTCTACAGACAAACCTCTTCTTACAATTCCAAATCCCAAATCCAAATCCCTTGGCGATAGGTCTTTCTCAATAGCTGGCCCCAAACTTTGGAACGCCATTTCCCATCAGCATCAGGAACTCCCCGTCTCTCACTATTTTCAGGAAGCGTGTTAAACACTTCTTGTTCACAACACCAAAGTTATTTCCTATTCTTGTTCAGCGCTTTGATCCCCCTGTAAAAGCGCTTTATAAATACTTATTATTATTATTTATTATTATGATGATATTGAAATCAATGCACCTAACCTATCTCTATCCCTTAATGGTAGGGCCATAGATTGGTGAATACTCCAAAAATTAATGACAATAAAACTTTACTTGGTGAGCTAATGGTAGGGTCATAGATTGGTATACAGCAATCCTTCACCGATCTTGAACTCTTGGTGGCAGCAGATATGCCTCCATTACTGCGGTGTACCTGGGTGGTACTGCTCTGCCTAGCGACTGGTATAAGGTTTGGGCTACACGGCGATCATTTGATCAGTCGCGGGTTATTGGACTTTCACTTTGCAAATCGCTTAAACCCGTCGCTAGGCAGCGCAGTACCACCCAGGTACCACCGCAATAATGGCGGTATCTGCTGCCACCAAGAGTTCAAGATCGGTGAAGGATTGCTGTATACTCCAAAAATTGGTAGCTATAAAGTTTTTGAGAAAGGATTCCCTTCGAAGTAGTATGGCTTGGATAATACTGGTGAACGCTTGTTAAACAACAAAAACAGCATCTAGCACTTGATACCAGTGAGAATTGGGCTCTTGATCATGAATATGTATGAGGTGTAGTACTAGTAAATATAAGTCTTGTCAACAGGGAACTAATAGTTACTTTTTACATATAGGCCTATCACTGCTGGTATCGGTAATGTTGTGATCTTTTCAGGAAACAGACGCCTCTAACTCTACCTGTGTAAAAATCTAAATTAACTAGCAAGGCGACCAAAGATTTTTAAAAAACAAAAGAAAAAAAAGACAAAAAAAAGCTATCCCATTAAACACTAAAATGATGGGTTTTTCTTACATTTGCTTCTGCTTTTGTAGAGCATTCCTCAGCTTATGCTCAACAGCACCTTCACTGAGTTCAAAGGAAGACCATTGGCTGAGAGCTATGCGTTGCATGTAACAATTCCATTGTTTGACCCCCAGTGATGGTAGACTTGATTTCAAGTCTGAGACTGCGGTTATTTCTCTGCATCGGCCACGCAAAATTCCCCGCAGATTGGCTATCACGCGCTCTAACTCACAATCTCAGACTTGACCCTCTTGTGTATACGGTATTCATTTATTCACAACTGACATTTACATAACAACACTATGCCAGAGAGATGACCAATCAGGAGACCACAAAACTCCCGTTGGCTGCGTCTATTCCAAATAGGATAATCGCTAAGTTCAGCATTTTCTGTAAAATCGAGCCATTGCTTTTATTTTATAGTGCTTTGTATACGTACATACCTACGCTATATATAATTTATACATAAAATAATACAAGATTTACTCTCATAATGTTGAAAATTAAACATGACAAACAACCTGATCCTTATTATACTAGACGAAAAATTGTGATACCCATGATGTGAATGGAATCGTCCAAAGATTTTCCCAACGTTTTTTACGTATTGAATGAAAAAACTAGAATCACTTTGTTTTTTTGTGTTTCCAAACTGTATAAGTTGAATCACTGAGCAGAGACAGATTAGTTACACGTGCATCAATGTCGTATTTATATCCCGTGGTATAAACGGTTAAGTTTGAATGTGCATTTTATTGAAGGCCTCGGAGATTCTGACCAATCAGAGTGTTCCGTCCACTTTTGGACTAATTCGCCATAGGGTGTGTACAAACCGATAAACAATGTTCCCAAGTCTGTGATCGTAGGTTCAATTCAAGACGGAGGTTTATCCACAAGAGGGCGCTGTTTCAGCCAATAATGTATCGGCTATCAGGACGACTAAAAACCACGATCACAGACTTGGAACCAAGTCTACAGTGATGGTGGATTAAATGCACTGTGAATATACGTCAATCGTACATAATCATCGTTTCTTTTAAAAACACCTCTCTGTAGATTCGTCATAAGCTAGTGGATAATAACAAACTGATCAAGGATATCAGGCAGAATGGCGACTTGACCGTTTACTACAAACTCGTGAAACTCAGAGTGTAAGTTCTGAATTCAGAATTCATCAAACTGGGGCTGCAAAAGTCAGTGCAAGAACTTGTCCCAATTTATCTGCCTGGCAAAAACGAACAGAGGACCAGTAACACGTAATGGAAATGGCATGGTGTATTGGCTGGTAACCAGTCTCTGCTAAGCATTGTTTTCTGTGCTTAGTAGGGGTTAAAACGTCAGGCCTTTAAAAAAGTTGCAATTGTAACAAAGATCATTTGATTGGTATTGACCCTTTGATCTGTTGATACATGCAGCTATTGTCTGCCCATGGTCCACCATTTTGGGAGTAAAACTTAATATTAAGTTATGTTGAGTGTGCATAATAAACATGCACTCTTTCTCTAAAATGCGCACTACACAGTTTAACACACCGGGAAACTGGCTCCGAAAGCCTGGTGCCGTACACATTTATTCAGAATTGTGTACCAAAGGTGTTCGCCGTCTCTTACATAACAAAACTACAAAAAAGCTTGCCCTAAACCATGGGACATAGCAACTGTCTCTGAAGCCCGAGGAATTCAAATTTAAGCGGACATAAGCAAGTCCTTGTACCAGACACTTTATTCAAATCTAACTCGCAAATGGCTTTATGTAAAGCTGTTATAAGCAGAAATTGTTACTTTGCTTATCACTATATGTGAAATAGCATGGCATTTTTTGTAACAGAATTCTGCTAAAGCAAGATATTTTTGTGCTTAATGACAAATTTTATGAACTGGGATTCAATTATCCTCCATTGATAAGCCTTAAGTGCACAGAAATAAAGTTGTGAGTCCTGTCCGCTTGTTTCATCCATAGCTCACTTGAGCAGAAAGAAGTGACTGATTTGGACGTTCAAGGAGACAGAATCTTGCGTCAGATTCTAATGGAGGAGGAAGTATCGCGGTCGTCCAGCTCACTAAGTGGCCGTAATAAGACTGCCACACCAGTCAGTGTAGTGTCAGAAGATATTAGGTAAGATGTTCATTTCACTAGCAGAGATGTTCAATTTAGATCATACAGTTGATGAAGTACACTGGAGTAGTTAGACAATTGTCCATTGCGGTTTGTTTACAGGTAGTTGATGATGATGCAGTGAATTTGTTTATTTTTTACTCTGAGGTTGATTGGCTGTTGTAGTTGTAGCTAGAGGATAGTCTTGTTCTCAAGCTGTCATAACGGGAGCACATTGCTTCAAAGTATCTTAAAATTTGGCTGTTTGGAATTACTCTATCCTTTTCAAGAATTATTTATGCGCGAAAACACCCCGTTGTGATAAAAAAAAAAATTAATAATTTGCTTCTTCAAATGGAACCAGCGGAACATATCCCGCCTGCCATTTTGTCGAGTAAAAATGTGGTTACTACAAAATAGCGGACTGTATTCTGCCTGGAAATTACACAAAAACCACACTTTGAAAATATCTTTCCAACCGCAATCATTTAAAAACAAACGCTTTTTATAGCTCAAAGGTCCCAATCCAAAGGCAATCTGCCCTTTTTAAACAGACTTATGTGCAATTTGTACATAAGTCCTCCATCCTCACTTTATAATGCATTCAAGTCGACGATATAGTCTTGTTCTCAAGCAGTCAAGATTTGAAATACTTATCTTTTAACATCTAAGAGCTCATAATAAAAGATGAACAGAAACTCTTTCATCATTGTTAGTAAATAAACGAAGAGAATGTATAGTCTTGTTCTCAAGCCACCATATCAGGAAAAAAACTGACATTCTCACATCTAAAAGCTCAAAGTGAAATATGTGCACAAGAATTAGTACATTCCAATTTTGTTATAGACTGTGCAAGTTTCCGGTGTATTGAAAGTGAGAAAACAACTCGGAGAAAGACTATTTTCCTATGAAATCAAATCTTCTTCAGATCTCCTTTTTAATTCTATTTATATAAAATTCTTTAAAATATTCTACCCGTAGCAATTTTGTTTTAATTGCCAATAGATTTTTTTTGTTCCATTGCAAGCATTTTTGTTTTCATACTTTTGTTTGGAAAATAATAGAATAATAATAGTACAGGACATTTTGGTAGAATTTAGAATTTTTGTTAACATTATTTTTACAAAAACAAAATGTTGATTCTAGCATTTATAGTAGATTTGCAGTGGTATCAACTCATCGTACGATTTGTATGAATCCATGAACTAACCACATTATCATTGTAACCCCCTTGTTGACCCCCTTCAGCAGTAAGCAACCAGAACCCTTGGGTAGGGACGATGCCCCGTCCCCTGCCTCCTTGACCTCTGTGTCAAAGGTCGCAACCACAGTGGGCAATGTGTAAGTCTCCTCCGTCATCACTTTATAATGCATGGATTTTGCATGATAGTTAGCACTCTGTATATATCACATCCAGCCTAGTGAGATTCTACAAGAGTCATCGTAAACACTCATTTTTAGATTTCTATCTTTTTTCAGGAACCAAACTCTTTCTTTCGTAGCCCCAAACTGTTCATGATCGTCATCATTGTGACTGTAGTCTAGGACATATTTCTTCTTTTGATGATGCTATTTGCATAACCATTAGCTTGCCAATTAAAACCTCTTCTCAGTTTGATTAAATCTGTGCTTTATTAATCAATAGCTGCTGATACATCATGGCTCATTAAAACGCGCCTTAAACCACTTCACGATGGATGATTTATTTTTCCTCGAAACTTTTCAAACTAGCTTATATGGTCGATTGTTTTTTTTTTCATGCCCGGAACAATGTCTGGGCTACCAGAATACTCGGTACTCAGTTGTTAGTATTCGTACTCGATGGCTCAAGTACTTGTACTTGAGTACTACTGGGACACCCTTGTACAGCACTTGATACTACTCATTGACCAGTGGACTGATAAAGTACTGTACTACAAAACACTGTTATATCATTTATAACCAGAGTGGATGATATTGAACCCATCACAAAGTAGAAGGGTTAAAAGGGGGCAAAAATTACCCAGTTAGAAATAAAAATGTACTTCTTTTCCCGGACTGATTTTTCATGTCATTCCTCAAGTTGACTTATCGTTGTATTTTTTTCACAGTGTCAAAGGCTTACAATCAGGAGAAGGATCTGTGTAAGAATCTATAACTTCTCCACAAATTTGAAAATGTTTTGACTTCACAGGCACCGCGTTTTTAAGTACTTCATGTATATTTTGTCAGTTGGGGAAGTACATGTAGCCTATAAAAAAATGCAAAATGTAGGCATTTTTCTTAAATCGCAATGGAAATTACTTTAACAGTCTTTCCTGCAGCTGATTATACATGTATGTCACTTACACAAGGCAGCCATGTTTTTTACTAAAATGATATATATCTCTAAAAGACTATTAATTTTGGGTTGAACGAATTTTGTTTACTAAAACAGACTTGAACCTGCGACCTCTGGAATAATGTGCTGGCTCTCTACCAACTGAGCTGACTAATCCTAAGTTTGTCGGTCTCCCTATGCTCGGGGATGTAAGTCAGAAGCCATTCAACCTGTAATAATAGCCAGGGAAGAGCGAGACTTGAACTTGCGACCTCCAGATTAACACAGAAACACGCAACTTGTCAAACTGATGCATAGCAATAGTATTCTCTCAACTTTTGGGATGTTGAAATGTTTAATTTTCTAAAT
The DNA here is from genome assembly GCA_037783415.1 of Leptasterias polaris. Classification (NCBI taxonomy): domain Eukaryota; kingdom Metazoa; phylum Echinodermata; class Asteroidea; order Forcipulatida; family Asteriidae; genus Leptasterias; species Leptasterias polaris. Next base: position 5,451,697 of record JAZGTN010000015.1, on the reverse strand, counting down.
TGGTGTATGTCGGAGAGATATGCCACTTTGCCATATTTTCAGCTTTCAAAATAAATGTCAATGTTTTTGTGAATTAAAGTCAAACACTTGGTCATTTTTAGGCTGACAAAGCAATTGCCTGATGTTGAGAGTTTCAAAATCTTAAATAGCACCCTCCATTTATGGGGAAATGGCTTCGCCTCAAAATCAAAAAAAAAGTTGAGTTGCATCGTTTTACCAAAACCGGGCTGCAGGTCTGCAGACCAATTTTGCTCAGATACGTACAGTTTCAAGGCACTGGCGTGTAAAATGAGAAGTTCAGATCAGCGTTGTGTAAGAAGGATTTGGAATGATTGACAGTTTAATCACGCCTCCTGATTCTCTGGTCTCAGTCGCATTCCGGCGTCCTTCGGGCAAACAAACTTGAGTGTAAGACACCACCAAAGTGGTTGCCACTGCATCATTGGAGAAGATCACTTTCATAGATGAAGAAAATCCATCGAGGATTCCCAGGCATCGTCCCCAGATGATTGAAACATCCATCTTTTGTAACCAAACCTGAGAATACGATCTGCAGCCTACTGGGTTATTATTTTTTTCACAGTTCCTTCTTTCCAAGGATGACAGTATGTCAAGATTTCAGTGTAACAGTCTTCAATCAGATAATGAATTCATAGGGTGATTCAATTCAATTCAATTCAATAAACATTTATTTCGGTATTGCCCTCACATGATATAATACATCATTGGTTTATCATAAATATTAACAGTGGCAGTTATAAACAGTAGCCAAAATTATTAACAAGTCAGAAGGGCAAAACTTAGGATTGGGTGAAGCCTTGGCTTTTGTACCCTAACCTATTGACAGACTAACAAAACAATAAGACTCACAAAGACAAGGGACTACAAGGACAGACGAACAAATGTAGGTGTATCAACAATATACCAAAAGTAAGCCATGAAATAATTATAATGAATATGCATTGAGTAGTAATTGTTTTAATTTTTTTGAGAATATAGGTAGAGTGATTGCAAATTTAACAGAACCATCCAAATTATTCCAGTATGTAACACCGCGTTGAACAAGGCTGTTTTTATACATTGAGGTTCGGTTGCGAGAAACAAAAAGATTTTTCTTTGAAGTGCTTCGAGTTTTGTATGAATGAATGCCAGTAGTTAGAGTAAAAAATGAGCTAAAACAAGGTGGTAATGCATTACTCATGTACTCGTACATAAATTTACCTAATTTCAAATGATAAAGATCATTAAATTTTAACAATTTAAGATTACAAAATAATGCAGCAGTATGATCAAGAAAACCAGCGTTAGAAATGATCCTAACAGCTCGCTTTTGTAAAGTAAGAAGCCTATTACATTGTGTAGGTAAACCACCCCAAGTAAGAACTGAGTAACTTAAATAGGGAAGAACAAAACAATTATATAGAGTTAATAAGACATGGCTTGGTAAAAATTTCTTTAGACGATTAATTATACCAATATTCTTTGATATTTTACTCGCAACATCATTAATATGACTTTTCCAAGACAATTTTTCATCAATTCTTATACCAAGGAATTTAGTACTTGTTACTCTTTGTAGGTCAGTTCCATTTAAGATTAAAGGCACAGATTGGATATATTTACGTTGTCTTGGACAAAATATCATATAATTTGTTTTGAGTAGATTAATACACAGTTTATTAGCAACAAGCCACGTACTTATTTTTACCATTTCAACGTTAAGGTTAAGAATAGCTGTATCTACATTTCTGTGGCTGTACACTAAACTTGTATCATCGGCAAAAAGACAAAATGATATAATTTCGGATGTGTTACAGATATCATTAATATAAATAATAAAAAGAAGAGGACCCAAAACAGAACCCTGAGGTACTCCACAAGAAATATGTTTTTCAGATGAATGGACAGAATTATATGAAACAAACTGTTTTCTATTAGATAAATAGCTTTTGAACCACTCCAAGGTTACTCCACGGATTCCATAATGCTCTAGTTTACATATCAAAATATCATGGTTAATCGTGTCAAAAGCTTTAGATAGGTCTAAAAATACACCAATAGAAATGTTGTTTTCTTCAACGGCATTTAGCAAATTATTCATTACATAAGACGTTGCTAGCTCAGTAGAGCGATTTGCCCTGAAACCAAACTGTGAATCAGAAAGAATGTTATGTTTATTTATGAATGCAATGAGGCGACTATATATCAACTTTTCAAATACCTTGGAAAAAGTAGATAAAACAGAGATAGGTCTGAAATTACCAATGACATGTTTATCCCCTCCTTTGTGAACCGGAATGACTTTAGCTATTTTAAGACCGTCTGGAAAAACCCCAGAACTTATAGACCTATTGAAAATCTTGGCTAGTGGTTGAACTCTATGAGTTGAACTCTAGTGGTTGAACTCTAACAAGAAGGTTAGCATATTGTGTTTCCTCCAAGCCCAGTCCGTAACTTGTGGAGGTTGACAAAATTGGCGTATGGTTAAGTGTCCTGCCCAAGGGAATGTTCCATGACTCAGGGAACCAAACCCACACTGACAACACATATCGCTTGGCCATGACACTCCTCAGCTTTATTTCTGGTGATATCGATCAAACAAATTGATCTGGATTTGTTTTAGAGCATGCTCATCGATGGGATCCAACAGGTTTCAACAAGCGTGTTTGGAAGATAATCCTCATGTAGTAATCTTACATGAAAACATGTGTCTATTATTCAAGAGATAGTGTTACATCTGTACATAGGCTGCTAATGCAGTGAGGATTGTTGTACATTAGATATTATGGAGTTCAGATAAAGCGCAAAACATATGTTTTAAAATGCACAGATGGCAAAAAAGAAGATAAAGAAACAAGATTGGTTTTACCAGGCCATTACCCAAACCCTAATGTGGGGATACGTCCGTCTCGTCGACAGGGAACTTATTACATAAGCTTAACCCTGCTGGCATCGGTTATGTTTAGATATTTTCAGGAGACAGACGCCTCTAACCCTACCTATGTAAAAAAATCTTAACTAACTGGGCAAGGTGACCATAGATGAAAAACAAACAAAAGACACAAAAGAACTATCTCATTTAAAACACTAAAGTATGGCACTCACAAGATGGGTTTTTATCTCACATAAAAAGAGGCTTTAGTTTCCGTTTGCTACAAATATGCAGTGGTAGAGCATTCCATAGCTTAGTGGCTGCTTCGGAAAAAGCCCCATCACCAAATGTAGGCAACATTTTACCATTGGTATAATCTAAGAAGGAAATCTATTCATGTAATATGCGTTTAAACTCTGATTGCTGTGCTGCACCGCTTTCTGTTTTCTATATTTCTTCCCACCATTGAAGGCCCTCACGTGGCACTCACAAACGAGCACCTGCTGCAGTGACTGCTGCTGCTGCTGCACCGACCACACCTGCAGTAACCAACCCTCTTAAATCTGATGCTCGTACCCAATCTGTTTATACTGTGTGAGTTGCTGTGTTTAACCTGTGTCTTTATTTTCTAGGAAGGTTGTTGGTAACACCATATACATGATGTATCTCAGTCTCTATGAACTGTGTCCGTTCTGAAAAGAACTAGTGGTGTAACATTTAACTCCACTTTTCCATCAGTGTGCTCAGATCATCTTCAGAAAGCTGGACTCTGAGGCATTGAAAGTCTGTCCCGAGCCAATATGGCTCATCAGGCCCGTGTTTATAACCGGTTTCATTGGCATTAAACGACTGAGAGTATTTCTCTTCCCCCGGTACCCATTTGTACTCCTAGGTGGAGAGAAGCAATTATTATAAAGTGCCTTGCTCAATGACACAAGTGTCACAACTGCCGGCCAGGATTTGAGCCGACTTTCTGTAAATTACAGAACTTAAATCCACCGCTCTAGACTAATCTACCTAAAGTACTGAGGATTGACACAAGCTCTCACCCACATGATCCCATTTCAGTCTCCCGCCTTTTGTCCATCATAGAATGAATCCATAGTACTTATACAGTCTGCAGTGATACATGTAGATTCCAGCATTCTCCTGAAGACGATCAGGGCAAACTGATTGAGGACTCAAGTTCTTACACCACCTGTTCTGTTCAGACCCATGGTAGCAAGATATTTCGAACATATAGTATAACCTCATCTCAAACCTTATTTATCTCCACCATGCAAAGTTTCAAATCCTATTTATGTACATAGTGGTACCTCAAGCCTTACTGATTGCATCTCCAACATGCAAAGTTTCAAATCCTATTTATGTACATAGTGTTACCTCAAGCCTTACTGATTGCATCTCCAACATGCAAAGTTTTAAATCCTACTCATGTACATAGTGTTACCTCAAACCTTTACTAGATTGTATCTCCAACATGCAAAGTTTCAAATCCTACTCATGTACATGGTGTTACCTCAAACCTTACTAGATTGCATCTCCAACATGCAAAGTTTCAAATTCTATTTTCAATATCATTTACCTCCAAATAGATAGATAGATAGATAGATAGCATTTATTGTCCACATTAAAAAATATAGAAATTCGATTTCCACTGGAAAATGGGTAAAAACTAAACATAAAAAATGCTATATACAATATCATAATATGTAGGCGTGGAGTACAACGAACAGTAAAAAACTAGCATGAAAATACAACATGTACGGGCAAATACAGTGAACATCAAAAACTGCATCATAAAAAAAACTACCATAAACAAATAAAGGATACATCACATCAGGAGGATAAAAGGTACAGGAGATCTGGGGTTAAGCAAGCTCAGTGGGCAAAGGGAGGCAAAAACACATTATAAGTTAATGCCCCTATGAGCAGTAGCATTAAAAGTATGAATGGCGTTGGGAACAAATGATTGTCTGGAGCGACAATGGGAGGTACATGGGACATGGAGACGGATACCTGATAGCATTCAGTTAGTACATTTCTTTCTTCCTGACAGTCTCTTATATAGTACTCTTGCATACATTTTGTGTGTAACTAAAAATTGACTTTATATTTAAGTGGAAAATACTTCAGTTTCGTTTAATGCTAAATGGTGACTTAAAGGGGATTAAGGTAGTAGCGAATTCCCCCATGGTTTTTGAAAATTTTGGCATGCTCAAAGCTATGAAAACATTGAAACGAATTACCCAGTAATCTGCTTCTTCCAACATTCCAAAGTCTCAGACTGGATGTCTGCTGATACAAAACCAAAAAGGTTACAATGAGAATCAAGTATGAACAGTTTTCACATTACAAAGTTTTCTCACTGAATTTGTTTTCATATAGAGTTACTGTGATACAAAATTATATCCCCATAACAACAGCCCTAGTCCGGCATTTAATAGTGTAAATATCTGTGCTCCAGATCTGCTCAGCCTATAAAACTTGTTGTATAACTTTTTAAAGTTAAAGGGACAGGTTGCGTGGTTTTCCTTTTTACATCGTGAACTAACACGGCACGCCATTTTGTGGAGTCAAATTTTTGACTCCACAAAATGGCGGACCGTGTTAGTTCGCAAAGTAAAAGGAAACCACGCAATTTTGAGGCATATTTGTGTGGATCATTGTATTCTACTTTTAAAACATCTTTCTAACCATATGCATTTTATAACAAATGCTTTTCATAGACCAACTCGCCCGATCCAAGGCAACGTGTCCCTTTAACACTGAGGATGAAATTATTTTGATTTTAACATTCATATTCTGTTTTGCTCTTTGGCTCTTTGCTGCGGTTGTTTTTATTACAGGTGAGTAATGACTCCTAAGAATTTTCACCTTTTACTTATTTTTTGTCATCACATGTACATCTATATATGTATCATGGTTCATGGTATTATTATCCATCTATGTATGATTTAATTTGCATGATAATCAATATGCACAATTTAATTTGCATGACAATTAACTTGCATATTTTAATTTGCCTGACATTTAATGTGCATGAAACCCCAATAAATAATTCAATAACTTTCTTTGCATAAAATGAAACTTTGTTTCTGGTTTTAAAATATATATGCAACTCATCTTCAATACCTTTTTTGTCCATTAAATTTATTTTAACAAATTTAAAAAAATCATCTCACTTCTAAGAATGTGAGATTATTCGTGAAAACTTTTATGTAAGGCCCCTTTAGCTATAAACACCGCTCGACTTTGTGATGTTTTTGTCTCATTGCATTCTCTTGCTGTATTTTTCCCTCTTTGTGTCGCACGCTGCATTTGCTATGTAAACTGTAGGAGGTCCGTGGTTTCAAAATGGAGACCTCTTCCAACAACCGCGGTCTCTAGGTTGGAAAAGTGGGTGACTGTTTCCATGGTAATGGATTGGATACCTTGTATCACTCTGCGGCCATCTTGGGGCTGGGTGGGAGTTGGGAGAATCCGGGAGATAATTGGCCGCATTGATAGGCTCACACTAATACGCAAAATTGTCTGTCTTGCATACTCATCAGACATAGTCTGGTACAAATGTTGTTAACTGTCTCATGCATGTCTTTAGGGAACCATACAAAGATGGCCGCAGTGTGGAGTGTGTATCCGTTCAAGCTTCATTTAGACAGTAGACCTATGCACTCAGCATAGTTTGCCTTCTTTTTCTCCCACAACATACATGCATTTCACACAGCACTTTATCAACATATTCATTTTACCCCTCCATGATTTTTCCAGGTTTCATGAATTTTCTTTCCATGTAGGCCTAAATCACTTTTGTTGGATAGAAAAGACTTTCAGCATTGCTTCCTGATAACATAGACCCTTTTCGAAACCGCGGCTTCAGCTTGAGGCTTCAGCTTATGCTCTGGCTTGGGCTCTCTCAGTATCTTTGAAAACATTCACTTTCGGTATTGGATTTCAAGTATAGGCTGATTGTGCCTTAGCCGGAGCCAGAGCCTTGTTTCATAAGCGTTCACACTGTTATCAAAGTCCCATCATATCTCTATTTATTACTTAAGAAGACTAACATTTAAGATTACTTCAATTAATCATGCAATAACTATCGTTTAACTCGGATTAACTAAATCAATTGTTTCTTTGTATCGCGTACTCTTCCGAAACTAAATGAAAAGTACCACAATGATCTGCAGCTGATTTCATTAAACTTTACGCAACTGCGAAAGTCCAATTGCTAAATCTTGCACAGGTAGACTTACGGAGTTGCATAAAGGTTTGTGAAATCGGCTAAATGAAGTTTTTAATGTTTATATGCATTTACTCCTATACAACCAGGAAATACGTATTTGAAGGAAACTTTCACGTAACTTTGAAATACTACATGGTTCCTTAACATTTAACTACCTTTTACAAATTTATTATTAAAATAAAAATATGTGACTTAACTTACCGATACTACAATAGTACGGCATGTGATTGGATTGTGCCTTTGATGATACAAGTCAAGGGCGTCGATGGGTGGGGGACGGGGGGGACATGTCCCCCCCACTTTTTAGACTGGGGGGGACAGCATATCAGATGTCCCCCCCACTTTTTGATTGACTGTTCATTAGAAATATTCAACAACATTTTCTTGATTTAATATTTCATTACAATTTTTTTTCAAGTAAAAGAATAGCGAACAAACGATGAAATGTTTTCTTCATTTTCATCTTTTTTCTGATGGACCACGCGCAGAATGGTATTTTGGGCCCATTTCCGCTTATATAATACAGACAATAGATGACACGTATCGTCCAAGACAAGAACGCCAAAATCCCGCTTACATACCTTGTTAGCATTCAAGTTATGCGTCGTTTGTGTATGCTATAATGTACGGTACACGATCCCTCCACAAAGGAAGTATGTGTGTGCGCACACGTGCAAATGTGTTTCATTTTGTTACAATCGCACAACGCACAAAATGTAGTAAAATCCATTCAAATAAATAGGAGCAGTTTGGGCCATGACAAGATTTGTTGAAGAAGCAATATTTTGTTTTTTCGAAGAACTACAAGCTGACACACGATAAACGCCGGACTCCCGAAGCATATTAAAAATGTGGGGTGCAAATAATGTAAGATGTATTTTTTCAAGACTTGCTCGACCGTCCCCCCTACTTTTCAGTAGCGATCGACGCCCTTGATACAAGTATAAGGTTTATCGCGATTAGCAAAATACCAAGAGAGGGCGCTGTTTTGCCAAGCATGTCGGGTGTAGTAAAAGGGGGCAACCCGGGAAATCGGTAGCCTGGGCGCACGACGACCGACTGTGTTGTTTATAAAATTGTTGCGACGTTCAAATCATAAGCTTGTTCACTTTTTTAGTTTACACAGGGCCTAGGCCATGCCTGCGAACATCATGTACTGCGGTATGCATTTGCCCCCTATGCCCTCCCATGATGCATTGCGGTTCTGGAATCGCGATAAACCTTATTGGCACGCAGTCAGAAAATTTCATGGGAGAAATTGGTTATAAAGCACCGACCCAGATTTGTCCTTTGAAAAAATAAAGGTAGATTAACAAGCAATGGTGGCCATTTCTGAATTTTTTTATAATTGCTTGTTATTTGTTCCACTTTTTTTTTTGTAAAGGAGAAATCTGCAATGACCCTTTAGTCAAATATCTTTCTCATGACGTACTCCAAATGCGTGTGCCAAATTCCATGCTTGTTATCATCAAAGCCACAATTCCCCCAGATATAAGTTTCGTGGCGTGTCGTGGCCGAGCGGTCTAGAGCACCGGACCTAAGCTTTCAGCAGCAGAGTGTGGGTTCGATACCCGGTCATGACACTTGTGCCCCTGAGCAAGGCACTTAACCATAATTGCTTCGAAAAAGTTGGGAAGGTAGTGCATTCTGTTCTACCAGACAGGCTCCTAGTGGATGATACCCATGCCTACAATCCCATCATTAAGGACTGTGAAGGGGGTAACCCTGTTTCAGCCCCAGGAGTAGGAGGCAACGTGCCCCTGGTGTCAATTGATTTGGGTCTATAGCCCAAATCAGTTATGTGTAGCCCTCACCTTGAAGTGGCCGTCCGTGGCCTTGTGAGTAAGGTGATATCTCATTTTAAAATTTTTTTTAAATGTGCCCCACTAAAATAATGTATACACTTAGCAACAATAATTTATTTATTTATTTAACTACTACTAAGTCATCACTTAACTCAAAGTGAATTTTTTTTAAAGGTTTGTGCACCATCTTGATAGATTAATAAGATTTGATATACTTTTTTACATTTAATCATAAAACATGACTTCAACAATTTTCTTTCGAATAACATATTAATATTTTGTTAAATTTAGTTTGAAAAAACTGTAAAACTGACAACTTTGCAGCTGTAAAACTGACTCAAAAAAACCCAATTAAAATGTTGAAATTGCACATGTTTTGCTCTTTCAGAAATTGTTAATGGCCTGACGTTTCGACCCTTGTAGCAGAGTCTTTAGCCTTTGAGAAGGACTCTGTAAGGGTCAAAACGTCAGGCCATAAACAACGTCTTGCATTTATACCACAAGTCATTGGTTGATAAGTAGGGTCCAATTTCATGTCTCCACTATGGCCAATAGATTCATGCGCTTCACAGGGCTCGGTAAGGGTAGAAATCTGTGGTAAGCTGTGCCGTTAAATTAGGCCCAGTTTACAACTTCCCCAGGTTTTTGTTCTTGTAAATTTTTTGGTTGTAAACTCTTCTTGGTTCTTACAGGGCCCCTCTTCTTTTGGAGTTGGCCAATCTCTGTGTGGAATATGATATGCCTGAGCTTGTCACAAGGTGCATGGAGGGTCTGAAAAACTCTCATATCAAGGTGGGACTATACTTGTGTTTGTGTTTGTGTAAAGGTGTGTATTTTTGTCCTCAAATCTTCAGTCTGTGTATTGTAATCTCAAGACCTTTATGTTTTTATATGACGTCTGTCATTATGTTGTTTTGCTATTTATTGATGAGCAGTATGTGTGGAGACAACATTGATCAACTAGAACCTGCTCACCATACTTTTTTGTGCAAAGAATGAGTCAACATCACTTTAGCTGAGCCTTTTCAGTCTATGGACCCACTCATACACTCTGAAATAAACTTCCACATCTTCAACTTCCATTTCAACACATTAAAGACACTTCTGAAAGCCCACTTGTTTCAGTCAATGACTTATTTATTTCTTCTGTGCCTCAGCGCCTTTGAGCAAATCTTTGATTTAGGTGCTTGACCGATTGATTGAAGCCCTTCCTGGTTATCAATTCCTTCAGGGCCCTTTTACAAAGTACATGTAATACCTTATACATGAGAACTTTTAAAATACTTTCAAGTTCAATGCACATGCTCAATGACCCATACTCTTACAAGCTTTGCTTCAATTAAGTTGTAATTAATATTTGATACTTTGAAAAGTAAATTGAAGTAGAAGCTTATGTAAAAACAGACATGAAAAATGATATGAGACAAATGAGCCATTTGTGAGTTAGATTTTGAATAATATCAGGTACGATAACTTAATTAGTCACAAGGGAACAACTCAAATTGGATTCCCCATGCAGACTAAAGACTAAAGTGTTGCTACGTACATCATGGTTGCTACGTACAAACAGTTTTTTATAGCTGCCTCCAATATGCACTTGAGTCTAAGCATGTATGGAATCACCAACATTCAATTTAAAAAACCAAGACACAGTAGTTTTTGGCTTTTTTGCTGCTCATTTACGTGGCCAGGTTTTATTCTGGAATTTATTTTGTAGTTTTTTAAAAGTCTTGCATGAAAATAATATATTTTTTCTTCAGAGATCTTTAAAGTGTACTCACTTTGCAAGTAATCTGCAACATCTTCAACGCTTTAATGAAGTGTAGAAGGACTTTATGTGTCGAATAATGTTCCCTTCCTGTCGTGTTGATGGCAAAGAATTACAATTAGTATTCAGTTTGTTCAGATCTCAGATTAAGCCTTGAAGGGGTTTGATTCTAAGAAGGGTAACAATCCTCGCGGGGGAAACGGCTCTTTTTCTTTTTTCTGTTTTTTTATCTCACATGAACTTCATCTGTCCTAGACATCACGACACCGGGGGGATTTCATTATCTTAATAAGTATCTACGGATCTTACAAAAATCCTTCAAGGGATTCTTGGTAAGATGGTCTGGTAATCTAAGATTGTACTGTATGGGGGGGGGGGGAGGTGATGCCAGACAATGTCAAACAACCTTGCTGTTGTTTTTATCAGTATGCTTTGAGAGTCATAGGCATCCCCTTAGGGTGACATATACAGTTCTACCACTAAATCTTCCCCCATCTTGAGGGGATAAAGGCAGTCGACTCAAATGACTCCACTCCAAATTGAAAGGTATGACAAATCTCAAGTCGCAGGATAGAGGTGACAGACAGTTTTGTTGTTGTGTGTATTAGGAGAAGGGAACGTTTATCCAGATGGAGTTTATCGAGTGCTCGTTGATGGTTCTCAACCTGAGGGAGAGGCAGGAGTCATACAGTAAAGCTTCCGTCGAGGTGAGAGAACGTTTGTTGGACATGCTGGAATTTGCAAAAGAATGCGATGTTATGGTAGTTATGACTATGGGTCTATGGGAAAGACCATGTCGGTCGTGTTGGCATTGCATCAAGTTCCCCCCCCCCCTTCCCCCCTGGCATCCCAAAGAGAGAACCTCCAAGGTTAAGTTCAGATTTGTGATCCACTTATTTTCCAAAATATAGAGTCTTCATGAGAGTAGGAAAAAAAAATCAAAAGTTTCTAACCTCATGTTAAAATGGTGTACAATGTCATTTTATTTTATACTCTTTCAAAGCGAAATGCGAGGCATGATGTCATTGGACATCATAAACAAATGCGTCAGTACATTCCACAGAGGAGTTATAGTGCACCTTCATAAGGTCAAACACAATGCCATTTTGATTAAATATTTTCGAAAATCATGAATGAACTTTACCAGCTCTTTGTACAAAAATGTTCAGACCATTGACATGTGCGTCATCAAATGTTTTCTTATTTTGACAACAATTCCACTTGAAGGGTATCAAACTCGGTGGCATTTTACACCGTTTTAACCCAAGTGAGAAATTTGTAATTTTTCCTACTTTTCATTAAGGAAATTATAAAATGAGTGCATCTTGGACCTTTGACCTCTTTAAAAGATTTCACATAGTCACATAGTGAATTTACATACATACAAGTATGTATTTGAAAAAGAACACATTCAAAGTAACATGATGCAAAGACAAGTCGTAGATTTGTTTCAAATCATGCATTAACCGGTTCACAAGTTTGTGACAAGATTTATTTTGGTGTTAATTCCCACAGGTTCGCATCAAGGCCATAAACCGTCTTAGTGAAGCGATAATGAACGCCATCCGCTACGGAGACCCTAACATCATCCAGGCTGGTTGTGTGGCGCAGTGGAATCTATGTCTACCACTGCTTCAGACCAACCTTAGGGAGCATGCTCGGAGACCCCTCACACTAGTGGCCGAAGCTCTGGAAAACATCCAGAGGTAAATACCTTGAGTCACACCTTTAGGGAGCATGGATAAATTATGTCATGGGCACGGCCGCGATCTGACGCGTTCAAACAAATGAAAACCCACACAGTGTCACAAGGGAGACTCACTTTATAACAAAGGAACAATGGTGTTGTGTAGTTATAATCAGCTCACTAGATAAACCCTAGTATACCTGAGCTATGACCGCAAACACTAATCCTTCACTCCTTTGTGGGCTACTTTCGCGCTGCCTTGTCCGTGTAATCCGACCAACAAAAGGCACCAACAATAGAGTTCGATAATGAGGGAACCTAAAAATCACTGGAGATCAATCGTTGCACAGGGGCCGTAACAATTTTGGAACGACTCCGTGAAGCCACGCGTCGTCACGCGTGCGAACGCGTTCTTATTTATCCATGGTTCCTTATATATATCTTTGGAACACACAGGAGCACTTGTGATGTTTGAAGCTAATAGCATGGTGTGGATCATAAGAAAAACTAAAATTAGTAAACTTGCGGGTGCAACCATGCTTACAACTTTTTGGTGTGTGCCTGTTTCATGGTTTTTATTTGATGCAAAATAGATTGTGTTGTTCAGCAAAGGTAACACACTGTCTCCTCTGATGACTATTTCACTCTATATTGAAATTATTAATGCTCACAGATTTACACAAAACTGACATGGGACAAATATAGTCATGGTGGAAAACTTCACTTGAAATACTATAGTTTCTGAGAAATTAGTAAATTATTTAGTTTTGATCTTGGAAGTCAGAAACTCTTAGTTTTTAAAACATTGAAAACAGTGATCAGAGTCTGATAACCGATTGAGCTTAAACTTTCACAGGTTTGTTATTTCATATATTGGGTCACACAAAGTGCAGCTACCGGTCTCTGACAATTTACAATGTTGGCCACATGTAATAAGAGGACATGTACAGTATGCTTCCATTTTGTTATCTTTAGGTGCGAAGAAAAGGATGAGATCAAGCCTGTTTATTATTTCAACTTACAGTTTGCTGGTGTTGCTTCGTTGTCAAATCCACACGGAACTGGCCAAGTGTGAAGAGGATGAGGAGCAGATACAAATGGCCATGCAGCATCTCAAAAAGGTTGGATCATCAACTGATGATGAGATATTTATCCAAGTATTAAACCACAAGGGAGTGGGTGGATATGTACCAATTATGGATAAACAATGAAAAAGTTATCAGAACATAACTTTAACCTCCGGGTTTAACTTCCGGTGCTGAGACAGGTGATGTGATGTCAGTGCAAGCTGTCAATTTAAAATCCATTGATTATGAAAAGTTGCGCAAAAGTGTGTAAACACTGAACATTTCTCTGGTATGTATGCTGCCCCCTACCATCTCATAATCTCCTATGGCCTCCCTGTCTCACTGTTATCAATGTGTAGTTAATTTTGTATTTTATTTGTAAAAAAACCACGAGGAAAACTGACTGGGTAAATTTGGGGGTTGAACAAAGAAAAATTGAGTTGATCGAGAATCAAACCTGCAATCTCCTGATTAACATGCCGGGGCTCGATCAACTGAGCTATCTAGCCTTAGCAGTCTCCCTATTTTGTCAATATCTTTGTTCAGGGGTGCCAGTCAGAAGCCGTTCAACCGTAAACTGCCGTGTAACCAGGGATCACATCCAAGTTTATGATACAACCTGGGAAGCGGCAGCCAGGGGATCACCTTAAGGGGATGCAACTTCTTATTTCAAATGTCAAGTAATAAACCCCAAGGGAAACTGACTGGATAAATTTTGATTCAATTTTGGGTTGAACTTGAAAGACAAATTTACGTGAGCAGGATTTGAACCTGTGACCTCAGGATTAACGTGCCAGTGCTCCACCAACTGAGCTATCTAAAGCCCTATAATGGCGGGCTCCCTTTTTTATAATGTCTTTGTTTGAGAGTGGCAGTTAGAATCCATTCTATTTATTATTATTTTTTCATTATTTTTTTTATTAAAAATGTTGTCTTTCAGGCTTTGGGGTTGGATGATGGCGGTCAGTATCACGAGCGTCTTGAGACAGCCCTGCACCGACTAGAACTGAGGGCCGAGCTCTACAAACCACCAGATAGCATGGAAGACCAGGCGGCTATGATCATTGAACAGGTACACAATCGATAGCTGCTGGCATTCTCTCTCTGGGAATTGTATGGATGACAGGCTAGGTTTGCTTGACATTTTGAAAAAAAAAAGAATTAGCAGTTACAAACTGCTTTCCAACCAAAAGGACCTATGGTATAAATGCAAAAAATTAGTTAGTGGCCTGACGTTTCGACCCTAGCAGAGTCTTTCTTGAAGGCTAAATGACAACACAACACACATAAACACTAACAGGTATACTAGTGTAACAGAAGCAGTCAAGTGGACATAAATGAAGAGAGAGAGAGAGGCAGGGACGTTACCGAAGTATAACCCTATACCTTTAACAAGCATGAGCACAAAGCAATCTCTTTGGGGAGCCAATCAACAATGTTTCTCCTCCCTTGGCGTTAGTTACTACATTAGTTTGGCCCAATTTCATGGCGCTTGAATTTGCAGTAGATTTCTGTGCCATGAAATTGCGCCCTGGTGGGAAGGGGGGGGGATGATATGGCATGTTGCCAATAGACCTTATGCATTGACGTCACCAAGCCGCCATCTTAGAGGTAAACTGATGATGAAACAATGGAAACGTGCTGATTTGTACACGCGGCGCACAAGACTGGCCAATGAGCATCTTCCTTTTGACCTCTAGGTGAGGGCGCCCTACTCAAATGACGTCATATGCATAAGGTCTATGAGAATGAGACTAACCTGTTTGATTCTACCGATCAATCATTTTCTATTACCAGGCCAGGAAGAGTGCAGAGTCGGGTACCGTCAGGATGAAGCGATCTCTGCTTGTTAAGGCGGGTCAAGCCCTGTCACCGGAAGCCTTCCTCCTAGTGCTTGAAAGTGAAAATGAGCTTAAAGGTCAGTATGCATTTTTTTTTTTTTTAAGACAAATTTTGACAAGTAAGTAGGATTTGGAACTTTGTTTGGTGATATCAGCGTAGAATCAAGTTAGTTTTGTGATGACCATAGAAGTTACACCATGGTGTTACCACTAACCTCACAAGATATTTTTGTGGGGGATTATTTACAAAAGTTATTGTAACTTGACGAAAGGAAAAATGACTTACAACTTGACTTGAAATTAGCGAACTATGATGATGAAACAATGGAAAATGCACACCTCTGTACGCACGCCTGATAGGATGGGCCATCGAGCATTTTGACCTCTTCGAAGAGGGCGGGCCACTGTGTTGATGTCATGTACATAAGGTCTACTCAATTATTGACCTGAAGAAGAAGCTCCTAGCTGCTTGTCTGCTTGTTGAATGATTTAATCATCAAAATGTTAAGATTGTGTTACTGGCACGTTGGAAAGATGGAATCTGTGTGCATTTTATAGGCATGTGATTCAGTCTCAGGATTTTTCCGATTTCAAAACCTCCTTGATCCTTCAAGTAAAAGAAGTAAAGCAGTGGTCACCAAAGGGAGAAAGAAATAGTCCACATTGTGTCTGTAGTTTTTGTATTTCGGATGAAGTATAAAATCTGTAAACCTGAATTGTAACATCTGGGAGGTTCCGGGTTTAGAGTTTAAAGGGGAAAGCACATTTTTTTCTAGGAATTGTCACATCCTTAAAATCTTGTCCCTGATTTTAAAGGGGCACATTGTCTTTGGGTGGACGCTTTTGGGCTATACAAAATATTTCTTATGAATTGGATATGGTTGGAAAGATGTTTTTAAAAGTAAAATATAATTATTCACACAATTATCCCTCAAAGTTGTGTGGTTTTTCCTTTAACTTCGAGAACCAACACGTGGTACCAAATGTTTGACTCCACAAAATTCAGACGATGTTAACCGTCTGATAACCGATTGAGCTTAAACTTTCACAGGTTTGTTATTTCATATATTGGGTCACACAAAGTGCAGCTACTGGTCTCTGACAACACGTGGTACCAAATGTTTGACTCCACAAAATTCAGACGATGTTAGTTCTCGAAGTAAAAGGATAACCACGCAATTTCGAGGGACATTTGTGTGAATCATTAGTCTACTTTTAAAACATCTTTCGGACCATAACAAACGTTTTTTGTAGCCCAAATCACCCAACCCTTTAGCGTGTTGACAAACACTTGAAAGAGTTGGTAAGCTCCATTTTTAGTTCAAGTGTGATTTATTGTCCATGGATAAAGAGCTGAATTTTTTTTCTACGTCAGATGAACTTTCTAGTTCATTGAAGGAGAGGCAAGAGCAACAGTTGAGTGTAACAGATCATCAACACGGCAAGTCTCTTCATTAAGATATAAGCATGGATTTCATGCATATGTGGTGGGCTTTCATGTGCAGACTGCTCATTTGACCCTTGACCTCATGCTGCCATCTTGTTTTTAATTCCATTCACATCATTGCAATTAGACCGAGGCTGGAATGTTCCTTCTGAGAACAACCCGCTGCTTCAGTACTAGAATGTCGTTATTACAGTTTGTATCCATATAATGAAGAGCCTGTGGTGTAGTTGGGATTTTGTTCTTGAATTCAAGCCGGGAGGCTGGGTATTATTATTTCTAAAATGGTGCTTTTTTGGTTTTGGTATATTTTGTCACCATATCATTGTGGTTTTAACCCAGGACAAGTTTCCACCTTTCTGCATGGCTTGCAATCACAAGGTTGTGGGTTCAAATATTAATAATCCTAACATTTATTGGCACACAAATTTTAACTTACATTCATAAAAAGTAGGAAGCCCAGGAAAGCATAAAAGTTTAAAAATTAACTGTCACCAAAAGGGGTATCTCTTAAACTTCAGAATAAGCAAGAAAATATCAAACAGTATTAGAACCATAATACAAGAAAGTAATTGGCAAGAAACTATATAGTCATACAGAAAGAAAACAATACTAAAGATCATTTTAAAAAAACAATGCAGACAAATTTAAAACCTAACAAAACAGAAAGAAGGGCACAGCGAGTCTTTAAAAAGAGTCTTTAGAAAAGCGTCCCTAGGCATCATAATGGTTCTTACGCTTTCATAAAAATTCCGGTAAGGGGGGCACATATGAAATTATGAGGGTTTAAAAACACATAACTTCAGACACGTGTCACCTCTTGTATAGCTCCCAATAGTGCTTGTAATAGCACCCAGTCCCAATGTAGAACCTACTGCCAACATGTCCAGTAATCATCTGCATTATTTTCTTGTATCTTTGCTTTGCCAGCTAATTTAAGGTCGGTCATAGATTGGTTTTAATCAACGTAATGCTGATTTGGAGGCAAAATTATAAAGAAAGATGCAATAAACGTTGCATGTGAAAGTTTCAGCTGAATACAGTGAACTTGCTGAGAAAATAGCAAAAAACTGTCACTGTTTTTTTTACAAGAATGTGGAATCCAATCGCATGTATAGCGAGGTGATGGGGTTCCAACTGCATCTGTGACATTCACGAACGGGTACCAACTTTCAGAAATCTGAGAAATGATTATGCATGAATCGTTTCTCAGATTTAAATGTTTTCGGTGAAAAGTTATCCAAACCATATTACATCAAAGAGAATCCTTTCAAAATAGTTTATCCTATCAACAGCTGCAGTGTTTCTCACTATTAAGTAAGTTTTTATGGTCATTATATTTTTGGAGTATTTACCAATCTATGACCCTACCATTAAGCTCTGGAAAATATTTCCGCATTCTTAAGCAGATCATACTTTCTATCATGCAGATTAATCATCAGGCTTAGTATGTAGGCATGTAGCATTTGCACAGTACTCTCAAAGTTGGGCATAATTTCATAGAGCTTTCATTCTTAAAAGCTTAACAAATAAAATTGGGCTGAACAAAAAATTTAAGCAGGCAACACATCACAAACAGTTCACAAGACATTAATGTGACTGATAACCTTTTTTCGGTAAGCGAAATTGTTTTTGTCTTTAGCAAATTTGTGTGCTTATATGTATAAGCAGCTCTATAAAATTTGACCAAGAACTGCATAGTAAATTTATGGAGGGCACTGATAGTATAGACCTTTCCATTGTTGATAAACAATCGTGACCAAATTCAACATTTTCTGTAAAGATTCATGAAATGAAATACCTCCCATGATTGGTTGATTTGTTTCCAACAAATTTGACACTAATTTTGAATATTTTGTGTAACATTGCTACAAACTATGGCTATCTGTTTTTGATTTGCAGTTATGGCTTTCCATAGTTTTCCAACCTCGGTTGGCAAAAACTTGGGCTGTGACGTTGCAATAGAAATTTCTATAGACCCCTTGACTATGGTGTCTCAAGCTTAAACAGTGCCTTCACTGAGGAAAGGTTTATCATTGGCAGAGGACAGTGCATGCTGTATACACACGTGCACTTTTCCAGTGTTTGACCTCAGCGATGGCTGCCTTTGCAAGGGGTCTTAGATCGCTTGCGTCACGCTTTTTATCATTGGGAGCAAAGGTTCAGTGTTTGCTTTGTCTGTGTGTGCATATGCCTCGATTGGATGAAATACTATTGTTCATGCTAGCTGGTGTAATGCATATTGCTAAAAGTGTCACAACACATACATCAAAAGTTAAAGATGCAAAGATAGTTAACGGCCTGACGTTTCAACCTGAGCAGAGTCTTCCTTCTTCTCGGGTCGGAACATCAGGCCATTTTCTTGTTTTTTGCCTTTTTACCATTAGGTCCTTTTGATTGGTTAAGCAGTTTGCAATAGATAATTATATTTTTTCAAAAGTTAAAGATGCTTAATTTGGTAGCAGCCTTAGGCCATTTCCGAATTAAGTGGCTTCAGCTACAATCACAACTTTGAAGATTGTAACTTTTCGGCGTTCTTGCCATTGGCCACTGCCGAAGCCACTAACTCATACACGGCCTCGGAGTGAAGTCTCTGAAGTTGTCAGACACCTAATCCTATCTATTCTGATATCAGGTGGTGGAGGCAAGGGATACCAGGCCATTATTAATCAGCTGGGGAATAAGGCTAAACATTTCCAGAAGTGTGTGAAGAAGTGCAGTGGACACATCAAGAGACTGGGCAGTGAAAACGAGCGAGACAGGTGAGGCAATCTCTCTGGGAAACTTACTGGCAAATTCTAAGATAAAAGTTCTTAAAAATGGCCTGACAACAACGTCCAGTCACTCAAAACCAACCTAACACCCACCTGAAACATTTTCTGAAATGACCATTTAAAGAAATTGTTCAATACACAGGGCAATCACACACATTAAGCAGCCAATGCCTCTGAGCCCACCAACTACAGTTCTTTCAGAAGAACCAATCAGAGCAGTGCTGTCTCTACACTGAAACCTCTGAATCCCTATAAAGACACCAGCATCTCAAACACTGGTCAGTTGTGACGATGACTAGAGCTGGCTAGTTAAAACGTTGAGACCAATGTCTCACTCGGCGGCAGTGAAGTTTATAACGAGAAGTCCCCTCGATCCATTATGCAAAAGTAGTACACCCAACCAATTTCCCACCTCCCAGCGTAGTACTTAATAATACTAATTATAAGGAGAAATTTATAAAGTGCAAACAGTTGCAGATCGGCTCTGCCTTAAGGCGCTGGATATAAACAAATGGATTAAACAGAATAAATTACAAACAAAGATAATTAAACGATTACAAAAATTACGTCTGGACCAGCCAACAGTAAGCTAAAACTTGAACGAGTTAAAAATAGTTTAGCAATAAGCAGGACAGTTCTTTTCAGAACTAAGTGCTTATAGTTTCAAAAATATCAAAAACTAGCAGCAGAATAAATAGCAAGACATGTTCAATAAACAATTATTCAAGAATCGTTTTTTAATCTCAAAATTGTACTATTTGTGTGTTTTTTTTTTTTAACAGAGCACGATTGTGGGCAGATCTTGCCAAGGTTGCCCGTAAGCAAGAGGTGTGGGACGTGTGCCGTGTGGCAGCACGTTTCTGTCTCTTGTACGATGATGACAGATGGCATATGGTACGACCGTCCACTGTGCGCTCAGACACTCATATCGAGAGGTAAGATAGCAGTTGAGAAATGTTGCTTAGTGACTGTAACCAGACTATTTCATGGAAGACAAACGTACATTTATAAACTATTACTTTTAAGTTTGGTCAATGAATTGACTAAGTAGAAACTCCATTGCTATTTTTCGTAACTGATCTTATTGAATGCCTGATTATATTCATATTTTGACATCTTGAAACTGCATAGCTGTTCTCAAAACACAAATAAAAGTATTAAAATCAGAGTGAACAATTAAGCAGAGTTTTAAAATAGAAGACCAAACATGGATTTATTAAGCAACTGATATCATAAACTGTGCAAGTCTTCTGGGACTAAGTTGGTCCTATGCAATCATACTGTGTACGTGATTCTGTTTCTTTAACCTTTTAGTTTAATGTAGTTTATGGCTGTATTATTTATTTTTCTATTGTCAGAAAAGTCAAAAAATTTACTATTAAATTTATTAAAGTGAAATAAATTTAATAAAAGTTTACCTCTGTTTCCAGATATTACTGTTTTATTTGATTTTATAGACTAATATATTC
This sequence comes from Leptasterias polaris, assembly GCA_037783415.1. Lineage (NCBI taxonomy): Eukaryota > Metazoa > Echinodermata > Asteroidea > Forcipulatida > Asteriidae > Leptasterias > Leptasterias polaris. The sequence goes on along the minus strand of JAZGTN010000015.1, from coordinate 5,430,727 downwards.
TTTGTTCAAAGTTTTTTTTTTTATATGTGTGATAATCTGCTTAAACTCTTGATCAAAGTAATCGAATTGAAAGAATAAATAAACACAAACATTGTTTTTGAAAAGGAAGTCCTTTTTCTTACCAAATTAATAAGTTGTCGTTAAAGACTTGTTTGAAAATGAGTTTTTTCTTTCAAAAGTGTTCCTGGAGCACCTGAGCCAGCAGACACGCCAACAAAGAGTAGAAAGGCTGCGTCTGAACTGCCGACTCAAGAGGTTCACACAGTGACACATTCTGACAAGGATCTGATACGAACACTGGCAGAAATCCACTTCTTGAATGCGGAGGTATTACTTGATTAAAAGTGCCATCGCAAGTAATGACTGCGATCATCCTTGCTTCACTTTGGCAGCCGTGCCACTCGCTCTTGCAGTTTGAGTTAATTTCACGTGACATTGCACCATTAGCGAGCTCATTGATTTGTCAGGATTTTCTGGACGTCAGGATTTTGTTTAGAGATACATTTTTAAAAAATAATGTGAACTGAATATCAAGGGAAAAAAGGCATCCCTTATTGTGGCATGCCGTGGCCTAGCGGTCAAGGGCACTGGATTCAAGCTCTGTAGTTTCTGATCAGCAGAGTTTGGGTTTGAGGCCCTGTCTTGACACTTGTCTCCTTAAGCAAGACATTCAACTCGTATTGCTTCGTCCTTTGGATGGGACATATAGCCACAAGTCCCGTGTAGTGTGCAATGCACGGAAATGAACCAAGTAACAATTGTTGTATAGAGAAGGGTTTGGCAGTGGCTGCTGAGTGCACCACAGCACCTTGCACACCCTTAGAAGATGCTGCATAAATTGGTCTCATAATTCTCATAATTTTTTTTTTCTCTTTCTTCAAGCTTCAACAGATTGGTAGATACATTTATGTGTGCTTAATAAGACTCCATAAAGAAGGTTTATCACTGGTTTATGATATCTACCATTCAACACCATTTATAACCATTGGGGTTCAAGCATGCAAGTTTTTGAGCCAATTTCTTTGTATTTTCTTTTTATTACTAGTACCAAAAAAAACACCCTAAAAAACACTGCCAAAAAATATATATATAAAATAGGATGGCCATTTTGGCAATTACAAAATTGCATGCCTGCATGCTATTTATTTTTATGAAAATAACATTAGTCAATAAAGGTATGGTGGACACAATACTATTACACTATTCAGCTTTCAGGTTTAGGTAAATTTGTCTGTATACACCCAAACTCAACAGTGCATTTCTATATTAGCCATCTCAAAAAGGCTAATGGGGCTAACTTCATGTCATATTTTTTTTCCCCTTAATATGATCATTCAGATGGTCTTTGACAGTGTATTCTCACCCCCTCTTGAAACGTACTTTTACCCTTGCAGACATTGGTGCACCTTTTGAGATCAGAGGGAGTAAGTCTGAACAATGAACCCATTCCTCCTGTGGACAAGAGCAAGCATCCTAAGGGCTACGTACCTACTAAGCCTGAAGATGATCCTGATTGGATTGTGTACAGGTGATGATCTCATGCTTATCCCAGGCTGCTAATCTCACTGATCCCTCTTAAGTATGCCTTGATCGGCCTTTAATACAAAAGATAAAGCAAGTGGATTAATAATAATAATAATAATATCTTGGATTTATATAGCGCTTTACACACCCGAAGGGCATCTCAAAGCGCTTCCAACATTATTACCCCTGGTCACTGGGCCATTTATTTCAATCCTTAAACCATCTCGGCTCCCTGGGGAGTATACAGCCTGTGCTGCAATATATGCGCTACTAAGCTAAATCAATCACAAGAACCATCTCTGCCCTCACAGGTACCCATTTCACCCCTGGGTGGAGAGAAGCAATTATAGTTAAGTGTCTTGCTCAGGGACACAAGTGTCACGACCGGAACTCGAACCCACACTCTGCTGAACAGAAACACCAGAGCTTGAGTTCGGTGTTCTTATCCACTCGGCCACGACACCCCATTAAGATTTCATCTGAATCCTTCTCCTTCATCACTGAGTCCTGTAAGGTCCTTGGTTCCATTCCCAAATACTATTAGGTAAAACCAGAGCAACAGCGCCAGAAAATATGGGGGAAAAAAGGATCACACAAAAATACATTAACAGAAGCAGATATCATATTAAGTAGAGTTACTATCGCCACCAAATTAATCAAGTGGCGCTATGTATTAACACTAGCAAGAAAGTTCCTGCTGAATAATGGTTTGAAAAATAAACTGCGCTATGTTTGCAATAACTCCTGAACTAAACATGCTAGAGAGACATAACTTGTACCTGACTCATCCGTAGATATTCCTGCATCCGAAAATTTTAACATTATGGCAAACAAAATAGATAAGGAAACTCGGAGAAATCTACAACTTGCAGATTGGAGTTATAGAGATTTGAATAAGTAAGTTTTCAACACAGTTTTATAGTTGATTTTGTTTGTCTCTCCACAGGGACTGGATTAAGGAGCTCTCTGCCTCCATCACAAAAGGCTTCTTGCGAGCCTCGGAACTTGGAGTTCAGTTGAATGAGCCGTGGATTGTGTGCAGCGCCACCACGTACCTGTGGAATTACAACAACCACTTGCTGTCAGCCGGTAGACACAGGGAGTTGATCGATTGCTTCGGTTCATTACTCCAGGATCTTAAACAAGTCGGACACGCTGGGTGAGTGATTGATTACTAACAAAGGAATCAAAGTGCAGTGAAGAGGTTTTAAACTATTTGTTTAAACACGGTGAGGCCTGGCTCTTGATCATTTTACCAAGACAAAGTCGAGGTACAATGACCAAGATTCAGGCCTCACTGTGTTTAAACAAACTAGTTCAAAACCAATTCAACACACTTTAATTCCCTTCCCTTTTTGTTAAAAACATCCCAAACCCTGTAAAAGTTGAAAAGAAATCTGGTAGTTTAGCCTCACTCTGCTGATCAGAAACACCAAAGCTTTAGTCCGGTGCTCTCAACTGCTCAGCCACAGGACACAAAGTTGATGGAGTCATGGAGTAAACTTTAGTTAGTATAGTTATGGTTTGGGGTATTAGAAGTGTTCATCCCATTTGGGGTCGTAGAGCATTTCAGTTATGCTGCTGGTCTTGTGGTGGTTGTTAATGCAAATGTTGTTAATGCAAATCTTGCTGCTCTCCGTTGAACTTTTTCAAGTTTTTTTTTTGGGCGGGATCGCAAACAGCACTGCAGTATTTGAGTTTCAGCCTGACAAGAGTTTTATAAGCTTTAGGCCTTATGTTGTCATTTGAGTCGGGCACCCCCAGTAAGAGGTTAAAAGAGGGTTTCTCATTGGCCCATCTTGTGCACCAAGTGTACAATGATGTGCATTTTCCATTGTTTCATCATCATTTTATCTCTAAGATGGCAGATTGAGGACTTCAATGCAGAAGGTCCATCTCTTTGAGTAAACAGTGATTATCAATGTAAGGGCACAAAACAAAATAATGTTCTCTATCCATGATGAATTTATTACATCTATTGATATTGTTGTCAAAAGAATTCTTAATTATGCAGGTCTTTTCTTTAACCTTAAATAGTGAAACTGTTATGCTGGTCAACCTGTGCACCGCCCTAGCCTTCGGCCTGGTCCAACCGTGGATACCCAAATCCCAGACTCGAGAAGTTGTGCCCCCGTCGTCCCCCTCCCCTAATAAGGGCCGCGGTGACAAGGACTCGCCCAGGAAGGCCAAGTCAGTCGCTAGTCACTCCAGCGCCAAGACCAGGAGTCTGACAGTGGACCCTGATGGGATGGAGGACATTAAGAAAGCAATGGAGGTCAGTGTCAGCAATTCGCAGAGAATAGACCTATTCATTAGGTTCCGCCCCCTTCATGCATTAGCCAATCACAAAAGAGACAATGTGTACTAAATTATTAAGATTCTTTTTACAAAATCAGCCTTGCAACTTTTCAGCTGAATTGCTCATTCTTAGTTTCTCAGCTGTGCAATTGAAAACTTAAAAACACAGCCGGGAAATTTCCTCCGTTTTTGACAAACTTACTGTTGCTTGCCTGATAATACAAACAAGCTGCCTGCATTTAGATCTGTTTGGCTTATCTTGTATGTCGCGTGGTATGTTCCTTCGAAGAACAAGACACATGTGCCATGCGCGTTACCCTCATTTGGCGCCAATGATAGATGGTTGCTATGGGGGGCTCAGTCTGATGGGCAAGAAAGGAAATTTCATATTCAAATTTTCAGAGAAACTTTCCCCCCCCCAAAAATAAAAAGGGCTAGTTTAACCGTTAAACGTGAAATGTGTATGTAATTTTTTTTACTTCTCTTTAATCCACCTCATTGTAACCCTCGCCCTCAATGTCCTTTTTAAAAGAACCCTTGCATATAATGCCACACTCTAAAACAGTGCCCTCACTGAGGCAAAAGGAGGCAGATCATTGTACGTTGGCTGTTCTTGGTGCGTTGCAGCAGTGATGCGCGTTGTGCAAGGGGTCTTCATGTTCCCTTTCCCACCTCTTTGCGAACATGCTATTCTGCCTGACAGTTAAGGAATCAAGTCAAACACAGCACAGTGTGATTACAGAAAATTCATGCATTGGTATCCCTGACACTGTGTGTCGCTGGAAGGTAATTTTCCTGGTTGACCTATTTCCAGGTGGGTGAATACGGGATGGAGGTGACTAATGGTACCAGACCGTTGGACATAGTACCCATCTCAGTCAGGCATCCTCTTATTATCAACTGGGCACTGGTCAAGCAGCTCATCGGTCAACAGATTCCAAAGTCTCTTGGAACTGAAGATGAGGTAAGTCAAACAAACTAGTTTGTATTTCTTATTTTTTGAATGTTTCTAAGTTACTCTGAATGCTATTATTTGGTTTTACCCGTATATCGATGTTTACAAAGCACTTCTTTCCCCCCGAGTCCTGTGAAAAATCCACAGGCCATACTCAGGTAGGATTCAAATCCAAGACCATTGTCATTCTAGAACAGATGTCTTACTAATAGACCACCAAGATTGCCCGGTAGCTATATAGGCAATTCAAATCCTATATTTTAGCAGCGGGCACTGCAACAAGGCCTTAATTGTCAGAAGCATCAAGGCCATCACAGACATGACAGAGAAGGCGTTGAAAAGGGGTTATTGTTAAACTGCATATTACATTGTTTTGAATTAAAATTGGAAATCACAGTGGTGTAATATTTAGGCGCTTCAAACACAATCAAACTTTGGTTGAACAAAGACAAATTTGCTAGAGCGGGATTTGAACGTGCGACCTCTGGATTAACGTGCCGGCGCTCTACCAACTGAGCTATCTAACCTTAATGTTGGCAGTCTCCCTACTTTGTTCAGGGGTGCCAGTCACAAGCCATTCAACCTGTATCTGATTGTATAACCAGGGATTACACCCAAGTTTATGATACAATCTGGGATGCAGCCGGAGAGGGATCATCTAAGGGGATGTGACTCTTTAATAGACACAATCGGCGACTGCAGCACGTGACTCATAGTGGGTATACAAAGTAAACAAACCAAGCAAGTAATGCACAGTGAGTGTATGGAAACGCATGTCTGCTTGCCGCTTTACGACAGTAGCACTCGGAAGCAGCCATGCGTTTCCATTCACACTGCGCAATGCTGGCTTGGTTTGTTTACATTGTATACCCACTATGGGTCACGTGCTGCAGTCGCTGATTGTGTCTATTGGTTTCTAACTTATTTTAATAGATCAAAGTTTGACAAGTGGTTTTGGAAATTGTAACTTAATTTTCTACCTTTAGAGCAGCAAATATACCATTCCTTTGTTTACCAAAAGAGTGACCATGTACATTCCGGGGCCTCTCTGGCAGGCAAGATACTAAACTGGTCATATGGGAGGTTTGACATTTTGTGACATAATTTCCACATGAATTCAAGAGCTAGAAAAACAGCTGAACAAGTTTTGAGATTTCCCCCTTTCAAAAGTTGATAAAAATTTGACGGTCCCATAAAATGTTTACATTTGTTTTCTTCCATCGGGCTGTGTACAAATCATCTGCAGGAAGTCCAAACTCTATGGCTCTTTTGTAAGCATGTGATGTCACAGGTCACATGGTTTATACACTATTTAAAGTGTCTGATTTGATTCAACTGAGAAATTCCCAAAAATGTGTTAGCAATGTTCTTGGGAACCTTATACATGTATGGTTCAATTTCCAAAGTGCAGGAGTCTTTGACTTTTTCAAATGAAGTACATTTACTTGTTTCAGAACAATACTGAAGGTCAACGACCTTTGACCCGCTGTCTGGTTGCCTTGGAGATGAGGGCGCTGAATGGCAAAGGATTGATGGACTTCAAGGAGACCCCTCCACTGGCTGAGGTAGGTGGACAAAGTAACACCCTGTCCAGACAGGCGCTCTAGAGTCGCGCCGAAACAAATAGATTAGGAGCGATTCTAGGTCGACCCAAATAAATTGTGCAAACTTAACATAACATTTACAATAGGTCTGGCTCATGACAAGTTCAACGTCTGTAACCAAGATGCTCCAGAGTCATTCAGAACAATTGCAACAGTCCATCTTTCGACTTCCAGCACGTCCAGTCGCTCCTAACTGTTTTGGATGTTGAACTTTTCTTGTACTTAATTCAATAATTTGGTTCTGGCGACTCTAGAGCGCCTTTTTGAACCGGGTGTAAAATAACAAAACCCTCCCCTTCAGAACCGAGATGGGCATTCAACAAGAAGCCTGTGAGGGAGATCATGTAAAGGGTATGTGCACAACAATTTTACAGAATGTGATGACTGATGAGCTTAAACTTTATGGATATGTTGGGTCACATAAAGCATTGATGCTAGTATTTGACAATCCCAAATGTTGTCTGCATGCGTTGACCACTTTAGATTGGTAATTTGAAAATTGATGTGCCAGCCTCTGGAGTAATCATGTTCCTTTGATACCGTTGCCACAATAATAATAATAATAATAATATGGATTTATATCGCGCTTTATCACACCCAAGGGCGTCTCAAAGCGCTCATTATTACCCCTGGTCACTGGGCCATTTATTTCATTCCTTAAACCATCTCAGCTCCCTGGGGAGTATACAGCCTGTGCTGCAATATATGCGCTACTAAGCTAAATCAATCACAAGAACCATCTCTGCCCTCACAGGTACCCATTTTACCCCTGGGTGGAGAGAAGCAATTATAGTTAAGTGTCTTGCTCAGGGACACAAGTGTCACGATCCCGGGACTCGAACCCACACTCTGCTGAACAGAAACAGAAGAGCTTGAGTTCGGTGCTCTTAACCGCTCGGCCACGACACGCCACAATGAAACACTGACTTCTCAAAGGAAAGACAACAAAGGTTCTCAAAATAAAATCTGGGATTTGGAAATATGAGCAGGCACTCAGTGTGATTTGCTGGTATGGATATGCTTGAATCTCGGAACACTCGCACTTGGCTCCCATTGAGCTGAATACAATGATAAACAATGTTGGCAGCCTGTCCACTCTTGTATATACCACATCTGTACAACAACAAGACAAAGGTTTGGAATCAGGAATCGCCCAATAACCTCTAGAAAAATTGATATTATGAGGCGTGATTGCCAGTACCTTGTGTCTCCCTCTTTTTATGAATGAAACGAAGCATAGCACAGTAGGCGCATGCCTGTGCACGCTAGACAGTGGAATATTTCCATCAGCCGTCTGTCTACCAGCAAAAATATGAGGGTGCTCTGAAGTTGTTCCGGTTGTAATAAACTGTCCGCCGTGAGTCCAGAAAAATCTACAAGTCCTCTGATGTGAGGTGGCTAACGAGGGTCGGTCTAATTCACACTTATTCTCATCATTGTCAGATCTGCAACATGGTTGAAGAGTGCGAGTGGGGAGACAGTCTTGTGGAGTTACAGGTGTGGACTCGGCTTTCCGAGCTCGCTCTGGCATCCAGAGATCATCAACTGGTGCTCAGGGCCACCGCCAAGGCATTGGCGTTCAACAATGACAACAGAGTCAGGAACAACAAGAAGATGGATGAGTAAGTATGGTTGTATGACTCTAAGGGTGTTTGTCTGTTTGGCTTTACCAAAGCTGCCTCTCCGTCTGTCTGCTCTTAGAAGATAGATATTGTTGGGTGATTTTTATTAAGGAACTGCACTTGTGTTCTTTTTTAACACTGTGGGGTTCACCCCACAATGTTTTTAACAAGACAGAAAACATAATAGAAAACAATGGGGAAAGCTCATAATCTTGCTCTATAGAGATATGTATTGCAACTTACTGAAACTAGGGCTGAAACAGGGTTACCCCCTTCACAGTCCTTAAGGATGTAGGCATGGGTATCATCCACTAGGACCCTGGCTGGTAGAGCAGAATGCACTACCTTTCCAACTTTTTACTAGGGAATTATGGTTAAGTGTCTTAATTGCTCAAGGGCACAAGTGTCATGACCAGGTTTCGAATCTAACTCTGCTTTTGACAACACTACAGCTTGGGTCCGGTGAACTAAACCGCTTGGCCAGGACACGCCATATACTCATTAGTAGTTGGATGTGCTGGAATATTTATTTGATCCCATTAGAACATTCCCACCTGTTCCAACTCTTAAGACTCTCCCTTAGGGGTAACACCCCCTCTTTGCCGTAATAAAGCAGATTCTTTTCTTCTATTTCATCTATCATTCAGTCATAAGATGATGGTTTGGCACGAGATGCTGAGTTACTCCAGTCGTCTTCTGGGTCAGACCTTGATGTTCAACATGGAAGGAAAGAACGCAATCCGACGCTCGGCACTAGATGCCTTTGTCAATGCCGCAAGGTCAGTCATCTGCTACATCAGAGAGTTAAACTTGATGAACCCTTGAGGTCTTTTAATAATAATAATAATGATAATAATAACAATAATAACAGGCATTTATAGAGCGCTCTTACACTGGGTACTGCTGCACTTTATAAGAAAACTGTGCAATAAACAAATAAATAAAGGCACTAATAATGGGAAAGACATTTGATCCTGAGCAATCGACCATTTGAATGGGAAAGTTTTCAGATGTATCTTGAAAATTTCCGGCGACTCTGCAAAATGGATTTGTCTTTCAATTCAGAAGTTGAGGAACAATTGAAGAGTGGCTGCCGACAGATGTTACTTAATAAGGATTGTACAATTAATATTAATTGAGCTATTGTGCCAAGGAAATTGAGATGTCACAATACTGAGTTATCCGTGAGCACGTGCGTGCTAATGAATTTATCTTCTAGCTAGTACCTGTCATGTGCTGTGTTTCCGCAATGGTGATCAGCATAGCACACAATATGCGCGAGTGCTTAAAATATGTATATTTTTGCTCAAATGTATGAATGTGCAAACAGCGCTCACATCACACCGTCATACATTTTTGCAATTTGGGCCTGAAACATTTATAATTTTTTCCCCACTGTTCGGGTATGCTGCAGGTACGGACGTAAAGCCAAGAATTTCAGTCTGGTCATCACAGCGGCTAGACAGTACTGGAATGCATGCCTTCCCCTCGTCAGTGAACCCATGGAGAGACAGCTTCTGAAGCAATCTCTTACCATCATCTTGGACAGCATCACGGCCACCACTGAGAAGATCATCAAGAAAGAGGTTAAACTTCTTTTTCCCTCTTCCCATCTTTGGTTTTGTCTTTTGTCTTTCTAGCCTTGTGTAGTTAAACCAGCCTCTTTGCCTCTACCCCCTCTTTGTCTCCTTTTTCTGTGTGCTTTCTGCCCCTCTCTTTCTCTTTCTTTCTGCTTCTGGAGCACTTGTATACCTTTTTATGTGTGTTGTTTTGTCATTTAGCCATTGAGAAAGTCTCTCCTAGGGTCGAAACGTTACACCATTAACTTGTTATGCAGGTTAAACTGCATAGCATTGTTTTGAAGTAAAAGTTTGAAGTAAAATAATGTTCAAGTGCATTCAGGTTTCCTCAGTGGTTTCTTTCCCCGGTTGGAATCCCAGAACGAAGCATTGCATGTGGATTGGGTTTTCAGTCCCTACCTGAATGCAAGGGTTGTCCCTATTTTGGGTCCCCCCCCTCTACATCTGAAACTGAATATTTCTTCATCATCTTTTCTGCATATTTAGGCCTGTGGGTTACAGTGCTGTATTGACTTTTGAGGGTCCCTTAGTTTCATTTCCAGAAACTTATTCACTGTAAATACATCTTTGAAAAATTGTTATTTATGACAACTTAGGGTAGCAAAAGGCAATACTTTATTATTGATTTTATACTGCCTAAAGTTAAGGAAAAAAACAATCAGGAATCAAATTTAGGGGAAAAATCCACAAGACCACAGGGCTTAAATATTTTACTGGACCAGAGTTTATATGACTAAGACCAGAATCTAATGAACAAGCACTTTCTACGCAGTTTGGCATGTACATGTAAACCGTTTTATTAAAACAAGCACTACGAGAAGATTTAACTTGTTTTTTCTGATGGTATTAAGTATATTATATATTTACCAGAATCAAAGTCAACATGTAAACATATTTTTTTTTTCCCCCAATTATTTTTATGGGAGTTTTTATTACATTGTGAGGAATATGTACTGTTGGTCAATCTATAAACACAGGATGTCTGGACTTGTCTGGTTCCTAGTGTACTGGCCCATGGTTAAAATCACTGACCTAGGGCCTGCGATCCAGTGTAAGTTTTGAGCCCTGACTACAATATTATAATGAATTTATCCTGCAAGGAGAAGTGAGTTGATTTATGATTTGTTTCTTATTTTGTGCAGGATGGGAGTGTTGCAGTGAATGGTGCACCCCCAGGTGCCCCTAAGGCAAAGGGTGATTCCCCCGTCTCTAGTCCGTCCAGCTCCCCTATCGCTGATGTCTTATCTGATCCTGAGGATGACCTGACTCTAAGGGCTGCTCTGTATGGGGTCATGTTTCAGGCCTTTGTGGACCAGGTAAAGATGCAAACCTCTGCTATCTTGGTCGATATGATGCCCCACCTAGGGTTCATTGAAATTAGCTGACTGAATCGGACTTGTTTTGTCTATAAATTCTCCTGGACAATCCTTATGACATGTAAGAGCAGGTGTTAAATAAGTTTCAAGGCCTTGTGAGTCAATCTCAGGTCAAGTCTCAAGTCTGAAGTCTTTGAAGTAGAGTCGAGACTCTTACATTTTGAGAGCAAATCTTAAATGTCAACTTTAACGAAATTCACATTATTGTTCTTTTGTTATAGAAAGGTGCAGGAGTCTGTAATGATTACATATAATTGAGTAAAACTCAATTTAAGTATAACTCAATAAAAATGATTTTGTAATGTCAAAAAATAAATCACATTTTGATCAGTGTCACTACGCTGGGCAAAAATGTTTCACGAAAAGCCCCTTAGTGCCTTGGAATCAAAACAGCACTGTGGCGTCACACTATACAGACTCGATCAATGTACAAGGCAATGGAAAATGCATAGCTATAAAGATAAACAACCTTCGTTTGTGTTAAACACGAACTGGTTTCACGCTGGCAAGTTTTCTGAGGCCACTGGTACTTCACTGTTTATTTCACTTTACATTTTTATGGGTTTTTGCGGGGAACCATGCAAGGTGTGGCCAATGGCGGGAAGAAAGACTAGTTCGAAGATGCAGGGGTGGAGGGGGGGGGGGCTAGTTTTTCGTTCCAGTTGATCTTGAATAAGCCGAATAATAATATCGGCCACATTTTTGGATCTGTTCTATAATAGGTTACAACACGCCATTTGATCTAAAAATGACCGATGTGAAAGTTCAAGATGTGACCAAAATAAAGTGTGGAAAGTTGGCTTTGAGCTTGTGTATGCCTTGACTGCAGTTTTTTTTTCTGCAATTTTTCTTTGCAGTTTCCAAATAACGTCAAAATCAAGATGGCTATTCCATTATAAAGGCCACTTGAATGTTTGACTCTAATTTTACATTTTATGTAATAATTTGCACTGTTTTTGAACAGGGTGAATGGGAAGAGGCATTAGCTGCGATGGACAAGGCGGTCAGTGATATGCCACGCACCAAGCATAGATTGTAAGCAAACAAACCATTATTAATAATATGAAAATGCTTTGTTAACAGACCCTTAAATAGCTAGAAAATCAGACTGAATGTTCTGAACCATATAAAAAAATAAGTTGATGCAGCTATAAAAGTTTGATTGTCATTTACTTGGAACTTATATAGCAAAAAAACTTGTTATGAAAGGGTGAGAGAGGCCTTTGTTAGAGCATTTCATGTGGCTTTGTCGTAGCCAAGCTGTCAAGCTTATCGGACTTGAGCTCGGGTGTTTCTGATCAGCATAGTGTGGTTTCGAGGACCGGTATGTGCTTAAGCAAGACACTTGACCATTATTGCTTCGTCTTTCCTATGGGATGCAATGCAGTAGGTTCCGTGTGATGTGTAATGCACATAAAAGAACCCAGTTACACATATAGCTAAGAGTTTGCCCCGTTGTTTCTGGCAGTGGCATTATAAGGTGGGTGCTACATAGATTGGTCTCATAATTGAAAAAACGTCAAAAACCTAGCCGTCTTAAAATGTTTCCTTTGTTCAAATGCCTTGAAGACCTTATTGATATAATATCAGATACATTATGTTACTTTTATTTGTTTTTACGATAAAGGTTGATATTCAAGCATCGGTTGATGGTCAAGGCAACACTTGGTAGAGATATTAATGTGGATATAGCCAAGTTCAAGGTGAGTCTGAGGAATTACATTTGTGGGATATCTGACCATGAGAAAAACACTCACTATAGGTGAGAACAATCTACAGGCATACTTCTCAGGTGGTATTCAACCCACTCTGTAGAGCAGATGTCTTATCCCCTAGACCACCTATCGTGCCCGCGGTGACCAGGGGCCAAACTAGCTACACTCATACATGTAACTTTTTGGACCTGTGTAAAAAATTGCCTAAATGATAAAATATAATGGAAAAAATAAAACGGAACTTGAGTGAAACTAGTTAGCAAGAAAACCCTATAAATAATATACTGAACTCTTAAAATATCTGTGATTGACAAGGCTTTTCGTCATTTACTTGTGTGCAAGTCTATTCTTGGGTGGTTTATATACATTTTTGGTTCCTCATAGGATGAAAGTGAGAACTACCTGTCTGTTATGTGGCACAAGGTGGCGCTGTGCTCCAGAGACCAACGAGAGCAGCTCTCAGCTTACAAGAATGCTATCGAGGCTTTGCAGGTAAATTTATGTCTCAAAGTTAGAACTAAACCGCTTGGCCAGGACACGCCATATACTCATTAGTAGTTGGATGTGCTGGAATATTTATTTGATCCCATTAGAACATTCCCACCTGTTCCAACTCTTAAGACTTTCCCTTAGGGGTAACACCCCCTCTTTGCCGTAATAAAGCAGATTCTTTTCTTCTATTTCATCTATCATTTTCAGTCATAAGATGATGGTTTGGCACGAGATGCTGAGTTACTCCAGAACAATGGCTATTTTGATAGAGCATGTTTTACTGGGAAACATGCCATTTTCCCTCATGGAATGCTTGATGTTTTCAAGTGGAAATTTTTTGAGGGTTCACTTTATTAAGGAACACGCCTGTTCCCAGTTGGAAATTCTTGTGGCATGTCGTGCCGTTGTGTGGTTAAGAAAAATGTCTTGAAAAGGTACGTTTTGAGAGTAGCTTTAAAAGTGTGGACATAGGAAATATTACGGATATCTTGAGGAAGTTCGTTCCCCAGAGAAGATCCAGCAAGTGCGAATGAACGATCCTCTTGTAATTTATGAGTTCAAGAAACAACAAGATTCCTAGAGGTTAGGTATTGAAGGAACAGATTGGTATTGTATCCAGGAGCAGAACCTTGCAGGCAATGCACTAAGCAAGTGCATTTTTGCTTATGTAATTCAGTCAGCACAAAAGAAATATAACTTAATACAATTCTAGAAGGCATATATAGGGAGCCAATGAAGAGATCGTAACACTGGTGTGATGGGACTTTTATGATTCGACAATGTAACAATCCAGGCAGCTTTATCTTGTAGTCTTATGTGTCCTATAGTATCTCCTCACATGAGGTACCAAATTAATATTATAATTAATCTACAGTCAAGTGCGAGTGATTGGCAGAAGGTTGAATACCTAATGGAGTTCTCGGAGTGGTTATACGTCAACGAGTTCCCGTCCTTGGATTGCTTGGATCAGCTAGAATGGGCTGCCGATATCTTACTCAATATGAAGATTGAGACCAGGTCAAAGGTCACCGAACAAGGTATGGTAATCTCTTTATGTTAAATTTATTTGTAACGACATATTCATTAATCTCTAATGCCTTGACCAGTTACAACCATGAAAGCCTACCCAAATGTTGGGTATATGTTAAAATACCATAAGAAAACGTGTAAACAAGCTGCCATAGTGTGGATTGTGCGTGGCTTGGTGCAATTAAGCATCGCACAAATCATATGAGTTACCCACATTGGCGCCATTAATAGACTGTCATTATCAGATATGATGCTCTTCCCACTTTAATCTGATGTCTGATGTTTTTTGTCCTCGGAATATTCAGCCAAATTTGTTATTAAATAGCCTGAAAAATATATAAGAGCCTATACCACATGTAGGTCAGCCCTTGTACGCAATAAAACATTTCCTACTTTTTTCCCAAAGGGCCAAATATCATGCCTGCATTATAGGGGGAGAAGTTTAATGAATTAGTGTGTTCGTTCGTTCGTTTTAAATTTTAACCCTTTCAATGCCATTGTCGAGTTTACTCGACCACGCGCAGTGTAATGCTTTCTTACCATTGTCGAGTTTACTCGACGTTAAAAGCCGCGGTATTTGGGCGAAAAAAACGCGGTGTTTGGGAGCCTGTATTTATTTTATTTAGCGCCCTCTGTTGTTGAACCTTATATGGACTGGTAGCTTGTTTACCATGCTTTACAATGGTGTGTGTTGTATAGGGGGTCGCCATTACGATTTTCCGAGAATAACAACATTGCATGCAACAGTACGTCCAGATTTCACGCTTCCGTTTTCCCGGCAAATAATCACCAGCATAGTTGTTCGTTACCCAGAGGTTTTGGTTGAAATATTTGTCAGTAGAAACTCTGAATTTGAATCCGAAATATCTGAAGAAGAACCTAGTGAATATTCGGATGAAACTCGTGATGTTTCGTTGCAAGGCACGTCCGATGTTGACTGCAATCCTTACGATATACCGGTACAGCTGGACCGAGCACTTCAACGCCTTGGTCTTGGGCGTGGGCTCGGCGGGCCTCGACCCATTCGTGCCGACTGAGGTGGCAAAGGACATGAAGATAATATAAATTGGACATCATATGAAAGGTCATTTCATAAGCTACAAATTGTATGTACAAAGTTTTTCCACTAAAGTATGTCTTCACAAAGAAAATAAAGATTGGAAAAAGTGAACACCACTGCTGAACATTGCACGTTGCTTTTTGTGTGAAAAAATGCGGTACACAGCAGCGTGACCCCTATAAAAAATGCGGTATTGAAAGGGTTAAAAAAGTTCAGCACAATATGGCTTGTTCAGGCATGATAGTCTACCTACTTTTAAAGTGTAGTTTTTTTATGCTTTTGGTCCATAGAAAATCAGCAAAATTTTAACTGAAAAGTCTACACCTATATGTACATATAGATTAGGACTTGTACTCACTAACTTTTTCAACCCTTTTCCAAGGGCCAGATATCATCCCGGCTTGTTGAACAATTCTTTAACTGAGTTCTTTTTTTGTCTACAGCAGCAGGAAAATCCAAGAAGAAAAAGGGGAAGAAATCTGCCGAGCCTGGTCCGCAGTCACCAGCCCTTCACTCCCCCACCCCCACAGAGACAAAGACCGTGACAGAAGGAATGACAGACAGTGAGGGAGAAGACGCCATGGCCGCCAAGTTCATCCCCATCAAGAAGCAGTCCGTCATCGGGCTGTCGGCCTCCAATCTCAACCTCTCGGCCTCGGAGTTGACGAGCATCAAGCAGTTGGAGCACCTGGTGCGTATCCACGTCATGCTGGCCAAGACAGCTGGCCGGGAGTCACCCATGCACACCAGCTACTGCATGCTGGCGTGGGGATTCCTCATTCGCATCTGGCAGGTAGGTGTTCAACCATTGCACAGGCATGCGATTTCTCAGGTTTTTTTTCTGATTTCAGGTTTTTCTCAAAGAAGCAAATTAGCCGTCACCATAGGAACAAATGAATAGTCCACATTGTGTCCAATCTGGTAGTTTTGTATTTCTGGTGATGCACAGAGTCTGTAAACCTCCCGAGTTGAAAACATCTGGGAGGTTCTGGGTCTAAATCAAGGGGGAACTCAGGTCCGCAAGCTACTTTTCACGAATGTTCACATTTGTCAAATCTCATCCCTTTCTTTTAAAACTTGTTCCAGGACCAGATCATGACATCTGTTTAGTCAGTTAGCCACTCCCTTTGTAGGCCCCAGATTTTCTGGATGATTCTTTCCTAGGTTTTTTGCCTAATTATCTCTGTTGGCATGGGTGGCTAGTGCGTAAAGTGGTAGCCTCTCACTACTGTGGCCTTGGTTTGATTCCTGGCTGGAGCCATATGTGAGTAGAGTTGTGCGTTGCTTCTCTCCGGTGCCACTGGGGTTTTTCGCTGGTCCCTCCGGTTTTACTCCCTCTTGTTTTTGTTTTGCTCTCTGGCTGTGCTCTGTGGTCATATATGGGTTGATGTGGCTGGCTGCCAAAGGCGCCCTTGCAAGGCACCCTTGCATGCCTGCAGCTCAACAGCATCGACTCATGTTCTTCACAATTCAGCTTCCGAGCTGCGAAGGATGATTAGCCTACCTAGGCGATGTGGTGCAATCTGTTGCCAATCATGCCAGAAGCACTGGGGCAAACCCCTTCTCGTAACAACAAATGTACTGGGTTCTCTTAACAAGTGTACTCGGTTCTCTTATGAGCATTACACAACACATGGCACCTACATCTGATTGCCCATCAGGAGGACGTAGCAATAGTAGCCAAGAGTCTCGTTTAAAGACTAACCCACAATCTAAGAACACCAGAATTGGAGTCTGGGGCACATGACACCACACACTCCATATCATGCAGGATCTTCAGACTCTGTGGTCTTATACAAGTCCACACAAGATTTTCACTACTTGCAAAATTAGATATTTTTGAGAAAAGGATGCATTTTCGTGTATATAGTTATAGAATAGATTATTTTTATTGGGAGTGTCAAGCCAAAATTCAGCTCTCACGACAAAAGAAATGGGAACTACCGATAACAAAGGAATTTCCACAGAGATTTTGAAACCTTGGTCTTGGTGTTTTTTTGGTTTGTGCTTCATTAGGTGTCCCTGAGTTCAGCCGGTCAGGTGGCCAAAGAAATGGCTAAGGTGTCAATCTCCAACGAGCAGCAGGGCAGCCAGAAGAACTCAGCCAAGGGGAACAAGGGGAAGAAGGATGCGGGAGGCAAAGGAGGGAGCAAGGAGATGGAGACCCCAAGGGATAAACCGAAGAGGAAGGGACCACTGGACGCAGTGCCTCTACATCCAGAAGATTGGGCCATGTATGATGTACCAGATGAGGTAGGCTGCCAATCGGCATTTATATAGACTGTATTAGTCTCCTGACGATGACTAGAGCAAGCTAGTCGAAACGTTGAGACCTATTAAGAACTCACTCCGCGGCAGTGTAGTTATTAACGAGAATTCCCCTCAATCCACATAGCAAAAGTAGTAGTCCCGGCCGATTTCCTACCTCCCGCCCAGGTAGTAGTTAATAAGCAGGACAGTTCTTTTCAGAACTGAGAAGTCTCCCGAATTCCGAATATTCTACTCCGTAGCAGTAGAATAAATAGCAAGACAAGTTCTCAAAGAACAAAATCTACCTAGGAAGTAGATATACACATGGTGTTACCGCAAACCAAATAAACATTGATACCTCACCATGCAATGCCTCAAATCCCATGTATTAGTCTTGTGCAACTACTTATAGCACAGTTGATTTGGTAATGCAGTTACTTTCTTAATCCTATTCAGCCTCAGTGGGGACATAAGGTCTCTTGGTCACACAACACTGAGTTAATAAAGCGTATTTTCTGTTGATTAATTTTATTGATTTCAGGTAGGGTCATAGATTGGTAAAATACTCCCAAAGTTAATGGTCATAACAACTCTTTTTTTTTAGATGCGAGAAGCGTTCAGGGAGGATCACACAGGGGAAGGAATTAATAGAGACAGTATTGTTAAACCGGTAAGTGTGTCATTCACTGACAGTAGAGGCAAGATTACAGCAACCTTGTCCTTATCACTGTTGGATTCTCAACATTTTCCTGAGCCCAACCTTGGATTACTTTTTGGAACACCCTTAGCTGACATTTTTGTTGTTCAGAATAACGTGTCACGATAAATCCATAACAGAAAATACAAGTAGAGAAAATTGGCCATGGCATGCTGGAATCCTGGACTTGCCTTCCATGCTGAGAACATTGAAAAAGCAATTGTGGTAGCCAACCAACCTCTCATAAGCTTTGTTGTCAGACAAAAGGACAGAGGTCTAGATTTGGGGACTACACATCTGCCCAATAAAAGGGAGTTTTGGAGACTGATTCCAGTACCTTTTCTATGTACAACAGGGTGACTGAAATGTTAACATTGTGTGTTTATGCATGGTGCACGTCCTGAAAAATAAATAAATAAAAAACGGGTTTACATGCACTCTTTGTCACCCAGTGCTTTGTGGTTAAGAGTTATATAATAGTTTGGATTTGAGATGATGAAAAAATGTGGTTTGGTATCATTTTTGTCAACTTACCACATGTCTTGATTGTTCCCTCTGTGCAGACTCTAACCTTGTACTACTTGGACAGTCTGGTGACTGAACTGAGGAGCATCGGTTACAGCCACCTCGTCTTCCCGGCTCTGGTCCTAGGGGAGGTCATTGCAAAAGACATCGTGGAGTCAAACGTTGCAGGGAGCACTTATCGACTTTTGTAAGTGTCAACCTCACTGTAGAAAATTAATATCATCATTACCAATACGATATTTTAAAAAATTGCCAAAGTTAGTACAGCATTGGTTTGAAGAAGGTTCCCGCCATTCTTCTAAAATCATCAGGAACAATTTCATCAAAATTATACTCAATAGAATCACAGTGTGTCTGAAACATCCTTTAGGTTTCTATTCATATATTTTATTTGAAGTCTGTGGTAATGCCGTGGATGTTCCTCATCTATACAGAAATTCTAAATGAATATTTCATTATCAATATTCATTATCAATATTTAAGACGCTTTCAAGTAAACTTCAATTTTTTATATTTTTTTTCTGATACTCCTATGATATCAAAATGCTGTACCTTTGCAGACACTCTTACAAATTTAATAGATGTTAAATTTGCATCTGCGATAAAGAATATCAATAAAAAACTGATGTGTGTAAAGTACTGTATACTCTGTACTTTCGAGATTCCAATGAAAAAAAAATGATAAAATTATTGGGGTACCCACTGCTGAAATATAGGATTCGAACTGCCTCTAGCTACCGGGTATTCTTGGTGGTCTGGTGGTAAGACATCTGCTCTAGAATGGTCGTGGGTTCGAATCCCAACCAAGTAATATGCCTGTGGATTTTTTTTCTTCACAAGACTCGATCTGGAAAGTACTGAGTATACATTGCTTATTATCTCGGTGTAGGGTGAAACCAAATAACATTCTTCCTGATCTTTTTGCTTAAATTTGTTTTGCTCTACCTCAGGTCCGCCGAGATTTGTCTCGAGTTGAATCTGACATCCGGAGTGAAGTTCCACGAGGCGTCAGCTGGCCCTCTGGGAGTCAATGAAGAGGACCAGGCTAAGTAAGTCATTCATCTTCTTAAGATTTCATCCTCAACCTGAAGATGAGGATAATAATAGCGGACATAACAATGTTGTCAATAATACAGATTGTAATAATACTTATAATGATATCAATTCTTCATCTTGGTTCTTATCAAGTGCATATACCCTAGCATCTAGATCAAAGTACAACACAGCAAAAACCAGACAACTGTTTTACATGCAGCTCTTGACAGACCAAACTGGTTCAGCCTTGAGTAGTTTCTTGAAGATGTGCGCTAGAGTGATATGGCGGACATACTTCATTAACCTTTTTGCAAAATGCTTTACATAGTCTTAAATAATAATACGCATTTCTTGTATAGTGCTTTATCACACCCGAGGATGTCTCTGCTTGTTATTTTTTCTACGAGGTATGTTGAGCTCTGTTCCAATTATAAGACCCGTTTATTTACATAAGCACCACGTAATGAACTACAAGGTAACGTGGTGCAATCTGCAGCCAACCATACTACGTGTAGAAAGCACCAGGGCAAACATCTTCTTGTACTGGGTTCTTTTACGTGCATGACCAGGACTCAAACCAACACTCTGCTGATCAGAAACACTGTAGGCCCCAATTTCATAAAGCTGTTTAGCAGAATGCTTATAAATAATGCTTAGCAAATTTCTTTGCTTAGCACAAAATGAGTGGGCCACCAGTCACTGCAGTGTAAACTTTATGGAATGTTGGGTGGTAAACAGTTTTCTGCTATGCAATATTTGTCTGTACTTAGCAAGTATTTGTGCTTACAGGCTTTATAAAGTTAACTGTGAGCTTGAGTCCATGCGCTTAATTGCTCAGGAAGGGCGCCATGGTCAAGACCAGGGGTTAAAAAAGGGTACTTAAAACTAAAAGTGAGTGGATCGCATCTTTCATTTCTAGATGTCGTGAAGAGACCTCTCGCTTCCGGGAGAGGCAGAACCAGGTACGGCGCGAGGCAGGACGAGCCAAGGAGTTACAGCATCTCATGACGGCTGATAACAAGGCTAAGAAGAAGATGTCGAGAAACATCATTCCCGCTGATCAAAAGGTATCAACATTGGCCTGCTTTGATTTTCTGTCATCTGTGTTTTTATTTTACATAATCATTAAACATTTTATTATTATTCATTCTGTTTTATCTTTAATTTCTTAAAGTTAGTATGGATTCATCTCAACTTATCTCTCACAAGTATTTTGTTTGGGTTTGGGTCTTAAATAGTTTGGTAAATTCTTACAGCGCTTGTACTCAATTGTTTATTTTCTTCAACGGACTGTGCAAGTCTCACAAATGTTCCCCTTTAACTCGTGAATGTTCTTGTTCATTGTTTGCAGACTGATATCATTGAGTCGGTGATGGGACTCAGCCAACCACTAAGCGGCATGACATTCAGACAGGCCTGGACACAGCAAGCAGAAATCCTAATCAAACAGGTATGAATTAAGCACAACGTCTTAGAGTCACTCTGGTACATCCCGCTCACCCTGTTCATCTCACTATATGAGGAGGGGGGGGATGGTAGAGACAATTATGGCCCAGGCCTACGATTGCTTCGTGATGTTTTACAGGCCAGTATCTGGTGTTATTCATGAGCCTCAAAGTGTGGCATCAGTGCCCAATTTCATAGAGCTGCTTAAGCAGAAAATGTTGCTTAACAATTGTCTACTAAGCAGAAATGAGCAGGATACCAGTCACAAATTGTACATGAGACATGGTAGTTTGGCTGGTAACCTTATTCTGGTAAGCGAAATTTTGTATTGCTTAGCTACTTTGTGTGCTTAAGCAGCTCTATGAAATTGGGCCCAGGGCCTAATTTCATAGAGCTGCTTAACGGCCGATTCTGTGCTTACGTACGAGTTTCTATTTCATAACGCTGCTAACCGTAAGCACACGAAAAGGCATGCTAACCTTCCGGTGCTTACTGTACGAAAATGAATGACGTAACAATGCAAAACCATTGTGAACGCGCAAGATGGCCGCCTTATTTTCTTGCTAACCTGTGAAATACGCTTATGCTTAAGCAAATTTTTCTGCTACAGTTAGCACGAAAAATTGCTTACCGTTAAGCAGCTCTATGAAATTGGGCTCTGATGTCCGGGCGGATTTTACAGTACTTGGGAAATTTATCGGCTAAGCATAAAAGCTACATAGAGAACCATGCATTCAAAAGCAATTCATATAACTTTCAATTTGCCTGTAACTGCTTAACAAATTTTTTAAATGTTCTTACTGACCCCCTTGCACAACCCGGAACGCACCTTCCACAAAATGCGCGTCTACTATTTCTACTATTTTGGGAATCAATTCCTTGGTGCACATTTTGACTCGCAAAATGGCGGACAGGATAGGTGCGTGTTAGTGCCCTCCGCCTTGTGCAAGTTGTCGATACCAACTTTGTGACACTTGATCCTGCTCTGGATTGTCCTTATAGGGATATAACCAAGCAGCGAGGGAGCTGTTGAATGAGGCTCACCTCTCTACCAAGGCATTTGACGACAAGTACACCGAGGCATTGATATTGAAGAACCTTGCTAAGCTCTCCTTGCAGGAGGCCAACAGTGGACAAGCCATCAATTTACTCAAGGAAGCTCAGGTAAGATTGTGAGCAGAGTTTGAGATGAGTACTTCTGTTGAAGCGTAACATATGAAGTGTGGATCTTTACAGTGTTGAAGAATATGTTTTTTCTTAAGTGCGTAGAAAAATAAAAAATTTCCACGGAATATTCAACATGGAGTCGGTGGAGTATGATCAATGCGCAAACTTGACTCACAGCTTAAACATTAAAGTGTTCACAATACGCAGAGTTAGAACAGCTCGTTATAGAAGCAGGTTTGATATGGGCCTTGCAATGATAGACCATGTGACCTGTGACATCACATGTTTACAAAAGAGGCACAGAGCCTGGACTTCCTGCAGGCACAGTTTGTACACAGCTCAATGGAAGAAAACAATCAATCTTATGTTTTATGTGAAGAAAGGGGGGACATCTCAAAAGGTGTACAGCCGTTACTTTTGTAACTCTTGAATTTATGTGAAAATTTTGACACAAAATGTAAGTTTTCCCGTATGACCTGTGCAATATCTTGCCTGTCGGGAAATGCATTAGAATGTACAAGGTCACTCTTTTTGTAAACAAACGTAACATGGTCTATAGGTTTATATCACACTGTTGTTGCTATGGATTGACCAATCAGAATCGAGGATTCAAGTTTTCTTGAAGATAATTACCGTTTTTTAAACTGCTCCATTTTTTTCCTTTACGATCATTCATCTCAGAGGTTTGATGGAGATGAGTTGTTCTTGCTTGATACAACCCTTCTACTTGTGGAAGCAACCCTGGGGAATCCGGAAGACAGAGAAAGAAACAATAAAGCCCGTGCAGTTATCCTGAAAGCTCTGTCTCTGTACTCCACATTCGTGGATAAGAGACCCAACAAGAAGAGTCTGCTGACGTACATCAAATCCACTCTTGAAGCCAAGTAAGAATTTGAAATTCAGAACGCACAAAGATTGAGACTGGTTTGAGTTACTTATGTCCCTCGGCTAGAAAAGATTAACCATTTACCTGGGCCCAATATCATGGCTCTGCTTACCATAAGCAAAGAATCGGCGCTTACGGAAGCAGGGAATTCCGCGCTTACGTCAAGCGTCTTTCACGGGTTAGCAGGGAATTTTTGCTTGCGTAGTCCACGTAACTAGGCATTCTACGCTTACACAGCTAGCGCAGAAATTCGGCGCTTGCTTGGTAAGCAGAGAATGGTGATCGCAAGCACAGAATTGGGCCCGATCTTATTAAACTTTCTCCATCACTGGCTTTGTTTAAAACATCCCTCAAGACTCACCTAATCAGGACTGCATAAACATTCCCCTCTATTGTTGTGTCGATGCGCCATGAGCATTTAAAGATGAATATCAATGCATTCTAAATACTCATAATTATTATATTATTATTAACCATAATTAACCATAATGCACATCGAACTCAATTAAGTTCCGATGGCCTAGTGTGGGTTCCAATCCTGGTCATTACACTCTTCTCCTGGAACAAGACACTTAACCATAAATTGCTTCTCTTAACCTAGGTGTATAAATGGGAACCTGGGAGGGCTGAGACGGTATTATGTTGGGTTGTACTGCTAATAGAAGCAGCTTGAGGTTGTATGCTTCCCAGGGAGTTGAGATAGTTTGTCGATTCGTCCAAGTATACCTGATGAACAATGATGATAATGTCGTAAAGTTCTTTGATCTAGCTACTAGGACAGGCCTGGAATAACATGGAGCCATGGAGACCATGGCCTCTGTTGCCCTGGTATTGGCCTTGGTTGGTGCCCCTTCAAAAGTTTCCCATAGACTTTAAGACTTTTCAATGGACTGATGGAAGTGCCTTTTGCAAAATGAAAATGGCCTTGCCCTCTCAAAGATGGAATTCCAGTTCTGCTAGGATCCATGTCCGCTTTATAAGCACCATGTATTATTATTATTATTGTTATAACTGGTTATTCTTTCTACAGGTTTGCAACAATCCAGATCAGTCAAGTTCTTGAAGAGAGCAGTGACACAATGAAAGCAAAGGCCCACAGAGAGCTTCAAGATGCATGTCAGGTAAAATAAATGCATCCATTCTACCTAGCCTAAACTGGGGAACATTTCAATTTTGTCAGAATGCCGTGAACTCCAGATTTCGTTCACCTTCATGGGAGTATGAATTAAGCCCAACTTCATGAAAGCTGCTTCAGCACACAAAATGTACTCAACACAGAAATAGTTAACTTTACAACGTTTGGTTTAAACATATCTCTTGCGGTTTGTTTTTTTACAGCGATTGAAGGAAAGTGCTGATAATCTGATTAGTGCTAACTACACACGGGAAGCTGTTCAGATTATGCAACAACAGGCCAGTGTACTCAGGTAAGTTATACATTTTTGGTATTTCAATTATGTTAGGATTTTGTTTACAAAATAATGACAATCATCATGACACGTATTATTCAATTTATCTACTAATCAATCTATTAGACAGTTTCTCTTTTCAATGTATAGTAATAAAACAACCAATAAACCTACTGATTATTCCAACCATTTAATCAATCAATTAATTTAGTTACTTAATTGATTGATCAACCAACCAGTCAAACAGTTGACCAGTGGACCAGATGACAATTGATCGTGTTGATCATATCAATCAACCATTCAACTAATCCATTGTCAGTCAATTAATCAATCAATCGATATACTGACCAGTCGACTAATCAATAATACCAATTGTACCAATCATATTATGATTAATTGACCAAATAATTGATTGATCAATTACCAATCAATTGTTAAATTAAACAATCAGTCAAAATCAATCTTCAGTCAATTAACCAATCAATAGATTGATCAACCGTGATTCCCCAATTGATAATACCAGTTGTACTGATCATATCTATCAATTAATCAATTGATTGGTTGATCGATCGTGAATTAATTCATCAATCATTGAACTATCCGGTCAATCATCTCCCTAGGTTGTTTGCATGTGACAGTGATGAAAAGGACGTTCAGCATGATTTCCTTCTTCAAGCTCAAACCATCATGCTAAGAGCTGTTGGCATGATGGATCACCTACTGCATGACGTGTGTTCACTGTCTGCCGTTCAGGAGGTGAGTACATTTGAACATCAGACAATGAGCAGTTTTATCAGGCGCATCGTAGCCAAGCAGTTTAGTGTATCAGACTCAAGTTCTGGCGGGTTCAAATCCTGTTCATGACACTTGTGTCCTTGAGCAAGACACTATAATTTCTCCTCTTCACCCAGGGGTAGATGGGTACCTTTGAGGGCAGAGATGGTTCTTTTGATTGAAGTTAACTTGGTTAATATTTCGCAGCGCAGGGTATTTACTCCCAAGGGAGCTGAGATGGTTTAAGGAATGAACCAGAGACAAGGGGTAATAATGTTGCGCCACAGCACCTTGTAAACCATTACATGGTGCCAAGTAAGAAATACATGTAGGTCTCATACCTCAAAACCACATACCTTGCAGCAAAAAACCTGAGCACTTTGAGACACCCATCGGGTGTGATAAAGCGCTGAGAACTGTGAAGTGTCTCATTTTTTATGGAATTTAGTGGCATGTGGATAATTCTGTTGCGAATTCTGTGTTAAATTGGTATCATTTTTTTGTGTTCTAGTTGCGGAGCATAAGTCTACCACTGCAGAGAGAATCTTGTACTGTGAAGATTGCTTTTGCTGAGTTATTGATTGATATGTTTGTCATCTATGCTGAAGAACATCGGAAGCGTCAGCTAGCCGAGGCCAGAAAGGGCTCTGTGGAAAAGGTAATCATGCGCCCGTGTCCGTTTTCCGTTTATTTGTATGAAGTCGATTTTGACAAACACACCGCAGGAAAAATGAACTTCCCTTTATGTAAACTGTGATGAAATAAAGTTGAGTAATAAGCCACAAAGGAACCAGAAAATTTTCTGGGTTGAAGACAGAAAATTGACTAGAACAGGATTTGAGCCTGCAACGCTTGGATTAATGTGTCGGCGCTTGACCAACTGAGATATCTAGCCCTAATATTGGTGGTCTCTTTATTTGTCAATATCTCTTTTGGGGGGTGCCAGTCAGAAGCCATTTAACCTGTAGCTGCCATGTTGCTAGGGATCACACCCAAGTTTACAATAGGACCTGGGTAGCGGTAGGGCTGAGGGATCACCTTACAGGGTATGCAACTATATATTTGAAATAAAAATTCGTAATTTTTGTTTGACCTGACAGTTGGTTGAGAACTTCATATCAGCTAAGCCTGTCTTGACGGATACTGAGAAGCAATGGAGACTAATGGCCAGGTGAGTGTAGTTATTATAGATGCATTCTTTATTGACCTCTTGCACCAATGCCACACATGCTATTGTCTGCCTAGCCCAGGGCCCAATTTCATAGAGCTGCTTAACGGTAAGCAAATTTTCGTGCTAACTGTAGCAGAAAAATTTGCTTAAGCATAAGCGTATTTCACAGGTTAGCAAGAAAATAAGGCGTTCACCATGGATTTGCATTGTTAGGTCATTCATTTTCGTGCAGTAAGCACCGGTCGCATGCTTACGGTTAGCAGCGCTATGAAATAGAAACT
This sequence comes from Leptasterias polaris, assembly GCA_037783415.1. Lineage (NCBI taxonomy): Eukaryota > Metazoa > Echinodermata > Asteroidea > Forcipulatida > Asteriidae > Leptasterias > Leptasterias polaris. Next base: position 5,403,831 of record JAZGTN010000015.1, on the reverse strand, counting down.
CGTACGTAAGCACAGAATCAGCCGTTAAGCAGCTCTTCGACATTGGGCCCAGGTTGGACTCCTCCGTTGCATACAACGTGAAGGAGTCCAGGGTATAAAGGTCCTGTACCATTGCAAAAACATTTATACCAATTTGTTTTCTTCATATTTCTACCTTATTGAGGAAGCTGAAACTTCATTCACATATTCCTTGTGTCCTGAACTCTATGCCTGCTGGGTTCAGAATTGTTAATTTTATCCTTGGATGACATATGTGGAAATAAAATGGAAATTGACGCCTCCGTTGTGACATCCTGAACTGACATGCTTGTGAAGGCTTACGTGCATGTGCGTACTTAATTTGTAGATGCATAGCAACCACGAAAGAGGGCGCGGTCTAACTCGTTCGTGCAGCATGTTTTCTTCCGGGTGGCAATTTCCGGGCGAAAGACGGTCGGGTTTCTATGCATGTTGCGCATGCGCACTTGAGCTTAAACGGTCTATTGGTACACGATAGTCACAATGCCAGTGCAGAACTCTGACTTATTTTCGGAAATAATGTCATCCGTGGATATATTTGTTATTTGTGAACTCATCAAAAGTGTAGTTAAGGACACCAAGAATATATAAACGGAGTTTCAGCTTTTCAAATCAGGTAAAATGTCTGCCATGCTTCCCATTTTGAGAGTCATCGGTAACGTATATTTTCTCTCACTTTAAATGTTCCTTATTTTCCCTGTAGCCCTGACTGGCCTTGTGTTCGGCATTTAGTCTTTAAAAAATGAGTATTTGAAGAAACAGAATTGCCTACACATGAAACTCAATGGTTGGGACCAACTTGGTCCGTGATGTTCAATTAGCGCACAAGACTTTCTCAGTCTATTGGTAATAGTATAGTCTCTCTTATTTTTTAATTTCAGTACATTTGCCACTGGTGCCCTGTCACTTCTTCAGAGTGCTCACAATTTAGCTGGTTCCATAACCCACCTCAAGGCAAAGGTAATGCTTAAAACATCAAATTGTCTCCATTCAAATAACATGTGATAAAACCCCCAAAATAACGCTTGCTAAATTTTTGTTGTGATTTGTAGGATTCATTTATTCTTAGTTTTTTGTTTTTGTTTTTTTACAAACCATTTTAAAGTAAGAGAATGATAACCATTGATGCAGTGTAAAATTATTTGTGTATAAACTAATTGAATAGATGTTTTTAATTTTTTTTTCCCAAGTTCTGTGAAAAAAATCCACAAACTGAATTGGAACTTCCATTAATTTTCATTTCAGAAAAGTTCCCACAAGCGATTGCCACTTTCTAAGGGATTGTTTTGAATTTGCAACGAATGTTGGACTTTAATTTCCCTTTTTAAAATATTCCTCTTGAAAAATTGGTTGCCAAAAGTTATTCAAAACATTAAATATTAACATTAAATGTTGACATTATTCAAACTTGCAGCACTTTTTGTATCAAAAAGTAAAAAGGTTTAAAAGTTGATTAATAAACCACAAGGGAAACTGGCGGGGTACGTTTTAAATTAACTTTGGGTTAAACAAAACAAAGAAAATTTACTACAGCGGGATTTGAACCTGTTACCTCCCGATTAATTTTTCATAAGGAAACTGTTCACCTTGAATTCTCTACTGAAAATAAAATAAAATGAAAAACTCACGGTTAATAGGAGTTTCTTGTTTCTCTTAAAATTGCAACAGTGCTTGCTTGCTATCACAACTGTTGTTGAAGATTTTACTTATTCAATGCAGAGCTGGTTTAAAACTCAAAAATGTAAAACTCTGCTCGAAGGTCCTGTAAGTGTCAGAGCTGCCAACTCGCCTCAATTCTGCAGAAAGATCCCTGAACATAAACCACTCTTTCCATGTTCTGATGAACAACTTTGGAAAGCTCCATGATTCTGAAAACTGTGTTCCTGTTATGTTGAATGTAATTCCAAGTATCTCCCTGCTTGATGCACAATATATCCCCGATTGCAAGATGCAAATTTTGGCAGCTCTGATGTGTACAGCCAACCTTCCTGCTGGTAGATTCTGCATATGACCATAGAGCAAGGACCCTTGCTCTATGATATGACTGAGACCACACCCAAAGGTTGCCAAAACATTCCAAGGTTTTCTACATGATACCAATTCCCCCAGAACAATAGTCAAGAACAATGGTCATGCACCGATACACACACACACACCCAAGTGTGTAACAGCCTGCAATCGTGGACCCTCCTTTGTTCAACTCTTTGTGATAGCAACCGTGGACCACAATGCTTTCCTTAGTGATAGCAACTGTGGACCTATTGTCCTCTTTTGTTATAGGTCCCCGGTTTGAATGTGGTTACCTACATGTACTCACACACACACACACACTCCCTATTAAAGTCACCTCATGCATACCTACCACACAAGGGCTTGCTCACTCAACTGAACTAACCTGGCTGGTTTGCATAAATTAAATGAATATTCAGTGGGTACGCAACTACTAGCCAATCAGAGCATGCATTTCCTCAGCAAACACAAAATGCAAAAGTAAAGGTGTCACCATAAAATGAATACAACTGATGTTTTTGTAATTGCAGTGTGTATGGTGTAATCTTTTATGCATGTAAATGTCTAGTTTTATTTGTTTAGTTATGTATGTATTTTCATGTACCTTGCTTATAGTGATGTGTTTGAATTTGTTTTGACTTTTCTTCTCGACCATATTATTATTTTTTTTTAATAATTTGTTTAACTCTCAGTTTTCTGTTTTTGAATCACGGCTATTCTTTATTGCTCTGAATTTTACTTTTGACTGACTGTTTACAAGGCCCTCTAGGGATAGCAGTTGTAATAGTGATAAAGCTTTCTTTCTTATTAAAACTGCAAATAACAAGTTTTTGTTCTTATTTTTTTAAATGGCAGAGTTTGTATAACATGGGTCGATGTCTGCGTATGTTGGCAAACAGTCAAAGTGCATCAGCCCCAGCTCAATGGGATATCCAGTATATGGTAAGCTATTCTGATAGGTATTATACAGGATTGGTAGAGCAGACAAAATAGTCGTAGTAGACAGTATTTATTTGTTTGATCAACTGTACATAAAATAAACCTGTGAAATGTGGGCTTAATATCCATTGTGTAAGTCAGCAAAATTAAAAATCTTATTTCAAATTTTTTCCCGGATAAAAAAACCTTTATACTGTGCTTTATATTTGTATTCAGAATCTGACGGCAGGGTCAGGGGTCAGCAGCCATCCTGTCAAACCAGCTGACGAGGGCGCCGCAGATGACGAAATGAATGGCGGAAAAGATCTTGATTTGTCGTCGTCTCAGCAAATCAAATATTCTACAACAGCCACTAAAATTAAGGTTTGTACACATTCATCCGCATCATCTTTGGTTAGATCAAACAATTAATCTTAATCCTCAAAATCTGGACTCAATTTCATAAAGCTGCTTACCACAAAGCACAAACAAATTCTGCTGACCAGAATAAGGTTACCAGCCAAAGTATCTTATTGTCTCATGTACTGTCTTAAACCGGTTTCCTGTTTACTTTTGCTTAGCGGAAAAACATTCAGCAAAACTGTCCGCTTTAACAGATCAATGAAATTGGGCCCTTTCTAAAACTCTATACATTTTTACAAAACTATATAAATATTTTGCTGACTGATAATACTGTATTTTGCATATTTATTTAGGCTAAGCAAACTTCATCTGAGTTATATTTGTCCCAGGCCACCGAGGTCCTAGCTCAGTGTGTACAGCTAGCCTTACAGAAAGGTGACAGGGTAAGAAACTACTTCCCATAAATTAACTGTAATATGTATGATGATAAGTTACTTTCCCCTGGCTTTGGGACGTAGTATAGACCTTGTACATTCCAGGGCTTTTGTGGCAGGCAAGATACTGCACTTTTGGGGAAAATTTTACATTTTGTGTCATAATTACCACATAAAATCAAGATTTACAAAAAAATAGCGGCTGAACAAGTTTTGAGATTTGCCCCCTTTCTTCATAAAGGAAAAAAACAGACAGTGCAGTTTCCATAAAATATAAGAATTAATGTTTTCTTCCCGCATTGAGCTGTGTAAACAATGTGCCTGCAGGAAGTCCAGGCTCTGTGGCTCTTCTGTAAACACATGTCACAGGTCACATGGTCTATATCATCTGGGATGCAATGTGTGTACAAATGTTTTACCGATGTTACTGCATGCACAACATTATATTTTCAAAGGGGTGTCAACATTCAAACCCATGCAAAGTTCTCTCTCTCTCTTACTGTCAAAAAAGAACAAAGTTATTGGCTGGCCATCTTTAAAGGTATTATACAGGATTGGCAGAGCTGACAAAAATAATCACAGACAGTGTTCATGTTTTGTGTAATCAACCACATACATGAAATAACAAACCTGTGAAAATTTGAGCTCAATTGGTCATCGAGGTCACGAGAAAATAGTGAAAAGAGACCTTATGTGTTTTCTGTTTTTCAAACATCGAGTTTATTATCGCGCGCGATAAAAACTATTGTTTTACTCATTTCTCAGAAACGATAGCATTTTAGGCAGAAATATTTTAAGGAACCCTTTCTACCATTACTTACTTTAAATCATGTAAGTTATGTGTGAATCTGTGAACATTTGTGTTTTTCGATCTTACCAATAGTGTACAGGGCCTTTAAGCTGAGTGCTTTGTACGCATGTACATAAAACAGCATGTATTTCTATCCAAACAATAATGTTTATAAATTGCTATAAAAAAAAAACATTGCATGAAAACAAAACAAATACTGTGTAGTTTGAGGTGATCAAGCTTCAAGAAAAGTGCAACCTTCACAAGTTGTCTAACTGTTTTTGCGCAGCCCTCTATAAAGTTGTCTCAATCAGTGAATCAGAAACACGTTTCTGTTTATGAGTCCCCCTAGGCTCCACTCAAAGAAGAATTTGAAGTGGGGACATGAACATTTACCTTTTTGTCCCATTGCAGAGTCTAGTCGCTGCAGGATGCTTGGAGTTAGTGGAGAGCTGTGGTCAGTTTGACAACGCGATGACATCACACTATCTAGCTCTCTATCAGGTCAGTTCATTCTTCAAGAATTTCATCTCCTAATCGGAAATAACTTGTAATTTTTTGGGGTTTAATAGTAAACTTGGCTTGTCCAACTGTCAAAATACTATATGATACAATTACTTTAACACTAAAACAAAACAAGAACTGAAGGAATGAAAATGGTTTTCTCTGACTTAGGGGAGCCGTAATCTTTCAAGACCTTTTGTAGTTCTTAAACTCAATGGATTCTGTTCACAGTTTAGGTATCGTGTTTGATTCACGTATGACAATGAGCAAGTAAGTTCCTAGCCACTGCCAATCAACCAATTTTCAATTATGAATCAAAAAGGTTCCTTGACAATGGTACTCTCTATGGTGTTGTCAGAGTTTTAGTCCTCTCTCGTATTGACTTTGGCAATCTTCTTTTATTTGGTGCCACGTCTTATGAATTGGACATAGTTCAAAGGTTACAAAATAAAACAGCTCGTTTGGTATTTTCCACACCCTTTAGAGAACATTATTACCCCATCACTCAGGAAACTTCATTGGCTACCGATCAGAGAACGGATTCATTTTAAACTTGACCTTTTGACATTTTATATTTATAAATGCTTGAACAAAACTACTCTTAGCTATCCTTCCAATTCACTGTCTTTTAAACTCCTTCAAGTTTTCTTCAGTCCACACTTGACAACTCACTTGAATGTTCCCCGTGGTCAAAAAGCATTCAGTGTACATGTAGCTGGGCCAATGATTTGGAACAATCTTTCTCCTGTCATTAGGGAATCTGTTTTCTTATCTCTGTTTTGTAAAGCTCATAAGACTCACTCCTATCCATGTTAACTTTCTATCGTTTAATGCGCTATAATCTTGATGGAATAGAGTCTTACAATTTTAAGTCATTATGTTATTAAAATGTTATAAAAGGGAACATTCAATACACTTTACAAAATGAAATTGACACATTTTTTGTTGGGTGAAAAAGTGAAAATATTCCTGCTCTACTTAAATTAGTCAAAGAGCGATTCCTTTTCGTGTTTACCACACAGAGCTGTATCAGTGCCAAGTGTCTGGAGGACTTGTTACTGCGTTCCCAGCGGGATCCATCCACCTCGAAGCAAGCTGCCCTACTCCAGCAGCGGCAGCGACTGGAGGCTGACGCCATGACCACCAATCGCAGCTCCGGCACTCTGTTCAAGGTTGTGGGTGAGAACCTGCAAGAGACTTCAGAGGTGGGTGTTGGGAGACGTTGGGGGGGGGGGGGGGGGGGGGGGAGTTAGAGTTTTAATTAGAAAGTCAAAACGGGATGTTTTTGCTGTGACATATTTGTAAGAGTACATTCATTGAAACTCTAGTTTTCAAGAAACTTATCCTAAACCACCCCATAACAATTTCATTTCAATATATTCTCAGCATACCCTGTAAAACCTTATAAGGTGCTATATATATGGTGCTTATATTTCATAAAACTTGAAAAACCTGTCTTGGTGGATACGTGAGCTAGACTCCAATGTTATGATTTTTATTATTAATAGGCAAGTATGACGGCGCTGTACAAATGCCTGATGATATACTGATTGAACGATTGAGTTTGAATGAATGAACGTCAATAAAAGTTCAACATCTTTTGTTCTGTTCCTTGTAGGCATGGAAGCATTTGGCCATCAGTCCACAGCATGTGGGTCTCATCAAGGAACTTCCCCCAAACTTTAATCTCGTCATCCTACAACACTCTGAGGATAAGTGAGTATTCACGGCCAGCGTGCTTTTTCTACGTCTTCTCCCACTCTATGGAACAAACTCCCCCATAACATCAAAGACGCACAAACTCTGGAGCAATTTAAACGCCTTCTCAAAACTCATTTGTTCAACTCTGCCTAATTTTGTTTGTTTGTTCGCATTGGGACTCCGTGTGTAATGCGCTTTATAAGAACGGTTTATTAAAGGCACTGTACATGTTTGGTAATTACTCAAAATATATATTAGCATAAAAACTTACTTGGTAACGAGCAACGGAGAGCTGTTGATAGTATAAAACATTGTGAGAAACGACTCCCTCTGAAGTAACGTAGTTTTTGAGAAAGAGGTAATTTCTCACTAAAATAATAAAAGACTTCTGGCCAGAAGCCTTTTATTCCTATCTGAAAGCACACTAATTTGTACACCAAGGGTGTTTTTTCTTTCATCATTTTCTTGCAACGTCAATGACCAATTGAGTCCAAATTTTCACAGGCTTGTTATTTTATGCATATGTTGGGATACACCAAGTGAGAATACTGGTCTTTGACAATTACCAAACGTGTTCAGTGCCTTTAACGGTTTATTATTCCAAATCATCCCTCAAAACCACTTTATCTCTCTGATTATTGCCTCACTTGATCATAGTAACTAATCATAAATACCCCTGTTTGAAGAAACAGAATTGCACACATTTAAAACTCAATATGTTTTGTATGGTTGGGACCAACTTGGTTCGGGAAGTTTGAATATGTGCTAGACTTGCACAGTCTGTTGCCTAGCAACGGTGCTCATGTTCGAAACACATCTCTGCTTTGCAAAGGAGTGCACTAGCTGCACACCTTACACAAAATTTACGTTTGGCCAGTGGTTCATAATTTAATGGATTGTTTTGTTGTCTTGAATTTTTCTTTTCATAGATCCACGCTGTACGGCTCCATCTTAGACAGACCTAAAGCTTCCGGTGGGAAGGAGGGTGGCAAGCCCTCTAAGGGAGGTCAAAGTCAAACCTCAAGGGCAAAGGTCACTCGCACACTGGTGGACCCTAACACCTTAGAGTCGCTCCACAGAAGGTCAGTCGGTCACCTGTGGGAAAACAAGCTAAAATTTCTTGTATTAATTTTTGTTTAATAACTTAAAGCATTAATATGAATAATTGAAAAGCACGTAAGTTAAAATGTACCTTAAATATTTTACAGACTGCAGATTTGTGATAAAGACAAATTATCCGCACTTGTTCCAATTCATAGGTTCCGTCAGCATAAGCATGACGTAATGGCAACGCTCCTGAAGGCAGAGTACCAGCGATCGCAGCAAACGCAAAGACAAAAGATGCTGGAGAATATTTCTGATGATATGAAAGAAGGAATCAAGGTATGACCTCGATAACCAAAATGCGCCTTGACAAAAGGCACCATCTTCATGATCAAAGCAGACCTGTGGCTGTACATGGAATTATGAACTGTCACCCAGTTTCTGCACGTGCATGCCCTCTCTCCGTTTCATATATCTATGGAGAGCGTGTTCAGAATCATGGCAGGGTCTTGGCGATGCACTAAAGGACCAAGCCGAAGGTGGGGTCCTTGATCGCATGGCGTTGACCCTGCAAGGCTTTAAACAGCCCTTAAGACCGAGTCACTATTCTTTTATCCCCAGTCATAAATGCCCCTTCTTTTTAAACCTAATAATGTAGGAAATTCTGTAATCCTTTTCTGTTTTGTAGGCCTAAATTTTCAATTCTTGTTCCGTCCTTTAGGCGTTTGCATATATAGGCAGCAGTTGTGTGTACGTATGTGTGCTACGATTTTACATTGATTGCCAGTACGCAGTGTTGGAGGTCTCGGCCGAGGTCTCGGTCTCGGTCTCGGTCTCGGACTTTGAGGTCTTGACTCCAACACTGCCAGTACGTACTGATTGCTTTATGCGTAAGCTAGTGCGCTAACACTGGCATGGTTGTGAGCGTTAAAAGCAGATTCACAGCTCCAGTTCTGTCTTTGGTCTTAAAGGGACACTCGACCACCTTTCAACCAATAGGAAAGCCTAAACTAACTGGAGTATTTATGAATTTATTTTATTCAATGAGTAATTGAACATGTCAGACTAGTCATAATTGTCTCTGCCTGTTTTCTCGTCTTGTAGGACTGGTCCGGTGACATCGAGAAAGCTGAAGAAAAACTTCAAGAGCAGTTTCTGGAGTTATTACGCGAGTTGGAGGAATACCTCAGGCCTATAACGTCATACCTCGATCCGGCCATAAGGTGCAATCAATTGTTACAATTCTTATATTCAATTTGAAATGTACAGGGGGGGGGGATCAGGTTGGCTCAGTGTTTCTTTCCCTGCCTTTTACCTATCTGTGGACCCCGGTTCGAATCCCAGCTCAGACCAGAGCCTTGCATGTGCAGTAAGTTTTCAGTCCCTCTACCTGATTGCGTGGGCTTCCCCCAGTTGTTGGTGCTTGCACTGCTGGATGCGTTATGAAATAAATAGCAAATTATTAACATTTATTTTCATACCAAATGAAAATTTTTAAACAATTCAATTCAAACTTTTATTAGTCATGTTAAAAAGTACATGAAATTCCTTTTCCTGGTGTGAAAAGTATATATAAAAATACAGACATCCACTTTAAGACACACCACACAAAAATTACAATAAAAAGTTTTTACAACAATACAGATTAAAAATAGAAATACAAAATACAGGCTACATGATATGCAAATCCCCCTCCCCTTTCTTTAAAAACTCCCTCCTGTGATTTATGTTAAACAATCCAGAGTTTATGTAAAAATACAAACATCCACTCCAGGACACATCACTCAATAATTACAATAAATAAAATAGTGTTTTAAATTTATTACAGAACAAATACAGGCTACATGCACAAGTTCACCTCCCTTTCCTAAGTTAAAAACTCTCTCCTGTGATTTATGTTAAACATTCGAATTGCACTGGGTAAAAAAGAAAACTTATGGCGGTTTGTCCGCAAATGCGATTGCAAGATTCTCCCTGCCCTACTAAAAACAATTTGGGAATGTAATGGGTGGGTTTTATCTGTACAGATCAGGTTAAGTTTTCCTAATAAAGCTTGATCATTAATACAGTCCATTTCTTGAACACTAATACCGATAACCCTGCTGGCAGCCTGCTCAAAGACATCTTGCTCAAAACTATAGCAAGAGCAGAAGAAAACGAGGTGAATAAAACACTGAAACTTAAAAAATTGCACAAAATTTGCAGAGCAATTTCACACCAGGTGGTCGCCACAGTGCAGCGCCCTCACTATATACACTGGGTGAATATAATAATAATAATAGTAATAATAATAATGGCCATTTGTAACGCGCCATATCTGTCAACTTGACACTCCTGGCGCAGGTTATGAGAAAATGATGTTGTAACTACAGTACAGTCTTGGCATAAATCAAAAAGATGCAAATTAGAGTTATACAAACAGAGTTAAGTGTTGACAAAAAGAAAAGTTTGAAGTTGAGATTTGAAGTTGGTGAGGGAGCTTTCCTGCCGAAGGCTAGGAGGGAGCGAGTTCCAAAGGTGTGGCCCTGAAACAGAAAAGGATCGGTGTCCCCAGGAACGTATAGACATTACAAAGTATAGACATTACAAAGTATAGACATTACAAAGTATAGACATTACAAAGTATAGACATTACAAAGTATAGACATTACAAAGTATGGACAATCAAGGGTTTGTGTATTGTGACAAATCAAGCTGTTTTAGGTTAATCCTCACCATGACTTGATATTTTTTTGGTTCCAGTAGGCCGCAACAGTGTTTATGTGCTGTGACCACAGTCAGGCGGATTAGGAGTTAATATTCACTGTTTGCATCTGCCATGAATGTCTTTTTGTGGTTGCTATTTCTTGTTCCAGAGCGTTGGAGAATCCAGGCCCAGTGCCGACGTCCCGTTCGGATCCTTCCGCTGCAGCTAACCCAGAGGAGTGTGTGGTCATCCTGGCAGATAAATGGCTTCTTGAGATGCCTCTAGAGGCCTTGGCGATCTTCTCATCTCCTGCTATTACATCACTGTCTCGGGACTTCTCCCTGCAGATGATGTACAACAGGATCCACAGAGAACCTGAAGGTTATAGTTCAGCCTTGTCTTGCAGAGCAAATTTGATTCTAAAATTTATCTTTAGTGCTCCATTGTCAAAAAATGAATTATACTCCCCCTGGGCAGGATGCCAGTCCATCACGGGTTACTCCTCAGCTTTCGCTGGTACCCATTTGTACTTTTGGGTAGAGAGAAGCATTTATGTTAACCCTTTAGAGACCACAGCGGCCACAAACGACTGAAAAGTTTAACCTTCTTCTATTCACTCAAAGAGGTCAAAGTAAAGGTCATGGCCACATATGAAATTTTCCGATGTAGTATGTTGACATAGTATCCCAATTTCTAAACAAGAAGCTAAATTTTATCTTTCATATTATTTATGTTGACATTTTTACTGACAACATTTCAATAAAGAAACTAACAATATTAGCAATGTCTGGGCGTTTTGTGATGATTATACGGAAATGAATGGTCTCTAAGGGTTAAAGTGCCTTGCTCAGGGGCACATATTCAAAATCATTTCCATAAAAATATAAGAGATGAAAAGCTTCCTGTGGTGTTTTTGTTTGTGTCTTTGATATTCAAATATTTCTCCTTCATACCACAGAGGAGATGACTGACGAAAAGAGGAAGAAAGAAGCAGCTAAGATTAAAGCAGCAAAGGAGAAGACTAAAGGAGTCAAGATGGTTGGTGACTTGTCGGGAAATTCATTCCAGAAAATTCTCACATCTTTTTTTCCCCCATTTAAACTAATGTATTACAAAACTGAGGATGGAAGGGAAGCTAGTCTGGCTCCTTTTTATAAACTGAGAATTTAAACTATCAGGGTCATTGTGTATAGACCTTTCTATTGCAACGTCACAGCCCGAGTTTTTGCCAACCGAGGTTGGACAAATTATGGAAATCCATAACTGCAAATCAAAAACAGTTTGTAGCAATGTTACACAAAATATTCAAAAATAATGTTGAATTTGTTGGAAACAAATCAACCAATCATGGAAGGTATTTCAGTTCATGAATCTTTACAGAAAATTTCAAATTTGGTCACAACATTTGTTAACCCGATTGGATGTTTTGCTAACATTCGGCCGTCCATGCCAACCAGCGCACTTTGTTTATCAACAATGGAAAGGTCTATGCAGGGAATCTGAAACGGATGGCTGCAGTAGTGTAGGTCTATCGCACAAATTTTCAAAACAAAAATTTGGTTGATGCTTTTTATGAATTACTTTGATTTCGTGAATATTTTATAAGTACTTGATTATTATTTATAACTATTCATTTATTTTGATTGAATGATTATTTGTTACTGATTGATGTACCCATTTATTTTTGCAGGTGCCTATTGATCGCCCCGTTCCATCAGGTTGTCTTCCAATCGACACGCATAGTTTCAAATGTATCCTTTGAAATGCATTGATAACCCAAACGAAAGTCGCAACAAACTATGGGTTGACACAAGATTATAATAATTAAAAAAAGGGGAACATTCTGTCATACACCTGTTATTAGAAGGTGATAAGCAGTTAATGTACCCCAACTTTGTTATTTTATCACATTCCAAGACACTCCACTACAAGCTACGGCTTGTTCGGACTGTGCCTCCACCAGGAACTTTACATTGTAAAAACTGGTGCAAATAAGCCATTTGCGAGTTAAATTTGAATAATGTCTGGTACAATGACTTGTTTAGTCACAATTAGTTACCGCTTAAATTTGAATTCCTCAGACTATCGAGACAGTTGCTATGTCACATGGTTCGGGGCAAGCTTTTGTATAGCAACCTCCAGATGAGCAAACCCTGGTACCATTGTGTCATACACATCCATTCAGAATTGTGTATGGGTGTTCACCGTCTCTTACGTAACTAAGCAAAAGCTTGCCCCTAATCATGTGACATAGCAACTGTCTCGATAGTCTGAGGAATTCAAATTTTAGCGGTAACTTGTGACTAAACAAGTCATTGTACCAGACATTATTCAAATGTAACTCGCAAATGGCTTATTGAACATCGCCTGAATTCTCACTACGCTACTGGTGGGCAAAATATGGGAACATGGCTTCTTGTTAAATGGGCTTCTTTTTAAATATGGGAACATGGCTTCTTGTTAAATGGGCTTCTTTTTAAATATGGGAACATGGCTTCTTGTTAAATGGGGGCTGATGGTAGCTAGATGCATATGCGTTTGTGCCTCTGCCTTAGTGCACAGCTCTATGGCGCGTAATGCCAACCAATAGTGTCTGTGCGCATGCACGAATGTAATTAGCATATTTTGTGGGAAAAGGCTATTGTCATTTAAATTATCTAGTGTGTACTATTCAGGTCCACAATAAATGTATCTTTATTGATTTAATTTGCATAAGTGTGTTTGAGAATTAAATGTCTTCCTTTAGTATCATTAAAACAGATGTTGTTGATCCCCATTTCGATTGTCCAGAAGAAGGTAAAAACAATTCAGACTTGGAGCGAAAATTCCAAATATTGGCATACTTTAAAAATGCGAACTTATTTATTATAAGTATTATATTTTTCTGGATGCCTTATAAAGGAACTTAATCACATGTAGCTCGCAAAACTGAGAAAACCTGTAAATAAAGGTACTTGCTACATGTATGTGAACCAGAAACACCAGGCTAACCCCTACTCTCATGATAGTTGTCCTGGGTTCTTGTACGTGCACTACAAATCCTAGTACAAGGGACCTACGGCTTAATGTCCCATCCGAAGGACAAAGCAAAGTATCTTGGTAAAGTATCTTGCTCAAAGACACCAAGTACCACAAATGTGACTGGAACCCACACTCTGCTGATCAGAAACACCAGAGTTTGAGTCCAGTGCCACGACACGCCACTTGCTATATGTTGCGTGGTGTTCTCGAATCGCGATGCTCCTCCATGCCTTTTTGTCCGCCATTACTGACTTGAAATCTGCTGGTTCCCGTCCAGAGTCTAATTCAAGTATGTCAGTGTAGGTTAGTGCAGGTCTTCCATGTTTCCTCCTCCCGTGCTTAGGGGTCTAGAGACTAAGTCATACTGGTTGGTCTATACTCCTGGAGTAGTGGCCATCTTTCTCGCTCTAATATTTGTCGAGAGCTTGGGAAGGTCTCCATGCAGGACTTTGTTGGTCAGATGTTGACTCTAGTGGACGTTAAATGCCGCTCTTAACAATAGCCTAATATAGCACCCATTTATCTTCTTTTCCAGTTTGGAGTGAGAGTTTATTCCTCATAAGATCATCTTTACTCCTTTAATCAAGTCGACAAACTGATCTAACAATTTCCTTTTCTATTGCTTTGCTTATTTAACAGAAGCCACTCATCCCATCTTTGAGATGCAAGAAGCTTTGAAGCTGTACAACAACCAGTTCACAGCTCGCTGGGAGGGAATACAGGGGAGTGATCACGTACCAAGGTAGATTCTAACATCACCAGACTATTGAATCCCACTATTACGGATGAGCCATATTCAGTACACCCCACTAAATACTCTCCCATAGCTAGCATACAGTGCAAAATGCTAAATATTCAAAAAATACTTCGAAAATAGTCTCACAGCTTTGTACAGTAAAGAGAAAATTATCCAATGACTCCTAAACTTTTATTTTCTGCTCAATTTGACATGGATTGTCCCCAAGGCCTGTCGAGTTATTCTCCTTCCAAATAAAAACACTTCCACACTTGTATAAATTTCCAAATGTCCGAGCCCAAAACTTGAAAAAAAATTGCCATTCTCCTGTCTTGATTGCAGTGTCGGTGAGTGGGAAGAGCAGTTCCGTGAATGTGCAGCGTTCATCTCCTACGGCCTGGAGAAGTTCTTCTCTCACATCCCACCTCAGAAAATGGCTCCGACCAATCTCTCCGGTAAGATCCAAAGAGCATTTTAGGCAATGTGTATGTTTATAGTGAGACGCTCAACATGTCTTGACATGCAATTCAACTCTCATGACTCCGAAAGACCGATTTAGCTTAAACTTTCGCAGGTTTGTTGTTACATGTATATGTTGGGTCACATCCAGTGTGGATACTGGTCTTTGACAATTACCAATGTTGTACATATGCTTTAAGCCATATATTCCAGCATCGTGAACATTTACATTCAGCAGCTGACAAAATTCTCCTGGATATGCTGTGAATAATTCACAGGGATTCCTGTTTTTTAGGTAGTTGCAGGGAAGGTCTGGATTGGTCTACCACATTTCATCAGAGCCACCCAGACAACAAACATTTTCAAAACAGCCTTGAAGACATATACCTATTGAATGAACATTTTTAACTACAATAGAGATTTTGGATTACTGTTCTAATCTGCAGCTGTTTTTATGCAGCACCCCCTTTTCACCTTTTCTTGCATGTGCACCATTGGAAGACATCCATGGAGAATTTTTATTGTTGGAGCAAGTGCCATGAGCACTTTTGTGGATACCGGTACTATAGAAGACGTCATTATTATTGTTATTATTAAGGGCAAACTGTAGCCGTGCATGACGTCTATAGCGCTTTTCTGACCTTCCCCTTTTAATTGCAGGATGGGAGTTAAAAATTTGATACATTTGTAGAAGTGCATAAAGTTAATTAACCGGCCTAATTGTACTGTCTGTTTAATCTCTCCATACAGAGTGCCTTTTGGTAGTCTTGTTGGATCTGGTTCAGACCAATCGGAGTTTCATGCGGCAGTCCAAGATCGATGTCCAGAAAAGGTAATGTGATAAAAAGAGGGGCTTTTGGGGTTTTGATGTGAGAACTGATGATCAGGGTGTCATGGCCGAGTGGTTAGATCATCGGATTTAAGTTCTGGTGGTTTAGTCATCGGGGTGTGGGTTCGAGTCCCGGTCGTGACGTTTGTGTCCTTGAGCAAGACACTTTGCTATAATTGCTTCTCTTCACCCAGGGGTATAAATGGGTACCTGCAAGGGTAGAGGTTGATATTGTGTTTGAAAAAGCCTTCGGAGCGCCACGGCAGCCCAGGGCTGTATACTCCCCAGGGAGCTGAGAAAGATTAAAGGAATGTTATTGGGCCAATGACCAGGGCACTAATGTAAAGCGCATTGAGACGTTATTGTGAAATGCGCTATATAAGAACTAGTTATTATTATTATTATTATTATTCTTTTACTTCTATGTCGTTACGTGGCACAGTCCATAAAGTCAGGATATAAACACGAAGGAGCAATTATAGTTTGATTGTGTCTTGCTCGAGGACACAAGCCCGGACTGTGAATTGAACCAACATTGTGATGACTCAGCCACTAGAATTTGGTGCGCTAGACGACTCGACCACAGCACGCTGAAAGGTTGTGATTCGATCGTTCAACCCGAAGTGCATGTTGATTTTTGTCTTTTCCGCAGGACTTTAAAAATACGGATTATACATTGCTCTTTGGTACATCGGCTTAGGGAAAAAAGGACAAATCACATTGTTTCTCTATGCAGTCTGTACGTAACATATTTTGATGATTTGGTTTTGCAGTTTCAATGAGTTATCGTTGGAGAAGTCTGTGGAGACAGCGATGCTGCTGAGTCTGAGTGGAGCTGGCTGTGTGATGGCCAATCAGTGGCATTGTACATTACAACAGAACGCCAACAAGTTTCAAACACTCATGAAAGGTATGGTTATATGGCTATGAGATCTGATAACAAACATCATGGGGTGAAAGATTGTTTACTTCTGCTGCCCCTTCATTATGGAACGACTTGCCGGATCATATTAAACTTTCTCCATCACTAGCTTTGTTCAAAACTTCCCTCTAATGAGGACTGCATAAACATTCCCTTCTTCTAATGTGTCACTGCGCCATGAGCATTATAAATGCCCATTATTATTATTATTATGTATGGTACAATGCAGGGGAGGGTTCGTTGGATCATGGTAGTGCATCGGACAAGGGGGGGGGGGGTAGATTTGGTTGGTTGGGAAGGGGATGAAGAATGGGGACAAAGTGGGCCCCAGGAGGGGAGGGTTGGGATTAATGTTGCTGGTTGGAAGGGGACTGGGTTGGTGACAAGATGGGTGAATGGTGGAACCTAGATTGTATGCAGGAGGGGGGGGAGGGTTGGGATTAATGTTGCTGCCTGGAAGGGGACTGGGTTGGTGACAAGGTGGGTGAATGGTGGAACCTAGAAGAGTGATAGTATGGGGGGAATGAAAATGGGGACAAAGTGGGCCCCAGGGGAGGGTTTGGATTATGGGTGGTGTCGTCTAGAAGGGGTTGGTGTCACATGGGTGACAGTATCTTGGGGGTCGGTGTAGAAATGGAGACTAACTGAGTCCCAGGGGAGGGTTGGGATTAGGGACTGTGCCTAGAAAGGAGGAAGAGATTGGGTTTGTGACAGATGGGTGATTGGAACCCACCTAGATGAGGAAGGGTATGGGTGACAATATTAACAGGTCCGATTTTACACTCTGAATGTTGGATTGATTTAATCAGTCCACTGCTAGCTTTGAAAGCTTTTGGAGAGATGGAAGTTAATGGGTTATTTGTTTTTACATTTGCACCCAAGCTCTTCTTGAAACTGGACGAACAACTGGACAGACAGTTCGTCGGATGTTCATACCAACTTGGGGACTGGAAGGGGAGGAGGAAGAGGGCGGTGAAGGGGAGGCGGACGGCAAGAACAGCGTTGCCTCTCAGAAGGCCAGCAGCAGCGAAGGGAAAGGTGACAAAGCCAAGAACCTCAAGGTCAAAGGTGATGAAGGGACCACCAAGAGTGCAAAGGGCAAATGTGAAGATTCAAAGAGCCCCAAGGTCAAGGGGAAGAAGGATGAGAAGGTGGTTGAGGCGCCGGTCAAAGGGTCATTGACCCGGCTGATTAGTAAAGAGCGTGTGGGTGGCGGGGAGGACTTGGAATTAATCAACAGGCATTGGTTTAATTTTGTGTGTTACGGGTTGCCCAACCTGTTGGTAACACAGGTGTAGTGTGAATAATTCTATTGATCAATCGATCACATTTTTCTGAATATATTGATTTGATTGCATTATCTAATGATTCCATTTGTAGTTTTTGTGTTATCACAATGAATTTATATTATCCAAAACTCATATTATAACCACCAAAATGTATCACCAGGGCCCAATTTCATAAACAATATTGCTTGACAGTTTGTTTGCTCTGCCGAAATGAACTGGATACCAGTCACAAAATGAACATATGACAAGGTATTTTGGCTCATAGCCTTTTTCTGCATATGCATAATTTTGCTTTACTTGCCTACTTTTTGTATGCTTAAGTAGCTCTATAAAATTGGGCCCTAATGTAGACTTGTGTATGTCATCACATTATTTAAACTCTAGAAAGTTAGTCAAGAAAGCATCTAGTATAGACTGCCACGATTTTGAAAAACTGTTGTCTTCCTTAATGATTTGCACAATGTCCCTGACAGGACATAATGATGGTACGCGAAGCTACGTTTGAAATATAAAACCATTTACATAGCACCAGGTAATTGTTTGCAAGGTGCTGTAGCTATCCATACCAGAAAACAACAGAGAAAACCCCTTTACGTGCATTACACCCAATCCAAGGAACAAAGCAATAATGGTTAAGTGTCTTGCTTAATAATAATAATAACGGCTTCTTATAAAGCTCAAGGCGCTTCAACAGTCGGTATGAGACCTATTCCTTTACATAGCACCATGTAATGGTTTACAAGGTGCTGTGGCGCAATATGCAGCCAATCAAACCAGGAACACCGGGTTCCTTTACATGTGCATTACACAACACAATAATGGTCAAGTGTCTTGCTTAAGGACACAAGTATCAAAACTGAGACTCAAACCCACACTCTGCTGATCAGAAACACCAGAGCTTGAGTCCAGTGAGCTTAACCATCAGCCACGGCCACCTGTTAATGGAACAATAAAGGCATTTGTGCATACACTAACCAACATTTTCAATAGCGTGTCAAACATTAACTTGAGAGACGGCAAACAGTCAGAACCATTCATTTGAAGCTCATAGTTTATTACAAAAAAATTCAAAATTTATTTACAGTTCAGTTTAACAGAGCTTATAATGTTAGTTGTTGGTTTTGAGAAGTACTTGAATAGAAGCAGTCTATTGAAAACGTACATGCAGTGACCAAGTAAAACTTCACTCAAAAACACGTTTAGGCAAAAGTTGAATGAGGGTACTTCCTGAAGTGTTGTAAAAATTTGTTTGCAATTCTCTTTTACTGTAATCAGACGTTCCATAGAGTTTAGGAATTTTTCAGAATGTTATACTACGCCCATGTTTTGACTCGTTGTATGGCTTGGGAGTCAATTCCTAGGCGTACATTTTGACTAGCAGAAAAGATAGGCAGTGTACAATGAGTCAATGCAAGATTTTAGGTCATTTTGTGGAACAAAAGATTCCAGTGTTAATAAGTTGAAAAATTTATATTTAGTTTATAGCAATCAAATTTACGTCCAAACTGTCCAGAAATCTTTACAATGTTCCGTCCATAAGTTTTGATACTGTATTCCAGATTGTGCCTTCTTTTTATTAAAAGACTTTTGCAAATTCTGTTTGATATAAATTTATTATACTGAATATTAAAGTATACTTGGTATGCATTGAGCGATAAAACTGTCTGTGGATGATTTGTTTGAAGAGTTTGAAACTACACAGGTAAACATTTTTTTGTCAAGACGGAATGGGGCTCTATTTAAGTACGTTTCTTGTAACAACGCACATAAAATTGGCGGGAAAATCTACGGCTTTTAGCTCAAAGTTTTTTACTGGACCGGAGATTAGAATCTTCCCAATATGACATATAAACTTTTTTTTTTTGGAACAAGCACCGAGAGAGAAATGATCTCGTTTGTGTTACGGGAAAGTTAAGTATAGCCCTACTTCCATACTCAACAGAATTGAAAGATATTTACAGGCATGCAACTGCAGTTTCTCAAAACAAGAGGAAAGTCCAACGCACAGCGAGACTTTGTACTGTGTTTTTCAATTTTCCTTAGCACAGCTGAGAAACCCAAAATGAGGAAATCAGCTGATCAGATGAATTTTTTCATGCCTGTATTTATCAAAGTCAAGCGAACATAATTTTGTTTTCTTAAAGATATTACTATTCAATTGAAAATAACAAGACCACCAGACTTGTCTGCTGTTGAGTTTACTGACCAAATGCTAAAACCACTGGCCTCGGATCCAATGTTACAATTGAGCCCTGGTTAATCAATATTTTGCCCAGGGTTCCGATTCTCTCAGGTGATCGTTTCCAACTCACAATATTACTGTGCTGTTCTCTTTTAATGCCGGTCGTGCTCCTCATTACTCTGTCTTCATTTGCTTACTGCAACAGTAGACTTCCACTCTACTGTGTTCATTTTGTACAACGTACAGTAAAACTGTTCAACAACTTTTTAACAGCAACCATCATTTAGGAAATGTCAAAGTGTCTCTTCAGAAGTTGTTGATTCAAACTTCATATCATTTCAGAATGACATGAAATGTTCAAATAAAAGGCACTTTCATCTTTTTCTCCTCTGCTGACATCAGTATTCCATGGCTATTCCACTGGGAAAATCCATGAGGAAGTGACTTCCTTTAGGCTTTTCCTTCAGGCATGACCATCATTCTTGGGGCAATGCTCATGGACATCAACTCCTGGAAGAGAAGCTTACAGGCGTACGGCAGACGGATCTGGGAAATCTGTTCAAGTACCGAAGAAAACAGAAAATACATTTGAGGTTTTGTTTTCATTTTATTTATTTTATTGTTTATTCATAAATTTTTGTTGTGAAGCCAAGGATTTCCAGAAAATTAAACTTAACCCACAACAACCCCGTGGAGAGAAATTAAGGAAGTTTCAGTTTTAGATGTCGAAGGAAAAAACCAAAGAATTATTTCAGGGAAACTCACACAATCAAGTAGGAACTGAAAACTCAACATGCTCAATCCAAATATGATTCGAGCCAGGGTCCTAGAAGTGAAAGGCACTTTGCCAACCCGGCATTCTAACTGGAAAAAATGTGTAATTCAGAGGACTTTTGAGGGCAAAGGCAGAGGGGAATTATGCATTGCTCACCTGCGTCTTGTTCCTACAGCCTCTACACTCAAATGTGTTGTTCCTCAAGTTAGCGATGGCAATCAGGCCGCACAGGTTGCACACATGGACTCGATATGGATCCGACACCTCAAACAGACGCTCTCTCAAGAACTGCGCTGATCCGTGGGAGATCTGACAATCGCGTTCCATCTCGCCGAAACGAAGACCGCCATCACTGAAATAAAACCCAAAAAAGCGTTGAATCAAAGTGGTCACATTTTATTTTAATTCATTTATTTTTCACTTAATTTGTTTATTGATAACCAACAACTGTTAACCACCACTAACAAATCGCATAACAATTTTGCTTACCAAATTAAGGTTACCAGCCAAAAATATGTATCAAAAGTACAGTGCTTTGACTGGTTTCCTGCTTAGTTTTGCTGAGCAGAAAGTTGTTAAGCAAAATTTTCTTCTCAAACAGCTCTACGAAATTGAACCCAGATATCATCAAAAAGAAAAAAGCATTAAAACCTTACAATCAAATAAACATTTAAAGACAATCATAAAAAGTAAACAATACATAATGAAATAAAAATCATATAGCAGTTAAGTTATACATGTAAACAGTACAACAGTATGCAAATCTACCATTGGAATATGGCATAAATAAATATTCAGATCAATAACCAGAAAAGGAAAACCAAATAAATTTGAAATTAAGACACGTACTTGGGTAGGAGCTAAAAGCTTATCAGCTAACAAGACATCTATAAATGTTAATTCAAATAGAATTTCTACAAGCACCCAAACACATCACATCTCCCATGGAGTGTGGAGAGCCATAAAGGGACATGGTACCTAAAGAAGATCATCTTTTGAGCATTCTCCATTATAGTCACACACATCAATGGGTTAAGAGTGCTTTAAATTGTTCTTGCAATACATTTTGGGGTTTGGGGGGGGGGGGGTGTAAGTATCTCTTACCGTGATCTGCCCTCCATGGGCTGCCTGTTGAGAATCTGCACCGGCCCCCTTGCCCTGGAGTGGATCTTGTCGTCTACCATGTGCTTGAGACGTTGGTAGTAGGTGGGCCCCAAGAACACCTGCACTCCGATCTTCCTGCCAGTAAAACCACAGTAGAGAACCTGCAAGACAACAATATCAAAACGTCAGAAGTCAGTCGGGCCCTTCTTGTTTGTGGGAACAGTCCCACAGCAATGATGAGAAGTAAAGATACTAGTTTAAACTTATGTCGTTTATCCTTTGACATCAGAGGAAGAAACAATTCCAAAATGAGATTAAATTACGTAATTTATCCTTTGACATCAAAGGAAAAAAACAGTTACAAATTTTGACAAATATCGTCCTTTGACATCAGAGGAAGAAAAGGTTACAAAATTTTGCCAATGATGTCATTTAGCCTATGCCATTAGAGGAAGAAAAAGTTACCAAATATGACAAGTGATGTCATTTATCCATTAGAGTCATGGGCTCGATTTCACAAAGCAGTAAGTTTCATCTTAAGATGAGTCGCCAGTATCACTGTAGTGATTTGTATTGTGACATCATACTTTGCTGAGCAATCGGAGACTTTTGAGACGACAGGGGGCGTTCCACTGAATGGCCCTTTTTCTATTGTTCTCGTTGCTGACAACAATGGAAAAGTTGGAAAAACCCATTGAGTGGGACGCCCGCAATCGTCTCTAAAATCTCCCAATAAGATCGATACCCAATTAAGATCAATCTTGGGTCTTTGTGCAAATGTTTCATAACAGCTTTTTAAATAGAGGTTTTTTTTAAAGGACAGACTGCCATGTATCGTTTACAGTGCTTCTCACACAGTGGTGTACAGTAAAAAAACAAAAAAATCATACGAGAATATAAAATATACATCTTAAATACAAACAACTCACCTCATTCCCTCTTAGATGGTAGCCATACTCATGCAGCAGGTTGGAGATCTTCTGCACATTGACCGAGTCATTGAAGGGTGTGGCGTCACCGATCTCTCCCTTGTTGGAGGACACTTTCCCTTGGAGGCACTCAATCAAGTGACCAACCGTCATACGACTGGGGATAGCGTGGGGGTTGATGATGATATCCGGTGTGATACCCTCGCAGGTGAACGGCATGTCCTGAAAATATATCGGCATGACAAATTGTTATCAAGCTGCTTTATCTGCTTGGCAACACATCAAGTAAACACTGGGCTACCCAAGAAATTGCCAGCCCCCCCCCAACCCTCTGAAAGTGGAGTGGAATAAATGTATGTACTTGTACTAATGTTGTAATAATGTTGAAGCGCCATGAGCGTCACTGAGTGACGGACCTGAGCGCTATATAAGAAGCCAATATTATTATTGTTATTATTACTTGACTGCTCTTGTTACACTTGTATACATGTTTGTGTGTTGTGTTGTCATTTAGCCTTCGAGAAAGACTCTGCTATAGGGTCGAAATGTCAAGCCACTAACTATTTTTTGCATTTATACCACAGGTCCTTTTGGTTGGTAAGCAGTTTGCAACAGCTAATTCTATTTTCTTACTTGTTATTTATGTACAAGTTTATACTTTTTTACCATTAGCTTTCCTTCTGTCTGTAGTGACCATCCAATATCATCCTCATGATTTTGCCTGATAGATACACTATGCCTGCCTGTCCCAATCCTTTTGTGCACCAAGCTAATTTGGAGATGATTTCAAAAGATTTCTTCTTGACCATCTTACCTCGGGTCGGTACTTCATACCACATGTTCCTTTCTGACCGTGACGACTAGCAAACTTGTCTCCAATCTGAGGAGTACGTACAGATCGGACCTGTAGACAATCAAACAATTAAACAATCAAGTAACTACAAATAAATATATCTATTGGTTAGATATGAAACTATTTTGTGGTAATAATAAAAAATAATATAGCCTTGTTTAGCGCACATACCAATAAGGTACTCCAGGCGCTTGAACAACAAGAATCGTTTTGAAGATTTTTTTTAAAGCAGGGTCGTGGCTGTGCGATACAAAAACCTCTTCTTCCGCACCGCCAAGAACCTCCCAGTTTTAAATAATCATTTAAGACCTTGTCGCCTACTCATTTATTCCCTTGTTATAAAGCGAGTACTATTGTCAATTGAAAAAAGATCTCGGACAAAAAAGATCTAATAAGATTAATAGCCAACGACAAAAAGATTATAAATTTAAAAAGTTGTCATGACATTCCTGTAGAGGAGACATGCATGACAATTGATGTTTTGCAATCCAGCATAGCTGCTTGATAACAGAGTGCTGTTGAGAATAGGTTTTGGCATAGTTTAGAGTACCTTGATCTTGCAGAACTTGTATCCGTCTTGGTTGATGCTGACCATAACTTGGTCTATGATACCAGTCTCGGTACGACGCATAAATGTGCTGCAGTCACGCTTTGTAAACCGCCTACTGCTTCCGTCAAGCTGGGGGTGTCAAACACACAAAAATAAGAGATTAATACGGGCATGATAGAATACTGTAATAATAATAATAATAATAACTAGTTCTTAAATAGCGCATTTTACAATAACGTCTCAATGCGCTTTACATTAGTGCCCTGGTCATTGGGCCAATAACATTCCTTTAATCTTTCTCAGCTCCCTGGGGAGTATACAGCCCTGGGCTGCCGTGGCGCTCCGAAGGCTTTTTCAAACACAATATCCACCTCTACCCTTGCAGGTACCCATTTATACCCCTGGGTGAAGAGAAGCAATTATAGCAAAGAGTCTTGCTCAAGGACACAAGTGTCATGACCGGGACTCGAACCCACACCCCGATGACCAAACCACCAGAACTTGAATCCGATGATCTAAACCACTCGGCCATGACACTCTATAGTGTTGTACACCCTTCGTATGCAGAGTGAAGAAGCCATTTGCAAGTAAGAGTTGAATAATGTCTGGTACAATGATTTGAATAGTCACAATTTACCCCTTAAATTTGAATTCCTCACACTATAGAGACAATTTCTGTGTCACATGATCCTGGGCAAACTTTTGTGTAGTTACGCAAGAGACAGTGAACACCATACACAGTTTTGAATGCATGTCTTTGACACAATGGTACCAGGGTTCGCTCATCTGGAGGCGGCTTTACAAAAGCTTGCCCTGAACAATGAGACTAAGCAAGTAATTTTACCAAACATTATTCAAATCTAACTTGTAAATAGCTTATTGTATGCACATAAACCTTTGATCATGTTGGTCAGAGTTTTGTTTCTATATACAATTTGGAAAACACCAGTCATACAGTGATTGAACACAATCATTGTCATTGTGTACACAACGAACTTCACACAAAGCAAAAGGTCAGCAAGGAGTGAATCACAACCTACGGCATTTTGGCCGGTTACCCAAAGTTTTTCGTGTTGAACAAATTATTTAAAGATTCGGAGACTACCATCTTGGAAGATTTGCCGAGTTGGTATCCATCCTACCTCATCATCATCTTCCGGTTCTGTCACTGTCTTGCCGATCAGGACGTCGTCTCCAGACACTCGAGAGCCAGGGGGGATGATTCCATCTTCTTCTAACTTATCATAGACGGCTGGACGCATCCCTGAAAGAAATAAAAAAACATAGACAATATCAGCAAATGATCTAGGATCACTAAAAAAACCAGTGACATAAGTTTGTTCTTCTATTGGTTGGACTTAGACTTAGAAACGTCCCCATTGGTTTTGTAAACACCAAGAGCACTTTTGTTAAAGAACTTAGTTTCACTGATTATACATCCCTCGACACAAAACCCCATAAATTGAGGACTTCTCTTTATTCTACCAGTGTTCAGACATTATTTTTTAGCGAGGTCCTGATTGGTTTTGTACACAAAGCGAAGCGAAGCCGTCTTCGCTCCGTCAAAACACGCGGATTCCTTTTGTTAAAGCCTCGGTTTCAATGAGTACAGGCCTCGAAATAACCCACGGCACCCACAGCAATTGCTGTGGTGCCCTGTGCTTTTGCTGTGCAAGGTTCCATTACAAATTTACATTTTCCTCATAGAAGTGCCCCATAGCAGAGGGAAACTGCTGTGTCCCTTCGATGCAAAGTTCAAGGTCTGCGAGTAGACACGCTCACACTACATGAGGCAATGGATCAACACAGCAATGTGTTGTGTGAGTGTGTCTCTTAAAAAAAGAGATCCATCTGGTACGAAAGAACAAGGGCAGGCATCGGCCTTTGTGTACACTTACCTTTGCAAGTTTCTCGTGTTGGTTTCTCGAAGACTTCATCCTGGTCCATCTTCTTTGACTCGGAATCCTTGTATGAGCGGTAGAACACAGATCTAATCAAGAAATATTGGACATAAAATTTACAAAATTTATCATACTTCAGAATTTCTTTTGTTATCATAACCCTCTGGCTTGCATCAGGCTGAAACCCAAACCTGGCCAGTGATCTGTGCATGTATTGTGCAGGCACGTAACTTCAGCTTGTCATACACAACAAGAGGAAAATGCAAGGCACAGCAAGACTTTGTACTGTGTTTTTCCATTTTGAACAGCACAGTTGAGAAACCAAAAAACAAGGAAATCAGGTGCTCAGCTAAAAATATTGTATGCAAGATTCTGTCTTGCAATGATTTCATGTGATCTTTGATGTTACTCCCAATCCGCATCCGAAGCAATATAACCAAAATGAGGCTGAGAGGACAACAATCTGGTCCCCTTTTCGTGTCATGAGAAATGGTGTAGTAAATATTAACGGTGTACTGGGGATAAAACAAAGATGGCAAAAGGGAAACCAACCTAAAAAAACCTCTGTCCACAGCAGCGGAATTCAAGATGACAGAATCCTCCTGGTTGTAGCCTGTGTATGACGCGATGGCAACGATGGAGTTGATCCCAGCCGGCAGCTCTCTGAACCTCAGGTACTCCATGGAGCGTGTCGTGGTCAGAGGCTTCTGAGGGTAGTATAGCACATGGGCCAGGGTGTCCATGCGGACGTGGTAGTTGGTGATGTAGACGCCCATGGCTTGCTTCCCCATAGCGGATTGGTAGGTGTTACGTGGAGACTGGGGAAAGGAAGAGGAACATATAAATACAGGCCTGGAAGTACACAGAGGCCATACAGGCCTGAAAGTACACAGAGGCAATACAGGCCTGGAAGTACACAGAGGCAATACAGGCCTGGAAGTACACAGATGCAACAGAGGCCTTGGCCACTGTTGACCCTGGTCTTGGTCTTGGCATTGGTGCCCCCCTGTCATAGGGCAATCTGTCCCCTGGATATTCTCTCCCCCCATGAGCTGAAGAAGGTTGATTCAAAAGAGGGCACTATCAGACAAAATTTGTACACAGTCACCGTACGGGGAACGGATTTTCGGGGGGGCCAGAATCTCCTGCCACACCCCTTTAAAAGTTTCCCATAGACTTTAAGATTTTCCAATTGAAGTGCCCTTAGCAAAATGGAAATGGCCTTGCCCTCTCAAAGATGAAATTGTAGGCCTATAAGCACCCTCCAAAACAAGGCATTTTTTATAATGACATACATTTTCGAACACAAACAGTTCCATTCTAATGGCAGGGATGTCTGTAGCTCTTTGCTCCAGAGCCGAAAAAGTTTTGCATAGAGCATATAATGCGCATGCTGATTTATTCATACACATCACCAAGTACAACATTCAGGTGGAGTCCACTGTTTGCAGCTACATGGGTTTGGGGTGGTCACAGTCAATGTGTATCCTATGATAATGAATGCAATCTGAATGTAGGGAGGGACAACATGAAGATACTCACCTGGTTATGATCAGGGAATGGAATAATGGATGCACACACGCCCAGAATCATGGACGGGTGGATCTCGCAGTGGGTGTAGGTCGAACAGTACATTGACCCCTTCTCGTGGAGGTCGTCCGGGGTCATGGCCAGCATGATGGTCTCTTCCTCGTTGGTGTCGATATATTCAACGACACCACTGGCGACAAGGTCCTGCCAACTGTCAAAAAGAAAATGAAGATTTCATTGTAAAAGAAGTTCTACACAACTGATCCTTAAATCACGAATCCATGGAAATGGTTGTTGATGAACAAAATATTATTAAGGGCAGAAATTAGGGGATAAAATCGTCAAAACAAACCGTTCGTGAACTTCAATTTTGTGTTTTGGGGTTTGTTTTCATACGCTTCAAAAATTGTGTGCATTATTACATGTGGGCTAGTAAAAAAAAACTTGCGGGCGACCCTAATTTTTTGTTGACCTGTCCGGACAGTGAGTGAAAAAAAAAGTTAAGGGAAACCCCTGTATATAATGCAGACATATACATGTACAAAGGTCCACAGCCTCTAGCACTGATGTCCGACGTGTCTACTGCCTGCCCATGTTCTACCATTTTGGGAGTCAAATTGTATGTTCTCAGTCCAACAAAATCAAATGAGTGCCTTGAATGCGCTGAAATCAAACGGTTAACGAAACGCATGTCAAATTCTCACACCAAAAGAAGATGTTGAACGTGTGAAAGCGCATGCCTCACTTTAAACACGAACTCTACGGTAATCACATTAATACCAAACTGAATCCCCAAATTATGCTACATAGATTTCTTGTCAGGGCTCAAAAATTAACACTCAATCGCAGGCCTGAGGCCAATGTTTTTACAAGTAAACTCTTGTGTTTCTTTTATTGAATAGTACTACCTCACTGTGTAATATCTTTTAACAAAAAAGTTGATGTTCAGTGTTGGCTTAAAATACATTAAGTATCTTTCAATTCTGTTTAGTATCGTTAGTAAACTTACCAATAAGAGACAAATGAGATAAATCTTGTCTCAGTGCTTGCCTAAGTCAAAAGAGTTTAAATGTTAAACTTTGTAGAAAGTCTTCTCATTTTGATTTGGTCTTATAAGTAAAACTCTGGTCCAGTGAAACTGTGGAACTACAAGCCCTGCGATCTTGTGGATCTTCCCACCGAATTCAAGCACAGGGCCCAAATTCATAGAGCTGTACAAGCAGAAAATATTGCTTAGCAGAAATGAGCAGGATACCAGTTACAAATTGTACATGTGTCATGTTGGTTTGGCTGGTAACCTTATTCTGGTAAGCATAATTTTGCTGTGCTAAGCTACTTTTTGTGCTTAAGCAGCTCTATGAAATTGAGCCCTGATTGTGGTGGTGATGACTTGAGGTGGTGAAGACTCTTCAACCAAAATTACCTGTAGTTGTTGTATTCCCGTTCCTTCAGCATGTCGATGTGTCTCTTCTTCAAGAGGAGCTTCTGGTGCTCCACGATGAGGAGCGGCCGGCAGATACGACCGGCGTCTGTGTAGATGCGGATCTCTCTCTCCCGGATGTCTCTGACCATGGACACCTCCGAGACGATGATGTCCATCTGGCGACGGAGCTTCCTCAGGGTGTTCATCAGCTGCTCGGGGTCGCGGTGGATGCCCACCCAGCAACCGTTGACAAAGATCTTGGTGGCTCTATAGGTGTAGAATGAAACGAAGGGTGTTGACAAGAGACTAACATGTAGGTTGTTTCTATCAAAAGGCCTGCTATGATCATGACGACAGTTCCCCCCCCCCCCCCTTTAAAAAGATCAGTTTTTCCACAAATATACAAAGAGCATAATGCATATTTCACAGGCTTAAATAGGTGACATAATTCCAGACATATTTAGTAAAATTCCTCTGGACTTTTAGAGTAAGAGTACCACAGTACAATAACAAAATATAAAACGGGTTACATATTCACCAGCATGACCAAGTGTAACTATAATATTATTATTACTAATAATGATATTAACCATTACCAAAAATATATATCATGTCAAAGAACTTGTTAAAAAATGGGGGGTTTCCAGCAGGTTTAAAACATTTCAAAGTAGCACTGCTGGCTTGCACATTGCACTCATCATAGTATACTCACCTCAACATAAAACATCAATATATAAAAACTTACTCATTGATAGCAGAAGGTGCAATCTCCTCCAGATTCTCCATGCTCCATTCTTCAAGAAACTCCAAAATGGGGCTAGGCTGAGAGCCCACGGAGATGTACGCCATCAGGGCTAGGTTCTTGACAAGACCCACGGCATGACCCTAGACACAACCCAAGTAAATATAGCGATAAGTTAAAATAACCCACAAGATACAACTGGGTTCGGAAGCTCAGAGAGACACAAGCCACAAGGGCTAAAATCCTGGGCCAAATTTCAGAGAGCTGCTTAAGCACAAAAAGTAGCTAAGCACAACAAAATTTTGCTTACCAGAATAAGGTTACCAGCCAAACTACCATGTCTCATGTACAATTTGTGACTGGTATCCTGCTCATTTCTGCTTAGCAGACAATTGTTAAGCAAAATGTTCTTCTTAAGCAGCTCTATGAAATTGGGCCCTGGTCATAACTCGCTTGGCTGCCCGGCCCCTGCTCAATGTTGGTTCTCATTGCACGGTCTGCATTCCAGCTGGGGTGATTGCTTAGTGTTCTCCCCAGGATTTTTCACAATTATGGGGCATTCTGGACCCAAACGTTTGCCATAGTTTGGCCGAAGCACGCTGAATTGAAACAAGGTCCTCCAAATGTTTTCTACTCGGGTGTTTATCTTTGGTTTTAAAAGCCCTACTTTGTCATCTGGCGCATTCTAAACGGTTTTATCTTCATGAATTTTGTGAATTTAATCTCAAGTCAGATCCGTTACTAAAGACGTAATGAAGCAGAAACAGAGAGGCAAAAACAACTGTTGGAATCAGGGCCCAACTTCATAGAGCTGCTTAAAGGTAAGCAAATTTTCGTGCTAACTGTAGCAGAAAAATTTGCTTAATAAGCATAAGCGTATTTCGGAGGTTAGCAATAAGGCGGCCATCTTGCGCGTTCACAATGGTTTTGCATTGTTACGTCATTAATTTTCGCACAGTAAGCACAGGAAGGTTAGCATGCCTTTTCGTGTGCTTACGGTTAGCAGCGATATGAAATAGAAACTCGTACGTAAGCACAGAATCGGCCGTTCAGCAGCTCTATGAAATTAGGCCCTGGGCCCAATTTCATAGAGCTGCTTAAGCACACAAAGTAGCTAAGCAATACAAAATTTCGCTTACCAGAATAAGGTTACCAGCCAAACTACCATGTCTCATGTACAATTTGTGACTGGTATCCTGCTCATTTCTGCTTAGTAGACAATTGTTAAGCAGCTCTATGAAATTGGGCCCAGACGACAAGTCAAAACCCATTCTAAAAATGGCCCAGATTTACTAAAAGTGAACCCAATCACTGCGACTCAAAAGCCTATAAACCCAATCTTAAAATGGGAAAAGAATTCTGAACAAGTAAGTCTAAAATGATAACAACATTGAGCGGGGGACAGGGAAGGGTACATGTTTATTGTCAAGTGGCCCAAGCATTTTGGCTGGAATTGGTACATGTCTGGCTCATATTACTCTTACTTGCATTATTAATTAATTTTGTTAACTTTATAATCTGACTTAATATTTTATACTGAGGAAGCTCACACTCGATAAGCTTTGCTTCTTGTGAGCTCCCCCCCATACTACCTTATTATATTTCAGTGTATTAGTAAATTGTAATTCATTTTGAGTATGGAAATAAAGTGAACTGAACTGAACTGAACTGAACTAGGTTCTTGTTAAGACCTAAAGCATCAACCCAACAAAGTGAAAAAGAGATGCATCAAAACTTCTCAAAGAAAAGATCCTCACCTCTGGTGTCTCAGCGGGGCATATCATACCCCAGAGTGTGTTGTGTAACTGACGGGGTCTGGCCAGCTTGCCGTCACGGCCGACGGGCGAGTTGAGTCTACGGAGGTGGGAGAGCGTCGACACAAATGTCAGTCTGTTCAGCACCTGTTTGTGAAGACATCCAAAGTAACTTGATAAATAAATTCAATTTTATTGTTCAAACAAAAAGGCAAGCGCAAAACTTGACAGAAAGCAGAGACATCAAATTGGACTCAGATGGTGAGGGCAACCTACCTGTGAGACACCGGCCCTGGCAGCATGAGCCTTCTTCTGGTCACCCCAGTTACCGGTAGCCAAGGAGTACTTGAGTCCATCCGTTATGATACGTGTCTTAATGGCCAACTCTACGCTAAAATCCTGTATGGTAGATACAAAACGAAAAACAAATTTACTTTTGTCCAACCTATTAGAAATATCAAAAGTCGGCATAAGAAACCAACCAGCTTCAGTTGAAGATTAACCCCGACAGACTAAGCAGTTTGGCTAGCGTGTGGCCTGAATACTCAAAGGTCTTTCTCTCACCTTGCCCTTGTCGATGAACTTCTGAGAGTACATCCGGACTTCTTTCAGGAGATTCTTGAAGAGATTTCTGAAGAGGAACGCAAGGAGGGGGCCGGCCAGATCCAGTCTCTTGTTACCGTAGTGATCACGATCATCGACTTCTCTCCGACCCAGGGCTGCAAGAAGGAGTCTGTGCACACAGTACCTGAAGCCCCAAAACAAAAATACAGAATTGAGTGATTGGTTTGAGCTAAATATGCTCATCCCACCCAAAACATTTTTGCTTAAAGGCACTGGACACCTTTGGTAATTGTCAAAGACCAGTATTCTCACTTGGTGTATCCTATCATATGCATAAAATAACAAATCTGTGAAAATTTGGACTCAATCGGTCATCGCAGTTGCAAGAAAACAATGAAAGAAAAAACACCCTTGTTGTACAAATTAGTGTGCTTTCAGATAGGAATAAAAGGCTTCTGGCCAGAAGTCTTTTATTATTTGAGTGAGAAATTACCTCTTTCTCAAAAACTACGTTACTTCAGAGGGAGTCGTTTCTCACAATGTTTTATACTATCAACAGCTCTCCATTGCTCGTTACCAAGTAAGTTTTTATGCTAACAATTATTTTGAGTAATTACCAAACGTGTACAGTGCCTTTAACTATGAAAGACAATATTCTTTTCGTTTTTTACCCTTCCAACGATGTGTGATAAGCACTGTATACTCGGTGCGTCCTGAATCCTGCAGGAAAAAACCCCACAACAAGCATTCCACTCTGGTTGGATTCGAACCCTTGTCCCTGCATTCTAGAATAAATATCCTAAGCACTATACCACCAAGCGTGCCAAATGACGAGAGGCCATTTTGAATCTTGCAACTAGCACCGAGTATTCAGTGCTAGTCGCACTTTGATGTATGGGTCCAAAATCAAAAATAATGTTCTTTATCCCCATTACAATTATTACATCTGTAATATGAAAAACAACTTGCACAAAAATAGTTCCCACCATCAAAAAGTACCGATTGAGAGAAAAGGGGGGGGGGGGGGTGCAAAAAAGTTTTACTTTAGATGAAAAGGACGAAGTGCCAACCAAACCTTTATTGCTTTGAAATTTTCAAACTTGCTTACTCAAACATTCTACTTAACATTAACCACAGCAATAACCCTACCCTAAGAAATAGGCCTTCTTGGTCTCACAGAAGTCACTGACTCCTACATGAGGCAACATTTCTTTCTGTAAGATCTCCCGGGCGTATTTGATTCTCCGCTCCTTGGTAACGCCCGGTTTGGCGCCACGGGCTCCGATGAAGTTCAGCGCTACGCTCTGCTCTTGGACAACGAAAGCTTCGTCGAGGGAAGGCTTCACCTGGAACGGATCAAACAAGTTGTTGGTGAGGAAAAAAGAAAAATTGTGCAGTTGTGATTTCACCTTCAAAATAAATTAAATAGAGTCTGAGAGTGAAATGCACAAGTGCAAAAAGATTCCACCGAGGACCAACACTAAGGAAAGGAGGATGGCCCCCAAGAGTTCCAGCAAGGGCACCATTTCATACAGCTGCTTAAGCAGCAACTATTGCTCACCAATTTTCTGCTAAGCAAAAATAAGCTGGATACCAGTCAGAGATTTTGGCTGGTAATCTTACTTGGGTAAGTCAAGTTTTATTGTGCTTAGCTAAAGCTTATGCTAAAGCGGCTCTATGACAGTGCGGGCCCAGCCGTCGATTTCACCAAACTCTTCCTAACTTAGGACTCGAGATAGGATTAATCCTAGCGTTTCGTGAAATCGGTTGCAGGACTCCTGGTCAGTATATTAAATTTACAGGAAGGTTCTAGAGAAAATAAATAACACATGATTATAATTCCTATTAAGAGTAGTTTTATGAAAACATGAGGAAAATGAAGTGCGCATTTTACAGGCCTGGAATTTCATCTTTGATAGGGCAAGGCCGTTTCATTTTTGAAGGGGCACTTCTGTTGGAAAATCTTAAGTCTATGGGAAAGAATTGAAGGGGCACCAACAAGACCAGGGCAACAGAGCGCCATGGCTTCTGTGGTCTTAATGTAATTCCAGGTTTGTTTTAATTGGGTTGTTTTATGGTCTCAAAAGAGAGCTTATTTCAAGCGGACTGTACTACTATCCACAATTCTGCAGAGCTTGCTGTTTTGTCGGTCAAAACTGTCAAAGTAAGTTCTGTGTAGGCAAACTGAATTTCAAGCTTTCCGAAACCTACCATCTCCATCATCTCTGGATCATCAAAGTCATAGACGATGTGCTCCAAGATGTCACGATCAGCGACAAACCCCAAAGCTCTGAAGACAATCATGATGGGGATTTCAAGACGGATGTAAGGAAGGATAGCTGCGATTCGCTGTCCAATTGCACTCTTTCTCGAACCCTGAAGGAGAATGTCAAAGTTGAGTTATTTTGACGGCCAAATATTTTTCTGAAAGGGTGCGAGTTCATCTATAGACATTTCTATTGCAACATCACAGCCCGAGTTTTTGCCAACTGAGGTTCATAAACTATGAAAAGCCATAACTGCAAGTAAACAACAAATAGCCATTAAACAAATATTCAAAAATAGTGTTGAATTTGTTGGAAACAAATCAACCAATCATGGAAGGTATTTCAGTTGATGAATCTTTACAGAAAATGTTGAATTTGGTCACATTTTTTAACACGATTGATTGTTTTGCTAACATTCGGCCGTCCATGCCAACCAGTGCACTTTGTTTGTCAACAATGTAAAGGTCTATACCGTCTGTTCAATCAAAGGGTAACACAACTTGTCATTAAGCCTTTGAGTAAAGCATGGTAAGGGTCGAAACATCAGGCGATTAGCTATTTTTTTGCATTTATACTATATGTCCTTGGAGTTGGTAAGCAGTTTGCATCAGCTAATTACATTTTCTCATCATTTGTTTTCATTAAGTCAGTAACACTGATGTATAATTTCTGTTGATAGTTTTTACTATTGTCCTTGTTTTTTTCAGTGTATATTCCATTTTTAAATATTCTTAAATAACTGTTTACATCTGTACTTTTTTACTATTGTAATGCGCATCTGTACATATTTTTTATGAAACTTGCGCATAATAAATGAATAAATTTTTATTATAACACTCTATTTTTTTTACTTTTTTCCCACTCTTGAAGTTTTCAAGAAGCAAGTCAAAAATGTAAACTGTAATATTTTAAAAGGTTTGTCATTATAGGAGGAACACAATATGAAGAAATATCCAAGACATTCAAGTTTACTACCAATTGCCCTTAATGACATTTTGGCTTGGAGTGTTCTTGGAGCTAATGACAAGAATACTCCAAAAAATGTTTGAACTCAAGATCGCTATTGCTGAGCCATGCTAAATTTGACTGCTTTGGCAGGGCATTGGCACACCATTCAAGTTCAAACACAATTTAGGACTGACATTTTGGGATTTTTGGGTCGTCTAAGCCACTTTAAAGAAAAGAAACTTTACCTGCCCACCCTTGGCCATGAGATGCACCCATATGGTACTGGTAGGACGGGACGAATTCTCCAAACACGACCGACACTCCGCAGTGAACGCGTACTTCGAGTCCTTTTTGCAGAAGACGTAGACGGAGTTGGTGGCCATCTTCTCTTGGGCAATCAGGACCTTCTCGGAGCCGTTGATGATGAAGTAACCTCCAGGGTCCAGTGGACATTCATTCAACTCTGTTGACAACAGACAATTAAGTGGATGTCAAAACTGACCGTTGCAAATTTTGACAAGAACAAACTGTACGGTGCACAGTTGCCATTTTTTTTTTCCTTTACCACATTTGCCAGTATAGTTGACAAACCAACCTGAATCATTCTGAAGTCATGTAAGCACTGATTGCATATGCTATAACCTACCTAGTTTGGCACTAATTAAGGCTGACTCCTGATGCATCAATTTTATGATCTGAAGTAGCTCTATTAGCTTTTATCTTGCTTGGTTTTTTTACAACGAGCAGGGGTTTCCCTTAACTTTTTTTTCCACTCGCCGGCCGGGCGAATCAACCAAAATTTTGGATCGCCCGCAGGTCTTTTCACTAGCCCGCATGTATTGACGTGACGCACACAATTTTCAAAACGTCAAAAAAAACCAAAAAAAAAAAACAAACAACGCACGGAAGTGAAGTTCGCAAAATTGCGTTTTGGGATGATTTTATCCCCTAATTTTTGTCCTAAATCATACCTTTTCCATCATCAACCATTTTCATGGATTCTTGATTTGAAGATCGGTTGTTTTGAACTTCATTTGCAATAAAATCTTCGCGAATCAACGATCGTTCGACAACGCACATTGAGAAATAATTCAATGACCTTTGCCCTGCATCGCCCTCTATCGGTAAAAGTTGTCGATGTTTAATTAGACTTCATCCAAGGCTGTGTATTGTACACAATCTGCATGCGTGCGGCACACTGTGCGGCAATTCTTTACTCCGTTCGTGAACGTGTACTGCGTTGAAGTCTAGCCAAGCTCTTATGAATATGGTAATTATCAACGGCCATTAATCACCAATCACAACGTGTGGAATGTTGGTTAGCTTAAACTTTGGACCGACTGTGTTGTACATGTACTGTGTGTTGTGTATGCGCTATGCATGTACCGGTGGGCGACCGAACGTTATGTGTGGGGCCGATGCACGTGTTGTGTGGATACTCGGCAGTATGTGCATGGTGTTTTAACGTTTGTATACCAAAATGAACGATCGCAATTCCGTTCGCTATCGCGATCGCGGCCACATTAAATCAAGCAAATATCCAGACTTATCAAACTAAAAGCTTTAATAAAAACTTTCTTTGGGATTTTACAACCGTACCCTCATTTATTGTGAACAAGAACAATTATTTAACTCGCCCGGCGGGCTAGTAAAGGAAGGGTTTTGACTCGCCCGCCGCTGTTTTCACTCGCATTTGGCGTCCGGGCGACCGCTAATTTCGAACCCTGACGAGTCTTTTATGGTCTAGTTTTGATTGCAAAAACAGTTCAACAGAAGCAAATAAAACATGCATTGGATTTGGATGGGTCGGGGGTAGTTGGGGTTAACATGTTGCAGCACTGGCAATCTTGTGTTCTCTTCCACTCACCCGTCAAATCACGATCTGTCAGGCCACTGAGCAGGCAGTAGGTGGAGCGGAGCATGATAGGGATCCTGCCGATGAACGTCTTAAGATGCTGCGTCTCCGAAGTCTCTTCACCATCTTGCACCACTGTCTTCATGATGTCTACATACAGGGGTGCCGAGTACCTACACGGGAGAAAG
Source organism: Leptasterias polaris (assembly GCA_037783415.1). Lineage (NCBI taxonomy): Eukaryota > Metazoa > Echinodermata > Asteroidea > Forcipulatida > Asteriidae > Leptasterias > Leptasterias polaris. The sequence continues at coordinate 5,366,542 of JAZGTN010000015.1, read as the reverse complement.
TCGATTTCACAGCATATTGTCTAAAAATGTCTCGCACAGTTTGGTTTTGTTAAATAAGAAGAAGTTTAAACAACATTCTTTCACCCAATTGCGCATAAACCATGTAAAAGTACTTATCGTGCCACTGATCTACTGCTGCAGAGTAAATTAGAAAATTGGGAGTCTACTTGTACCAAATAGTATTTCAGGTAGGAACTTGTCCAGGTGTTCATTCACTGCCGTTTAGTAGACTTGGGAAAAACAGGGAGACGACGTAGTTCTGATAACAACTTATCCTGCTGTTTATACACTCGGAGTAGATCATGTAGACAGGGAAACCGGGGGGTATTTCGCTTAGAGGAACGGGGAGCATCTCACAATTTCTTTTCACTGCCTCAGAGTGAAGTATTGGTCTCATCATTTCAACTAGCATGCTCTACTCATAGTCGGGAGACAGATGCAAATATTAGTACATAACTGCACATTTTTTCCCAAACAAAAAGACGACAAGATGTACTTACGTGAGATTTCGGAGTCTGGCTTCATTTGGCATCATTGGACTGGGGGAACCATCTTTCTCCCAATGTGTCGGCTTAGACAGGTAGATTTGCTCAAACTTCAACACATACCGCGTCTACACAACAAGAATATTACATAAACCCAAATGAAACTGAAAACATTTTTTCGTATGAAATATATAACCCTACATATAATTTAAACAATAGTTCTGAGCAACTTAGTGTTAGGCCATGTAAGAAGGAAAACAAAACTTAGCATCCCTAACATATACGCCATTTGAGGCATTGCATGGTGAGGTTCCTTAGTTTGCGGTAACACCATGTGTACAGCGTTGTAGCCACGCCGGTCGGCGCCGGTCGGGTGCAACCGGCATTTGCTATTGCCGACCGCCACACAGACTAGATGAACATCCTACCGACCGGCACAAAATGCAACAAAGTTACAATAAAATGAACTACCTCTTTTACACAGTCGATCGCTTGTTCAGTTTGAACTGTAAACTTGTTTTTCCCCAGTTGTCAATGATTAAATAAAACACATTTTCAACCCAAAGGAAGCCGACAGTTGGATGTCCTTTTCTTTAATGTTAGCCCCAGACAGCTGGACACTATCCAGACCAGATCCAGACATGTCAGGGAGAATGATTGACCCTCCAATTGAGACCCAATTACTCTAATCTATAATCCTCTGCAGTTTGTTACACAATTGTTTTAGTTTGCAATACTCTTGCTTCACTCAAAAGACAAGCCGCGTGCGTGGTGTCTTTGTAGCTAATCCTCTACAGTTGTTATACAATTGTTTTACTTTGTAATACTCTTGCTTTACTCTAAAGCGAGCTGCGTGCGCGGTGTCTGTGTGGTGTTGTGACCTGGTTTTGTGACTCTTCGGAGTGGGTTTCGTGTTCTTTTAAACCTGGAAAGTGTGTTGACATCTGCTGGCTTTTAGATTTAATGTTTGTTTTTGAATAAGATATGATTTATTAACATTTTATTCATGCAAATTGTTCCATCGGGTTTACCACCCATGGGGAAACCCCTTGCCAATTTTCAAAATATTATTTTTTGGTAAATTGCTTTTTTCAGAGTACAACTAATAGTTTATTTATAGCCTTCAGGCCTTTGTTAAAATAACATGTTTGGCCTTTGTGCTCTATCTACTGGCTTTGGAGCCCTCCAAAATTTTGTTTGCTCCAAGACCAAAGTGGCCTTGCCCTAAAAATGTTGAAGCCTATTGAAACTGTAATGAAGTTTTAAATAACAGATTTACATACCTTAAAATGCATTACAAAAATCATGTCTCAGAAAACCCATGCAAATCCATTTTTAAAGCAGTAAAATTAAAAGCTTCGCTCTATTTTGATTGTAAATTAGCCGGCACTCAAAAAGTTCTAGCTACAACCCTGCATGTGTACATATGCTTTGCTGTGTAGATTGGTTCTTTGACAACTTGTGTTGCTATTTATTCTACTCCAGCAGAGTTTCCGAATTCGGGAGACTACTTAGTTCTGAAAAGAACTGTCCTACTTAAAGTACTACCAGAGAGGGAGGAAACTGGCTTGTACTGCAATACTTTCACTTAGTGGATCGAGGGCACTTCTCGTTATAAACTTCACTGCCATGGTCTCAACATTAAGACTAGCTTGCTCTAGTCATCATCAGGAGTGTGAGACATGTTGGTCTATTTATAGGGGTAAAGATGTTTCAGTGTAGAGTCAGCACTGCTCTGATTGGTTCTCTTTTCAAAAGAACCCATCAGAACATCAATTTTTTTCGTTAAAGATATTACACAGTGAGATATTTCAATAAAAAACAACAACTTAAAGACCCCCCAACTTATCCAGTCATGAGTTTACTGAACCCGATGCTTAAACCATGCAAAAACTGAAAATCTTACAGGAATTTCTGCTTCTGTCGTCGTATGCTGGGCCTCAGCTTGTAGGTCCACGGCAGGCGCATCCTCAACGATCCTCTGCACGGACATCTGAATAAACTCGTCAAACGAGTCCAGCTGCTGGCGCACCAGACCCTTCTCGTCAAAATAAGAGCTGATGACAATCCAGCAGGCTTCTTGCCATCTGTCTTGGGTGACCTCATCCGAGTCATCTTCTTCGTACACCTCTGGAATAACAACAGCAAATGATTATGCTTTCATTTGAAGCATACTTTTACAGGCCTGGAATTTCATCTTTAAGAGGGCAGAGCCATTTTCCATTATTGAAAAAGGCTTTTCCATTGGGAAAACTTAAAAGTCTATGGGAAACTTTTGAAGGGGCAACAAGGCCAAGCCTAGGGGAACCAACTGTAGCCTTTGTGTAATTGCAGGTCTGCTGTTCTGTTTCACCATTTATTTTGAAAACAAATTAAGTTTACTAAAATACACACATGGTAACAAATTCTAACAGTACACAGTTACAGAACACAATAAACAACAGGCATGATATTTGGCCATTATAATAATAATAATAATAATAATAACTAGTTCTTATAGCGCATTTCACAATAATGTATCAATGCGCTTTACATTAGTGCCCTGGTCATTGGGCCAATAACATTCCTTTTAATCTTTCTCAGCTCCCTGGGGAGTATACAGCCCGGGCTGCCGTGATGGCGCTCCGAAGGCTTTTCAAACACAATATCAACCTCTACCCTTGCAGGTACCCATTTATACCCCTGGGTGAAGAGAAGCAATTATAGCAAAGTGTCTTGCTCAAGGACACTAGCATCATGACCGGGACCATTAGACAAAAGCGGGACAATTCTATCAAGTACAAAGGCTGGTCTACTTGTTGTACATCTGCCTGGCCTATAGTCTTTCACAGACTTTTCAGACTACTTAAAAAGAAATTGACTGAATTTTATAAGGGGCCCCCCAAATTGAAAAACAGACTTAAGTAGACATGCCTGAAGTGCGATGTGACATTTTTGATGACACAAACTTAATTTGCTTGCATAAATTAAAAATGTGTGCCTTGAGCTGAAGAGAAACCTTTAAAACAAAACATGCAATCTTTATTATTCAACCATAATTTTGTGTAGTAGATATTTAAGGCCAAAGGGTAAGTTCAAAACAGAGTTTTGCTGGATTTTAACTTCAGTCTGAATTTGTTTCTGTTTTTTTCTGAGACTTGAGCAGACAATTGTGTAATTGCAGGATTGCTAGCCCCATATAATGGTGTCAATACGCTAGATTGCCTCCTATTCTTTGCCCTAGCCCCACCACATAGCATCAGGAACTGATCTTTCAATTCAAATGGAAACTTGCACTTGCAGGTTTTGCCAACAAGAATTCCCCAGTTGTCACTTACTCAATGATAAATGTGGAGAGTACATAAACCGGTACATGTAAAAAAAATTGAGCAAGCTCAGGCCGTATCCGAATTGGCGGCTACAGCTACGGCTACAGCTACGGCTGTTGCTAAGGGTGTTGCTAAGGACGTCCTATACTTCAATGCACGATGACGCGGAAATCTAGCCGTAGCCGTAGCTGTAGCCGCCAATTCGGACACGGCCTTATTTTGGTGTAATGTTTTTAAGAAGGGTGTTCAGACAACTCGTCCATTTGACAACTCGAGTCTGACAACTCGACGGGTCAGACAACTCGTCCGGTCAGACAGCTCGACAGCTTTACATGTCGCCAGTGAGACAACTTGACGGAGTGCCAAGACAAGTCGACAGGTGAAGTCGACGGGTGAATGGGGTGCGTAGTCGTTTACGTTACGTTACGTTTTCACAGTCGTAACCAATAACCAGTCGTAACCAATAACTGTTTCGGTTCAACTTGCCATTGGTTAATCACTGGCCATTGACCGAAACAGTTATTGGTTACGAGGTGTTCTGCTAAGGATTTGAACTCCATCCGTCGAGTTGTCTGATCAAAAGTCGACTTGTCTTACAGTTGAGCAAACCAGCCGTCGAGTTGTGGACTTGTCTGACCCGTCGAGTTGTCAGACTGTGGAGTTGTCAGACGGACCTGTACGTTGTCTGACATCCGTTTTTAAGAATCTCCAACTCTGAGCTGATAGTAGTGATAATGGCACTTTTAACATTGTCATCGCCATGAATGATGATTACTGACTGAGCTTTACTATAGCGTATTGGTACTATTTATTTTATGGGTCTATTTCACTTCAGAGTTGCATACAAACTGTGTAGTGTTTATTTATTATATTATAGTTTGTGTCACTGTCACTGTCAGTGAGTTTTACTGATTGCATGGAGGTAGAACTACCTCCCTGATTGCAAGCACAAATAAAAATATTGCAAGCACACAATTATAAAGGTCATCATGAGCAAATTTTCAAAAATGCGCATTTTGATTTTGGGACTGCTGTCAACAAGCACTTTCTGCAACTCGGTGCTCAAACTTTCATGCACTTAAGTTCCAGATGCAAGCAAGAAGTTCGAGCACCGAGCTTGTCCAGTCGTCATATGAACGCTTTACTGCTGAGCTGAGCTGAGCCGCGAGAGTGTTCAAAAATCAAAATAAACAAATCAACATCAGTCATCAAGATAAAGATATATCTGAAGATGGCGCTAAAAACTTCTTAAAAAGACCGCAAAATGCTTGTTCCTAAACCAAAATAGGCATAATGCAAGGGTAATTTTCTTGTGTAACAACAAAGTCACAAAACCGCTAAGTTTTCAGAAGAAATAAAAACAAGTTAATAATCAATCATGTTTTGCTATTGCTAGCCAATATGCATGATTTAGGCTATGCATTAAAAATGCTATCAAAAGACTGCGTACAGACGACAAGGGACTTCCATGACAAGGACAGGCTATCCAGCTATGCACAAGTTAATCACGTACGTATACGTAAACACTTTAATTTCACCTAATTTACCATGCATCATAAACAAATAATTACCTTCATCTGGATCATACATGATGAATTAGTCTTTATTTGGGTTTTCCCAAAGTTTCAAAACAGAAAACCATCTAAGTTGGCAGATGTTGAAAGATTTTCTTGTATACTTTCTAAGCAACACACACACTTCAATTGCGATTAAAATCGCAATTCCCCAAATCAATGAACGAAGGGCGCCACCAATGTTTGAGATCCTACTCGGGATTATTCACTGGTTGCCGCGCTTTATGCGTTCATAATAACCTGATTGGTAGGTGGAACCAGCTAATGGGATCATGTGATTGGTCAATTTTCAAACACACTTGTGCGGCGCATAGATTAGATTTTGTTGAATAATGAAAGAGCTGTGATGAAGAGTCGAGAAAGCAGAACAAAATTAACTGAAGTTTAACCCCAAAACTTTGGTAAGTTACCCATAGTATAAATTAGTATCATAAAAATAGCAAGCTGCTCCGTGTAATGTGTCATATTTGATTTAAATGTGTCTTTCACAGGAATGTTCTGTTTTGTTGATTATGCTTTTCTTTTCTCGTAAATTTAAAAACATGTTTACTTTTTCTTTTTTGAACGGACATGACGGATCTCAGCAGGGGTATGGTCCGACCTCATATTATCGCGGTGGTTATCGCTTTTTTGTGTCCAAATAAAAAAATATTACCAACCTGTGTAAAGTGTCCTGTTATTATCATTGCTGAAGTAATAACTTTCCACTATGAGCTAAAAAAAAATACATCGTTTGTCTGATTTAATTCGTCAACGACGTCTCTGAATGAAAGTGAGCATGCGCGTGGTGCGATTCGCATTTCTGGAGGGGAGAGCCCCCCCATCATCGCGGCATCATGCTGACATGTGACATGTACGGTAAAGGATATTGAGCGCGCAATTCTTCACAGCAGCAGCAAATGGTATTTTACGAAAAAAATGCTTTGTTTTAACTCCGTACTTCTGTGTACAATTTCGAGAGTGTGACGCGTCCAATGACAAAAATTCAAATTGCAAAAGTGAAAATTGGGGCTAGCACTTTTGAATTTGCGTCAACAAAATGAACTTTGCAATGAAGTTAAGTGTGACAAGATTAGGGGTACGTTTTGACGGACATGGTCAATGGAAATTCACTAGGTCAGTAAAAAGTACATTTTTGTACAATTTTTTGTAGGCCAATAACTTTCCAGGAGACGATACATTTTTTCTCGGAAGTCCACAAAATAGTTGTCAGGGCCTTAGTTACCGGTTCACTTATTGAAAGTCGTCGCTTGGGGGCGTATTGACAACGAAAAAACCTGAATTTCTGGTACCGCGGTATTACGAGACCCGCGGTAATATGAGGTCGGACTATACCGGTCAACTCGGTCCGAAGTCATGTCGGTCCGAAGTCAACTCGGTCTGAAGTCATCTCGGTCCGAAGTCATCTCGGTCCAAAGTCATCTCGGTCCAAAAAATTTAATATATGAGTGTGGTTATTGATGGGGAAGTGGCTGGATTGTCTGATTGTATACTCGACGTTGTATCTCAGAAATTAATCATATTTAATAGGATCACCATTTAAAAAATACATCTTTCCGAGAGCATGATTTAGGTAAACTAAAGTGAAACAAAATGGTAGAAAATTAACTTTCCTTTGCAGTTTGTGTAAGACAATTTTTTCCTTTGCAGTTTGTGTAACTTTTAAAGTACATGTAAGACGTTTTTTAATTCTGAAAATGACAGACACATTGAAACTTTTGTTTATTATTTTCAATCAAACATTTTCCTTTTGTCCTACATTATTTATTTTATGTGTATTAATTTTCTGGAACATTTATCTCCTATTTTCGGAATTAAAAAAAAGTCATACATCTGCAAAAGAAAGTTCATATTAAATATTAGTAAGTGTTAACAAATTGAATTAAGTGTCGTTGACTTTAATTGTCTAAGTAAACTGTTAATTAAGTGGTAATTATACTTGGCAGTGTCTATTTTGTCATCACTGATCATGGAGGACTTGGACCATTGATGATTCATGAAGTTCAAACTTTATTTTAAAAAATTATTGATTATAACACTACAGTAACAATTATCACAATTTTGTTAATCAATGAGTTAGGTACTGGTGTCATGGGTTGAAGGATTTTTTCCCCCAGTGTCCCCCAATAGTAAATTAACATGGGTCCCGGAACGGAAGTCGAGTCAAAAGAGGGCGCTATCACTCTGTCACTGTATCACTATAACAGTCAAATTTTGCACACAATTTGCCGAATGGAGGACGGAATCTCTGGAGGTTGGTAACTTGTAGATGGACTATTAGGTACTCAACAAAGTTGAAATATTTTTTTAAACCTCAAGATTTGAACATTTGAGTAACTTGGACAAAGTCCAAGTTAACACATGCCTGGATTTTTGAGAGGGCAAGGTCATCACTTTCATTTTGCTAAGGGCACTTCAATTGGTAAGTCATAAAGTCTATAAGAAATTGTTGGAAACCATGGAAATTGTTGGTGCCCCGACAAGGCCAAGACCAGGGGCAACCATGGCCATGGTGTAATTCCAGGCCTGGTTTAAAACCTCATTCCTCAGCTCTAAATTCAGTGTAAGTTTGGTCTGTACCCGGTTGACCCCCAAAGAGTAACACACATTTGTAGTGCACACAAATCTGTATTCCTCTTTTTATTGGTGTTTGTCTTGTTCCATGACTACACTACTTGCCTTTAAAGAACATAAAGATAACATTATTCTGTTCTCAGTTTCAGATCATTCAGCTCTTCCTAGGGCGAGGATGGCGAACATTACAAGCTTTGACGACCTTTCTGAATCAGAAGATCAAGATGTTTCCTGTAGCATTGATGTGTTTGATGAGACATCCCAAGATGTGTGCAAAAAGAACTTGCTTGAGGTTTGTTTCCTTCTTTGGGCCCTGCTAAGGCCAAGACAAGAGGCAATGAATGGCAAGGCCATTAAATTATTGCCTCAGATGCCCGTGACTCTGCGTTAGTCAGTTAGTGTCTGATCAGTAACATCAAATTATAATTTATACAAGTTACAGTAAAACTAAACAGGCCAGACAGAAACGAAGTTTGACACTTTCAGCGTTCTCCCTACGCAGGTTGGTCCCCTGGCCAAATGCTAGTTAAAACACCTGAGGGGCAGTCAAAATTCTCTCCAAGTTGTCCGGCTGGCTAGTACAGTGTTGAGAATCATCCCAACTTAGTATGAAATATGGGCCAGTGACAAAGCTGTTGATCTTGGTGAACAAGCTAATTGGTCCTGTAACTCCTGTTGGCCTGTCATTGCAAAGGGAAAATTCTGCCTTTGCCCGAACAAAACTGTACCGGTCTTTTCGTCTTGTGATAAGCTGGATTTGATGTTGTAATTGCAGGACTTTGCTGCAGATGCTAAGCTCACCAGGCAAAGCGTTTCCCATGGTCGTGAACACATGCAAGTCCATCTAAGAATACGACCCTTCACTGCCACAGAGAAGGAACAAGGAGAATCTCAGGTAGGCTGGTTTCCCGTCTAATCCAATATCCAAAAACAACAAATCCAAATTTTAAATCTTGCAAAGTACCGTCATCAAACTTTGGTCAGAGAGTATAGAACAATGCTGAATTTTTTAGAATCTTCAATTTTGTTCTTTCTGTCTGTTTGTTCGGGAGTTTTTAGTTTTTTCTTCATTTTTTACAGTACATCAGACAAAATTTCTTTAACCCTCTTGCTGTCTGACCATTCAATACTATTCACTGTGGTTTTAAATGATAGATAAGCTGTGCCAGCCTTGCAATATGATACCATGAGGGAATGCATGTACACAGTACACAGTTAGGTCTGTGCACAGTTGTGCCACCATACACAACTTTGGCAGTTGAATGGTTTCAAATGGTTGGTCAACTCACTTGAAAATGTTGCGAACAGTAGGAGGGTTAATGGAGGTTAGCATTCTCTTACTATTAAAAAGAATCCTATTTAAACTATTGGTATACTCTTCTGCCTGACTGGCCCTTGCCAGCGGAACGCTACTTCAAACCTACCCTTTTAACCTCTGGACATAGTTCTCTTCATACAGCATGTATTTCACAACATGTAGTGAGAATTATGGTTGAACAACAAAGATCTTGCAATGTTCAAAGTTTGCGCCCAAGCTATCATGCGCAAACTTTAAAATGATGCAAGAAAATCAATCTTGTGCCATCAAAAAAAAAAGGGCACACCGTGCAAATTTTAAAACTTTAGTGTTGAAGGTATGGTACTTTGTGGCAGTCTGTGGTACCAATGTCAGCTGTACAAACAGAAGAAACCCATGCACCTGATGCTACAGCCTGATGCTACTTTATTTCTGGATTAAAAACAAATTATTTTGATGATTACAAATCTTATGCGTTGTCTGTAAATACAGGACTGCATGGAGACAAAAGAGCCATCTACGCTCCTAATGAGAGCACCTAAGGATAGTTTTACCTTCAAGTCCAGCCAGCGAGGTTTCAGCAACATGACCCACAAGTTCACCTTCAGCCGCATCTTCGGGGAGGACACCAGCCAGAAGGACTTCTTCGATGAGACAATGCTGTTGACCGTCAAGGACTTCATCGACGGACAGAACTGCCTGGTGTTTACTTACGGGGTGACAAACGCTGGAAAGACTTACACAATTCAGGGTAAGCTCCCGTTGTCAGTCTTAGGAACTTTCTTCCCTGCCTAATCACCTCGGTGGACCCCGTTCAAATACAACCCGGAGCTTTGCATGTGGATTTTGTTTTCAGTTTGTACCTGGTTGAGTGGGTTTTCCTTCAGTTGGGGTTTGCCTCCAACATCTACTGAAATTTCCTCAACACCACGCCTGAGATTATAAGGAGCAGGCATGCAACTCTTCCACAGATCGGCGGATTTCCGCTTTTTATAAAATAGAATACCGCCGTTACGAAAAAAATTCGCGTAACAAAAAACATGCAGCATGAAAAAAAAAAAAATCACGCAGAAGGAAACATTGCTTATTGAAAAGAAATAAAGGTTCAGGATTCTTAAAGTCTGGCTCCGCGGAAGATTACACATACAAAAGCATTACACAGTCCAGACACAAGTTCTCCTCGTACAGCATACCTTCTACACTATTTTTTGCACAGTCTGGCTCCGTAGTGTTTTTTTTTGTGTAAGGGGATGCGGCAGAAACCAGACGCTGTAAGAGTGCAAGTGAACCACGCAATCGATAGGTGTTTGCTCAAAAAATAACGATGGCGTCCACTAGGTAAGACATCGTTGATCGGTAATTTTCCACTTTTTTTTTCGGCTGAAGAGTTGCATGCCTAAAGGAGGCCACGGCCACATTGCCCTGGTCTTTGCCTTGGTGCCCCTTGAATGCTCTAATAGAAAGTTACGATTTCCTCATAGAGGTGCCCTTTACCAAGGAGAAAATATGCCTTCATCAGGCCTGCATGGTGACATTTCCTTATTTGAGACAGTTGTCTGAAGTTTTGTTGAGACGACATGTTAAGGCTGACTGGTTGTTCTTTACAGGTGTTCCACAAGATGGCGGTATCCTCCCACGATCGCTGGATGTCATCTTCAACAGCATCGAGGGTAAACACTATACCAGCATGCAGCTGAAGCCTCGCTATTTCTGCGATGTGACCAAGTTAACGGATCGGCAACTCCAAAAGGAAGAGGAGATTAGGGACTCAGTGCTGTCCATGGCAGCAAATACTCTCAAACAGGTATGCATCATAACCTTTACGTCCCAATTCCTCCTATATCCAATTGCCAAAGTAAAGGATTCAGAAGGACCATGGCCGGTACGCCCAAACAACAAGTGCTTATCACAGGGTCAGGCATTCCATTGTTTTCTAAATCTTAACAATTTGGTGTGAAGTAACATAGGAGAAAAGGATAATACATGTATACGAAGATTAGCAAAAATGTTTGATCTGTCAGGGATATCACTTACACTTACAGTCCCAACTGCCAAAGTGAAGGATTCAGATTCTTTTATGCAGGCATGATACTCTTCCCACTTTAGTCTGTTTTCCGATTTATTTTTTCCCCCTTGGAAAAATCTGAAAAATTATGATTAAAAGTAGCCTAGCCTATACTGTATGGACACGTAGGTTAGCCCTTGTACTCAATAAAACGTTCCTACTTTTTTCCAAAAACCAAATATCATGCCTGATTAAGGCTAACCTGCCAATCAATGGCTTATCACAGGGTCAGGCATTCCAATCTTATCTAAGTCCAAGCATTTTGGTGTGGAGTGATATCAAAGGAGAAGAGGAAATGGGAGGATTTGGGCCGCATTCTAGCTAACTGCTTAGTCTGTAATAAGTTAAGAAATCAAAACCAGATATATTTTTCCTAAGATTTTTAACATTATCCAGGGTGGTGAGTGTGACTGGCTGGTGCGTAAAGCACTCACCTCTCACCACTGGCCCTGGTTCGATTCCCAGCTAAGGCCATGTGAGCTGAGTTGTGAATTGGTTCTCTCCTATGCCACAAGGATTTTTCCCTGAGCCCTCCATTTAAACATTTAACACTTTTGATCTCTGGCTGTGATCTTGGGTCGATGTGGCCGGCTGCCAAAGGTACCCTTGCATGCCTGTGTCTCGAAGATGTAGCAGCATCCTTCGCAATTCAGCTTCTCGGATGCGAGCAAGGATGATTAGCCTCCCCTGTTATAAGTATTACGTGTATTTTTGGTCAGCTGCAATGATAGTTTTAGTTTTTGTAAGGCATTTATGTTTTTTTCTTTTAAGATTCATTCAAATGACAGGCCTTTGCTGATGAGTTTTGCAGCTGTCTGTATTTTCAGATAATTTGTTTCTTCTTTTCTCGAAACTATTATAAATCTGGATCCTTAAATCATTAAGTCCTTTGAAATGCTTCTCTGTAAATTTTATATTTCTTTTTTCCTTTTACTGTTGGGAACCAGGAAAATTCAGTTACCGACGAGAATGATGACTCAAGGGCCTCTAACTACACCACAGCAACAGAGGATTCTCGCACCGACTTTTCTTTTCATAATCTTTATAATGATAGTAAGTGACTTGGCCTCAAACCCTGTTGTGCTTTTTATTCTAAAAACAAACATTAAATTTAAATAAATCCTCACAATAGTTGTATAAATACATGTAGCAATTTTTAAATTTATATTTAAGTTGTTTTGTGTTTGTTTTATTTTTCAGATATACAGTATGTGTAACTCAAACTTTTTCCTAAAAAGCGAAATTGTAATTATGCAGGGATGTGATTCCTCCATTTTAAACCGGAAATCCTTTTTTTTTTTTTTTTTTTTTTTTTTTTGACTTAAAATCAAATTCATAAAAAAAATAAAGATAAAACCATATATAACGCCTCAGATTGCAGAGTAGGTTTTTAAAACCAAAGATTATTAGTGGGCTTCGTGCTCGCAAGTTTTCGAGCTCACAAGCTTTGCGCTCAGAGTTCAGTTTGGGTTTTTTTCAACAGCCTATCACATCCCTGATTACGTCATAGTTCCTGTGTTGTGGCCGATTGGTTAAGAGTACAATGCGAGCTCTGGTGTTTCTGATCAGCAGAGTGTGGGTTCGAGTCCCTGCTTTGGCACTTGTGTTCTTGAACAAGATACTTTAACATAAATGCCTTGTCCTTCAGATGGGAATTAAACTGTAGGTACTAGGCCACAAGAAGTTGGGAACACAAAGGACAAAATGGAAGGTTAGAAGAGAGGTAAATAATTAGTTAATACAATGAAGGGCAGACTAATAAAGTGGATAACTGTGTGGGAAAAGGAGAAGGCAAAAACAAAAGGTTATTAGTCAAAAGGTTATTAGGATTGGTATTGCACGTAAAAGAACCCAGAACACTTATCATTGAAGAGTAGGGATTAACCCAGGTGTTTCTGGTCCACTCGGTGACTAAGTTCACCTATGAGGCTTCCTTGGTTTCATTACAAGAAACAAATTGATAATAATTATTGTTCATTTAACAGGTGTGCCGAATGTGCTTGAGGACATACGTTGCCGGATCCCAGACGATACCTCAATTGATGTTGAAGCCCAGGGTCCGGTGAGATTTTCCATATGGGTGTCGTTCGCCGAGATCTATAACGAGTACATCTATGATCTCTTGGAAGCTATCCCAAAGGGGAAGAAAGTCCGACGGCAGCCCCTCAAGCTGTCCGAGGATAAGAATGGACAAATTTATATCAAAGGTAAGCGCATAGGTGATAATGTAGATAGCGGAATTCAAAAAGAAAATGGTGTCAACCAAATTCCAAGCTTTTTTCAATGCAAACATGTACTTGCCCAAAAGACGATCAATCAATCGAAAACATGACGAAATTAGGAAATGCTTCAGAGAATAAATGAGTTTTGAGTCCCTTTTTGAAAATATTGACACTTACGGAAGTTTTGTTGTCACTGACCTCTTGCATCATGTGTAGCTCACTTGCGCGCTTATCCTGTCTGCCATTTTGGGAGTCGAAATGTACCTGAAGGATTTGACTCCCAAAATTGAGAAAAGGGGCATATTTAGGGAAATATCATTGGTGCTGAAGTGGAAATTGCATTGCGACCATTTGAGAAGAGGTATTTTGAGAACCCTAAATTGCGAGAAGATGACTGAAGTGGTCAGATATTGGTCATGTGTTGTGGAGCAAAAGCATTTATGGCTCTGTATACGTGTAATTTTAGGAATAGCTTTGAAATGAATGTCATACCGAAGTGGCGCCCAGTGTGGACTTTGAAGACCCTTGCCCAATTTCATAGAGCAGCTTTAGCAAAATAATAGCTGAGCACAACCAAATAATGCTTACCAGAATAAGGGTACCAGCTAAAATGCCTTTTCTGATTTACTCTCTGCGACAGCTGGCATCATGCTCACTATTGCTGAGCAGAAAATTGTTAATCGATATATTTTTTGCTTAAAGAAACTCTACAAAATTGTTCCCAAGTGGTTATTCTTGCAATAATTCTTAAGACACGTATACTGTACGGTTGGTCATACTTTGGTAATGACCCAGAGAAAAAAAGGTGCAATTTTTTTCAAAAAGCCTACTGGTTTATAATAATAATAAATAATAATAATAATAACATTTATATAGCGCTTTTTACAAAGGTTGATACAAAGCGCTTTAACAGACAACAACAACAACAACAACAACAACAACAACAACAATAATAATTACAGATACAAAACTACACATTATACAAACAAAATAACTTCTCAACAAGAAAGATACCAACTACAGAAAGTGAAAAACTTGTGAACATAATTCAAGATAATATTAACACAACTTAGGATACAGGTGGGTTTTTAGTTGAGATTTAAAAGTACTGAGGGTGTTAACTGATCGAACAAAGTTAGGGAGACGATTCCAGCATTTCGGTCCAGTGACTGCAAAAGCTTTAGAGCCAATGTTAGTGCGAGATCGTGGGGTAGTCAATACTACAGCAGAAGTGGATCTTAAATTTTATAAAGACTGTGGAGTAGATTAGAAAAGGAGGAAGGAGCTAGATTAGATATGGATTTATATGTCAGTACAGCATTCTTGAATTCAATTCTTTTATAATGATGGAAAGTATCCTGTGAAATTATTTCAAATAATAAACCACAAAGGAAACTGACTGGGTAAATGCTTAAATGATTTTGGGTTGAACAAAGAAAAATTGACTAGAGCGGGATTTGAACCAACAACCTCCGGTTTAACGTGCCGGCGCTCTACCAACTGAGCTATCTAGCCCTATGTTGGCGGTTTCCCTATTTTGTCAATATCTTTGTTCGGGGGGTGCCAGTCAGAAGCCATTCAACCGCAAACTGCCGTGTAGCCAGGGATCACACCCAAGTATACTATACAACCTGGGAAGCGGCAGCCAGGGGATCACCTTAAGGGGATGCGACTTTTTATATCAGATAATCAAATAATAAACCACAAGGGAAACTGACTGGGTAAATGCTGAAATGATTTTGGGTTGAACAAAGAAAAATTGACTAGAGCGGGATTTGAACCAACGACCTCCGGTTTAACGTGCCGGCGCTCTACCAACTGAGCTCTACCAACTTCTATTTCAATAGAAGTGCGCCCGTTGATTATACATCAAGTAAAGATTGCAAAAAATGTTGAATGAAACAAAACAAAGTTGATAATAAATAACAATTGACAGTTATGTGTTTGAAGAAAAAATGATGCAAAAGGTAGGGGCATACTTTGGTGAAAAACCTCCTTGTTATAAAGATGGTAATTAAGGCAAGCCTCCTGCAACATTATTGATAAAAAAATGTGAATCTCCTCAGATTGCTTAAGTGCAAATTTGTATGGTGGCCAGAGATGTGGTTGGTACCTGCTGTTACCTCGCTAAACATGGATGGATTCGATGTTCTTGATAAAAATACCATTGACAGTTTTTTCCTGTTTTCTCAACAAGTAGACTCTGTGTTCAACTGAAACTTTCTTGATAGTTTTGCCCATAAATAAGTACTACATGTACAATGACCAAAAAACAACTTCACAAATCAGAACTTCATAATCAGGCTGTTTTCATCATGTTACTTTTGCCGCTTGAAATTATTTCCATTTTTTTTTTTTTTCATGTAGGATTGAAAGAGATTTATTGTCGGAGCGCAGATGAGGCCTACAAAATCCTGAAGATTGGTCAGAAGAATCTAAGCATTGCTGCAACCAAGCTGAACCAATGCTCCAGCCGCAGGTAAAAACCGGGAGATTAGTTCATAAAAATCTATTACGACAGCATTAATTGCTCAAAGTTATCATGCTCATATCGTCGTTCCTTGCAAAGATTTAAGCAATTTTTGTAGTAGAATCTGTAGGAAAATTGTCCCAGTTGGATTGCTCTATGGAAGAGCTAGAGGTATAACTGCGGAGTATGAGCACTGTTGATTGAAGTCAGTAACAGACCCTTCCCATGAAGTGGTAATTACATTCACGCATGCGTACAGACCCTATTGGTTGGTAAACGCCATAAAGATGTGCACTGATGAGCAGACGCACACACGTGTCTGCGTCACGCAACCATCAGCGACATACAAAAAGGCGCGATGTTCCATCATTTTGCTAAACAAAGTGTTAGTGCGCACATAACATATTTCGTTGGAAGGGTCGATTGGATGGGAGGCCTTTTTGTGTGTTTTCATGGTTGGTGTCTTGTGTGGGAAATTGTAGAGCTCCTTATAGCATCAAGCCTGCATCTTTCCGCCATCATGGATCTTGCCAACCTGTTTTGTAGACTTTTGCCCAAATTGTACCAAGCATTTTTTGTTTTGTTTTTGCAGTTTTGTTGTTTTTTTCTTCATAATTTGTGACTTTTTCTCTTTATGCTTTCTCCTCAGTCATTGCATCTTTAGTGTCAAGATTCTACGCGTAGTTGATGTTGATGACCCTCATGTCGCTCGAGTAAGCAAGTAAGTAGACCAGATCAAGGGTTATCATGTTTTCCAAAAAGTTCTTCTCCCGGATTTCAATTTTTGATGGTTATCAACCATTCGGGTGTGTACTACTTGTGAACTTGCTGTTACTTACTGTATTACTCTTCCTTACTGCAGGCTTTCATTCTGTGATTTAGCCGGCTCGGAGCGCTACACCCGAACCCAAAACACAGGGGAGCGGCTCAAAGAAGCTGGTAACATCAACACATCGTTGCTGACCCTCGGGAAGTGCATCCATACTCTCAGATACAACCAGAATCATCCAAAGTATGTCATTTAAAGGCACTGAACACGTTTTGTAAATGTCAAAGACCAGTATTCTCACTTGGTGTATCCCAACATATGCATAAAATAACAAGCCTGTGAAAATTTGTGCTCAATTGGTCATTGAAGTTGCAAGAGAATAATGAAAGAAAAAACACCCTTGTTGCACAAATTAATGTGCTTTCAGATAGGAATAAAAGGCTTCTGGCCAGAAGTCTTTTATTATTTGAGTGAGAAATTACCTCTTTCTCAAAAACTACGTTACTTCAGAGGGAGTCGTTTCTCACAATGTTTTATACTATCAACAGCTCTCCGTTGCTCGTTACCAAGTAAGTTTTTATGCTAATATATATTTTGAGTAATTACCAAACGTGTACAGTGCCTTTAACTTAATTTGTTCGTACAGCTGTGGTAACTCAATGACAAGGCCCCAAGTTGCGCAAGCAGAAACATTTTGTTAACAATTTCTGCTAAGCAAAACTGATGAGGATAATAATAATAAAAAATACTGGGTTCTAGCACTTTATCACACCCCTAGGGGCATTTGAAAACACTCATTAATTGTTTTGTCCTGCAAGTTATGTGGAGCTATGTTTTGAAGTATGAGACCTATTCCTTTATAGCACCATGTAATGGTTTACAAGGTGCTGCAGTGCAATATGCTGCCGATCAGACCAGGAACACGGGGGTGAACCCCTTCTTTAATGTTTCCCCCCCCCCCCTTGTTCTGTGTATTGCTTTTTCTACAGGGCCCCCAGGGAGAACAGTGTTTTGACACTGATGGGGCTACCCTGCTGTATAAATAATACTTAATAATAATAATAATAATAATTCTCTTATCTTATTCTACTTGTTGGCATGACTTTCAATAAAACAATAACTGTACACCAAAAATATTTTGAAAACGGGTAAAATTAAAGTGTTTTTAAAAGAGTCATTTTAGTTTAATTCTATGTGTACAATTTTTGTGTTCAGTCTTGTTTTTATATATTTTTTTAAATTGTTATTGGTTTTTTTAGGACACACCCCAAGATAATACCCTTTAGGGAAAGTAAACTGACTCGGTTGTTTCAGACTTTCTTTATGGGTAAAGGCAAGGCTTCTATGATTGTCAACGTCAACCAATGTGCGTCGGGTTTCGATGAAACCATCCATGTGCTGAAATTCTCAGCAATCGCCAAACAGGTAACTTACATTTTGTACAAAGATTTCTGAGAAGATTACATTTTGCTTAATAGGGTCTCAAAATTGGGAGGGGAAAGTTCACAAAACCACTGGGCTTTAGCTCAAATTTAAAGGTTTCCTCAGGCTTTCAAGCTACAGTGATTATGCTCACTTATGAGGCATCCTTGGTTTCATCAACAGGTTACAACTATCACCTCAAAGCTCGACAACAAATGGAAGATCCCGGCTGCCCCACCTAAGTACCCGTCTTCCCGAGACCTCTCTCTGGCAATCAACCAGGCGCTACCTCGCAACAGGGTGTCGGTTGCCTGGGCCACACCCGGATACAACCCAGATGCAAACTTGGACCTGACAACGGTTGAGGAGACGTTCATTGAAGAAGATGAAGATGAGGACGAAACAGATGAGGAAGATGAGGAGGAAGATGTGGAGACAACTCCAAAAGATTCTAGATCTGTAAGTCTTTCATTTCGTCAGTTGTGTTTAGAATCCTCAACAATTTGTTAAGGAGAAATAATGGCACCGTCGAGCAGTGCTGCACAAAGTACAGATGACTGAGTCACTAGATTGTGGGTTTAAATGCTGGTGGTTGATTTTGGCTTAACTGGGTCATTTTTTTACTCTGTTTCAGGTTAACTATTTGTTGATCAATTTACTTTTTTTTTCTTTTCTCGTTGTCAATATAAAGTCTTTCCTTTATACTTTCAATTTTTCTTTCAATTCTACCAATACCTTGTATTAAACTTCTTGTCTTACAGAAGCTTGTTTCCCTGGTGGAATCACTTAAGTCTCAACTAATTGAATCCAAGAAATTACAGATGATGATGGAGGTCCAGATAAGAGCTGAGGTTTGTCAGGAGATGTCTCAGCAGCTCGTCCAGATAGAGTCAGAGTACAAGTAAGCCGTCATCTTTTATCAATCTTTGATGGTAACAACAGCACACTTTAAAGGGACACGTTGCTTTGGATCGGGCGAGTTGGGCTATGAAAAGCATTTGTTATGAAATGCATATGGTTAGAATGATGTTTTAAAAGTAGAATACAATGATCCACACAAATATGCCTCAAAATTGCGTGGTTTTCCTTTTACATAGTGAACTAACACGGCCCGCCATTTTGTAGAACCAAATTTTTGACTCGACAAAATGGCGGACCCGTGTTAGTTCACGATGTAAAAGGAAAACCACGCAATTTCGAGGCATATTTGTGTGGATCGTTGTGTTCTATTTTTAAAACATCATTCTAACCATATGCATTTTATAACAAACGGTTTCAAACTCTTTTCATAGCCGAACTCGCCCGATCCAAGGCAACGTGTCCCTTTAACATCGTTTTTACAAAGAAATTAATCCGTCAAAAAGTTCTTGCTACATTGATTGCTGAAAGTTTTAAGACGTAACATTTGTTATGGTTTTGTAATTACACTTACCCCATGATGCTACTCTCTACCTGTATAAGACAACTATACATCCCCTAGTCGAGTACTGCTGTTATATTTGGGCTGGAGCTTCCTCCGATCATTTATCTTAATTAGATTAAAGTGCAGAAGCGTATTGGTGAAGGGTTGGGATCAACGTTACAACCTCTTTCCCACTGTCTGACTGTAGGACTGTAGCCAGTCTCTGTCTTCAACATGTTCTACAAATATGTTTGTGGTAATGTTATATATTTTTTCATTTTTTAATCTTCACTAATTTACAACCAGACCATTTTACACCGAACTGTTTCTCTTGCTCTGACAGAGATCGTATGGAGGAGGAACGCATGATCAATGAAGAGATGTACGAGAAACGACTAGAGATGTACGAGAAGTCGGTGAAGAAACCACGCAAGAGGCCGCACACTGAGACAGACTTGGACGATGAATTAGTATCTAGCCTCCTTCTTCATGCCGAGCAGGTCAAAGTTCAGGTAAAGTCAAGTCATTGTGGGCACACCAACCAGTTGAAACACTGGTTCCATGTAAATCATAAGTGATGGAGCATACTTTGACCTATTATGCATTGTGATTGGTTAACCTGTCAGCACTTTACATATTTGTATACAAATATGAATAATTTATGTTTGAATCTTTATGAATAGTTCAACAACAAAATGCAAAGTAATGTTGGAATTGGCCTTTCGGCTTCGCCACTCGTAGGTGCGCATATGGTTTCCTCTTCTGGACACTTTGCCGCTACACAGCTTTGTCTAAGCTACATAGGCCGTGTGCTTTTTTACCTATTCTTTTTTTAGGCCCCAGGTTGTTCCTCATGCACAAGCCACAGCGTACAGGTATGATATACTCAAATTGCGTGCAGATTAGGGCCAATACGGAAGAAAAACAAAAACAATTTTATTGGGGGGAGGGGATGTAACTTCTGATCAAATTCACAAAAATAATCAAGATAACACCATTAAGAGCGCCTCAGGTTGCACAGTATAGGCTTTTTAAACCAAGTAAAAACATTCAGAAGACTCATTTCAATAACAGCATGCTTAAACCGTAGGGTGTCATGGCCGAGTGGTTAAGAGCATCGGATTCAAGTTCTGGTGGCTTAGTCATCGGGGTGTGGGTTTGAGTCCCGGTCATGACGCTTGTGTCCTTGAGCAAGACACTTTGCTATAATTGCTTCTCTTCACCCAGGGGTATAAATGGGTACCTGCAAGGGTAGAGGTTGATATTGTGTTTGAAAAAGCCTTCGGAGCGCCATCACGGCAGCCCGGGCTGTATACTCCCCAGGGAGCTGAGAAAGATTAAAGGAATGTTATTGGCCCAATGACCAGGGCACTAATGTAAAGCGCATTGAGATGTTATTGTGAAATGCGCTATATAAGAACTAGTTATTATTAAACAAAGCTTCAACAATTTGTGTCTAGAATGCCCCACCGTTTAGAAAAATCCTGGGCAGAACCCTGGACTTCATGTACATGCCAGTGTGACGTCTCTCTTGAAGTTTTTTTGATTGGATTAATATTAAATATGTTTTTTTTTTAATGCTCCCATACAGCATCAGCGCATCTCAAAACCACTACTGATTTCTTCCAGCTAGATGTTATTTCATAATGACCCGAAATAAAGACCAAGCATCAAATCTTTAGTCCCCTTAATCAAACAAACTTATCCTAACTACCATTTGATATAATTTGTGTAGAATGCTTTCTTAAGAACTTGTCTTGCTGTTACTGTACTGCTGCAAGTTACATTGGGAATGGGAGACTACCTTGTTCAGATAAGAACTTGTCCCGCTGTTTACCTGCTACCATGGATAAGCCTGGGCGACTAGTGAAATTTACTACTCGACTAGTCGCGCCTCAAATAGTCGCAACTTCGACACTAGTCGCAACTAATTTTTTATTCCCATGATGTGGTATATTGTTTGCCGCAGGCGCAATATAGTAAAATTCACGCTGGAAGGATTGTGTCACTGATGTCTGATTGTGTTTCGTAAGTAAATTATGTTGTCGTGAATAATCGTGAGCGACAAAATTGGTTCACCAAACCGGAAGTCGCGACTATTTTTGTAGTAGTCGTGGTGGCGCAATTAACCGAGTAGTTGAAAAACGGTAGTCGCAGCTCGACTAAGCAATCAATAGTCGCGACTTTGACACTAGTCGCACTAGTCGCCCAGGCTTAACCATGGAGTAGATTGGGAATCAGAAGACTGCTGAGTTTATATAAGAACTTGTCCTGCCATTTATCTTCTACTTCAGATTAGAAAAGGAAACCGGGGGCCTTTCGGTTTGGGGACTTCTCTTAGTTATCTTTGCTTCCGTGGAGTGAGATGTACTGGTCTCACTGTCTGACCAGCCATAGTCATTGTTATGTTATCTTGACTCATAAAAGAAAGTTGTATTTTTCATTTATGTGGACGCTTGATCAAGCATGCTAGTACTTGAATACACAGTCCACTTAGACTTTCTGGCCACAACACTCCACAACATTGTCCAAGTAAGACAATCTTAATGATAGTAAAACATCTGTTACAATCACAGGAACAAGCAAAGACCATCACGAGTCTCCGAGGAGACGTGCAAAAGTTGAAGGACACCCTAGATGAAACCGAGGAGAAGATGAATGTACAGGATCAGACGTCCAGCGAACTGCAGGGTCTGATTGAGACTAGCAGCCAAACCCTGGAGGAGGCAAAGGCTAAGATGTGCGCCAAGGACCAAAAACTGCTGGATATGGAGACTAAGCTGAAAGAAGCTCATGGTAGGCGTTTCCATTTTCTCATTCTGTGTTAAAATAGAGGTGAGAAAATAGCATAAACTTTTACGTCATCCTGGTGAAGAAAATCAGCCTTTCAACATATATTGAAATCATGCTTTGTGGTGAGAACACTTTATACAAGTTCTGTGAATTTTAAACTCCAGGGCTTATCAAAAGGTGCAACTGCCATCATTTCAACATATTTCCTAAAATTCTGTGGTTTTCCTTTTTTCTTTACTTTTTGTGCCAAAGTTTTTACAAAATCAAGATACAATGTTTTTGCGCTGACACAACAAGCTAATTTCTTGGCTGCAAAAAATGATTATGTATATGAATTGCAGAGTTTTTGATGAGTGACTAGTTTTACTGTTGAGGTTGTTATGTTAGAACTTTTACCACAGTAAGTTCAAATTTATTATTGTGTAAACTTTCCTGTTTTTAGATGCACTAGCACAGAAAGAAAAGGAGGCAAACGAGCTGGCAGCAAATACGTCTGAGATTGTTAGTGCACTTGAATCTAAAATTGAAAACTTACAGAACAACCTTGAAGTTCAGCTAGCTAGAGTTGATGACTTGCAAAAGGAGCTGGCCAATAGCAACAAGGAAAAGCAAGAGAAAAAGGAAGAGAAAAAAGACAATCTCCAGTCTGCACTGGCACAGAAAGAAAAGGAGGCAAAAGAGCTGGCAGCAAATACGTCTGAGATTGTTAGTACACTCGAGTCAAAAATTGAAAACTTACAGAACGACCTTGAAGTTCAGCTAGCTAGAGTTGATGACTTGCAAAAGGAGCTGGCCAATAGCAACAAGGAAAAGCAAGAGAAAAAGGAAGAGAAAAAAGACAATCTCCAGTCTGCACTGGCACAGAAAGAAAAGGAGGCAAAAGAGCTGGCAGCAAACACGTCTGAGATTATTAGTACACTAGAATCTAAAATTGAAGACTTACAGAACGACCTTGAAGTTGAGCAAGCTAGATTTGATGACTTGCAAAAGGAGCTGGCCAATAGCAACAAGAAAAGGCAAGAGGAAAAGGAAGAGAAAAAAGACAATCTCCAGTCTGCACTGGCACAGAAAGAAAAGGAGGCAAAAGAGCTGGCAGCAAATACGTCTGAGATTTTTAGTACACTTGAATCTAAAATTGAAAACTTACAGAACAACCTTGAAGTTCAGCTAGCTAGAGTTGACGACTTGCAAAAGGAGCTGGCCAATAGCAACAAGGAAAGGCAAGAGGAAAAGGAAGAGAAAAAAAACAATCTCCAGTCTGGAATGGAGCTTGAGGAAAGTCTGAACAAGGCAAAAGAAGAAGCAGAGAAGTACAAAACAGAGTTGGATGAGCTAAAGAAGAAGCATGAATCCGAGTTGCAATCTTTCCGAGATGAGCTGAAGGCGTCTTCCAAGACCCTAGTGAGGGTTGGGTTGCAGATTGAAAAGGAAAAGCAGAAAAGTTTTGATGCGGAAGAGAAAATTGTTGATCTTGAAGAACAGCTGAGCTCCCTCAATGAAGAAACTAATCAGTCATCAAGGGATTCTCAGGAAGAGAAAGAGAAGATTTTGACCCAAGAAAAATCAATCAAGGAACATCAAGACAAACTATCCAAACAAGAGAAAAGCACTGAGAACTGCAAGGCGACAATCCAAATTCTTGAATCCCAACTTGTGAAGAAAGAGGAACTGGAAAGGAGCATCAAAGACCTTGAGGAAGATCTGGACGATCTACAGACACGATTCGACCAGACAAACACCAAGGGCCAAGAGGCCGTGGTCAGAGCTGCTGCCCTTGAGAATGACTTGGAGTACCTAAAGGAGGCGATCAAAATGGAACAGAAAGCCCACAATGATACCAAGATGGTGGCATCAGACTACGGCTGCCAGGTTTCTCTCCTTCGCTCCCAGCTTGAAACAGCAGAGCGGACGACAGCATCCAGCAATGGTTTGGCCAAAAGAAACCAAGAACTACAGGGCAGCCTCAATGAAATGCAGCGCACCTTGACGGAAAAAGAAATCGCCCTCGCTGAAGCATCTAAATGGCAGGGCAATGCCACTGATCTTCGCTCCCAGCTTAAGACGTTGGACGACAAGCTTAAACAGACTGAAGCGACAGTGCAAAATTTGTCCCAGCAGTGCACTGGGCTTCAGCAAAGTCTTCCTCAAAAGGAGAACGAGACAGTGGAGATCCAGCAGCTCAAGGTACACCTTCTTCATTTACTTCTATATTTGGCATGTCGTTACCGAGCGGTCAAACTCTGGTGTTTCTGCTCGGGGCCCAACTTCATGGCTCTGCTTATCCCCCGAATTCTGCGCTTGCAATCACCATTCTCCGCTCACCGAGCAAGTGCCAAATTTCTGCGCTAGCTGTGTAAGCGTAGAATGCCTAGTTACGTGGACTACGCAAGGGCACAAGCAAAAAAATTCCCTGCTAACCCGTGAAACACGCTTGACGTAAGCGCGGAATTCCCTTCTTCCGTAAGCGCCGATTCTTTGCTTACGGTAAGCAGAGCCATGAAATTGGGCCAGCAGAGTAAGGGTTTGAGTCCCGGTCTTGACACTTGTGTCCTTAACCAAGACACTTTATTATTGTTGCTTCGTCCTTCGGATGGGATGTAAAGCCATAGCTCCTGTGTGTTGTGTAATGCACATAAAAGAACCCAGTACACTTTTATCTTTAAGAAAAGGGGTTTGCCCCGCAGTTTCTGCCTTGGTTGGCTGCACTAATTTTGCGCCGCATTACCTCGAAACCGCCCAGCTACACTCAACTAAAATAAATATACTGAACGTCCTTGGAACCTTTCATGAGTCTTTAATCTTTTCCTAACTTTGAAATGTAATTTTAAAAGAGATTGGTTTTAATTGATAGATTTTTCTAACATTCAAGTTCCTCAATTGCTGCGTTTAATTATGTTTTTCACCTCCCAATAAATCTCAGGAATCATTTTTATGTTTCCCGAGCAGATGAATTCAAAAGTGAAGCTTCTAAATTGATGAATTTTTTTAAATTAATTTCAAAGGACCTGCAAAAGACCATAGAGGAGCATTGTCAAGGTTTGGCGAAATCATTAGAAGATCAGAAGGTGAAGACTAAAAGCAAAGCAGACTCAATCAAGCAGCTCATGACCGAAATAGAGACGCAGTGCCACAAGCTACAGGCAGCGGAGAAAGGTATGACCCAATGACTCCCACAACGGTCCCACAACAACAACAAACTTCAATTAATTTGGTTTTTACCCTTCCACCGATGTGTGTTAAGCACTGTATACTCAGTACTTTCCTGAGTTCTGTGAAAAAAATCCACAGGCAAATCGAACCCACGACCTTTGCATTGCTAGAGCAGATGTCCTACCACTAGACCACCGAGCTAGCTCGATGGCAGTTCCAATCATTAGCAGTGGGTACTGCAACAATTTAATTGATGTTAATTTATATAATTAAGATAATGAATATAATATACACCGATGTGTGTTAAGCACTGAATACTCAGTACTTTCCCGAGTTCTGTGAAACAAACTTCCTGTTGACTCCTTGCACAAACGACACATGCCTCTACTGTCTGCCATGCTCTCCATTTTTGGACGTCAATTAGGCCATGTGCACAATTGCCATCTTAAAAGTATACGGCAATGCATCTTGGGAAACTTACAAACTAAATCATGATGGACGCCATGCTGTAACTTACATGTAACTACTGAAGCCAGGGTTTTATAGATAATACCACATAACTTCAAAATCAGCGCACCGTGATGGTTGTCGGTGTTGCTTGGACTCAAATTTCACCAAGGATCATGCCCATTGGGACATGCAACGTGCTATTGTATGTAAAAATAGTGGTACACATGTATCCTACAAACACCATGTTGCGTAAAAAAGAATGCTCCACTGTATAACAGCATGAACACACAGGGATATTGGGGCAACCAAGATTATTTTGGTTTGGTTACATGTAATTGTTTGCTTCTTTACAAAATGCAGAGATTTTTGTTCAGGGTTCATCTTGATTTTTTTCAAGATCTCTCCTTTTCTTTCCAATCTATATGCATCAATGCAGCTAGACTAAAATCTCAAATCAATAATAAGGTAGTAATTTCTCAGGATTTTTTTTAGAATCTCAAATTTTCTTATAAGAAGTAAAGCAATCACCAAAGGGAGAACGAAATGGTCCACCTTGTGTCAAAATCTGTAGTTTTGTATTTGTAGTAATGCACAGATTCCATAAACCTCCTGAATTGTAACGTCTGTGAGGTTCAGGTCTAGACTAAGGGGCAACCCAGGCCAGGGCCAAAATTTTATGTCTCTGCTCACTGCAGAATTCATCTCCCTGTAAAGTACATAATTTACATGCACCCACGGTAAGCAGTGCCATGAAATTGAACCCAGCAACCTGTTACATTCACAGAGTTAGGTCTGTGGTCTAGGGGGTTATTAGTCTTGGTGCAAGACGTTCTTGTTGAGTTAGTAAAACCATAAAACCATAGGGCCTACATGCACTCAACACACTATACACGTCGCAACTATTCCACCGATAGAGGGCGATTTGAGTGCGATGTGTGGTAGTGATCTGGAAGTTTCCCAACAGCGCCCGCTATTGTTCGGTAGTCATATGGGCACGCTAAATCACGATAGTTGCGTGATCGCGATAGTTGCGTGATAATGAACAACGTCTTGCACCAAGACTAGGGGGTTGTTAGATATTTTCAGTAGAATGCTGGGTGTGTGAGTTGAACTCAGTATGTCCGTGGATTTTTTTCCGCAGGACTCTGCAAGAACTGAGTCTACAATGCTTGTCACACATCGGTGAAAGGGTAAACCAAAATGATGACCCTATTTTAGTGATACCAAGTATGTTCCTTTGACACTGCAGAATGTTCTCTTTTTAATTTTGAACACTCTCTCACAGATTCAAGAGCCAACAGCGAAGTAATATCTGTTTTAAAGGCCGTCATGCAGGAGCAGGAAGCCACCATGGCCAGTCAAGACGAGATCCTCGCCTCAAAAGAGCTGGAACTAGACTCGCTTAGAAAAGGTACCTCTATACAGTCAAATACATTTCAGCCGGCTATAACATGTCAGTTATAAGACTTTTAGTGTTCTTGTGGTAAATCAGTTTCAACTGTGATAACATCGTATCGAATTACCCAGAAGTAAATGGGTACTTTAGAGGGCAGAGATGGTTCTTGGGATTGTATAAGCTTTATGCGCTACTTACCTGTCAGCCTAGGCTGTATTCTCCCCAGGGAGCTGAGATGGTTGAAGAAACGACATTTCTGACCCAGTGACAAGGATAATATTGTTTGTGTGCCATGAGCTTCAAAATTTACGGGTATATATATCAGCACTATGTAAATTTCCATCATTTAAACAGCCTTTACATATAACAAAAATTATAGTTGTTTGGAACTGCACAAACTATCCTGGATGTAAACCCAACCCTAATGACATCCAGATGAGTTTTTGCATGGAGTCTCTCGTGCATGCTTACAACACTATCACAACATCTAAGTATACATCTTTACACTGACATGATGCATTGATGTCCTTTAAAGCCATTTTGGTCACGACTCTCCGATTTCCCCACACAGAGCTGACAGATCTGCAAGACAGGCACTCTGAATTGCACACCGTCTCCAGTGAA
Organism: Leptasterias polaris; assembly: GCA_037783415.1. Classification (NCBI taxonomy): domain Eukaryota; kingdom Metazoa; phylum Echinodermata; class Asteroidea; order Forcipulatida; family Asteriidae; genus Leptasterias; species Leptasterias polaris. The sequence goes on along the minus strand of JAZGTN010000015.1, from coordinate 5,338,541 downwards.
AATAGGCAGGCAGTGCGGGAGTCAAACAAAAATCACGAGCAGTTCAAGAGGGAGAAGGAGACAATGAGGAGAGAGCACGAAGAAACTCTTTCCAAACTTCATGAAATAGAGCGAGAAAACGAGGTAAAGACAAGGATGAGAGATTTCAGACCTTTTCATCTGAATTTAGACCCTTTCCTACATTCCTTTCATGAATAGAGTGAATTCAAAACATCTGAGCCAACCTTTGTGCTCTTCAGGGATGATATATGTGACGGGCTCTACGAAAATGAGTCGCTTGTCGCACAACCCACTTTCAATTACGGGGCAGTTGAGTGTTGGTAGGGTGAAACAAAAATTGAAATAAACTTTTGTGATAAAACGGTTTCTTGCCTCTTAAGGGTCTATCTTTTCATAATTCTTAAATAGAAACTTTTTTTGTTGTTGATAAACATGAATAAAAACTGTTTTTAATGACCCTTTTGTTCCTATTTTGTACTTTACAAGGCATTGTAAATGTCTCCCTTTAATTTATTTCAGATATGCAAATAAGGTCATTTGTAATTAGTTTTGAAAATATTAAAATTGCATCGTCATGTGAATACACTAATAAAACTTCCCCCAAAATCTCAAGTCTGTAGCAATTGAGGAACATTGTGGTATCTATGAACTCTAAACAAAATAATAGTATTTCTCTTTTGACATCAATATTTGATTTTTTTTTTTTATTAAACGGGCCGTTTCTCCATTAGGGGTTATTTTCAGATATCGACATAATTTGTTTTTCAAAAGGTCATAACTTTTGAACCAAAGATGACACAAGTGTGTAAGAGATGTCAAAATTAAGCTTCTTGTGTGCTCTTTACAGCCATGTATAAAACTCAAAAGTGAATTGTCCCCCCAAGTGACTCATTTTCACAGAGCCCGTCACATATGTTGTATAACGTTGGAACTTGTTGTACAGTATAATGCTGTTTGGCACTTGGATTGTTTATACTTTCTTCCTCCTTCTCTCATTTCGTTAGGAACACAAAAAGAAGCACGAGGACACCAAGGCGGCCCTATCTGACTACGTCAAGGAGAAGAGGGCTGTTGAGGGCGACTGTGAGAAGCTCAGGGGACAGCTTCAGGATTCCAAGACAAGCCTGGCTGAAGCTCAGCGGCATCCCCAAGACTGCCCGGAGAAAATCGCCAATCAAAATCTGATGAAGAAAATTACTGCCTTGGAGCAAGAGGTATGCATTTCTCTAAATCTAAAATTGGGCATGAATTGGTGACAAAAACAGCTGTTATTTTCTTTATTTTTATCATGAAATGTTGCTCTTTAATCTACTTCTCTAGCTCTTAGAATAGCAATCCTAGAAGCTTTTTGTAATCTATTTCCAGGTGGAAATTCCACCATTTCAACATAACTCCTGAAATATGGATCCTTGTTTCAGAAAATAAAAATAAAAAGGTTCAGTTGGTTTCACTTTAGACAAAGAAAGCACTGTTCGTCAATTTTTAATTTTTTATTTTTGTTCATTCTCGTACAGTCTTACCTCTCAATTGAATATTAAAGGTAGGGTGCGTATTTGGTTGATGTCAACGTAATGATGATTTATATGCTTCATTATCAAGAAAGATTCACCCCTGGAAGTTTCAGTTGAATAAAGTGTCGACTTGTTGAGAACACATGAAAAAGCTGTCACTCTATATAAGAATGTCGAATCCATCCTTGTTTGGTGAGGTGACAGCGGATACCAACTGCATCTCTGGCCAAAGCATTCGCAAAACAGACACCACAGAAATTTGAATCTCAGAAAGTTGCCTTGAGGTGATCTTTGGAGTTTTTAATTTGTTCAACATACCTTTATTGATTTCTCATTGATTGGGACAATTCGGACAAAGTTATTTTTCTGGAAGCATCCTACCCTTTCCATCTTAAAAAAGTTTGCTTTCTGATAAAAATAACAATTTTTATTAGGGGTCATTACCAAAAGTATAACACTACCTTTAAAATAAACCTACAACAAACAGGTGATGAAACAAGTTGCAGACAAGGATGAGACATTGAAGAAGTGGCGTGAGGAGAAGGACAATCTTGTGAGAGCTTTGCAAGCAAAGATGGAATCTCTCCTAGCAGACAGTAAGACAAAGGAAACTTTGCTGGAGGAGAAAAACAAGCACATCAAACATCTCAAGGTAGAGAGAGCAAACTGGAATATTAATTATTACCCCCCAAAATAATTAATGAATTGCTTTTTCTCCACCTCACTTCTGATTTTGTCATTTGTGTTTCCAACCTCTTGTGGTTAAACCAGCCCCTTCCCTCTACCCCCTCCCCTTTGTCCCCCTCTTTATTGATATCCCTTGCTTTTTCACAGAGAAAACGCCTTGGTGCCCTCGTCCTGTCAAAAGAACAAAGCATCAGACATGACTTTCTCCCAGATTGTCGTTCACAATTTTCCTGATAGCAAGATGCAAATGTTGGAAGCTCTGCAATTGCCTCTATATCCAAGGTCATTGCCTTTAACCCCTTGAAATGTTCCACTAGATTTTTACATTTTCTTTTTGGGGTTATTTTCTAAATCCTTTTTTTTACGAGATATTGCCTAACATCACAAGGACGGACGACAATGTCAAGGTGAGGGCTACACTTAACTGATTTGGACTGTCGACCCAAATCAACTGTCACCAGAGGCACGTTGCCACATACTGGGGCTCAAACTGGTTTACCCCCTTCACATTCTGTAAAGATGTAGGCATGTATGGCTATCATCTCCTATCAACTAGGAGCAATGCTGGTATAGCAGAATGCACAACCTGCCCAATTTGAAGCTGCCTTGCCCTCCTTTACCAGATTTGAAGCTGCCTTGCCCTCCTTTACCAGATTTGAAGCTGCCTTGCCCTCCTTTACCAGATTTGAAGCTGCCTTGCCCTCCTTTACCAGATTTGAAGCTGCCTTGCCCTCCTTTACCAGATTTGAAGCTGCCTTGCCCTCCTTTACCAGATTTGAAGCTGTCTTGCCCTCCTTTACCAGATTTGAAGCTGCCTTGCCCTCCTTTACCAGATTTGAAGCTGCCTTGCCCTCCTTTACCAGATTGAAGTATTTCTAAGTCTTGCCAGACGCCTTTTGCTTTTCATGTCAACAATCTTATCTTTGCATTGGTTTATGATTGATTTGCATAGGATAAGATGGTGGAGAACATCACTGCCTCCCAGTCCATGACTGATGATGACAGCGATTCGGAGGACACCAGGGAGGGTAGGAGACGGTCTGGGAAGAGAAATAAAGGTGTCCAGAGGGAAGTACAACAGCTTACTGAACTGGTGAGTAGTAACCCTTAGAAAAATTTGAAATTTTTCCATTGTTGTGTTTTGGCCCAAAACCAATTGGACCCAATTGGACTCATTTTGAATTTTTCTCTTCAACTCGACCCATTTATTTTTGGAAAATAAAATTTCTAGTCGGAAACATATTAGGAGGTGAAATTTCCAATTGGTAAAAAACAAATTCCAACTAATTCCAATTCAATCAAATCAAGCCAACTGATTCCAATTGGATTTCCAATTGGACTGAACTGGTCTGAGATTTTATTTCATTTGGAAATTCAGTATTACAATATAACCCAACTCAATACCAACTCAAACAAATTCTTTCCGACTGGATATCCAATTGGAATGAATTGGACATTTTGTTGAGGGAAGCTTGTATTGGCAAGTCTATAATACAAAGGTTTAAATCCTTCATGAAATAAAGTATATCTTATCCTCTGAGGATAGCGTGTCATGGCCGAGTGGTTTAGAGCATCGGATTCAAGTTCTGGTGGTTTAGTCATCGGGGTGTGGGTTCGAGTCCCGGTCATGACGCTTGTGTCCTTGAGCAAGACACTTTGCTATAATTGCTTCTCCTCACCCAGGGGTATAAATGGGTACCTGCAAGGGTAGAGGTTGAAATTGTGTTTGAAAAAGCCTTCGGAGCGGCCCCACGGCAGCCCAGGGTTGTATACTACCCAGGGAGCTGAGAAAGATTAAAGGAATGTTATTGGCCCAATGACCAGGGCACTAATGTAAAGCGCATTGAGACGTTATTGTGAAATGCACTATATAAGAACTAGTTATTATTATTATTATTATCTACTCCTCCCCCCCCCCAACCCTATAAATACTGTGGTTTTCTTATACATGGTCAGCTGGAGAAGGAAAGAGAAGACACGAAGACAGCTCAGACTTCATCTAAGAGAATCTTGGCGGAGAAAGTGGGAGCTATCTCAGAGCTAGAGGAAGCAAACCGCACACTCCAGACTCAACTTGGACTGATTGAGGTTTGTTTACTAGTTATAATGTCTAATAGTCTTTTTAATACACTTTTTGGGCGGTCAGGTTATAGTGAGTGGTATCCTTCCTCGCCTTCCAACTCTGGGACCCCAGTTCGAATCCCACTGGGGGGCACAATGTGGATTTGGTTTTCAGTTCCTACCTGATTGCGAAGGTTTTCCATAGAATAATTCTCTGGGGTTTTCATTCCACGTCTAAAACTGAAACTTCCTTTGATGTCTTTCTCCATTTGTGGTTCTTGGCTAGTATAGTGATAAAGTTCGCTTTTCTGAGAGTCCTTGGCTTCACAACCAGAATTTAGAAATAAAATGAAATTTAATGTGTTACATTCATGTTTTGGTGTATGTGTGTAATGGAAAAAAGTTACAGAAGAACAAAAGAAATTGAAACAACGCCATTGTGTAACTGCAAAACACTAGTTTGAAACTGATATAAACTTAGCTTGTGTGAGCAAAATCTTCTTTAAGTTGCTCAAACTATCCCGAATGACAATAAATTGTGCGCAGAGATGCAATGTTTTTGCACGGAGCCACTCATGTGAGATACAATGTTATTATAAAGGATGAGATGACAAGTTTATGCACTGGCGCAGCAATATTTAGTGTTCATCTCATCTACTTTTGGGGCCCATTTCCACAGTTACTTAAAGGTGCTGTATACGTTTGATAATTGGAGCCTACTGATTGTGTTAATCCTATATAAATTTAGGTATATACAATAAAACTAACCTGTGAAAATTTCACTTCAAAGGTGGTCGCGTTTTTGAGATATCATTTTGAGAAAACATTACAGCCGTAATGCTTCTCAGATTCAAATTTTGGGGGATAAACATTATTTTTCCATAACCGTAGTACTTCGAAGTGAAAAGTTTCTTAAAATGCATTATACTACATTGTATGCAAAGCTGCTTTACTTCTTACCAAGTAAGTTTTTATTGCCATTAATTTTCAAAGTCATTACCAAATGTATACAGCCCCTTTAAATGTACAATCATGCATTGGTTTTGTCAACGTAATGATTTATAGGCAAAATTAGAAAGAAAGATACTTTGAAAGTCACATTACTTTTTTTAAATTGAAAATGAATTGATAAAAGTTTGCAAAGTTACCCGATCTAATGTTACAAATCGGTATGCCATTTGTCTCCCAGCAGGTGAGCATTGACATCAAACCGTTACAAAGCAGCGACTTGGACTCCTTCCCCAAAGACGCTTCCAGTTCCCCATGTGGCCAGCCCGAGTCCCCTGACCTCTTCGCCCTGGAAGTCAAGGACCAAGAAAGCTTCTCTCTCCCTGGCCGGCGTAGGACTCGCGTACAGATGGACATGACCCCACTGCAGAAGAAACAACCTGCACGTAAAGGCAGAGCAAACACGCGCAGAACCAAAAAGCGCAAGAGCATGGAAGAGATGGAGGTGAGTTGAGTCACAGACAATTTATGTTAATAATGTGGTTGAAAGGGAAATTTTTGTCTGAAGTATTGTATTTCCGTCAAGTAATATATTTAAGAAGGGAAACAGACTGTGTAAATTTAATTATATTTTGGTATGAGCAATAAAAATGTTTACTAGAATGGGACCTGTGGAGTAACATGCTATTGCTCTACCAACCAAAGTGCAAGAGCTTAAAAGAGATTAAACCTGAACATTTCTGTCAATAGTGTGGTTTAAAGGGGAATTTCTGTGTCAAGTAACTCTGTCAAGTAATACCATAGAAGAGCAACTGACTTAGTGCATTTGATAAAATTTTTCGGTGAACTAACCACTCTACCAACTGAGCTATCTAGCCCTATGACGGCGGTCTCCTTCTTGTCACTATCTTTTTTCAATTGTATGGTTTCTGACTGGCACCCCCAAAAATATTGGCAAAATAGCTCTTTGCATGGATCTGCCATGTGCATGTAGAGCTTGACTTATGCATCTATTTGGATGAAAGTGTCGTTACATTACTGTGACAATACAGAGTTAAATAATGCTTCTATTCACTGCTGTCCCCAATTCAAGGCTCTATGCGCAAATGGCTGTCCTTACAAGGGGCCAATAGGGCTTGATAGCTCAGTTGGTATAGCGCAGGCATTCATGAGGTCGCAGGTTCAAATCCTGTTCTAGTCAATTTTTCTTTGTTTACCCCCAAAAAGAATGTCTTTCCTCACAATCGGCATCTCCAATTAATTTGTATTCAGCTCAAATTGACTGCTTTCTAACCACCAATGATTCTTATGATTCAATGGAATCATTAATGTATTCACATTTCCCATCCCCTTTTGATCACCCCCTTTCTTCTCTTCTGAAGGAGCTTAATGACGATACTTACGGGAAGAGAAACCGCAATGAGGATGGAGGCTCGAGGGTGACAAGAAGCTCACGAAAGACAAGAACTCAAAGAGGAGAGGAGGATTTTGTAGGTTTCTCTTTCACAAAGTATACTTCTTAAGTTTTCAGTAATACTGGGTTCTTCTAGTAGCGAGATCAAGGCCCTTTACAACATTTTTGATCGTGAGGCATATTTCCTATAGATGCATGCAACATCAATCTGCTTTACATTAGCGCGAAGGGGTTAATCTATTTCAATACTGTCTCAGCCCTTGCAGGTTCCCATTTATATACCAGGGTTAAGAGAAGCAATTTATGGTTAAATATGTTATGTTGCTAAAGGACACAAGTGTCATGACCCGGATTTGAACCCACACCCCAATGACTAGGCCATCAGAACTAGAGTTCAATTCACAACCGCTCGGCCATGACAAGCCAGAGCAGTATGAGTTAGCTCGTCGTTTTGGAGGTCGTTGGTTCAAATCACACTCTAGTCAACCCCAAATCAATACAATAAACACATCTGTTTTAAATGTATTCTCTTTATTTCCAGGTTGATGAAAACGTGATGGATGGAAAGTTGCCCAAAGCGCCCTTGACCAGTGGGCGGGGCAAGAGGGCGGCCTTATCCAAGATTGGGGACATGCTACAAAACTCCCCTATTGCAAAATCAGGTAACCATGCTTTCCTCATTGAATGTTCATTGTGGATGGTTGATTGTGGATTGTTGATTATGAATTGTGGTTTGTTAATTGTGGTTTGTTGATTGTTGGTTGTGGATTGTTGGTTGTGGATTGTTGATTGTGGATTGTTGATTGTGGAGTGTTGATTGTGGAGTGTTGATTGTGGATTGTTGATTATGAATTGTGGTTTGTTAATTGTGGTTTGTTATGGTTTGTTGAATGTTGGTTGTGGATTGTTAGTTGTGGATTGTTGATTATGAATTGTGAATTGTGGTTTGTTAATTGTGGTTTATTGTGGATTGTTGATTATGGATTGTGGATTGTTGATTATGGATTGTGGATTGTTAGTTGTGGATTGTTGATTATGAATTGTGGATTGTTAATTATGGATTGTGGATTGTTAGTTGTGGATTGTTGATTATGAATTGTGGAGTGTTGATTGTGGATTGTTGATTATGAATTGTGGTTTGTTAATTGTGGTTTGTTATGGTTTGTTGAATGTTGGTTGTGGATTGTTAGTTGTGGATTGTTGATTATGAATTGTGAATTGTGGTTTGTTAATTGTGGTTTATTGTGGATTGTTGATTATGGATTGTGGATTGTTGATTATGGATTGTGGATTGTTAGTTGTGGATTGTTGATTATGAATTGTGGATTGTTAATTATGGATTGTGGATTGTTAGTTGTGGATTGTTGATTATGGATAGTGGATTGTTGATTATGGATAGTGGATTGTTGATTATGGATTGTGGATTGTTAGTTGTGGATTGTTGATTATGAATTGTGGATTGTTAATTGTGGTTTGTTATGGTTTGTTGAATGTTGGTTGTGGATTGTTGATTATGGAATGTGGGTTGTGGATTGTTAGTTGTGGATTGTTGATTATAAAAGGAGCAGATGTGAACACACTTTCCGGAATGGATATGGATTGAAAACAACACTATACCCAGTCTTCACAGTCACAAACCACAGTGGGGCTACGTACAAAGCAAAATGTTGAACAAATTGTAGGGGATTAAAAATAGTATATTACAAATTGTAGGAGACTAAGATAGGACAATTCCACCCAAAAAAGGGATGTCACTCATTCTTGATGGATAGTCCAGGGCTAACATTTTTAAGAAAAGGAAAGTTGTTGGTGTTTTGGGGTTTTTTTCGGAAGGGGGGGGGGGTGTTTCAGTTTTTACTGTCAGCTTTGTTGCCTTTTTTATTTACTGTTGGCTTCGTTTAACCATTTAGGAAATTTTAAAACAAATTTCGGACACGCTCTCACATTCAAACGTTTAATGGGTTAATTGTCCCAGCCTGGTGATTGTGGATATAATGGTCAAGTATGTTTGGACTCATTTATTGGTTGTTTGTGGTCTTTAGAGTTTAGCAATACCAAAACATTCAATCTCTTCATTGTGTGATTGCTGTGAACTTTGGGTCTCAGTAGTCTAACCTTTTGTGTGCGTAGATGTCTTTCATGTAGAATTAGACTCTGCTCAAAATAACATGTTTCACTCACTTCCATCCTCATGGCCCTTATTCCAACTAAATAACACCTCACCAAAGTTACATGGCAAAGGGGCTCAATGCAAAAGTCCTACCATCTGTTTCGGAAACAGACAGGGCAGGATGATTTCTAAAACCTAAAGAGAATCAGTTTTAAAATCAACTTTGCCTGGATTGATTTGTTCTGCGTCAACTTTCATCACCATCAATAGACTGCAGGACTTACAATCATAAGGTTGAGGGGTGTGATTCCTGCCTAGCTAACCGCTGATTTCTCAGTGACTAAGAATTACCATAGTCGTGGAGTTACTGAATCACAATTTATTGACTTGTGGAATTCATAATCATAGACGTTAAACCAATGTTTTTATGAGAGAGATTGGCTGTTGCAAGATTGGCGTTTATATCCCCTAGTGGGAGCTTTGCTGGGTTCCCTTGTTGGGAAGCTCATAAAACTAACTTGTTTATTCAAAAAACTTTTGCAGCTCTAGTTCAGGCATGAGAATCTTCCGGTTTAAACCGGAATTCCGGTTTTTTCCCTTTCAAATTTGTGGTCTTCGAGTTCAATGTGAATTTGATATAAAATTTGGGGGGTGAGTTGTTGGGGTATACATTTGGATCTCGCTAATCCCTCTTCTTGGTCTTATGAGAAATTGTAAGTTTACACGCTTCCGTTCGTAATAAATTGCCGCCCGGCAGCGGCCGGCCCAATATGCGTTGATTTGTTTCTTCCATGTGCATGCAGTGCGTTCAATTGATATCTGTAGACTTCTTTCAGTCTTTCCCCGCTTCATTCATGGTACGGTTTGACCGTAATACATGTATGTTTACTGTTGCAGCAAAGGAACATTCGTGGAGACATTGAAAAGTCTACTGACAACAACATACGGTGTTTTGGATGCGCGCGCATCGTTATACTTTTTTTACCAGTCGTCAGTACGAACCTTCATAGGCTTAAGTGCCGTTTCTTCGATACGTTTAATGTGTTTTACGGCTGGAGATATTTTTACGCATTGAACTATGACCTGGAAGAAACTTATAGACAATGAGTGTGCGACACACGTGTGGGGAGGTTCGTTAACGTCTGACGTCTCACATTATTTTTCCAAAATGCTATGGTTTATAAACTGTTGGGATCTTGGAGATACGAAAAGGTGTTTGAAGAACAAGTTTCAATGGCCAAAGGGGGGGCAACACTTAACACAGTTATTCACTATAACAGGTAAAAAGACCCCCAAAAATCAATTTTTGTAACAAAAGCATGACTGCTCCGTTCATAATCATTTATTTTCGTGGAAGTAAGTTCCGAATATAATTTTATTTTGAGCTTTTTAAGACAATATACGTCTAGCACTGTTATGATTTCATCTTGTTTATAAGTATTTCCCTCCTATTAACATGTCCTCGATCCCACAAATGGTCCCCAAAACGCCAGAGGGATTCACTGAGTGCGACGCTGACGCCTGGGTAAACTTGCCCAAATTCCGGACACGCAAAAATTTGGACTTTGCCCAAAATCCGGACATGCAATTTTTAGCGTAAAAATTTTTCCGGTTTTTTTATCATCACATATTCTCATGCCTGCTAGTTGGTTTTTAAGTGCTGCAGAAGCACATAACTATTATGGGAAACATTTTGTCAATCGAACTTTTAGTCCGAGCATTTAAAAAGCTGGTATCCAGTGTGTTTCAAGTCGTAAAGGAATAAAGCATTTATTAATATTATCTACAAGAAACTCTCTAGGTGCTGCACGAATTTCAAAACAACAAATAAGAAACAAAATCTTAAAAATTGCATGTTTATCATAAGGGCTTGGCATTTTTATGGTTCTGTTTTGTCTAGATTGGTAGTTGAGCGCCCTCAGGGTCCATGCTTTGTCAGTGTAGTTTAGAGCGCCCTCAAAGAGGGTCGTCTGCTAGTCCTCCTTGTATGTGACCTTTGGTTGGTTTAAAACCTTGCTTTCCTACCCTCGCTACACCCTGCTTTTTCTCTCTTTGCGCTTCTTGTTGCAGCTTCCTCCTCGTTAAAATCTTCCTCTCGGTCCCAACCCTCAGCCAAGAAGTTTGTGGAGACTGCAACGTCGCATATGGCATCCCCGGCAAAGTCCCCCGAGGTGCAGATTGTGTCGTATCACCCACCCCCAACAACAGAGAAGAAGCGAAAACGACGTCTCCAAACGATCGACATCTCCGCTCCTTTCCAGAGTTCCCCTTTTGAGGTGGGTTTTTTCAGAGACATACTATATATAGTTCATGTATTTTCAACTTTGTCTATGATTACATCTCCACCATGCAAAGTTTCAATCCTGAACTCATGTACATAGTGTTTCGCAAGCCTTACTAGATTGTATCTCCACCATGCGAAGTTTCAAATCTTTAGTCACTGCAGAAAAAAAACAAAAAAACTTTGTAACCCAGAATTTGAAAATTGATTGTTTTATTATTGTTTATTCCTGTTTGCATAATACAGGTGGTTAACCATGGAGAGACAAGGGGCGATTCTTCACATAGCATTGTTACGAGAAAATTGAGGTCCCGCAACACTCGAGTGTAAATATTAGTGTAAAATAAGACTTGTAAAAAACCGAGGTGAAGGACGACCCAAAATTTAAAAAATTTCTGTATCAAAGCCATTAGAAAAAGGTTGTAGTGTCATTCAGTACAACATAATGTTGTGAAGCCATAATTGGGTTCTTCTCCCACCCAAGTTAATCTGTCCAAATTGAGGTTGGAAGTGGAAAACAGTCAGACCTCCTTTGTGTGTAATGGCGTTCACTTTTCATTAGCGCTGTGTGAGTACAGGGAACATGAAAGAGATGGTTGCTCTGATTATTGATTACCAAGAGGCATTCTGGTTATAAAATTACCAGTCTTGCCCTGTGAAGCTTTGTAAGCTAGCTCGAACACAACCATTGCATGGTATTAAAGGTAGGGGTCATAGATTGGTCTTTGTCAACATAATGCTGATTCATAGGCAAAACTATACAAAAATATACCAAACAAGTCATCTGTGAAAGTTTCAGCTGAACACAAGGTCAACTTGTTGTAAAAAACAGCAACAAAACTGTACAGTATTTTCATGAAGAATGTCGAATCCATCCACATTTGGGTGACAGCGGGTACCAACCGCATCTCTGGCAACAGCATTCACAAACCAGGGATGAGATTTGTCAGACTTTTGTCTGAATTCAGACTTTTTATGTCGGCCTGGTGAATAAAAAAAACCTCATTTTTCCACATAAAAGAAAGACTGCCCTTTGATCTACTTCACCAGTGCTTAGGACACTGTTCCTAAGAGCCCTTTGAATTCCAAACCCTCCCTAGGGGTTATCAAAAGGTAGAAACGCCATCATTTCAACATACATGTAGGCCCTACATCCTAAAATTGGGATCCAACATGTATTTTCAGACTTTTTTGCCAGTAATGACTCTCATCCCTGACAAACAGATACCACAGAAATGTTAATCTCCTAAACTCATCATTGTTTTGGAGATTCAATTTTTTTGAAATACTTTATTGATTTCTTATCAACGGGGGAACTTCATACCAAATAGTTTTGTAGGATGCTTACAATTTTACTGTAACAAGTAGGCAATGCGATTCACTTTTTTGGGGGGTGGGGGGGGGGGTGTCACTATCAAAGTATGACCCCCTACCTTTAAAGGCACCTGCACCCCAAACCAAATCAACAACTTTCCCGGCGTACTTATACTAGACCTTTCCATTGTTGGTAAACAAAGTGCGCCGGTTGGCATGAATGGCAGCAAAACGTTCAATCGTGTTAAAGGCACTGAACATGTTTGGTAATTATCAAAGACCAGTATTGTCACTCGGTGTATCCCAACATATGCATAAAATAACAAACCTGTGAAAATTTGGGCTGAATCGGTCATCGAAGTTGCAAGAAAATAAAGAAAGAAAAAACACCCTTGTTGCACAATTTTGTGTGCTTTCAGATGCTAATAAAAGGCTTCATGCATGAAGTCTTTTATTATTTTAGTGAGAAATTACCTCTTTCTCAAAAACTACGTTACTTCAGAGGGAGTGGTTTCTCACAATGTTTTATACTATCAACAGCTCTCCGTTGCTGGTTACCAAGTAAGTTTTTATGCTAATATATATTTTGAGTAATTACCAAACGTGTTCAGTGCCTTTAAATCCAATGGATAAGTTTAAGTTTTAAAATTTGTTTACTAAAAAGAAATGCTTTCAAAAATTGTGTTTTTGATATTTTGATAGCAGAACTGGTTGATTGATAGAGTAACTGGTATGTAAAGCTTGAGTAAACATGACCAGATATATATCGTAACTGTAAATAAAATAGTTATGTTTGTAGCAACTGAAGGAATGACAAAGTGTTGAGACTTATTTGTTGTTTACTTCATTTTATGCAACATATCCTGTGATGGTGATAATACATAAATATCTCAAATATTTACCTTTTGTGTTGTTGGAGAGAAGGTTCTGTATGATCAGGGATGTGATTTCTCCGTTTTTAACTGGAAATCCGGGGGGTTTTTTGCCTCCCCAAAAAAATGAAGATAAAACCATATATAACGCCCCAGAGTGCAGAGTAGGGCTTTTAAAACCATAGATATAAATGTTATTATTGGGCTTCGTGCTTGCAAGTTTCGAGCTCGCAAGCTTTCGCGCTTTGCGCTCAGAGTTCAGGTTTTTTTCTCAACAGCCTATCACATCCCTGAACAAACTGCCATGTGTGTACAAAAACAATTGGGTTGTAAACGTTAGTGAATTTTGAATGGTTTTGAATGGTGTATCAGTAGGAGGGTTATTAAAATATCATAAGCTGCTGTAGGCTTCTGACCAATAAGTTTTTATTGCCATTTAAGAGTGATTACCAAACGTATACAGACCCTAGACTGCACGGCTTGTATACGCCGTGTCCGAGTTGATTGGTTCGACAGTGACTGTGGCTAGATTGCAGTAGCCAATAGCCAGCCATAGTCACTTGATTAGGATATAACATAACAACAATTAAAATTTATAAGGCGCTATTCCATCAAGATCATAGCGCACATAAAAGCAATCAACATGGAAAAAGGTGAGTCTTTAGAACTTTACGAAATGTACATAAAGTAACAGATTCCCTAATGACAGTAGGAAGATTGTTCCAAATCATTGGCCCAGCTACACTGAAAGCTTTTTGACCTAGAACTTTGTTTGCTCGGGGAACATTCAAGCGAGTGATGTCAAGTGTGGACCGAAGAAATCGTGGTGGAGTGTAATGTGACGGTAAAGTGGAAATATATCGCGGAGTAGTTTTGTTCAAGCCTTTAAAAACAAGGAGAGCAATCTTAAAATGAACTCGTTCTCTAATCGGTAGCCAATGAAGTTCCCTAAGTGGGGTAATATGTTCTCTCAAGGGTGTGGAACATATTAAACGAGCTGCACTGCCCTCGCATTGACTTTTAAAACCATCCAAACCAATGTAGCTAAACTGAGGTTTAGAGAAAAAAACAGTCTGTCTTTGTTGGTCGTAGTAAGAAAAACTTACAAAGATGCATGGTGACAGTGTGGAAATGCTCTTGTAATCAGTACACTGTTCAACCCAAAGTCAGATTCTGAATATATCAGCAAATATGCTTAGAAATTCTGATTAAAGAAACTAGAAATTTAGTCTTATCTAATCATTTATTGTTAATTGCAGCACAGTTATCTCTGCGCTCTGTGCACTTGTACAAATTTAAAACAGTAAAAAGATATGATACAAACGAGTCGGGTCTAAGTTCATCCTTGAACTTGATGTCCCAGCTCCAGACCTGAGATCCAAACCAACCCAAGGCAACTTCAGTTACACACCTTTGTTCTTACACCCCTACCGATGAATGTTCCTAACCCATCATCACCCTAGCTAACCCAAGCATGTAGGTTAAGAAGGGTTATTGACTTACCGGACCAGAAGATGTGATGGAACATTCACCGTTATTTCAGCAGTTTTCCCAGCCCAACCAAAAATGTTATCATGCCTTCCATAGTTTATATAAAGGTGGCTTTCTCAGTTTTCCGCAGACGTTATAAACATCATTAGAAGAAAAAAAATCTGGTAACAACCACATAGGTTTGAACTAATTTCATCATGATGGAAGGCATGCAATTCCATAATCTAAAAATCAAAATTGTTTATGTCTTATTTGTTTATGTTTTGATGTCAAAAAAACAACGAAATAAGCATCTATTTACATTTAAAGCAGAAAAATTAATTCCACTAGGGCCTATGGTTTTGTTTTGTGTAATAAAGTAAAAAATAAGATTTTAAAAGACGCAAGAAAACAAGACCGGGCAAAGCAAAACAAATATATGTAATCATTTTATGATTTCAATTTTTAATTGAAAATATATCATCAATTATAAGAAATATTTAAGGTAATAAATAGGCCTGGCGACCATTAAAGCCAAATAAAGTCGCACAGAACGTATGGCTTCAATGTAGTTTTGCACAAAAGACCGACATTCTTCTGCTACTTTACGCAACTTGAGCGCATTCCTTGCAAATCCTCTGTTCATATCACGCTAGTAGACTGAATTCCGTATTTAACAGTGGGTTCTGACCAACACCCCTCACTTCAGGCTCATGCACATTCGCTGATCGAACTTGCTCATACTCCGAATGTTTCCTCTTTTAATAAACCTAATTTTGCTGACAGACGATGTCGACTGAAGTGTGAAGTGCGTCTGATACATCTTTAATTTTTGACAAGTTCAAGCACTATTTTGACGAAAGGTTCGATGCCATTTCAACGCCAAAACACGAGTCAATTTCCATAAGAGAACTTAGAAATAAACTTGAAGCGAAGGAGCTAGAAAGGCCAGGCAACATCGAGCAATTCGAGTTCTGCGGGAAGATAGAGATTGCTCTGGACAAAGCAAAGTTGGCTCTGATCAACAGATCTGATCCTGATTCAGCGATTGAAGCGCTCATAGAGGCCAAGGAGTTGGTAGGCGGAGCTCGAGCGCAAAAAGAAAATCCGCATCGCCGACGGAAGCAAGGCTGGCTTGGGTGACGGTCTCGAAGCTGTGAGAAGAAAGGCTCAGCACACCTTTCTGCAGAGCAACAAAAGACCGTCAAAATCGCCGAGGAAGAGGCACTGAAGGACCCAGAAAGCCGAAAACGCAAGAGACGGGACTCTCACTATCATGGGTCCGTTTTTAATGCGCATCTTGCTGATCCGCCGTCGCCTTAATTCTTTCGAGGTACATGTACACTTTTTATTCTATACTTTGTTTTCTTCAGCTTGCATCATTGTGCATACAAGCCTGCTACATCCCATGCTGTCTGATTAAATTAATATTACTAATATTCTACATACAAGAATATATTTTGTCCTTTGTGTCATTTAATATCGTTCTGGCGTATTAAACCAAACTGTTTTTCATGCGTAGTATGAGCGCAGCGAAATAGCATAATAAAACCCGGACATAGTACGTGTACATGTACTTGCAAGTAGTGCACGCACGAGTTGCACGCACACACACACGCATTCAAACCGGGACCTATAACAAAAGACTAAGAGGACAATAGGTCCACGGATCGGGAAAGGTGCACGGTTGGAAAACGTGTAGAAAACCAATGGGAGCTGTTGCTAAAAAGTATAAAAGTATAAACAAAAGAGGGACAATAGCTTAGGAGGTCCACGATTGCAGGCGTATACACACTTGGGTGTGTATACCACATGGTGTGTGGGTACTCGAGACTAGACTAGACTCTTCATAAAAGTTTTCCACTCGACGATGAGGGCGCTTCATTAGACCATCGAAGATTGCCCGGACAAGTTGTGGGTGTTTGAAAGTTGCGAAATTGGTCAAGTTTTAACAATTGTTTGCATCATTTCTCTATGTTTGCATCAGATCTGGTTTACATACTGCCAATATAAGGGTATTAGTTGACATATTGCATTTAAGCAAACGTATCAAATCACGTTTTAGACCGAGTCTGTCGTCTGTTTTGTTGTTTAGTGTAGCAATACAATAGTCAATACAATCACAATGGACATGCACGACTTACACTTGGACGGAAACTGTGATGAAGCAACTGTGCTGAACAAATCTTTAGAGTGTGCTGCAAGACGTAAGTTGTATTTTAAAATTTTATACGTGTTTGTATCATTTTAAAAGTTCATCGACCATTATTAAAACGATTTGGCCTTAGTGAAGGAGAAAATACACAACTCTCCCTGGCTTAAGTTAGCCCCACTTATTTTTGTGTGGCCAAGCTCAAGCTGAATCCTTGCTGTTGTTGCAGCTTTGGCCTTAGTTGCGATAATCGTAACCCTCAATCATCCTCCCGACGGGCTTTAGCCCGGAGGGTTATGAGACAATGAGCACGAGATTCGACCATTCGTGCCAAAACGTGCAATTTCGACCAATGTTGACAGACTAGTCACCAGATTTGCCCAATTTTTACCACTTTCAAAAATCATGAAACAAATTCTAAGAACACGGGCTTGATCTTCAATGTCTAAGGAATCCATTCCTTAAAGCCCGTCGGGAGGATGATGGAGGGTTACGATTATCGCAACTACTTTGGCCTTGGCCACACAAGTGAGTGGGGCTATCCCTGGCTGGGCCTGGGGACTTGTTTTCATTACGGTTTGCATGTGGTCTTCAATCTTCAATAGAATAATCCCTATGCAGCACTTAAAAGAGGCTATACTGGGATGTGGTGCAGTGCAGCGTCACAGCCAAAAAGTGCAGGTGAAGAAGAAAAGTGAGAAACGAAGTCAAGGATCCTGGTGGAGTCAAGGATCCTGGTGGAGTCAAGGATCCTGGTGGAGTCAAGGATCCTGGTGGAGTCAAGGATCCTGGTGGAGTCAAGGATCCTGGTAGAGTCAAGGATCCTGGAAACATCACATCATTTAATAACTTTTGTGAGATGAAGACAAGGAAGGAATTTCAGTAGATGTAGGAGAAAAACCCAAAACAGGGAAAAACCAAGTTGCGATAATCGTAATCCTCCATCCTCCCGACAGCCGCAGACAGGAGGGTTCAACTGTCGGGAGGATGAATAGTTGCGATTATCGCAACTAGGAAAAACCACGCAGCTGCAGTAAGGTCAGCGTTTTTAACCAACTTGAATAATGTCAACAATCCGCCACTTACCTCTCTTTAGCTTTCCTTGAGTACTTTTTTAGGAATCTTGCTGTTGAAATTATAGTTGCGATAATCATAACCCTCTGACATCTAACTTACCTCCATCTTACGATTATCGCAGCTATTGAAATTACAACCCGTGATGGATCGGGGTCATTTTTGGAATTTACCCAAATTTCGATCTAAAAATATGTCACCGGTGTTGTGTCGTGAGAGTGTTTCATGTCACAGCTAGCTACATGTACAGCTACATCATAGTAAGCGAGCTTCTTAAGCGCGGGTACCACACGTACACAGACTGGAGTACGACATGGTGTGCATTCTCTCAGACTCCAGTCTGACATCTATAGACTAAGGTCTGCCTCCGTCTTAAGCTTCAGCTGTGACATAAAACAGCAACATTTTTGAGAGTGAAAGTGATCACTTAAACTATCTCAAATATATCACCAGAAACTTTCCGATTGATGTGTTTGAGAATGGAAAAGTAGGACACTACTAAAGAACTTAAGCTTTAAAATTAAATATTTGAAATGTTTCTTGAGTCTGTTTAAGTTTAATTGTCTTCACAATCAGTCATGTTTTCTTTGGAAATTATGCCTGTTTTTAAATACAATAATTGCTTTCAATTCTTGCTTTTAAAAATTATGAACAGTCGGGTATGGAGTTGTTGCCATCGGCTATACATGCTCATCATTACAAGACAAACCTGGAAAAGACAAGCATAAAGTGAGTTTTTTGTTGCTGTTTTGGTTTGTTTTTTTCAAAGGACTCGGATCCTATAAAATCCTCCAGGTTTTGCTTACTACAGATATTGGCCTGAATCCTTCTATATCCTTTTATGACAGGAACCCTTTATGACAGGAACCCTATCAGCACTGACCCCCAATAAGATCCTTCTGAATCCCATTTTGGCCAAGCTGCATAAGACCCTAATCCTTCTCTATCCTCTTATGTTAAATACAACCTGATGACCCTATTCCTTTTAAAGCCTCTCATAGCAGAAACCCACTGTGGCCACAATCCTTCTAACTCCTCCCATAGGTGAAAGAAACCCATTATGGCCCCAATCCTTCTAACTCCTCCCATAGCTGGCAGAAACCCACTATGGCCCCAATCCTTCTAACTCCTCCCATAGCTGGCAGAAACCCACTATGGCCCCAATCCTTCTAACTCCTCCCATAGCTGGCAGAAACCCACTATGGCCCCAATCCTTCTAACTCCTCCCATAGCAGAAACCCACTATGGCCCCAATCCTTCTAACTCCTCCCATAGCTGGCAGAAACCCACTATGGCCCCAATCCTTCTAACTCCTCTCATAGCAGAAACCCACTATGGCCCCAATCCTTCTAACTCCTCCCATAGCTGGCAGAAACCCACTATGGCCCCAATCCTTCTAACTCCTCCCATAGCTGGCAGAAACCCACTATGGCCCCAATCCTTCTAACTCCTCCCATAGCTGGCAGAAACCCACTATGGCCCCAATCCTTCTAACTCCTCCCATAGCAGAAACCCACTATGGCCCCAATCCTTCTAACTCCTCCCATACCTGGAAGAAACCCATTATGGCCCCAATCCTTCTGAATCCTCTGCTGCAAAGTCCTTCAAACCTCATTCCTTCCGAACCCTCCACTTCAACAAAGAGGATACAGAAGGATTTGGGCTAATTTTTAATATGCTAATGAATGATTAAAAACAACAGCTTTGCATTAAGTTATTTTTGTTTACCACCTGTTTCTTCCTTCCTTTAGTTATAATCCAGCCATCATACGAGTGAGGATATAGGCCTATCGCACTGTGAAGCAGTTTACACAGTCTATAGACCATGTTACCTGAAATGCAGAGTAGTGACCTTGTAGAGTAGACCTTGTACATTCTAATGCATTTCCTGACAGGCAAGATACTATACAGGCCATATGGGAGCATTTACATTTTGTGTCAAAATTTTCACATAAATTCAAGAGTTACAAAAGCAACAGCTGTACAGCTTTTGAGATGTCCCCCCTTTCTTCATATCAAAAGTTGAGAAAAATCAGACAGTGCAATCTCCATAAAACATAAGATTTGTTGTTTTCTTCCATTGAGGTGTGTACAGACTGTGTCTGCAGGAAGTCCAGGCTCTGTGGCTCTTTTGTAAACATGTGATGCCACAGGTCACATGGTCTATAGTCAAGTCTGTTGCTCTTCCCAGACATGCAATTACCGGTTGGAGTACTATAAATTATTACGGCCCTATTAGAGAGAATTAAGGCAGGAGTTCTGACTCAAGAGATCACGTTAAGTTTTTCAAACGAATGAAGCGACTGTTTTGTTGAATAATTGAACATCAGCACATCGATAATTACGTGCATCTAGACAATGTCTACTAATGTCACACTGAGCCAGATGTACATCAGCAGTCGAACCTTGAACCTCGAGTTCTGACGTAGCTCATCTTTTATAGCTTTCAGCATGGTTAAATACAATGTAACTCAAAAAGCTAGCGTCTCACAATAAGATTGCTCTATTCTGATTGGTCAATAACCACAAACAGATATTATTCCTAATCATAATAATCCATAGCCACTTTTGGCGCAGGTTAATTAAACTTGTGCAAGTTCTTTCTCTGTAGTTATTCTAGTTATTTTATCATTTGCATATTTATTGATTCGGATAACAATTTCTCAACTTTCCAAAGTCTTATAAATAAAGATATTGAGATTAATAATAAAGTGTTTTTTTGCTATGCACTCTCTCGCCGTTTTTTTTTTTTTTTCAGGAGAAGCTCTCTTTTGCACCACCTCCAGTGACCCTGGACAATGACACTAAAGCAGTTGTTGGTGTAAGTATTACTAAGTCTTGTTTTGTTTCCATCTGATGTAACGATGGAAACATGGTTTCATTCCTAGAAATGCAGTCAAATTCCCGATCTTGACAAGATCAATTTTCTTAGATCATTATCATGCAGCTACTACATGTAGGCTTGTAAAACATAAACAAAACAAGTAAAACATAGGCCCCATGGTGTTGGATCATGTAAGATTTTGAGTGATTCCAGGGTTCGAAGACTCACCCAATCCCTTCCTCTCCACTAAAATGAACAGGTTTTCTTTGATTTGGCTTTAAAGCAGTGCACTAAAGGGGACATGCACATGCAGTATCGTAATGTCATTTTTATGAGCGGGGGCTATTTCATATGTAGCCACTCATTTTCTTTGCAATGTCTCGAGCTCAAAGTGGGGGGGGGGGCTTACGCCCGTCCCCTGCTGGTTACACCACAGATTATGTGTATGATTCATCAGTGGTTTTTGGGCTGCCTCAAGCGTTCTATTTTTGAATTTTTTTATAAAAGGAACTTAACAAAATTCCTGCATACCGCACAGTGTGGAGTTTATTCAAAAACACGTAAAACTTTTTGCGTTCAAAATGCAGTGGTAATAAAGCAGACCCATGCATGTGATGTCGAGTATCTAGAGGTTTATGTTTTGGCATTTTGTTCTAATACATGTAGGTACGGTCTAAAGGTTTCAGGCAGCTAACTCGTGTGAATATGGTACTATCTGAAGGTTCCGAAACACACAAGTTGGTAAGTAATTGATAATTGTAGCATTTATTGTGACTCGGATGGGGTGTTTTCAGTTCATTTGCATGTATTAATTCTGGTTGTGAAGTCAAGGACACTCAGAAATTAATCACTATACTAAACAAGAACCCGAAAAAGTTTCAGTTAGAGATGTGGGGGGAAGGAATATTACAGGGGAAACCCCTGCAATCAGGTAAGAACTGAAAACCCAATCCACACAGTGCCCCCAAACGGGATTCGAACCAAGGTCCCATAGGTGGAAGTCGAGGGAAGATCCGCCAACCGAACTGTGTTCGGGATTGCTTGGTTACGATTAACACAAAACTAGTAAAAAACAGCGGCACAAGAATGCAAAGGTTGGTTCGAATCCCACCTGGTGCCTGTGATTTTTTTCCCCAAAAGACACAGAAAGTATTAAGTATACAGTGCATAATCATAGACCGAAAATAATCCTGCTTGGGTGATTGGAAAATGTTGTTTAATCCTGAAGTGAAATGGTAAAATAGTTCCCAAATATTTTTGATGAAAACTTCAGAGACAGGACAATATTCAGTCGTATGATCTTCTAGCCGTCCAACCGACCACTGAGAAGATGTTCCACATGGCATGCACCAAGCTGGAGGTGGACATCATTTGTCCTAACATGACAGAGAAGATGCCCTATTACTTCAAGAGGATCGCCATGAATGCTGTGAGTTAACTTCTAAATGTAACCCCCAGGCTATAGACCCATTGCACAACGCACTTGCACGCGCGTCTCCTGTCCGCCATTTTGGGTGTCAAAGCGTGCACAAAAGGAATGGACTCCCCCCCCAAAAAGGCAGAAATGGTAGACGCGCATTGTTCGCAGGTGCGTAAACGTATGTACCATCCTTTTGTGCACGTTTTGACACCCAGAATGGTGGACATGAGACGCAAGTGCAAGTGCAAGTGCGCTGCGGGTTGTGCAATGGGTCTACAGTGGTTAAAGTCAAGACTAGCAACTATTTTTGTATTTCTATGTTACAGCAAAATATAAATTTCTGCATCAATTCATGAAGTATAGTTCCAACACATTGTGTTTAAACGTATCATTCGTTTATTATTTTTTAATCATAATGAATCACTTAAAGAGAAGGATACATACGTTTGGTAATCACTCTTAAAATTAATGGTAATAACAAATTACTTGGCTAGAAGTACAGCAGCTTTCGATAGTATAAAGCTTTTTTAGAATCATTACGCCTCGAAGTAATGTGGTTATGAAAAAAGATATCAGTTATCCCCAAAAATGTGAATCTGTGAAACCTTACTAAGTTACTGTCAGATATGTTTCTCAGATTGTGTATTTTAGTCTTATTCTTCCTGCGTGGACATAACCACTGCGGATTGTCACAGGTTACTTTTAATTGTATATAACTACATTTATATAGGATTAAAACAATCGAACGGTTCCAAAAGCCAGAGGTATATATTCCTTTTAAATGCCACTCAAATGTTTTTATTATTATTTTTATTTGAAAGGCGGTAGAAAGAGGCATTTATTTTGAGATTCCCTACGCTCCGGCAATCAGAGATGCCACATTGAGGAAGAATGTCCTGACCAACGCTATGACGCTGGTCAGTTTGTGTCGAGGAAAGAACATCATCATCACAAGCCAAGCTTTCAAGGTAAATAGCGGTAACACAATACTAAGGTCTGTGATTTGTCAGGATTTTTCCTGGTTTCGGGATATTTTCTTCCACAGATCTCGTGGCGTGTCATGGCTAAGGGGTCAGGCGCACTGGCTTCAAGCTCTGGTGTTTCTGACCAGCAGAGTCTGGGTTCCAGTCCTGGTCAAGACACTTGTGTCCTTTATTAAGACACTTAACCATTAATGCTTCGTCCTTTGGATGGGATATAAAAAAGTCGTAGGACCTGGGTGTTGTATGCACGTGGAAGAACATAGTATTTACACTTATCGTGAAGACAAGAGGTTTGCCCCTTGTTTCTGGTGGTTAAGTCATTGGGATGTGGGTTCGAATCCCTGTCATGACACTTGTGTCCCTGAGCAAGATACTTCACCGTTATTGCTTCTCTTCACCCAGCAGTATCAATGGCTACTTCTACTGCGAGTGTAGAGGTTGATATCATTTTTTTTTTTTTTAATTGGGGATCTGAAAATGGCTTCTAATCGCAAGTTGTCGCAACTCTATCAACATGATCAATATGCAGCTCTGGGCTCAATTTCATGGCTCTGCTTACCGTAAGCAAAGAATCAGCGCTTACAGAAGCAGGGTATTCCGCGCTTACGTCAAGCACATTTCAGGGGTTAGCGGGGAATTTTTGCTTGTGCGCTTGCGTAGTCCACTTTACTAGTCATTCTACGCTTACACAGCTTGCGCAGAATTTCCGCGCTTGCTCGGTAAGCGGAGAATGGTGATCGCAAGCGCAGAATTCGGCGGTAAGCAGAGCCATGAAATTGGGCCCAGATGTAGCATAGACAACTTCTGTTGTTTGAAGAACGAGGGTCGGAATTGTACCTTCATCAGTTATTGACACCTTGCACCAAGGTTAGAAGCGGCTGCTGCTATCGCGCTTGCTAATGTGGGAGTCAACTTGTAAATGAGTAATTGCCAGATTGCCATAAAATGCATACTACACATGGTGACACTGACTCCTAAAATGGTGTAACCTGGATTAATGTGATGACAACATCAAGTGAATTTGGTCAATAGCAGAAGTGTCCTTTAGTAAACAAGTTATGCTGAATAAGACATCATCATGGCGGTAGGGCTGGCGTAGTGGTGTCTTTGCTCGCCTTCCACCTCTAGGACCCCGGTTCAAATTAACCGTGCCGGATTGGGTTTTCAGTCCCTACCTGACTGCGTGGGTTTTCCCTGGAATAATTCTCTGGGGGTTTTTCTCCCACATCTAAAACTGAACCTTTCTTCCTTGACTTCTCTCCATGGGGTTCTTGGCTAGTACAGTGATTAAGTTCGCTTTTCTGAAAGTTCTTCACAACCAAATGAAATGAAATGAAATCCTGTGTCAAGTGGTTAACGACACGACTGCTATTTTTATTGACCGACGAAGTCTCCCATTGATCATTTTTTTTTTTTTTTTTTCCCAGCCTATTGAGATCAGAGGAGCATATGATGTCACCAACCTGTATCCTTTGATTGTAGTTCAAATGAAAATACTTTAAAGAAAGGGCTCCAAGGCCAATTGAGTTTGGATTGCGGTATTTTCTGGCTCTTTTACCAATTTGTTTGTGTTCATTTTGTGATTTTCTTGTTTGAAGCTTTTTAATCATTGGCCATTTCAGTTGCTGTTTATTTAATTATTTCTTGATTAATTTGTTATACGCTTTTGTACATTTTTTTTTTATTTTTTTTTTATTTTTTTTTTTTGTACAATCATGGGTACACTTTTTGTTACAAAGACACCAAATGAACAACATATAAATATTGAGTAACTACTTGCAGATCTTGTATTTGACAAACTCAAGCACTTTTTATTCATCATTGACACAGCGATTGCTAATTGATATAAATAACATTGAGATAACTGCTACCAGTGGTTTTCAAACTGTTGTTCATAAAATGGACACGGAAAAAATGTGTACCCATGATCGTGGCTGTGCACTTATGGAAAGGGCACAATATAAATCAATCGAGTTATTATTATTATTATTATTATTATTAGGTAGAGTCCTCATGAAAGTGTGAACAATTATAAGTTGCTAACCTGAAGTTAAATTGGTGTAATGACAATTTCTTGGTACTCTTTCAGAACGACGTTTGAAACATGACGTCGTCGGACATCAAAACTAAATGCGTTGTACATTCCCAAGAGATTTTGTTGTGCCTGTCAAAATCACTGCCGTTTTGAATAATATCATCAAAATTCAGGAAGGAACTGAAAATTCTCTGCACAAAAATATACAAACAATACATTTGAAACGCAACGTCATCAACCATTTTTGGATTTTGACAAAAAATTGCACTTGAAGAGTATCAAACACAGTGGCATTTTACTCCAGTTTAATGTGAGGTTGGAGACTTATACAAAAATATAAATAATTATTTTCATAAGGACTCTATTGAAAAATGAGTAGATCACAAAACTGACTTTGACCTTAGAGCCTTTGACCTTAGAGCCTTTGACCTTGAATGTAAGTAAGGGAAAGGATGATATTCCCCAGGGAGCTGAGAAAGATTAAAGGAATGTTATTGGCCCAATGACCAGGGCACTAATGTAAAGCGCATTGAGACATTATTGTAAAATGCGCTATATAAAGAACAGGTTATTATTATTATTATTATTGAAATTGGCAAACAACTGCAAAGAAAAGTTGGTTTTGGAGGTGAGGGGGGGGGGGGGGTACCATAAGTTCATTTATATTGACATAAACTACACATGTGTATAGTTACTGTTCCTTAATGCGAATCGCAGAGGGTTATTATTTGGTTTAACTGAACAACAAGCAAAGAATGCCGTGTCGTCAAACTGCAGAGCTGTCTTATTTCATGCAGGTAAGTACAGAATAAATTGAACCTTACCACCAGCTAATCGTCGCCCTTTGAACAAAGAAAAATGGACCTGTGACCTCGCATATTTTTATCTGATTGTCCTGTTCCAGCCACGAGACGAAACACAATAAAATCTGTGATGTCACTTCAGCACGTAAACGAACTGACATCACAAGATCGGTGGAAGGTGAGAGCCAGCCAGGAGGCAAGCGGGATCATTGAGGAAGCACTCATTGGAGAGGATTGCACAGATGGGCTTCCAAAATCCAGTAGTCGGACAAAAAAGAGGCGGAAATCTGATAGTCGATCAGGTATGAAATACGACGTAAAGAAAAAGAAAGGAAATACTGCCACTTAACCCATACTCCTAACTATGGGATTTTCTATACAACACACTAACGCTGTAAGCGCCAAATGACGGGACCACCCGTAGATGAACAAGAAACTTATTGTACTTACACTACTAGTGATAACAAGATTATGGCAAAACATAAATCATGTTGATATTCTGGAAAATGTTTTGTGCCCACTCATGGTATAATTTTTTTGAGCATTTTTCGGAGCTTCTTGAGTAATAGTTTTTGTTTGAAAATATCGTTGCCACAGTGGATCCCCGACTTGACAAAGGAATTACAACAATGTCCTCATAATTAGCACTTGGTTGATATTTTCATATGAAAAAAATTTGTAGGCACTCAGAGTCATTTGCAGCACCTCAACCTCTGCCATGGGTGGCTGGTACTTCAAAATGCTCGGACTTGCCTCCCATTGAACCAAATACAATAGTGTCATCCTGTAAATTCTTGTTTGCCACATTTGTACAATAACAGGACAAAGGTCTGGAATAGGAGGTTACACAAAAACCCCAAGGAAAAGGGATATTATAAGGCATGTTTTCCAACGCCTGGTGTCCCCTCTTTGTATGGGTGAAACAAAGCAAAGCACGATAGGTGCATGCTACACTTGGGAAAGTCCAGGTGGATATTTTCGTCGGCAAACAAAATTGAGGTCCAAATAATAACCTGTCCGCCGTAAGTCAGTCTAGAAAAGTTTGGCCTGTATACACATTATCCACTGTGACGTGGCTAAAGAGAACTATGTGCTCTTTTCAACAGTCTCCGGTTTGTTGGGGTATGTTTATATGCAAGGCAGTAAATTATGATTGTTTTTTTTGTCATTTGTCATGCTGCAATAAGCGCTACATTACTTAAAGGGTGTATACAACATTGGTAATTGCCAAAGACCTGTATCCACACTTGATGTGACCCAACATATACATAAAATAACAAGCCTGTGAAAGCTTAAGCTAACACTAACACGGTCTTCGGAGTCATGAGAAAACAGTGAAAAACCCCATTATATGTTTTAACTTTTTTTCAAACATCGGATTTTATCCTGCAGGATAAAGACTATTGTTTTACTCATTGCCTAAAAACTATGGCAAGCAAAACTATTTCAAGGGAAGTTTTCCACCATGACCATCTTTATACCATGTAAGTTATGTGCAAATCTGTGAACATTTATATTTTCAATCTTACCAATGTTGTACACACCCTTTAAAGCAGAAACACGGATCAGTGTGTATGTACTGTGAACAGTCAGGTGGATATGGGTTTTAATTTCAAACACCACTAAAAATCCAACCATGCCAAAAAGTAGATCTCCTTTTCAAACAAAAACATTATTTTTGATTCACTTCTTTACTCGTTTATATTCCAAAATAAACTAGTTACAAAGTTGATTGTAAACTAGTTGTTCTAACCAGGGCCCAATTTGATAGAGGTGTAGCTAGGCTTAAAGAAGTAAGGCAACCAGCCAAAGTACCAATACACATGTAAGTATGATCCGAGACTGGTATCCTGTTTGCAATATCTGACATGGTTAGTTTTGTTGTGGCTCAGTTGAGGATGGAAATTAACTCTGCATTATACCAATGTCTCAATTTTGAAAAAAATGTTATACAACATTTATTATATTTATTGGAGACAAGTTTCTTCCAAACCCTTTGATTATAATCAATAAATGTATACAAAAATACATAACCCTTTGATGTTTATTGTAGATAACTGCCTCAATCCTTCAAAATCAACTAATACAATTTTTTTGAGGATTACTACCGTCTCAATTTTTCCAAAATAAACAAAATGTGTGCCTCAATTCTCTTCAAAATCAACTGAGAGGAGTTTATGTATGATCCCTCCAAAATCACCCGATATGAATGTATTTAGGATCTTCATTGCCTCCACTGGACAAAACAGTTGTTGCACTTATTTAAGGATGATGCTGTGACTCAGCCAAGACTGACGGGAACATATCAGTCACCGATTGCTTACGAACCAAGAATAACCACGATGATATTTAAACGATTGGTATCAGTCGTCATTCTAAAAAAGAATTGAATCAATCGCACATGACCTGTGTGTAGAAAAAGAAGCAACAGAATGGCAGTCGCCAAAAAGATTAGCAAATCATCACAAACTGATATCAGTTA
Source organism: Leptasterias polaris (assembly GCA_037783415.1). Taxonomy (NCBI): domain Eukaryota; kingdom Metazoa; phylum Echinodermata; class Asteroidea; order Forcipulatida; family Asteriidae; genus Leptasterias; species Leptasterias polaris. Next base: position 5,310,100 of record JAZGTN010000015.1, on the reverse strand, counting down.
AATGCATTCTGTGTCTCAAAATGTATGCCGCTAGTGGTGCCATATTAAAAAATTCATGTGATCGCACTTGTGTTTATGTCACAGAGTCATCATCCAAATCGATCGTGGATCTGTCGGGGTGACACTTGTTCCACAACAATCACATGACTTCTCAGGTAGAGTGACCAATGGTTCCGTCTCAGCGCAAGCATAATGCAGGTCCGGCCAAGGACAGCTTTAAATTGTGTTTTTCAGCATCATTCATGCCTCAATTCTTCAGAATTATCTAAATCCTCTGAATAATTTTGAAGGACTTTAGGGGAAAAAACTAAAACCTTCAGAGTATATTGTTATAATAATAATTATTCTCTACTTTATTTTACTTTGGTTAACTTGATATTTACAAATTTTGTTGGCATATGGAAGTAAAACAATGTGTTATCTAAACACATAACATAGAAGGCTTAGTGTCACTAACTAATTTGGTTTACAAAACTAGGATGAATTCCATCAGCAATGAGTAAACCGAAACACAACTTTCTTTATGGGTCTGTTTAAAAAAAAGTAATAATAATAAATTGAAGCTGTTTGTGTTCATGTTAACAATGTAAAAGAAATCTATTCACATGGTTAGGTTTTGTTAATAATAATAGTAATAACTAGTTCTTATATAGCACATTTTACAATAACGTCTTTACATTTAGTGTCCTGGTCATAGAGCCAATAACATTCCTTTAATCTTTCTCAGCTGCCGTGACGCTCAGAAGGCTTTTTCATACACAATATCAACCTCTACCCTCGCAGGTACCCATTTATACCCCTGGGTGAAGAGAAGCATTTATAGCAAAGTGTCTTGCTCAAGGACACAAGCGTCAAGACGGGGTCTCGAACCCACACCCCGATGACCTGAACCTCATTTTGTGAAAGCTAACATCTTTTTTCTGGATTCCTTGTCAACCTATTGACAAATACAGTTGCAGCCTTATTTCACATGAAGGTACCTGACTAATTTCCTTCCAGCCTTGGTGTACATGTAGATACATCAGGGCTGGATTTCGCAAACACTCAAGGTTCATCTTAAGACGAGTGTTGTCAATATCTTCATAGTGATTTTTGTTGATTTGATGTCACACTTTGCTTAGCAATTAAGACTAAAACACATCTTAAGGTCAACCTTTGCTCTTTGTGAAATCAACCATGGCTCGATTTTAACCAAACACTAAAATTCATCTTAAGATGAGTTGTCAATATTGTTGTATACAGTATATTAAAACACCACACTTTGATTATAAATTACAATTGATACACATCTTAAGATCAATCTTGGCTCATTGTATAAATCAAGCCCAAGTTAGTGGTGTTTGAAGCTTTAAATGGTGTGGAAAATAAGAAATAACTATAGTAAACTTGCGGGTACAATCATGAAGACCAGCAGAGTATACTGTTCGAAACGTCGAGTTCAGAGCCAACACTTCTCCAAAAACCAAGGAGATAGCCACATGATCAAGGTCTTTTGCAATTGCAAGCCTGGAATTTAATATTTGATCAAGAGAAGGCAAGGGAGATTTTCATATTGGTTTATTTTCAGCTAACTTTCTGCAGAATCAGGGAGAGTGGGCAGCTCTGACTGTGGCCAATGTAAAAAGAACTTTGAATCTCTCAAAACAGATGACTCCAAACTTAGTTGGAAAATTCTTCGAGTCTTCAAAAACAGGGCACTTCCATTGGAAAATCTTAGTCTATGGGAAACTCTTGAAGGGAAACCAAGACAAGGGGCACCATATAATTCCAGGCCTGCTGTAGTGTACATTCCCTTGACATATGCCCTTGACATTTACACCACATTCCAACAGTTAATCAAATTATCCAATCGGTAAAGCTTGAAGGTGATCAGAATACCTGGCCTACAAGCACAGTTTACTTAGCTTAGCAGTCCATCAATATCAAACAAAACCTTCCGCCAGATTTTGATGGATTCCATTTGGTTTAAATAATGCATCATCAAATGAAACCAAATATCGTCACCGTTTTCAGGAAGAGCCACATAATATCAAAAGGCACAATTGAGATTTACATTTGACACTATGATTAACTTCAAACTGCAAATCTGCAATACTAAAGCCAGGGTTTGCAGTTTTAAGACCTCTCATATGATTCTGTAAAAGTTGAACCTCTCCACTGACTAACTAATTTCTTTAAAAATATTGGCTAATTGCCATTAGTAATTAGTCAAAGATAAAATGTCTCTTCATGAAAGCTCAAAAGTCAGATGACCTACTTATAAGCCCAGCTGAATAACGTGTTTGATCACATGCACACTGACATAAGTGGCTCTTCATGAAACCGTAAAAACAATTGACCTACATCTGCGCTTTTCTGTTGCAATGTATTACACGCATCTTTGGGGATGTATGGCACTTCATGAAACACAAAATGCAACTATTGAGATATATATGCCCATTCCTATATTAATATTTTAAAACAAAAAATCATTTTTAACTTGAATCTCTTCGTGAAACTGATGACAATATTCACTGTACTGACATTACTCTGAATTTCTCAGTAGCGTACATCAACTTGACGATCCCTCTTTGTCTTGCTTCTTCCAGAGTCCCAAGTTCAGGCCTTCACGATTCCTGGTGATTTCGATGGCAAAGAACTGAATTCTTGTCGCTAGTGCATGAAAAGAAAAAAAAATCACATTTCAAGTAGAGAATTGTACACCCGCACTAAATGTTTGGTGAATGAGGACACTTTATTTTTGTTTGGATGTCTCGGTTGAAACTTGGCAAAAACTTGATTTTGTCGGGACATGGAGTAATATGAAAATGGTACACCAACTGTGCAAAACCAAGTGGCAGTGACCTCAAGAAAAGCCTGGGTCAACCTTAACCGTATCAGAACTGGAGTTGGCCGTACACAACATTTCCTGCATAAAATTGGAGCTGATCTATCGCCAAACTATCTACAAATTCCCTCACAGTGCTTCGAGAGCTCGATGATGAGACCATCAGTTGGCTAAATAAGGATCTTCCTATTTAGATGATGTACACCTTGATATTCTTCGAACGAACGGTACACCAACTAGTTCAGAGCTGCCAACATTTGCATCATGCAATCATGAACAATTTGTCCAACAATCAGGGAGATATTTAGAATGACAATCAACATAATAGGACAAAGTTTCCATAACCAAAGAGATTTTCAAATCTGTTCAACAGAACATGGAATGATTGGTTTATTTTCAGGGAACTTTCTGCAGAATCAGGGAGAGTGGGCAGCTCTGACTGTGGCCAATTCGTAAATAATGTTAAGGCAGTGCCTTATGAAAACATTTCAAATGTAAAAAGAACTTTGAATCTCTCAAAACAGATGACTCCAAACTGATTTGGGAAAACTCCTCGAGTCTTCAAAAAGAGTAAATACTCCTTTTTGTTTTTAATTATATAAAAACCAAAGAAAATATTAACACTGGACTCAAACCTCACCAAAGATGGAGTTATTTTCTGAGTAGCCTTCAGTGCAGTCCAATCGTAACAGCGTCCCGTAGTTGAAGTCTTCAACGAGGCCATCAAATTCATTACAGAATGGTCTCCATTTCTATCAATGATTTCGACAGAAAGAATTTGTTGGGAAAAAATGTCTTTATGAATTCTGCACAATATAGAAAATAGTTGTAACTCTCATGGCACTTGTTGTTCCTTATTTCTTTTAACCCTCCTACTGTTCGCAACATTTTCAAGTGAGTTGACAACCATTTGAAACCATTCAACTGCCAAAGTTGTGTATGGTGGCACAACTGTGTACTGTGTACATGCATTCCCTCATGGTATCATATTGCAAGGCTGGCATAGCTTATCTATCATTCAAAACCACAGTGAATGGTCAGACAGCAAGAGGGTTAATGAAGATACATTCCCCTGTTGCAGCTATTTGTGTACACTACAGCCAAATTAAAATAAATAATACTTGGTTCTTATATAGCACTTTATCACACCTGACGGGTGTCTTAAAGGCAAAGTATACCTTTGGTTTTTGGAACCGTTTGATTGTTTTAATCCTATATAAATGTAGTTATATACAATCAAACTAACCTGTGAAAATTTCACTTCAAAAGGTGGTCGCGTTTTTGAGATATTACCGAAATAACAGAGCGAATATTCCCTACAGGAATACACAATCTGAGATTCAAATTTTGGTGGATAAAAAGTGATATATTTTTTCCAAAACGGCAGTATGCGTTATACTACCCAAAGCTGCTGTACTTCTTACCAAGTAAATTTGTATTGCCATTAATTTTCAGAGTCATTACCAAACGTGTACCTTCCCTTTAAAGCACTAATTCATTTTTCAACAGGTGTGCAGAGATGTTTGAACTATAAGACCAATTTATATAGCAGCTTGTAACAGTTTACAACAGTGATTCAGTGCAATCTGCAGCCAACCATCATAATAATAATAATAATAACCAGTTCTAATCTTATATAGCGCATTTTACAATAACATCTCAATGCGCTTTACATTATGCCCTGGTCATTGGGCCAATAACATTCCTTTAATCTTTCTCAGCTCTCTGGGGAGTATACAGCCCGAGCTGCCTTGGCGCTCAGAAGGTTTTTCCAAACACAATATCAACCTCTACCCTCGCAGGTACCCATTTATACCCCTGGGTGAAGAGAAGCATTTATAGCAAAGTGTCTTGCTCAAGGACACAAGCGTCACGACCGGGACTCGAACCCGCACCCCGATGACTAAACCACCAGAACCACTAACCATGCCAGCAAACACCAGGGCCCAATTTCATGAAGCCTGTAGGCACAAAAACTTGCTCAGCACAGAAAAGTATTGCTTAGCAGAGACAGGTGACCAGCCAAAATTACATAAAGTTTGCATTGTTGTGACTGGTGCCCCACTCAATTTTTGCTAAGCATAGAAATTTGTCAAGCAGTATTTTCTGCTAAACACCCTTCTCTTAGCAAAAACTGACACAAAACATGGGACCTACCGCTTAACATCCCATCCAAAGGACAAAGCACCAATGAAGTATTTTGCTCAAGAACATGAGTGCCGTAACCCCAACCCACACTCGACCGACAACCAGAACTTCAGTCCATTGCACGAGATCGCTTGATGGTGGTCGGGCCATTTGACTTACCACTTTGGCCGGCGCTGATTTCAAATCCTCGGGATCAATGACATCAATCTTCAGGTCAGGGAAGCATTCTCTAAATCTTTTGTATATCTCGTCATCTTGAGCTGTGAGTTTCAACATGCGGTTATCAACTGATGACGCAAGCTGTGAATGATATGGGGGGGAAAATACAGAATCTCACAGCAACTGACTTGTCACTCACTGAATTTGATAAGTCTGTGGTTTGTCAGGATATTTCTTGACAAGATGTATTATCTCGTTTTGCCTCTAAGACCAGTTGACGCCAAATGTCCTGTCCACACACCAAATTTTCCCTGGGTGCATGCAGGGGGACGTAACTGAATTTGGGGGTAACATTCGATGACTGGAACAAAGGTCACATGTACTTTCCTATAGGACAGAGCATGCACTCACCATGCAATGCTTCATTGGTGGAAATAATCCTCAAATTCTGCCTTCATGCAGGGGTTATTGTGTAATCCCTGATTCCAGGCATTTGTAAGAAGAGGATTACATGACATTGAGAGGCTGCCACTGTTGTATTTCTGCTCAACGGAGGTGAGGCTAACTAAGCGGACCGAGATTCAGGCCTTGGTTCCGGCCATGGACCAAGTTGGTGACCGTGTCTCACAGGTAAGGTTTTGCGATTCATGGTGCGTTAATATGGCAATTTCTCAAAAGAGAAAGAACCAATATAGGTGCTTCAAACAGTATCTTTGTTCTCATGGCTTTATTAAATCAAAGTGCCGGCGGAACTCTCAAAGAAAAATGATTCCGGCATTTTCAAGAAAATAATCCACTCGGGGTGGAAGTTTAAGTTCAAAACTAGAGGATGGGAATTGACACAGTATCCCTGGAAAAGAAAAAGTGACTTACATTGAAGTACGTTTCTGCATGATGGTAGGCTTTGACGGCCCAACCCAACTCAAGGCTTTGCTGTTGTAAAGAGTCAAGCAAAACAAGTTGGCTTCTAAACAATATTTTGTACGAGTGTAAACTGAAATGTCATTTACTTCTACAAAATTATACAAACTTGCCCTGAAGACTCCTTGCGCTGAGCAAGGCTTGGAATGTACACTGGACCACAGGCCCGAGGCCAGTGGTTTAAGCATCAGGCCAGTAAGCTCATGATTGCACAAAAGCTGTCTTGTGTTTTTAGTAAAATCATGAACGAAAAAACCCCAACCAAAGTCAAGAAATTATCAATTATGTTCAAATGTTGACTTTGAGTCTGATAAATATCTTTCAATAAAACTAATTAGATAAATTTATACCCAGAAATCAACAGCAGCTGTTTGCTAAACCCATAGCAACCAATGTAATACACCCATAGCAACGGTAGCTTCTTGGTACCTAGACGTCTAGAAACAATTGTATATGGGGTGTTACAAAACAAATATTGACCGTTTTTACACGGTGATCCCCTGCAGTAGTCTATTTTCCGTTATTTTCGCCTTTGGAAAATTAAACACCTGAGGGATCTCCTCAGAATTTTTTAATGGTAACTAAGTATAGCAGAACATAAATCAACGCAGGGACATCCTTTATGGTAAACTTGCTGAAGCCCCCCCCCCCCCCCCCCCACCACTGACCTCACAGCTGCGATACAACAATTACAAGGATGTCCTAAAACATGAATTTGCAAGTTTTGGGAATCCCATTGGCATTCTGGTATACAACAGTTGCTCTACAACATCCCAAATCTGTTCATAGATGAATGTAAGAGGCGCCATCTCCATCGACGCTTACGACAGGATGGGTCATATCATGTTGATGACAGCAATCCTAATATAGAATACTTACATCATTTTTATATTTCTCTGCCGGTGTCGATAAGGCGCGGGCGGCTGCACCCATTCCTGCCACACCCTGACAAATAAAAATAAAACATAAAACACATCATCCGTTGTCTACATCACCTGTTGTCTGAATAATGTGAAAAAACTTAAACTCATCAGCAAAAAAGAGACTAAATTTTTTGTTGATGAACTTGAGCTTGCTTCAAAAAAGTTTTTTAAAGAATTTGAAGGATGTCATTAAAATTCTTAACAACTTTCATGAAGCGAGCTCAAATTCATAAAAGTCAATTGGCCTGTTTTTTCATGTTTATTAAAATTAACAAACATGACAAAAACGGGCCAAGGACAGACCCCTGGGGTCACCTATAAGGTGACAGCTTGACACAGTTGGACCAAAATTTAAAAAGACTGTCGGGGCCAAGCAGTCAAGCATACCCCCTCGAACGTTAGTTCTGGTGACTGAGTCATCGGAGTGTAAGCTTGAATCCCGTTTGTCTTGTCTTGTTTTGTGAAGCCTGTGATTTTCGGTGGCAGAAGTGATGGCTGGTTATGCGCGATAGCTGACCTTTGCCATATATCACTCAGTTTTGGGGGGTTAATATTTCTTGTTATGAGAAGAAATAATAAATAATATTTATAACTGCATTTTTATGAAATAGTCTTAAATAGATTGAACACTGTATGTAATGTAGGCAATGGTCATGATGGTAGGCCCTACCAAGTATTTCGTACTCCAAGTTAGACATGTTACATTTCTGTCCTTGCTCCAGTGTTGTAGTCGAGTCACCTGTGTCGAGTCCGAGTCCGAGTCCCAAGTCACTTGGGTCGAGTCCGAGTCCGAGTCCGAGTCCCGAGTCACTTGGTCCGAGTCCGAGTCCGAGTCACGAGTCACTTGTTTAAATATTGATTGCAAACCAAATGTCGTAAAATAAGAATTGGAAATGACAAAATAATACACATTTAATTTAAACAAAGTTCTGTTAAAGTTGTTGTTATTAAAAGTTGGTATAACCAAAAGAAACAATACGGGGCGGAACGGCAGATGCCATGATTTAAAAAAAATTGTACTACTTTTTACTAGTGACGTGACCAAACTTGACGTCGTGTGTGGGTGTGTGTGTGTCGACCATGTGTAGAAACTGGTGCAAACAACACACAGCCATCACAGTGCAATATGCAGGCTGTGTTTTACAGGTACCAGACATGCCATTTCCCTGGTAATATGCATCAAGCACAAGCAGTGGCTATGGTGTTAACGTTGACAGAATACCAGCATTAATATTGGTGTCGTGCATCCCAGTGTTATAATGCATATTGAACATACGAATCGAACATACACGAGCTGTACGTACATGGCCATCTACACAATAATCAGGATCACTATTACTTGCAACACCATACGACAGTGTACTTATTTCTTGTGCTAGACGTTAATATTCCTCCATGTGCACTCCGGGAATGACAATCGGATCATCGGAATTGTTTGTAATATTTAAAAGAGGTATTGTTTGTGAAAATACGTGACTCGCAAGTCACAAATCCTCGGGGACAAGTCCGAGTCATGACAGTCGAGTCCGAGTCCGAGTCTTTTGCAGACGTGACTCGAGTCAAGTCCGAGTCACCGAAATTGTGACTCGAGACGGACTCGAGTCCGAGTCTTGGACTCGAGTCAAACAACACTGCCTTGCTCTATCTATTCTTTGGTCAAGGATACTTGACTTGTCTTAACTTAAGTCTTTAAACATGCTAAAATGATAATAAATTTAAATAAATTATTTAAATTTTTCAAAAAATCATACCAACCAGGCAAGAGTTCACTTTTTTATATAAGTTTTTAAATAGAATAGAGAAACTCAGAAAGGATGCTTTTAATAATAACTAAATAGTAAAAGGGCGAAACTCCCTTTAACTTTAAAATAAATAACCATATGATTTAAAATAAATAATTAAAAAGTTAAAGTTATGTCAGTGATTTTATTGATAAGAGCTGTCCTCACCAAAGATTGCAGATCTCCTTCCATGTTGTAGTTTATTAAGCCTTTTCACTCCCTCAATGCTCAAGCTCTCGTCGTTCCACACGTGTCGACTGCCTGAGTCATTTATAATGTTGTGTGTTGTGTGTGTGTACTGTGCGGTTTGTTGGTGGTCTCTAGCTCTTGCCTAGTCTTGGTTCAAGACGCTCCTGTTGGTTCTTGTCTTGAAAGCTCTACTCCTGTCCTGCTATTAATTTCCATCGCTGAAAGAGTCGCCACTAGAGGGCGCTATCAACCACCCACCATTAATCTCCATTATATACTGACTGGATAGGACAAAGTTTAGATCAATGCACAAACCGCTATCAGCAGTCACCCCCATGCCCCGAGAGAACCGCTATCATCATCACAGGACAGCGAACTCTCACGACTGAGACTGAGCGGTGAGAGCGCGCCCTCTTGTGGCGATGAATCATTGGAAGGTATTAATAACACAAGAGATACGTCTTGAATCAAGACTAGCTCTTGCCTTGAAAATCATGATTCATCGCCTCATCTCTAGCGAATGCTCACTGCATGAATCAGATTGGCGCCATCATACGCTGTACAGAAATGAGAAGTTTAGAGTTAAGACTTAAATAGTTGGAACCCGACTACCGTCTTTGTTGTTGTTTTTTTTCCGTACATATCAAGAAATCTGTCTCACTGATATGAACAAAACAGAGTTAAAATAAATAAACAATTTAACATTTTATGAAATAAATAAAAAAAATGATGAGTTTTATGGTAAATGTTGATGCTATTCATTTTTATCTCGAATTTCCGGTAGTTCAGTGACGTCATCAACATTCAGGGAAGCCTCAATGGTTCCCTTCATTGAGAATTTGTGTAACAAAAATATAACGGGACCAGCGAATATCCACAACACGAACTCTAATGCCATGGTTAATGCACTGTGTGGAATAAACTCAGTGTGTTTGTGTGGTGTTTGTCATCCTTATGAGATTTTCGTTGCCCATTTGTTTTATCCGTGTGAGCTGCCGACATTCAACCAAGGTTTTACACTTTTTCTTGCATCAAACTGGACTTAATTTGAAAAAAAAATAAACTGCAACATGGAGATCAGTACTATGAATGAAGATTCGATATCAGATTTACCAGAAGGAACGGTAAGTATGCCGATGGTTTACTACGTACGTAGTCAGTAAATTTTGACAAACCATCCATCCTTTCCTCATTATTTCTAAAGCTTGAATGCAATTGAATTTGGCTTTGAATTTGAAGTTTGATGTTGCCGACCAATTAAATATCTTGTCAATTCTGAATGATGCAGCCTAGCACTGGGCAGATAACAATGCTGTGAGTGTGATGATTGATAGTGATAATGTAAAATTCAATACATTTCTCTGAAAGTGAACATGCCTTGGTGAAGTGATTATCTGTCAACATTTTGAGACAACTTTTTAAAATTAAAACTTGAAAGTAAGACAAGTTATTTTCTCTAGCCTATTATTACATAAATTGTTTCAGACAGGATTACTTCAAACAGTAAGGCTCAACGATAAGCGACAAGGGTTTCCAGTGACAATTTAGTTTCAAGTAAAAAATAACAATGATTGGTCAGACCAAGATGGAGTTTAGGTGGTCAATGAGTGCCTTTGTTTGACTAATAAAGTTGAACAATAACATTGTTTGCTTTATTTGGAAAATGGCTCCGGTCCGACTCAGAGGTGAACTTAATAGATGTAAATTTTTGCATCGGGGATGAATATAATTTTGTTTTTACCCTACAGGATGTGTGTTAAGCACTGTATACTCAGTACTTTACCGAGTTATGTGAAGAAAAAAAAGACATCTGCTCTAGCAATGCAAAGGTCGTGGGTTCGAATCCCAGCCGAGTGATTTGCCTGTGTATTTTTTTCACAGAACTCTGGAAAGTACTGAGTATACAGTGCTAATAACACACATTGTGTAGGGTAAAAACAAAATTATATTCAGAGGTGAACTGTTCACGTGTTTTTACCTGTGCCCTTAATTACACAATTAATTAATTGTCGGTCACTTCAGTGTTTATATTGAAGCATTATATTATCAAAATGCTTGTGTTGACAAGCATCAAATTTAAAATTCAACAGACGATGAGTGATGAGTGATTAATTAATTGTCGGTCACTTCAGTGTTTATATTGAAGCATTATATTATCAAAATGCTTGTGTTGACAAGCATCAAATTTAAAATTCAACAGACGATGAGTGATGAAGCAATGTACCATCCAACAATTATTTTGTGGACAATAAGTATCTAAATTATTATCTGATAAAAAAAATGAAAATTACATTCTGTATTAGTATTAACCTAATTACACAAACATAGAAACAATCAATCGTCGATCAATCAATCTTTTTCAGATTAACCGGTAGTCTGTACAGTAAAAAGTAAGCCCCCAAATCCTAGCCAATTGCCATAGATTAGAATAGAAGTGAAGGATTCGCAAGGACTTTGGTATACTAGTACTGTACTGTACTACTAGTACTAGTACTAGTAGTAGACCCTTTCACGGTAATATGGCCCATGTGCCAGGGTGCATTGTTTATTTTGAGCGGACATTTACCCGATTCGTAACTTCATACACACTTCTCACGCTTCTCACGCTGTGTGTCAAGTGCGATTATTAAGTTTTATAGAGTTTGAAATAAATAATGCACCAACGTGGTGCATCTTACCGTGAAATGGTCTATTGCTGGGGTCAGGCATTCCAATCTTATCTAAGTCCAAAAAATGGCCTGGTTTAGTGTTCAGTAACATGGGAGAAAAAGATATGAGAGGATTGAAGCCACGGGTCAGCAAAAATGTGTCTGTATTAAGGGATCACTTTAACTACATGTATAGCCTGTTCAGTAATTTGGCATACATCCCTAGCTTATTGTCCCCTTTGCAGGGAGCCAGAAACAACAGGCACCAAAATAATTCTTAGTTACCCAGCATCAGGACAAAAATACTTCAGATTTGATAGTATTATTAATATTAATAATAATTATCACTACCACTAATTTTGTTTACAAAGATTTATAAAGATTTAAAGTGACACTGAAAATCTTTATAAATCTTTGTGAACAAAAACAAAATTGAATTACCGCAGTGTCATTGTCTCAAACTCTAAATTGGGCAAAGATTGTTGTTTCATGTAACTATCTTTTTGTGTAAAACTACTATCATCCCCCCCAAAAAATCCCAGAAATTTTAACCAAACACCCTTCTAACATTTAAAGGTACCTATATTCATGCTTTGGTAATGACCCTAATAAAAGATTGTGTAGTTTGTATCCAAACTAGCTTACTTGTTTTAGAATAAAGATTTTATTATTGGTTGGGCATCCTGCAAAATTATTCCATCTGAAATGCCCCAATTTATTATAAATCAGTAAAAGTACGTCAAGGCGAGTTTTAGAGATTCAAATTTCCGTGGTGAATGCAGAATGCTGTGGGATGAGATGCCATTGGTACCCGCCGCAACACTGTGACAGTCTTTGCTGTTTTCTCATGTTTCTCTGTAATCAGCTGACATTTTTGAAAGTGACTTTATGTTGTATCTTTATCGACTACCCTGTAAATCCTCATTATGCTAACAAAAATACAAATCTCTACCTTATATATGTGGGGTTTCAAATATTGAAGTAAGTATCCAGTTTGACGCCTTGATTACATGTAATTCAAACCAAGATATCAGACCTGTACGTAAATGAGTACGTGAGGAATTTTGAACCACAGCGTAAGCGTGTTAAACCTTTCAAAGGGAAATGAGAATCCCAAATTCATCATTGGTGAATCCCTCAAGGGACCATACAAAAATGAAGGTTGTATAGTTTTACCTTAGTCCTTAAACATAATTTTGTTTCCCCCACATCTTTCCCATCCCTGTATCATCTCTTCGCAATGTACAAATCTGCTGTACTCAATTCCTCACATCTAACCAGTCAAGCCCCACTTGACACCATACCAATTCGCTTCCCACCATACAAGAAACTAATTATCAGTGCTTACATATTCCGACACTTGACAGAAATGTTTGTCATCTGTGTTTCATTTATTATCATAATCACCAGGTAGAAGACACCCCATTAAATTGACAACATTGATAATTCTACAAAAGGGCAAGGATTTTATAAATGTGCAATAAGTAAATTTATTCCCCAAAACATCAGGGTTACAAAAAAGTTTGCTTTGTTAATGTCTAGTTGCACTGATCAACTGAATGGAGAATACAGTTCAAAGTGGATGTCATTTTGACAAATTTGATGTAGAAATTGTGCTTCGTGTACATACATGTACATGTGTACAAACCTTTTAGATACAGTGACAAAGACCAACATTTGTGCAGGCCTGTAACTACATGGAGGTCATGGCCTCTGTTGCACTGGTCTTGGCTTTGGCGCCCCTTTAGAATTTTCCCATAGTCTTCAAGATTTTCCAATGCAAGTTTTCCCATTGCCATGTAGAATTGAGCCTTCCTATAGGCCCTAATGACTTTTTAAAAATGAATTGCAGGAAACTAAATCAAACTTTCACGCTCGGTTTTCTTCAAACACAATATTTCACATTTACTCAATTTTGCTTGCGCCCTTTCTCCAGTAACTTTTTTTTACAACCTTCTTGCAGGCACACAACAATACATGCAATATGTAGTTTGTACTTATTGTACAAGGATATAAGCATGGGTGTTAAGTTATTATAAATGCAATAAATGAGCTTTTTTTTAAAGCCATCAACCCATCAAATTTTCACTACATGTAGGTGGTTTCATTCAAAGGGAAGACAAAAACAGATCCTCCATAAAAACTAACTGATTTTATTTATCATCCCTCACCCCCACCTAAATGTCCTACATGTTTGTTTTCATTTGAAGTAGATTTGAATAACTAGTCTTCTAACTATCTAGCCTGATATGGAGGTAACTGAGGCTAATTGCCTCCATGCCCCTGGTCATTGCCTTGGTGCCCCTTGAAATGTTCCAATAGACTCGTATAAGTTTAACCATTTCCTCCAGTGCCCTTTCCCTAGTTCAGAAATGAAGCATCATTCAGACCTGACTAGCTCACTTTTGTCTGCAAATGTTGGTGCTTGTCATTTTTTTAAATGCACGTACACTCAATACTCCTGTGCATTATGCATGGTTATGTGTACAATGCCAGTGGACAAAAATTGTACCATGTACATGTTGTACACACACAATGGAATGACAGTGTACTATGTACATGTATGTTCATGTACATGTACACTGTGCATGTGATGCAAAAGTGTGCACTAAATATTGTACCTGTGCAGTGCACAGTGTACAATTATGTTTACAAGCAGATGACTAATAATAGCCTAGGTGGGGTTTTCCTGCCATAGCCCCCAAAGCTTAGCATCCATTGTTCTTACAACCAGTAGGTGTTCCAGCTCACACATAACATGCATCCAGTAATGAACAAATGGCTCCACCTGTACATAAAATACATAATTTTGTGGCTCACACTCACAACAGATTGCAGGAGGATGCAATGTGATTGTTTGTAATTACAGTTGGAAGGGGCATTGTTAATTCATGGGTACACCCATTGTTATATCCCAGTCTTACCAGAAAGGACATTTCATCTACAAAGTAGGTTGTTTACTCATCATTGCTTTCTATGAGTCATAAACTTGTCCGAGCAGAAACGCTGTCAACCGTTATACATAAATAGTACACTAGACTTCTTGGCCACTGAAAAATGACAACATTATTAGATTTTAGTCCTGTTATTGTCAAGTGGCTGAGCGGTTAAGAGCACCAACATGAATAGAGCCTCTGATATTTCTGATCAGCAGAGTGTGGGTTCAAGTCCATGTCATGGCACTTGTGTCCTTGAGCAAGCTACTGTACTTTACCACAATACCTGTAAGTGCTTTGTCCTTTGGGGGGGGGGGGGGGGGACATTAAGCTGTACACTGTAAGTGTAGGTCCCGGATTGGTAGTGTATTTAAATGAACCCTGAACACTTTTAAAACCGTGGAAGAGTAGGGGTTAACTTCATTGTTTATGGTTCACCTACAATGCATGTAGCAAGCACCCTTGTTTAGATTACCTCAAGCTTACATTACAAGCTGCAGTGATTTTGTTCAGAATCTATGAAATTTGGCCGAGGTCTACAGTGTACTTGTCTCTTTACTAAACATGTAACATGTACATGATAATGTACAGGCTTAATTAAATTTATTAACTCAAATCAATCTGTGTGTGTGTGTGGGTAGGTATCCACATTCAAACCGGGGACCTATAACAAAAGTGACAATAGGTCCACGGTTGCTATCACAAAGGAAAGCATTGTGGTCCACGGTTGCTATCACAAAGAGTTGAACAAAGGAGGGTCCACGATTGCCGGTATTTACACACATGTGTGTGTGTGTGTGTCTGGAGTTTAAACTTGTACACCAATGTAGAATTTGGTATCGATTAGGCCCAGTTGGACCGACATTCGTATGCACAAACACTATGAGTGTACAACACATTGTAGAGCAAAAGCAGTATCAAGTTTGTTTTACATTATGCGGTTAACGCATCCAAACTCATTCTCCACTGACCTATTGCTAGTGGCAGTTTGAAATTTAATCATGCATGCATTGTACATATCGGTAGTTTTTGAAATACGAGGCTGTTATGAAATTACTGTCCGGACTGTAGTAACTAGGTTGAAATGTGGGTTTTATTTTTACAATAATGCATCTGTCAATTATGACAATGTCCGCTACATGATTTATGAAGCTGGCTACATAAACCATGTACTGCAGTATGCATTACACGCGTACTTATGTACACAGGCCTCAAATTAACCCAAAGCTACATGTACTGTGTATATTGCCGTAATGCTTTCTTTTTTTTCCTGCTGGTGCCCTTTGCAAAATTCAAATTACATAATAGGCCTATATATACAATGTAGAAGTGCCCCTTAATAGTAATACCAGAGGACAATTGCCATGCCCCTTCAAGAGTGACGTTCATGGCTTGCATATTTCACACGAGTAGCTAACTTGGAGGCTAACATTGCAGCTAGCTATCAGAGAAATCTTTTGAATGCGTAACGCAAAAAAAGTAGCTAACTTCGCTGCTAACTTCGCTGCTAACTCTAAGAGGTTAGCATTGGAAATTTCCGCTGCTTACTCGACTGAGCAGTGAAATTTGATACTTTATGATCTCAGGCCTGAAATTACACAGAGGCCACTGCCTCCGTTGCCCTGGTCTTGGCCTTGATCCTGATGACATGTGACACGTGTTCCACCAATCAAATGACAAGGATCTATGTGTGTGGTATTTAAAAAATTAAAGGGTCTTGTAAAAATATAGGCCTACAATAGATCTGGTCAAGTGAAAGTTTTTAGGACACAAGATCTGGGGTCAACATTGACATATATATTTTTGAAATTTGAGCCCTTATTTCTCAACCTTTTTATACTTGATTTACACTTGATCGATCAGGCATTGTAGGGTGTCATGGCCGAGTGGTTTAGATCATCGGATTCAAGTTCTGGTGGTTTAGTCATCGGGGTGTGGGTTCGAGTCCCGGTCGTGACGCTTGTGTCCTTGAGCAAGACACTTCGCTATAATTGCTTCTCTTCACCCAGGGGTGTAAATGGGTACCTGCGAGGGCAGAGGTTGATATTGTGTTTGGAAAAGCCTTCTGAGCGCCACGGCAGCTCGGGCTGTATACTCCCCAGGGAGCTGAGAAAGATTAAAGGAATGTTATTGGCCCAATGACCAGGACACTAATGTAAAGCGCATTGAGACGTTATTGTGAAATGCGCTATATAAGAACAACTGGTTATTATTAATATTATTTTCAGGTGTTCATCACTTTGTCCCTTATTGAACCTCTCACTGCTGCTCCTGACAATCAGTACCCCCCCCCCCCCTGTAAAAGATCAATGCCACTGATTGCAGATCTTAATTCTGTGCATATCCCCTGCTATCCAACATTCTTGTTTTATGTCATTTATTACATTGAAGCTTAATCTTAAATTGTTATTGATGCTATTAAACAATGAAACATACAGTCTCTTTGTTTGCTGTATTCAATTGATCCATTCTAAAAATGTGTGTACTTTTTCATCTAAATCCTTAGCCAGGGAATGTCTAATTTTTGTTTTGTTTGGTTGATTGGTTGTTGTTTGTTTGTTTGTTTGTTTGTTTGTTTGTTTGTATCTTTGTGTCTCAACTGGACCAAGATTTTGTTTTACAAGATCAGAATCTTCGGGAAAAAATGTACTCACAGTTAAACAGATAAATTGTTTTTATTTGAACAACCATAAGTTGAGATACAAATATGAGAAGATACAAATGTTACACCTCTACATCTCCCACAAACAACAAAATAAGTATGTTATGTATTTCAACATGTTCAATACTCATCGGAATAGCCTAAGGATAACAATATAGTTATCATTGTTTATCAGGCTCAAAGTCGCATTTTAAACATTACTTTTTGTATTTGTGTTGTTTTTTTAATTAAAGATATTACAAGTGAGATTACGTTCGTATTATCAGTGGGGTATTGTTCAATTGAAAAAACACAAGACAATGTTGGCTTTTGCTGTACATCTCTCAAGCATGCCCTCTGAACCAAGTGTATCAAGTGTGTGAACAAACATGCTTTGAGCAGCCTCAATTTCAGTACAAGTGAAGGTGAAATTATTATCATTGCGCACATAAAAACATGTAGGGCCTATATGAATACAAATTTTTACATGCCATAGTTGTATTATCGAGTACTGCATGTCATGGTACTATCAGCAGAGTGGGGACAGGAGAACAAAGGAACACAATAAGGAACAATGCTGTCCTCACATTGGAGTCCTGTATTTGTGTGTCCTCACATTTGTTTTGTGTGCTATGTTGACAAGCCTGGCGGTTTAGTCAAGTGAAAAAGTTAGAGCAAGGCCTTATATTTACATGAAGGTCTATAGTTTACATTCGTTTTAGAAGCCGCCCGCGTGCCTTCTTTTTTTTCGTTTTTTTTTTTT
Organism: Leptasterias polaris; assembly: GCA_037783415.1. Taxonomy (NCBI): domain Eukaryota; kingdom Metazoa; phylum Echinodermata; class Asteroidea; order Forcipulatida; family Asteriidae; genus Leptasterias; species Leptasterias polaris. The sequence continues at coordinate 5,292,164 of JAZGTN010000015.1, read as the reverse complement.
TTTTTTTACCGCCCGCCCGATTTTGTGAGCTGGAAAATCCGTAATCCCGGCCACGTTTTTTTTTTTTTTTTTTTTTTTTTCCCCGGTCCCCGCTCATATTTGTAGCTTAGAAATCCGTAATCCAAGTATTCAAGAATAAATGGCCTTATTAGTCTATGGAGTTACATGTTAAAAGGAACAAAGGAAAGTCCTCACATTGAAACTGATTGCAATAAATTGATAAATGTACATGTATGTGTTGTAGTGTCTGGAAATGGTAGGCCTGGTCTTGGTCTCGGTGCCCCATCAGAATTTTCACATACTTTATAAGATTTACTAAATGGAAGTGCCATTTTCAAAATAAAAATCGCTTAGCCCTCTCAAAGATGAAATTCCAGGCCTGTATGTAATGTATAGACCACATACTTTTTGTGTATGACTAACTTCAAAATTGGCAGTGTTGTGTGGAACCTCTGCCGTCTGACTGTATCATGCAGTGGAAAGCTAATGTGCATCTGTACAGCACAGTTAGCCTGCTCGTAGCATGGTTAAGCACAGTCTTTCAGCTGATTGTGTTTAAAATAATGAGTCAGTACATTGTCCAGGTGGGATGTGGGTGAGTGCTGTCTGACCCTGAAAGTGAATTTCTTTGTCCAAAATCTACACAGTCATGACAGTGTACCTGTGTTTACATTTGTGTGGAGCAAAGCTAAACATGTAATAATTATGTACATTATAAATGTAGAGAGCTCTACTTGGTGTACTAAACATGTGAAATAGTACAATAATGTCTTGATGATACACCATGCACATTACAGTTGACTCTCCTTATAACAAGAGGGCTGGGTCTGGCTGGCCTATACCTCTGGCCATTAGGCCAATGAAATTAGATCACTAGTATCTCAGCATCCATTTATCAAATTTTTGTGATTTTTTTTCTTCATTAAATTCATTATTTCTCACTATTAAGGAAAAATACTACACAAACTGCCATTTTGAAATTGACATAGGCTCAACACGCGCATGGGCCTGACAAACCATTGTTTGACCGCGCAGCTCACAAAAGCGCAATGAGGGTCTATACCAACCTCGACCACAGCGACAATACAACCACAGTTCCATGCACAAAGGCCCTGCACGTATTACACGACCTGGAAACAAGGTGGATGTACATGTACATGTAGATAGCATGGCAATGGCTGTAAAACACAGACCGCGCAACCGGAACAGAATGTGTTCGCTTAGGAGTACGCTTAGGAGTAGTTTGCGTCGGATTTTCATAACCTTTTAATAATGAAATTTCAGTAAATAATGTTTTTTTGGGGTGCAGGGCCAAAAATCACACGCGGCCGCTGACGAGAAACTAGTAATGTAATTTCATTTGCCTTACCTCTTTATAACGGTTCGTTGTCATAAGAGGACAGCAAAACAAAGAAACACAATTGAAGCAGAAATGAGATTCTTGAGACTTGAGGAATGTCTTTATAAGCAGAACTTCTTTGTAAAAGTGCTCTTTACAACAAGGGTTGAATGACGTAATGTTTGGTATATCGAACAACAGTACACATGAATCATGTACGTGTCTCTTGAAATTTGTGAATTTCAGCAATTTAAAATCTTACAGCAATAATTATTTAAGATCATCAGGATCTTTGAGTCTCCAAAAAAAGTTATGTTGAAAAGTTGGCAATTTTCCCAGAAACTTGTAACGTGAACAATTATCAGGAGGATGTTTGTTTAGCTGCACTTTACATGTATCATTATTATTGATGGAATAATAAGTTCTAATAAGATGTAAATGGAAATAACGACCTTTCGTTAATCAGTGTACACTTCCTTCACATGCCTCTACTTGTTTAGGGCTGAATAATTTGTATTATGAACTCGTTTGTTTGCTGTAAACAGGTGGAAGTTAATCAATACATAGAACGCTGTTACATGTACACTTATGTATATTATGAACACAAAAATTATGAATATGTAGCTATAGCCTTTATTTCCCGATTTTGTTCACAAAACTTACAGGCTCCGAACTTGTGGCCAATGCCGACATACAGCCAATACTGGCAACCACTGGAGTAGGAGAATGTCTAACTAACCTTAAACCTGACGTTTAATGTTGGAAATAATTTTTACAGATTAAAATGACAGGTGGTATTGCCCCAAAATAGGTCTACAATGTATTTGAAGTTATAAACTAAATACGTACATTGTACAAATGTTCATAACGTACAAATAATGGAATGAAAGAGTGGAGACGAGATCTTTAAATCGGCACTTTAAGACCAGCAGGGTCGTGGCTGTGCGTTAGAGGACCAAGCTGCAAGGCCACGATCCTGGAGGGAATTAAGATCAAGTCTTTTATTCCCATCCATATGTGGTACATCAGCTACCCTTTTTGTTAAAAAGTGTACGTAAATAAGTATGTAAAAATGTAGGAAAATCTGTAAACTTTTCTGTTCTACAGTTTCTCAATTCCGGTATTCAGGCTCTGTTTTGCGAGGTTTCAAGTTGAATGCGACGCTTAGCAGTAGTCGGGTAGTGCGTACGTGCGTGTACTAATAGATTGTACATTCAGTAATGGTCTTTATGCATTGATTGCGTTACAAGTTATTAGCATCTGCTTTAAAAGCTTGCTTAGCAACACACAGCTATAGGCCTAAATGTGCACTAACAACCAGTCTTAAGCAATTCTTATGTCCTTAATTGGTGATTTTTAAAGACCAGTGAAATACTACCATGTAATCATGTAATTACACTTTACTCTTGGCAAAACAACTAAGTCATTAAAAGGTATATGTACATTCCACAAAATCAAATTATGGCTGAGAAATCAAAAGTATACAAATTTACAAGACTGTTCACACATGTATGAAATACCAATCCAGTGAGTGGCAAGGAGGAACAGGTGACCAGCACCTCTACAAGTCCATCCTACCACAAAAGTTGTCAACAAATACCCCCCCCCCTTCAAAAAAACCAAACAACCACAACATACATGTACATGTATAGGCATGTGAGGGAGGAACAGACCATTACATTTGGTGGCATGTCATGGCCGAGCGATTAAGAGCACTGGACTCAAGCTCTGGTGTTTCTGATCAGCAGAGTGTGTGGGTTTGAGTCCCGGTCATTGAGCAAGGAATACTATAATTGCTTTGTTCTTTGGATGGGACAGCGGTAGGTCCCGTGTACATGTAATATGATTGGCAGTGCACCCTTAGGGTGGATGAGTAGGGGTTAACCCTGGTGTTTCTGGTTCACATAGCAAGCATGTTTACAAGTTTCCTCTGACTTGTGAGCTACAGCAGTGGTTAAGCTCACTCAGAAGTATATCATATTTTGATTTATTTTCCTTGTTTATGTAATTAACTGAACGATTGTCCCCCATGGGTTCTCTTCCTTCCAGACGATATCGCTGCGGTCGGTCTCCAAGAACAAAGAGCCATCGCCCAACTATGAGGGAGAGAAGACGACATGTCTCCAATTTTTTGACCTGTGGAAGGAAAACGAGCAACTGGAGTTCGTTGAGAACCTCATCGCTCACATGTGTCACTATCAGCACGGGCAACTCAACTCATTTCTCAAGCCTATGCTCCAGAGAGATTTCATCTCCGCCTTACCGAGTGAGTTTTATGAAGAAGAAGAAAATAAATAGCTGACACTAAATGGCTGGCGTGTCGTGGCCGAGCAATTACTATGATCACCCAGACTCAAGCTCTGGTGTTTCTGATCAGCAGAGTGTGTGTTTGAGTCCAGATCTTGTCCATTAGACACCCTAATTCAAACTCATGGTCAAGCCCTGCTTCTATTGTGCAGTGATCATGTAATGTTTTATTGCGTTGGGCAATGGGAAATAGCCCTGTACCCCCTCCCCCCCCCCAATGAATCATGGTCCTTACACAGGGAACCGTCCTCCTTCTCAAAGGTGTCTGGCCAAGGGCCTGTCCCAAATCAATCATGGTCCTCTAGTCTTATTGTTAAGCAGGGATCCTCTACACAGCATTAAAAACGTCTGAGTCCCGATAAGTCTCGTTCGCCTGATCCCCTTGCATAGAATGGGCAGCTTCAGCTGTGTCAAACCAAATCCATCAATTTCAAAACCAGGTGATGGGATCCAATGTGGTATGGGTTATAAGTGGATGAATCACTTTGCTGTTGGCTGATAAAATTGAATAATATTGCTATCCTTTTCAGTGTTACCAAGTCGGGCCTGGAATTATACGCAGGCCACAAAGGCCATGGCCTCTGTTGCCCCTTGTCTTGGTCTTAATGCCATTTCAAAAGTGCCTCATGGACTTTAAAGTTTTCCCCAATGGATGTGCCCTTTGGAAACTGAAAATGCCTTGCCCTCTCGAAAAAGACTTTCTGGTTGAAAAAAAGAGATTCTCAAATGGTTGGAAATGCAAGCGTGAACAGGTGTGGTTTCAGTTTCTACTGGAAGTGAGTGATGTTGTGAGTTTGTCTAAGGTATTCAGAATGGGGGGAATTGAAAGTCTGTGTACTCTGCTGGGAAAAGGCTCTGGATTTCCTCGTAACTGGGCAAGTGGTATCCCCTAGTATTAAGATTGTCTGATTTTTTTGGTGAGTTGTTCCTTCTGCATCTTACTTCAAGTATTAACTTAATACACATTTCTGGTCTATGAAACCAAGGATGCCCCATTTAAGTGAACATTATCACTGTAGCTCACACAGGTCACAAGCCTGAGGAAACTTTTGTGAACCAGAATCTCCTGGTTTAACCCCTACTCTTCCACAATAAGTGTCCTGGGTTCTTTCATGAGCTCTGCAAATCCTAGTACATGTACAATGTAGAACACTGACGAACGGGGACCTTCAGGAGCTTCAGGCAATCCCCAATAAGAAAATTAATTCACATTTTAGTTTTTCATTGTTTCTTGGGGATAGTGAGTTACCAGCTTGAAGAATGTCTCTTGTGCTGCCAAAATGTTCCTATTGCATACAGTGCAAAAAGTGGTTGCTTCCAAGTTGCCTGAAGAAAATTGTCCTGTATGATGTTGCCTTAAGATTGGGGCGTGATGACATCAGTGCCTAAGGTCCATGCCCTATTAATGTTTAATTCATAAATAACTACTTCATACATTTACATATGTGTAAATGTCCAACACTTGTTCCAATCCCACCAACAGAGAAGGGGCTTGACCACATCGCCGATAAAATTCTCTCCTACTTGGATGCAAAGTCGCTGTGCGCTGCGGAGCTCGTATGCAAGGAGTGGAAGAGAGTCATTTCAGATGGTATGCTATGGAAGAAGCTGATTGAGCACAAAGTCCGAACCGATGAACTATGGCGAGGGCTGGCAGACAGACGGGGCTGGTGAGTAACACTAAGTGTTTAAGTCCCTTTTATCCAACGACTTGAGAAAACATCAGTCTCGGTCGTCTGGACGTCATGGATCATTAAGATCTAGGAATCAAGAGTGGCGACACCTCGGTGACCGAGGCACACTTTCATATGGCACAAAAAACTTGAAATTCTTGCTTATCAGAAAAGATTTAAGAGTGGCTCCAAGGTAAAATTGAATTTTCAGATGCACTCATATTCCAATGCATAGAGTACTCATGAAAGTGAAGAAAATTTACATGTCTCTATATCACGTTAAGGTGGTATTTTATTTTATACTCTTTCAGAGCGAAATTTGAAACATGAATTCATCTGACATCAAAACAAATGGGTCTGTACGTTCCAAAGAGGAATTTCTGCGCCAGTCATAAGCTCGAATGCATTGCTGTTTTGATTGCATGTCATCAGAATTCAGGATTGAACTGAAAATTCTCTGTACAAAAGTGTACAGATCATATTTTTGGAATGTGATGTTATCGAACATTTTTGGATTTTGACAAAAAATTGCACTTGAGGGGTATCAAACACAGTGGCATTTTACACCATTTTAACGTGAAGTTAGAGACTTTAACTTTTTTTTCCAATTTTCATAAGGAATCTATCTATTGGAAAATGAGTGGATCACAAAACTGAATTTGACCTTGTTGGAGCCCCTCTTTAAAACCCAAAAGCTTGTGACTGATTTCAGATCCAATCTTCTTTTCGATATGCCACACAATACCATGTACATGTACGTGGAAAAGAAAATTCTTAAATCTGAAGCTATCTGATAGACAGCTACTGAAACCGATATCAAAAGTGTGTTAAAGTTGCATAAAATCCCTGAATTTGTTCAGTTATGTAAACTTTTATTTTCTAATCAAAATATATTTTAGAACGTATGTCAGTGGTGGTTTGCCTTCAGCTCTTCCGGAGTCATGTATGCAAATTTTAGTCAGCTCTTCCGAAGTCATGTTTGCAAATTACCGTATAAAAATAAACTGGCATTTATGTTTAATTATGACTTGTGTGTCAGCGAATCCTGGGGGATTCTCTGAATCTGGCTGACGAGTGTCTGACATTTCTACTCGGACTCCAATTCCCTGACTTTCCCAGATCCAGGGACAGGTGCTATCAAATCATGAAGATCCGCCATGCCGTTCAAGTTTGCCCATCAATTATTCATTGTAATTGCTTTTTTTTCTTTCTTCATTTTGCAAACAGGGGGCAATATTTGTTCAAGCCTAAACCAGGAGAGACGCCACAATCTGATATTTATTTTAGAAAGCTTTATCCAGGAATCATTCAAGACATAGAGGTAAGATGATTTATTCAACCAATGTTTGAAAAGTTAAAATCCATTACGTCAAGCTCTCTAACAAGCTCTCTAACAAATAATGAGCACTAAACAAAGACCAATAAGAATACTTTCAATACAAAAAATAAACCGACATAAAAAACAAACTAGATCCCATAAAAAAACACGAACTGCGCGAGGATAAAAACTATTAGTAAACCGCCCACTACCATAAAAATGCTAAAGAGGACAGTTCGATGGAAGGATTTGGAAAAATTCTGCTGGATGGTGAAACTCGTCCTGCATCTTAGATCTAGTACATGTACCTTTACGCAGTCTGTCGTAATAGATTGGTTCAAGTGATGGCAGGCTAGTACCAGTAATCCTTTCTACTGGTCAAACAACAGAATTCAACTTCCGAAGATCACTGGCAGAAACACGACCAAACCAAACAATGATGGATGTGTAACCCGGAAAAATGGATCACTTGAATAAAGTAAATAAAACTAAACACTGGGGAAACTCACTTCAGAAAAACTCAATTAATCTAGGGATCGAATAGGGTTAAGACGCGAGGAAATGCAAAAAGTAGGACAGCGACTCAAAATGTAGGTTTCTCAACAAGCAAAAATATAAAAAAAATTACTTTATTGATTATAAAACGATGACCAAAAGCAAAACCAGTGATCGAAATATATAATAGCAATAAATTAAGTGAACTCTAAACCAAGACCATTAACACTATTGAACTAAACCCCGAACAATGAAAAGAATTTATAGAAACCACTAAAAACAACAAAACACAGTGCCAAAGAAGGTTACAAATTAAAATCAAAATGGCTTTAAAACCGAGTCCATAGCAGTAAATCACTTGAAACAGGCAAAACTTAAAACATGAAGAACCACCAGTACATAAAATCAAAGAAATAGGTGACGGTGGGAGAACACATAAATGTGGAGTGCTCTCAGCTGCCAGGCTGCTATCTGAAGTCAATTACAGGGGTGACTAACCACACTACCAAGGATTATGCAAGAGGGTTCATTGTTTATTACAAAGGATTCCTAAGAAATTAACTTGTACAGGGTGCTAGAAGAGATTAAATTGGAAATATAAACAGTGGAAAGATAATAAAACTCTAACACAGACACTTGGTCACCTATAGAACAAAGGTTTTTCTACACCTATTACAGATGCACAAAGTATGCTTTCAACAATTGTCCGTTTTGTTTTTGTTTGTTTTTTGTTTTGTTTTTTTACTCAAATCTTCTTTTTAAATTCAAAATTCTTGAACTAAGACAAACTCTTGAAAATAGAAATAACCCTGTTATAAATGCAATTTTGATTTATATATTATGTAGATCATGTCATAAATGTCAGGCCATGTCTGAAGTAGAGGCTCTGGCTGCGGCTTGATTGTCACGTGGACATGCGCTCAAGCATAGGATGCCCATAGCAACACCCATAGCCACAGCTGCAGCCTCTAATTCATCACATGACCCATGGTTCAATTTTTGACGTGTTAGGCCTGGAACGAGGCCTTTTTCATTTTGCAAGGGAAACTTCTGAAGGGGCACCAAGGCCAATTCCAGGTGCAACAGAGGCCATGGGCTGCAGCGCCTGTATGTTCAACACGGGGTTTCCACTTCTTACATTCATTTTAGATGAAACAGAAAGAAAGTTCCAGTATTCGTGTTACTATGGAGCTTTTTTTTCACACACACACAAATTTCTTCAGGATATTGCCGATTACCACACTCAATTAAGACTAATTGATTAGTTCCAAATAGAAAACTCCCTCGATTCCGAGCATTTGTGTCATGATGCTCGATCAAAAGCACATCTCCTAACCCTTTTTTCCCCCCTCCCTTCATTATTTCCATATGTCCTGACAGAATATAGAAAACAACTGGAGATGCGGGCAGCATGAGCTTTCCAAAATCCAGTGTCACAGCGAGAACTCAAAAGGCGTGTATTGCCTGCAGTATGACGACCAGAAGATCGTCAGTGGTCTACGCGATAACACAATCAAGGTACGGTATGTCTAGAGGGAAAGAAAATAACAGCGACAAAATGTTCCCATGAAAAATGTAAAGTTTAGCCTTTAGCCTTTGAGAAAGACTGTGCTAGGGTTGAAATGTTAGGCCATTAACTTTTGCTTTTGCAAAAATGTCAAGTGATTGGTTTAATGTTTGACTGAGGAACAGTTTGTGTAGACACAACTATTTACAAGGTGCATTTTTTGTTTAAGTGGGGGAAAACATTGTATACAATAAAAAGTTTGTATATCATCATCATCTTCCTTTACTGTGCAGAAACTTCCTCTGGAGTATACTGCCAAGTCTCCCTGATTCTGCAGAAATTTCCCTGAAATTTCACCAATCTTTCCATGTTCTGATGAACAAATTTGAAAATCTCCCTGATTTTGGTAACTTTGTCCCTATTATGTTGAATGTAATATAGATATCTCCCCGATTGTTATACAAAATCTTCCCATGGCAAGATGCAAATGTTGGCAGCTCTGGTCAATGTGATCACCCTGATACCACGTCACCCATTCCTCCCTCCCTCCCCCCAATTCTTCAAGGTGATAGGAATACTCAGCCTCCTCTTTCGTCCATCATCCTTCCATCTCGTGGGCATATATTGCCCTCTCCTCGAGGCGTGCTGTCGGAGTTGACATCAGAAATCAGATCCTCTGTGAGCAATATGAGAAATGTCGTTAGCGGAGCGAACTGTGAAATCCGATCTGAGACTGCCAGGAATGAAAATAGTCATTTTCAATTCAAGCAATGCTTGATCTCATATTGTGGTGTAAATTTAGATGTTCCATTTCAGTTGCATTGTAATAAAAGACCCACTCTCAAACACCATACAAATGAAATTAATACAGTGAAGGCATGTGTCATAAAGACATTCCGAGACTGCCATGAGAGTTCTCCAAAAGTGACACCATGATTGCTGAGTTCAAGTCATGCATGCAGGAAGAAATGGCACTGTACTCATTTGTCCCATGTACAGTATGCCATTCTTTGACAGTTAATCAGTTTCAAAATTTTCACACAAGCACATCGTATCAATTACACAGTTCGAAATTTGATTAAATTAATAAACGGAGTGTAGAAATGAAACTGAGTAAATTTAATAGTTGAGGGTTTTGTTGGGGTTTGGGTTTAAAAAAAAATAAAAAATAATGATTTCCTTGAATTGATATTTTGAAATAATGCTATTTACAGGGCTTAAATTTAGTAGCAAATTTCTCAAGACCGCATGGCTTGTAGTGTAAAAATTTTACTGGACCAATTTGTTAACAAGAAAAGAACTTTCTACAAATTAAATTTTTTTCATTTAAACTGTTTTTATTTGAACAAGCACTAAAAGAGTATCCATAATATTCTTCCTACTTGAAGTCTGATTTTTGTTTTGTTACTTTTTTGCCCTTCAGGTAATATCAGAAAACTGATTGAAAAGCCTGAAAAGTCTATTAAACCCTACACCATATGAACAAGTGGGTCAGCCCTTGTACTAAAAAATGTCTTTCCTTCTTTTTGCTGAGTACCAAATACCATGCATCATCCTTTTTGTCGTAGGGTATTAAGTAAGCTCCGATACTCAACAAAATGATAGCCCATATGCATGTCGTAATGCGCACAGAGGATTTTGGGTGACATCCGAGTCAAAGCAACACCGGCAATCATCATGGCGCGCTGATTATAAAGCAATGGGGTACATAACTATAAAAACCTAGAAAAGATACATGTATGTAAACTACAGCATGGCGTTCCTCTTAGCAACTTGCTATTTTGTTTAACTGTACTCGGTTTCCCAAGATGCATTGCGGTATGTTTTTTCGTTTGCAGATCTGTGGTAACAAGTGCCATGATATTGGGGCATATATATATGCAAATTTCATTGATATTAAATTTACCATCTTTTTATTTATTTATTTATTTATTTTTGTAGATTTGGGATCGCCAAACATTGCAATGTGTACAGGTTCTAACTGGTCATACAGGCTCCGTGCTATGTCTACAGTACGACGATAAAGTCATCATCACTGGTTCCAGTGACTCAACAGTCAGGTAAGCTTAGGCATTGCAAACACAAATAAGACATTCAGACCTTTTTATGTCTGCCTGCTGGAATTGATCTTAACTGTGTATTGATCTTAATTGCAACAGCAAAGTGTGTTGTCTTAAAAGTGACAAGATATTGACTTTATAGAGAATGGGCCTATATCTCAATAATTGCACTTTGCATTTTTAAACGTAAGGCACATCATTTTTCAGGTTTCAGGAAGAGCCACTAATGTCAGTACGCGTGTGATCCCGTTACGTGCGTCCCCTTTCTTATGAAAAACATGTTATTCACTTGGGCATATAAGTAGGTCATCTCACTTTGGGCTTTACGAAGGGAAAAATATCTTAGACTAATTAATTAAGTAATTAGCCAGTATATTTAAGGAATTTTTTTGCGTGAAAAGTTATTCCCAACCATTGTACTTCGAAGGGAATCCTTTCTCAAAGTAGTTTATACTGTCAACAGCTGCAGCACTTCTTTGAAGGGTGTGTACAACATTGGTAAGATTGCAAATATAAATGTTCACAGATTTGCACATAACTTGCATGGTATAAAGATGGTCATGGTGGAAAACTTCCCTTGAAATAGTTTTGCTTGAAATGCCATAGTTTTTAGGAAATGAGTAAAACAATAGTCTTTATCCTGCAGGATAAAATTCGATGTTTGAAAAAAAAGTTAAATTATATAATGGGTTTTCACTGTTTTCTCATAACTCCAAAGACCGATTGAGCTTAAACTTTCACAGGTTTGTGATTTCATGTATAATGTTTGGTCACATCAAGTGTGGATACACAGGTCTTTGGCAATTACCAACGTTATACACACCCTTTAAGAAAGTTGTTAGGGTCATTTTGGGGAGCATTACCAATCGATGACCTTTCCTTTAACTTGACTTGACCCGTTGTAGCCATTTGAGTGGCCTAATGATTTTAACATCTTTGTTTTTGTGTGTGTGGTTTTTGTTTCTTACAGAGTATGGGATGTGAACAATGGGCAGATGTTAAACACATTGATCCATCACTGTGAAGCCGTCTTGCATCTTAGGTTCAGTAATGGTCTCATGGTCACATGTTCAAAGGTAAGCTGGCCCCCAATTTGGTGGACAAAATCCAGAAGACCACAGGGCATGTAGCTCAAAATGTTTACTGTTTACTGGACCAGTATTTCTTTAATACAAGACCAGAGCACGATTTCAGAGAACTTCTTAAGCACAACAAGTAACTGAGCACATACAAATGTTGCTATTACTAGAAAATCGTTACCAGCTAAAATACCATGTCACATGTACCATCTGTAACTGGTATCTTGCTCAAGAAAATCGTTGTCAATACTGTCTGCTGAAACAGCTCTATGAAGTCGGGCCCACGGCTCGATTTTACAAAGAGTTAAGATTGATCTTAACTGCCCAACAATCTTTATTGCTATAAAGCAAAGTGTGATGTCACAAAAACAAACCACTATGGCAACACTGACAACTCGTGTTAACATAAATCTTAGTACTTTTGTGAAATCCCGGCCAGAATCAAAATGAGAAATAATGACAACCTAGGGCTACTTGTAAGTTGAATATGGGACGACAAAGCGCTAAATTTTCCGTTTTATGCTCGCAGGCGTGTGACAACTATTGGTGTATTTAGCCGAGACTTACAAAAACTGATATAGTCTTCCGGTCTAAGGAAGGTTGTTAAAAACAAATCCACAAGGGTCCATTGTAATTTGAAGGCCCATTTTAATTTGAAGGCCCATTTTAATTTGAAGGCCCATTGTGATTTTAAGGCCTAAATCAAGCTAGTTTCAAAGGAGCCACAAAGGTCCTTTTCCATCGTAATTTATGGAAGAAGATTGAAGGAGATGTTTTGACCATTTGTGTGTTTTTGTCTCTTCAGGACCGGTCAATTGCTGTATGGGACATGCGGTCAGCCACAGAAATCAACTTAAGGAGAGTACTGGTTGGTCACCGGGCGGCAGTCAACGTAGTGGACTTTGACGATAAGTATATTGTGTCTGCGTCAGGAGATAGAACCATTAAGGTATTTAATGATTACTAAACAAAATGTCTAGTCAGTGCTTGAAATAACATTCGACCGCAGGCCCGAAGCCGGTTATTTTAGCATCGGGCGAGTAAACGCATGACTGGACAAGTCCGGTCGGTCTTTTGATTTGTCTTTAATAGTTGACTTTCAGTCTGATAAACATATTACAGTTCTATTGAGTACAAATTCTCTCAGTGAATGGTGATTTGGGGGGGGGGGGGTCTTGTCATTGTCATTGTTTTTAGTGGGGGAAAAAAAATCAATTTTTTCATTGATTTTGTGCACATTCATATGGGGCTTATGATACAAATATTGAATGCATAATATGATTGCATTTTCGCAGAATATAATCACGGTGTGAAAACTGGGCTATTCCATTTCACCAGGTGAAGGCTAGTGAAATGGAATTGCCAGATTTCCCTGAGTAGACATGGAAACTCGTCCGCCCCATACTCTGGAAATTCTTTTCGAAAAAACCTAATAAATAACGTGGACAACTCCTTGAAGACACAAACCTTGTCCTCCATGACACGACCCTGCCTCTTTTGGATAAACAAACGATGCTGGCAAACGTCTCAAGCTGTCCTATAGTTATCCATTAAAATTTGGAATGATGCGGCAGTATGCATGGCAAAATAAAGGATGGCACATAGTGTGTGTTCCACTAACCAAAAGGCAAGGATCTGTGTGGGCAGTGTATTTTATTGCAGACATTGAAGGAAACAACAGTGATTTATCAAGTTTTTTAAATACTGTTTCATCAACTTTGACAAAATTTAGGACAGAAATACTTCTCTGGTATAACGTCCTGGTTTAATGTTAACAGTTTGTGAGCTCTCCGATTGATTCCAATCCAATTTATTGTGATTATTGTTGATGCTGTAGTTTATCTTTAACCTTTTAGAGACAATTCATTTTGGTATATTCATGACCATATGCCCAGCATGGCTAATACTGTGGAGTTTTTCACACAATTTGTTTCTTGTAAAAATGTGAAAACTTAATATGAACAGAAATGTTGTTTTGTGTTAGAAACTTGGATACTATTTTAACATGGAAAACATTGGGGAAAAAATTAACTCAGGACATTGCCTTTACTATGACCTTTTTGTTTGATTGGAGATAGCTCAGATCTTGCAGCCGTTTGTGGCCAATAAGGGCATTTTGGTACAAGTTGTTTCTGGCCGGTTATGGTTAAGCAAAGTGATATAATTTTATTTAAGATTTTTTTTTTAATCACAGGGTGACCAGTCTCCAATGGTTATTTCCAGTTTTTTTTATTTCCAGCAACTTTGAAGTTTTCAATTCTGTGAAATCAATTAATGAAACGGAAATTATCAGTCACTTTCAACTTTGAACTAAACTAAACATTTTTGACTTTGATAGGTATGGAACACATCAACATGTGAATTCGTTCGGACATTGAACGGCCACAGACGGGGTATTGCTTGCCTACAATACAGAGATAGATTGGTTGTCAGTGGTTCATCAGATAATACAATCAGGTTAGTCAAGTGAATATATCTTTGTTTGTTGTTGTTTTCTGAAATAGTTGTTGTTAGTCTTACGTTGTTATCTTTAGCCTCTGCTCAGTGACCACATTTTGTGTACTGTGTTGATTTGCGGCCTGTGGTAGCTGAACGGTCAAACGCTTCAAACTCGAGCTCTGGTGTTTCTGATCAGCAGTGTGTGGGTTTGAGTCCTGGTCTTGACACTTGTGTCCTTAAGCAAGACATCAGATGGGACATAAGCCATGTAAGCTGTGTAGGTTCCTTGTGCTTTGTAATGCACATAAAAGAAACGGTTTGCCCCGGTGTTCCTGGTTTGATTGGCTGCATATTGCGCCACAGCACCTTGTTCACTATTACATGGTGCTATGCAAATAGTTGGGTCTTATGAATCAAACATGGTTAAAATTTAGACATCCTTGGGTGTGATAAAGCGCTAAAAAAAGTTGCATTTTAGGTCTACATTATTATTACATTAGTTACAGCTGACCCTTTCCTTTCTACCACAATAATCCTCAAATTTTCCTTATTCAACCTAACCTGATCCTCTACCTCTAGAATGGCCCTTTTTGGAAACCTCGGCCTGGGCTCTGGCTTAAGCCGGGGCTAAAGTCAAAGCTGTGTTTTCAAAAATGGCCTTTGTCTGTCTGTTGGTTTATTCTTCTTTTCTTCGGATACCAAGACTTGGTTTCACAAAGCCCCTAAGAATCATCTAAGATGAGTATTCTTTATTCTTAAAGTGAGTTACATTGTGACATCACACTTTGCTTAGCAGTTAATATTGAATAGCACTTTAAGATTGAATAGCACTTACGATCAATCTTAGCTGTTTGTGAAATCGAGCCCAGAGTAAGTGGCGAAATAATGCATATCCATTGTGATAGCACACACGTTCTGTCAAATCTTCTCGATCGTTTATGGAACACACTTTTTTTTGCCAATGCGTATTAGTGCTTTAGTTAGCACAAAACTATTCTTACTGCTAAACAGCTCTATGACATCGGGCCCTGGTTCTTGTAGTTGGCACATTATTATGTTCATGTAATAATAGTTTAAACAAAATGTTATTGGCCGCACATTTTGATCCTAGCAGGGTTTTTGCAAAGGCTAAAATACCACAAGTAATTTTGTTTGGTAAAGTAGTTTCAAATGCAGCTAATTTGGTCTTCTGATACTACTATATGTGCTTCTAACAAACAAAATTCTAGTTAAGCACATTTTACAGTATTGCATCAATGCACTTTATTCATATAAGTACCCATGGCCCACTTTTATGGAGCTGCTTAATAAGCCTATGCTTCAACACATGTTGGTGTGGGAATCCAGCCGCAGCCGCTAACTCAGAGACGACTGAAGACGACTGAATGCATTTTGGCTACTTTCATATGAATCTTTTTCAGCTAAGTATTATGAAACTCCTAAGAACAGAAATCGGTTACCGGCCAAAATGCCATGTCGAGTCGCTGCATGTGACTGGTTTCCTGCTCACTGAGCAAGTGTTTAGCAATGTTTCACAGACCCTTTACAACCCCCTTCTCCAACGCCAGCTTCTTTTGTTAAAATTCTCAAAATGTTTCATTCAGTAGGAGTGAATTGCATAAAAAAAAAAAACATTCTCCTCTGTCGTCAAAGATTTATTGTGTCATGCCTTTTGGTTCTTTCCCATCATGAGACAATTTTGGCAGGGATCCCAGTATGATCAAAGTGACCTCAAAGTTGGGATGAATCATTTTAGGAAACCTTGTTTTTTTTTTATTCGCCAGAAAATTACTCCAGGCTATATTTTCAATCTGCAAAGCCCCCAAAGGGCAACCAATCTGCTCAACATATCAGTTCGAGTGAATTGATTTATTTCATGTCTGTCGTCAAATCCCTTTGCTTCAGAGAAACCTTAGCATCGTAGTTGAGACCATGCAACCTGTGACGTCGCATGTTTACAAATGAGCCACAGAGCCAGGACTCTTCCTGCAGGCATGATTTGGGGGGCAGGGGGAGGGGGTAGAGTTGTGGGGGTAGTTTCTTGCACTTTACATGTTTGTTGTCACACAGTTATAAAGAAACACATGTAAAATTCCACGTGAACAATGTTGGCTTCATACTTCATACTACCTAAAGTTAACAAAAACTAAGACGGCACAGTAAATTGTGGAACTATTATAATTATAATAATACACAGTTCTTTTATAGCGCTGTATGATCCCCTAAAGCACCCTTTTTTCCCCCCACAAGGTATGGTACATGTATGTTCGAAATATAAGATCCGTTTATTCACATAGATAGCATCATGCAATGGTTTACAAGGTACTGTGGTGCAATTCTGCTGCAAACCATAACAAAAAACACCAGGGCAAACCCCTTCTCTTGACGATGAGTTTACTGGGTTCTTGTACAAGCATTGCAAAGCACACAGGACCTACTGCTTACATGGCTTTTTGTCCCATCTGATGGACAAATCAATAGCCTTCTTCTTTGGTTTGAGTCTATTTTACTGATCCAGGATCGAGCATCCCTCCCGCCTGTACGATGTACATTATATCCAACTATCCAACGAAACCCGCATTGATTTCGCAATGGTTTCCATTCACACTGATTATAGCTTTACGCTTGGAATAACATGATACCAGTTTCATCATGTACATGTTGCGTACCCTATTCTATAGCGTTTAATACAACTGAAAATGAACTACAGAGTAAGCACCATGCTATAGATGCCGTAAATTGTTTTCCCATGGCGGTAAAGGCGTGCGCGCACTATGGAGGCCTAAATTCAAGGCACAGCTGCAGGGCGCACGTGACTGCCTCTACCCCGCCACCGCACTCGCATCTCGCCACTGTGGCCCATGATTTGATTCCTGGCTAGGGCCATATGTGAGTAGAGTTGTGCATTGATTCTCTCCGATGTGCCACAACATTTTTCTCCGAGCTCTCCGGTTTTCCTCCCGGATAAAATCAAACACTTTCGATCTCTGGCTTTGCACTATGTGGTTGTAGCCGAGTCCTTTGCCATTCAGTTTCTCAGCTGTGAGTAAGAATGATTAGCCTACAAAAAATTCTCATATTAATATTGTTATCAAATTTTTTTCTTGATCGAATTGATGAAATGACTGTGTTATCTTGATTTCTACAGGTTATGGGACATCGAATGCGGTGCATGTCTAAGAGTCTTAGAAGGTCATGAAGAACTAGTGCGGTGCATTCGCTTTGACAACAAGCGCATTGTCAGCGGAGCTTATGATGGGTGAGCCTAATTTGTACAATCCCAACCCCACTCTCCCCTTGCCCTATCACTGATTTAACATTGCCATATCAAGTTAGGATCTGTGGCAGAGTGAAGTGACAATGAGTGCCCATAACAGGAAGTACTTAATATGTGGGATTTTTCCTTGAGATTGTGTGTCTTTGTTGAGTTGAGTCGACAAACATGTCGTCGGTTCAGGACTATAATAAGGGTGTTAATGCAGTTTGTATAGATTCAATTGGTTTTGCATATTATTGAGGTCCTGGTAAATGGAGTTAATTGACCAAGAGTGGTCTCCAAAGTAATTGTTTGGCAAAAAGAAACATCTAGTTTCTACGAAAAACATTTACTTATGGATTTTGATAACATTCGAATTTATGCACATTTTCACTTAACGCCCTTTTTATTATTACGGATATGAAATTGCAATGAACGACCTGATAGCACTAGTTTAAATTGGCTAAGAAGCCAATTAGTGCCATTCCATTGCAAAGAATTTGACAAAAGAGGTCATGGCCTCCAGGTACTTCCAGGCCTGGCTTCTTCGAATTGGGTTTTGTGTGATTGGTGTTCACAACTCCATTTCATTAAGTGGCCTACAGAGGGACTCATATTATTATGATGAATTTGGTGTGTGGAATTGTTCAGCGAAAACACAATGAGATGGCACCTTTAAGCGATTACTACGCACTGAGTGTGTATATGACTTGGCACTTGCTCAACACACAAACTACCCTAGTGGCTTGTTATCTTCGCTTGGACTCACAGATGGTAGCGTTTGATAGCCCACAGCACGTGGTTGCGCCACTGTACACACCTCGGAACAATGTCAGACTCTTGGCACGGAGTCAAGTTCACACATTTTACATTTATGGCCAACTGTGATCATTGGTTGAAGTCACGTCACCGGGAGAGGAAATGACAGCGATATGACAGTCACTAGCGAGATTGGCAGCCAAGTAGGGGATAGAGGGTGGTCATTTAGGATCCTGTGTCTTTGTTTAATTGTACCTGGGCATTTCCTGGCTGCTATGGTAACGACACCCCTCCCCCCCTTGAGGTTCCTAGGGACCCCCTCCCCCCTTGAGGTTCCCTTGGGGATGGGTTTAAAGTCTTGGTGAGAGTGACTCATGACTCCTCGGGGTTCGGGGCTGACGATGTAGAGGGAGTTGGTCATGACAAACTACCCCCCTCCCTGCTAACCCTTAGTCAAGGTTCTAGATTGACAATAACAAATGGTACAAAGGGAAATTGAATCTGATACTGGTAGAGAGAGCCTCCTTGGGATTGTCTGGGGGAAGTTGGAGGTTGGGATAGTGGGGGCTGCTTTTTTATTATAAGTGTTGTCGTCTGGAAACCATGGGTGTATGGGGACTCTTTTATTGAGGCTGGGGGGCAGAGTTTGATTTGCCCGAAATCTTACACAGATAGAAACACAAATACCAAATTCTAATAACAAGTCTTTTTGCTTTCTCTGTTCATTTTTTCATTTATTTTTTTTCTTCTTGCTGTACCTGAATTTTGCCCGCTGTTTTAATTGCCCGAATTAGGGAGGAAAGTTGCTCCCCTTCCCCACCCCAATGGTCATACGCCTTTGCGGGAAACCGGTTTTTGTCTCCAATGTTGTCTTAAAATGTGTCTGAAATCTTGTTGCCAATGTTAACCACTTACATATTGATGTTGTTGACTCAAAAAGGCTAATGGCTTTTTGACAAAAGCTTTCTATTGTGTTGGAATGTCTGCCTGAGGATTGACTAGTCAAACAATGGGGTCACCAGCAGTTGTTTAAATGTCAAAACAATTCGCCAATGATAGGGTTATGAAAAACTGTAGTATTTGTTCATTACATGTAAATGCATTTTAATAAGTGGATCCAGTTGTATAGTTCTTGGACACTTGGTGGCAGCAGACTGTTGAAGTAGATCACCACCACATTTAAAAAAGAAACGACGGCTCATTTTATTTGATATTTTTCTTGTTGACAGTAAAATCAAAGTATGGGATCTCCAAGCTGCGCTTGACCCAAGAGCCACTTCCGGAACTCTCTGTCTGCGGACACTTGTGGTAAGATTAGACAAAGTATTATGATTTTTTTATTTAATTTTTTGTTTCTGTAAAGTAATAAACCACAAGGAAAACTGACTGGGTAAATCTTAATAATTTTGGTTTAAACAAAGACAAATTGACTAGAGCAGGATTTGAACCTGCGACCTCTGGATAAATGTGCTCTACCTACCTAGCTATCAGTTCTCTTTTTTTTTATTGCAGGGAAGGTAGTGTATGTTGTATATCATTACTAGAAAAACATTTCAATCCAGTCTTCCTCTTTTGTCAAAATCTTTAAAAGCCTAGTCCTGAGAAAGTTTTATTTTAGTAAAAGTAGCAACAATTTTCAAGGTCACTGTAGAAAGCATTTTTGGCAGGTTTATTTTGTGTGTGCTATTTTTTTTTACATTGTGTTTTAATGACATTTAAATTGCCAGTAAAGGAAATTACTACTGCTGATAAAATCATCAAAGAGGGTCTTCTCGGGGCCATCAGTGTCTTTTTAAACAAGGAAGTGAATAAAAATGCCCCAGCTTTTGTTTACTGTATGCTTTTGTTTTCCTTATCATTTTTATTGTAGGAGCACACTGGCCGTGTATTCAGACTACAATTTGACGAGTTCCAAATTGTCAGCAGTTCCCATGACGACACGATTCTCATCTGGGATTTCCTAGATGTACCCCCCACCGACAACCCGCCACTCTCCAGCAGTGGTAAATCCCCTTCCCGATCATATACCTACGTCACGCGGTAGGGGCGTCGCCAACCCCAACCCTTACGTAGTTAAAATGTATACAAAAGGAGATTTTTTGGCAAGGTATTCTGGACTTTTTACATGATTGCAGTTTAATATTACGAAACTCAAGAAGACGTTTTTGTACGTATAGCTCAATCGATGTACCATACAGTAGTTTACTTCTTTTTTGTTTCAATTTTCGGTTGCGATATATACATATGACAAGTTTAATTTGTCAGTCCTGCTTGTGAGTTTCCCCCCCAAGTCAGAGATGGGCTACTCGGCAGAAATCACAAGAGGGCGCTCTTTACACAGACTTTAACATGTAATATAATGTGTGAATATCTGTATCATAATGTAATTCTGTTATGGATGTATGATAAGTCTCGGGGGCCTCGTACAGCAACCGTTCAGCATGTTCATTTGAATCGTGGAAAGGAACGGAGGTGGAGAGCGTCCTCGCTGTGTGTGATGTATGTGCATACCGGTACCCGGTCGTAACAACTCAATTAAAGGGTGAACATTCCAGCAACACTCAGGATGTGATGCTCCAGTCTACTCAACCGCAGCAGAGAACTCGAATCTGGTGAGCAGAGGGGAGACTCGGCTCGATGGAAAACTTGTAACCAAGCCCAATCGCCCTTGCATATTTTTTGTGCCAGCATCGCGGGTTATTTTCTGCTTTGCAAAGAAGCAACTGAATTTTGTTTGTGCTTTTTTGTAGCACCACTGTAAAATATATCCCATGATTCTAGACATGTCGTCTCATTATTGACTAATACAGGAAGGGGGCCTATATCTCAATAGCTGTGTTTTGCGTTCTCACGAAGAGCCACACTTCCTCAAAGATGCATGTATTACATTGCAACAGAAGAGTGTAGATTAAGGTCAAATCATTTTTCAAGTTTCACGAAAGAGCCACGTATGTCAATGGGCACATGATCATGTGACATGTGGTCCCTTTCCAGTAAAAATGTGTCGTTTAGATGGGCAGATTAGTAGGTCATCTCACTTTTGAGGTTTCATGAAGAGCACATATTTGTGACTAATTACTAATGGCAATTAGCCAATATTATGAAAGAAATTAGTTAGTCAGTGGAGAGGTTGAACTTTTTCAGAATCATATGAGAGATCATAAGCTGCAAACCGTGGCTTTAGTATTGCAGATTTGCAGTTTTACACTAGGCACAGGGTAAATTGTTACTCTTAATTATGCCTTTTGACATAGGTGGCTCTTTGTGAAAACGATTACGATATACGAACTCCCCATTTCAACTCCCAACACCCTCCTCCCCTCCCCCCCCAAAAAAGGTAGGGGGGAAATACAACAAACAAACAAACAAAAACAAAGAAAAGAAAACATTTGGCTACATGCAATATATCTATGGGTATTTTCAGCATGTTTTGTCAAAGACTGTTGGTTAATGCAATGAACACATGCTTCATGTGTGCCTGATCTAGTTTACGCCTTGGCATGACCTAGTACAAGTGTATTGTCTAAACATGTGATTTTTTGCCAATGTGCCAAAAAAAGTCGGAACAACAAACTACTTTGGTTTTTTTTAGGTATAGACGCCATTTTGAGGGTTAACAGGCCTTTAATAAACTTTTCATATATTGATATCACGAGTATCCCACAGTTTTTGTAAACAATTGTCACATTTGTAAAAGTGTTTTACATTTGTAAAAGTGCTTTAAAAAAACCACAAAAACACTTTAGATCTGAAAACGTGGAAACACCTCCTTGTTCTTTGAACAAGCTGCACTAGATTTGGGGAAAAAATGGTCCTCCATGGTTTGGGGGTGGGGTTTTTTTCAAAACTATTTTGAGACAAATTTTTAGACAAAAGCAATTCTATTCGGACAATGCCAGACTGCATCAAGGCAGAATATTGATTGGGGTCCATGAGAAATTGTTTGAATGAACTGAAATTTTTAGCTAAGTCGCATTAAAATTGAATGTAGACTAATCCTTAAACCAAAATTATTTGTTTTATTTCACTGTCCTTTTTGATGTGTCCTTTTTTGATTTTGATGTAAAACAAAAAAGTGGTATCTTGTATCTATAATGCAAAATACTCAGTTATAGTAATTTTATATATGCAAGTTAAAAAATTACATTTGTTTGTCGTGCCCAGTTTTGTCACTTCTGAATTCCATCGTTTTAACCTTCAATTGTCTGCGAAATAACACCCTCCCCATCTTCTTGTTATTTCCTCTCTTTAACTGCTAATAGTAGCCGTCTGTCTAACAACAAAATGAACTAAATGCTGATTAGTAGGATGGAGGCAAACCACAAACAAGGTTTTTGTTATTTTGGCCATTCGAGAACGCACTGTCATTTGGAGGTTGGACGTCAGTGAATCAAGAAGCCAGATTCCATCCCATGAAAATTGTTTTTCATATTGCCATTGCATCAAATGTTTTTTCCTCAAATATTTGGTATTAAGTGTGTGTTGCTCAAGTACATGTATCTACATATAAATCAGTTTCCTCCAGAATCTGTGTAAATGTGCATTTCATAATTGTTCATTACAGTTTTGTTTCTTATGAAATTGGACATGTAGATTTTCAGAGGTAATAATTATGTATTAAATTTGACCCTCAGGATTGAACAGTCAACCAGCAACCTATTTCACATGATCTTTTGGTTCGCTAACCAATTTGGCTTAGCTAGTAATTGTCCTGGTTACCAGTTAGTTGATCTTTATGAAGTAGCTCCGCAAAACATGGGTTTCTACATCCACTGTTCTGTCATCATCATCAAAAAATTGGTCCTAAACTCTTTCATACTTTTCTACTTTGTTCTGCCTTGTTTTAATTTTTGCCTGATTTCATATCTTTTACTTTAAGGTAAACTTAACTAGAAAGTTGTGATCTTTGTCATTTGAGTTTTTTTCTTTTACATTTTGATGTATACTAATTCAAAAGATGTAGAATATCAATTTTCTACATCGCCCTGTTATATTGTTAGATTTCTGTTGTTACAAAATGTCAATTGAAATGCACTTTTTCATATTTTGGACTTTTTGTATCAGGAACATTCGTATGATTTTATAATGCAGGTAATTTGTTCTTGCACAGTAGTTGGTTGTTCATCAGGACAGTATATGTATTAAGGCACAGGGGAAAGTAGAGAATAGAGAGTCAACAGCGAAACAGAAATGCAAAAAAAAAATGTTTACGCAGGCTGAAGTTTTTTTTAGTCGTGTGATTTGTTTGGAGTACAATCTGAAGTTTACTGATGATAGTATTTTATCAAAAAACAATGATGTAACAATATTGTGAAATACACCTGGTATCAGAATTCAGGGTTCTTATCCGCAAATAATCACTAGAAACAAATGTCATTTTGAGATTCCTCTTAAACTGACTCGGGTTTCGTTGTAAATGAATAGTTCCCACATGACATCACACAGTGAAAAGTTGGCCATCTTTATGGGCAATGACGGTATTTTTTCTTTTGAATGCACAACTATGCATGTGGCATGCAGGACTTTTATCAAATTGCCAGCATAATGGGTCAGTGAACCACAAAAGTGTGTAGGAAAAAGCCAGAACCCAGAAGATGGCGTCTATTTGGGACCTTTGTACATTATGTGAACAATGCAGATTGTGTATCTTGCCTCCCTGTTTCCACGTATGTGCATTTGACCCCTCAAGCACGGACATCACACGTGGCTACTGTCTGACAAGCTCACCATTTTGGGAGTCAAATTGCATGTAACAAGAAACCGCTGTAGTTTTGACGTCGCGGTTTGATTTACGGCGTTGCATAAGTGCTGTAACCAGGTATTTTATTTTTTAGAAAGTTGTGCAGAGTCGGACACAATGGTATTTCATTCTTCTGCAAAGTGGTAAACAAACTATGAAGTCATCAGTACTAATTAGGTCCTTTTCCGTGAAATATGCTAACTACGTTAACGCATGCGTACAGACATTTTGGTGGCAAATGCCACATAGTTGTGCACAAGGCAGAGGCACAAACGCGTGTGCACCACGCCACCATCAACCTCATGCAAAAAAGGGCTGTTCCTTCATTTTGCCAACCAGTGGTGTTAGTATGAACGCCTAAGTGCAATTTACACATTTCATGGAAAAGGTCTAAAAATTGTGGCTAGCTTGTAAAAGCTGCATCGCCTAAATACGCACTACACTGTAGCACATGGCGACATTGACTCCTAAAATGGCGCCACCAAGATTATTGTGACGATGATGTCAGGTGAACGGATCATAATATCTTGTGAGTTTCTCTTTTTTTACCCGAAGGTAAACTAGCGATTTCTAAAACATTTCGCTTGTATTGTGGTCGAGTGTACATTGGGGGCACACTTTTCTTATGTATGGTATGATTCATAGAGAGCTTTGCCGAGGGTCTCCAACCTTACCAATACTGTCCTGTAGATGTTGACTTTGCCATCAACACGCCAACTAATAACCCAACAGCTCTTACTTTTTTTAAAACATTTTTGGGGAATTTAATTATGTAATGCAGCTTATATATTGCTTGATGATAGAAAAATGTGACCAAAGTTGTTAATTTGTTATGGGCATTTTTAGGCATTCCATGATGCGAATTAAAGAAAAGCAGTGCCGGCATTGCTTGAATGCACTGTACAATCAAATCTGTACAATCAAGAGGTCAAAATGGATTAATCAATTAGCCCGTCTCATGTAATATGCTAATTACATTTACACATGCAAACAGATACTTTTGTCCGGCAAACGCACTAGGCAGACACACTAATGTGTATACAATATCCCTCATCTTGTCAACAGCGTTAGTGCAATTTACATGTTTTATGGGAATGGTCTACTAATATGAAAACATGGAGGATGTACATTGCAATAGTCATGTAGTCATGTACACAATATGTGTACCAATATTTGGCCTCGGTTTAAAGACAGTAGCAATTTCCTTTTGCAAATTTTTTCAAAAAATTGTCATGCACTGATATCCTTTGTGCCAAACATACCGGGATATATACATCGCTTTAATTAAGGCTGCCCAGTAGTCAGTAATACCGTAGGGTGAAAGGGAACTGTTGTTGACTTGCACCTTCGATTATTTTACATACTTGACTTTATCCAGGACCTTCAAGATTAAAAGAGGAGCTGTACCATGGATTGATTCTTGACATTATCAGTGTGGAGCTTTGTCATCATAGGAATGATCATGAATGAACTGTTGTGTTTCATTTCTGTCGGGCAAATTTATCTGGAGTTTGTTTTTGACTAGACAATCCTTGCTGAAACAAGTTTGTTTTTTCGTTCTAGAAATGAAAAAAAAAAGTTGTGTTCTCTAATAAGTGCAAAGCTCTAGCCATGAAAGGGTCATGAAATGTTAGATAAACTAAAAAACATATTTGGTTAATTATTTTTGTTTGTTTTTTCTTCAGTTGAATTTCATGCCGTATTTTAAATTATGACCGTTGTCTAGATACATTATTATTATTTTTTTATTTATCCTCAGCCCGACATTAAGTGTGTCATTTTCCCCAAGCTATATAGAATGTATTTAGATTAAATTGGTATGTTTAATAGATTGTTAAAAACAAATTAATGTACATGTGTATTAAAAAAAAAAATACAAAATCCAACTGTAACATTTTGTTTGCTGTTGTTTTAATTGAAGTCTGAATTTTGCTCATATCCTTTTATGATAACTTGAGAGTTCGTGTGTGTTCGTGACTGTTGTCTATCTCTAAGTCCTATTTCTTCATCATCAAAGAGATCTACATCAAGTTCCAAAGTATTAATGAGACTTCTCTGGCTCCATGTCCTATTTCGACATCATCACAGAGATCTACATTATTTATTTTTCAAACCATTATTCGGCAAGAAAGGTCTTGCAAGCGCTTGTGTCAATACATACAGCCCAAGTTGATTAACTTCGTGGCTAGACTTGTGGACAAGTCGTTAAATGTCTGTCGCGGTGATAGTGGAACGGCTTTCTCGCAATATCCAGCGAGAGGGCTGCTGTGCGAGATTACTGCTCACATTTACCGAGTCGGCAGCCAGCAACTTCGCGCGAGAGCAGTGATCTCGCGAGAGCATTCTTTATTCGCTACAGCACCACACGCGACTCGACCCACCGCGACCATCATTAACGACCTGTCAACAAGTCTACTTCGTGGCCGCTAGCCTCGCCAACAAAATCGTCACAGAAACGAAACTAACACGAGACGAGAGCCCTTGTGTAGGGCTTTCCATTGGTATAACACTTGTAAAAATCCAGTATTATTCTGAGGTTGATTTACAGATTTAGTGGCCGTCTTTATTTTCTTTTTTACTCTTTTACAGCTCTTTTGTCAGAAATCCCATTGAACATGCTTTTGAGGAGCATTCTGTGTACCCCCACTTGGTGTTCATTTCCGATCTGAAGATGACGCAAAGTGGTCATAATGTTTTAATTTTCGAATGCAGGATTATCTAGGGATGAATCAGGTACAAGTTATGTCTCTCTATAGCATGTTTAGTTTAGGAGTTATTGTCAAACCATGGATGGACTCGGAGGTAGCTGGTCATCATAGCGCAGATATTAACAAACCATTATTCGGTAGGAAATGTCTGCTTGTCACTGTTAATACGTAGCCCCAGTTGATTAATTTGGTTCTCAGCCTCCTGGCCGTTCGCCTTGCCTATACAACATCGTCACACAAAACGAATCTTAAAGGCACTGGACACATTTGGTAATTGTCGAAGACCAGTGTTCTCACTTGGTGTATCCCAACATATGCATAACATAACAAACCTGTGAAAATTTGGGCTCAATTGGTCATCGAATTTGCAAGAGAATAATGAAAGAAAAAAACACCCTTGTTTACTTTGTGCTTTAAGATGCATAATAAAAGGCTAATTCAGCAAGAAGTCTTATTATTTGAGTGAGAAATTGCCTCTTTCTCAAAAACTACGTTACTTCAGAGGGAACCGTTTCTCACAATGTTTTATACTATCAACAGCTCTCCATTGCTCGTTACCAAGTAAGTTTTTATGCTAACAATTATTTTGAGTACCAAAAGTGTCCAGTGCCTTTAAACGACAAGGGCCCTTGAGTAGGGTTTTTCATTGGTTAAGTGGCCCTACAGGCTACACGTCTTATCGGACCAAGAATGATACCTCATCACTCAGGCACAGTCGGGCACAAAATGCGTCTCTCTAGAATGCCTATAGTTCAGGAGTAAATCTCAAATTTAGCTAAGACTAGTAAGAGTTTATTTCTAACCATTTACGGCCCGGCAATTTCTTGCTGGTGTTGTTGATACGCAGCCCCAGTTGGTTAAATTGCTGGTGGTGTTTGTCCTACTCGTAGGAGTGCACCCAACCGGACTGTGAGAAAACAAAAGACGGCAAGATCATGTATCTATTTTGAAGGGAGACTACAAAATTGACTAATGAAAAAAGAAGAAGAAATATATAATCAAATCAATCGATGAATAAATAAACAATTAAATAAATGAAGCAAGCCAAAAACGAAAAAGAATCTTAAAAGTTAAGACCCTGCCCCCCCCCCCCCCCCAAAAAAAAGAACAAACAAACAAACAAAAAAGACCCAATGAAACAGTACAACATTGGTAAGAATGAAAATATATAATGTTCACAGATTTGCACATAACTAATACATAGTATAAAATGGTCATGGTGGAAAACTTCCCTTGAAATAGTTTTTCTTGAAATGCATAGTTTTTAGGAAATTAGTAAACTAATAATAGTCAAGTTATCCTGCAGGATGATAAATTCTGATATTTGAAAAGAAGTTAAAACACATAAGGGGGTTTTTCACTGTTTTCTCATGACTCTGAACATGGAGGTAATATACCTCCATGTTCTGAAGACCGATTTAGCTTTTAAAACTTTCACAGGTTTGTTATTTCATGTATATGTTGGGTCACATGAAGTTTGGACACACAGGTCTTTTGCAAGAATTACCAATGTTGTACACACCCTTTAATTAAACGCCTAAATTTATCAAGTCTCCCCAAAAGTTGAAACACAGAACCCCCAGGTTGTGATAGATTCGCATGACCCCAAAAACGTTATAATTCAAAATATACTGTGGGTTTACAAATTAAGATAATGAGCTTGGCGCACGAATAACCATTTAGTATGGATATGGCGCACCCATATCCACTATCGTTAACTGACGTCTTGGGCCAAGACTAACCAAACTGCAGCTTTGACAACAGTCATATGTACGGTTATTGACTAAAAATCTAGTTTGGTGTTCAGTTCAGCGCGCCGAAGTAGTAAGGCAAGTTGATACGGCGGACGTCCGCACGATCGACGACGCCCGCACGATCGACGACGCATACTCGACACATTTGGATTTGAGAGTTAGTTGTGTGTCCCATTCTGTGTTTTGGTAAACATTTGGCTCAGTACGGAGATCGAAAATCTACACATCTCAAGACTTCGTTGTTAACAATAACATTATTCATTAACGTGCCACAGGTAACGTGAACCAACATTGAGTGATAATGTTTTGTAATTTGTACTTTGTAATTTGTTTATACTTTTTATAGAGGATCATAAATAACACGGTTTTTTTTTGTACGTTTATTTAAATATTTACTTATCGGCTATTGATTTATGTTAAAAAGAGAGCCATAACATTAACAGCACAACAAGGTGGGCTACTGTGGTGTTAACACCACATTAGCCATCCCCCTGTTGTTAGGCTGAGCATGGAGGACCTTCCTCCGAATGCCAGTCAACTCGCCATGGGCTGAGCATGGAGGACCTTCCTCCACCGACCATGGGCTGAGCATGGAGGACCTTCCTCCACCATGGGCTGAGCTACACAGAACCAGTGATCGCAAACCCTGCAAAACAATATGATTGAATCATTGATAAATAAAGGTCATCCTAACTCTTGAAATTAACACTTGATTTATTTAATGAGGACGTTCCTTCTTAAGTTCTTGCATAAATGTTAATGATAACCTGAAGAGTATGTTAAATTATGAACTGCTTGTTATAATATTAGTAATGTCATGTGTTTTATATCAATGTAAAATCGATGTAGGTATTGTGATAATTGTAACCCTCCACGAAGGTCGCTTGCAAGCGACCTTCGTGGAGGGTTACGATTATCGCAACTAAAATCGATGGTGCTTTTATTAAAAACAATAATTATTTTTATTTCCCAAAGTGACCATGTGATGGTTTTCATTAGAAAGGCATAACAACTGTTGTAAGCTGTACAGGCGAGTGTAGCCGAGTGCCAACAAAATGTCGATGCAAGGGTCAAGTGTGCTGCCGTCGGCAGCGGCGACCACCATGGCTACATCAGAGCCCTCTCAGCAGTCCAAGCGAGAAGACTGGAGGAAAGCTAAAGAACTAGAAGAAGCAAGGAAAGCTGGTACAGCCCCTGCACTCACAGATGAAGAGGGAAGGTTGGTCTAATACAATTTTACTGTAGCTTGTGATGCTACAGATCGTCTTATTATAAATTTTAGGAAAATTGTGCTCAGCAATTATACGCACCAAATTAACTGTTCAAAACTATTCTTTAATTGTTCTTGATCCACAGGCAAAATTACAATAATTACTGTTAGTGACGAATAAACTTTAAACTTAATGATTGAGTTCTGATTGTTGTATCCGGATGATTAAGATTTGACGGTTGACTATTGATTGAAGTAGATTACTATAGGTGGTAACAGGTAGGTGTCGTTAGGTGAAAGTTGACGTAAGGTAGTTACTAGGTGACATAAGGTGGCAATGCCAATAGGTGACAATGGGTGACAATAGGTGACAATAGGTGGTTCGACTGCAATATAAAGAGAAAAATAACATCTTGCAAATTAGATACATAAACCAAGGCCACATATTTGACTTCAACTAGATTATTATGCATCAACTCCTAAACTTATCAATTTACTACAAATATCTAGTGTATCTTCATACAAGAACCAATTATTGAAAATTACATAATCAATGGCATCAATAACACATACATGAACGCAGAACGTAACACAGAGCAATGGGCCTACATGTCATGTACATGCATGTACAAACGTGTAGTTTTCACTCAACAAAACCTTATTTTTTGTATATCAAAAACACTTCCAAATTACTCAATATCGACAATAAATAATGCTAAATAAAATGTGAACACTCACTTTGCTGAGCTGCCCAGGTATTAGTAGGCATAAATGTCTGAACTAAATGGTTTTCTTCTAAAACTTGGCAATGTGTGTATACGGTGACAATATACAACTTATAATGAGACTTGAAAATAGCGCCCTCCATTGACTTCCTCAAAAGGCGAGGCGCTGCATAAAAAAAAGGTAAACAAAAAGATATTCTGGCGGCTACATTCCGGCCCCTAATGACTGTATCTTGGAAACAGCATTACCAAAAAAAAAAAAGGCAGAATATAAATCAAATCAATCAGTGTTCAAAAATGTTCTTAGAGAGTCAGTCCAATCCTTGCTGGTTATGTGGTCTAAATCTCTTCACCCTCAAGGAGGCACAGCTTGTCTATGGGTCGGGTGTAAACTCCTGACTGCGTCTTCAACTGTACAGATCTGACCTTGCCGTCCTTGCCTTGGAAGGTTTCTCTCACAAGTCCTAGAGGCCATCGGTATCTTGGGGTGTTTTCATGCATAACAAGCACCAGATCTCCAGAGCGAACGTTGCGGTGAGGAAGGAGCCATTTCTGCCTCTTTTGCAGCTGCGGAAGATACTCCTTGAGCCATCTCTGCCAGAATATGTCGGACAGATATTGTACTTGTCGCCAACGTCTCCTGTAGATGTCTTGTTTCACAAATTCGCCTGGTGGTAGTTGAGGACCTGAACGAAGAAGCAGCAGGTGATTCGGGGTAAGTGGCATCGGGTCGCGCATATCATCCGACAGCTTGGTGATGGGTCGTCCGTTAACAATCCCTTCGACAAGGCACATGAGCGTCAGGAGTCCTTCGTCATCGAGTGTCTGCTGATGAAGCAAGTTGTTGAGGATTGCTCGAACGGTTCTAATCTGCCGCTCCCAAACGCCTCCAAAGTGGCTGGCTGCAGGCGGATTGAAGATCCACTGAATCTCCTTTTGGCATAGAAAGCTGTCAATCTGATGCTGGTTCCATTCCTGGATAGCTTGACGAAGTTCTCGCACCCCTCCAACAAAATTTGTTCCGTTGTCTGAACGAATCTCTACTGGCTTTCCTCGACGACTGATGAAGCGCTGCATTGCGTTGATGAAAGAGTCTGTATCCAAGCTATGGCACACTTCGAGGTGAATTGCCCTGGTGGCAAGACATGTAAAGATACAACCATATCTTTTCTGCATACTTCTAGCTCGCTTTACCATGAAAGGACCGAAGAAGTCTACTCCTACCATACTGAAAGGTGGCAGTTCCGGAGTCACTCGGTCTTTCGGCAAGTCTGCCATTTGTTGTGTCATCATAGGTGCCCTCTGCTTGCGACATGGAATGCATGAGTTGATGACATTCCTCACAGCTGTACGTCCCTTGATGATCCAGAATTTCTGACGGATATCTGCAAGAGTGCGTTCACCTCCAGAGTGACAAGCGATGGTGTGGTAGTGCCTTATTATCAGGGTTGTCAGCGGATGTCTTGTTGGCAATATCCAAGGGTGCTTGATGTTGTCGGTGAAGGAAGCATTGGCTAGTCGTCCGCCAACTTGGATTATACCATCACCTGACCTTGTAGGGTTCAGCTTGCGGTAGCCACCGGATTTCAAAAGGGTGTCATCAAAGTTAGCCTGCTGAATTCGTCTTATAATTTCTTTCTCAGCAGCTTGTATCTCCTTGACAGTCAGGTACCGGGAAGGCTTGAAGTCCAAGTCTGTTTTCTTCACTCTGGCAAGAAGGATGGCTTTGGCACGGAGAATCCATGCGACTGCTCTTCTCAGGCGGTACCATGAGGAATATCTCTCCAATAGGGTGTCTACAGCTTCGGGAGTATCAGTGCTTGCCTCGACTGAGTAGACTTGTGTAACTGTCTTAAGCTCCATGTCTATAGGCAGAGTCATCTTGTCAAATTCAGGTTGATTGGGCCATTTATCTTCTTCGAGCTGAAGAAAGTGTGGTCCATGAAGCCAACGTTTGCTGTCAATGAGCTGCTGTGCTTGAAGTCCTCGAGAGACATCGTCTGCTGGATTGGAGCTCGTATCAACATGTTTCCATTGCTGTGGTGTGGAGTGCTCCAGTATCTTTGACACACGGTTGGCAACGAAGGTTTGGAATCTCTTTTCCTCATTTCTCAGATACTGCAACACAA
This sequence comes from Leptasterias polaris, assembly GCA_037783415.1. Lineage (NCBI taxonomy): Eukaryota > Metazoa > Echinodermata > Asteroidea > Forcipulatida > Asteriidae > Leptasterias > Leptasterias polaris. The sequence continues at coordinate 5,259,666 of JAZGTN010000015.1, read as the reverse complement.
TCATGCTATCGCTCCAGTAGACTGTCTCCTGCAATGGTAGTGTGAGATGACGACGCATTGTTTCATCGAGCTTGACAGAAATTACTGCAGCAGCAAGTTCAAGGCGGGGAATTGTTGTTGTCTTTAGGGGCGCCAGCTTTGCTTTGGCCATGAGCAGCACACAATGTACCAAACCACTGGAATCCTGAAGTCGCAGGTAAGTAACAGCTCCAAAACCCCTTTCAGAAGCATCCGCAAAATGGTGTAACTGCGCTGAAGTGATGGTGTCGTAATTTAGTGGCTTGACACAGCGTGGTATTGACATCTTCTGAAGGAGTGGCAAATCGGCCATCCACCGGATCCACTGCTCTTTGATGGAGTCTGGGATTGGATCATCCCATCCAATTTTCATTCTGCACAGCGACTGGAAAAGAATTTTAGCAGTGAGCACAAACGGACTGGCATATCCTAGTGGGTCATACACAGAACTCACTGTTCCCAGCAGTCCACGTCGTGTCAATGGCTTCTCTGTCACATTCACGTTGAATGTAAAGGTATCAGACTCTATGTCCCATAGCACACCAAGTGCTCGCTCGGCAGGAAGTGTCTGGTCCAGGTCTAATGATGGCACTCCCTTCGCTCGTTCAGCTTCAGGAACTGATCGCAGGACTTCCCGGGAGTTACTTATCCACTTAGTGAGACGAAATCCACCGGACGCCAAAACCTTACGAAGTTGTCTGACAAGTCTGATGGCTTCTTGCTCTGAGGCGACTGACTTGAGGCAATCATCGACGTAGAAGTTGTTGTCTATGGTGTCTATGGTATTGGCATCAAAATCCTCCATGTTGTCTTGTGCTGTACGCTTTAAGGCAAAAGTTGCACAGCTTGGTGACCAAATGCCTCCAAACAAGTGAGATGTCATACGAAACGTCTTAGGAACCCCACTTATGTCGTTGTCGGCCCACCACAGGAAACGCAGAACGTCACGGTCGGGCTTATTCACGTGCACCTGATGAAACATGCCTTCAACATCTGCCATCAGGGCGATGCTGTCTTGCCGGAACTGAATCAACACTCCCACTAGCTTGTTTGTCATGTCTGGGCCTTGATGAACTTTGTCGTTGAGTGACACACCTCGGTAACGAGCAGCACAGTCAAACACTATTCGCACCTTTCCTGGTTTGCGTGGGTGAAGGACTGGATGGTGTGGCAAATACCAAACTGCTCCATCTTCTCTGTTCAGATCATGTTGGGGTACCTCCTCTGCATATCCTTTATTCATCAAATCTTGGATGCCTGCAGTGTACTTCTCCTTCATGTCGGAGTCTCGGCCTAGTCGTCTCCCCAGCAGACGGAGTCTTTGTTCAGCAACTGCCTTGTTGTCGGGTAATTGAGGCGGGCGCATTTTAAAGGGAATGTTCATGCTGTAGTGTGTTCCATCTCGGCACAATGACTGCTCCCAGGTAGAGATAACTTTCTTATCACTGATTGACAAACTCCTCTCATCGCCTCCAGTGCCGTCCAGTTTCCAGAACTTTTCCACTTGTTGCTGTAGGCTTGTGTCTGTATCAATGAAGAAAGAAGTTGAACGGCTCAAGGGCCCGGTCTTAAATGGGCCATTGAGAGTCCATCCCAATTTCGTACGTGTCGCATAGGGTGTGCCAACGCCTCCTTCCCGGACTTCTTTGGGAATTAAGGCAGAGGGGTTATCCTGGCCAATGAGCAGGTGTACGTCTTCAATATCTACATCTGGCAAGATGATATCACTTAAGTGTGGCCATTTGTCGATCTCTTTCCTTTCTACCAAGGTGCTAGTTCCCATCTGTAACTTGGGCCTCGTCAGAACATGTGTCATGACAACAAGATTTTCATCACACATGTCGGTTACCTCAAGATGTACAATCTGAGTTTCAGTAAGGATATCGTGATTGTCTAAGGTTGTCAGCCTCATGGTGTCTGGCTTTCCATGAACTCCAAGCTTGTTAATTAGCTTTTCTGAGCAGAAAGTCTGCGTTGATCCACTGTCAAGTAGAGCGTATGTCGTTACAAAGTTAGTAGCACTTCTGTGGCTCCGTACTTTCACTGGAACAATGGGTAGGGCTATCCTTCCACTTCCAGCCCCAGAAGTGTTGCAAGTTGCATTACCTGAGGCAGTTGTTGGCACAGCATTGACAGTGACAGGAACAGCATTATTTACGAGCTGATCTCCTTGCTTCACAGGGTAGGCACTTGTTGGTGTTGACGGGTTGCCCGTGCGGGTGAGATGTAAGAATTTGGTATGTTTCAGACCACATCCAGGAACAGTGCATACTGCATCTCTCGAACAATCTCGGGCTCTGTGTCCTGGTTGCAGACAGTTGACACACAGTCGCTTTGACTGCACGAAATTCAGTCTGTCGGTAACTTTCAGGGCTTTCCAGCTATCACAGCCAAATAGACCATGACCCCGTCCACAATACCAACAGGAGCGTGGAGGTTGATTACTTCTGGCACTCACCTCTGATGATGGGTGTGCTGGCCAATCTGCTTTCTGAAATGTCCCCTTAGTGCATTGAGGGGAGGTTGTTGTCTGTACTTGTGTCACAAAATTGGAGCGTTGTTTTGACACTGAAGTATCCTTGCGCTTGACATCCTTCATTGATTTGTCAGCGCGGTCTCTGCTCACGAGCTTGCTGTAGACTGGGTCATTAGCTTGTTGTGCTGAAATCTGCACGAATTTGACGACGTCATCTATAGTAGGGGACCTGGATTCAAAAGTTTTAATATGGTAAACTTTCTTCAGCCATGCCTTGCGAACATCCCAGGGTAGCTTCTCCACCATCTGAGCCAAACTTCTGCTGTTGTTCAGCTCACATAATTTGTCCATGGTGTCTAGCGTCTCCCTGCAGTTTCTCAAGTCATCAGCAAAATCTAAAAGTGCCCTGCTGTCTCGAATATCAGGGCGGTTGACGATCTTGTTGATCCATGCCTCTGCTATGTCATATTCATTTCCAAACCTTTCCTTCAGAAGCTTTCTAGCAAGAGCATAGCCCTCAGGTGGTGTCTTTACTGCACAGCACTGTATCAATTTCTTAGCAGCACCAGTGCAGTACTGTTGGAGACGTGCCAACTTTGCAGCATCGCTAACTGTGTCCTTTTCCACAGCATTCTCAAATGCCCGGATGAACACCCAGTAATTTGCAGGATCTCCGTCAAATGTCATTAGCTCAGTCTTTGGCAATTGGAGGGTCTCTACCAAGGACTGTTGTTGCATCTGCATGGCTTTCACGAGATGGGTAAAGTTGCTAGGTGTGTCTCCGACCGGGGTGCTAAGTGAGGGTATGGCGGTTGAACCCGTTGAACTTGGAAAAGAAACATCTTGGCTTACTTCGGGAACTTGGTTGGGTGTCGTGTTGTCTGTCGTGACTGGCTGAACCAATGGTGTAGAAGTCTTAACATCATAACTTTCAGCCTCAGCAAATGTTTTCTCTATTGCAGCAGCTCTCGCTAGCTTTGTCTCTAACTCTATCTGCCGCCGTCGCTGAAGAAGCTTTAGTTCCTCCTCTTCCAGGGCCTGTCTTTTATTCTCTGTTGCAATTTCTGCTTGCAATGCAGCTTTCTCAGCTGCTGCTCTGAGCCTCGCATTGGATGCTGATGATGCACCCGATGCAACACTAGTTGCCCTTGAACTTCTGCTTCCAGCTTGGCTCAATGAATCCATGTACTCTAAGGTCGTCGCAATCTGGTCAGCAGAATTTGAAAGCTTGGTATCCATCGTCTGTCTTGCTTTACTGTCTGTACTCACGGTAGATGACTATTAAATGACGAATTCCATACTTCAATGAAGTACAATTCAAAACTGTCCTTGAAGTTCAAACTCAACTGACGCTGAAGGTCGGAAACTTATGTCGCAAAAGCTCAAATCGAACTAATGTAGCTTGTGATGCTACAGATCGTCTTATATTAAATTTTAGGAAAATTGTGCTCAGCAATTATACGCACCAAATTAACTGTTCAAAACTATTCTTTAATTGTTCTTGATCCACAGGCAAAATTACAATAATTACTGTTAGTGACGAATAAACTTTAAACTTAATGATTGAGTTCTGATTGTTGTATCCGGATGATTAAGATTTGACGGTTGACTATTGATTGAAGTAGATTACTATAGGTGGTAACAGGTAGGTGTCGTTAGGTGAAAGTTGACGTAAGGTAGTTACTAGGTGACATAAGGTGGCAATGCCAATAGGTGACAATGGGTGACAATAGGTGACAATAGGTGGTTCGACTGCAATATAAAGAGAAAAATAACATCTTGCAAATTAGATACATAAACCAAGGCCACATATTTGACTTCAACTAGAATTATGCATCAACTCCTAAACTTATCAATTTACTACAAATATCTAGTGTATCTTCATACAAGAACCAATTATTGAAAATTACATAATCAATGGCATCAATAACACATACATGAACGCAGAACGTAACACAGAGCAATGGGCCTACATGTCATGTACATGCATGTACAAACGTGTAGTTTTCACTCAACAAAACCTTATTTTTTGTATATCAAAAACACTTCCAAATTACTCAATATCGACAATAAATAATGCTAAATAAAATGTGAACACTCACTTTGCTGAGCTGCCCAGGTATTAGTAGGCATAAATGTCTGAACTAAATGGTTTTCTTCTAAAACTTGGCAATGTGTGTATACGGTGACAATATACAACTTATAATGAGACTTGAAAATAGCGCCCTCCATTGACTTCCTCAAAAGGCGAGGCGCTGCATAAAAAAAAGGTAAACAAAAAGATATTCTGGCGGCTACATTTACTTTTTACAAAATGCTATTATTATTAAACTTGCGGGTGCAATATGTGTACATCTTTTTGGGGGAGGAGTGTTGGCTACTGAAAGGAGCTGCTGCTGTTGGTTGGCAGGGCTCGAATTTGGAGAAGTGTGGGTTCGAGACCCGGTCGTGACACTTGTGTCGTTAAGCAAGACACTTAACCATTATTGCTTCGTCCTTCGGATGGGACGTAAAGCCGTTGGTCCCGTGTGTTGTGTAATGCACGTAAAAGAACCCAGCGCACTTATCGAAAAGAGAAGGGGTTTGCCCCGGTGTTCCTGGTTTGTTTGGCTGCATATTGTGCCACAGCACCTTGTAAACCATTACATGGTGCTTTGCAAAGGAATAGGTCTCATACTTCAAAAAACGTAGCTCAATATACCTTGCAGGAAAAATACAGACTGTTGAAGCGTCTTGAGTGTCAGAGTGACAGATATGCGCGCTATATAAGAAGCCGTTATTATCTTCAGGAACTGTGTACTCTTGTCTTGAAGACATAGAGTACATTGCTCCTCCCAAAAGAGATTTACACATGGTTTAGTATGGTTTAGTATTTATTATTAGTAATTATATTATATAATTAGTATTATATATTAGTAATTCGTATTATCCACACAATGCAAAGCTTTAAACATCACTTACAAAATGCTGATTTTGTTTCATTTAATTGACTAATGCGATGATCAAAACCTTTGATCCTCCAGACAATCTTAGACTGGAGGACTTAGACGAACCATGTATTCAAATTTTGCAAATTGGTTTGACCTTTTTTTCAACATTAAATGTGTAAAATGTTGATGAAAAATTTCAACAAAATTTGCCATATTTTAACACTTAAAAAGCTCTTAGATCTAAGGGATCTGACCAAGAGCTACGATTATAGCACCTAATACTTTTTACCTATTTACTCGGTGGAAGGTTAATTAATCAGATACTTGTCAAATGTTCTATCCATCACGAGCCTGGAATATCAAAATAAAAGGCCAGGGATCCCAAACTGTTGTTTTCTGGAAGGGAATTTTTAAATTGTTATTTATTATTAATTCTTTTTCTTTTTAAAGATCATTTAATTTTAAAATCTCTGCAAAGACGTGTCAAGTTTTCAAGAAACAAATATAGTGTAATCCTCCATATAAAAATTATTCACCACCTGGATATTTTTGTCCCCCTGCCAACAGAGACATTAACCCACACATTCCGCAGTACATATCGACTGTTCCGTGGTACGTAGGATACGGTCAGCCAACTCTAAAGCATCAGAGACCCCAAGCTGAGAAGGAGAAGGAGTTCTCCGGCATCACCTCATGGTACAGAAAGGGAGTTAAGGAGGTGAGTAGGAGGAGACTGTCACAAAGGGAAAGTACCTTTGGTTTTTGGAAACCATTCATTTGTTTTAATCATAAATGTAGATAGATGTGAACAATAAAAGTAACCTGTGAAAATTTCATTTCAAAAGGTGGTTGCGTTTTTGAGATATTACTGAAAATCCAGAGTGGTTATGTCCAGGCTGGAAGAATATTTCATAATTGGAATACACAGTCTGACAGAAGCATTTCTCAGATTCAAATTTGGGGGGATAAAAACTGATATCTTTTTCCATAACCACAACATTTTGAAGTAAAATGATTTTCAAATTGCTTTATACTATCAAAAGCTGCTGTTCTTCTAACCAAGTAAGTTTTTATTGCCATTGACTTTAAGAATGATTGCCAAACATATACCTCCCCTTTAACCCTAACAGATTAGACTCTTGGGTAAACATACTGCCCAAATCCTTCTATATCCTTCAGATTAAAGTTGTCATAAACCTAAAGTGCCCAAATCCTTCTATATCCTTCTTCTTATTGTAAACATACATATTAGCCCAAATCCTTCTAAATCCTTTTGAAACAGAAGTTAGGGAGTCAACTTTGTGATTTACTTTAGGTGCTCTGCTGGGGCAAATATGTCAGCTTTATTACAATCTCCACCCCTAAAAGCCCAAAACCTTCAGAATCCTATTTTGGCTAAGCTGCATAAGACCTAAAACCTTCTAAATCCTCCTATGTAAAAACAGCCCGATAGCCCAAGTCCTGCTAAATCCTACCCTAACAAAAACTCATTGTAGCCCAAACCCTTCTAAATCTTCCTGTGTTGCAGATCCCTAAAAGCCCAAATCCTTCTCAATCCTGCACTTTGGCAATGAGGATATTGAAGGACTTGGGCCCTTTAGGGTAAGCCTAACCAACATTGTGTTTTCTAGGCACACTAGAAGGGGAACAAAAACATGTTTTCTTCAGGTTTTGTTAATACAGGCAAGCAACTTTTCATTTCAAAGTACAAAACACTGGAGAGTTAATAATGAGCAAGTCTCTAGAATAAATGTAACAAGCATTGAAAATAGCCAAGTCTTGCATTTTCCACATCACATTGGTTTAGAACCAATCCTTTCCTCTCGGTTAAAAATAGCATCATGCGCTTCATTTGAGGAAAGTTTGAAATGCAAAAGTATGAAATAAATTTAAAAATTAATTCACGGTTTTCCATTATAGTGTTTATGTTGAAGTTCAGATCCCAGTAGTGTTTTCTCACTCCAACCAATTTGCCTTGTTAGCAGCCTGTAAATCTGCTCTGATTTTTTCAATGGTAGCACAATCACATAGCAGAGACCAACACCCAGCGCAACATGTCTGACTCTGGATCAAAATGAGGATCATATCCTCTCTCTATTTAAGACGCTGCTAGAATAACTTCACTCTTTCTAAGACAAAGCTAGTATAACATCACTCTCACTGACCGCACCCATCTACCCAACATACCTCGAAATTCACCATATTCAAAACTTCATACCTGACCAGGGGCCGATTTCACAAAGCACTAAGATTCATCTTAAGATGAGTTATCAGTATTACCATAGTGATTTGTATTGTGACATCACTCTTTGCTATTAGCAACTGCGATGGATTTGCAGTTACGATGAATCTTAACTCTTTGTGAAATCGAGCCCAGAACATAATACTCTAAGGAAGTTCTGAGGGATAACTTACCACTGCAGACCAAATAAGGTAAAGCATTTACATAATAACAAAGAGAATGAATACTTACCTACTGGGGAGCTGGCTGATAGAATATTCATGAGGCACAGTAAAACTTGTATTAAACTCACAACTACTGAAGAGGAAAATTCTTAATTTGCATGTGTCCATGAGGTTAAATTCTGACACCGGATAAGCGGCAGCAGCAGAGGGATTACCTTAAGGGGATGTGACTTTTTATTTTAAATATCAAGTAATATAAACCATAAGGGAAACTGACCTGGTAAATATTAAATAGCCTTAAATGGTCTGTATACGTTTGGTAATGACTTTGAAAATTAATGGCAATAAAAATTTACTTGGTAAGAAGAAGTACAGCAGCTAATGCAATTTGAGAAACTGTTTACTTCGAAATACTACGGTTATGGAAAAATATATCCCTTTTTATCCCCCAAAATTTGAATCTGAGAAGCGTTACGACCGTAACGCTTCTCAGATTGTGTATTCCTATTATAGGGAATATTCTTCCTGCGTGGAAATATTCGCTCCGGTGATATCTCAAAAACGCGACCACCTTTTGAAGTGAAATTTTCACAGGTTAGTTTTATTGTATATACCCACATTTACATAGGATTAACACAATCAGTAGGCTCCAATTACCAAACGTATACAGCACCTTTAATAAGTCAAGTAAGGCTTATACCATATAGGGCAGCTCTTGATTTGCATACCTTTAACCCTCTTGCTGTCTGACCATTCAATACCATTCACTATGGTTTTGAATGATAGATAAGCTATGCCAGCCTTGCAATATGATACCATGAGGGAATGCATGTACACAGTACACAGTTAGTTCTGTGCACAGTTGTGCCACCATACACAACTTTGGCAGTTGAATGGTTTCAAATGGTTGGTCAACTCACTTGAAAATGTTGCGAACAGTAGGAGGGTTAAAAAAAAAAAAACATGTCATGCCATGTAATGTTGAAAATACCTTTTACTAAACAATGATAATATTTTGTCCTTTCTTTCCCAATAGGGGACTCTTGCAACTAAATACAGAAAAGGTGCATGTGAGAACTGTGGAGCAGTAACACATAAGAAGAAAGATTGTGTTGAGGTAATTAAAGGTTTCTCCTTCAAATGTTTTCTTACACTTACAGGTCTGCCTTTTCCATAAATCCACCACCATTTTCACTGATTCTTGGGCCTAACAAAAAAATAATTGTTTCCTGTAACATAAAAAAAGAAGAAGAAGAGTCAGTAGTAAGTTAGAAGATATAATTATATGACTATATTTTGTTTTACAAGTTCACATAGATCTAGAAATAAAGTGGAAAATAAGTGGGATGGGAAATGAAGGGGATTCTTAAATTTCTAGGTATAGGTATCAAATTAGATTTGATAAAATATTTCGTTTGATTTCTGGAAATATAGCAGTGAAACCTGCAGTCGGTCTAGGAACTTTTCAAATTATTGATACAAGTTTTTACAGTCGGCAGGTAGTTGAACAGCTGGGACTCTTCTGAGTCACAGTTGCTTCTTTGTAGTTGTAGACAGAAGTCTTCCATTATCTCATTTTATAGTCATTTTGTTTTTTAATTATCGTCTCCTAGTTCACTTTGTAGGTGGCAACCAAAGCAGAAGACTGTATTTTTCACTGATTAGTATTTGTCATGTTGTCGTCACTTTTGCAGAGACCTCGGAAAGTTGGGGCTAAGTTTACCGGTGACCAGATTGCTCCAGATGAGCACTCACAGCCAAACCTTGACTTTGATTACGACGGGAAACGAGACCGATGGAATGGATACAACCCAGAGGAGTATGAAGCCGTGTGGGATGAGTATGCCAAGATTGAAGAGGTAAGTACAGCGTTACTTCTTCGGTTTAAGAAATAAGTGGGTGCTGGGATACTTTTGTTTTACTATACTCCGATGTGTGCTAAGCACTGTACACTCGGTGCTTTCCTGTAGAAAAAAAAAATATACGGGCATCCTACTCGGGTTGGGTTCGAACCAACAACCCTCGCATTCTAGAGCAGGGTCCAATTTCATGGCTCTGCTTACTGCGACATGCTGCCGTTACGGCACACAATTCTATGGGCCATAAGCCGAGGAGGCTGTGGTAAGCAGAGTCATGAACATGGGTCCAGATATCTCAACCACTAGACCACCGAGTATGACCAGTGACAGGAGGCCAGTGAAATTCCTACCCTTTTACCTGGAAATATTGCCAGGTGAACTGTTATGATTCCTGTCTGGGTGAAATGTTTGACGTTTTTGTTTTCTTTTGGTCAGGCAAAGAAACAGCTGAAGGCACAGCAACTTCAAGAAATGGCATCGGGGGAGATGAGTATAGAAAGACTAGTAAGTGTAAAACCTTTTTTTTTTCTTTTATGTCGGCAATTCTTCTGAAAATACTTAAAATGCAATCAAGTTTTATTAAATGCCAAAAACAAAAGTTGCAACTTCTCCTGTGATGAAATCACATTAGTTCTCATGAATATTCAGAGTCCATTACCAAATAATTGTCAAAACATGTGTACAGCAAGCATAAAGAGCTGACTTGCAATATAGAGATGTGTGCGATGTACCAAGTTAGAACAGCAGCCAATAGCACTCATGCTAAAATAAAATAAAAGCTTAGTACTCAGATCTCGGACATCACGTCAATATTCACTGATGTACCTGAGTCTGCATGTCCAAGGTTTATGTGTACTCGCTTGTACTGAGTGTACTACTGCGGTCCAGCACGCCAATGCGGGCGGCGATCGCATGAGTTTGATGGAAAGTTTGTCTGACTTCAGGGTATTTTTACCAAAAGCGACTTCATTAGTGTGGATGGCTATTGGACAACTTGTTTGTGCAGAGAGTAAACATGATAAAGGAGATCCCAACAATGTAATTTTTGGGGGTTTTAATGATATTTCTGTAATTGCAGGAAAGAGAAAGTGACAGTGATCCTGATGATGATAAGTATGCTGATGACTTTGACATGCCCGGAACAAACTTTGACAGCAAGAGGTATATACAGATTCTTCAAGACGTTCTAGCCTTCTTATCAAACCAAAATGAGACATTTTTTTAAAATAATGCCTGTCTCGCCCTTGTGAATTGGCTTTCTTTTTCTTATCCATTGGCTTGGAGACACACTAAGATGAGACTGTTGTTCAACTCAGTGCATGTCGCACCCATGTGGGATCGGCTTTCTTGGCTCTAGATTTCATTTTCCGTGTCTGGGTATTTTTTATCTCTGTATAGTTTTGGGACCCTGTTAGGGTTAAGGATGCTATATAACAGCTGTTTATTAATATTTGTTATAAACCTAATGGTTCAACATTAATGAGATAAAACACTTTTCCATAGATTTGACTGTCAACTTTAAAAGAAAAATTGAAATGCAAGGCATTTCAACTGTTGTTATAGAGTAAAAGTGTTTGTGATTTGCACTTTTAAGGCAGTACATTTGTTCGTTCATTCATTCGATCATTCTATAACTCATTCTTAGTTTTTATGGTTTGCAGTTAACACCCGGTTCAGACAGGCGCTCCAGAGTTACGCCGAACTAAATAGATTAGGAGCGACTCTAGGTCAACCCAATAAAATTTTGGTTTCAGACAGTCGAACTTAACACAAAATTTACATTAGGTTCGGCTCATGACAAGATCGACGTCTGAAACCAAGGCGCTCCAGAGTCGTTCTGAACGGCTGCAACAGTTGATCTTTCGACTTCTAGCGCGTCCAGTCGCTCCTAACTGTTTCAGACGTCGAACTTTTCATGTACTTAATTCAATAATTAGGTTCGGAGCGACTCTAGAGCGCAGTCATACACAAATCTCTCTTTGAGTAGTGGTTCTAAAAAGAACAACTGGTGTAACAACTCAACGTTTTGATCAGTAAGCGCTGATCGTCTTCAGAAGCATTCTGATAAAAACGTTGAGTTGTTACACCACTGGTTCTTTTCAGAACCACCACAACTCATAAGAGGTATTTCATGTACACAAGGTGTTTGCAATATCAAAAACAGTAAATCAATATGACCCTTAACCACTGAGTTAATTGAATGCTCTTTATTATTCTCGCAGACGTATCACAGTCCGCAACTTAAGAATCAGAGAAGACACAGCAAAGGTATGATATCTTGTCAGTTTCATTTCTTAAAACCTTGAAGTTTTATCCCGTCCTTCCGGCGATGGCCCAAAGTAATGTTTTTCATTGTTTTCCCACTTGCAATACCCAGAGCAAGTTGAATGCCTTGATATCCTAGACTGGACCATTCCACATATTAAAGAGGAGAAGGGGGGGGGGCAGTCAGTTCACAGAGTTGTATATTTTTAAAAGTTAAAAGTTAAAAGTCATCTTTTTGATAAAGCATTTGCATTTCTGCTGAATCCTTTTTTTCATTTTATGTAACAACACTGTGAATTTTTGCCTTGTACAAATTGTCAACTTCATTACCTTCTTTTCATAATATTGGATAATTAATTAACCCATCTTTTAGTTATTGTTGTACCTACTGTAATGACGGATGTATTTGTTCCCCCTTGCAGTACTTGTATAATCTTGATCCAGACTCGGCCTACTACGATCCAAAGACTCGCTCCATGAGGGAAAATCCATTCAAGAACAAGACTGCGGAAGAGTAAGTACTTGTGTGTAGAGGACGGGCAAGGGTAAAGAGTGTAGATCCCTTGCATTGGCTGCGTCGCTGAGGTCAAATAATAATCAATTTTGAGATATGGAAACACATTATAATTGCACGGTTTGGTTTGGGTAAATCTGTCTGTGTACACCCAATTCAAACCGTGCACTCCTGCGGTGCTCACAAAATCTCGTGAGGGCTAGTGGAAGTGTGTACGCGCCGCTCACAACTCTCAGCCAATGACAGGTCTTCGTTGACCTCAGTGAGGGCGCTGTGTTGGGCTTGTGATGTCAGGCATGTCGTGGCCGAGCGGATAAGAGCACCGAACTCAAGCTCTGGTGTTTCCGATCAGTAGGGTGTGGGTTTGAGTCCCGGTCATGACACTTGTGTCCTTAAGCAAGGCACTTGACCACTATTGCTTCGTCCTTCGGATGGGACGTAAAGCCGTGGGTCCCGTATGTTGTGTAATGCACGTAAAAGAACCCAGTGCACTTATCATAAAGAGAAGGGGTTCGCCCCGGTGTTCCTGGTTTGATTGGCTGCATATTGCGCCACAGCACCTTGTAAACCATTACATGGTGCTATGTAAAGGAATAGGTCGCATACTTCAACACGTAACTCCACATGCCTTATAGGAAAAATACTGAGCGCTTTGAGACACCCATCGGGAGTATAAAGCACTATATAAGAACTGCGTATTATTATTATTATTATTATTATATGCAAGGGGTCTACTGGACACTGGCTACAAAGGTGAATAAAAGTATACAAATATTGGACCCTTTCCCTTCTTCAAGTGAACTGTGAGCATATGAGGTGTTTATCAGGTGCCCTTTCTCTTTGCCATTACCTCTGAACTACTTACTGCAGGTTGCTATTTTCAAATTGCATAACCTCACCAGTAAAGACTTGCCTTTTCAAAAATGTATCTGAATTAAGTTTGTAGAAAGCTTTTCATGTTGTATAAGACCACCTTGTGGCATCTGGTCTGTATTATTAAAAGGTACATCAACATATTTTTTGTTTCTTTTTTAGGGCAAAGTTTGCCGGTGATAATTTTGTCAGAGCCGTGGGCGATACAAAGAAAATGGCCACAGCACAGTGTGAGTACAATTAAACCAGTGGAAGATTGCTGATTGGAATAAAACACTAGGTTGAATATCACCCCGGAAATTCATGTAACCTTGTGACCATTCAATTGTATCCTTTCGACCACTTGACCATATTATTGTGACCACTCGACCATAAACAACCAAATACCATCATCAGATTTAAAGGCACTGTACACGTTTGGTAATTACTCAAAATATATATTAGCATAAAAACTTACTTGGTAATGAGCAACGGAGAGCTGTTGATAGTATAAAACATTGTGAGAAACAACTCCCTCTGAAGTAACGTAGTTTTTGAGAAAGAGGTAATTTCTCACTAAATTAATAAGACTTTTATTCCTATCTGAAAGCACAATAATTTGTACAACAAGGGCGTTTTTTCTTTCATCATTTTCTTGCAACTTCAATGACCAATTGAGCCCAAATTTTCACAGGCTTGTTATTTTATGCATATGTTGGGATACACCAAGTGAGAATACTGGTCTTTTGACAATTACAAAACGTGTTCAGTGCCTTTAAAGGGGATTTGTCGTCCTGGCAAAAGCAGGTTATACATGGAATTATTACTTCTCACCCAGTTACTGCACATGCGCGCGCGCCCCCTCCATAGATATGATATGGAGGGAGGGCCCGCGCATGCAGTAAGAGTTCATCTTTTCATGTACAGCCCTGGCACGCTTTGAAACCCAGTCCAATGGTGTGACACAGTGCAAGGCACTTTTGAGGGCCCCTTGGCCTCTTTCGAGGCTAACACTCTCCTTCCCACCACCTTTTCTTCTTACTCTATACTCGTCCGTGAAGTACATGATTATTCTACCAGGTCTTGTCGTAATCTCTATATTCCTTTCACTCGCACACTATACTCTAGCAACACTCTTCGTTTCTATGGGCCGCGCTGATGGAACTGTATTCATGAAGAAATTCATGAAGAAAAGTATAATGTAACATCAATGATTACGTAAACACACAATGAGGACACTAGACAAACACACAATGAGGACACTAGACAAACACACAATGAGGACACTAGACAAACACACAATGAGGACACTAGACAAACACACAATGAGGACACTAGACAAACACACAATGAGGACACTAGACAAACACACAGTGAGGACACTAGACAAACACACAGTGAGGACACTAGACAAACACACAGTGAGGACACTAGACAAACACACAGTGAGGACACTAGACAAACACACAGTGAGGACACTAGACAAACACACAGTGAGGACACTAGACAAACACACAATGAGGACACTAGACAAACACACAATGAGGACACTAGACAAACACACAATGAGGACACTAGACAAACACACAGTGAGGACACTAGACAAACACACAGTGAGGACACTAGACAAACACAAACTGGACAACAGATAGCTGGACAGGCTCACCGCACGGCGGCATTCAGATGAATAATTGAGTAGGAGACAATATAAATAATTATTGTAACAAATCTACATCTAACAATACCAGGACAAATTAGAAACTGAGGACTTGAGGACTCAGTATTTACCAATAAGATAATTTTTAAGTTTTTTCTTGAACCACTGAAGACTCTTACATATTTTTGTTTCATTGCTGAGGGAGTTCCAGTACTTTGGACCTTGAAAATAAACACAACTCATGGATTTAGATGAGTAGACACGAGGTATATGAAAATCTTTTGCATGTCTAGTTTGATAAGCATGGAATTGAGAATTTAGTGTGAACATACTCTTAAAAGAATTAGGTAAAACATTGGAGTTGTATTGATGCATAAATATTCCAAGTTGTAGAAGATAAATATCGGAAACTTTAAGAGTACTGTGTTTTTTAAATAATGGGTCAGAATGAGCACAAAAGTCGGCACGATTAATTATTCTAAGAGCCCTTTTCTGCAGCAACATAATTCTTTACAGTAGACAGGCACTTGATTTGCCCCATGCTACAATTCCATAACAAATGTAAGGTAGGATTAACGCAGAATAAATGTCAGAGTATTGTACTCTGAGATAATTAACTAGGGTTAACATAAAATCCTCAAGGCACTTGTGACACACTGTAACCATAAGCTTAAAGATACCTGTGTAGAAAAGATATTGACGAAACCTCAGTTTTACCTTAGAGGAGGGAGGAAAACCATAACTTGAGAACCCCCTTGAGGTAGGGACTAAAAACCCAATACACATGCAAGGCTCCAGTCAAACCAGGATCCACAGAGGTGAAAGGCAGGGGAAGAAACCTCTGAGCCGACCTGAATTACCAAATATCCAATATTTGAGGCACAGGGCTTAGTTTTGCTGCAGAACTAATAAGAATGAATGACACTGCTAATCGTGTTGGGAAGCCATTGTGAAAAAAAGTGAAGCAGTCGCCCACGGGGAGAAATAAATAGTTCACATTGTGTCCAAAACCTGTCATTTTGTATTTCTGGTGGCACACCTCCTGAATTGTAACATCTGGAGAGGTTCTCGGTCTAAATTAACTTGAACATTTCTTCTAATTTCATCCCTGTGTAGTGTTTGCATGGGATGCTTCTGAGAGGGGTACAGATGTTCACCTACAGGCAGAACCTACCAAACTAGAGTTACTACATCAGGAGTTTGCCGTCAAGAAAGACGATTTCAAAGCCAACCAGAAAGGGAGCGTCTTGGAACGGGTAAAAAAAACCATAAATGACATATTGCTGTGCCTTTCTTTTTTGTTTATTTGGTGCTTGATATGTGGCATGATGTACTCCACCCCTTATTGTGTCTTCTATATGTTCTGGAAATCTCAGGAATTCTTTAGAAGATGTAATGGGGAGTACTTCTGTACAAGAGGAAAAGATTGTCTGAATGTATGGGAACATTTTGAGGGATACCCTCCGCCACATATTGGATATGGTTTATTTTTGTTAGGTTGGGCCCTTTTTGAAACCACAGCTTTGGTTCTGGCTGCGGCTTAGGCTCCGGCCAGAGTGTTAGCCAGAGGGGTGCCTGGGTGTCTTTTGGACACCCTGTTTTAAATTTGGACACCCTGTTTTATCTGTCGTTTACATGTAAATGTATTGTAAGTGAGCAATTTGGACACCCAGTTTTTAAATTTCCAACAAATTTGCACACCCTTTTACTTAGACTCCGGCTTAGGGTCCAACTTTGGCCCCGGCTTAAGCTCCAACTTTGGCCCCGGCTTAAGCTCTGGCTTTAGCTCTCGCTAAGGCTCCATTTATTTTTATTTTTTAAATGGCACTTTCTGTACAGGGCTTCTAACAGGTAGACTTAACATAACTAGGAGCTGAAGCGGAAGATTTCAAAAAAGGGCCTTAGTGACTGATTACTTGATGACGTTAGATAGTTCCACCGTATGAACCGGGGTCCACAGAAGTGAAAGGCAGAGAGAGAAAAAAACACTAATTTAAACCTGAACGATGAAAAATCCTAAATTTGTCTTTCAGTATGGAGGAGCTGAACATCTTGATGCCCCAGCTAGAGAGCTTCTACTGGCACAGACGGTAATATTGTCATTTCTTTTTCATACTGATATTTCATTATATGTTTTATAATACTACCACCATGCAGTTGTTATACAGTGCTTTACCTCATCCAACTCAAAGTACTCGTTATCTTTATATTCAAAGTACTTGTTATCTTTATATTCAAAGTACTCGTTATCTTTATACTCAAAGTACTCGTTATCTTTATACTCAAAGTACTCGTTATCTTTATACTCAAAGTACTCGTTATCTTTATATTCAAAGTACTCGTTATCTTTATACTCAGAGTACTCGTTATCTTTACACTCAAAGTACTCGTTATCTTTACACTCAAAGTACTCGTTATCTTTACACTCAAAGTACTCGTTATCTTTATACTCAAAGTACTCGTTATCTTTATACTCAAAGTACTCGTTATCTTTATACTCAAAGTACTCGTTATCTTTATACTCAAAGTACTCGTTATCCTTATACTCAAAGTACTCGTTATCTTTATACTCAAAGTACTCGTTATCTTTATACTCAAAGTATTCGTTATCTTTATGACATGTATACAGAGCTACACTTTATTTGTAAGACCCATTTATACAGCACCTTGTAAGGGGTTTACAAAGTCATGTGATATATCCTGCAGCCAACCAGGGCCCAATTTCATAGAGCTGCTTAAGCAGAAAATATTGCTTAACAATTGTCTGCTAAGCAGAAATGAGCAGGATACCAGCCACAAATTGTACATGTGACATGGTAGTTTGGCTGGTAACCTTATTTTGGTAAACACAATTTTGTTATGCTTAGCTACTTTTTGTGCTTAAGCAGCTCCATGAAATTTGGCCCATGTTTGAACACTGTGGCTAACTCTTTCTCTTGAAGAGGGACTCCAAGGTGATATCCATGTTTAGGGATGTTGACAAGTTTTGCACTGGAACATGTGGAATGGTAGGGGATACAATGGCATTTGGTTAGAGACTTGTAAATTTTTCCCCACTCGTATGAGGACTCTATCTATTGGACAATGAGGGCATCACAATATTGAATTTTACCTTGGTGCTCATCTTTAATCGGTGTTCTGCCCACGGTGGTCGGTGCCGGAAAACCCGACCGGCACTCATGATTCCCCGACCACCACTGGCAGATTTTTTTTTTCTTTTTCCGACCACCACACATTTTTCAATTTGTTTGCCCATTTCCTTCAAAATATTTTGAACAACATGTAGACAAAATTATTTACCAGTAAAAAGTTTCATCCAAAGTTTCGAGTAGCCTACTTCTTTGGTTTGAGTCTATTTTAATGATCCAGGATCAAGCATCACTCCCGCCTGCACGATGTACATTATATCACCCAACGATCCAACGAAACCCGCATTGGTTTCCAGTCACGCTGATTATAGCTTTACGCTTGGAATGACATGATACCAGTTGCATCATGTACATGTTGCGTACCCTATTCTATATCGTTTAATACAACGGAAAATGAACTACAGACAGAGTAAGCATCATGCTATAAAGCTGTAAATTGTTTTCCCATGGTGGTAAAGGCATGCGCGCACTATGGAGGCCTACATCCAAGGCACAGCTAGCTGCAGGCAGGCAGGGCGCAAATGTGTGACCACTCCGTGCACGATCGAAAGGAAATTGACTTGATTGTACTAGGAAAAACTTTTTCTGTACGCTTTACAAATTGTTCACAAAACTTTGAATAAGTTGTTTGCTGTTTAGTTTAGGCTATTGAGTATTGTCATTAATTGTTACCAGTACTGCTGTAGGTATTGTAAAAGGTAAGACCCCATCTTATATCTATGAGTGGTCTTTGACCCTGTTTTCTACTGCCTCTACCCCGCCCTCCCCTCCGCCCCACCCCGGCCGATTTTTTTTCCGGCACTAAAAAAATCTTGGGCAGAACCCTGTTAATGATAAGTGTTTTGGGTAATTTTATGTGCATCACACAACACAAGGAACCTCTGGCTTTATGCCCTTTCCCAAATGTGTTGCTCAAGAACACAAGTGACTGGGTCCCGAAACCACAATCTGACAAAACCAGAACTAAAGACCGTTGCACTAGACCACTCGGTTGGAGAGAGAGAGCTTACAAAACGACGCTATGAGCAATGACCGTTTGGTTTGCTCCATATAAATTCAGGCAAAATATTCTTCCTACTTTAGTCTGATAATAGGGTTTTTTGCCCTTGATCAAAATTTGCTTGATTAAATTAAATAGACTGAAAAGTCTTCTAAAGCTTACACCATGTGTACATGTGGGCCTTCCCGTGTACTTTTTAAGGACCGAACATTATTCCTTTAAATTTAATGATAGAGTGATTGATGGATGGATGGAATGACAAACTTATTTTGACTTTTCAAAACAAATACTTTATTCATTTACAAAATATACAGAATTGATTGATTGATTGATTGATTGATAGATCGATTGATTGATTGGTTGATTGGCAACTAACTTTTCACCAGATTTGTGTAGAAAACATAGCTGGGAAATAGTAATCAACTAAAAGAATTTTCATTGATTTTTGACTTTGTTCTATGATCTTCAGGAGGACTATGTTGAATATTCAAAACACGGTAACGTCATCAAAGGTCAGGAGAGGGCAAAGGTCAAGTCCAAGTACCAAGAAGACATTTATAATAACAACCATACGGTGAGTAACAGAAACAATAGACCTTATGCATATGACGTCATTTGAGTAGGGCGCCCTCACCTAGAGGTCAAAAGGAAGATGTTCATTGGCCAGTCTTGTGCGCCGCGCGTACAAATCAGCGCGTTTCCATTGTTTCATCATCAGTTTACCTCCAAGATGGCGGCTTGGTGACGTCAATGCATAAGGTCTATACAGATATAGTTCCCAAGGAAAATCTGTCAAAGAAGCTGCACTGGCTCATAGAATCAAAAGATTCAATTTCAAATCTTGCTGTTTGTCTTTAGATGCCCTGGTTCCAACATCCCTCACAGACATATTCTCCATCAAAGAACCTGGCGGAAACAGGTGGCGGACCATGCCTTTTCTATCACTGCACCTAGAGGGTGTGTAATTATCCTCCTGAGAATATTCCTGAGACAATTTTGCTTGAAATATCCGTTCTCTAAACTTAGTTTCAAATCCCTGTTTTGTTTTCGTTTGGAGTGAGAGCAATACTGGATGGCACTACAATGACTGAGCAATGACCGTTTGGTTGGCTGCTTATAGACGATGTGACCTGTGACATCACATGTTTACAAAAGAGCCACAGAGCCTGGACTTCCTGCAGGCACATTTGTACACAGCTCAATGGAAGAATACAACAAATCTTATGTTTTATGGAGATTGCACCGTCTGATTTGTCTCAACTTTTGATATGAAGAAAGGGGGACATCTCAAAAGCTGCACAGCTGTTGCTTTTGTAAATTTTGAATTTATGTGTAAATTATGGCACAAAATGTAAATTTTCCCATATAGCCTGTGTAGTATCTTGCCTGTCATGAAATGCATTATAATGTACAAGGTCACCACTCTGTAAACAAAGGTAACATGGTCTATAAATTCAGCGATTGGTTCATTGATTGACTTTTTAGACTTTTCTAAACAAATACTTTATACAGAATACACAAAAAAGATGGGAAAACTATTAAAAAATTACATAATAATAGACAAGACATGTGATTGATTGATTAATCTTCCTACTATCTGGTAGATTGTGAAGCTCACTGTTTCGCCATCTAAAATGATTTACACACTTCACTGATTATGCATGTTGTGCGCACTTTACAGGGATGGGATTTTTCAGATTTCTGTCTGAATTCAGACTTTAGGTCAGCCTGGTGAATAAAAAAAAAGCCTTTCATTTTTCCAAATAAAAGAAAGACTGCCCTTTGATCTACTTCACTAGTGCTTAGGACACTGTTCCTAAAAGCCCTTTGAATTCCAAACCCTCCCTAGGGGTTACCAAAAGGTAGAAACGCCATCATTTCAACACACATGTAGGCCCTACGTCCTAAAGTTTGGATCCAACATGTAGTTTCAGACTTTTTTGCCAGCAATGACTCTCACCCCCGACTTTAATCAAATGGTGAACGCTGCAGAGTGTGTACCAGGCAAGTGTGAGGAATGGTTATTTGAAAGGATTAAAAAATGTCAGTTGAATTAATTGATTGAATGATTGAACAATCTTGATTCTTGTTCTTTCTCAATAGAGTGTTTGGGGGTCGTACTGGAAAGATTTCCGCTGGGGCTACAGTTGCTGTCACTCAGTAGTCAGGGGGTCCTACTGCACAGGGCAAGCGGGAAAAAACGCCGCCCGTGGACAAATCAATGTACCTGCATATGATGTAGAAGAAGAAGAAGAAGAAGCACCCAAGTCACTTGTTGAGGTAGGTTCCCCTATTTACCATTTACTGTGTTAGGAGTTTTCAAAGTAAGTCTGTCTGTGTATCTCTTGTGTTACAAAGCTCTCTCGCTGAAGTCGTATTGCTATTGCATTGTTGGAGGTGTGCACATTTTGACTCTCAAAATGGCGGACAGGAGACTCGCGTGTATGTGTGCTGCGTGTTATGCAATGGGTCTATACAGCTCACGTAGGAAACTAAACTGGGATGGTGCGTTGGTGACGTCATTGGTCGACATGGTCGACAGTGCAATGTGCATAGAAAGAAAAAGAATAAATGCAGTACAGTGTTTACACTGTACAAAAGCAGAAATGAGTTTGCGGCATCCTAGAGCCAGCTGAAGGTTGTAGGACTCTGATAGCTGGCAGGGAAACCTGTTGGAATGCTGAGATGGATGGTGAGTCGACTGCTGTAGATGGTAGGTGGTTCCGGGTCTTAACTGTTCTTGGGTAGAATGAAAATTTGTATTGGTCATTTGAGGCATCTGGTTTGGTATACTTGAGGGTATGATCCTGCCTGGCAATGTATGTAGTTGGCTTGATGGGTGATGGCATTTGGATGTTGACAAGACCGTGGTGTACTTTAAAGAACATAGTGGACTGTGCAAGAAGGCGTCTTACATGCAGTGTCTCCCATCTCAGGTTGTTAATAAGTAATGTGACTGAGGTAGTTTTAGTTCTACAGTAATCGTTGAAAATTAAGCGTGCTGCTGATCTTTGGATTTGGTTTATTGGAGTACTATGCCATTGGAGTACTACAGTGCCATCCAGTGTTGCGTTTTGTAGCACATGTTTGCGCAGTTCTAGTAACGTGTGTGCTTGATGTGTGCGTGTTAGTACTCTAGCATATGTACTCAGTAACATTGGAAATTGTAAACCCTTTTGCCTGATGCAAATGAGAATAGCAAGTCTTGGGCTCCTTGCAATTACACTTAGGTTTCCACACTAGCAAGACATCATTGCTAACCCCCTAAAAAATGTGGGGTGTCTACCTTTTGAAACTGAGGACTTGGCAAAAGGGATCAGGTTGTTTTGACAGTGCGAGGACGTCCTCACATCACTTTCATGTACATTTTAGCCTTCGAGAAAGACTCTGCAAGGGTCGAAACGTCAGGCCACTAACTTATTTTTTGCACTTTCATGTACAAAACCAAAGGGGACATCCAAGCAGTGGGAGAACAAAGAGAAGTCCCTAATTTACCAGGTCAAAAAACATGTGTAAGTTTGTAAGTGTACAAGGCTGCGCTACCATAAACTTCGCAAAAAGAGCAACTTTTTTTCTTCTTATATTATTCAGCAACACCGAGATAAACTTGAGAGAGAGCAAAAGAAGAAAGACAAGAAGAAGAAAAAGAAGAAGAAGAAACGGCGACATCACAGCAGCAGTGAGGAGAGTAACAGTGACAGCAATGAAGAAGATGAAGACGAAATTAAGAAAAAGAAACTGCTGGAGGTAAAGTTTAAAGGGGGGTAATGTATACATCAAAACTCCTGCATCAGCGTTGGGTTGATCAAATTATTCCATGGTGAAAGCACAGAGCACGGGTAGAACTGGTCAGACAAACATTATATCACGCGAGAATGTGTGTTTACATTCAGTTTCTTGATCAAGTCTCAAAATGCCGGCTGGACCAATGGCCATTAAACACTATGGGTCAGTATTTAAAAAAATGCAGAGTAATAAGCAATGGCAGCTGTTTTAACCCTTTCAGCCCCAAGGCGGCTTTAGTCGACTTGGCACTTATACCCTGCTTGAGCCCCAATGGTGGCTTTAGTCGCCCAAGATAACACACAAAAAAGCACTCAAGCCTGAGCACAAAGGCCATTCGTTAAAAAGCTGTACTTTTGTCCATGGTTACCCTCTATACCCAAGTTTACTATCGTTGGAAAGAGAAGGATTGGCTCTTTCCAATTAAACTAGGGTTGCTATTATGCAATCACTTCAAACTGGAGTGGAAAAACCCGAAATGCCAAACACCTACGTAGCGCCATATGGTTGTGTGCAAAAAAGTGTTTGGGTTTACAGAACACACGGGAACAAAGACCAAGAACTTAGACATTTATTGGCTGATGTCAATGATATTTTGAACTACAAGAAAGGAAATTCAATAAGTAAGATAACTTTGATTACTTATTATGCTCTAATATAAAGTCTTCAAGGTAATACTTGAGTTTGTAAAATTGAACTTTTAACACAAGTTTCCTGTTGTGTGAGAATGTGTGTGTCATGCTTGAGTGGTCAAACAGTGTGGGCTCCAGCAGTTGTTTAGGCCGTACTATTGTGATTTATTACTTGATGTTAGATTTATTGTAGGTTTTGTTTGGGATTTTAACTCTTATTGTGGGCATTTGCACTAATGTATCTTTTTGTGTACTGATTATTTTATATATTTATTTCTATATTTTTTTATGATGGCTGAACCCTACTTTTCTTTTGCATTAATGTTTTCTTTTGACAATGTTTTTGTGTCCACCTTTTCCCCATTGTTTTAAATTATTTAAATGTTGTTGCGGCAGGACTGTAACTTTCCCACTTTCTCACTTTGAGGACTTTTTGGTGTGTGTTGGTGTTTCAATTTTTAAATTTACTATTTCAATGTGTTCATGTTGTAATATTCTAGTAATTTGGGTTTTATGCCATGAGTTTAATGTGAATAATTCGTCACGCGTACCACGAAGTGACCTATCTTGTTCACAGCCCCCCAAAACGTGTTTGGAGAAAATCGCGATTGAAGTTGCACTATTTTTCAAACTGCTGCTTCAGGGTATTCTTAACAAGTTTGTTTCATTTTTGTAAGACAAAAATAAAGCTGAATACTTTATTCATGCATAACTGTCAGAGTGTTTTCATTCTTGCAACTATTTTAATTAGTAATACAGTCCTAAACACATACGTCACTTCATGAAAATGAAAGCGAGTATTGCCCGCAGCGCGCGCGTTGTGTACAAACACATTGCATATTGAGACCTATCGCGATAGGTCACTTCGTGAAAATGCGAAATGTCACATACGCGCGCTGAACTGTGTGTGTAACGCTTCGTATATCATTGGTGAAGTGGCGCGTCGAGATAGGTCACTTCGTGGAAATACAAAACGGCAAATCTAGTGACACGTCGTTTTTACTAATTAGTGTAATTACGAAACTATTAAGTATTAGGTATTCAAACTTGCTGAAAATGTTAACAGTAATGAGTTTATTAATAATTTGTATAAAACCCGATTTGCAAAAATTTATTAATTTTGACAGATAGGTCACTTCGTGGTACGCGTGACGAATTCATTACCAATAGATTTCATGTTTGTCTTTTTTTTTATCACACCCAGGCACTGAAGAAAGAAGCAAAGCACCAGCGGGAGGCGGAGCGCCTTCTCGCCATGGATGAAAGGAAACGACCGTACAATAGTCTTAAAGCGATGGACTCTCATGCAGAACCTACTGAGGAAGAGATGGAGGCGTTCAGGATGAAGAGAAAGAGGTTCGAGGACCCGATGTCACATTTCTGATTATACTGAGGGGAGGGGGGGGGGGGGGGGAGAATCTGAAACTTCTTTGCATTGTTTGGTTCTTGATGGGGTAGACTAGAATAGAAAGGGACTCGACTTACTGACCAGCAATGATGTGTCATGTCGTGGTTTATCGCTCTACTGCGTATTTAGACCAGACTCAAGCTCTGGTGGTTAAGTCATCGGGATATGGGTTCGAATCACGGTCATGACACTTGTGTCCTTGAGCAAGACATTCAACTATAATTGCTTCTCTTCACCCAAGGACAAGTGGGTGCCTGTGAGGGCAGAGATGGTTCTTGTGATTGATTTAGCTCGGTGCGCTACTTAGTTGGCAGCACAGGTTGCATACTGCCAAAGGAAAGAAATAAACAGCGCAGTGACCAGGGTTATAATTGTACATGCTCTATAAGGGTCAAACTCGGCGCATACAGGCACTCTATAAGTGTTCATTATTATTATTATGTACAATTACGAAAAAGCAATCCCTTATTGTGAAGGGAAAGAATAGGGAGGTGTAGTCAGTAACAAGATCTTTGTTCATGATGTCAAACTGAGTTTAAGGTTTGGGCTGTCGGTGGTAGAGGACAGGAGATGGTCAGAAACTTGTGTTACAAAAGTCAGAAGTCATTTTTAGAAATTTAGCCGTATGCGATTTATGCTTTTGTAAATATTTGTACATATTTGTAAGGGCGTTTTTCTATTGTAATGGGTATGATGTTTGATAATTGGAGATCCTTCGGTTACACTAACCTTCCCGCAATCTAAGCTCAAACGCTCCTTGTGTGAACGCCACTAAATAATTAGGTGGGCTTAGATGAATTACTTACAATCATCAGAATATTGGTTTGCCCTATCCTTTTTACTGTTGCTTGTTTCCCAAATCACATCACAACTTATCAACAAAAAATAAAGTGTCTGAAGTGGCGGCTATGGGTGCTGCACCGCGTGTTCACATGACGATCAAGCCGTAGCCGGTAATGCAGACGTGGCATTAGTTGCTTCTTGTAAAATGTTAAGCTATGTAGATGATGTGCCCTTTCAGAGCTGTGTTATGCTGGGCACCATTTTCAGTCTAAGTGTAAACCTTTCTATTGTTGATAAATAAACTGCGCTGATTGGCATGGACGGCCGAATGTTAGCAAAATACAAATTCGGCTAACTTTCAAACAAACAAAATTACATCCCATGGTCACTTTGTTTCCAACAAAGTCAACACTATTACAAACTGTGGCTATTTGTTTTTGCTTTGCATTTATGGCTTCCCATAGTTTTCCGACCTTGGTTGGCAGAAACTTGGGCTGTGACATGTTTTGGGGATTGAAAATGGCTTCTAATTGCCAGTTGTCGCTACTCTCTCAATACACAGCTCTGATTTGTTTATTTCTTAACTGCCCTTTATTTAATTCTTCCCATCGGTTTGCGCAGTTCTTGTTTTTTCATAAATTTTGGTAAGGTAGTTCAAAGGCAACCTGGCCCATGATGTTACCGCTCATCCCAGGCTATGTATGCAAACACGTGTGCCCACACTGGAGGGTAGAAATTTAATGTTTTGGTTTTGCAATGATGACTACAGTGAGCACAATGAAGTGCAGCGCGCTACCTCTCGTCACTAACCACTGGACATCAACGCTGATTGGCATACTAAAAGTGACAGCTCTGTTCGCATGCCCTTTAAAAACTTTTGAGTGCTTGAAGGGCGCTTTTTAAGCGCTTAGTGGAAATATGCACATATTTTGACGCAATACACTTCAAATGAATCACTTTTTTATGTTGTCACCCTAAACTGCATATAGTTAGACATACATGTATCACGAGTTCAAAAAAGATTGAAGGGACCAGTTGCTCTTCGATTTGAGGATGCGTACTCTCAAACACAGAATGAATCAAAATATCCAACATATTTCGTTTTGGTTATTGGTTATTATGGTAAAAACACACCTTACGGTCCAGCAAGGCATTCTAGGATTTTTTGATTTTTTTTTTTATGGCGCGGCGAGATTGTACATCACTGTAAACGAGGTTGAAAAAATGCCAAGCCACATGTAGCTTTCCATCTCTGACCTCTAACAAATAAAAAAACAAACCATTTTATTTGCCATCATATGTACATCCAAATGGTAGTTCATTTTACAATATTTCCTCAAGTTAAACAATAATAAAAAAATCTAAACTATTGAAGTTACTGTGTATTAATGTGTATAAAATAAAATTCAACTACCTAACTTTTACGCTTAACTCTGGGCCCATTTTCATAGAGCTGCTTAACACATGTCTGCTAAGCAGAGATCCAGTCACAAACTGTGGTATTTTGGCTGGTAACCTTTATCTGCTAAGCACAATTGTTTTGCGCTTAGCTGATTTTTTTGCTTAAGCAGCTTTATGAAATTGGGCTCAGTGAGTGATGATAGCTTCCTTCTATGCCTGACCATTTGTAAGTGTAGAAAATTGTATAAACCATTTCCCTTTTTGAGTCAATCGCCACACACTAACACCGTCTGGGAGTTCAATACAACTGAAGCGTTTTGCTTCATAAACGTAAAGCATATTGTCAAATACCAGTGTCCCCACTTTACGTGAACTAACAAACCTGTGAAATGTTAAGCTCAAGTACTCCTTGGAGTAACAAGAAAATAGTGAAAAACCTCCTGATATGTTTTCAAACATCGAGTTTTGGACTTACAAGATCAAAACTGTTTTTAAAAAAAACTCATTTCTCAAAAAGAAGAGTAACTGAAGCAACAACATTTCAAGGAAAGTTTTCCACCATGACCATCTTTTTACTGTGCAACTCTGTTAACATTTATATTTTTGTGCGAACCCATTTACATGACATCCCAAATGGGCCACTCTTAAATGCAAAGTGTCATGTCACAATTTAGATTAACTCAACATTAGTGAAAACACATCTTGAGATTTGGCATTGGGTGTAATCGAGTCTAAATAGTCAGACAGAAAGGTTTCCAGCTGAATGCACTCACCCCTTACACTCGGCTCTCCGGCACATTACAATGCAACTACTGACCCCTTGCATTGACCTCACACCTGGCTACTGTCAGCCCATTGCTTAAAAAGATATGGTGCATGTCTAACCAAAAACGTGTCACCCAGAATTCACAGAAAATCCAACAACCAAAATGGTACAACAAAGATTTAGAATCAAAGAACATGGAATCAATTGCCTTGTCAAGTAAAATTATTTGACTCTGTACAATATTTATCTTAATGAATATTTTACCTGAATACATATTTGGCCGAATGACCTGCATTTATGACGGTTAATTATCACTTTTGTGAATCACAAAGAGCCAATGGCTTCCACAGATAGACTTTGGATAATGTCTGGTAAAATGACATAATTGGTCACAAGTGAACATTCCAGTTGGATCGTCCAGACTGAAAAAAGGGTTGCAAGGTCACATGGTTCGGGGCTAGCTTTTGTACAGCAACTTCCAGATGGGCTAACCCTAATACACATTCATTCAAAATTGTGTTTTGGTGCTCTATGTCCCTTACGTAACTATGCAAAAGTTTTTGCTGAACCATGTGACCTAGATATCTAGCCTGGGAATCCAATTTGAGTGTTCACTTGTGACAAGTTAGTGTGTCGGACATTATTCAAGTTTACTTTGCAAATGGCTAGTTGTTAACTGCATTTGAATGTGCACAGAATTCCTCTGTTTTTTCAGCTTACGGTGTCAGAGATCACTGTCCACCAAACAGTAAAGTTAAATTTTTATGAGGTTTATCAAATTCTGCAAATGCACTTTATTATAGACAGCAGAAAAAATGTGTACACAGTATGGATGAAAATATGTTATTTATTGCAAATGCTATTATATACAAAGTTAAAAGACTTTCATTTCAAATCACGCTCTGGTAAATTTGTCTTACCAGGTCAGTTTCCCTTCAGGTTTATTACCAATAAGTTAAAAGACGTCAGAGTAATAACCACAGAAAAGAAATTGACAGAATGCCAAGTGAATTGTATCTTCGCAAGTTCTCATTGAAGAAAAGGCAGCCATTTTGGCTGTATTGCAAACTGCAGCGTTACAATTGGTTGATCTGCTAAAGTGTACCATACTGTCATGTCATTGATATGTGTTGTCCATTGCTGACATAGGTGTACAAAGTAGACACATACAAAGATCAAGTACAGCATTCTGATGGGTCCATACTCATAAATCCTGTAAGCACAAACAAATTGCTAATACCGAAACATCATGCTTAACAGAAATAGATTACCAGCCAAAAGGCCATAAAGTTTACATTGTTTGACTGGTACCCCACTCATTTTTTGCTTATATAAAGAAATCTGCTAAACAGCTTTATGAAATTGTACCTAATTTGTTTTTTATGGCAACAGCCAAAATTCCATGTGGCTCATTGAAGGTGAACAATAAAATCCATCAACCCATCTACACCTTCTAAAGAAATAAAAAAAGTACTGATCTATTTTCGAAAGGAGGTATAATCAAAACTTGAACCGAGAATTTACCAAAACAGGTTCCACTAAAAGAAATCTCCCCTTCACAAGCGGTGTCGGTTGGCTAAATAGACATCTTTCTAGAGAATATTTTACTCACTAGACCAGTGCTGCACTTCCCTTAAACAACCCCCAAAAATTGCTGACTAATTTTCTGTCTGTGCAAAAGAAGTTGGAAACAATTCTCTTAGTTTCTTGCAATTATTTTGTTAAAAGTGGCCCGAGCTCGTATAAAAACACCCTTAAATCCCTAACCAACGAGTACAAACCAAATAAAAAAAGTGCACGTAACTTTAAAATCGTCACTCATAAAGACCGTATGCACATTACGCCAGAGGTCAAAAGAAAATTCTCATTGGCTAATCATAACGTTTTTCATTGCTTTATCAACGTTTTACCTCTCAGATGGCGGTGTGATGATGTCAATGCATACAGTCCATAATATACCTTGGTGTGTTAAAAAATAATGTACTATATGCAATTAATTTTAAGGCAGAAGCAATTATTTCATAAGTTATAATTTCTTTTTTTTACTATTGTGAAAAAAAAATGAAAACAGGAAATAAAGCCAATATATATATAACATTAAAGATTTCCAATCAATATATATACATAGAGCCATATATATGTAAGCATTAAACTAGGCCAGCAGATCTCAAAATAACCCCTGGGTTCGATTTCACAAAGAGTTAAGATTGATCATAAGTGAAAATCCATCTTAGTTGCTATTGCTAAGCAAAGTGTGATGTCACCAAAAAACCACCTCGCATCCTAAGAAGAATCTTAGTGCTTTGTGAAATCGACCCCTGGACCAGAGTCCAATAATTTTAGGAACAGAACAAGCCCTTTGTTAGTTTGTCAACAATCTTTCAAGGTTTTTCAATTCCAAATTTCCTCCTTAAAATTTGAAGAAAAAATAATAATAACAAAATACAAACATATTCTAGGTCTAATAAACTATATTTGGTAGTCAAGCGTTAGTCCGAGCTGCAAGAGGGAGCCCTTTTGAGCTAGCCCTGTAGGAGCGTTCTTACACCAGTGGTGGTTTTCACTTGAAAGGTTTAGCCTCTCTGATGTAAACATAAACTTAATTTGAAAATTTTGAACAATTTACCACTGTTCAATTTCACCAAGTTGTGACAGATGAGATCAATACAATTACATAGTGACTGGTTAACATGCATGCATTTGCGCCTTAACCATTTCTTGGTACAAATAAGCATGACTTTTTCATAATTAGCTTTTGAAAATTATATCACAAAGCAGATTCACTGGATTAATTAGTCCTCCAAAGATTAATATTTGCTGGTAAATCCCTAAAAGCTCTGAAGCAAAAGGGAGTCAAATTGCCAGTCCTTACATCATCTTAAAATGCTGAAATGGCTCCGACTGAACCTTCGAACTGTTCACTATCAAAGTTATTTCTGCTGTTGTTTTGTAAAGAGAGTGCAACACCAACACACATCTGGGGGCAGTGAAGCAACACCAACACACATCTGGGGGCAGTGAAGCAACACCAACACACATCTGGGGTTATGCAAAGTGGCTTAGTTTTATGCTTGTTTAGAGCAGCACCTCAAGTACTTTTTTTTTTTTATACAAATATATATAGTACATTCATTTCATTAACAAAGTCTATCTACAATTTGCATCCAGGCTTTCAGCAATGAATTACACTAAGAACACAAAAGCTCAAATAACATGAATAATAAACTCAAACCTCTTCTTGTACTATTATCTTATCAGTACACTGGTACTGAGGGTCAGTATAGACCATGTGACCTGTGACATCACATGTTTACAAAAGAGCCACAGAGCCTGGACTGCAGGCAGTTTGTACACAGCCCAATGGAAGAAAACAATAAATGTTATATTTTATGGAGATTGCACTGTCTCAACTTTTGATATGAAGAAAGGGGGGGACATCTCAAAAGCTGTACAGCTGTTGCTTTTGTAACTCTTGAATTTATGTGAAAATTATGACACAAAATATAAATTTTCCCATATGGCCTGTGTAGTATCTTGCCTGTCATGAAATGCATTAGCATGTACAAGGTCACTATTTTGTAAGCGAAGGAAACATGGTCAATAGACCATGCAACCTTAGTTTACAAAGAGAATGACCGTGTACATTCCAGGGCCTTTCCTGGCAGGCAAGATACTACATTGGTCATTTGGGAAATGTTTTACATTTTGTATCATACTTTTCCATACAAGTTCAAGAATTATACAAGTAAAAGCTGAACAAGTTTTGAGATGTGCCCCCTTTCTTCATATCAAAAATTTATAAAAATCAGTGCAATCTCCATGAAATGTAAGATTTTATGTTTTCTTCCATAGAGCTGTTTTGTGCCTGCAGAAAGTCGAAGCTCTGTGGCTCTATTGTAAACATGTGATGTCATAGGTCACATGGTCTACACAGGACCCAATTTCATAAAGCGGTTTACCGGTAAGCAAATTTGTGTTCTTACTATGGCAGAAAAACATTCGTCAGCAAAAGTGTACTTCAAATACAATCAATACAATCAAGACTATTATGACAGCGCGTGTACGCGTTTGCATTGCCATGATTGTAGCGTCACTCACCTACTTACAAGAATCGCCGGTGAGGTAGAGTAGAGAGCCTTTTTGCTTTGCTTACGGTTAGCAGTGTTTATCAGTAAGCAGAAAAAGCCTGCTTACAGGCTTTATGAAATCGGGCCCTGGTACCATATCACTGTGCCAGTGCCAGTTTTGTCAAAAGAATGTTCCATAAAAACTACAAAATATGACCCACACAACACCCAAGTCTAAAGCCAAACAAAATAAATGTTCTGTTTCCGATTACATGCCAATTTAAAATAGGTTCGGTAGGTCGGAAAGTTTTTGCATTTTTTTAAATTTTTATTCTAATAGGTTTGGCGAGTGTGTAAATACACTACTTGCCCGATTCAAAACTAACACTAACACTGGTTTTTTAGTTCAATTTTGTTAAAAACATATTAGTTTGGTCAAAGTCTGACATTTGGTTCATGGTACCTTCATTTTTTAATTATTATTATTATTTATTTTTTTCTTTATTATATATTTGTTTAAGCCGAATAAAAAGTTTAGGGTCGCGGCATAAAGTTAGGGTCGGTCGGGACACCGGAAACAGAACCTATTTTTTTGTTGGCCTAATTGGTTGCATTTCTGGATTAGATGGGCAGTCTGAAAAGCTACAAATCATCTTGAACTTACTAAACTACCATCAATTTGTTGTTGAAAACTTTACGAATTAAAACGTCTTTGGCCACTTTAGTGATGCAAAGAAATGACTTTATCACTGGCTCGATTTCACAAACAGTAAAATTCATCTTAAGATGAGTTGTCAGTATTACCATAGTGATTTCGTTTTGCGACATCACATTTTGCTCAGCAATTAAGACTGATGAACATCTTATGATCAATTTTAGATCTTAGTGAGAACGAGCACAGACTTTATCTGCAAGGTCCAATCATGACTGAGACATTCAAATATGTACTGCTCTTATTAACAATTTTAAACTGCCATAATTTCAGGACAACTGTTTATCAATGGGTCATAAAAAAAAAACTATCCTTCTCAAAAACCTGTTGTAAAAAATTTAAATTCACAGCTAAAAACTGTGGTTTTGGTGGCATTCCTTGCCCTTATATTATGTATAAAGACAATAGATAAAGCTACATGGTATTTACATACTAGGGGGTGTATGCTGGTGGTTCAGGTAGATTCGCAAAGGATTGTCCAGCGGGCATATTTGCCAGTTCAGCCTCGAGAAGTTGATCCCAGTCATCAATGAGTCTCTCTCGCGGAGGCTCCTCGTCGTAGGACGAATATGGACGCAGAAGATTGGTGGCTGATATGATGACGGAGAGCGCCCCCGACGCCACGATGAGGTAGTACCCGACCTCAAAGGACACGATGACCTTGCTGCCTTCGGCTTTCTTGTAGAGGGTCAGGGTTTTTTCCATCTCGTCTGCCGCCCAGTAACAGAATCCGCTCATTGTTAAGCACATCAGCACTGTGCCAAGAGAAGCGTGTACAGCACATGTATCATTGGCATGATAGAATGGGCATGATTTGACAAACGGTGAAAATGAAAAACAGACTTCCGAAAATGAACACAATCGACACATGTAGGCCGCCATTGACGAGTTCATACAATTGAACCCCCCACATTGTGTACGCACTAAGCACAACTTTCAGCCAATCACAGGTCTTCCTTTGACGTCAATGAGGGCGCTGTTTGTACTGGTGATTTCATATGCAATGGCTCTACATGGGCTACTAGTGCAGAGCTGCCAACATTTGCAGTCAGGGAGATTTTGTACAACAATCAGGGAGATATTTAGCACATTCAACATAATAGGGTACAAGTTTCCATAATCAGAGAGATTTTCAAATTCGTTCATCAGAACATGGAAAGATTGGTTTATTTTCAGGGAGAGTAAGCAGCCCTGCTACTGCTATACCCTGGATTGCTACTTCACCTTATGGAAATAAATTTGTTCACAACATAATTAAATTTAGGAGAAAAAAACTTTGGAAATCACCAGCATTAACTCCAACACCGAAGTTTTTAAAAAAAAGTCAACAAAATTCCACATTCACATTCAAGAATTTTGTATCCAGGCCTAAATATAAATTAAAAGGAAGATTTCATTCGGTGGAAAAATAAAGTGGTTGTTTGAGTTGTTTTCTAGCTTTAGATGTGCAGCAGACTTGCACAGGGGTAAGGGTGAGAGTCAAAGCCATCAAAGAAGGTCTCGAATAGATCGATCCATTAAGCCCCGCCTCCTTACGAGTTGACCAATCACAGCCGCGAAACCCGATCACCATTAGTGCAAAGATCACCAAACGGCTCAAATGGTGATCAGATTTCGCGGTTGTGATTGGTCAATGAGAAATGGGCGTGGCTTAATGGATCGGTGTATTTGGATATAAATCTTTAGAAAGTATGACAAAATGATGCCATTTTCACCTTTGGATAAACTCTGGAGTTACAGATTTGAAGGAGCTTTTTGAAGAAGAAAAAAATCATCAGCACTAGAGAATTAGAGCAAAGAACACAAACAAAACATTCCGGTTCTGACCAGGCAGATATAAACAAAGACTGAATTCAGAAAAAAAGTTGGGAATGCCTCATCCTTGAGATTGTGATCATGAAGTGTGACCATTTTTTTCGCAATTGAAAAACACATATAAATTCCATCTTCTTACCTGCGATAATATTTCCGATTGCATGACGTCTGATGAACCTAAGGCTAACTTTCATGGGTCCGAGGGTGTCCAGGAAGAAAGCAAACAGGGAGGACGTGATGGACAAAAAGATTAATGCTATGACTGCTCGCATAATGGTCACTACTTGGGAGTTAACACATTTCCTGTAGTCTGTGGAGTAAAGAAATCATAATAGTGTTTAACTAAAACCCAAACCATTCATAAATTCAAGGCATTAGTGTTAGCTAAACCCAAATCAGTAAGAAATCTAAGGGATTAGTGTTCACTAAACCCAAATCAGTAAGAACTCCAAGGCTATAGTAACACTAAACCCAAATCTTTAAAAGAATTCCAAGGCATTAGAGTAACTAAACCCAAATCAGTAAGAAATCCATAAATTAGTGTTAACTATAAGCCACATACTTAAGACAACTTAAGACTTATATAGCGAGTTCTAACTAGACAAACATCAGTAAGAAATTCAAGGCAGTAGTGGAAACTCTACACAGATCAATAAGAAATCTGAGGTATAATTGGTAAATATAACACAATCAACCCCAAGGTTCAGAGCAGAGTGGTTACAGGGTGACTTTTGGACATCAGTTTTTCTTATTTACTTTTACCAAGGAAAATCCTGTTTCATCTGTCATGTACATGTA
The DNA here is from genome assembly GCA_037783415.1 of Leptasterias polaris. Taxonomy (NCBI): domain Eukaryota; kingdom Metazoa; phylum Echinodermata; class Asteroidea; order Forcipulatida; family Asteriidae; genus Leptasterias; species Leptasterias polaris. The sequence continues at coordinate 5,224,375 of JAZGTN010000015.1, read as the reverse complement.
CATATGTACATGATAAGTAAACAACTTTAGTGCTCTAGTTTTCTCAATTTACAACAAACTGTGGCACATTGTCCCCAATTTGTTCTTCAGAACTTGAACTCTTCTTCATCTTTCCATTTTTGTACTCTAGTCTTTAATACAGTGCAGTTGAGTAATCTCATCTCTTTTTTACATATATGTTTTTTTGTTGCTGTCATCAAGAATGCTTACCTGAAGTATGTTCTATGTCCGGAGTTAAAAATTGGTATGCTCCAATATAAGTATGTGTGCAGAGGCCCCCATGCAGTCGGAACCACTTCTGTTCTGCTAACGAGGAAATCAGAACAGCAATGACGATCATCCCTAGAATGGCTGCTCCTAAGTTACGCTCTGCCTTCTTTGGGTTGTGACGGCGTCTCCGACTGCGATGACGGTGGTGGCCATGATGCGAGCGAGACCTGTGTCGCCGTGAGCTACTAGAACGGCTGCTGCTGCTGCCACCAACGGCACTGCTGCTGTTGTCTGTATTAGTGGTCACTGCGGCGGTGCTACCTGAAGACTGCATCTGATGAAGCAAAAGGTTCAATAAATTTATAAAATAATTATATATGGACTACTTGAATCTGTATGGAGGCACCATCATGACAACTGCCAGGGCTCGAATATAACACAGGACCGCAGACCGGAGGCTAGTGGTTTTAGGCTCAGGCCAGTAAACACACGACCAGACAACTAAAACATTAGCCTCTATAATGATTGGTTGAGAAATCTGAATATGCCCTAATTAAGTACTTAATGTTGTTTGAGTAGCCCCATAAATAGTGTCAATTAGCAGAGGGAGTATAAATGGCTCTCTTTTAACGTTGGTCTTTTCATAGTCGCCATTGTAATGGCAACTATGATAAGACCAGTGTTAAGAGAGCAATAACAGCCCAACAAAGTGGGCTAGAGTCCAACGCATTGGCACTAGGGGTAGCAGATTTATGGGGCTAATATTTGAGAACCCTTACTCCCATTTGATGCACAAATACACCGAGTTGTGAAAAGTGCCTACATGTATGTTCGGCTTGCTTTTGCGCTACATAGTCTCTTTGTTTATCATTCAAATGTTGTCAACTCAGATAAAACACTGAAAAGTCGAACAATAACATGTCACTAAAAAAAAAAAAAACACAAGGGAAACTGACTAGGTAAATTTTCCTTGTTCAACCCAAAATCACTAAAAAAAAACATTAGTGAATAGACCATCATTGGTCACGTTTTTCAAATATCATAGTTAATGTTTTGCTAAAATAAATATTAATTGTGTTTAACCACATGGAAGAATGAAGGAAATTGGTTACAAATATTAATAATTCACAAAAACCCAGAAGTTTGGCTAGTTGCGATAACCGTAACCTGAGTATCGCTACAACAACGGTTTGGTTTGCTTTTGGGCCACATTTTTTAAATTTTATTTATTAATATCATACAATAAACTCACACTAAATAGACCCCTTGCATAACGCGAAATGTAACAGGAAAGCTGAAGTCACGCGCATATTTTTACGCACAAAGAACAGCTATCGTCCAATGGTTTGCCCCCTTTTGCCTCAAGGAGGGCGCTTTTTTAGAGTGTGACGTCATGTGCAAGGGGTCTAATAATACTCGAAAGTTAAACAATAACATGTCAGTTTGTACAGCGTCCCAGTTACTGAGTCTTTGAATGATGTCTTATGAAGAGTTCCAAATAAAGTAGACCATCGTTTGTCAAATACCATAGTTAGTTATTTTCTCGCTGAATAATATCAATATTAATTGTGTTTAACCATGGAGGAAGGTAGAAAATTAGTTTTAAAATATTAATAATTTACACTGTTTAACCCTAACAATCCCTAACCCTACAAATTCAAACAGGGCAAAGTGTTTAATTTTGTTAGGTTAAGTACAGTGAAGTTAGGATTGGGTGTTTGATTCTGTGGGATTGTGTATCCTTGCTGACAAGTAATGGTGTTTGAATTTGATTGAGTGGGTATGGTGGATGTGTGAAATGTACATGTCTGGCATTGCTCTTTCCTCCATGGTCTAATGAGATAGTTGTTGGATTATGTTATGTTGGGTACTGTGTGATTTCACTGATCAAATTTTGCACATGCCAAGTGTACACACTCCAACAAAATCAAACAAAAAAGGCCTGTTGGAGTTTGTTAGGTTGTGTATCGTCCCCCTAAGATTGGGTACAGTTCCCATCTCATGGTAGTATAAGCTGTTGGAATGTGTTGGGTTAGGGATGGATTCTAGTAAAAACGCTTTGGGAGTTAGGGTTAATGACACTTATTTTAATTAAGTGTGGTTGAGTTGAACTCGACGATTTGTTAACTGGTTTTTTTACATTCATTCAATTCACTTTATTTCCAATCCATACACAAATTAAAAACAATTAGTAAGACAATTCACGTTTATTGATTGATGATATTCACTATCCATACTATTTACGTATATGGCACTTTACTACAACTTAACTAAAACTACAGTACTAGTACTACTACTTGTACTTGGTCTTACTCTAGCTTGGTCGCACTAAAACAACTGCCACGGCCTGGCGACAACTGCCGACAACAAATTTTAAATGCACTTTAACACAATGTTTGAACAAAATTAAACCGTAAAATATGTGAGTTAGAGTCATATGTATCCAAATCACCTTCAATCTGTTGAAAATTTTTTGTTTTTAATTGTAAAAAAGTTGGTTTTTTTACCACAAATTAGTAACGACAACTGTCTGCCTTGTTGTCTTTGGACTGTATGTAGAAGATACCATTATACTACAGGGGGTACTGAAAACGGCAAGTTAAGTTGTCTTTATTTTAACGTATCATTTTAAAAACCAACATGGTACTAGAGTAGTAAAATGACAGCCAGTAAATAGGCCTATTCTATGTCTTAAAAAAGGAAAGAACAAAATAAAGAAAGAACGAAAAAAGCAGTAAAAAAAAAATTATAATAATATAAAGCCCTTAGATTAGAAGTTTAGAACTTACTCATTGCATAATGGTATCGTCCAAGTGCGTTCCAGAAGCATCATGGCGGACACTTCTTTTTGTTATTAAATCGTGGTAATAAAACCTTTTTTTTACAGTTAAAAATAAAACTTTTTCAACAGATTGAAGGTGATTTGGATACAACTCTAGTCTTACAGTACACATATATTGACTGGTTAATTTTTGTTCAAACATTGTTGTTTGAAAGTGCATTTAAAGGTTGTTGTTGGTAGTTGTCGGGACGTCAGGCGTTGTCAGTTGTCGGCTTTTACAGTGTGACTGCTCTAGCTTACTACTAAAAATACTCCAAAAAAATAAATGTTTAGTAAATAAAAATTAAATGCAAACTTACGGTAGCTCCAAGTATCGGTGTTGACGCTATGTCCATCAAGACCCACAGAGATGCAGCAACGATAAGCTATATTATACGATTATCAATTTTACTGATTTATTGTCTGTTCACACTTCACTGTGCACTGACTGATGATGACGCATTTGTTGTGGTATGTGTCGACTTTTGTTACATTCAACGAAATTTTTACTTCAAAAAGAACCCCAAAATAAGACCATAATTATTTCAACAACCACACATGATTCTGCTTCATTGAATGGGAGGTTGTAAACACTACGGGAGTGACTTAAAAAGAATCTACCTTCAAATAAAGTAAAGAAAATAATGGAGTCACTCTGCTGTCGGCAAACTTCTTCTACTTCCGACTTCGTCACCGCTGCTCTCTACTCTCCTCAAACTAGGCTGGTGGCCATTTTACAATAACGTTATTGGATTTCTACCACGGTCGAGGCGCACGCTAGGTTACCCACTGTACAATATGACGCGCCGATAGCGTCGCGGGAATTCATTGAGTTGTTGTTTGCCCATTAGACACAACCCAGTCTGTCGTGCACTCGATTATGCCTCCCCCTAGTCTTGATTTGGCGACGTTCATTTTATTAAAGTGCGATATCGCAACACGAATTACTGTCCGCAACACGAATCACTGGAGAAGAGATATCTGTATCACACGAACATCTGGATCAAAACGAACAGATTTATAGACTTGCCCAGTCCTTCTGAGCATGGAGGTAGAATAGTCAGGTAGAAACACTCAATGTAGCGCCCTCTACCTGTAGCTAATACAAAAACATAGCTTAGAATAATAGAAAGATAAATGCAACATAATATTATTTTGTTTTATACGGAAGTGTTAGGACGTACATATGGACATAAAGGACATGGTAAAAACAAAAAAGCTATTCCGCCCGGCGGATTACTAATTCGCCGAACTACAATGCACAGGTCTTTGACGTTCGTTGACGGACATACAACATTCGAATGCAACGCAAAATGTGTCTACTACGGCTGTTCGAGTTTAGTATAGGAGTACAGGTTCAACAGCCGCTGGTTATTTTGTTGCAATTAAAGTCTAGTCTTTCATGTTAGCGTGTGGTTTAAGTATAGCTGGTTCGTAAATCGGGCTCCAGACTATAAACTATTTGCTAACTAGTTTCAATTGTAAAAAAAATACCTGACAAAATTTCTATAGTTTTTTTCCTTGGTTTACCTTCAGCACTTCTTGATGATCGCCTATTCGATGGATGAAACACGGATTTGATGAAGCCACCAAGTAAACCAGTGTTTCATCGAAGTCTATCGATTTATTAAAATGACTGAACAATGTTCGTTGATTTTAGAGTGAATGCAGAATTAGAATACACAACAACACAAGCAAATTAGTCATCATCACACATCAGTCTCAATAAAGATCCCGAAGTTCACACATCAACATTTTTAAAAGAAAGTTTCACGCATTCACTAACCATGGGCCTCTTTGGTAAAACACCTCAAAAAGATCCGAAGGAACAGGTAAGTAAGGCTAATGTTAGTAAGGTAGAGTTTATCCTCATAACTAAAATAACTAAACTGAGCTGATACCAACATTATTATGAATATGAATACCAACAATCTACTCCTACTCTAGTCCTAGAACTACGACTGTACGAGGTTCATTCCGTTATCGTCTCCACATTTGTGGAGATGATAGCGGAACAAACCTCGTAGTTCTAGGACTAGGAGTAGGAGTACAAACAACCCAACACGGTTTTTTATTTAGGCCACGAGAATGAAAGTTATAGATTTGCGTCCACCGCCCGCATGCCTGAAAAGTACCGCACGAAAATTTTCATTATTTTAACAAATTTCATTATTTAAAAAAAAATCCCTTTTATCACAGAAATTCTGTTCCAAATCGCCCACAGCGGAAAGACGATCTATTTACCACGTAAATGCAGCCATTTAACAGTATCATCGCTTGCCGTAGTCTTGGTGCAAGACGTTGTTGTTCATTATCACGCAACTATCGCCCCCGCGCATAATGACTATCGGGCGCTGTTGGGAAACTTCCAGATAACCACCACACATCGCACTCAGGGATTCCCGACTTCCAGAAGACGCCCTCTATCGGTGGAATAGTCGCGACGCGTATAGTGTTGTTGAGTGCATGTAGGCCCTATGGTTTTATGGTTTTACTAACTCAACAAGAACGTCTTGCACCAAGACTAGCTATGCCGCATTATTGCCGCCGCTGCTTGTACATGTTGTAAGTTCAGTTGTATTGAATTTGTAAATAAAACACGACAATCATTAAAAAATAATGAATAATGAATAATGAAAAAAAGCCTCATGTGTTTTCATAAAAGTCCGGACACAAATCTATAACTTTCATTCTCTTGGCCTTAACAGCTTTTTTTAATTATTTACATTTTCACAGTAAATGACATAGACCCGAGTCTACTCCCTGGAGGTTCGTTCCGGTATCGTCACCTCATGGAGGAGACAATAGCGGAACCATCTACCTAATTCTAGAGTAGCCCGAGTCGTAGTTGGGATAATCGTGACCCTCCATCCTCCCGTCGGAAGGTTGGAGGGCTACGATTATTGCAACTACCCGAGTCGCAGATGCAACAAATGTTCAAAGTAAACAAATCTGCCCCTTCAGGGTTTGAGTTTGGGTAGTTGCGATAATCGTAACCCTCCATCTCCCGACGGTCTACGATTGTTGGGACGATGGAGGGTTACGATTTTTGCAACTAGAGTTTGGGAGAAACAAAAAGACTTTGACACCAGTTGCGACTATTTGTTCAGTTGTACTTTTTGTGGCGGCACGGTTAACAGTAGTTGAAAGTGTCAGTTGCGACTGGGCACAGCAATCATTTGTTGTGACTTTAGTTGTTCAGGCGAAAGTAACCCCACTGCCTCCTTGTCAGGGGCCAGAGCTGAGGCTTTCAATCAATCATCTGTAACTAATTAATCAAATTAGTTTGATAATGATTTGGTATGGTTTCCTTGAAATATTATCAGGTGCAAGAATGGACAAGAAATATGACAAGAGAGGGCCGAAAGCTTGATAGACAGATCAGATGTGAGTTTAATGTCAGTTTATGACAAGAGAGGGCCGAAAGCTTGATAGACAGATCAGATGTGAGTTTAATGTCAGTTTATGACAAGAGAGGGCCGAAAGCTTGATAGACAGATCAGATGTGAGTTTAATGTCAGTTTTTTATTTTGAGAATTGTGAGGAGAACTGTTATTCAACTGCTCTCCTTAAAGGTATTATACAGGATTGGCAGAGCTGACAAAATAATCACAGACAGTGTTCATGTTTTGTGTAATCAACCACATACATGAAATAACAAACCTGTGAAAATTTTAGCTCAATTGGTCATCGAGGTCACGAGAAAATAGTGAAAAGAGACCTTATGTGTTTTCTGTTTTTCAAACATCGAGTTTATTATCGCGCGCGATAAAAACTATTGTTTTACTCATTTCTCAGAAACGATAGCATTTTAGGCAAAAATATTTTAAGGAACCCTTTCTACCATTACTTACTTTAAATCATGTAAGTTATGTGTGAATCTGTGAACATTTGTGTTTTTCGATCTTACCAATAGTGTACAGGGCCTTTAAGTTATTGAGGAGAGCTCTTTGTGCTCCGTAAGTCAAACTTAACTCATTAGTGTACAAAAAGTTAAATTAAAACATGATTTTAGAAACTATGACTGTTCTTGACAAATGCTTGATGATTTATCTAAGCACGTAGGCCCTACATGTTCGTGTACTATCGTATGATTCATATGCACACCAGATTGAAGTATTATTTTACACGATTAAAGCAAACAAAAGCCACATCATTAGGTCATTTTCTGCTGTGAAAAAAGATTATGTTTTTCCCGCCCCAAAAAATAAAATATAAATAACTACAACTACGTGCTGTCTTTCACACTCCTTGGACAAGGTGTGTGGAGAGGAGAGCAGTTGCACTCACACAGGAAGAATGAAGTTCTGTTATGTGGAATTTGAGAGTTAAACAGATGTTTACATCATCCTCCATCATTGTCCCTAAGCCATTTTTGATAAATGTGTCTGTACACACCCAAGCCAAACAGTGCACTGCTGTAGTGTCCTACATGTACTTATGAATCTCAAAAATGCTAGTTCTCTTTGTGAACTAATTTTGTTAACTTGCCCTAAATGTTCTATCAATTCTTCGCTAGCCTTTCCCTGTTTCCGTAGATGCTCACCACACCTATTGACCGGTCAGAATCAAGAATGAAAGTTTGCTTTTAAAGACAAATGGTGTTACCGTTAATCTTACCAGATTGTATTTCCCCCATGCAAAGTTTAAAATCCTACTTAGAGCCCAATTTGATAGAGCTTTTAAGCAGAAAATATGACTACGCAAACTCTTTTGCTAAGGAAAGTACTTGTAATTCTTGTAACTGTCTCCTCATCAACCTCCCCAATAAAGACATCGCCAAGCTTCAGCGAATTCAAAATTCAGCTGCCAGACTAGTCTCCAAATTACCAAGGCAAGAGCACATCACTCCCACTCTACAGGAACTACACTGGCTGCCCGTATCCCGGAGAATCCAGTACAAAGTCATTATTCTAACTTTCAAAGCACTTCATCAACTCTGTCCCAGCTATATTTCTGAACTTGTTACCCCTTACATACCCACTCGATCCCTCCGTTCTGCATCTCAACACCTCATTGAACCCACGAAAGACAGGACCAAGTCATATGGATCCAGAAGATTCTCATCTGCAGCTTCGCATCTCTGGAACTCTCTCCCCACTACTCTCCGAACCATCACAGATTTAACTTTCTTTCAATCGCAATTGAAAACATACCTGTTTAAAATTGCTTTCTAATGTAATGTCATTCAAACTGTATTATTTTATTCATCAAATTGTTTTTTCATTACTGTACCTGTAAAGCGCATTGCTATTTTCTTCGAAGATGAAATGCGCTATAGAAGTCTAGGTTATTATTATTATTATTATGTAATGAATTTTCTTATTTCAATCTTGGGTTATAGCGATTGAAAGAGAAGAACTCAAAGTGAAGAGATCCATCAAAGATGCAGCCAAAAAAGGACAAAAGGATGTCTGTAAAATCCTGGCTAAGGAAATTGTCAACTCTAGGAAAGCTAAGACGAGGATTTACACCTCCAAGGCACAGCTCAACTCAGTTAGTATGCAGATGAAGAACCAATTAGGTAAAGAAAAATCTAAACTATTAATATGCCAAAGGGTATACATGTAGACTTGGGCTTTAAATGGCCTGTTAGACCGGAAAGGGTCTCGGCCATTTGGTAATGGGCACAGCTAAAGGGGAGGTCCATTATTATCCCACGGCCAAGACCCTACCTGGTCTTAAATGAGGAAGTACCCTCAGGAACTACAAAAATGGGGAATGGTACCACTAGGTCCTGGCACCCCACCCCAGTCAGCCAAAAAGTTTGACAGAAGGAGGCGGAAGGAGGGGGTGATGACAACCGCAGAACCTAGCACCGGCTGTCAGAAAACATCTGAAAACCTGTTAATGTTAACAAAGAACAGATGGCTCCACTTTGTCAGTGGGTTAGATCTGTGTAGGTCTGTAAATCTGTACAATTTTGTGCACAAAGTATTTGAGTGAAAATATTTTTCAGCCCCTCAGAAAAAAAAGTTGCACTACTGTGGGACCTCACCCCCCCTCTTACTTGTATGTTGAATGGTTCAGTCGGAGTCGGATATCAAGGACTTTGAAAGTTCACAACTGAGTAGTTACCTTTTACTCCCATTCAATTATCTTCTTCTTCTTTTTTCTTCTTTTTTTAAACATGCTAAACAATTTTATCAAATAATAACCACTGAAATAGAAATTTGTCTTCCCCTCATCAGTTCAAAACTATTGTGATTTACATCAAATTTGTTTTATGCCTGTGTCTTACATATTTTCATTTCATTTATTGTCGCAATGTGTGTGTACATGTACAAGCTGGTCTTGAACAGCTCCAACCATGTCTTTATTGGTGATACCACGTGATCATGTTTCAAACAGTCACAATATATCGGAACCATTTATGAATTGAATTTCACGGATATGGCTTGAATTGACTTTCCACATGATTAGATTTCGCTGATTAAGATTTAAACTGAATGAAGTTAAATAAGTTGAATTAATTTGTCTAGAAGTTAATTTCTTGATTCCTTTGTAGCTGTTATCCGGATGTCCGGTGCTCTGGAGAAGAGTGCAGAGGTCATGAAGTACATGCAGCAGCTGTGTAAAGTTAGCGAGGTACAGGCAACAATGATGGAAATGTCTAAGGAAATGATGAAAGCAGGCATCATCGAGGAGATGTTGGAAGACACTTTTGAGTCCATGGAGGATGATGACCTGGAGGAAGCCTCCTCGGAGGAGGTTGAGAAAATTCTCTTTGAGATCACAGCAAGTGAGTTTATTCTTCACTTTTATTTGACTTTGGGGAGGGTGGGTGAACAAAGACAAATTTGCGTGAAGTGAACCTGCGACCTCCGGATTAATGTGCCAGTCAGGCTGACTGGCACCCCCGAACAAAGTTGTTGACAAAATAGGGTGGCCGCAAACATCGGGGCCTGATAGCTGAGTCGATAGAGTACCTGCTCTAGTAAATGTTTCTTTGTTCAACCCCAAATTATGTATAATTTACCCTGTCAGCAGTTTCCCTTGTGGTTTATTACTTGATATTTGAAATAAATGTTTATTAAAATTTCAAGGGAGGCTTCTCATTGTCACTCTGTTTGTCAAATAATGCAGAAATATGCCATTTGTGAGTTAGATTTGAATTTACATATGTACATACATGTACTTGGCCCAATTTCATTCTGCTGCTTTAATAATAATAATAATACGCAGTTCTTATATAGCGCTTTATACTCCCGATGGGTGTCTCAAAGCGCTCAGTATTTTTCCTACAAGGTATGTGGAGTTACGTGTTGAAGTATGAGACCTATTCCTTTACATAGCAACATGTAATGGTTTACAAGGTGCTGTGGCGCAATATGCAGCCAATCAAACCAGGAACACCGGGGCGAACCCCTTCTCTTTACGATAAGTGCACTGGGTTCTTTTACGTGCATTACACAACACACGGGACCTACGGCTTAACGTCCCATCCGAAGGACGAAGCATGTGGTTAAGTGTCTTGCTTAAGGACGCAAGTGTCACGACTGGGATTCGAACCCACACTCTGCTGATCAGAAACACCAGAGCTTGAGTTCGGTGCTCTTATCCGCTCGGCCACGACACGCCACAATAATATACAATAATTTAATAGCTTAAATTGGTGCGTAACGATTTTCTGCTCAGCAGAAGTGAGCAGGATACTAGCCACGGATGGTACATGTGACATAGTATTTTGGCTTATAACCTAACAATTTTTCCCGTAATTTTGTTGTGCTTACTGCTTAGTTTTTTTTTTTGCTTAAAGGCACTGAACACTATTGGTAATTACTCAAAATAATTGTTAGCATAAAAACTTACTTGGTAACGAGCAATGGAGAGCTGTTGATAGTATAAAACATTGTGAGAAACGACTCCCTCTGAAGTAACGTAGTTTTTGAGAAAAAGGTAATTTCTCACTCAAATAATAAAAGACTTCAGCGAAGCCTTTTATTATTGGCATCTGAAAGCACACAAATTTGTGCAACAAGGATGTTTTTTCTTTCATTATTTTCTTGCAACTTCGACGACCAATTCAGCCCAAATTTTCACAGGTTTGTTATTTTATGCATATGTTGGGATACACCAAGTGAGAATACTGGTCTTTGACAATTACCAAAGGTGTCCAGTGCCTTTAAGCACCTCTATGAAATTGGTGCCTGATATAAACGACACCGGTACTAGTCATAATTGACTGCTTAGATTTGAATTCCTCGGACGAGAGACAGTTGTTATTTCACATGGCTCAGGGCAAGCTTTTGCCTAGTTTCATAATAGATACCGAATACTACACAATTTTGAATGAATGTGCACAGGTGGTCGGGTTGGCACAGTGATATTTTTCCTCACCTTCCACCTCTGGGAACCGGTTCGAATCATGCTGGCGGGCACTATGTGGATTTGGTTACCAGTCTCTATGTGACTCCTTGGGTTTTCCCTGGAATAATTCTCTTTAGTTTTCCTTCCACATCTAAAACTGAAACTTCCTTCCTTGTTAATTCTCCACTGGGTGCTTGGCTAGTACGGTACAGTGATTAAGTTTGCTTTTCTGAGAGTCTGGTTGGCTTCACAACCAGAATAAATGAAATGCAATTGTACCAGGCTTTGCCCATCTGGGTTCAATTTCATAAAGCAGAAAACTTTGCATAAACAATTTGTGCCAAGAAACAATAAGCAGGATACCAGTCACAGATGCTAATTGTGGAATTGTATTTTGTTGGCTGGTTACCTTTTCTGGTAAAGCATAGTTGTGTTTACATGTAGCTAGTTTTTCTGCCCAAGCAACATGAAAATGAAGTTGCTATATTGAAGCTTCCCCTGTAACATGTGAGGTACATGTGTAGCAACACTTTCTTTCGTCTGGGGAAATCCAATGCGAGTGTTCATTCTGACCAATCAAGTCATTGTATCAGATATTATTCTAAATCTAACTCACAAGTGGCCAATTGGATGCTGGCCATTGGAACCTTAGAGGCTAGGATACATTCTTACTGTTCTGTATCTTATTTGTACTACCTATTCCAGTACACAGGGTAATATAGATTTGCTTTCACCTCTGTCATGTTCCCTTTATGTAACAGCAATAATGAACACTGGTTCTCATCATATAAGGGACCAGACTGTTAACCTTTCGATCTTCATTTGACCCCCTGTTTTTTAATGGCAGGAACTTGCAATGAACCCACGATGTTTACTACTTTACACCCCATGTTTTTCATTTCAGACCATCTCAGTGACGCACCCAAAGCAGTCAAAGATGACCTTCCGGCAGGAGCAACAGCCGTTGTCTCTGATGAGGAGGAAGAGGCAGCTGAAGACATTTCGGAGATGCAGGCAAGACTTGAAGCACTCCGCAGTTAAGACGGTAAACCGACCCTGATTTCTCAACCCCCAAAACGTACCATAAGAATAACCTTCCTCTAATGTCATCAACTAAGTTAAGGCTCAAATTACAAGAAAATCTCCACTCGGTCTAAGCAAAGAATTTTCACTGGACTGAAAATGTTTCTACAATGCGAAGTATATTTCTTTTTCTTTGCAGCTTGGGAGCTTTAGAAGCTTTTAAAGTATAAAGTAAATCTTTAAAAGTGGGTTTGAAAAAACTCTGGACTGCTGGGTTTTGAGTTCACTGGCCCAATGCCCAAATAACTGGATTTACGTATGCAGTCCAGTGGATGAGCCCTGTAAAAAGTACACCTTTTTAAGAGTCAAGTGACTGATCTTTGTGCATTTCAAACGTTTGAAATTCTATACGTAAATTGGCAGATAATAGGAGTGGCATAATTGTCGGGGTTAAAACCTGGAGAATTTTGTATGTATGGGCAGGGACCAAGGTCCCTTCAAAGAACAGACTCTGTACTACCAGGAACATTTTACTGTAGCTCTGAAGCTCCAAATATATGCTACGTAAGGAAATACATGTACTGTGGTTCACAGAAACGGGTTACCGGTGGAAAATGCCATGAGGTATATGGTGTCTGTGACTGGTTCTTTTCTAATTTTTCCTTGAATTTGTGAAGCAGTATGATCTACTAAACCAACCAGTTGTATGAAATTGAGCCCACAAACTCATGACGGCGCCCTCGTGTGTTGGTAACATTAATTTTTAGTATTTTTTCTGAAGGGAGTTTGGTAGTCTCCATTTAATGGTAGTCTCCATTTAAGGGTAGTCTAATCAAAACATGGCAAATCTTGATGATTTAGCAGAATGATTGATTTAATGTGCATTACTTTCTGCCCTATTTTTTTGTTTATACCAAGTCATTGCTTATAGGGGCATTAAAGGAACATGTACTTATTATGGAATGCTCGTTTGCCTTTACTTTTTCCCCAATTGTAAAATTCTAAATGAACTTGTAGATTTCTAACTATAAAAAGGTCTAAAGCATGGTTGAAATATTTTATTGCATGTAGTAAATAGAATTCTTCAATGATTTATTTAAAAACGTGTACATAGTATTAATAAATTAACCTTTTCACTACCACTGACACATGAGAGACCTTGGAACAATAGGTGGCAGCAAACATATCAAGTCTATTTCCATTGTTTACATAGTTCTCAGCTTGCGCTCATTTCTGAAAACAATGGATCTACATTTGCTTACCTTGAAAACATCTTATTTTGTTAGCTTTAGTAGTAGTGTTTAAAAGTACATGTATGGTATGATCTTCATTCTCACACCTATACAATGTCAGCTCACACCATCTTTGTTGAGTCCCCTGTTTGCAATATGTTTTATTGCACACTATGTAAATAAGTAGACTTGTGCACAGGTTGTTAAATGTGGGATTGGAGGCATTGCATGGTGAGGTATCAATGTATATTTGGTTTGTGGTAACACCATGTGTATCTCTACTTCCTGGTTAGATAATGTTCTTCTGAGAACTTATCTTGCTATTTGTTCCACTCCGCGGCAGTAGAACAAAAAGCAAGACAAGTTTTCAAAAGAACATAATCTACACAGCAAGTAGATATGGTGAATACCGCAAACCATACAAGTTGATAACATTTTGTCGTGATGATAGTTAAGTCTCAGTGATAGCGTATAAGCGTAATAACACTCAGCTCTCCGCGATCAAAGACTGCTCTCGCGAGATCACTGCTCTCATTGGAAGGCTGCTGGCTCCTGACTACTCCCGCAAGAGCAGTAGTCTCGCGGCGGCCAGCAATCTTGCGAGAACATCGCCAGTGTCACGAGATTGGTGGAGAGAGTGACAGTCTGAACACTATCATCGCATCAATTATTTAGTGTCTTGCAAGTTGGTTGCACAAATCAAATATTTTTGAGAAACCTCTGGTTCCAACCTACATAATTTAAACATGTGAAGGAAACAACTGTACGCTTTATGGATGCCAACATTCAAAAAAAGAATCTATTGGAAAAATAGGTGGGTCAAAGGATGGATGGATGCCCAGAATAATTATCAAGAGTTAAATCATGATAAGATTAGCATGTTTTTAAACCAGACATGCTCAAACTGAGTTACAGTTTGGAGCATTGCGTCTTTATTACTCAAACAAGTCATGGATTTACATGTGTTTGGGAAAATACACTGTCATCCTGCAATGTGATACCATTTGGATATGCATCTTAACTGTACACAGTCAACCCTCCTATTGACTGATCTTTCAATACCATTTGCATGCGTTTTGCTTTGGGGTTATTTTGCAATAAAGGCATGCCAGCCAACAATATGATATCATGTGAATGCATCTAGATGGTGCACACTCCATTCAGTCAACCCCCCCCCCCCTATTGACTGATCATTCGCTAAGGTAAACTGCATTATAAATACACTGTGTCAGCCTGCTACATGATACATCTTGATATCTTGTGGTGACTGCATCTAGACAGACAGTATACAGACAGCCTGACTGATGAATGTATGCATTATGTATGATTAATATGCTTTGTGCAAAGCGTCACTTTAACTGGCAAATTTTTTGGTTTTTATTTATTTATTTATTTTGTGAACATAATATTTCCACAAGATATTCAAATTACTGTTTAAAGAGAGGGGATCCAAAGTTGAATACAGTTTTATAATGCCTTTTTCAACAGATGGTCTTTTTGAAAGAATGACAAAAAGTCACAACCTCAAGTTAAAATTGTGTAAAATGCCATTGTATTGGATATCCTTCTACATGTAGTGTGAATTTTGTCAACATCCAAAAACACCCAATGACGTCGCTTTTCAAAATATTGTTTTTACGGGTCTGTATTTTATTATATTTTTTCACACAATCTTTTAGTAAATTCCTGAATTTTGATGATACATGTACTCATTCAAATGGCATTGAATTTGACATTTTTACTGACTCAATAATTCTTCTCTTTTCAATGTACAGACCCTTTGTTGTTGATATCCAATGATGTTTCATGTTTCATTCAAATTTTGCTCTGAAAGAGTACTCGCATCAAATCAACTCAAATGTTACACCATTATTTTTATCATGAGGTTAGAGCCTTGTTATTCTTACACTATTTTTATAAGAACTCTATTGAAAATGAGCGCATCACAAAACGTAATTTGACCATGGAGCCTTAAAAATAAAATAATTGAAAAACTTTACTGTACTTTGGGTTCAGTATTGATGATAATGGTAATAATATTATTATTGGGGGGGGCACTAACAAAGTATTAAAAATAAAACCGTAGTTGTTCACTTTAAAAGTTTATTTGCATTTGACTGATTCTTAACAAATAAAGCATTTTTTGTTTATTTTATTGCATTCTGGCTGTAAATCAACAAGACTCCTTCAAATATTGGGTTTAATCAACCTTCAGATCAAAACAGTTGAGCGCACAGATTGTTCAATGCTGTGACATCAATACCAAGTTAACTCATTAAGAATGTCAATAATAATTTCCCTTTTGGTGATGAGGTTGTTAGATCTTCAAATAAACTAGGGGCACCCGGGAGTTTACATTTTACTAATAACGTGCAACTTGCAAGGTCTGAATATTGGGGTCTGTTATAGACCTTATGCACGTAACGTCATTTGAGTAGGGCGCCCTCGCCTAGAGGTCAAAAGGAAGATGTCCTGTGCGCCGCGCGTACAAATCAGCGCGTTTCCATTGTTTCATCATCAATTTACCTCTAAGATGGCGGCTTGGTGACGTCAACGCATAAGGTCTATTAAAGTACATGGTCTTGCTCTCTGTCTCTGCACATGTTAAGCATGTTACAGCAATGTAGTAGGAACCAAGGTAGCCATTTAAGAGCGAGACTGGCAAGGTCTGTTGTTTTTGTCTGAGAGGTTCTACACATTTCTGAGTTGCAATTTTTTTTTTTTTTTTTTTTTTTTTTTTTAGTCTTACAATTTTACAAACTCCAAAAATTTCAAAAGCTATAATAAAATAAAAAATGCTTCCTTGGCAATGCGTCAAGTGAAAATGTACACATTGTTCATACCGTTTGCCCATCAACTACCTATTTTATTTCTAATCACCTGTATTAGTCTGGGGGTCTACGGTCTACACAAAATAACAACCATTGTCACATGCAAGTAAAACAGGCCGTCTACGCTCAAGGGTCAGGCATGATAATCTTATTTTGATCGCATTTCCTGTTCTTGTTTATGTTTATGCTTTCACAAAAAATCAGTAGATTTGTAAATAAACACCCAACACCCATATAAGTGTGTAAAAACCTTTAACAAAAGTAGATCAGCCCTTGTTCTCAATAGCATTTTTTGTCAATATCATGCCTGAAGTCTGAATGCTAAATAACAATCATTGTAAATATGGACATTAAAATTTGCAAAATTGATAACAATTTACTGTTCTCTGGATTGTCTCCTTTATCTGTGGAAAGTATCAAAGTTAAGGTGTTTTCTCAAAATGTGTGCGTTATATTTCGACTTCAGACCCTCCTTAGACGTAGCTGCTTCCCAGCTTGTATCGTAAACTTGGGTGCGATCCCTGGCTACACGGCAGCTAACTCAGTTGGTAGAGTGCCGGCACGTTAAATCGGAGGTCGTTGGTTCAAATCCCGCTCTGGTAATTTTTTCTTTGTTCAACCCATAATTAAAAATAATAATCCCTGCAAATTATCACACAAGAAAAGTCCTTCGACACTTTTGGTTATGTAAAGCCAAATGATAGTGATGGCATTGCAATATGTCATGGGCAGTAGTCTAGTGCACTGGACTCCCAAGTTGTGGTGGTTAAGTCATCTGGATGTTGGTTTGTGTCCTGGTCATAACACTTGTGTGTCCTTGAGCAAGATGCATAACTACAATAGCTTCTCTTTACCCAGGAGTATAAATGGGTACCTGCGTTTTGATATTGCATTTGTAAAGGCCTTTTGGGTGCCATGGCAGCCCAGGGTTGTATACTCCCGAGGAAGCTGAGAAATATGTTTTTACAGCAATTAGCCCAGTGACCAGGGCCACAAATGTTAAGTGCATTGATACGTTATTGTAAAATGCTCTTGTAAGAACTAATTATTGTTATTTTAAGAAATCAATGTATTGGGCCATAACACTGTCTCATCTGTTGTTTACCAGTGTCTTAAGACAGTTTGAAACCTATTGAAATGGTGCTTACATGTAGTAAGCCTACACATTGGTTTATATTGTAAAGAGAAAGTTATACCTTGGACAAATAGAGGATTTGCATCAGTTTTGCTTCCTTGTACACAATGTGGGG
Organism: Leptasterias polaris; assembly: GCA_037783415.1. Taxonomy (NCBI): domain Eukaryota; kingdom Metazoa; phylum Echinodermata; class Asteroidea; order Forcipulatida; family Asteriidae; genus Leptasterias; species Leptasterias polaris. Next base: position 5,206,698 of record JAZGTN010000015.1, on the reverse strand, counting down.
CATCCAAAGTACTTGTTGGTTTATTATTGTTGTTTTGATTTCACTTGATTTGAAATTTATCTTTTCGGCCTAATAATATCTCTCAAAAATAATTTTTTTTTTCAACACTTTATAGTTTTAATATAATTTTATGATAACAAATATACAGTACATAATTTAAATTTAATTTGAATAATGCTGTTCTTTTTTTGTTTTATAATAAAAATTCCTTTCTGTACAGTGAAATAGAACTCGATAGTCGACTAATTTCCGCTCACAAATAATTTTGTTGTGGCGAGAAAGTTTTCCCAGCAGTCAACCCAATTCAGGTCCAGTGCCCAATTTGTGCTTGTCACTAAAAGGTTACCAGCCAAAATACATTGTCATACACCGCTTGCGACTGGTGTTCTGCTAATATTTGCTTAAGCTGATACTTTTCAAGATACATTGTCTGCTCTTAAGCAGCTCTGTGAATTTGGGCACAGGAGTTTAAAAGAGAGGTTTAAACATTCATTATTGTAAAAAAGTTTAGAATTGGCAATTATAGAAGAACAACAATTAAAGGTATTATACAGGATTGGCAGAGCTGACAAAATAATCACAGACAGTGTTCATGTTTTGTGTAATCAACCACATACATGAAATAACAAACCTGTGAAAATTTGAGCTCAATTGGTCATCGAGGTCACGAGAAAATAGTGAAAAGAGACCTTATGTGTTTTCTGTTTTTCAAACATCGAGTTTATTATCGCGCGCGATAAAAACTATTGTTTTACTAATTTCTCAGAAACGATAGCATTTTAGGCAGAAATATTTTAAGGAACCCTTTCTACCATTACTTACTTTAAATCATGTAAGTTATGTGTGAATCTGTGAACATTTGTGTTTTTCGATCTTACCAATAGTGTACAGGGCCTTTAAGTTGCAGTGAGCTCAAAGATTACAAGTTCATACCAGTACCAATCCTTCCAGAGAATATTTTCTGAAATATTTGCATTTCCACATACTAACAGAAGCAAACCATGTACCAAAGCAAGCCTAAAGAAGGTATAATACTTTTTGGAAGTCTGTGGTCCCTGTTTGTAGGAGGGTTGCAAGCAAGCTTTGACCATTTACTGGGAAGTTTGGAAACTATGTTTATGCTACCCACTGAAAAAACTGGGTGTTAAAATTGACACCCTGGGTGCTGTCACATAAAGATACCGATGAGAGAATTCCAAATAAACATCTTGGGGTATTAAAATAACACAAATGTAATTGTTTTTTGCATAAATTAGTGTTATTTTAACACCCTATGATACAAATTTGTATACTTTTTGGTATCGGTTAGGCCAAGTAAAAAAAGTAAAGAGTTTCTCGTCCCCGCCCGCCTCCTTTCAGAAAAAAATATATATATATATAAAAAATCTTAAATCAGATTTTTTTTGAAGATTTAAAGCTTAAATCAAATGTTTGGGATGAAACTGAGTGGCATCTCTGATATTTTGAATCTCCTGAATCCAATTAGATGGGCCAAAATAGCAGCTTTGCCTCAAGAATTCCCAACTTTCTCATTTCAATATTCTCAGGTGTGCAGTCCCTAGCTAGTTGAGAGCTAAAAGTGTGATTCTCCTGACTTAATGTACCATCAGTGTCTTGACACTAAACTCAGCTTGGCGTTCTTTTCAGAGCGGACAGCAACTGTTGTCGAAGGTGGTGGTGCTGCGATTCTGCAGTGAAGGGTCTTACAAATCATTTGTTTTGTCATAAATTGCATCAGTATACTCAAATAGCACAATATCTGTGAATAAATATACCTTGGCCAGCCATATTTAGCATGGCGGCCATCTTGGAAAAAATTGCTAAAAATAGTAAATAGTAACGCCCTGCCTCCTCCTTTTTTTGAAAAAGTCCGGACGAGAAACTCATTAGTTTTTTTTACTTGGCCTTATATGTGACAACACCCAACTTGGTGTCAATTTAACACCCCAGTTTGTGCAGTGTACTCTCTCTTTGAATTTAATCATATTAACCAGTGAACCTTGAGGCTTGAGGTGTGTGTCAATCAGCCCTTCATTTCGAGTCTTTGTTGCGGTTGAGCTCGGTGGTGTTAATAGATTGTGACTCTTGTGAGTCATCGTTAACCACGATGTCAGGTAAACTCGGGACATTTGGCATGTTTGTTGATTCATTGACAATGCGAGATGAGGGCCTCTTGATGGGCGACGTAGTAATTTCCCCACTTTGTGTCCGAATGACAAGACATTTTTGTGCTCTTACATACTCCCCATCTCTGAAGGTGACGTCGGCACTTGTTGATGTGATGTCACACTTTTCTGTTGTGATATCATGGGTTTTTGTGTTCATGTCACGGTCTGGTGTGTCGCATAGTGTTGTGATGTCACTACACTGCTGAGGTGTTTTAGCATCTTGAACTTCATCCAAATTTCTTGGGCTGCTGTTGCCTGTAGTTTTAAGAATATCAGTTCTATCTTGTCGCGACAAGTCGTGGTTCGCATTTCCGTTTCCTATCCGGCGTTTCCGTGGAGATGAAGTCGGTGATGAGAGTTCAGAGCCTAAATCACAAGGGAGTTCTTCTTCTGGGACTCGGGATACTATGAGTGAATCCCGATTGACGTCTTGTATGTCATTGTTGGATGGTGATAGCAAACTGTCTTCACTTATGACGGTATCTGTTGATCTGTAAAGTTGTGATAGTGACAGGTTATTTCCGTTAACTCAACTCTCACAAAAGGTTCATTGTAAGGAAAGTATTAAATTGATATGTACAAATTGCCAAACTTACATTTTCTTGACTGAGTAGGACAGAATGCCGTCTTGTAGCATAGTTGCACTAAATTGTTCATCCTTCCCTAGTAACCAGAAAGTAGTCATCATTCCCTTGCCCTTAAAATAGATGTATACAAAAACATTACATTTTGGCTCTATTTTGATATATGATACAAAGCACAGTATACCCAGGGTCTGTGCAGGAACACAAACTCACTGGGACCTTTATGGGCAGCCATTGTGGCAAAAAAAGACAACTACTAAATCCAAAATGAAAAATGTAAAACAAATACATACTGGCAAATATTTTAGTAAAAGTAAAAAGGTTTAAACAAAAAAAGAATAAGTGCAAAAACTATACTATTTACTTTTTGCATACATAAGAACTAAATGGAATTGTTTTTATGCAAAACATAAACACCATACTAAAAAAATGAAGTTGTTAAAATCACACAAGTTGGTGAAAGGACAAATTGAAACTTTAAAAAAAAAAGTTATTTTCTTATCCCATTTGCAAGAAGTACATTGTACAGTGTACACTCATTTTATGTCTAAGTTTAATTAAAAGATGCACTTAGAACTGGAACCTTAGAGATGACAAATTAGAATAACTTAAGTGCTTTGCAAGGTCTTAAAATACTCGCACTATACATTTTGGTGCTTGTTATGGGGCTTGTTGGTGGTAACTCTCCCCCTCTATTGTGTCTCATTGTGTGCTTTGAATCCATGAATTCTTTAGAGGTGGTTTGTTTGTTTTGTTGTTGTTGTTGTTGTTTTGTTTTGAGTGGGGGGTGCATAGGGATATTCTATACAAGAGGAAAATAGTGTGTTAAAGTATGGTGGTAACATGGGGGTACCACCCTCTGCCCCCATATCGGGCATGGTATGTAATCACCACCCTACCTTTATCTTCATCTGACCTCTAACCTCCAGCCGGTACCCACCGATGTTGGTGAGCAGTGCTGCTGCACTCCAGCTTACATGAATGCATTGTGGCAACCCATGCGATTCCATACGTGATGCCGTGTTAACCGTGTCACCAAAGAGACAGAACCTCGGCATCATTAGTCCGACAACGCCAGCAGCCACTGGGCCTGCCAACATGAACAAGATTAATGGCAATAGTCGAAATTAGATCTGTGCTCTTTCTATAATTATTTACTTCTTAATATCTTGATTTGGATCATTATACAGAAGTTTTTAAGGATGCTGATTGATAAATTACTCTTGTCTGCTGATAACAATTTGAGATGGAATGCAAGTTCGGTTTAAATTATAAAGATGTAAACATCATTTTGAGTGTGAGTACTTCACTTCATAAACTGAAATAAGAACACATACAACTATATAAGTCGATGGATGCAGTGACTTGGTGGTGGGTTGGGGCAGGGTGTAAGGCCTTCCCCCAAAGACCATAGTTCTTTATTACAGTAAAGAAGATAACATAAGACCCTCAATCATCTCATTTTGTTACAAACTGTTGAAGAGTACATGTATTGGTAATAATATAACAGATCTTTCAATATGAAAGCTCACTTTTAATAAAATAAAGAATTACCAAACCCTCATATATGTATTCTGTCTGAAATACCGGTCAAAGTATAGGCCCCTATTGAGAAAATATAATTTGAAGACCTTGTAAATCACCATTGGGCATGAAATTGCCGTTGAAAATATATATTTCGTTGTTATCACCAAAAACTTGACCACAGTGTTGGGATTTGAGGAAAGTTACTCATAGGCCCTACGGAGTGTTTTCATTGAAAACTCGAGAGTGTGAATTGATCTTCGTTTTCCAAAAGCAAAGTGCACCCTCTAAAGGGTGTGTACAACATTGGTAAGACTGAAAAAATAAATGTTCACAAATTTGCACATAACTTACATGGTATAAAGATGGTCATGGTGGAAAACTTCCCTTGAAATAGTTTTGCTTGAAATGCCACAGTTTTTAGGAAATGAGTAAAACAATAGTCTTTATCCTGCAGGATAAAATCCGATGTTTGACTAAAAGTGAAAACAAATAATGAGGTTTTTCACTGTTTTCTCATGACTCCGAAGACCGATTGAGCTTAAACTTTCACAGGTTTGTTATTTCATGTATATGTTGGGTCACATCAAGTGTGGATACAGGTCTTTGGCAATTACCAATGCTGTACACACCCTTTAATGAGACGTAAAAATGAAATTTCATGATTTTGGGGCAAAGGGAAGTTTCCTGACATTACCTGAGTTGATTCCAATTCGGATCTCCACTTTCCGTTCTGGTAGATGACGAACTTTGAAACTCTTTACTCCTCCTCGGACAGCAAGAGCCATACTGGCAATCTCTGAGGCGTGTCTGTTACCATTGCGGCGGGGTAGACCACTGGCGACCATATACGCATCTCCTATAGTCTCCACCTACGTATAAAAGTTACTGTGTTTAGTGTAAAGCCTATAATGTCAAATAAATGTTTATGTATACTAAAAATAAATGCAGCATTTTATGGGTTAGTGAACTCTTTAAAGAAAAGGCTTTGATCATATATTTTTAAGAAGCATTCAAAATCCTTCATTATTGAGAAACAAATCACAAAAGTAACATTTTTAAAAGGAGTCTGAGCGGTCTGATGGATCATATACTGAAGATCTGAATGCCTACAGTTATCGGATTGTGGGTTCAAATCCCGGTCATGTAACTTGTCATGACAGTTCATATCCTGGGCCCCTTTACACAGAGCTGCTTATGCAGAAATATTGCTTGACAGATTTCTGCTAAGTATAAATAACCAGGATACCCATCATTAGAGGGTACACATAAGTAGATGTGAGATGTAGTGGGCTGGTAACCACATTCTGGTCAGCAGAAATGTTTTGTGCTAATTTTTGTGCTGAAACAGCTCAATTAAATTGGGCCGAGGTCATGAAAGTTAAGATAATTGTTCTAAATGTTTTTGAGAGAATGCTGTATAAAGTTATACATCATTGTGTTCTTGAGCGAGACACGTAACCATTATTGCTTCTCTTTAACTAGCTGTATAAATGGGAACTTGCAAGGTTTGCAGACAGTATATTATGTTGGATTCCCTTGGGGTATTAACAACTATGGGGTTGTAGGCTTCCGGGGGAGTTTGAAAAGTTTATGAATTGGTTAAAGTATGCCTTATGAACAAGTATTGTAAAGCGCCTTGATCTAGCTACTATGATTCATGCACTACACAAGAAGCCAGTTACAATATTGGATTACTTGCCCACAATGTTTTTGTGCAAGTAATGCTGTATAAAGTTGTACATTTTCTGTAGTAGTAATATCAAGTAGAACAATTAGACACACTTAGGCCTCAAAAAATCTCAAACATACACATGTACCAGCATTCTAAACAGTAACAATTCTCACTTTAATTGTGCCTGTTTTTTTAGTGTCAACATCACACAAAGTAAGGACTTTGTGGTCTTAATAATATTAATAACTGCTTCAGGGATGGACAATATTATTTTGATTTTACCCTTCCCGATGTGTAATAACAGAGGTGCTTATCGCACTTCGGTGTGAAGGTAGAACCAAAATGAAAGATGATTCACCTTGTAGACATCAAATGTTTCCAAGATGGCATCAAAGCAAGTGTAAAGATCATTGAGGAAATCCACTACCTCCATAGGGGTGCTCATGGCCGATAGTTCTGTAAATCCAACGATATCGCTGAAGTACAGCGTCACTTGGTCGTAAAATTCACCAGGAAATAACTGCCCTTTCTTAAGCTCATCCGCTACGGCTCTGAAGAGGAAATGGCAAGAAAAGAATAATCAATGAAGGGAGACTATCAAAGGAATGAGAATTACTCTAGCTTTAGGTGTTTTATTACAAGATGAATGCTAATTTTTGAGGACCCGATGGAGTTGTTGAAACCTTCTTGTTGAGACATTGTTTGTTGGTTTGTTGCAAGGCCTGTGAGGACTGCATGATGAGCTACTGATGTGTTTTTAATGGTAAAATGTCATGAAGCACTTTGCAGAAACTTTCCGTAATAATAAGTTCAATCGTAATTTATTTTTTTCTATTTTTTTTTTTTATAAAGGAAACTACACATTATAAATTAAAAACTAACAATATAATAATGGGGGGGAAAACGATTATTAATGTTTACAGAAATGATTCAACGATGGATAACTTTTGATAACTTGATTGAATATTTTGCTAACATTCGGCCGGATACATGCCAACCAGCGCGGTTTGTTTATCAACAATGGAAAGGTCTGTAATTCGATTTTAATTAAAGAGCATCGATTTCTTCTGAAAGATGGTTTCATTCTCTGCATTTGTATTGATAAATCTCCCCTTCACCATTGGCTGCAATATTCTCCCATTCCTATACGGCGTGTCGTGGCCGAGCGGTTAAGAGCACCGAACTCAAGCTCTGGGCCCAATTTCATGGAGCTGCTTAAGCAGAACATTTTGCTTAGCAATTGTCTGCTAAGCAGAAATGAGCAGGATACCAGTCACAAATTGTACATGAGACATGGTAGTTTGGTTGGTAACCTTGTTCTGGTAAGCAAAATTTTGTTGTGCTTAGCTTTTTTTTGTGCTTAAGCAGCTCTATGAAACTGGGCCCTGGTGTTTCTGTTCAGCAGAGTGTGGGTTCGAGTCCCGGTCGTGACACTTGTGTCCCTGAGCAAGACACTTAACTATAATTGCTTCTCTCCACCCAGGGGTAAAATGGGTACCTGTGAGGGCAGAGATGGTTCTTGTGATTGATTTAGCTTAGTAGCGCATATATTGCAGCACAGGCTGTATACTCCCCAGGGAGCTGAGATGGTTTAAGGAATGAAATAAATGGCCCAGTGACCAGGGGTAATAATACCTTGTTAGGCACCTCGAGCATCCCTTGGGGTGGATATGTGCGCATTATAAATGTTGTTATTATTATTTATTATACGGGTTTAGGGGCTTTGACCCATGACCTTTCAAATAGCAATTCATGGTGAATTATGTCATAACTTACTGTGGTAACATCCGGTACAGTAAAGCATCGGTTTTCTTTTTCTCCTCGAGAAGTTGAGCTGTCCTGTTGGCAACCACGTGCTCCAAATTTTCTGTATATTTCTCCATTTTTTCAACCATGCTGTCCATTAGATTTAATTCTTTTCTAATATTAAGAAGAATTGTAATGCAACAATAGTAAGTACATTGTATAAATGCTCCCAGTTGTTAATATTTCTAAGAAATAATGAAGGCAAAATGCTACCTTAAATTGTCTCTGCTTTTAAAAGAAACGAATTGAGTGACTCCATATGATTGACCAATTAATTGAATTATTGACCATTTAAAATATATGATTGGAATCACATGTGTGTAGTAGTTAAGAAAATGCATCTCATAGAAACAGTTATTATTCACTCGGGGACCATGCAGCAGACAATATTTTAGTATACGATAAAGGAGAAATCTCAATTTGTTTAATTTAGACTCAAATAAAGAAGTTTGCCCGCTTTTTGTTTCATTGGAAATTCTACACCTTGAGCATTACACGCTCTTTGCTTTGAGAAGCAATATAAGGCCATGTCAGAATTGGTGTTTCGGCTACGGCTGTTGAACGTGTGAATCTAGCCGCAGCTGCTATCTTAAAGCACATTTGTCACATTGGTAATAATTGTCAAAGACCAGAATCCACATCTTGATGTGACCCAGCATATACGGCATAAAGTTGGAGTCATGCTTTAACTGTTTTCAAGCATTGAGTTTTAGTTTCGTGAGACAAAAACTATATGTTTTACTCATTTCTCAAAAACTACTGCATTTCAAGCACAAATATTTCAAAGGGAGTTTTGCACCATGACCATCTTTCTACCACGTGCGTTGTGTGCAAATATTGTTACTCTTACCAATGTTATAGGAACACGCTAACCACACAATGTTTCCCTTGGACACGTTGACCTATGACATACCCTCAAACTATTGGTAACTTTCTCCCTCTATTACCTACCCTTTTTTCTCCATGGCTCTGAGACGGTGTCTGACTACATTAAAGTCAGGTCGATCTTCAGGATGTTCCTCCCAGCATTGCGTCCTGAGCTCAGTGAGACGGGCTACTGTGCCGTCTGCCGACTGAGACAGTTGGGTCGACAACCAATCGTCCGAACCAGCCGTCATCTGGGGCCGGAACGGTGGTTCTTCGCGCTTCATGACACGGCGAATGATAACTGCCAGGTATCAAATATGAGCAAAAATATTTTTTGCCATTGGCGTAGCTTGGGAAAGGGGCAAGGCATAGTAGCCCCCCTCCCACCACAACAACAATTTCAATGTCACCAAAGGAGAGAAGAAGAAAAGGAATTTTAAAAAAACTCAAAAGAAGAAAAGGAAACAAAAATGAGCTAGCTTTTTTTATAATTGAATTATAAAAGCATATTTGAAAAAAAAAATGCAAAATTGAAGACATATTCTGCCACATTATTGTTGACAATTATATTTTTACGATATTCAAGTAAGTATTTTTGTACAGTCGTAACTGTTTACTTTTTCGGCCTTATTTAGAGTGTTTCCATTTATTGATGGCATACACTCGATGGTTTATATATGGATTGCAAACACCAAACTCATACTCACCTTTAGAAGACAAGCCAGCTTCCTGATATGGAACCGATCGACTTAGAATCTCCTCGATCAAGACCCCAAAAGAATACACATCCCCCTTTTGAGACCCCTTGGGTGGAAGTTCATGGCGAAGCAGCTCCGGAGATGTCCAGAGGAGCTCTGAAATCATTTTAAAATAACGTAATCATTTTACTGATGATTTTTATCAAATTTGGTGAGACACACCATTGTTTTATAAAGGACGAGAAAACGCATTCTCTTAATATACAGCTTCCAATAAACTCACAATGCAACTCTAAAATCATTTCAAAATAGAAGCCAAACTTTACTGGTGATTTTTATCAACATCAAATAAATTATTATTATCCATTATCAATAAAGGTGAGCTACATCATTGGTTTCTGGAAGAGAACATTCTTTCTCAATATCCAGTTTCTAACAAACTCGAGATACCATTCTCGTTGGAAATTTCATTTATAAAAACTTATACAAAACCTTTTTTAAACTAAATCTCAATGCAAATTATACACAGAACCATGTATTTAAATCAAAGGCTCTTGCAAATGTTAAAGTTGCATGGCTCAAACGTTTTCCCCGGATTTTGTAACAACTTAGTTTTAGATTGTTTACTCTGAACGAATTTCAACAGACAATGTTTTTTTCCAAACGAAAATCATTCAAAAACTGTCTCATGTATGTCACAGATATTGCACAAAAGAGAACTTATTTAAAATTTTAATCTAAATTTCAGGTCAAATTGGCCCCCGAAAAACCCGGCCATTACGGTATCAAATGGAGCTATTTTGTAAACTCAAATTCTGGACTCAATTACACAAAATGCTCGACTCTGATAATGGTGGCGCATGCTGGCTGGTGCATGTCTTGCTCTTTATGTATAGATAGTTCCCATTAGACGCCATCTTTACGGGCAAATTGCATTTTGGCATGCAGGCGCGTCATGCGCTCTAATTATTAACGCAGCCGCGTTGTTCACTGACCAATCGTGCAGTGAGTTTTGTGAAATGTGCGCGTGTTGCACGCCGTTCTCACGCGAAACGCATGACTGTGTGTTCCAAACTGCCCGTAAGATGGCCGATTTACGTCATACTGCAACCTATCTATAGAATACTCAAATAGCCGTTTTGCTTTGGAGTGGTCGGGGTTTTAAAAATGTCCCTATAGCTCTTGGTTTCATTCCAACAAATGTTTACGATTGTAGAACATTACAAATAAATAGTACGTCAAATAAATGAGATACAGAAATTATCTTATTAATAGGTAAAACTAAATTCAAATTTCATTTCCTGCGATTTCATTCAGCACTGAGGTGTGATAGAGTCACTCGACGCTCAGCCAACTGGTCTTGTTGGAATTTATCTGGCTGAGGAATCTCCAACACTAAATAAACAAGCTGAAAAAATATCAGTAATCTGTGTGATTAATGTTCACCCAAGCCTCCTGCCAATAGCTATTTATACATGAACTCTGGTCTAAAGGGAATCGCGTGTATAGAAATGAATGTTGTCAGGGAATAATGACGTCCTTGTGTTGATTAAAGTTATAATGTATAGTATCAACGGGATTTAGATGACAATTATCCTCTTTCTTGAGATACAGTTGCTACCCAGCTCTAAAATGTGTGTGTTTTTTTTGCAAGGCCAAATTGTTTTTTTTACAACAGAACAGAACATAATAGGCCCTATTGCTGATTGCACCAAAACACGAGTGGCAGTGGCGAGACACTTTCACCGCCATATAAACTCATTGTTAAGTATGACATTGAAAAGAAATGAAGTTGACACTACAGAAGGAATTTAATTGTACACTGTTTTGCTATTTTTCTTTTAATGATGCATGATTGTGATTGTCTCCCAATTGTATAGGCCAATCTCTTTGTTGAGAAAGAGCATGTGAGAAGAGTTTCTAATAGTGATAATATGTGCATTAAAATTAAAAACAGTTTGTTATATTTTGTTCTGTATTGATTGACATTTTGAACATTAACAATAATAGTGTTGTCACAACTTTTTATAATGCACATGTGTCTGAAGAACACCACTGGAACCGAACTATCAAATCAGGGCGCATTGTCAAAGAGCTTTTAAGCAGAAACTCCGCTTGACAGTTTTCTGATGAGCAAAACTAAGCAGGAAACCCGTCACAGCTGATGTTAAATTTGGAATGGTAATTGGGTTGGTAACCTTATTTCTATATAACAAAATTGTTTCGCGCTTTGCCACATGTTGTGCTTTTAAGGCAGCTTTATAAAATTGATGAACTGCATGAAAGAACTGAAAGTCGGGATTTCTCTGAAAAGTGCACATTGATACACGTCAATGGCCGCGTAACCAGAGAGTGGTGACGGCGCTTGCCCCCTCCACTCAGAAGCCTTTTCCCATACCCACCCCCTAAACAAAACAAAATGTATATACAAAATAAACGAATGAATAAATAAAAATAATTAGAAAAAAAAGGAAAAATATAAATAAAATAAAAAGTTAACATAAATGAGTGGTTCAATACTTAGTAAATAGGTCCCTAAATTATGTCTTTGCCCCCGCTTGTCCGGCCCAAATGAAAATGTCTGGTTACGCCACGTTATTATTTCAGGAAATTGAAAGTACTAAGACTCACTTGCAAATCTAGCTTCTGGATCAATGATCTTCTCCCCCGTTCCTTTAGACATGTGGAAGGAGACGACCCCAGAACCTGCAATCTTGAGGACCCATCGACTGTCTAAGTAGCAAAGATTTGAGCACAGTAAACCATGTGACTTGATCACGGTGTTGTGAAGAAACTGCATCCCCTGTGTTGTGAACATACATGAGTTTTAGTCTTGAAAATGAAGCTCAACTTTGCCACACAGATGTTTTGTAATATTAAAATGCTAAAAAGGCACGAAACTGTACGTGTTAATTGTCTTTGTACTGTTTTCAAGAAAACGGACCGGTGGGAATATTAGGCTTCAATGTTTTCGTAATTATTCTTTTGCATTTCTTGCAAAATAAACTGTGGTAAGATATTTATAAATTTAATTGCGATTTTGAGGTAAAATGTACTAAGTCACAGAAACCATGTTTGATTTGACTTGTTTACAAAGATTGATTACTTTTGAAATTAACTAATGCACACAAAACAACAGAAAGGAATCAACTAAAAAAGAAAATACTAAATAAATTCGGCTTTTATAACAGTTACAATAATAAACGTTTTGCTGAAGGGAGATAATTCTTTTTCCATCTTCACATTTAAATCAATGAAACAAAAGCCAAGGCTGGACTGGTAAAACAGTCAGAACCCTCTTCGATGTTATGGAAATCAGTATAGTTATAGTAATCGATAATTGCTTAAGCACACAGGGAACATGGCAATTAGTTTGACAGAATGATACCAGTTTGCATTTTCATGTAACTAATTGCTGGAGTAAAATCACAAAGCCAACATTCACCGCACTTTGTAAGACCTAGCACATATACATGAAAAAACAAACCTGTGAAAGTTTAACTTCAATCAGTCATCGGAGTCACGAGAAAATAGTGAATAAGAAAAAACACAACCATTATTTTACTGTTTTCACTTGTTTTTGATTCGCGAGATCAAACTGAATTGTTTACTAATTTCTTAAAAACTAAAGCCTTTCAGGCAAAAATATTCTAAGGCAAGTTTCCCATCTTTAAACATAATTTATTTGTAAATCTGTGAACATCTATATTTCCTATTTTGCCAAAGTTTTGCACACTCTTTAAAGTAATAATAACACTGACTTGACATTTGTTTTACCCTCGCTAGGTCCTTGATGAAGGACACTTTGAAGCTAAGGTCGAGTTTGATGTCATCGTTGGCCAATATATTCTTAAGATTTCCCTTTGTGCAGTACTCAGAAATGTAGTAGAAATCGTTGCCACCTCTCGTGGGGAAACAAACCCCAACAAATCGAGTCAGATTCTCATTCACCAACCATCTCATCTGCATATAGAGAGAGAGAGGGAATACCCCGGCTTCAACTTAAACCTCAAATTCATCCTACATTGTATCAAATATCAATCACAATTTGATGGAAGAATAACAGATAGACAGTTTGTAATGAAGCTATTTAAGCAAAGAATAATTGTTATGGGAAACGTTAGATACAGCGCAGTGGGGCCCGAGTTGAGACGGGAACTTGAACATTGAAAACAAGATATTTTATCTAAAATGCAAAATTAACATCTATTAAATGTCTAAGATATTCAGTATAGTAAAAGGGATACGGTAAAAACAAACATTGTATGATCCTCTGCTACAAATATACATTAACTCGCAGGTCTTTCTACAGGCAGACGCTACGAAACACTCAGTTTTTCCCACTGCATTTTTTAGTAAAGCGTTGAATATAGTTGTGCAACACAATTTTACAAGAACTACAAAACATATTCTAAGTTTGATAAAATTTACCACATTAATAAACACTACGTTATTAATTATTTACAAGTTTGACCCTTCAACTATATGTTTTATGAATGGTGATATACATCAACAATACAATGTAATTTTTCGGCTTCACTTTTTGCAGCTTTGCTATAAAGAAAGCCACCAACTCGTCGTGTTGAATTACTAATGACATAAACCAAGGTTGAATGGAGCTCAAAATAAGTGACATTTCCAGTGAAAGCGTCACAGGCTACGTGTTTTGTGCTGGGGCTCTTTCATTCAACTTATGTTGAAGATTTTGCTTTAATTTGAATTAAGAGAAAGTAAGAATTTTATCAAAATCAAAACAGAATGATACTGATGCTTTCATTTCCGTGAATACACGAAACGATACAAATATCTAGCACATTAAATCCGTACCTGCTTATTTCGTCCCCTTTGTGTATCCTAAACAACTTCAAATTAATAACTTCATTATAAACCCTTAAGTGCGGGAGTAACCCCAGGAACTACACAAGCGCAGCTGGCTCCCACAGTAAGCCAACAGGTTTGATTGGCAGGGGGGGGGGGGGGGGTTGGAAACATCTGGCAGCCTGCTAAAATAAAAAGTCAAATTTTCTTTGTTCAACCCCCCCCCCCCCCCCCCCAAAGGATTGTTTCCCTTAATCAGGGTTATATCTGGAATGTCTGTAGGTTACAATTGTGTGCACGAAGGGTGGACATTATGTTTAAGCCCCTCAAAACAAAACAAATATGATACCCCTCTTAGATATGTGGAATGGTCCAGTCTAGGATATCATGGACTTTGACTCCACTATGCCATTGCACTTTGGAGAAAACATTGAAATAAATAAAATGTGCCACGACTTGGTGTTACCATCGCTCAATCAAGGTTTTTAAATAATGAATAGATTTTCTCAATATTACTCGTACCTCTTTAAGTTCTTTCTTCGTAGCCTTGTTCAAGCTCAAATTGTTACCCAAAACTGATTTCCTCAAAAGAACAGTCTCTGATTTGTACTTGGCCAACAGATAGTCGGGCTCTTTAGTTTCACCTGCCTTTCCCGCGTTGTCCTGGTGGAACGATCTGCCCGTTAATGACGGTTGGCTGAGGAGTCGTCCGGAGACATTAGGCAGACGGTACATGGAAGGGTACCCTTGGACCTGTCATTGAGAAAATCGGAATATAACGATGGATAATGGAAAGGGGGATCTTGTAGAGGCTGTGTGTAATTAAGAAAATGAGACAGTCATTACGATGACTCTTTTGGCGGCACTGTGCTAATATAAATAAAGGTAATCATTTTACAAATTAACAAGGACATGCAGTAGATTCTTATAGATTATTTATAGATACGCATAAGGATGTCACACGGGACTATCAGTATCAGTGTAGACGGTGCCGTGTTACTGTTTTCGGGGGGGGTGAAATGAACGCTTGGCAAGTCTAGTTTTCTCAAAGCTTTCGTCTTTTGCCCGAAGGTTGTGTTGGTGATTGATAATTTACTATTATGGTCTAGTTATGGTAATATTCAAAAGAAAAGGGGAATTAACAATCGACGAAAGCTAGTTAGCGTTAATTCATAGCTTGAACTTCAAGAAAATCTTCACTAGAGACTGCACGGTTTCTTTTAGCTCAGACCATAAATATTTTATAAAACTTAAACATTTCTTTCTCAACATTTTGTTGATCTTGTGGAAGCTGAAGGGTGCATTAGTATGCATGATGTATGCCTTTTTTTTTTTAAGTAGGCTCTTTGTGTTTGGGGAAAACACGAGACTGCATGTTGTTTGGTTGTAGGGTTAATTGCTAGACGTCGACTACTGTTCGGGTGGGTAACTCAAACCCTGTTTAGGTTCCTAATCTGTTATGTTTCTAATCAAGCCATTTTATCTGTTTTATTTTATTTATTATTTAAATCTTCCAACACTAAAAACAGCTTGACCAGGAGTAGTCCATACAGAAGTACAAAAGTTTAACAATTGTGAAAAAGATGTGTCTTCCACAAGACCCTGGTCATAACCCCTCCCCCTCCCTTATGGGCCTATTGTTTCTTATTTTAAAAAAAAATCAATTCCTTACCCCTAGAGTGCTTTGTTGCATCGATAGGAATGTTAGCTCATCTATTTCAATCACCCAGTCTTTCCGATAAATATACTTTCTGTACTTAATACTGAAAATAAAAAGAAACAATGAATCAATATTAAACAAGCGCACTGCATTACACCTTTTTACTGCCGCAAATTAATTCCTCTTTTGGGAATGTATATACAAACCCCTTTTGTTGTTGATGTCTGATGACGTCATGTGTCAATTTTGCTCTAAAGGGGTCTCAAATAAAACTATAATATACATCATATTAACAAAAGTTTTGAGAATTTGTAATTTCCCCCGACTTTCCGATTAAGGACTCTGCGATATCTATTACAAAATGAGTGCATCACAAAACTCAATTTGGCCTTGCAGACCTTCTATAAACAACGGCGGCTAAACGTGGGATTCAAATTGCATATGGGCCCACGTGTGACTGAAAGAAATACAGTAACGCTCACGATGGACCGAGAATGGTCAAATGGTTATGTATGAGGATTTAAAGTTATAACGATTTTAGGATTGTAGTCAAGCAAAAGGTGATTTTTAAAGCTTTTCATGCGTGAAAATGACATGAAGTTACTATTATAAACCCATTGCACAATGCGCAGCGCACTTGCACGCGCGTCTCCTGTCCGCCATTTTGGGTGTCAAAACGTGCACAAAAGGAATGGTACATGTGCTTACGCACCTCCGAACAATGCGTGCTACCATTTCTGCCTTTTTGGGGGAGTCCATTCCTTTTGTGCACGCTTTGACACCCACAATGGCGGACAGGAGACGCGCGTGTATGTGCGCTGCGCGTTGTGTAATGGGTCTATACCACTGATCTCTATATACTGTCAGTATATAGAGATCAGTGGTCTATACTACACTGCAAAAACTGGGGTGTTAAAGATAGTTCCCAGTAGACGCCATCTTTACGGGCAAATCGCATTTTGGTTTGCAGGCGCGTCAAGCGCTCAAATTATTAACGCAGCCGCGTCATTCACTAACCAATCATGCAGTGAGTTTTGTGAAATGTGCGCGTGCTGCACGCCGTTCTCACGCGTAACGCACGACTGTGTGTTCCAAATTGCCCGTAAAGATGGCCGATTTACGTAATATTGCAACCTATCTATTGATACCATGGATGTTGTCAAACAGATACAACAGAAAACATTTACAACATAGGGTGTGAAAACAGCACTAATTTCTGCCAACACAGTGTTGCATTGAGTTATTTTAACATCCTAGTGTTAATTTTGATTCTCTCTTGGGTATCCAACCTAAATGTGACAGCACCCGTGTTGTCAATTTTGACACCCCAGTTTTTGCAGTATAGTAAACTAAAGGGTACAACCATGTATATAAATCTTTTACATGGAGGAGTGTTTGCTCTGAACCGTTGTTATGGTCTCGACGTTTCGGCCAGTATACTCTGCTCGTCTTCAGTAATCAAGACATTTGCATCAAGTTCTGATCCTGCGTGTTTAGTTATGTGGCAGACATGAATGGAGTTCCAGTGCCACTATAGACGAATTGATTATAAGTTCCCGAAATGGTATCACCTTGTTGTCATGTCATAGTTCATTGACGTCATCACATCTCGGCCAAAATGTACAAACATCTCACTATCAGATAAAGTTGGCAGACAACCTTGTGTGTTATCGGGATTTACCGCTTTATTTTGTATTGCAATATTCGTTTTTCGGGTACGAACATTCCTTATGGTAATAAAATCAATGTGGGAAAACCTTTCTTGGGCCTTTTTCAGACCATGTTGAGGTGATAGAGATATCAAAACGTGACACGGGTTCTCGTAACCTTTGACACAAAAGGACAAAGTTCCATTGGACGGTACGTTATAATAACAATAATACAAAAGTAACAAAAATCTTGTTATTATGACATTGTGCTCTTACGGGCCAAGTATAGGCCCCTTAGACCGCCTTACGTTATAACCCATGCTTATCATAACTCCTTATGAGTTTGCAGCACTGGACGCCCAATGTGTGCACAGGTTGCTAATCTTTCACGTCAATATCTACCCTCGCTGGTGACCCATTTTAATACTCCTGGGTGATGAAGAGTAGTTTAGTCATGGGTCTTGCTCATCAGGGGCACAAGTGCGGGTGCCACGACTGGGACTCGAACCCACGCTCTGCAGCAACAATAATATCAAACCCTTTGACTCAAAAACCAAGCAAATGTTGGTTGCGGTTTCCCTTAAACATGAACACGATGCAATAACAATTTTGTCAAATTGAAATGAGTGTCACCATCCATTTTATAACCAAGGTTTTGTACATCCAATTCACCAAATGATTCAATCAGGTTTAGCACTAGAGATTCGACCGGTCCTTGAAGTATGTTCAAATACAAATTGTGTCTTACCATGGATGAAGGAATCCCCATAAAGTTGTAACTACATGCAACAGTCTCCCCCCCGCATCTACTCAACTGACCATTGTCATGTTTGTTCCGAGTCTCTCGGCAAACAAAAGTCGGCAATTTGTCAAAGAGTCAGATTTATAACTGTCAAGAATACGTAAGCTAGTAATGCAAATAGGCCAATGGTCTAATCACTGTTTTGTGTATAAATTAAAACATGTAGTGATAATCACAGTCACGGGTCTTGCTCATCAGGGGCACAAGTATGGTCCATCGTGTGCCTAGAACTTTAGCTCGTAGGTCAAAGGAAACTATATATAGGTCCTACGAAAATACAAAAATTATTTTCAAAAAACACAAAATGAGAACCCCACGTAGAAAAGGATGTCAGGGTATCTGAAAACCAACTCCGTATACGTCATTAAGTTCCAATCAAAGACATAATTCGAATCGACCATGAAAGTCTTGCGCGTTTTCGATTTTTTTTTTTACCACTTTGGTACATTGCTGAAACAAACTAACGCGTTTTAACAAGTTCCAATGTTCGATACACGCGAGACTTGTACTTATCTCCGGTCTTGGCTCCGACTTCAGGCTCTGCATGCGTCCGTCTGTTTGAAGTTCCTCATGGAAAGTGCTCTTTTGTAAAATAACTCACGGAGCTTAATAGACCTTATGCACGTGACGTCATTTGAGTAGGGCGCCCTCGCCTAGAGGTCAAAAGGAAGATGTTCATTGGCCAATCCTGTGCGCCGCGCGTACAAAGCTGTGCGTTTCCATTGTTTCATCATCAGTTTACCTCTAAGATGGCGGCTTGGTGACGTCAATGCATAAGGTCTATTCGGATCCGAAGCCGATGTCATGGTTTTAAAAAGAGCTTATTATAGCGGGGGGGGGGGGGGGGGGCAAGCTTCCTAAATATTTTAGGGGCTATTTAATTTATCGAACCATTTGTTTACTGCATTTCCTTGATCTCATTTGGGGGCAAGGGGGAAGGGCAAGGGTTCTAAACGGGGGGGGGGGGGGGGGGGGGGCGCGTCTTTATCTTCGAACACAACTTACCTTATGTAAGGAATCATGATTATCACCACTAACGTTAAGACTGCCCCTACGACTATTGCTGTAATGATACTGCTATCTGCAAAGTCAACATGAAATGGTTCCGTGAACATCTCCACCGGCTCATAATACAATGAGCTTAAAGGAACAGTAAAATTTGGTTTTGTTTGTCTGATCTGTATTCACTTTTTTGTCATGTTTCTGAAGAGCTGTAGAGAAATTGCATATCTTTTTAAAACAGAATCTTGCACTATGTTCATCATTAAATATGTCAAGTACATGTTTTTTTATTATTTTGTATTATTAAACTATTAAGAAGACAGCTGAACGTGTTTAGAAGACGATTTATTTTTAAGGAATGTATTGTATATGAGAGAGAAATATTCTCACACTAAATCAAACCTGACGACACTGATGAGGAAAATACAATAACAAATGATTTCACAGAACACGATTACTTATGACATGGAATAATTTACTAGCACAAATCATGTAACCAAAGGTCGATAAACTTGTTAACAACAGGTGCGGGACATAATCTAGATTATGGAGAATTTGGTTCAGGCTAATCTGACTCCTTTGTTGCTTAGCAATGCTAATAAGTTCGACTCTACGTTGACAAATCAAATAGCAAGTGTGGAAAAATCATGTATAAAGTTATGGTGCATATGGCAGAGCTCAAAGTTCCTTATCAGTGTTGTTGTTGTTGTCGCCGTCATTTTTGCTGTTGTTGCTGTTGTTGCCGCAGTTGTTGTTGCTGTTGTCGTTGTTATCGTTGATATTGTTGTTACTTGTTCTTGTTATTCTTGTTGTAGTCATTGTTGTTGTTCTTGCCGCTGTTTTCGTTGTTGCCTTTGTTGTTGTCATTGTCGATGTTGCCTTTGTTGTTGTCATTGTCGTTGTTGCCTTTGTTGTTGTCATTGTCATTGTTATTGCTGATGTTGCTTTTGTTGATGTCATTGTTGTCGTCGTTGTTGTCATTGTTATCGTTATTGTCATTGCTGTTTCTGTTGTCGTTGTTTTCGTTGCCATTGCTGTTGTCTTTGTTGCCTTTGTTTATATTGTTATTGTTGTTTGTTGTTTGTGTTGCAGGTTCGAGTACTTACGTGTGTCATACATTTTGTTGTGTACATTCACCAAATAAAGAAATACATACATTATTGAGTTCAAATATATAAACATAAATATATTCATACCAAGGCATTTTTCTCCATTGTAGCCGCATTTAGGTTCCCTGGGTATCAATGCACCAGGCCATGATATCTCCTCTCCAGCTATTGGTTCATATTCCAACTGTAGTCCACTGATGTAACCAACTGCTTCAAAATTAGTCCCACCCTATTTCAAGCGAGAACATTTTCCAATTATTCAAAACTATAGAAGACAGCTCAACAACTTAGCTGTTTTGCAAATGAAAACCCATAATACATAGCTAAATAAAACTTCCACACAAATCAAAAACTATAAACATCCTTCATGCATAAAAGGTGAAGAACCAATTAACGAAAAATGGTGATCTCGTTGAGTTTGATCAGGATCAAAACGATTTCTATGATATGTAGGCCTATAGTGTATACGTCATTTAAAAAATGTGTTTATCTCCTTATAAGTGACTGATCAACCATGTTCAACGAAACATGAGTGTCACGGTTTTGTCATTGCTTTTGGCACCCGAGAACACAACCCGCATACATTCAATATATGCAGCAATGTGACTGCAATAGTTCCAAATCACAACTTGCTATTGCTAGACATGTACTGTATAGTGCCAACAAGACACGCCGACACTGACATTCAAAATCTGCGCAACTAGCTCTTTTGATTCTAAAGTACGGTAGTATTTGCAACACATATGCGCTTTAGTTGTAAAATAACAACATGTATTACCGTTCTGATGATTTAACGAATGGCGGAAGATTTTGGCGGGGGGGGGGGGGGGGGGGGACAGAGGTGGCAGCAGACTTCAGGTAGGCCTAAATCCATTGTTCTCGGTCCTCGGGGCTGATAATGGCGGACGCTCAGCGTTTGTGCGTCTACTTAGTGTAGAACTCTATTTAGCCTTTTTGAGTTATGGTGAAAACTATAGGGATATAGCACTATTTGGTTTGGGTGAGAACAGACATAAAAACCCAAACGTAATAATAGTGTAATAACATGGCGTTTGTCTGACGTCTACGTGAATGTAAGCATATTTCATGGGAAAGACTAATATACAAACTGAAACCTTAAAGCTCTAAGTTCAAACTTACTTTCAAATCAAGAAGTGAGAAGTTGGCTATTCTATCGCCGTCACTGTCAAACATGACGTAGCCAGTCATACCTGAAGGAGAGACAATAACAAGAAGTCTTGTTTTATAGCTAAAGAAAAATTAAGATTTAAGTGATTCTCGTTACAAACACAGTCTGAAAGGTCAGTGATTGTGATTTTCACTGGTAGAAATCCTCCAAGGGAAATCGTCTAAATACTGCAATAGGCGAGGTAGCATTTCAGAGGGATCTGAACGTAAGCTGCTTATTACCGAAATAGAAATAATTGTGTCAGATATGAGCGCACACAAAGTGTCTATAATATAAAAACATTAACAATGTTGTCATTGTTTTACGGTTTTCAGTGTCACTAATGTGACCACCGAATCTGATTTAATTATTCATTATTGGTTGATGATGACGGTTTACTGAAAACTAGAGGATAGAGGATAGATCCATGCTTACCCCCCCCCCCCCCCCCCCCCCAAAAAGGCAACAATTATTTGCTTCTGTACTTAAAGATGCTAGGGAATTGAAATGAATAATGCACACGGGTCTTCAACTAACCTTTTAAAGGTAATTAAAGCAGCAATTTAACTACAGTATTTTATTTATATCGTAATGCATTCCACTCACGCATAAATACTAAAAGCTATCATCAGTGTCAATGCTTGTTCTGTTCTTCTTCCTTTTCTCAAAAAAATCTGAATTGCACATTTTTGGAATGGACCTTATGCATATGACGTCATTTGAGTAGGGCGCCCTCGCCTAGAGGTCAAAAGGAAGCCGTTCATTGGCCAGTCATGTGCGCCGCGCGTACAAATCAGCGCGTTTCCATTGTTTCATCATCAGTTTACCTCTAAGATGGCTGCTTGGTGACGTCAATGCATAAGGTCTATTCAATTCATCTTGGATGAACAGCGCGTGTCAGAAACAGTGATTCAAAATGCATTCAATAATTCGCAAGGGTGATCTGGTGCAAGCATGGGGGTTGATCGTCTCGCCATTTCCTTTCCACCAACTAAATAAAGTAGCTATTTAAAATAAAATAAAAATGTATTTCAACAAAATAATGAAAATTTTCAGAATTGTAACGGATTGCTACACTGTAAAAACGGCGTTTAGAATCTAAACACATTTCTAAACGCCTCGCTTGTACCCACTTTTTTCACACGTTTAGCCCTCAACATGTTTAGATTTTGCGTTTCTGTGACATGTTTACCCCGAGACACATTTAGCCTGTGATACGTTTAGATTGAATGTGTTTAGGGTTCATAGTGAGTGCTAAACATGTTTAGAATCCAACACGTTTCAGAGAATAAGCTTAATTTTTAAACACCTGAAGAAAAGAAAAGAGAAATGTTGCAACATTCGCCTGCCTGCTTACTGAAACATAACGCTCAAGCTACGCTCGGCATGAGAATCGATAAATCATCATCATCTCAACGGGTCATCGAGATGATTTTCATCGAGATGATTTGAGGAGCAATGATGCCATAATTTCAGTCATACTGAAAACGGTCATTTTGAAGTCTCAGAATCCGTTCCAATTATATACATTTTGGGCTTTACTTTCTACCCATGGTGTGAATATTTGAAGTGCTGGCCAATATGATACAACAAAAATTTGCTTCAATTGAATTACACACATTAAAGTGTAAACTACTGCGCAGGAAAGGCTGTTATACCTACAATGGTTTTGAATAAACACCGAGGTCTATATTTGTGCATATTTAATGAAACCCCGCCCATTTCATTCTAAACAAACTGATGAATTTAAACACATACAAAACATGTTTACAAGCAAACATGTTTAGAAATATGTTTGTAAGCTAAATTGGTATCCCTTTAACATGTCAAAAAGCTAAACGTGTTGCGATCAATGCAGGTTTGAACTGGTTTGAACATTCAAATACACCAGAATGTGTGTTCATCATTTTAGTACGTTTGCTACCTGAGTAATTTTACTTGCCATGAGGGGCTAAACGTGTGGAGCATTTTTGATACCTTTGTAAAGTTACGTATTACCAAAATGCGAATTATTTTAAACCCTTTTAATTATGTGTTTATGCCATATAGCAAAAACGCTCTCCAAGGAAGGCCTATATGCCTACGTGGAAGCCTATCATGACTAGCTGCTTAGCTTTTTCATACCAATAGCAAACGTATTCAATTGATGTAAACACATTCTGGTGTATTCAAATGTTCAAACCAGTTCAAAACACGTTTAGCTTTTGACATGTTAAAGAGATAGCATTTAGCTTCAAACATATTTCTGAACGTGTTTGCGTGTAAACATGTTTTGTATGTGTTTAAATTCAAAACTGCATTTCAAACAAGCACAACAAATCTCAACCCGTTTAGCTTTTTGACATGTTAAAGAGGTAGCCATTTAGCTTCAAACATATTTCTAAACATGTTTGCGTGTAAACATGTTTTGATTGTGTTTAAATTCAAAACTTCACTTAAAACAAGCACAACAAATCTCAACACGTTTAGCTTTTTGACATGTTAAGGAGATACCCATTTAGCTTACAAACATATTTCTAAACATGTTTGCGTGTAAACATGTTTTGTATGTGTTTAAAATCAAAACTTCACTTAAAACAAGCATAACAAATCTCAACACGTTTAGCTTTTTGACATGTTAAGGAGATACCCATTTAGCTTTCAAGCATATTTCTAAACATGTTTGCGTGTAAACATGTTGTGTGTGTGTTTAAACGCTAAGCGCCGTTTTTACAGTGTATGCATGGAATGACTCTGGTCTAAGCGACCGGCAGCTAAAACGAGTCTGAATGTTCTCGTATTGATTTTTTTTTCATTTTTTCAAATTCCAAAACAGTCTATCTTGTATAATTTTTGTAAACTACATGTAGGCCTATAAATTATGCTAGCGTTTTCTTTAAATACCTTATTCTATTTTTTTAAATAACTGCTATACTGCGCGCTCACTGAAACTTTACAAAAATGCACACATAACGGCCACTGCATTGCATTCATACTAAGTATTACAAAACGAAAACTGAAAACGTAAATGTTATTAATTACGTTATGTTATTAAAAACGTAATTTGTTTGTTCAGTCTTGACATTCTCATTTATTTTGTAAATTCCAAAACAATACATCTTGTAAACTGTTTGTATAAATTATGCTCATGTTTTCATTGCAGACCTTATGCTATTTTAAAATTCAAATAAAACCTTCGCGTTCATTGAAATTTTACGAAATACATACAAAACGGCCAGTTCATTGCATTGATTCGTAAACAAAATGTAAACAAACTGAAGGAAACAAAGTTAAAGTGATTGTTTGTATAGTCCTGACATTCGCAGAAGTATTTAAAGGCAAAGTATATATATGGTTTTTGGAACCGTTCGGTTGTTTTATTCCTATATAAATGTAGATAAATACAATCAAACTACTCTGTGGAAATTTCATTTCAAAAGGTGGTAGCGTTTTTGAGATATTGTCAAAAATCTGGAGCAGATAAAAATGTCCACACAGGAAGAACAATCCGTAATTGGAATACACAATCTGAAAAACGCTTCATACAGAAACGTTTCTCAGATTGTAATATTTTTGAATCCCTCTCTCTAAAACCACATTCCTTTGAAGGGAATTGTTTCTCAACATGTTATACAATATCAACAGCTGCAGCGCTCCTTACAAAGTAGTTTTTATGCTTACTAGTTTTTGGAGTAGTTACCAAAGGTTAGGCCTATATATGGTAGCCCTGAAGGGACATCAAACATATAGATAGGTTGCAATATGACGTAAATCGGCCATCTTTACGGGCAATTTGTAACACACAGTCCCGCGTTACGCGTGAGAACGGCGTGCAGCACGCGCACATTTCACAAAACTCATTGCATGATCGGCTGCGTTAATAATTAGAGCGCTTGACGCGCCTGCAAGCCAAAATGCGATTTGCCCGTAAAGATGGCGTCTACTGGGAACTATCTATAGTATTCACGTGAATATGTACGTAAATATTCACGATTTTTGCCCCAATTCGCAAATATTCACGTAATTATATATGGTTGATGTCCCTTCAGGGCCACCATACATATACACTCCCTTTAAATCCAAACGTTTGTGATTTAGTCACATACCATCCTGCGGGTGATTATTACATCACATTCTCCCATTGCATCAATCATCTCTGATTACAAACCACTCGGTGTCTTGACCCAGAATCCTATCCATTTAACGGACTTGAACTTGGATCAATCACGCACTTACACAATAGCTTGAGATGATTATTGTATAGTAGGACAGAGAAAGATCCGTAAAAAATGATCTTTGAGTATTACTAAACTTCGTTCGTAGTAAGTTGCCAAACTTTGTTTGAGGAGAACTGAAAACAATCTAATGATTCCCCAAACCAAAATCTTGGTTTTTCCGGGGTTTTTTCTCTTGTTTTCTCTCGATTATTATTTTATAGTTGTCCTTAATATTGTTTCCCATTCCACCAGCCTCTCCTAGTGTGTAGCTAGGATTTTTTTCACTGGGTGCATGAGAGGGGGCGGAGCCCAGGTGCCATGCAAGAAACCCATATTTTTGAGGGCACATGTGCCTCGGGGTGTTGTTGTTGTGTTGTTGTTTTTGTTTTGTTGTTGTGGGGGGGGGGGGGTTGTGGGGGGGGGGGGGGGGGGGTTGGGCGTGGTTTTTTTTGGGGGGGGGGGTTGTGGGAGGCACCTGATGGGTGGGGATACGCATCATGAATATCTCTTTTCCTGTGATGTATGGACCCTTTTACACAACATGATCTTGCTTACCAAAACAGATTACCAGCCAAAAATACCACGTCAGGTTTGTTGTTTGCGATTGATTCCATGCAATTGTTTGCTTTGCAGAGAAAACAAATTTCTAAACACCACTGTCTGCTTACATCACCATGCAGTTGGGTATAGGAAAATCTTTATCACAGATTTTGCTAACTTTCTGCATTTTGTTCACGTATTGTTACAGTGTAATAGGTCTAAAATAAAGTTCCACGAAAAGGGCAAAATATCATTCACTTGTTAGTTTTCCCTTTCTGTTATAAAAAACCATTACAAAACAATAAATTATTCAGTATGTAAGAGGTATTGCTTTACAATATACTTTCAACTCTTGAAGAAAAATAACACATTCAAAAGTCCCTGTGGTTTTTGTAGTTACGAAAAAGTTGCTTCGACATCTCTGCCATGGGCCGTGTTTGTAATAAAAACATCATAAATAGTTTAGCTGCAATAACCAGTAAACACATTCAACATACAGACAATCTTCATGGCAAATATCCCTCGCAGTTTACGATATTGACTCAGGTAGAACAACCGTTACTTGATAGACTGTATTTCCATGTAACTGTTTTCAGCTATCCACTTGAGAAAACATCTGGTAAATAATGATCTCCCGGTTGAGTCAACCACTAGCAGTGTACCCGTATATAAAGACGGACTCAAGACACAGAAGACAGAATAAAGACAGTTGGGCAAACAGACTCGGCAGGATGCGAGAAATTAAAAATGGGTCGAGGACTTAGATTGGTCAGGAGGAGACGGGAAATGAGAGAAGAAAGCGACAGCGGGGTGGATTTCGAACTGCGGTTAGAGTAAAGGTTAACCACTTGGACACTTAAAGCACACGTGCCACATTGGTAATTGTCAAAGACAAGTATCCACACTTGATGTGACCCAACATGATAGACATGAAATAACAAACCTGTTCACATTAAATTTGTTCACTGTTTTCAAACATTGAGTTTTGGACTTGCGAACTCAAAATCAATTGTTTGACTAATTTCTCAAACTATTGCATTTCAAGCAAAGAATTTTCAAAGGGAGTTTCCCACCATGACCAACTTTACACCATGTACGTTGTGTGCAAAATAATCTGTGAACATTTATACTTTTACTCTTACCGATGTTACGCACACCCTTTAAAGAACTAGTGATGTCAGAAGACATTCATTCGTCTTACCCTTTTTTGATGTATAAGAAATAATTACCAACGATTTAACAAAAATAAACTTCATCGTCATAGACTATTTTCTTCGACTTTGTTTTACAATGAATTCGCTTTTTTCTCGCATATATTCATAAGAGCAAAAGTTCACATCGATTATTAAAGATCAACTTGAACGAAAATAACATTATTGGTTTTTCGTTGTAGAAATGTAAAAGAGTGCGTAATGATTACATACAAATTAGTGGAACTCAATAAAAATTGTGTAATAATGTTTTTAAAAAAACAAAAAAACCCAATAACACCTTTTTGATCAGCTTTACGCTGGGCAAAAACGCCGAGTTTCACGAAAAGCCCTTAGCTCCTAGGAATCAAAACAGTGACGTCACACGGCGGACTCGGTTTGTTTAACCCCACACAAACGTGTATTATTACATGAAAAAAGGCAATTTCCCGAAAGTAGCATAGGCCTAAATATATTGAGATATTTAGCCTACCTTCGAATGTGATATTTGGTCTTGTGTAGTTTGACTCAATGTTCCCGTGCGTAGGCCTGTCTAGCTGATAAATAGCGGCATGGGCACAGAGCAGGACTGCATCGTAAAGAAACGCCGACATGATGCTGACCTACAGCCGTAAGCAGGAAATCAAGTTACGAAATTACCGAGAGAAATTCCACATCATGAAAGAAATTAACGGTTAATTTTTAATGCATAAAAAGTATGAAGTCGTGACATTTATATCCTGTTCTACTTTCTAGATGTCGAAAGTTCATCGAAAGATTGTTTCGACTTTTTGTACAATTTCGAAAGAAGACATCAGGCCTATTTGTGTCGTTCCATGTTAAGGCCCGTTTCGAAATCATGACTTTGCGTTCGGGCTCCGGCTTAGAATGCGTCTGCATGTTTGAAGTCCCGTTCCGCCAAAGCACACATTTTCAAAATAACTGACGGAGCCCAAACCGGTGCCCATTGCAAGCAGTCGTTTCGAAAAGGGAATGTTGCCTCGAAGGGGTGTTGCTGAGGGAAACCTCATGGTATTATTGAGGTGGTAGTCAAGCGTAGCCGCTAATTCGGACACGGCCTTCATGTTCATAACATTGTTTTATTGTACGCCACATACAGTATTCGTTTGTTTACTCGGCAGATAACTCCTTAATCCTGTCATGCATACGGGTAAATGTATTTTACAGGATTGGTTAGGACTTTTAAAAAAACAATTGTTTAATTTTAGTCTGAAAGTTTACTGATTATGAAGTTCATACTGAAACAATTTTTCTGTGAAATGTTTCCCTCTGGAATGAAGTCATAATGCAACGCAACAGCTGATTTCGGCTGTTACAACCAACATGAAGAACAATCTGATGTTTATACATGCTAAAAATTGTGCGTGTTTTTTCACTATTTTCTCCTGACTCACAAAACGATTAAGCTCAAATTTGCACAGTTTATTTCATTGTATATGGTTGATCACACAAAACATGAACACTGTCTGCGACTATTTTGTCAGCTCTACCAATCCTGTATAATACCTTTGACTTACAACCAACGTTTCTTAATCAACCTTTAAACGAGCTTGAAGGCAGAGCTCCAGCCCTACTCGGAAGCTCTCGTGTCTATTTTACTCGACTTGATTTAACTTGGCCTTTGATGAGAAAAAGAGTCGTCAAGCGAACACATTGCGTGAAGCCAAACGTAAAATTGTTGGCTTCTGACGTCTAAATTTGGCGCAAAACCTTCAAGGACTCTCTGCCTCACAATAAATTATTCAACGACCTCCTGGGTGGGACAAAATACAGCTTCACGGATTCAAACCATGGAGGAAGAAAATTTTCTTCCTCCATGTTCAAACACCGCTATAAGAATGGGGGATAGTCAATGCCAGCGATCAGCCAAGATTTTTTGTTTCGACTTGCAATATCAAAACCAATTGTTTACTCATTTCTCAAAAACTATTGCATTTCTAGCAAAATTATTTCAAAGGGAGTTTCCCACCATGGCCAACTTTATACATATTCGTTGTGTGTAAATCTATGAACATTTACATATTATATTTACTCTTATACCAATGTTATACACACCCTTTAAGGTAGAATCTTGCCTCAAAATTTAAGACCATACCTTGGTATAGTTCGGCATCTTATAATAAAAAGGCGGCTCGGCTAGTGCATCTGGGATACGTTCAAAAAGTTTCTCGATTCTTCCATCATCAGGTAGTCTAAAGTTCAATCAATACAAAAGAAAAGTTTCTTTAAAAGAAAAGACACATCAGGGTAATATCAACAACAAAAATTGTAAATTCCCCCAAATATATGCGGGGAAAAAAAATCTTACGGTTGCGTCAACGTTTCTGATTGATAATTCAAGAATCTTACTGTATAGACCTATTGCATTGGCCGCCATCGCTGACGTCAAAAAAATCAAAATGTGCATTCGTGTAAAGTGCTGCTACTCTCAGCAAATGATAGCTCTTCATTGACCTATAATAATGAGTGAGCTGTTTTGGGTTTTTGGCGTCATATGCAAGGGGTTTATTCTCGGTTTGTTGCAAGATGGTTACCGTGAAAAGATGGGGAAAAAAAATCTTTGTTTTTCTTTTCTTTTTTTATGACAGACGACTTGTGGTACTTTTCGAACCTTCCCATCACCAACTTTCAGGTAAATATTCCACATTTCTCATGTTTCACTGAATCGAAACAAGATAACTGTTAATAAACCTCCTCAGATTGACTCAGCCTCTCGAAGTTTCTAGTCTTACATTATACAGTTAAAACGCTGTCACTCTTAAAAGTTCCGGCTCAGAATTAACCCGAATTCCAGATGACAGGGTGTCGGACCTATTCTGGGTCCGAATGGCTTCCGGGAATCCCACACTGACCCGAATCAAATTGACGCAGAATCTGATTCAAAATCCCATAATTATATTATTTTTTTTTTAGTTTCCTGACCCGGAATTGGGTCAGACCTCTTCTGACAGGGACTCCGGGTCAACCCTACAGATATAGCATATCTTTCAAATCTCTGTATGTAGGCATCAAGATCATCTTTATCATCATTGAAAATGGGCAATTTAGGAATTCTACCGGTTGTCTTATGTTTCTTACCACTACTTGGGTGACTTACCTCACTTTGAATTGCTTCAGCCTCTAACTGCTTGACCCTCACCTGCATTTCTAGAACTTCTTTCTCCTGTCTCTTAAGTTCTAGCTGACCCTCTCTCTCTCACAAAAT
The DNA here is from genome assembly GCA_037783415.1 of Leptasterias polaris. NCBI lineage: Eukaryota > Metazoa > Echinodermata > Asteroidea > Forcipulatida > Asteriidae > Leptasterias > Leptasterias polaris. The sequence continues at coordinate 5,176,016 of JAZGTN010000015.1, read as the reverse complement.
CAAGCAATCCTTGACCACTCAACCCAATCTCTTTACCTAACTCAAACCACTTATCCATCTTAAATACCTGTGTGGACACCTGATGGGACTCGCCTATGCGCACAAACGCAAGCAGCAAAAGCAGCACACTATGTTGTACCAGCTTAGTGCGCAAGTCGAAACAGATTGGAGACATCAAACTGCAAAAACAAATGTTTCTTAAAACAGGAGATAATATTTACCTCTAATTCAATATAACACAAAACGCATTTTGAAGTATTCACTGTATGATAGAACACGGTACAAAGGAATGTTCTTTTTGTTTTGTCTCCCGGACAAGCCCCCATAAATGTCAGAACAAACCTAAGCTCCTCTAATATTTCACAATACACTGAATAAAACTCAGAGAGATTTTCTCACTTTACTCTATTAATTTATTCTTAAAAAAAAATATACAGCAATATACATCAATATACACCAATAACTCCCACAATTAATTAGGTCTCAGGCTGGAGGTAAGTTCGACTAGAACAACTGGTCCAAATTCAATTTTGGTTCCCAACTGGGTGACAAAATATTGAAATTATTAAGTTCTTAAAAATATTTATTAAAACTCCACTATGTACTATTCAATACCAAAAATAGTGATTCAGTTATATTATAAAATAAACCTAATCACTGTTTGAGGAAAAACGACAATGGGTTAATATATACTTCTTCGTCCTTCAAATCCAATTTTGGTTCCCAACTGGGTGACAAAATATTGAAATTATTAAGTTCTTAACCGTCTAGTCACTGCACCGCCCGAGTTTGCTGAAACGATGTTTAGTTTTCCAAGACTCTTGCAGTAAATTACTAGAACCGTGGTTCAAATTTTCAAAAGACACCAATTAAAAGGCTAATTATGTAGGCCATATGTACAGTTTTCGTATATTTTGTAAATATTGTCATTGAATAACAGTATTACTTCCAATTCGAATGTAATAAATCCCTAGGGAGCAATAACTGCCTCTCGTTAACGGCTACCGGGAATTTTTCTGGCGACTATTGTTCATAAGGTTAAAATGACACAATAGTTTTTGAAGCCTTATCTGGCATCAAATACTCATAGTGATTAATTGCTAAGTCATTAGTTTTTGATAGTATCATGATGAAAGAAATTTATTTTTGTGGGGTTACAAATGAGCGTGTTGTTGGCGAAAGCTACAAAATGTCATCATCATTAGCGTTACCATCTTTACAAGTCATCTGTGAAGAGGAGTGAATTCAAAATTATTATATAAACTAGTGCCATTGACTTGGCCAACTGGCTATGTATTTTTATTTTTATGTTTTGGGGTGTTTTTCTGTTCTTTTTTTGTTTTATCGCAATACACAAGCTTGTGAGTTTTTCCTTCTACCGCATGTTACGGTTTATCGCTTTTGGCGGCTGGGCGGTCCGGTGGCTAAAAGGTTAAATTATTTATTATAACTCCACTATGGACTATTCAATACCAAAAATAGTGATTCAGTTATATTATAAAATAAACCTAATCACTGTTTGAGGAAAAACGACAATGGGTTATATACTTCTTCGTCCTTCCGTTTGAATTAGCAGTTTTGAACTTTCGTTCACAAACAAAATTAACTTTAAACTATTACTACTAGATAATCATCACTGACACTTTACTTCAACACGAAGTTTAACTTTAGTGTTCCACTGTAGAGGATTCACCTCATATTAAAATAACCAAGGCGAAAGGGTTTTTATACACCTAGCTTTCTTCACCATACAATCGGCGTTCCTGCCTTGATTAACCTCTAAATCCACGACTTCGTCCTGCGACGATTTCCACTCACTTCAAACTGCGGGGCCACCACTGAAACTTGCCCTCTAGCGTCAGTACTTCATTCGGGTGTACGGGCCATCTGAAAATTTCATTAGCCAAACTTATGCCATAATTTAGGCCACAAAACACATGATACACTTCGACATTCAATTAATCAAATACCTTTTAAATTACACTAAACTTCATATAAGGAGATAACTTTTCTCTTTTGATCAATGCAAAAAAAATCCAACGATACTACCAAGTATACACTTCAAATTGTCTTTCTTATTCCGCACAAGTTGTCCAAGATTTGTAATTCAAGCTACAATGGTTTTTCTATGAGAGACTTCTTGAAATAATTAATTGATTTAAAAGAATTTACTTACGATTGAATATGTGTCGTCCAACCTGTCTTCCTTCTAAGCTGGTAAAATGAGGCTCGAAGCCTACAGCAGCTAATAAATGTTTGAGCTTGCAAAGCTGGTGCAGCATTTTCCAGGTTGGATTTCAATACCTTTATCAGGCACTTCGATTTGTAATAAAAAAAAACAACAACAAAAAACAAACAAAAAAACAAGCACCGCAAAACAAGGTGTGTCCATCCACCACAAGCTCTAAGAAGGAACGAGTTCATATATCCCACCAAAACTCAATTGCTCTCCACCCCTATTTCAAACTGTTTTGCATGCATTCAGTTCCCTCACACGTCACACAAAACCAAATCTCTTTTCTTATTTAAACTTACCTTAAAGAATATGCAAATTAATCTACTGGACTGTGAGCCTGAGACCTGGGCGAGGGTGCTATTGAATTTACTACAAAAGACATTTCAATCATGGCCACTGGATTCTGGCACAAAGCCAGGCTAGGTACATTTACAATAGATAAAACAAATATATATATGTAAACACATGCAAAGGAGGAATTGAATATTCATACTACATTTAAATACTTGATTTATTTGTGACACAGACCGGGAGTATTTAGTGTGTATCTAGAGTGTATCTAGAGTGTTCTAGAGTAGAGTGTATTCAGAGTGTATTCAGAGTGTATGTGGATTGTATTTAGAGTGTATTTAGAGTGTATTTAGAGTGTATTTAGAGTGTATTTGGAGTATAATGTATAAAGAGGATGGTTTTATTACCTGTAAGTAACAATGAGCATGGATTCGAAAGCTCTTCGCATCGCGTCTTCCCCGAGCTCCATCAGATCGGTATTGGTGAAATTCTTGGGAACAATTACGGGCGACCAGGGCGTGTCGTACCCGGGGTCTGGATAGAGCTCAAGACGTAAGAAAACCTGGTCACCGTTCACCATTCCTAAATAGTCTGCCGCCAGCATGAAAATCTGTTCGTCACTTTCCAAGGTTGTTATTCCCCCGATAACGAGCCATATCACTGAAGGAGATATTTTAAACAAGTTTTGACAATGAGATGGAGGTTTAATGTAGGCTTTTCGGACAATTTCAGCTATAACAATATTCAATTTCACTAACGTGTATTCAAATTCACTTACTGTCTTTTCCATTCATTATTCGAACTAGGCATTATTTTTTAGCTATATATACTTAGCATTAGATTTTGTTTTCGTGCACATAATTATGATTTCGTTCTTTTCACTTCATGTTCGTATACACTGCAAAACCTGAGGTGTTAAAATTGACACCATCATTGTCACATATATAAATACCCAAGAGAGAATCAAAATTAACACCATAATGGAGATAAAATTACGCCATTGTAAATGTGTTGGCAGAACTTAGTGTTATTTTAACACCCTTTTGTAAATTTTGATTCTTTTTGGTATCTCTATAATACTGACAACACCTTTGGTGTCAATTTTAACACCCTAGTTTTTGCAGTAAACACATAACCCCCTTTATAAACAACCAGTGCGTGTGGAGATTGTTTTCCTCTTGTGAATGCCAGGTTGGCTTAATTGACAAACTGAAAACCTCATCATGACTAAAAACAAGTAATTGAAATGAACTATACGAGTGTTTATCTGTCATTAAAGGCAATGAGATACGGTAAAAGATTACACTTGCTTACCGTGAGAAACAAGCTTCAAGCCCTGTAAAATTGACACCGCAGCTTCAAATAGCAGAGGTTTATCATATTCCTGTATTTGTGCAATCTCAACCCCAGAGTTGATCATGCCATAAACGACCTTTTCTTTTAGCACCTCCCACGTGTCGCTTTTTGCAAACACCAGCGATACTGAATCCCATTCGAAATAATTCATCAAACTCAAAGGTAACTCCGAGATACGCGAAAATGGTACATATGTTCTTGCGAAGGACTGATACTGGTCGTCGGACGGATTGGTGTTGGTGTTCGGACAGAACCAGGACACGAACGGTTTATTCCAATACGCAGTAAGGTCCCGGACGCTGCGACATGGCTCAGAGCAAGGCAGTCCTATGAAGGCATCCACGCCGTTCATCAGGTGCAGGTCCACGGCCGACCCGCTGGCTCGTCGCGTCTCGCACTTGGTATCGCGGTATGTGAAAGTGACGTTATGGTTACCCAAAATCCCGTCATCTTTGATTTGTTCCAAGGCCAAGGGGACGGCCCCGGCCGTCCTTGAACCAAGAAGTGGGTAAATGTGTGACCCCGTATCATCCCATGGGCCTAAAAGTCCAATTTTGAAATCACCCGAATCGGCTCTGGTAATCCACAGCGAAATGACGGACAGCATAAGGTAATAACGCCGTAATCCCATCACATGGGATGCTTTCATCTTGCCAGGCACCAAGTGTAATGACGACAAACAGGCAGGATCACTTCTCTATTCCTTGTTATGGCGGGAAATGTTGTGGAAACATTTCTGTAACTCGAAGAGGCATCCCAGTATATCCATCAACCGTACGCGCTCATGTTTTATCCCAAAACGTACATTCACAGGTCCAGGCTGCACAGGTCAGACGAAAGAGAGCGTAATCCTATCCCTTTTCCTGTCATAAAATCTTGTTATCATCAAAGATAACGTCATGGATCCCCTGATTGCGAAGGGATATTCTACAATGTATATTTGCTTGTAAGTCACAACGGTTTGACGACTGATATTAAACCTCATCTTTGTGTGTCTAATGCTGATTGTTGGCCGTCAGTAGGAACAGACTATGGGTGTCGATTTCAACAAACTCATCATTTTATTTACTTTAGAATTAATCAAAGCTTTTTTAGTCTCTGCAAACTTAGGAAATCGTTTGTACAAGTCATTGTGTTGAACCATGGAGGAAGAAAATAGACCATGGTTGAACTTCTCCAACTTTGCAGCAAGCCACATAAGAAAAACATAATGAAATTCACCATAGTTGACTGTATAAAACCACCATAATGCTTTCCCATATCACACACCTAAAAAAACAACCCCCGTACAGTAAAACCAAGTACATACAGTGTACAACGAACTGACAATCTGGCTGTTGAATGCAAACAAATTTGACGACGTCCAAAACGACAGCGGAAATTACCGTTTGGGCCTGGGCTAATAAAACATTGAACAATTCAATTCTTTCGTGGAGCTTGTCACGATTCCATAATATTTGACTATCAGCACTAAATGCAAACTCGCCGTCGACTATGGCTTTTGCTTTTTGTTTTTGCGGAACATTTGGACAAACGCATGATCGCTCGTTGACATAACAATTAGTGGCCCGACATCGTGACGTGGGTGCCTTGAGATGTTCTGACATTTTTCGCTTTCCTGGTTGTTACCAAACCCCTGCTAGCTATAAAGGAGAAGGAAATAATTTCGATTGATAATTTTCGGATATTAAGGTTTATGGAAAATAATTTGAGGTTCGACGTGGTCGTTGGCCGGGGATGGATAACTCATACGTTGCAGCAGACCCTGGGTATTTTATATATCCCGCACCTAGAATCGGCCCAACAGGTCTAGTTCGGCCAAACAAGTTATAGTTGGGACATGGAGGAATACTTCCTCCATGGTTGGGATGAGTATCCGTCCAACTGTAGTTGGTTGGGGCAACTAAAATTTAGGTCGATTCCAAGTTGGGCAACAGTTTTCATAATGATTGTAGTCGCTGGAGTGATGTTGCTTATTTTGGCTTCCGTTGTAAGTTTTGTGTTGGATGATTGTTTTGGTTGGTGATCGGTGTTTGTTTATTTGTTAAGGATTATTTGGTTCATGGTTTATAGGATGTTGCGCATCACCTGGCATAAGCCTACCTGCGCAATGTTATGGGGAAAAGTGCAACATTTTCCAAAAATATATAACTAATGAGGTTCCAGATCCTTCACCCCGTGCTTCAACTATAGTTTTATAGCTTTGCTTGTCCCTTGTTCCTGAACGACTCGTAAAGATGATTGATTGGGCTCAGAAGGGAACCTGTTGGCTGGCTTGGGCTTGACGTTGGGGGCGGGTTACAACTGAGACGGCCAGTCGTACCACCACAGGAGTCGTACGTTGTGGTGTGAGCTTTGATTCACTGAAGCGTGAACAAGTAAACAATAGACCTTTCTTTTGCAACGTCTCAGCCCGAGTTTTGTGGTGTGAGCTTTGATTCACTGAAGCGTGAACAAGTAAACAATAGACCTTTCTTTTGCAACGTCTCAGCCCGAGTTTTTGCCAACCCAGGTTGGAAAAGTATGGAAAGCCATAACTGCAAATCAAAAACAGATTGCCACAGTGTGTAGCAGTGTTACACAAATATTCAAAAATAGTGTTGCATTTGTTGGAAACAAATCAACCAATCATGGAAGGTATTTCAGTTCATGAATCTTTACAGAAAATGTTGAAAATTGTCACAACATTTTTTAACACGATTGAATGTTTTGCTAACATTCGGCCGTCCATGCCAACCGGCGCACTTTGTTTATCAACAAAAGAAAGAGTCAGTCACATCGTTCAATGACTGGTGACATTTTTCATTGAATAATATAGGCTAACAGTGTTAGCTTGTGTGTATGCTGTATTCGAATAATATTCTACTTTTGTGCTTGTCTTTGCAGAGTGCCTAGACGTGGGGACCCTGAACTGTTCAAGACATCAACAGACAACTTCATCAAGTGACAGTCTAGGCTGTTTGCTTAATTTAGTAATGTCCAAAATGCCGACTCGGTGTCAGTGGCCCTCAATGGAATCCAGACGGTTATTCCTGGCACGGTTATTCCTGGCACTGTTCTTCTGCAGTTTACTCTCCCAAGTGTTGCTTGTCCATTCTGCAGACCAGCAGTATCAGCCCAACTGGGAATCCTTAGATGCCAGACCCCTTCCTGCCTGGTACGATGAATCCAAATTCGGGATCTTCATGCATTGGGGCCTCTACTCCGTACCAAGTTTCGGCTCAGAGTGGTTCTGGCGTTACTGGACAAACGGCGTGGGTGCGTATGTGAATTTCATGAAGCAGAACTATCCTCCGGACTTCACATATGCCGATTTCGCCAAGACATTCCGAGCGGAACTCTTTGAGGCAGACAAGTTTGCAGAGATCGTTGAAGCCTCAGGGGCTCGTTACTTTGTGCTCACCAGTAAACATCATGAGGGGTATGCAATGTGGCCATCTAAGTATTCATGGAACTGGAACTCGATGGATGTGGGTCCAAAGAGAGATCTGGTTGGGGAGATGGCGACTGCAATCCGTAAACGCACGACCAAAATTCACTTTGGGCTGTATCACTCCCTCTTTGCCTGGTATCATCCTCTGTATCTTCAAGACGTGGCAAATAAGTTCACAACACGATTGTATCCTGAGGAGATCTCAACACCCATGTTACATGAGCTTGTGAACAACTATGAGCCTGATATCATTTGGTCAGACGGATTTCAGGTTATCACGGGGTGGGAGTACTGGAACAGCACAGGGTTCCTGGCATGGCTGTATAACAGCAGCCCTGTAAAAGACACAGTTATTGTTAACGATCGCTGGGGAAATGGAACCGTCTGCCAGCATGGTGGTTTCTTCACTTGTCATGACCGCTACAACCCTGGCACCTTGCAGAAACACAAGTGGGAGAATGCGATGACGGTGGACAAGGGATCTTGGGGCTATCGACGAAACGTCCATCTCTCCGACTTCTTAGACACATACCAACTGATTAAATCCATGGCCAAGACAATAAGCTGTGGAGGAAACATGCTCTTAAATGTTGGACCAACTCATGATGGGCGGATCATCCCAATCTTTGAGGAACGACTACGGCAGGTCGGCTCTTGGCTGAAAGTAAACGGTGAGGCCATCTACAAGTCAAAACCATGGCGTGCACAGAACGACACCAACACCACTGACATATGGTACACCTCACAACTGAACGGTGCACTTGTAGAGTCGGTCTACGCCATAGTTCTTGACTGGCCAATGGACAACCATCTGTTTCTCGGAGCACCAGTCTCTAATAAACTGAGTACAGTATCGATGCTTGGAGTGAAGACCCAACTTCAGTGGAAGGTGGGGCCCAAGGGAGTTGGAATGTTCATAACTATGCCTGCGCTGAACCCAGCTCTGATCCCATGCCAGTGGGCGTGGGTCTTAAAGTTACAAAAAGTCAAATGAGAAAGTGCCTGGAAAACCTCCACTGAATAGTTCTGAACTTATCCAAACTGTTAACTTGACACTGCATCAGATGTAAATGTCATCTTTTTCTAATCATTCAAAGAAAATTTGTCTTGGGATTTTTTCGAGTTAAAAATCTATTTTCTTTTTCTACAGATTGTTATTTTTGAAGTGGTGTGTATTATTTATATTTAAAAGTTCTGAGCCCCTTTAGAAAACCACGGCTTCAGTTTGGGCTCCATCAGTAATTTTTGAAAACATACATTTTAGGTACACAACTTTAACGGTGCATGGTGCCTAAGCTGGTATTCCCCCCCCCCCCCACAGTGAATTGTGTAGAAATTTTGTCTGACGACACCCTCTTTTGAATCACCCTTCCTTCAGCTGATGTTAATTTACCAATGGGGACAAACACACTTGGGGAGGGGGAATCCCCCATGCCACCTGTTCCTAAGCAGTGGTTTTGACAATGGCCTTGGCATATGTATCAATATTTTGATATTTTGAGTAGTCTAATTTGGGTTTGGAAGAAATAAGTGGGTCTTTTACAAAGTAATAATTAGTTAATTGCATCAATTTCTGATGTGTGCAATCTTAAACCACAATCCGGGTATTTTGTGTGCAATTTTTTTCCCCACAGTTCTTTTTCTTGTAGTGCCTCCCTGTAATTCCGTTTCTAATCTGGGAGTAGCTCCCCCAGCCCAGCTCATTGATCATGTTCAAACTCGACCCAGGCTTTGCTTGGCCAACAGTCAACAGTTTCAAAAAGCACTGCTTATATTGAGGTTCTGCTTATAAAGAGTACATTTTGAAGTCCTGAATCTCAATTCTGCTTTGAGTTTCTTTGTTTTGCTGTTCTCTTATAACAACATTCCTGTAATTTGGACAGTCGCAGCAATCTTGTTTTAACTGTACTAAAACAGGTGTCATTAAAGCAAACTCGAGAGTACACATCAATGTCTTACATCGGTAATATTTAATTCTCCTTTACAGCTTTGTACATAATTAGAAAGTGATATTTCTGCCTAGTCTAGAACATATTGTTTTAAAGGCACTGGACACATTTGGTAATTACTCAAAATGTAGCATAAAAACTTACTTGGTAACGAGCAACGGAGAAATGACTCCCTCTGAAGTAACATAGTTTTTGAGGAAGAGGTAATTTCTCACTAAAATATTTGAATCTGAAAAAGACTTCAGGCCTGAAGCCTTTTTCAGGCATCTGAAAGCACACAAATTTATGCAACAAGGGTGTTTTTTCTTTCATTATTTTCTTGCAACTTCGATGGCCAATTCAACCCAAATTTTCACAGGTTTGTTATTTTATGCATATGTTGGGATACACCAAGTGAGAATACTGGTCTTTGACAATTACCAAACGTGTCCAGTGCCTTTAAATCACAAGAAAATTTTTGAGTATAAAATGTAGGGTACTTACAGGGTACAACTTGAATACAACTTGTCTTTATTTGTGTTTACCCTTTCATAGGTACCCACTCTTAATAAGCCATTTAGGGTTAGATTTGAATGATGTCTGGTACATGGACTTGTTTGGTCACGAGTGAATGCTTAATTTGAATCCCTCAGACTACATCCTGCGCTGATATGTCACCTGATTCAGGGAAAGCTTGTGCATAGTTGGGTCATTCCGTGTCAAATGTACCAAATTCCTGAAAAGTACCCAAGTGACCCTCTCAGATTTTCATGAAACTTTGTCAAACTTTGTCACTATGGCCAAAATGAACACATCAGGAATCAGACTCCTTTACCACATGTCACCTGCACCACCACTAATCTAATCTATCTAATATCTTGCAGAGTCTGTGGTGTTCAATATATAGGTGAAACAAGAACTACACTCAAGAGGCGTTTCTATGGCCACAGATCCACAGTCAACACCCAAAAGCTGGATACACCTGTAGGACACCACTTCAACCTTCCTAACCACTCCATTTCTGACATGAATTTACAGGGCATTGAGGCACTAGGTAACTGCAGAGAGACTGTCCGTCTGAGTAGGGAAAAACTTTGGATAAGGCGCATAAAGACCACTCAGCCCCATGGTTTGAATATCCAAGAAGGAAATGACTAATAACCTTTTGTTTTTGCCTTCTCCTTTTCCCACACAGTTATCCACTTTATTAGTCTGCCCTTCATTGTATTAACTAATTATTTACCTCTCTTCTAACCTTCCATTTTGTCCTTTGTGTTCCCAACTTCTTGTGGTCAAGCTATCCCCTTCCCTTCATAACCCCCCCCCCCCCCCCTTTGTCTTCATAATCCCTGCTTGTCTCCCTCCACTCTCTCTATTCATGTATTTCCACTTGACTACTCTTGCAACTCTTGTCTGCTTGTATGTGTGTTGTGTGTTGTCATTTAGCCTTCGAGAAAGACTCTGCTAGGGTCGAAACGTCAGGCCACTAACTTATTTTTTGCAAAAATAAATTTCATACTCCATAGCATTTTCGAGATATAGCCTCAAAAACGATATGAAGTATGAAACTCATTTTTGGTGCGTGTTCATTTTGGCCAGATGACAAAGTTTCATGAAAATCTGAGGGTCACCTGGGGACCTCTGGTTGATTTGACATGGAATGACCCAGTTAAGAGACGACAAACACCGATTCTCATTGAAATGTCTTGCACAAGGATACCAGTCTTCCCAAACTTTATTATGATCACAAATTGAATTTTCACCAAGATCATTGTAAGGGTGCATAGTGTGTTGCAGCCAACACAAATGCCTTATAAATAGGGTTGATTTTTATCGGTCTAACCAATACATAGTCCGAGACTTGGGCTTATTAACCCTAACCTTGCCCTACACAACAAGATCCAACAGTTCTGAACCTGTGTTGTACTATGTTGCACAGGGAATTTTATGGTTTCCTCTCATGTGTGTGTGAGTGTTGTTGCATAGGGAATTGAACCATAGTGTACAGCAGTATAACTGTGTTGGATAATGTTGGTTAGGGAAGTAAAAAAAAAACTTTTGTCTTGAAGATTGTGTGGGGTCACTGGGTCAGTGCATACAATGGTTGTATGGTATGGTACATAGTTGAGTCTTGCATTGTAAACAAATATAGTTTATTGGACTACAGTATTACAAAGGATGGGTAAGTATAAAGGATGGGTAATTATATTTAAATCTGAATTCTTATGCTAAAATAAGTTTCAATAGAAAATATAAATCATTTTGACTATTTAGATGGGGTCATGCATTGTTATTTTAATAAAACCATTGTTTAAAAAAGTATCTAAGGGGTCTATTGTTCTATATTGTTGAACAGGGCATGGTTATCCTAATGCACTGTCCTAATAACTGCACACCCTTGCAAGCCCAATACAACAGTATCCACATATGGATCTTGTTGCATGGGGCAAGCCACTCACATTGACAAGTGTTGTATGGTGTTGGACTGGGCATATAACACTGTGTGGTATGGTGAAAGGTTAGGGTTAAAATGACCCGGGACACTGATAGGGTTGACACCCGCCTTAGTGGTGTTAAGGGACGTCTCAAAAATCAGGCTAATCTGGGCACAAAAATATGTTCTGGTGGGTGCACACCTGCAATCCATTGGACCACCATAATGTTCCGCTAGACTGCAATATTGCGCCGAAGTAAATACATGCATTAGTATTTTGATTGATCCAATGGAACGGTCATGCGCTGGAATACTTACTGATCCAATTCGAGCATTAATATCGTTCAGACTTTGGACACAACTCCCTATGATATCTTTTGTACTCCCTGATTGAAGTTTAACGCCCTACTTTCTCATTCTTGGTATAAGTATTGTCACATGACCAATTTAGGTGCACTATTTCTCATTCACCAGAGAGCACACATAATATCATCGCTCATTCTCAGTAAAACCAAAATTCCAGTTGTATGTTTTTCCATGGATTGGCAATTAGCTCACAGCATCCCCCTCTCCCATCTTCCCAAAAGCCATCACTTCTTGTCATCACTTTCTTCATCTGCGTCTTGCATCCCGGGCTGGATGAGATCGGATGGTTCTTGCATTGCAATATCAACGTTACCGGTGTATCTGATATCAAACAGGTTGGGATCTTTGAGAAAGACCGTCTCCCTGTACATGTATGGCATAAAACCTGGAGGGAAAGAAATGAGACAATTCAAGCTTAAATGCAAAACATATTGCTTAGTCTTGGTACAAGACGTTCTTACATTGTTAGTAAAACCATCCACACTCGACACTACATGGTTCTCCCTTAACAGTGGTCCGCTGGCCAATTGCTATTTAAAACACCTGGGGAACAGTCCAACACAAAGTGGCGTGTTGTGGCCGAGTGGTTTAGAGCACCGGACTCAAGCTCTGTTATTTCTGATCAACAGAGTGTGGGTTCGAGTCCCAATTGTGAGACTTGTTTCCTTGGGCAAACTATTTTACTAAGTTGCTTTCTCCTTTGGATGGGGCATTAAGCCATGGGTCCCATGTACTAGGATTTGAAGTGCATGGAAAAGAACCCAGAACACTTATTGTGGAAGAGTAAGGGTAACCCCTGGTGTTTCTGGTTCACGTAGCAAGCACCCTTGTTTACAGGTTTCCTCAGGCTTGCGAGCTACAGTGATTAAGTTCACTTATGAGGCATCCTTGGTTTCATTACCAGAAATATATAATAATAATAATAGTAATAATAATAATCTAGTAAAATGCAACTTTGGTACTTGCCCATCTGTTTGGCTCTCTTGATGGCCTTTGACACCTGTTTCTGCTGATAGGAGCACAGTTTAGTGATATGTCGACCATAAATCTTACCAGTGTTGGGGGACACAAACTGTGAAAGTAACTGCACATTCTGCGAAACAAACAAAAGGAGTGATTTATAACCTTTGCAAACTGCAGATTTGAAATTTCAGTTTATTTTTAAAACTGTGATTACTTTAATTTTGTCTTTAAACAGACAAAGTGTTAATAACTTTACTTTTTGGATGATGGTTCAGGTCAACGCTTCGATACATAAGTGCAAAAACGTTGCATCTCCTAAAGATGGCAATAGTGTAACATGCAAGTTTAAAAGTGCCCAAACATTGAAATTTTCCCGCAGTGGAACCAATGATGCAGCCCTTTTGCAGTTCGAAGAACAGAATCTACGATCTGACTTTGTTGACGTTACCTTGTATGAAAGAGGAACTTGATTCTTACAGAGGATACATGGTTCAACTGGCTCCTCGAACGGATCATCTAAATCAGGTAGAGGCTGTTTAGGGAGAGAAAGTGCGACTCAATTACTTTCTTTTAAGGAAACAAATCAGCTCATTTCCAAGACATAAATCATTAAATGCACAGACGGTTATTTCCTGACTTTGCTATTTTCTGAAAGGAATTATGAGAAAATGTATGCCAGACTAAAAACCTTCACACACTGCAGCCATCTTGATTAAGCCGTCTGATTTCCTGTGTACACAATGACACTGATACTATAGTTTCCATTCTTAATTTATAAAAATGGGGGCAGACTATTTTTCCATCCAGCCTCACTTTAGATACATTGATTTGAATGGGGAACAAACTCCAAGATGGCAAAGGTGATAAAGGTCTTTTGATTGGATAGTCCCTTCCCATCGATAGACTGGGACTTTGATAGTGAGGGCTGGGCTCGATTTCACAAAGAGTTAAGATTGATCGTAACTGCAAATCCATCGCAGTTGCTTAGCAAAGAGTGATGTCACAATACAAATCACTATGGTAATACTGATAACTCGTCATAAGATGAATCTTAGTGCTTTGTGAAATCGACCCCAGGTCTGAACCAAGCGCTTTTGGCTACGATGTTTGGCTGCAATAACGGTGACCGTTTTATGTTCCCACACCCCTATGTTCTGACAAGTGACAACCCTGTGTTCTGATATACCCATAGATAAGGAGAAAGGGGTGATACACCAGCAACAACAAACCCTAACAATCCCTAACCCTGCAAATTCAAACAGTGTTTAATTTTGTTGGGTTAAGTACAGTGAAGTTAGGATTGGGTGTTTGATTCTGTGGGATTGTGTATCCTTGCTGACAAGTAATGGTGTTTGAATTTGATTGAGTGGGTATGGTGGATGTGTGAAATGTACATGTCTGGCATTGCTCTTTCCTCCATGGTCTAATGAGATAGTTGTTGGATTATGTTATGTTGGGTACTGTGTGATTTCACTGATCAAATTTTGCACATGCCAAGTGTACACACTCCAACAAAATCAAACAAAAAAGGCCTGTTGGAGTTTGTTAGGTTGTGTATCGTCCCCCTAAGATTGGGTACAGTTCCCATCGCATGGTAGTATAAGCTGTTGGAATGTGTTGGGTTAGGGATGGATTCTAGTAAAAACGCTTTGGGAGTTAGGGAGAACATGACTTTAGAACATTTCAAAGCCACTGCCAAAGCCATTAATTTGTACAAGTCCTGAAACTCAGTAAGAGTTCAGATACAGCCTAACTTACATGATCGGAACTCTGCACTTCGTCTGGTTCTTGTTTGGCTGGATCCGTATGCAAACCTCTTGATGATAAACAGGCAAGAGATGGGACTCTACTTCTGCACTCAACTGAAACAGCCGACCCTTAAAACAAAACAAGAAAATGTGGTGTGATCAGGGTCCATTTCAATTTTCATGGAGCCTCTTAAACTTACTGGGGTAGCGTGTCGTGGCCCGAGCGGTCTGGTGTGTCGAATTTAAGTTCTGATTGCTGAATCATCACTGTTTAGTGTTGGTTTGAATCTTGGTCCCAGCACTTTTGTCCTTGAGCAAGACACTAAACTATAACCACAAAGGAAACGTGCTCCTTAGCATTTATACCCCAACTTATGGAATCTGACCTTTACTTTACTGCCCCACCCCCACCTAGTTTGAAAGTTTTGACCCCCCAAAAGTGCCCTCTTGCAGCTGTTTTAACAACAATATGTCAAACGTTGCTCCCCTTTTATTTAGTACTAGTGCTACTGCTTCAGTGCTACTGCTACGCTAGTCTGCTAAGTGCTAGTGGAGTAGTGCTACTGCTACTGCTAGGTAGTAGTACGTAGAGTGTAGTGGTACGAAGTGCTACTATTGGAAACCAGTCAACTCACCCCCCAGCAAAGTTGCAAAGTTGCCCATTAAAAAGTCACCCTCTAGCTAGCAAAGTCGCCCCCCTAACATACAAACTCGCCTCCTCTCAAAGTCGCCCCCTGACAAAGTTTTCCCCCCAACCCAGTCGCCCCCCTACAAAGTTGCCAAGTGTAAACAAAACATGTCTAGTTGTTTCTACGGATTAGTGCACTTATCTGGGAAAAGACTACCACTACCTCTTATTATTTTTTTAAAACTAGTTTTTTAATAAATTAAAGTCATATTTTTCATAAATTGATGTATTTTTTTTTTACATTCCCTTGAAGAATATCCGTTCAATTGTCTGAAGTTAAACTTCAAACCCTACTTTTTTTAACTGTTAGTATTTATACTTTACTTTATTGGGGTGACTGATACTGTACTGTAGTAGTAGGTTGGTTGTTTACTTTATTTATTATTAGTTGTTTTTTATTTACTTGTTTTTAAATTGAAGTAACATTTAAAAAAAATCATATATTTTTATTGCTGTACTTTTTGTTTTATTTCTTGAAGAATATTCGTTCAATTGTCTTAAACTTCAAAAGCTACTTTTTTATTTCATAACAAGGTTTGTTGTATTTACTTGTTTTAAATTGAAGTAATTTTTGGTGGTAAAATAATTAATAAATGTTCCTTCGCCAAAGACTCTGCAAGGGTTGTTCAAACGTCAGGCTGCTAACTGAACAACAATTTTTGTGTGAATCTAAATCTGAACTCGCTCGGGGCGACTTTGATAGGGGCGAGTTTGTATGTAAGGGGGCGACTTTGCTATAGGATGGGGCGAGTTGACTGGCATTCCTACTATTAGTATTGAATTTGATTACGTCAAATTTCTTGTTCTACAGACATCACCAACTTACAGCATGATTTAGACAGGCTTTATTCTTGGTCTTTAGCCTGGCGACTATTTTTCAATATCAACAAGTGTAGTTTTATTTCATTGACTCTTAAAAGGAAGCCTATTAATTCAAATTACCATATTAATAATAATGTTCTAAATCAGGTAACTGTTCAGAAGGATCTTGGTGTTTTCATTGACTCAAAGCTTTGTTTTGTTCCTAATGTGGATCATGTCATCAAAAAGGCCAACCGCATGTCGGGTTTAATATGGCGTAATTTTCGATCGATTAAGGATGAGCGCACACTTCGGACCTTGTATTGTACCCTTGTTAGGCCGCACCTTGAATATTGTACTGTAACATTCAATTCTATCTCATCTTACCAGGTTTCCCGGATTGAAAGAGTTCAGCGTCGTTATTTTTGTTTCATGTATAAGAATCTTAACACTAGTGTATGTAACCTTGAATATCCTGAATTGTGTGACCTGTACAAACTCTCCCCTCTCTCTGTTAGAAGATCTGTAAATGACTGTTTATTTCTTTACAAACACTTCCATAACCTTTTTAATGTCACCGACGCTAATCCATTCAGTATACATGTACACACACGACGGACAAGGCTTGCCGACGAGCACATCTTACATGTCCCACGGAGTCGCGTTGAGGTCACAAAGCGTGGCCTTGTTTCAAGAATTTCTTCCACCTACAATGGACTCCATGGGAGGTGTGATGTGTTCGGTGCGGCGAGCCTTGGAAGTTTCCGGAACCAGATCTACCATGCCATTGCAGCGAACACAGTCTGATTTGTTTTGTTTCTTGTATATAATCCCCCTTGTACTGTAGTGTTATTTGTAATTTATTTAATTTGCCTTATTTTTAAGTATACTTTATTTAATTGTATAATTTTAAATTTAATCTATTAATGTTTACACAATGTTTTTTTTTTCTAATGGAGATATTTTATTTGTATCATAGCTTTTATCTATACCATCCTGTAATTGGCGACTTGATCGCTGTTGGACTTGGTTAATAAATAAATAAATAAATAAAGTCTGCAAGTAAAATTTTAAACTTTAGTTTGTTAATGTTAGGCTTCCAATATTTGTTTTTAATGCGAAATATTGGCTTACTTGAAATATTAGATACCAGACGCTGGTGGCGAATTCTTTGCAATGGAACATCACAGTTTCCTTTTAACACGTTACAAATTCTGCAGAGCCCTGAAACTTGACGGACCATGTGGGCTGCCATCTTGAAAGAATGATCCTCAAACTAAAAAAAAATATTAAAAAATATCCAATCAACATTTTATATAATGTTTAATCTTATAACTTATGAATATAATTTAAATAATACGTAGTTTTGTTATACTATGGTTTCGACAAATAAATTACAAGTAATCAAATATTTGTTTGTAAAAAAATAAGAAACAAATTGTGCGAGGATACAATAACCATGGAGGAAGAACCTTATTTTTTTTCTCAATATTTTACTACATAATTATTGAAATAGCGCCCTCTTTTGGATCAACCTCAGCGAAATAACCGCAATATCTAGTCATTTTCTGTCATGTGTGCGCTCTGTTATTTTGCATGCATTTATTAGCTTTTGACGGTGGAGCTCAAGAGAGCGTCAGTGTGAGGGTACGGTATACGGCGCGGTAGGGAATAGAAGTTTTGGTTGATTTTGTTGTTGGTAGTCCTCGTCGGCGGTCCACGTACTTCACCAAAACAACCGCACGACCTCCACATTAAAATGATGGAATTTGGTGGAGGAATAGCATACAACCATGTATAATCAAGTTGAAAGAGCTTGCAGAAAGTCTTCAGTCATTCTGCTCGTTGTGGGTGTTATTCTCCTGCTATCCCAACCTGCCGTTGCCGATATTCACCGTGCAAAAACTCACACTGGAAAAGTTTCTCCGTACCCTTCGAGTCAGCTGAGATCCAACCGTGACAAGTCTGACACGGACGGCGTTGATGTTGGCGGCGACTCGGGCGAGTTGGAAGATGGCTCGATAGCAGTTGATGAAGGATACGAGGCATGGGTTTTCGCCTTGTTGGCGACAACACTGGTTGGGATGACGGGGATTTTCCCGCTGTTATTGCCAATAGATGTTGGACCAGCCACCAATAACAAAGGTGATTCAGATTATACCAATTACCCAAAACAAACAAACTTATTCCTATGTATGATTATTAAACTAAAGTTAAATTGTCCATCCATGGTTTTAAATGTCTGTATACGACTGCCACGTTTTCACTTGAGTCGATGTGTAAAAGTAAAGTATCATTTGAGTAAAGATCTCAAAAAAATAGTTAATTGCCTGACTTTTCAACCCTAGCAAAATCTTTCTAGCTAGAACTTAGACTCTATTCCTACCTCCATGCTTAGACCCAGTAACTGGGGGCGCTGTACTCATTTTTTGAAATTTTGTCTTTTATCTTTTGTACTAGTACGAAAGATAAAAGACAAAATTTCAAAAAATGAGTACAGCGCCCCAGTTACTGGGTCTAGCTAGAACTTAGATTTAGAAATAGAAGGCTAACATCGAGAAAGACTCTGTATGTGTACCGTTAGGGTCGAAACGCCAGGCCATTAACTATTTTTTGCATAATTTACCAAATGTCTTTGGTTGGTATGCAGTTTGCAACAGCTAGGCCTTATTCTATTTTCTGTTTTTCTCACTATTTTATTTCATATTTTATTTCATATGAATAAAAAAGTAGTGGTCGGATTCGGAAATTTTACCTGATAGTGATATTGTTGTACCATGTTTTGTCCTTTTTATGTTGTATATATTATTACCAGGCCGGGAATTTCATCTTTGAAATGGCGCGAGGCCATTTTCATTTTGTAAAGGGTACTTCCATTGGAAAGTCTTAAAGTCTGTGGGACACTTTTGAAGGGCCACCAAGAGGCTGTACTCTTAGAACTATGAGGTTCATCCCTGCTCATCCCTGTCTGCTGTGTGTAGGCTAGATTAGTATGATAATATTGTACGTTGTAGTTTTAAAAAAGTTGTTTTACTTTTTGTATTCATGAACATAGATCTATAAAGCATATTATTTCATTGGAAGGGGTATTTGGAGACCCTCCGGCACTCAATTTTGTTTATTTTGATTGCTGCAATCAAAATTATTTCAAATTGATTTCATCAGGCTTAATAATTAATGTGGGGGAAAAAAATCTCCTTTGATTACACTTGCACAGTTGCAAAATGGAAATAAGATTCCATTTCCAGGCCTGCTTTCCCCATTTAAAAAAAACTGTCATCCATGTTTGTGCAGGTGGATTGCTATAAAAGTCTGAAACCATAATTACAGTGTACAATGTACATGTACACATGTACACATGTACAAACCTGTTTTACTCCGTTTGAGTCATAGAAGATTATGAAGTGTCTGGACTTTTGCAGATACTTTGGTTATAAACAATTTGAATGCAATAAACATTCGAAATTTATGGTGACATCACGTAGGACCAATCTTATTTGAGTGATTGCTGGTTCTGAGAAGAATCGATGCCATCAACGTTTGGGACAGTATACTGACTCTTTCTGTCGTCAGGACTCTGCTGCTGGATTTCAACTGGGCCTACATGTATGGCATAGGGATGTACATTGTCCTTTCATATGGATGGGTCACTCTTAACACAATAACACTTCCTCCATGGGGGTATGCATAAACGCCAGTACACTTGTACTGAGTACACTTAAAAGTACAGTTAGGCTGGTTTGACAGTTGACACAATACAACAATACATCAGTAGCAAATCCAATTTGCTCTGTCCTAACCCTGTTCTGTACACACATGCCCAGTGTGTCATGTAACACCTGTATCATAGACTACATGTGTATCATGTATAATGACAAGTACATGTACATGTATACAGCAAGCTGTTCATGATCTAGTATTACATTCATACACACTACACCTTTCTCTATGCTTATAGCCCATAGAGGTTCTTCTCAGTGCTCATACACCATAGAGAAAGGACAGAGATGCTCATACCAAGCAAACTATGCCATGTCAGCATTTTAATGGGGTCGGGTCCTTGTACCCACATACCAACCATCCACCACTAACACAGCACAGATTTCCACTGCACAGCACTAGCCACACACATCTACTCATACAAAACAAGAGGTCAGAGATCCACTTCATGCACTTCTTGTCCACCTAGTTTAAAACTGTAAATTGAATTTACAGATGTTGCTCATTCCTTACTTGAATGAGAGGTCACCATTGAGGGTCAGAACTCAGGAAGGACTAAGTTTGGTCTTGGGGAATATGTGAGACTCAGCATACCATTGGTGGCAGTGATACAGTTGGCCTCCTGGTGTTGATCTCATGTGTCAAGGTCATGGTGTGAATCTGGAAGCAAGGCCACCATTGTTGGACTTTTTCCAAGCTCAAACTTAAAAGTTCAAAATTGCAAAGGCAATCTGCAACCTGGCAGCTTGTTGCTATTGTGTGTTTAGATGTCTGCATGCGTATGCAAAATGCAATTAGATTTCCTTGGAGGACTGTTGATAAGACTACCCATGGCATTTTTTAATTTTAGCAATTTGTTTTTCTTCATGTGCCATGCCAGGGCTTGATGGCAACCAAACTTGCTCTGTGACTCAAACACTTGAAACGCATCTCATCTCTTGCCCCCAGCACAATATCCACCATAGTTACGCCAGTTATGCCAATCTGTCAATAAACCCTCAACATTTGACGCCCTCTTGTTTTTTGTGTTTTTTCTTTTTCTTTTTTAAGTTTGCCCTTCCATTGCCAGTCTTCCCACTACATCTTTTCTGATGACCTGGCAAACAAACTTATTAGTTTCTGCCCACTGATTACCCTAGTCAGATCCCCCCCCCCCCCCCTCTAATCAAGTCCAGTATTTGCTCATTTGGAGTCTTGATCCATGTCACACTGTCGGCATCTGTCTAATCTAAAGCACCACATTTCCATGACTTCCAGTATTGTAATTCTGATTATTGAAAAGTATACATATATCCAGAATTTACTGGCAAACAAGAGTCGACTCTTGTTATAACAAAATAGCTGTGACTGGCCAAAAAAATCCTCTATGGACAGGAACGTTACGTTGTTACAAGAGGACAGCAAAACAAAGAAACTCAAAGCAGAAATGAGATTTGAGGACTTCATAATGAACTCTTTATAAGTGAAAACTCTTCATAACATTGCTTTTCATAACAAGGCTTGACTGTACATTGATAGCATTTTAAGAATTGAAAATTGTAATTTATTGTCTAAGTGATTCACACTAGATGCTTCGTTCTTGTAAGGGCAGGGTAGTTTTTAAGGGGCACCTCAATGAGGGGAAGTTTCATTTGTACTGGATCATTTCAAGGGGTGACCACCAAGGCAATAGCAAGGGGCATGGTGGCAATTGCCTCCATCGCCTCCATGAAGTATCAGTCCTGGTAATTCATCTGATAATTTGAATAAATTGCTATTTTTCCAGAAATGCTTTCCTACCAGGGCTACTTATCATTGATCTTTGCTTTGCACACATTTTTACCCTCCCTCCTCCACCTAAAACATCTTTAACCATCTTTAATGTTCGCAACATTTTCAAGTGAGTTGACCAACCATTTGAAACCATTCAACTGCCAAAGTTGTGTATGGTGGCACAACTGTGCACAGAACTAACTGTGTACTGTGTACTTGCATTCCCTCATGGTATCATATTGCAAGGCTGGCATGTAGCTTCATTCAAAACCACAGTGAATGGTATTGAATGGTCAGACAGCAAGAGGGTTAAACAAACAAACAAACACCCCCTGGAGATTATAACTTAAAACATGTTGACAAACAAATAAACACCCCCATTAAACCCATCTAAACACCATTTTAAGATTTACAATAGTATCCAGTGCTTTTACACGTCATCAGTGTTACATGTAAATGGTAAAAACAAATTTGCATTCTTTATCCCGGATGGAAAGACTAAATAACTTGTTTGCAGTGCTTATTATATTGCTTGTTGTACCAGTAGTTTAACTGTATGAAGTAGTACAAATTAACTCATTTTTGGGGGTAATTGATTCAAGCACTCTATGATATGATCCCCCAAAGCTTTAGGGAAATCCCCTTCTCAACCTTGCTTGTAAACTTTATTTTCCTTTGTTACAAAGAATTGATTGATTTCACAGTACAGTGGTACACATTGAAGACCTAAACATTCTCACTGGCTTTGGAAAACAAATATAAGGCTGACTGTAAATGTCTTTTAAAAAGAAATTCTTGCAGTTGTGATAAAACTTGAAGAATTTTGCAAGTCAAGGTGTCCGTGCTGGGTCACAGCACCATCACAGCATAGTCTGTTACAAGATCTGCGGTGCACCACAGCTGTTTTTGGCCCAATTGTAATAAGACACCTTGAGTTGTCACGTAGGCCAAGTCTATTTATGTGCAGTGTGCACCAGAAAGTCCCTTTGTGTGCAGTGGTGGTGTACATGTACATGTACATACAGTGTACATGTATGTACATGACTTACAAATTGTACAATAAGATTGGAGAACAGTGTACAATGTACATGTATGTGTAGATAGACATGCCATACTAGAAAAAGGTTTTTTCATAAAAAATATTGAACTGTGTTCAGGTTAAACAATGATTTGTGACTTGTTTTTTACTGATGCCCTTAGTACTCTCTGAATCCTTGAAAACAAGAAAAGCAAAGAAAAGAAATCCACAGGCACCTTGGAATTCAAACTGACAACATTCTAGAGCAGACAACCGCTAGAGAACACCAGTTGGGAGAGCCCAGTCGGAATTCTCTAATCAGCAGTGGCTGCAAACAAGCTTCATAAGAAAAATGAAAAAGAAATGATAAATTCTTTTAAAAAAGCAGGTTGTCCAGATGATCTTGATTATTTTTGTTGTGTTTGAACTGAATGGCATTTGGCTGTGGCAACTTGGTGCAGTGGGCAACATTTACACTGGTGGTAAAAAACCCTAAATATTTTAAAATATGAAAAAGAAATTGAAATTGTTTTGATGCACCCAGTCACCCAGAAGTTTGATTTTTTTAAAGTATTGACTAAAACTGATAGTTCAATACCTTTATTCCCCCCCAAAACAAAGTAATGTCTCAAATTTAGTGGGATCAGTGCTGTTCCAACTCAGGACATGTTAATGGCTTTTCCAGGCTTCCAGCATGTAACTTTGTACATGTAGTTTGAAACAGAAGAGAACAATTGCCAAAACCACAAAACTTTAAATATTTTTTCTATTATTTTTAATTGAAATTTGAAACTGAAGTTTTATTCTTGGTTATTTCTTTTGACATCCACCCACAATTTTGAGGAAAACAATTCTAAATTTGTAAACATTTCAAGACTGTTCTGAATGGCCCCGACTTGAAGATCACATAAAGTTTTGTTGAGCACATTTTACATGATTATGGAGGGAGATCATGTAGGAAGCCTGCCAATTGAGTGAAGAACAAAATGACAAACACTTTTGTTTTGTGGTTAAAAGTACGTAATTTCAGGCCTGGAATTACACCCGAGGTCATGGCTCCTGTTGCCCTTCCCTGGTCTTGGCCCTGGTGCCCCTACAAAAGTTTCACATAATTACTTTAAGATTTTCCAACAGAAGTGCTCTTTGCAAAATGAAAAATTCCTTGCCCTCTCAACAAAGATGAAATTCCAGGCCTGTACTACATGTACATTGTATTATGTGTACTTTTGCAATTTATTCTACGTCTTTGATACAAATTCCTCTCCCATGTCCCCATTTACCTAAATATTTCCTCTATCAAAGTGGCCTGCCTACTTGTTGATGTTCAAATGCGTACAAGCGGTATCAATTGGTTGGTGTTCATGTCAAATTGCCTATTATTTAAAGCAATTTACAGCAAGTTGTTTTGGAGAATTACAGGAAATAGATCTTGGCCCAAGGGAATTGAAATTAGATAAGAAGTACTTGTAACCACTGATTGTGTTTGCTATAACCACTATAGTGAAATCCAGTAATCTAATCATCCAGTAGTGCCATAGTAATTAATACATAAATGTTATATTAGAGTTGTAAAGTGCAGTGTTCTGGAATCCAGACAGTTTGAGTTGGCTTTGCAAACGGTGGCTAGACGCTAGACACCATTCAGGAAGTTAAACTTTTAGTAGTTTGTTAGATGTTCAGAGTCAGACTTCATCATCATGCTCCGATGCATTTATATTACAGTACATAGATAGTGCACTGGCTAGTATTATTATGACAAACTTTACAGACATAATTAATCACATCATGGAACAATGACTGGGTGTACAGTGTCAGAGATCATTTTACAGGTCTCGGCCTAGTCTTGGTTCCAAGCCGCTCCAATTCTGTAGTTACTAGTAATAGTCACAAAAACCTTGTTGCCGCTAGGGGGCGCTATCATTCCTGTAACCGCTAACACCCAACGAACCGCTATCTCAGGAGATAGCAGTCACAGGAATGACAGCACCCTCTGGCAGTGAGGGATTCGTGAGGTGAATAGCAAATTTAGGTTTTCACGATTGTTTGTATTCATGACACCACAACTGGAGTGTCTTGGAACCAAGACTAGTCTCGTCCCTCTTTACACAAGCCTGGAATAGTACGTCCAGTAATAAACTGCAGGCTAATAACAAAAACCAATTCTTAACTTGCCCAGTGGTGTAGAAAAACATACTCAACCTGTAGCTAACATTAATTTCCTTTTCCAGGGTTAAGAAATTTCAGACTTGTAATGATTTCAGACATTCTTGAAATAGAATCCCTGAACATCTAAGTCCCGCCTATAACCAAAAAAGGGCGCACGTTTCACAAAATATTGTGTTAACCTGTTGAATTGTCAAAACAAGCTTTAGGAAAAAAACTTTTTATTTTTTTTAAACAAACCATATAATTCATTGTTTTAGTCACTGGTTGGTGTAGGGCCTACTCGGTTTAGTTTGATGTGCATTTCCATACAGAGGCACCAAGGCAATGGCCAGGGGCAAGAACTTGGGCAATAACCTCTACGTTGTCACCACAAAGTATCTGGCTTGTAATTCATACATAATCAAGGATGAGAAATTTCAGACTTTTTAGAATTGAGACTTTTTAAGTCTCTGCCTTCTGTCAAAAAGTAGCTGTTATTTTCTATATTACATGTACAGTGTATATGAAGAATTCATACTCTTTTTATCCACTTTTCTAGTGCTGAGGATACTGTTCGGTCCCAAAACCACCTCTAATTCTATAACACCAGGGGTTTACAAAGGTGGAAATGTCATCATTTCTTCGCACTTCCTGAAGTTTGGAGTATGGCTTCAGATATTTTAGTTGGTTATGATTCCCACCCCTGCATAATTCAAGTCAAAGTTCATGTTTAAACAATACATTTAAAATATTGATTTAACATCCTGTGGGTGAGCAAGGCCTGCCACTACTTGTAGGTTATAAATCAATCAGCAATCCCTGCCAAAAAATGAAATTCTCTTGAATTGGCTGCAATCGACCCCTAATAATCAACCCCTAATCTCTTAGGGTGACTGCAATCAACCCTGGTACAAAAAATAACAATGATAAAATCACTAATCCAATAGCATTAGCAGTAACTTATGAAATGAAACATATCATTATAGGCCTAGAAGAAGGAGGAAATGAATGCGATAATAATTTGTTGATTTAATGCATTTTAGCTTCTGAGCATTTTTTTAACCTTAGTTAAAAGTATTTAGGGGAAAATAGAATTAGCTGTTGCAAACTGCTTACCAACCAAAAGGACCTGTGGTATAAATGCAAAAAATAAGTTAGTGGCCTGACGTTTCGACCCTAGCAGAGTCTTTCTCGGAGGCTAAATGACAACACACAACACACATACAAGCAGACAAGAGTTGCAAGAGTAGTCAAGTGGAAATACACGAATAGAGAGAGTGGAGGAGAAAAGCAGAAAGTATTTATACAGGATTGGTAGAGCTGACAAAATAGTCGTAGACATTGTTCATGTTGAATGAAATTACAAATCCCTGTAAAAATTTGTGCTTATTTGTGTGAGTGTAAGGAGAAAATAGCGAAAAACAATTCTCAGTTTTTAGCATTTAAACACATTGTCCTTATTAATGGTTTAAACAACCGATTTCAGCTGAGTTTTTGTGTTTTTCTTTTTAGGTTTTTAGCACAGTTTTCTCGAATTTGACTTCAAAAGAGGGAAACATTTCACAGAAAAAAATTGTCCTATTATGAACTTCATAATCAGAAAGCTTTCAGACTAAGATTTTACAAAATTTTATGTTTTTATCCAATACCTTTAATTGAAAGTGAGCTACAGTGTATCTATGGTCAAGTACATGTGAATTTGGTATTAACTTGAACTTCTGTCACCCAGTCAAAGAACTAGACATTGTTGTGCACTGCATGTCCTTGCTCTTTATCTGTGTAGTTAAAATCATAGAGGTTGACACAAAGATAAAACCACAAAAACAAACATTGCTAACCATTGGAATAAAGTAGAATTTCAGATAAGGTGTAAACTCACTGTGCCTATTGTATTTAAAATTTGGTCATTGCAATAATGTAAACACTGAGACAACTATTTAAATTAATGTATGTTTGACTGGTAATCAGTATTCAAGCGTGAAATTTCATCGTTGGGATAGACTTGTGGACTAGTCGTTAAATGTTTGTCACAATGTAAGGCCAAATAAAAAAAAATATCAGTTGATCGTTCTGATTTTTCCAAAAAGAGGAGGATGAGGGCCTTTTTATTTTGTATTTATTAATTTTTTTTCCAAGATGGCCGCCAAGTATTTCAATTCAAACAGGCCACCAATTCTTCAGTTTGAAATCACCGCTAACTTTCTTTATATCTATTTGTTGCATGAGGTAAGTTTACATCAAAAATTAAAATATATATGTCAAGGGTGGATTGATTAAAAATAAAAAAAAGGATGCGGCCTCAAAAAAGGATGCGGCGAGGACGATCAACTGGTATTTTTTTTACTTGGCCTAAGCGTTCTGACTCTCTCTGCAATTCTCGCGACACTGGCAATGTTCTCGTAATGACTGCTGACCCCGGCTAGACTACTGCTCTTGGGCCTAGGTCACAGCGGTAGCCAGTGGTTCAAATATTGCTGAAAAAGCTCTGGCTAATCTTTTCATATCTTGTTAGTTTTGCTTCATGCTCATCAATATTGTTGGGGAATTTTTTTTTATTGAGCATCCTTTTAATTCTTGTATTTTGTCTGGAATTTTGAATGGGATACTATTGAAATACCAAGCTAACTGGTCCTGCTAGCCAGTCACTCAACAAGTTAAGGGCAAACCCTGACTATGCCATGGTTAGACAGGGAACGATTTCATCCAGCAATTTTGCGCTGCAAAATATTTAGACTGATCATGTTTTGTTCATCCCACTGAAAGTTGATAATTGAGTAATGTATTCTGATTTTTGAGTAGCAAGTGCAGCTGATACGTTTTGTGTAGCATTTTTCTATAATACATCATATCAAAATGGGAATTTTGACACCTACTATACATTGGAATATACAATAACCTACTATACAATAGCAACAAATTTGCATATTTACTGAGGTATTTTGGTCAGCTTTCTCTTAGCTATATTTTACTGATAATATTCACAATCTGTGCTGTTTAAATACAGTTTTTATCGGACTGATTGTGATATCAATACTACAGTTAGTCTTAATCTTAAATCTGAGACTAATAGTACAAAGGCCAGGATGAATGCCTTCATGCATGGTGATGTTTAGTGAAATCCAGACTGTCCGAGACCGAGTCTATGTCTCGAGTCTGAGTCTAAGTCTCGAGTGTGAGTCTGAGTGTGAGTCATGGTTTTCCAAAAACAACTTATTGCAGACTTTCTCAAGTCTTTCAGTAGTCTTGGTGCAAGATAATGTTGTTCCTTGTAACTGAACTAACGCGATTCCCCTAATCCGCACACAATGTGTATTTAAACATAAACCACCGAACAATAGCGGGCACAGTTACAAAAGCCGGATTTAGCCTTGCATCAAGACTAGTCTTTCAGCAGTGTTTCACAACAAAACTAAAATGTTAAAATCAGTCCTGGAATAACACAGAGGCCACGAAGCCTGTTGCCCCTGGTCTTGGCCTAGGTGCCCCTACAAAAGTTTCCCATAGACTTTAAGATTTTCCAATGAAAGGGCCCTTTGCAAAATGAAAACTGGTGAATGCCCTCTCTACTCAAAAGTGAAATTCTAGATCTGTAAAATATGTATTGAGCACGTGTGGGGGGGGGGGGGGGGGGGGGCTGCAATATAACCCCTTCCACACCCACCCCTAGAACCATCACAGGCACAAGCACAGGACAATCTTTTGTTTCCTAATTCTTTTGTAGGAATATACAATCAGTTTAGCTTCTGTGCATTGTTAAAAAAATTGTGCAGTGTGTCTGGCCAGACAACTATCGATCGACTGTTGGATTGATATTTTCTTTCTAAAATAAATCAATCGCTTAAAAAAATCAATTGTACAACTGTATGGATATCTAGTTCAAGGTTATGTATGCATGTGGTAGTTTGTCACAGCAACAAAAACACTGTAAAATTGCCTTGATTAAAAACAGGATTAATCATATAAATCAATTTTTTTAAATAAGAATTTCTGTTGGTTGCGGACAACCATTGTAATTCCACAGCAATTTAAAAGTTTACAGAACTGGGTCCAAATCCTTGCTGAGCCAAAATTTGCAGGCAACCAGTGGCGAACAATATACACAACATTATATTTTGGCTGGTTACGTGTTTCTCTTTAAAGCAACCCTTTTCTGTGCTAATCAATTTGTTGATTGTGCAAGCGCAGAAAACGCTGCTTAGCAAAATCAAGTTAGCCAAAATGTTAACTAAAAGTACAGTACAAACTTGCTGATATCCTGCTTCCTTTTATTTAACAGTAAAATTTGTTTAGCAAGTTTTTCTGCTACACTTCTTTATAATTGAGGCCTGAACATTGCATTTATGTAATGTCAAGAAAGCTATTAATTGTATTTTCTATTTTGCAGGTTATGTTTTGACATTTCATTATCTGTTAAAGGAAAGTTTATAGGGTCATAGATTGGTTTTTGTCAACGTAAGCGTGTCGTGGCCGAGTGGTTAAGAGCATCGGATTCAAGTTCTGGTGGTTTAATCATCGGGGTGTGGGTTCGAGTCCCGGTCATGCTTGTGTCCTTGAGCAAGACACTTTACTATAATTGCTTCTCTTCACCCAGGGGTATAAATGGGTACCTGCAAGGGTAGAGGTTGAAATTGTGTTTGAAAAAACCTTCAGAGCGCTACGGCAGCACAGGGTTGTATACTCCCCGGGGAGCTGAGAAAGATTAAAGGAATGTTATTGGCCCAATGACCAGGGCACTAATGTAAAGTGCATTGAGACGTTACATTGTATTGTGAAATGCGCTATATAAGAACTAGTTATTATTATATTATTATTATATAGGCAAAATTATAGAGAAAGATACAATAAAAGTCACATATGAAAGTTTCATCTGAATAGAGTGTCTACTTATTGAGAAACGGCGAAAAACTGTCCTGGTGCTTTCACTTAGAACGTAGAATCCATCCACGTTTAGCGAGGTGACAGCAGGTACCAACCGCATCTCTGGCCGCAGCATTCGCAAATGGACACCGCCCCTTGGAAATCTGAGAAATAATTCATTCTCAGATTCAGATGTTTTGGGGGTGAACAATTCGTCACGCGTACCACGAAGTGACCTATCTTGTTCACAGCCCCCAAAAACATGTTTGGAGAAAATCGCGATTTTCAAACTGCTGCTTCAGGGTATTCTTAACAAGTTTGTTTCATTTTTTTAAGACAAAAATAAAGCTGAATACTTTATTCGTGCATAACTGTCAGAGTGTTTTCATTCTTGCAACTATTTTAATTAGTAATACTGTCCTAAACACAAATGTCACTTCGTGAAAATGAAAGCGAGTATTGCCCGCAGCGCGCGCGTTGTGTACAAACACATTGCATATTGAGACCTAACGCGATAGGTCACTTCGTGAAAATACTACGCTTCCAGATAGGTCACTTCGTGAAAATGCGAAATGTCACATACGCGCGCTGAACTGTGTGTGTAACGCTTCGTATATCATTGGTGAAGTGGCGCGTCGAGATAGGTCACTTCGTGGAAATACAAAACGGCAAATCTAGTGACACGTCGTTTTTACTTATTAGTGTAATTACAAAACTATTAAGTATTAGGTATTCAAACTTGCTGAAAATGTTAACAGTAATGAGTTTATTAATAATTTGTATAAAACCCGATTTGCAAAAATTTATTAATTTTGACAGATAGGTCACTTCGTGGTACGCGTGACGAATTATCCAAACCATATTACTTCGAAGGGAACCCTTTCTCAAAATAGTTTGTACCATCAACAGCTGCAGTGCTTCTCACCAAGTAAGCTTCTATGTAGGCCTGTTGCTATGGTCATTCATTTTTGGAGTATTTACCAATCTATGTCCCTACCTTTAAGATTAGCGATAAATACATGTATGTGAGCTTATTATGACACTGAAGTAAGGCCAGATGTTAAAAAAACAGATGTTCTTATTGTTTGTACTTGCAGAAGGAGCAGCCAAATTTAAGTGTCTTCTAAGCTTTGCAGTAGGAGGCCTTCTGGGGGATGTCTTCTTTCATCTATTGCCAGAGGCTTGGTCTCATGTCCCACCAGGTAAGAAGTTGCATTAGAAGAGCAATTTGTTGTTTGCTTTCTTACATGTAAGTGTTAAGCATTGTCACACAAGACAATATTTTTTTGTGCAGCTTGGGGGATTTGATTAATGTGTTGTCAGTTTTTTGTATTTTTATTGCTGCTCCATGAATTAGCCTTAATTGTCTTTGCCTTTTAGCTGCTGCTTGTTATTCTTCCTTTTACAATGTACCGTACTCGGGTAAAATGTTCAAGCGGGATTTGGGAAAGTTAGGGTTGTACAATGTAGTTTAGGGGTTGTAATATTTTGACCATTGCTTGGGTGAAGATTTCCATCTGTTAAAAGGCAGTAAATTATTGTATGGCTTCTGACTGGCACCCCCAAACAAAGATATTGACAAAATAGGGAGACCACCAACATAGGGCTAGATAGTTTAGTTGGTAGAGTGCCGGCACGTCAATCTGTAGGTCGTTGGTTACAATCCTGCTCTAGTAAATTTTTCTTTGTTCAACCCCAAATCATTAAAAATTTACCCAGTCAGTTTCCGTTGTGATTTATTGTTTGATATTTAAGAAAAAGAAAACTGTTACACCTTAAATATTTTCAAACTATTGTTCTTCATTAAAATATGTAGTGTTTCTGGCAGTGGCTGCTGAATGCACCGCAGCACCTTGTAAACCCTTAAGGTGCTATATAAATTGGTCTCGTAATTCAAAACAATTAATTCAAAACTTGTCTTAAAATTTTTCTGTTTGGTAGGCTATACGGTGCGCTATATAAGACTATATATTATTATTAAATATCCGTTAATTTTTGCAGATGATCATTACGGCCAGGTCAGTATTGGACTATGGGTCATCTTTGGCATTTTTGCTTTCCTTGTCTTGGAAAAGATGTTTGCAGACGACGAAGCTGAAAAGCAAGATGCTGATGAGGTACAATCAAAATAATAGTCATTTTAATAATAAAGTTGCATTTTTCAGGACGTCTGTTTCTGTTCCTGATACCATTATTAGTAATAATACTTTGTACTTGTAGGTGGGGGACAAGGTAGTTGTTCATTGAGAATGGCAACTCTATTAAGGAAGTACGTGTACATTTTCAGAGTCCACCATATTTAGGGAGGCCCTTGTACTCATTAAAGTTTCCTACTTTTCCCCCCAAATGCCAACTATCTTCTTTTTTTAAGTAGCGTACCGGACTAGTAAACTATTTGTTTTACTTGCCCCAAGGATGCTTTATTAGCCCAACTTTCAAACATGTATTGTCAAAACTTTATCTTTCTGATGCATTAATGGATCAAAACAAGTTTGAAATTACATGCACTCACTCAAAAATATATTAAAACATTTTCAAGATTTATTATTCGCATTTGAAAATGAAGGTATTTGACCATTATAAACAAGTAGTTTGGACAGTTATTATGTAGCCCACAGGGCAAGTTGAGAAGTGGTGTTTACTAGCCTACAGCAGTTTTTACTAGACAATGTACGCCGGGTTAGTGTTAAGGGCAAGCCCTGTCACGCCTGTGAAACAAATGTAAAAAAGGTATTCTGGATGTAAAAACTAAAATAAAGGTGAAACAAAAAAAATCCCTATCCTGCCTGCCTCCCTTTCCCTGTAAAAGAAAGAACGAGGTAGGACAAACTAACACTTTTGTTGAAAGACTACTTGATAAATTGAATGATTCCACTAGAACTGATTAAATCAATAAAGGTATTGCATAAAATCAATAAAGGTATTGCACTGTGTTTGAACCTTTTAGTGTAGCCCTTAATTTGAGAAACTGACATAGCCTACATTTCAATGAAAGTAGATGTCTGTCATTTAAAATTGGAGGTGGAATTAAGTTGGGCTATTCTCGTGAAGCACTGTATAGACCTTTCTATTGCAACGTCACAGCCCAAGTTTTTGCCAACTGAGGTTGGAAAAATATGAAAAGCCACAACTGCAAATCAAAAACTGTGTTCAAAAAAGGTTTTTGAATTTGTTGGAAACAAATTACCCAATCATAGGAGGTATTTCAGTTCAAGATTCTTTACAGAAAATGTTGAATTTGGTCACAACATTTGTTAACATGCTTGAATGTTTTGCTAACATTCGGTCGTCCATGTCAACCGGCGCACTTTGTTTATCAACAATGGAAAGGTCTATACTCAATGCTTTCCTTGAGTCCCGTGGAAAATTAAAATTTTACAGATATAATTATTACTCGGGAAGGTTTCGAATCCACAACCTTTGCCATTCCAGAGCAGATTTCTTTCCACTAGATCACCAAGCATGCCTGGTACATGTAGCTAGACGCCAGTTCGTCGTTGACACAATGTAGAGAGACCAGTAGTTTCATTGGCCTTTTTGATAGTCAATGTAGCTGGTCCCCAAATTTTGTTTGTAAACGAGATTGTTTCTGTAGGCCTTTACATGTACAGGTACATATGCTCTGAAAGGAGTTTCACTTGAGTCTGGGAACATGTAATTCCACCATTCCAAACAGGCTTGTGCAGATTTTAAACCAACCTTTCTCTCAAAATACACAGAACGCCAACCCATCGAGGGAGGTGCCTAAAGCTCACGATTTAGAAAAATACCCACAGCCAATTAAGTCAACACCGACCCCTACTCCGGCCCAGGGGAACGGCCACATCCTGCCGAAGAACAATAGCAAGTCCCGAAAACATAGGAAAACGCAGGAAAATGGACATGTCAGGATCAAGGACAGTGATACGAACGGGTGGACCGCTTCAAACAGACACGCCCTCAAACATGACAACAATCACAATGGATTTATGCAGTCTGTGAATCATCAAAAAGTAGAATGCAAAGAGTCCAAAGTCAAGGTAAGACGTAGGATACTTTATTATTCGTTTGGGGGTTTTGTTTTTTGTGTATTGAAAACTGAGATTCACAGTCCATCTATAATTTGTTTTTTTACCCATACACCGATGTGTATAAAGCACTCTACACTCAGTACTTTCCTCAAGGAAAAAACCAAAGGTAAATCACTCAGGTGGGATTCGAACCCACCACCTTGCAATGCTACAGCAGATGTCTTACCACTAGACCAACAAGTAGTTCGAATCGCAAGTTTTAGCAGCGGGTACCGCAACAATTATAGTCCATTTAATTGTGAAAATAGATTACCAGTAACCAGTTTGAATACTTAACGGAGGCAATTGCAAGTTGTGCTCGTATTCAATCTTCCGGGACCAATTTGGTCCCAACCATAATATTGAGTTTTACGTGTGCACGATTTCTGTTTCTTAAAATTCTTTGGTTTAACGTAGTTTATGGGTATAAAAATTATTTCATATTGTTGGGAATGAAAAAAATGTAGTTATGAATTATTTGAAAGTAAAATAAATTTAACCAATCAATGAAGAAAACCTGAGAGTAAGACTTGACTTCTTTTTCCGGTTACTTGTAAACAATTAAGAATTTTGCCCAACTGACGCTCATGTTATCATTAACTATGTAATGGTCGCACAAATTCGGGCCTGATTGGCAAATGGGGCTCTAAAGGATTTTGTATTGATAGAACTTAAAAGGAAGATTTGATTTCATAGAAAACAAATTTTTTTTGTCGAGTTGTTTTCTCATTTTCAATTTGTTTTCGAGAATTGCACAGTCTATTGCCTTGGTGTTCCTAGAAATGTTGCAGTATTGCCTTGGTGTTCCTTGAAATGTTGCAGTATTGCCTTGGTGTTCCTTGAAATGTTGCAGTA
Source organism: Leptasterias polaris (assembly GCA_037783415.1). Classification (NCBI taxonomy): domain Eukaryota; kingdom Metazoa; phylum Echinodermata; class Asteroidea; order Forcipulatida; family Asteriidae; genus Leptasterias; species Leptasterias polaris. Next base: position 5,141,376 of record JAZGTN010000015.1, on the reverse strand, counting down.
TTGCCTTGGTGTTCCTTGAAATGTTGCAGAATTGCCTTGGTGTTCCTTGAAATGTTGCAGAATTGCCTTGGTGTTCCTTGCAATGTTGCAGTATTGCCTTGGTGTTCCTAGAAATGTTGCAGTATTGCCTTGGTGTTCCTTGAAATGTTGCAGTATTGCCTTGGTGTTCCTTGAAGTGTTGCAGTATTGCCTTGGTGTTCCTAGAAGTGTTGCAGTATTGCCTTGGTGTTCCTAGAAATGTTGCAGTATCGCCTTGGTGTTTCTTGAAATGTTGCAGTATCGCCTTGGTGTTCCTTGAAATGTTGCAGTATTGCCTTGGTGTTCCTAGAAATGTTGCAGTATTGCCTTGGTGTTCCTAGAAATGTTGCAGTATTGCCTTGGTGTTCCTTGAAATGTTGCAGTTATTGCCTTGGTGTTCCTTGAAATGTTGCAGTATTGCCTTGGTGTTCCTAGAAATGTTGCAGTATTGCCTTGGTGTTCCTTGAAATGTTGCAGTATTGCCTTGGTGTTCCTTGAAATGTTGCAGTATTGCCTTGGTGTTCCTTTAAATGTTGAAGTATTGCCTTGGTGTTCCTAGAAATGTTGCAGTATTGCCTTGGTGTTCCTTGAAATGTTGCAGTATTGCCTTGGTGTTCCTTGAAATGTTGCAGTATTGCCTTGGTGTTCCTAGAAATGTTGCAGTATTGCCTTGGTGTTCCTAGAAATGTTGCAGTATTGCCTTGGTGTTCCTTGAAATGTTGCAGTATTGCCTTGGTGTTCCTTGAAATGTTGCAGTATTGCCTTGGTGTTCCTTGAAATGTTGCAGAATTGCCTTGGTGTTCCTTGAAATGTTGCAGTATTGCCTTGGTGTTCCTAGAAATGTTGCAGTATTGCCTTGGTGTTCCTAGAAATGTTGCAGTATTGCCTTGGTGTTCCTAGAAATGTTGCAGTATTGCCTTGGTGTTCCTTGAAATGTTGCAGTATTGCCTTGGTGTTCCTTGAAATGTTGCAGTATTGCCTTGGTGTTCCTTGAAATGTTGCAGAATTGCCTTGGTGTTCCTTGAAATGTTGCAGTATTGCCTTGGGTGTTCCTAGAAATGTTGCAGTATTGCCTTGGTGTTCCTTGAAATGTTGCAGTATTGCCTTGGTGTTCCTTGAAATGTTGCAGTATTGCCTTGGTGTTCCTTGAAGTGTTGCAGTATTGCCTTGGTGTTCCTAGAAGTGTTGCAGTATTGCCTTGGTGTTCCTAGAAATGTTGCAGTATCGCCTTGGTGTTTCTTGAAATGTTGCAGTATCGCCTTGGTGTTCCTTGAAATGTTGCAGTATTGCCTTGGTGTTCCTAGAAATGTTGCAGTATTGCCTTGGTGTTCCTAGAAATGTTGCAGTATTGCCTTGGTGTTCCTTGAAATGTTGCAGTTATTGCCTTGGTGTTCCTTGAAATGTTGCAGTATTGCCTTGGTGTTCCTAGAAATGTTGCAGTATTGCCTTGGTGTTCCTTGAAATGTTGCAGTATTGCCTTGGTGTTCCTTGAAATGTTGCAGTATTGCCTTGGTGTTCCTTTAAATGTTGAAGTATTGCCTTGGTGTTCCTAGAAATGTTGCAGTATTGCCTTGGTGTTCCTTGAAATGTTGCAGTATTGCCTTGGTGTTCCTTGAAATGTCAGTATTGCCTTGGTGTTCCTAGAAATGTTGCAGTATTGCCTTGGTGTTCCTAGAAATGTTGCAGTATTGCCTTGGTGTTCCTTGAAATGTTGCAGTATTGCCTTGGTGTTCCTTGAAATGTTGCAGTATTGCCTTGGTGTTCCTTGAAATGTTGCAGAATTGCCTTGGTGTTCCTTGAAATGTTGCAGTATTGCCTTGGTGTTCCTAGAAATGTTGCAGTATTGCCTTGGTGTTCCTAGAAATGTTGCAGTATTGCCTTGGTGTTCCTAGAAATGTTGCAGTATTGCCTTGGTGTTCCTTGAAATGTTGCAGTATTGCCTTGGTGTTCCTTGAAATGTTGCAGTATTGCCTTGGTGTTCCTTGAAATGTTGCAGAATTGCCTTGGTGTTCCTTGAAATGTTGCAGTATTGCCTTGGGTGTTCCTAGAAATGTTGCAGTATTGCCTTGGTGTTCCTTGAAATGTTGCAGTATTGCCTTGGTGTTCCTTGAAATGTTGCAGTATTGCCTTGGTGTTCCTTGAAATGTTGCAGTATTGCCTTGGTGTTCCTAGAAATGTTGCAGTATTGCCTTGGTGTTCCTAGAAATGTTGCAGTATTGCCTTGGTGTTCCTTGAAATGTTGCAGTATTGCCTTGGTGTTCCTAGAAATGTTGCAGTAGAAATATACAATTTCCTTACAAAGCATCAGGCCTGAAATCCCTTGTATTACATCAGGGCCCACCATCAACACAAGCCTGGCATCGTTGTCTAGTAAAAACCGCTATGGGCTAGTTAACACCACTTCTCAACTTACCCTGTGGGCTACTAAAAACCATGCAACCTACTTGTTTACAATGCTCATATTTCTTCCATTTCAAAATAGAATAATACATTTTCAAATTGTGCAAATTTTCTTTTGAGTGTGTGGATGTAACTTCATTCGACCATTAAACTGGTTGTGATCTCTACCATTAATACATCAGAGAGATACATTTATGACAATAAATGCTTAAAATCTGGGCTACTAAAACTTCCTGGGGCAAGTCAAATGCACAGTTTACTAGCCCTGTGGGCTACTTTGCAAAAAGCTAAGTTCTGCAAGGCCTATGCCACATTTCAAAGCTCTCTGAAGAGTAGTTTCATCTGAAGAGGAGAAAGAGGAAGTAGCCATCTGGCTAACGGCTTCACAACATGTTGTTTTTCTTGTTACCTATGAAATATGATCTTATTCAGCGAGAGGAACTTCACAGTTTTTAAATGGAAATTAACTTACAGTTACGCATTTTGACATTTTAACGCCGAAAGGTTACCGTGCCCTTTAAAATTAGGGCCTGCTGTGAATTCAGGACGACTCAACACCCTCTGAGATTGCAAGTCATCCATCATTAATCAATACACTCAAGAGTAATAATCGAGCATCTTGGCTTAAGGAAGGGGGTTGATAATGATGTTGGCTCAGCCTCGTTGACTGCGCGATGGCGGAATTGGCGTCAAACCTCTAATTTACGCAGGAATTATTGGCTCTACTGCATGTATGCATCCGCGAGTAATTGCGCACTTGCCTGCTGTCCCTGTGTGTCACAGTGTTCTTGTTGGAAGGATCTGGTGGGTGCCTTATGCTGCTTTCATAGACTTTAATGAAACCTGTCTTTGACAAGAAATGCAATTAAGAGAACCACTTTGCGTCTGTAATCTTAAAGAGCATTTTTTCCCCCAATAGTTGTCATTTGTTTTCAGTACCTCAAACTAACCTCAAACCAGCGAAACCACCCAAAGATTGTTTTTAACATGTGAATGAACAGACTGAAAATAATTTGAGCTGATTCATTTGTTGGTTGAATATATTTCCATCAAAAATGGACAACAAAAAGTTACCTAATTTTTCTGTCCAGGCACATTTTTCCGTCCATTATTTGATTGAAATTTGATGGTAATTAGAGTTTTTTAAAATAATGATCAACTTAAATTAACTTCAGTATTTAAGCCCTTATGTTCCGTTAAATGTTGATACACTTTTTGAGTGGCTAGAAAAATTTGCTAAGGTGACGTACGTAAAGTGGTGCCCTTGATTGTGTTTCGTGTTGTTTCAATTTTACCTTGGATTTTGTTCTTCTTTTTTTTCAAAGAGTGTTTGTGCTTTATTCCTGAACTTTCACTTCGAAGATTTTTACTTACTTGGTAACGAGCGACGGAGAGCTGTTGATAGTATAACACATTTTGAGAAACGACTCCCTCTGAAGTAACGTAGTTTTTGAGAAAGAGGTAATTTCTCACTAAAATATTTGAATCTGAAAAAGACTTCAGGCCTGAAGCCTTTTTCAGGCATCTGAAAGCACACAAATTTGTGCAACAAGGGTGTTTTTTCTTTCATTATTTTCTTGCAACTTCGATGACCAATTGAGCCCAAATTTTCACAGGTTTGTTACTTTATGCATATGTTGGGATACACCAAGTGAGAATACTGGTCTTTGACAATTACAAAACATGTCCAGTGCCTTTAAGACATGAAGTATTAAATCTTCACCCAAAATAGCTTTACTGGAATAAATTTGTAAGAAATAAAAGGTCAATATTCCCCCCACGCAATTTTCTCATGAATAAAAATTACATAAAAAAATATTGAGAGAATAAAACAAACTGCAATCATAATTACTGGACTCAAAGTATTTTTGTTATAGTAGAGTAAATTAAGATCGGCAGTCTTAATCCTATTCTGAAAAAACAAAACTCCTCAGTTTTTATGTAAATTACCAAACGTGGATTGAAATAGAAAAGATTGATAATGAAAGATTGACATTTCCTCTCCGTGCAGAGTCTCTCTAACACGCCTTTAACAGAAAGCTCTAAAAGAGCAAGATAAGATCTTGTTTGCTTGAAGCTGAATGTTTTCTCACACCCCCTCCCACGTTTCTCCTTATTCCTGCTAAATCAAACACCATATCAGTGGGCAATCTCTCCCGTTTTTTTCCTCTCTTTGTTTCCACCAAGGCTGCACATTCTGCCTTCCCGATTCACCTCACGTTTGCCAAAGATTCCATTTCTTATCCCCAACGCCGCTTTGTGCAGACAGATCGTGACTACATACAAATGGCTGCAACCATTCAAACAAACAGGAAGAGGTCGAGCAATCGATTTTTCCCTTTGGAGAGGTGGGGGAATTGAGCCGTGTGTCTCGTCACTTCTCTATTCTACGTTCATTCGGGATTCAGGAATGAGGGAATGAGGTTGTCTGAGCGTGCTTCATGCTCTGAATCACACGAATATCTTAACTTTATTTTGGCTGACATGCCTGCCTTGAATTTAAGGAGATGTTTCAGTCAAGCTTCATCTTTCCATTTGACTAATTCTAATAAGTGCTAACAGTAGTTTTTGAAAATGTGTACAGCCAGAAATTATAAACAAAACCTAAGCTTTATTTTTTTGCAGATGTGTTGCTTTGAATTCAATGAGATGTTTCAAGCTTCTTTCCATTTGACTAATTCTAATAAGTGTCAACCGTAGTTTTTGGAAATGTGTACAGCCAGAAATTATAACAAATACCTTAACTTTGTTTTTGCTGAATTTAAGGATTTGGCTCAAGCTTCTTTGTATTTGACTAATTCTAATGAATGTCATCAACAACTTTGAAAATGTATACACAGATACTTCACAGAGGCAATGGAGACATTTGCCTTCGTTGCCCCTGGTCATTGCCTTGGTGCACCTTAAAATGTTCCAATATAAATTTACAATTTTCTCATAATAGAGGTGCCTTTTACCAAGTAGAAAATGCCTTGGTGCCTTTGCCCTTTAAAAAACAAAGCATTAGGCCTGTATATAGCCCAAAATGATAACAAACATGTTTTAAGCTAAAACAAATCGACAAGTGTGTTTTTAAAGATGATGTTTTTTTACCTTCATATACAGAAAAACAATTGGCATAAAAAAACATCACTCATAAATATTTTTTGAGTATTGAATATTACATGCTTTGAATTTTGATTCTATATTTGCAGGGAAGTAAACAATACTTTGTGAATTTTTACTTTTAACTCTGATTTTTTTTAACTTGTTCGATATATTGAAGGGGTACATTCCCTTAAATTCTTTCAGTGTTTCTTGCAAAAAAAACCCCAAAACCAACAAGTTTGAGATTCGGACTGAACTCTCGGCACCAGGGACACTTCGTGGTCTAGTCCTTAAGGTATCTTTTCTAGAATAGGGCGTAGAGGTGGTATTGGGTTCAAATCCAACCCGAGTAGTATGCCTAATGGATTTTTTTTTTTCTGTGGGACTCAAGAAGCATTGAGTGAGCATACAGTGCTTATCCTGAATCGGTGTAGGGACAACCAATATAACAACCACAAGTCACAACATCTGCACTCATTATCTTTCATAAGTTCACACAACTCAACTATTTAGTTCAAGTACAAAATATTTCTGAGCCAAAGTTTCTGTTTGCGAGTTCACAGTAATTGTCAATAAGACCTTATGGACTTTGGTAGTGTTTACCTCTTCTGTATTTATGCTGGATTTGACAGTACTGAACCTGTGAAGAATCCATGTTGTTGACAATCACTTTTATTTTGTTAGTGTATGTAAATGTTATCACTGTGCATTGACATCCATTGAACTCTGTGGCATTTTGGAATTGTTGTTGTTTCTAGTTTATTTTTTTTAAATGTAATTGATCGTAAAAGCCCTTTAAATTCCAAACCCTCCCTAGGGGTTACCAAAAGGTAGAAACGCCATCATTTCAACACACATGTAGGCCCTACGTCCTAAAGTTTGGATCCAACATGTAGTTTCAGACTTTTTTGCCAGCAATAACTCTCATCCCTGAAAATAACACATTCAATATTTCCCAATTATTGCCAATTAATAAATCAAATAACACAATTTAAACAATATCAGTAATCATATATTCAAGCATTTAAAGCAGTCAAATATGTCCTTCTTTATATTTTTGTTATTGCATTGAAGCTAGATACAGCTTCATTTACTCAAAATGCTTATCAGGTGAACACAGTGAAGTGCAATATATTCAATAAGCTCTTCAAAGAGAAATTTGTTTAGTTATTTATTTAGTTAGTTATTTAGTTACTTATTTCAGTAATCATATATTCAAGCATTTAAAGCAGTCAAATATAACAATGGATGTCCTTCTTTATTTATTTATTGTTGCTATTGCATTGAAGGGTTACAGCTTCATTTATACAAAATACTTATCAAGTAAACACAGTGAAGTACATACAATAAGCAATTCAAAGGGAATGTTTTTAAGTTATTTATTTAGTTACTTATACATATTTTTATGTGGGTTGCAATCATTCATTTGACTCATCGTCTGTCGTCTCTTGTACTCATCTATTCATGCAGGTCACAGGGTATCTTAATCTTCTTGCCAACTTCATTGACAACTTCACACATGGCCTGGCTGTAGCGGGCAGCTTTCTCATCAGTAAAAAGGTAAGCAAACCAATCCAGCGGGGCAACAAGGAGGTGTTGGCACAGCTGATGCAGACAAAACAACCGCTATCTCAGACTTGAAATCAAGTCTAACCCACACGCTGCATTCATGTGGACTTCCTTTGCCTGGGGATTGTTTTGTTTCATCCCATTATACAATGCTGTTTCAAAAAGGTTTCTACCTTCGGCTGCTTATTTTGCAGAGTTTGACATGGATTCCCTCCTACATGCAATGTTAAAATTGTGTTTCATAGTGTTAGCCAGAGGGGAGTCTGGGTGTCTTTTGGACACCTTGTTTTTAAATTTGGACACCCTGTTTTATCTGTCATTTTCATGTAAATGTATTGTATATGTAAGTGAATAATTTGGACACTCAGTTTTTAAATTTCCAGCAAATTTGGATACCCTGTTTTATCTGTCATTTTCATGTAAATGTATTGTAAGTGAATAATTTGGACACCCAGTTTTTAAATTTCCAGCAAATTTGGACACCCTGTTTTATCTATCATTTTCATGTAAATGTATTGTAAATGTAAGTGAATAATTTGGACACTCAGTTTTTAAATTTCCAGCAAATTTGGACACCCAGTTTTATCTGTCATTTTCATGTAAATGTATTGTAAGTGAATAATTTGTACACTCAGTTTTTAAATTTCCAGCAAATTTGGACACCCTTTTACAAAATGCTGGCTAAAACCTTTTTGTGTTTTGCATGTATGTGAACATTGCTCCTGTAGATCCTGTTTATAATGGTTTATCTGTTATAGATGTTTTTCATTTCATTTATTAATTTCTCAGGTAAAAACATTAAAATTACAGTACAGGGAACGATTTCATCCAGCATTTTTGCATTGCAAAATATTTAGACTGAAACCTGTTCTGTGCACACTGAATGTTAATATTGAGTAGCCTTTCATGATTTTTGAGTAGCTACTGATACACTCTGTGTAGCATTTTGATCGCTATACAAGGGAAATCGTTCACTGCAGTACAAAACACACACATTATTTAAAATGCAAGAGATATTTTTAAAAGAACAAATTTTGGTTAAACAATACGGTACACATTCTACAGACAGGACATTGGCCCCCCTGAAGGATTACAAAAAATAAAACTTAATTACTTTTCTAGTTGTTTTTTCATCAATTCTTAAAACATTTGTTGTACCCTGTTTGGTTTAAATTCAATATCGATACTTTATAATGTGTGCCCAGCGAATGCCAATTTTTTTCATTTTTACTGTGGAAAAAAAGTATTAAGTTGAAATGGTAACGTTGTTGACATAATTTAGAATTCCAGTTTTTCCTGTTCTTGCGTTCGTGAATGTCGATTACCGATGTTATATCTTAATATCACATTAAAATATAGGCATTACAAATGTGAAATCTTTTGACATGTAGGTTGTCAATTGTTTGACTCAAATTTTAGATTTTAATGTCGGAATATTTTGATCCCTTTACACAGTGTGGGGTATTGACAACTGCCGCTATACTGCTACATGAAGTTCCACATGAGGTAAGTCTTAGTCACATGTGGTTTACTTCTAGGCCCTTTTTATACAAAACAGCGGCTGCGGCTACAATGGCTGCAGCTATGGCTAGATCACCACATTAACAGGTGTTGAAGCAAAGGTTGTCTTCAGCAACAGCTGTGGCTGCCAATCTCTACAGGGCCAGACTTGTTTATTTTTACAAGCATGCAACTTTTCAGCTGATATTATTGTTTTTCTTTTCTTTCTCTCCCCCTCTCTCTCTATAATAACAGTGCTGCAGAAAGTTGAAAAAAACATTGTCCAAAGTTAAAGGTGTTATACAGGATTGGTAGAGCTGACAAAATAGTCGCAGTTGGTGTTAATGTTTTTGTGTGATCGACCATTATACATGAAATAACAAACCTGTGAAAGTTTGGGCTTAATCTGTTGTGTGAGTCAATTTTTAGCATGTTAAGCACATTATCCTTAATGTTGGTTGTAACGCTCAAAAACAGCTGTTGCATTTTTTAAAAGGTTTTCAGGTACGTTTTTCTTGAATATGACTTCATTTCAGAGGGAAATAATTCACAGAAAAAAATGGTTTTAGGATGAACTTCATAACCATTATTCTCCCCCAGCGGCGTAACTAAGGTAAATTTTTAGGGGGGCACTGCTGGCAAATCAACTATAGACACATCAAGTGTCGCTTCTTAACCCTTTCAGCCCCAAGTTCTTTTGACATAAACAACTGCTGGAGCCCATGTTAAAGCTGTCAGACTAAAACTTAACAATGATGTTTTTTATCCTAACCAATCCTGTATAATACCAATAAGTGTGGTTGGACTTATTTTTTTTGTTTTATTACAAATTTGCATATCTGATATTGTCAAGGTCTGCTGGACTTCAACTCTTCACTGTTCCCTGTCCCTGATAGGAGCAGTGTCTCTTTGAGGAATCCCTCCTAATGGCAGATGTTGTTTTTATCGGTGACATGCAGTTTTCCCTTAGGTTCGTTTGTTATGAGAGGTTCACCCAAAGCACCAGGCTGCTAACAGCCAGGGCAGGGCCAAATTTTATCAAGCTGTTTAAGCAGAAAACAACAGCTAAGCAAATTATTTTGCTAAGGACAGGGCACCAGTCACAATTACATTGTGAATGCTTAGCATTTGGCTGGGAACCTGCTTCTGTTCAGCAATATTAATCTGTATATACCGGTAATCTGTTCAGCAATATTAATCTGTATATAATTTTTTTTTATTTTTTTTTTCATAATAATAATAAAAAACAAAATTATATTCATTCTCCTTGATGCAAAAGTTAGCAACTATTAAATATTAATCTGTGTTAAGTAATGTTTTTGTGCTCACCAGCTTTATGGAATTAAGGCATGGATGCTCTGTGGCACTGGCCAGCAATTCCCAGCCTGCTATAATTCTGATGTTAGCACAGGAAACCTTGGTAGAGTGCCATGCAGATCCTGCACATGTTTCTAGTTTCCAACTGTTTCAACTGTTTGTCTGCCCTCTTCATAACTGAGTACAACAGGTTTCCCCAATCCTTAGGTCTCACCCATTCAACCCTAACAGCATTGTGGCTTGTCAGTTGCACTCTGAACTCAAGCGTTTCTAATCAGCAGAGTGTGGGTTTGAGTCCCGGTCTGACACTTGTGTCCTTAACATGACATTTAAACAGTATTGCTTCGTCCATCAGATGGGACGTAAAGCCGTAGGTCCTGTGTGTTGTGTAAATGCTCATAAAAGAACCCAGTTACACATATCGCTATAAGAGAAGGGATTTGCCCCGGTGTTTCTGACAGTGGCTGCTGAATGAATCGCAGCACCTTGTAAACCCTTACAAGGTGTCACATTAATGAGTCCCATTATTCAAAATCTTCAAAACCTATATGAAAATAAATAATGATAAATGCTTTGAGAAGCCCATAGATAAAGTGCTATATAAAAACTATGATTGTTACTATTATTATTATATCCTCTTAATAACAAAATGCCTTAGAGCATTTTAATTAATGGATTTGGCGCTAAATAAATGTATGTTCAAGTTGATATTATTATTGTTATTATTCTTTCACAGATTGGCGATTTTGCCATCCTTTTACGGTCCGGTTTTGACAGATGGCGTGCAGCTAAGGCCCAAGTCTTCACAGCCACCGGGGGTCTATGCGGGGCCTTGCTGGCCCTCATGTCAGAGTCTGCTGAGAAGGCAGGTAAGGGCAAACAAGAGTCAGGGTTGTGAGATAACCTACATACTGATAAACGTTAACCTTTACATAGTAAATGATAACTGTCTATGTAAACTTCTTTCCGGGTGGTCTTTTGCTGGGTTTATGCCCTCTGTTGGTCAGGTTTGTACAGCTTTACATCCAGGTTTCACCACATGAGGGCGGCAGACAGTGCCACAACAGTTATTGTTGGATGAACTTCAAACATGATATGCAACTAAAACACTTTACCATCTGATCTATGATTCTACAAAAACATTCTTGAAAGTCCATGTTCTTCTTGTTAAAACCGCTTTATTTCAACATAATACAATGTGTTCTGGTCCTAAACACCGGGGCTCATAATTTACTCTGGACCACAGGCCGAAGCCAGTGATTTTAGCATCGGGCCAGTAAACTCATGGCCGGCGGTCTTGTGTTTTTGTTCAGATGTTGACTTTTCTGTCTGATAAATCTCCTTCAAATCTGTTGAGTATTAAAGAATTCCCACCCATAATACAAATGAGATAAATCTGCTAAAGTTAGTGCTTGTCCAAATTAAAACAATTCAAATGTTAAACTGTGCAGGAATTTTGTTCTCATTTATATTCTGGTCTTGCAGAAAAATTCTGGTCCTGTAAACTTTTTGAGCGACAAGCTTACGCTTAAGCAAATTTTTCTGCTATAGTTAGCTCCAAAATTTGCTTACCGTTAAGCAGCGCTAAGTAATTGGGCCCTGTTGTGTTGCTTTTGTCTCATTAAGTAATTTTCTTCTAGTAGTTTTGTTTTGTTTCTCCGTTGCTGGTTACCAAGTAAGTTTTTATGCTAATATATATTTTGAGTAATTACCAAATGTGTTCAGTGCCTTTAAACCAAGTTTTGTTTTGTGTGTAACTGAGTTTGCGTACACATTGTTTTGGTATCTGTGTTTAGGTGTTTTTAATTTTTCTTGTTTTTCTGTACACAGGCTGTTCCTTGACAAGCCCTGCTTTTTTCGGAACATGCCTCCGCATTATCTTTTATATGTTAAGGACAATTAAGACTCTTATCAAGTTTGCCAAAAGCAGGGTCCTCATCACGCACAATCACGTGCAACAGGCCGTGTCACGTACGAGTATGGGCTGATACGCGCAAATCAGTCCGATACACGGAAATTACTGGCCGATATGCCTTATACATGTATTTATATAAATTATAAATATGTATTTAGTTTTAAGATCAAATTCACAAAAATAATAAAATTAAACCATTTAAAATACTTCACATTGTGGAGAAGATCTTTTAAAGGCACTGAACATGTTTGGTAATTATCAAAGACCAGTATTGTCATTCGGTGTATCCCAACATATGCATAAAATAACAAACCTGTGAAAATTTGGGCTGAATCGGTCATCGAAGTTGCAAGAAAATAAAGAAAGAAAAAACACCCTTGTTGCACAATTTTGTGTGCTTTCAGATGCTAATAAAAGGCTTCATGCATGAAGTCTTTTATTATTTTAGTGAGAAGTTACCTCTTTCTCAAAAACTACGTTACTTCAGAGGGAGTTGGTTCTCACAATGTTTTATACTATCAACAGCTCTCCGTTGCTGGTTACCAAGTAAGTTTTTATGCTAATATATATTTTGAGTAATTACCAAATGTGTTCAGTGCCTTTAAACCAAACAAAAACATCGAGTAGAAAACATTCTGAGGACCTTGTTTCAACTCAGCATGCTTCGGCCAACCTTGCAAAATGTGGGTCTAGAGTGTCCCACAGCTTTTTGTTTTGGGGTGAGCCTTTGAGAAGTAAGCGTTATCGATCATAGTTGGTGCATACTCTTTCAGAAATGAATAAGATGGTCTCATTGTCTTAGTTTTGCTTTATATCATATTTCCTTGCTTCATCCCTCAAAACAGACTATGAGTTGACTTTTCCGTTTTATCGCATAACAGGAGACAGTGCAGCTTGGATTCTACCGTTCACCTCAGGGGGGTTTCTGAACATTGCCCTAGTGACTGTTCTTCCTGATTTGCTGGAGGAGACAAACCCAAGGTATTCTGGTTTCAGTGATTGCCTGAAGCCCATACAAATTGCATTTAGTTACATTGTAGATTGTGTACGAGGATTTATACAAGAAAAGTTTTATAATTGGACTTGGGGTCGATTTCACAAAGCACTAAGATTCATCTTACGATGAGTTGCCAGTATTGCCATAGCAATTTGTATTGTGACATCACACTTTGCCTAGCAACTAAGATTGATTTGCACTTCAGATCAATTTTAACTCTTTGTGAAATCGAGCCTTGGGTCTTTTCATACGTTCTTCAAAGACTCAATAATTCTTAGTTTCTGTCAGAAAGAAATGCCTTTGAATGATGACATGGTGAATTTGGCCAAATTATACTCAGCTTTGGAGCTGGCAACATAGGTGTTTTTGTCTCCCAGTGTGTTCGTTCCTCCAAACGGTAAATTATCTTGGGCTGAAGGAAGTTGATTCAAAAGAGGGCGCTATCAGATAGTCTTTGGGAGATAGAATTCTGCCACACCGGAAATAGTACAACCTTCGGGTGTGCAGCAGATACATACAGCTGATAGAAATGTTTGTTGAGTTAACTTGACCTCTTGATTGACATATTATAATTTATTATTTATATGATTTATAATTTAACATTTAATCTACCTTTCCATTAATTTACGACTGTTTGCTTTTATTTTCCAGAGAGACTGTGAAACAAATCCTATGTCTACTTTTTGGTATTGGTATCATGGGAGCTGTTAATCTGGTGGTTGATTGAACGACGTGGTTTAAGGTGTCATTCTAAACCCTGGTTAGTAGCAGTTTAGTGAAGTTTACTGTTTATGATTCTAGTTTTAAGTGGGTTCCATGTCTATTATAGCTATTACCTGGTTTAATGAAGTCTCAGCAGAGTATTCTTTTTTAAACCGAGCTGTCCTTGGCATAATTTAGTTTGCTAAATAGAACCTACCAGAGGGAACACTTTAACAAATTTAAACCAGTAATGACCATAAAAACTTACTTGGTGAGAAGCACTGCAGCTGTTGATGGTACAAACTATTTTGAGAAAGGATTCTCTTAGAAGTGATATCATTTTGATAATTTTTTATCAAGGGTACCAGCTGCTTAAACATAGGATTCGAACTGCCTCTAGCCACCGGGCTAGCTCGGTGGTCTAGTGGTAAGACATCTGCTCTGGCAATGCAAAGGTTGTTGGTTCGAATCCCACCCAAGGGATTTGCCTGTGGGTTTTTTTTCCGCAGAACTAATACACATCGGTGTAAGGGTAAATATCAAATTATATTCTTTATCCCCAATCAATTAGATTTAGTTAATTAGATTGAGCAGTTTAAACCTGGTTGAAAATTTGGTTTGACACCCTAAAAAACCCTGAACTCCTCTGAACATTGGTAGAAGTAATTTTAAGAATGTTTTATGTCATTTGAAAGCAGGCCTGGATTTTCATCTGTGAGAGGGCATTGCCATTTTCGTTTTTGCAAAGGGCACTTCCATTGGAAAATCTCAAAGGCTATGGGAAAACTTTTGATGGGGCACCAAGGCCAAGACCAGGGCAACAGAGATCATGGCCTCTGTGATAGTTCCAGGCCTGTCAAATCATCTGTGAGAAAGTCAGGAAGTCATGTTTGTACAAGCATATTTTATATTTTTGCCATCGATGTATTAGTACAGAGCTAATTAGTATTGAAAAGATTAGATTGATTTTATTTTTAGTATTTTGTGTTGAAATAATGAGCAGAAATTTGAGAAATGCAAAATGCTACAATAAAATAAACTATTGAAGGTTAACAATAATTTCAATTTATATATAACTACTTCTGCCATACCTCATTTTGGACAATGGTTTTAGTTTTGTTTGTTTTGGGGTTTTTTTTAATGCAAGTTTGCCCCAAACAAGGTAAAGGCCACTCTTGGTAAGGGGTCACTAGAATAGAAGTATTTAAGATGAAAATAACTCAGGGGAGCTGAAGGTAGGAATTGATATTCCTCTTAAAACAGTCTAGATTGTAGGATGGAGGGAAACATGCACCAGGCAAGGAGTTTCAAAGAGAGATGCAGTACGTGGAATATGCTCTTTGTTCTACATCTCTGCAAAACAAGAGTGTATGGGTATGAACAAGCAGAAAGCCTGGTTTATTTGCCAAATTAACTGAAGGATGTACAATTTATTTTACATATTTCTGTTTGCCATAACCTCATTACTATCTACCACAATCTCATTGGGAAAACAGCTTTAGTTGCCATAGAAACTTAATGTTGCACAATATTTGTGTATATTAATATTGCCTTTAAATGTCTGTTTTGTGTGTGTGTTTTTTTAAAATAATGTCCGAAATAAAATGTAACGTTAAAATAATCTTTCTTAACTCGCGAGTATAATTAACATCGATATTAGTGTGATTTAAAGTGTTAACTTGAATTTATCATTACCTAAAAAATCAACTATGTCATTGTAGAGTTTACAAGAACAGTCATGCTTTTTATTTTTGTTTTTAATTAATATATTACAGTATTTGAATTTTTTACAAATTTGAAACCTTCAAAGACGATTTTGAAGATTTTTAGCTGTGAAGAAAGGGCCGTGAACAGGCCGTCTCCAAATTAGACACTGCAGCTAGGGCTATGGCTTTAAATAAGGGTGTTGCTATGGAAATCCTGTTCCAACACATGTTCATGTGATGGTTTAAGCCGCAGCCACTCATTTGGACATGGCTGATGTTTCCAGATTGTATCTCCAAAAATTATAATTTATAGAGTTGGCTGGTTAGACTAATTGAATACAGAATATTTTACAGCAGTGCATTGTTGTTGTATAGAGTTATTGTGTACTAACAATAAACCACTGTGTATAAGGGTTTTTTGTGCCTTATTTCAAAGTGGGGTTTTCTTTTTTTGGGGGGGGGGGGGTGGTATGGTTATTCTGTCAAATTCTGTGTGGGTGGTTTGAGGGATATATTGCTCTTGTAATTAGTACTTAACATTAAATAATTTATTTGCATGTTTTTCAGGCCAAAATAATTAAGAATGGAAAGATTGTTATGTGACACAACATCTGTCAAGTTGACCAGATAATATTGATCATACTGATCAAAACATTGAGTCGTTAACCACCGGTTCTTTTCAGAACCAACAGTACTCAAGAGATTTTAACATGGTGTTACCGCAAACCTCTCTCAGATAATATTTGTTGTCAACACCATGGACATTTTCCATCGAACCCTCCTGCTACTATTGGTAACATTTACCAGCGAGTTGACCAACCGTTCAATGGCATGGGCTTTGTATGAAAAGGTAGAACTGCGCACAGAGCTATAACTTAAGTGTGGAACTGGGTCCAGTTTCATAGATCTGCTTAAGCACAAAAAGTCGCTAAGCACAACTAAACATATGCTTTACCAGAATAAGGTTACCAGCCAAACTACCATGTCACATGTACAATCTGTGATGGGTATCCTGCTTATTTTTGCTAAGCACCAAATTGGCATTATTTTCTACTAAAAGCAGCTGTATGAAATTGGTCTCGGAGAACAAAAGAAGTACAGACAATGCAGGGACTTGAAACACTGTGGACTTACACAGTGTTTTTACATTGTTGAAGAATATGTTTTTTCTTAGGTTCGCAACACAAAGCTGGGAGTACATTAATGTGAAAATACATTCATCACGTGATTTGTTGCGGGTTAGCAGTTAATCTATCATGCAAAACCATGCTGGAGTGTATTGAAATGGTCAGACAGTAGGAGGATTGTAATGAGTTGAAAAGAACCGATGGTGTAAGAATTAGAGGAAATCATACATTTTGCATAAGTTTAATAGGAGACAATTTTTGCTACAAACAAGGTAGGCCACAGAGTAATATGACAAATGATATCTTGCTAATTTACTTAACTTTTTAATTGCGATTATCAATGCATATATAAATAATAAATAAATATATATTTTGTATAGATACAATGCAAATAAATGTTAAAATAATATTGCGGTGTTGGCTGTAGCCTTTGTTCAAAACAAGAAGTCAAGTTTAAGTACTTATATGAAATCTATAATGTTTACTGTTTGAGGTGGGGCTTGGAGCCGGTTTCCGGTAACTTTTATAACAATTGGGTGATTTTTCCGAACTAAATGTTCAGTAGTTGGCCGCCAACCTCATTACAACAAGTGATCATTGTTGAAAACAAGTATAGGCCTATTTTACAAATATTGCATTATTGGACGCATGTGAGTGCATTGTCGCAGAATAATAACCACCAGGTGAAATCTGGACTATTCCATTTTCAATTATGGACTATTCCATTTTAGTTATTTGTCAATAATGCTTGAAACCTTTGGAGTCTTAGAAAGAGTAAAGGCACAAATAGAATTGAAGACCATAAAAAGATTCCTTTTTAAAATTGTTTTATGATGTTATTACTTGAGGTTATAATGAATATCTCACCAGGGTTGGGTATAAACAATTTTGACGCACATGAATATTGGCTTGTAGAAAAATACTGAAAGTGGTCTTAAATTGTTATTGTGTGATTTAACTTAAAATACATAGCTCATAGTCAGAATTCTTTATTTCTTTTTATATGAGATATCGCCTAACATTACAAGGTTGGACGGCCACTATATTATCATAAATATATTTTTTATTACCAGTGTAATTAATTAATTAACCTGTATCAAAACTGCTTAAAATTACACCAAGCTTAATAACTATGGCTAAGGTGTTTTTTCCTCAAACTACAGTGATTCAATTTCGAATATAACATTATTATAATATTATTTGTAAAACGCTACTCTCTTTAAATTTAAATAACTAATAGTTAACTACCCTGAGAGATTTCCAAACCAAGTTTGAAAATTAAAGTTATTAAAATAACATCAGGGCCCAACTTCATAGAGCTGCTTAAGCACAAAAAGTAGCTCAGCACAGCAAAATTATGCTTACCAAAATAATGTTACCAGCCAAACTACCATGTCACATGGACAATTTGTGACTGGTATCCTGCTCATTTCTGCTGAGCATAGTTTGGTTTTTCCGTTTAAGCAGCTCTATGAAGTTAGGCCCAGTTCCTGAGGTACTATAACGTTAACGAGACCACAATGTTAACTTGATATTTTTGTTTTATTAATGTTTGTATAAATAGTCAATTAGATAAGAATGAGTCTTTTGCAAATCGACTCCGCGTCAGGCCATGACTTACGCGCAGTCTTGCATTTTAAAACAACGTGCTTTGGGCATGGAGATTCAAAATGGCGGAAGAGGCAGGTAGCTTCGGGTGCGTTTTCTCAGCTGTGACCAATAACTGTTTCGTTCACTTCCAAGTCAAACGAAACAGTTTTTGGTTATGACCGCAAAAACGCACCCTTGAGCTGAGGTGGTGCCAGGCTTGGAATAAGCCTGACCTAGTTATGATGCGTTTAGCCAAGCATACAGCTATTTTCGACTGTTTTTGCTGGATCAAAAACATAAATTGACGGTTTTTAATTCGAAAGTTTTCTTTTTACAAAGTTAATATGCTAATTCGATGTGTTATGGGAATTTGTTCAGGTCGAATGGTTTCTGACCGGCACCCTCGAAAAAAAATATATTGACAAAACGGGGAGACCACCAACATTATTTGAAAGAGCGCATGCAGGCACTTTAATCTGAGGGTCAAGTGTTCAAATCCCGCTCTAGTCCATTT
Source organism: Leptasterias polaris (assembly GCA_037783415.1). Classification (NCBI taxonomy): domain Eukaryota; kingdom Metazoa; phylum Echinodermata; class Asteroidea; order Forcipulatida; family Asteriidae; genus Leptasterias; species Leptasterias polaris. Next base: position 5,122,934 of record JAZGTN010000015.1, on the reverse strand, counting down.
TCATTTGTTCAACCCAAAATCAACTAAGCTTTACCCAGTGAGTTTCCCTTGTGGTTCATTGCTAGATATTTAGAAAAATATTCTTGTCTGTAAATTCTTAGAGAAAACACAATTTGTTCGAAGTAACATCTCCGACCCATGCAGTTAGACGTGTTTCGGTTTTGTTTAAATCTTCAAACTAATGACTGATCTAAAAGAGTCATGGAGCCACACAGCGCATATGATCAACTGAAGTCTCTTTTGACGACCGCATCGAGACTAGCGACAGCAAGACGCATTTCATCCAAAATGGCGACCAGCCTCAAGGGATTATCGTCTAGGTCATCAGACGGTGGTTGAATGTACTGTGGTTTAAAACAAAGTGAAAATTGACGAAACATAATTGATGAAAGTTATGCACGGCTACAAAACTCACAATCCAAGTTTACTTTTTTATATTTATGGCCAGCTTTTTGGAATTAGTCTAAGAAGAAGATTGCGAGAGAAATGTTTAACGTACCACCTGTAGGTCAGACTCAGAAGGGCATGGTGAATCAGTGCTGGAGGCCGCAGCCTCGGTAGGGCTGCCAGGGCTCGCGGCCGTACTTGTCGGTGGTTGAAAAGCTTCACATGTTTCAAGGTCCTCTAGCTGGAATTAAAACCAGATTTCGAGTCCACATTATAACATTTTGCTTTGTTCGAGTCTATATAAATTGCTTGATATTTTGATTGAAAATATCGTACCTCTAGTAGCCGACTGTCGGCCCTAATGTAGACTTGATTCAAGTCCCTTTCCCGTGCGAGGTTCCTAACGTAACGCGCCAGCATGCAGCCACAGAATACCAGTGCGCCCTCACCGACAAAATGTAGTTATTTATGCGGTCCCGCGCGCGGAACAGGTTGGGGATCGAATGCAGAGCGCAAAATAATAGTTTTCTGACGATGAGGCAAGGAAGTGCCTTGCACGGGATTGGGACTTGAGTCAAGTCTAGCCCTAATGAGGCAATTTTGGTGAATCCCTGTCAACCTTCAAGTGTATTATAAAGGATTGGTAAGAATGAAAAACATTACTGTTAAATTTTAGACTGAAAGTAGTACTGAAAACGAAGTTCATACGAGAACCATTTTGTGTGTGAAGTATTTTCTCTCTGTAATGGAATCACATTCGATCATTTAAACTGTATCTGAAAACCTAAAAAGCACAACAGCTGATTTCGGTTGTTCCAACACAAATTAACTACAATGTGTTTACATGCTGAAAATTGTGCATGTTTTCCCCCCATTTTCTCCTGCGTTACACAACGTTTTAAGCCCAAATGTTCATATTATTTGTTATTTCATCTTTCTACGCAATAGGTAGATATACACGTGGTGTTACTGCAACAGTTGATCACACAAAATATTAACAACACTATCTGTGAATCTTTTTTCAGCTCCACCAATCAATCCCGTATAATACTTTTAAGAACAATTTCCCAACCCTTCTCACTCGACTAAATACAAAAATAAAGTGCGTCAAAGTATAATGTGACAAAGTTAAGCATTTTCGTACTTTACTATGCAAGGCTGTCACCGAGGCATCTGCTAGTTGCAGGAGGAACGATCCATCCTCGGATATCTCATCCAGCTTGTTCACGCCGTCTGCAAGCTCCAACCAACGGACAAGGGTCTCCACCTCGCACACAGCACTCCGAAGTTGTTCCAACGCCTGTTAAACAAATACAAAAATAGTGGCTTCTTATAAAATTATTTATATTGCTCACAATTCCGCCATGCAGTGACGCTCGTGGCGCTCAACAAATTATGCAACAACCCTGTAACTATATAACAGAAGACTTTGGACAATTTTGGAAATTGGTTTTGGGTGTAAACCGGGTTTTAGGTTATTGGATTTTGGTTAATTAAACAATTTCTTACGCCAATGGATTCCGAAAGATTGGTTGCAGACAGTCCCGAGCGAAAAGTCTCTTGGTATTCGGAGATGGAGTCGTAATCGTATTCATAAACTACCTGAAAGTGTAAAACATAGTGGTTTAGATATCAAGGAATATACAACTGTAGAATGGTTTTATAAAATTGTCATTGCAAAGACTTTGTAAAAGTAATGGAACAATGCTCAAATTAACTTTTTTTATTTAATGAACTATCAAGTTTATATCTATATCTTAAGCCTATTCTGTCGAGGTCTTGATATTGTCGTGGTGGTCATGTTCCCTGCCTATAATAACAGTAAAGGAAAAACTGATATTTATACCAGTCCTAAAGTGGGATCAAACTATTCTTCCCTCCCAGCCTAGGTTTTGTCACATTGGTCCTAATTTGAGAAAATAAGATGGATTCGCAATGATAAAGATCTAGGCCTATTGATATTGGAGGACCCAAGTTTTTACACATCAAAAACGTTGAGAATTTTTTTTTTTTCAAAATGACTTCCTCAAATACATGGTTATTGAAGCTATACCTGCATGGCTAACCCGTAACACAAAAGCCTGGCGTACATTGTCTAGCAAATACTGCTATGGTGGGGAAGTAAACACCACTTCCCAACTTGCCCTGTGGCTACTAAAAACTGTGCAAACTGCTTTGCTCATAATATTTCTTCTTTTTCAGATTCGAATAATAATTTGTTTAATGTTTTAATATATTTGTGAGTGTGTGAATGTAACTTCATTTTGTGACAATTAAACTGGTTGTGATCGCTACAACTAATTCACGCGAAAGATACATTTATGACCTTAGGCTACATGTTTGAAATCTGTGGAACTAAAGCTTTCGTGGGGCAAGTAAAACGCATGCCAGCCCCTGTGAGCTACTTTATATAGTAATAATTAAAAAAACTTAGCGCAATGCTTGACCTGTCCCATCTTATCGCCCTAATTTTTACCTGACACTCCGTGTATATTTCGTTGACGATATCACCCAGACCTACGATGTAATCTCTGTACATTTTATCATCGACTACGCAATGGGCGTCGGCAGGGAGCGGCGTTTGCCCAACGGGGTTCCCGCGCACATTCGCCCCGGTCAGAATCAGCACTGCCAGAGTAATACATGCCGGGATAATGCCAGCAAACACGCAACCAAATTGCTTGGGGAGATCTTTCTTTCTGTTGATAGGCATTCTGAAGAGATTGGTAACAATAATATTATCAAATATAGGCTAAATTTATTATTTTGGGTGGAGTTCAAATAAATAATATAAATTGTGAATATCTTATCTTGTTTTCAAAGGATGGTTTGGTTATAAGCAACACTATTTTATAGGACTGTTCTCATAAAATTATCATAGGCCTTACAATTCAACAAATACACAATCATTACCAAAAAAATGTTAGTACATTAAATGAAACAAAAATTGTGTCCGTTGATTCATTTCAATTTAGAAATTTTGAAGAACATGTAATACTTTACCTTTCAGACGAGTTGATCGGTTCGTTTCTATATCCTTACGTTGTGATGTTTTGGCGCTCAAGGTTCTATTCTCAATTCAAGATTGAATTCTCATTCGAATATTGTATCTATTTAAGTTTTTTCAATATGCTGTATAAATAGTGTGTTCTTCAAAGATGTTCTCTGGGCGTTTCAAGGATGTATGCTAAACTCCCCAAATGTTTGGACTTTTATAAGGTTGAACTTATTCCCTAAATGAGGAACTAGATTTCGCCACATCATTCTTACCTGAGAAGGTGGCGATACCCGGAAAAATTGCAAGGCTTTGTTTTGTAAACTGATCATGTAAACTAAAAATGTGGCAATTAAAAACAATTATGTTACCTGGAAATTTCATCATTTTGTTTAGAAGAGTAAAATAATTCCTGCCTTTAGTTTTTATAGATGATAGGTCATTTCGTTTGGCCGATTTGGCCCGAAAATTAAACTAGCATGAATAGCTCTAATAAAGAAAAAAAATCGCCAATGATAAGTCATACAACATAAGCATAGTTGTTAAACATAGTTATTAACATAATTTGCATGGCCTGACTTTGATTAAAACATTTATTTCGTTTGTTTGTTTGTTGGGGGTTTTTTTTGTGGGGGGGGGGGGGGGGGGGGGGGGGTAACTGAACGAATTTTGGAATATGATGCTGTTTCAAGACGAAAAGAATACTTTCACACATGCCACGGACAGTATACGCATAGCAACATGCAATTTTTCTTCGTATTTTTGGCCGATGATGAACGTGAAATAATGTCAGTGTCCCGACAGTAACTCATGTTTAGTTTATGTTAATAACCAATTTCCAAATCCACTTCCTCAAAATATTAGTAACTTTTGTTGTCGGGGAAAAACTGACTATATAGTTAATGCATTCCCCTATATGCAAGAAATATGAACACACGATGAAATTAATAAGTTATGACAGATTGAATTATTTTATCGGCAAGTTCAAACTTTATTTATTCAAATATTATAATGCAAAACTGAAAAGAAACAAAAAGGAATGCCCGTAGATAGCGGCAACTGCATCTCTATACCCTGATCGATGTTGCAGAGGGTGTCCCCCAAAATGTTCCCATACATTAACACGCTCTTTTCCTCTTGTACAGAAGTACCCCTACAATCCTTTAAAGAATTCATGGGATTCACAGAACACAATAAAGACACAAAATATAGGAGGGGTGCCACTGACACAGGTCCAGTACCAAGCAATATCGGTAAAGCCTTGCGGCTATGGCCTACTGCGGCTCATAGGGATACGGCAAGATAAATATGGGACGTTGTTCAACTGCCCCCACCCTCGTATTCCGAAGGCCTTGAGGTTAAGATGCTCAAGTTTGATAGAGCTTAATGTTACGGCTTTGACTTCTGCTACGGCTTAGCTTTTAGTGCTGATAGACAGCCGCAACCACCGGCGCACGACCCAAAGGGCAGGGAGGCAACTGCCTTCCCAAACGGGGCAGAACAGGGAGGGGAATTCGGACAGTGCAAGATGGAAAGACAAAGCAAAACAAGTATATTTTTTTAACCGGTATTAGAAATTGCTACTTATGTCTTTATCTTTGTGAAATTTCGGGCAAATCAACCCCTCTGAATACCAAAGAGTCCCCGTACGCCCATGAACAGCCGCATCTGTAGCTGTGTCCATTGCTCTCAATACTCAAACCTGCCGCGGGTCTGGGCGTTTGGTTGCCCTTTCGAAACTGCGTTTCTGTTTCTGGGTCCGGCTATACAGAGTCCCGTGTTGAAATCATTATGTAGTAGGTATATAGCCACTGAGAGATCAACCCATATAGAAAGCAGAGTCACAGGGAAAAAACTTGGCGCAAAGTTCGTATCATGTTGTAACAGAGACAAAGTGGGCACCTTTAAAGCTTTACATTTGGTTTTTGGAACTGTTTGGTTGTTTTAATCCTATATAAATGTAGATATTTACAATAAAACTATTAACCTGTGAAATCTTCATTTCAAAAGGTGGAAGGGTTTTTGAGATAATCACTGAAATCTGGAGCGGCTGTTTCCACGTAGGCCTACAAAGGAAGAATAATCCGTAATTGGAGTACACAATCTGGGAAAACGTTTCTCAATGAAAATGATTTTGAATCCCTCTCTCTAAAACCACATTCCTTTGAAGGGAATTGTTTCTCAAATTGTTATACATTATCAACAGTTGCAGTGCTTCTTACTAAGTAAGTTTGTATGGTCTTAATTTTTGGAGTAATTACAAGGTAAAGGCCCTACCCTCCCTTTCAGTTGGTAGAGTTTCGGAACGAGTTTTCTTTCAATCAATTAGTCATTAAATTTTATCATTTTATTACAAGACGGATGCGAAGAACTTCTTGTCTCACCAGCGCTTTCCATTTCTCCCCGTTACCCGAGTGAGTCCCTCTAAGTTGTTTTTAGAAACATTCCAGAATTATAAACACTTTTTTAGTTTTGTTAATATATTGCATAATTATAGAGAATAACAAAGTGTTCTTTCGATTATACAACGGCCATACATCAGCCTATATTTATAGCTACCACCTTCTTTAAGAACCCCAAACATAAGTTACACTGTAATTGTGTCGCGTTATTAGCCAATAATGTTTGTTTTCACAGTCATTAAAACAGGGTGATGAATGGACAGTAGTTAGAAGTGCATGCAGTGTTTCCTTCACTACGTGCAATGTATGTGTCGGATTCAAGGAGTACGCACGAGACGTCGGTGTATAGGGGCCTACTGAGCAGATTAAAAAAAATACTTTCAGAATTATATATGCCTACTCAGTGAAGTAACAGGAGAAGCAGCTGGGCTGTGCCCCCCCCCCCCCCCCGAACCCTTGCCCCTCTTTCCCTTAAACAAGATTTAATGCACATTTATATCTTTGATCCCCCCCCCCTCCACCCCCACCACCCAAAGAAAATGTATATTTCTCACTCACAGATTCACCGTCAACAAAACATTGAGACATTGACATAAATTATTTGAAAGGGAAAGGTGAATTGTGGGGGGGGGGGGGGAGACAAGTGTCTTTTTATTCCATTTGTTTTTAACCCTGTTTAGCCTAGAATTGCTTGTTTAATGCCTGTTTATAAAGTAGCTTTTGCTGCTGTTTTATCGGTCACACCATGGAGACACGCACGCGTAACCTTGGCATGCTATCCCAACGAGGGACTTATGGGAAGTTATGACTATTTAGAGTGGTGGCGCCCTAGGCCCTGTCTGTATTATTGACTGGTCGACATGTCTGGGATACCTAGAGGCCTGCTTTAAAACGACGGACGAGTTGTTCGTGCTTGGGGTCGACTTAAGAGATCGATATGTGTTAGTGTTACATAACGAGGTGCTGGTGTACACTGTACTGTTGTGGATGAGACCAAAATGATGAGACATGTAGTAGACCTTTCAGTATTTTTCTTTGTTCCATTAAATCGCTCAGGCGGTCCTCATGCATTCCTTTCGTTACGCAACGCCAGGTGCGTTTCTCCGACTCCACTCCCGCACGTGTATATAAAAGTTGACTGCACACACACACTCGATCTCTCACTTATTTCTTTTCGACTCATGGATGAAGCAGCAGTTTAACCAGCACCAGAGTGTATGTATTATAATTGACACCTAGCGCTCTTATCTTTTAGAGAGGACCATTTAGCACTTGCATTACTTTCTTAGGACTCTTGTTGCTGTGGTGTGCTGTTTGGCAGTAGTACACAGCTAATAGGCACATCGCAGTTGCAAGCTAACTAATTCAACCGAAACCAAGTGCATTATAAATTATTTGGCACAAGTATTGCCCTCTTCTTATTTATTTACCAAAAGGCAAAGTAGCCAAATTTCCATTTAGTCCATTCATTTAAATTAATCAATAGCAAAGAACACGCTACTAAAGACACAACGAACTGACACAACGGATTGAGTCCTGTCTTCCTGAAAGATTGCTGTAATAGTACAGTGGACAAGATGGAATTTAAAACAAGGAATTGTAGACAAATTTAAGTGAAAGAAGAGATTATTGCATTACCCCAGCTCAGGTTCAGATTGAGTCGAGGAGGAACTGCTGCACAAATGGCAGCGAAGCTTGTGAAATGAATGGTATGGGTATGGATGTTTTCAATTTCAGTAGTTGTATTGAATGAAGGAAAGTTGCACAGATCGGCAACTCCTAAAAAGTCCGGTCAGTACGCAGTATTTATTACTATTCTAATATTAATATAGTTAGCACATATGGACTATGCAATTTACATCATCTTTATTTATTATTCGGGTGGATGGAGGTTTGGGGATGTCGGGGTTAGGTAACTTAAAATTGTTGAATAAAGTTCACTTTGTTATTTATTAAACAACTTAAACTCAAAGTCAAACCAAAGTTTGTTGACACTTTCGATTGTTGACAGGAATGAGTTAAATGTTGTTCTTATAATGGTTATCTTGTTTTGCTAATGGTAAACAACCTTCTAGCCCACCTCTCTTTTATTGGTCTTAATAGTGGCCATGGTGACTATAGACCATGGAGGTAGGAAGACTGATACTAAAACTATTAGCCATAACAGCCCAACAAGGTGGGCTACTACCAACCTCCAAGGTCTGGAGGTTGTCTCCTCCTGCCTGCCCCGTTACTCTGGACTCCCTCCGAATTGGAGGGAGATAATAGGAGGGCGAGGGAGTCAATAGTATTGGCTCTAATAGTGTAAATTCACCCTAACCAACAGTCAACACTCCCTCCAAAATCCTCTCCAGGAAGTTGTCTGATTGTGGAGGATAGAGGTCTGTATGCCCAATGTTCATTACTGACACTGGGCCAGGCATACTCATTACTAATATTACTAATCTTATCTAGTAAGTCCAAACATGTTTGTGTGGAGTGGTATTTGAGATTGGAGGATAGTGCAGGATTGGGGTCTACGTCTGTAGGCCTGGGGAGAAGGTTGGGGCTAAAAAGCCTGAAACATCTGGGAAGTTCTGGGTCTAGAATCAGGGGAATCCATTTTCAGAAACTTTCCCATTCATCAAATCTCATCCCTGAAAAATTAAATCTAGAAATTTCACAAAAAAGCACAATCCACACTTCCCAGTTTGAATGTCCTTTGTAATTAATAATTTTTAGGTAAAGGTAGACCCAGTAACTGGGGCGCTGTACTCCGTTTTTCAAATTGTTTGCATAGTGGTTGTACAAGCTTGTACAACCGCAGATGTCAAAAACATTTTTAAAGGAGTACAGCCCCCCAGGTACTGGGTCTACCTTTACCTAAAAATGTATTATCTGTACAGTGTGTTTTTTAATTTTTCAAATCACAGAATAAATATATGCAACTGCCTGAGAAAACAACAATGGCGACATACATACCGATGACCCAGCTGCCTGAGCGATCCAAATTATACAAACCTGGAAACAACGAAGGAAGCGACGATGGATCCTATGCCTCGGAAGACTCTGGAATCGAGAGCGTAAAAGAAAAAGTTGTTAAGAAAAAGGTCGGTATGACTCAGTTTTTTCCCATTACAGTAGCCTGCTGGCCAAATGCTAGTTTTAATACATCTGAGAACCAGTCAGAATTCACTCGAAGTGGTCCGGTTGACTAGTTCAGTGTTGGAAAGCTTATTTAATATGAATTATGGACTATTGAAAAAGGTGGTGGAGAAGTAAAACATCAAGATATTATCAGTCCTGCTGGATAGTGACTGAAAACCTTATAGACAAACCCTGTGACTGCTTGAAATTTTATTAATAATTGGAATGTTGTTGTTGTTCAGGTAAGAATGCCTTCAAAGTGTGAGCTTTGCTAAATTTTGAATTGCCAAACCAACACATTTTTATTTGAATGTAATTAAATGTATGACACGGTTTTTCATGGGAATAAATTTCTTCCTTTATTTTGATAATGGTCACGGACAAATCCAAGGGGGTGTAAAAAAGGGGTATTAGTAATAATTGTGGGTGAAGAGAAGCAATTATAGTTTTGTGTCTTGCTCAAGGACACAAGTGTCATGACTAGGATTCGAAACCGCACCCTGATTAAGTGGTGTTTGAAGCTGATTAGTTAGCTACCAGAACTTGAGTCAGATGCGCTAAACCGCTCGGCCATGAGCCTCAACATTAACAGTTTTTGTTGTTGGCACCAAAACAAAACCATTAGGCCTAAATTTGATGAAATATTTCACAGATTGGTTTTTTGGTGTGTTTATTTACAACCAGTGAACGAACATGAATTAATTCGTCCAAAAACCAATAATGTAATCGTAAAATACATTCAAAGAAAAGTTATTGATTGTATTGTACAATTTACAGGTAAAGAAAAGAGGGACGTGGCTGGCAACAACTTTCAAGAAGAAACACTGTGTCCAGTATGTCGCAGATCCTGGGAGTCCAGTCAAAGCGTAAGTTGTTAACTTATAAAGTTAACTTGTCAGTCTGTTGATTATCACAAAGTTCTTTATTTCAAGGTGCAGCAGGTCAAACATGCACTTGTTGTTGGCCAATTGTTTTTGTTTTTTAAAGACAATTAGGGGAGACTTAAGACTTAGGGATCACTTTGGGGGAAGGGTGGGTGGGGGTGGGGAATCCACAAGACCACAGTGCTTGTACTAAATAGTTGTAGTTCTAAATAATTTCTCGACTATAACTATTTTAACAAGAACAGAAACGAAATGTGAACAAAACTATCTACAATATGTAAACTGCTTTTTTTTTTACAAGTGCTAAGAGCAGATATCTTATTTTGTCCTATGGGTGATTATACTTTTATACTCAGCAGAATCGAAAGATCAGACTACAGTGAGGAAGTATTAATCGATTGAAAAACACAAAGCCACTAAAATCACTGACCTCGGGCCTGCGGTCAAGTGTAAATTTTGACTCACTGTGTGACCATGGATAGGGGATTAACACTATTACAATAATAATAATAATAATAATAGTGGCTTCTTATATAGCGCTCATATCCGTCACTCAGTGACGCTCAAGGCGCTTCAACAGTCAGTATTTTCCTGCAAGGTATATATGTGGAGCTACTTTTTGAAGTTTGAGACCTATTCCATAGCACCATGTAATGGTTTTACAAGGTGCTGTTGCGCAATATGCAGCCAATCAAACCAGGAACACCTGGGCAAACCCCTTCTCTTTACAATAAGTGCGCTGGGTTGTTTTACGTGCATTACACAACACACGGGACCTACGGCTTTATGTCTCATCCGAAGGACGAAGCAATAAGTGTCTTGCTTAAGGACACAAGTGTCACGACCGAGACTCGAACCCACACTCTGCTGAGCAGAAACGGCAGAGCTTGAGTCCGGTGCTCTTATCCGCTCGGCCACAACACCTCACAATGAACTTTATATTGTTTCAAGTTTAAGTAATAAACCACAAGGGAAACTTGATGGGTAAATTTTATTTCAAATTTATTAATAAAAGATTTTAGGTTGAACAAAGACAAAATATTAGAGCGAGACTCAAATATCAAGTAATAAACCACAAGTTTTAATTGCTTCTGACTGGCACCCCCTTACTATATAAGGAGACCGCCAACATTACTATGGCTAGATACATGTAGCTCACTTGGAAGAGTGCCAACAGGTCAATTCCAAGGTCGCAGGTTCAAGTCCAGCTCTAGTAGATCTTTCTTTTGGCAACCCCTTATTAGTTGAAATTGACAGTCAGTTTCCTTTGTGGTTTCTTACTTAATATTTGTTTAAAAGTTTAAAAAGCCTTTTTCCTGTTATCTGACTCTGTAACATTGTTATATTACTGACGTATTGGCAATCTGTTTCCTGCCATTCATATTCAGTGACCACTTCAGTCGTTTTCTGTGACATCCTGTTTGACTGACTAATACTTACTAAGAAACTCTTTGCAATGTAATGTATGTTTATCCATCATATCTTAACTTTTGCTATACCTTTCCATTGTTGATAAAAAAACTGGGCTGGTTTGGCATGGCCGGCTGAATGTTAGAAGAACATTCAATTGTATGTCTGTTCATCTTTTCTCTCAGTAAATTTTTTCGCGTGTGAAGCAATCACGACAAGAAAAAAATGCACACTGACATCAACAAAGTAAATCACTCATTTGTTTGGTAGTATTTATTTATGCTTTTTATTCATTCATTTACTTATTCATTTATTCATTTGTTAAAAGAAATTGAACATTTTCTGCAAACTTTTAATTAAATTGTATACCTCCCATGATTGGTTGCTCAATACATTCAACACGAGTACTAATAACATTGTTACAAACTGTGGCTATCTGTTTTTGATTTGCATTTATGGCTTTCCATAGTTTTCCAAACTCGGTTGGCTAAAACTCTGGCTGTGACATTGCAATAGAAAGGTCTATAGACTGTGCAAGTCTCATGTGTATGGAAAAAGAGAAAACAACTCTAACAAAGACCAATTATTTCTATGAAATCAAATACTCTTTTAAACTTATATTTAGACAAAATTCTTACCAATTTGGGATAAATACAATTTCAGTTTTCATATAAAACAAATAGTTTGTTAAAATTCAACATTGAAACTAAGTTAAAACTTTGGACAAGATGCTTATTTTTTAGAAACCCCTTTTACCAACCCCTCGGATTTGTGAAACCATTTTATAGGTTTAAGGGTTTAACATGAATGTTAGTTGGGCAAAATTCTTAATTGTTTACAAGTAAACGGAAATAGGGGTTGTCTTATTCTCAGACTTTCTTTGTTGGTTTGTTACATTTTTTTTACTTTCATATATTTCACGGCTAAAGTGTACTTTCCCAACATTATGATGGCGACTTTTTGTGGCCATAATCTAAAGTATTTGAAGAGACAGAATCGCGTTCTTGTAAAACTCAATATTAAGATTGGGACCAACTTGGTCCTGGAACTTCGAATATGCACTAGACTTGCACATAAGACGTGCAATTATGTTTTCTTTAAATTTTGAAAAAAATCTTAATTGCAGATGTTTCTGTGGCCGACCGCGAGGCCTCCATATCAGACAGCTCCAGCCTCAGACCCAAGACAAAAACTCCGGGGGTAAGAATCTCCTGGTCTCACACGCTAACATCTCAACGAGCAGGGTTGATCTTGAAGGTGAGGAGGTCACGCAATGGGACGAAGAGGAGCATCTTGTAGAGACGCCAACAGACGCCTACGGACAAATCCATTTTAAGGAGGCAGTCAACCGACTCTCCACATCCAAAGTGAGTGTCTGGGGGAGTTGTTTTACAATGGGCAGGGACTTTGTGAGCTGTGTCGGTCAGTTGAAATCATTGTGTCTTTGAGTCAAGATATAGTACAGCAGTGGCTACGTTAAAGGGGGACTGTCTCGTCAGGATCAAATCAGGGTCAAATTTCATAGCTCTGCTTACCGCCAAATTTTGTACTTGCAATCACCATTCTCCGCTTACCGAGCAAGCGCCGAATTTCTGCGCTAGCCGTGTAATCGTAGAATTCCTATTCACGTAGACTACGCAAGCGCACAAGCAAGAATTCCCTGCTAACCCGTGAAATACGCTTGACGTAAGCTTCCGTAATGATTCCACAAGCGCAGATTCTTTGCTTACGATAAGCAGAGCCACGAAATTGGGCCCAGGCCTGTGGCTGTTGTATGGGTTTTATTAACTCTACCCAGTTACTGCACGCATGTGGGCGCTGGTCGTCACATCACGATTGGCGCCATCATTATTGTATTATGATTGACGGCCAGCTCTCTTTAAATCTCTCTTTATGCCCAGAGATGAGAAATGTTCAGACTCTTATCTGAATTTTGGGGTGAACAAAGGAAATAGACCTTATGCATTGACGTCACCAAGCCGCCATCTTAGAGGTTAACTGATGATGAAACAATGGAAACGCACAGATTTGTACGCGCGGCGCACAGGATTGGCCAATGAACATCTTCCTTTTGACCTCTAGGCGAGGGCGCCCTACTCAAATGACGTCATGTGCATAAGGTCAATTGCAGTAGAACTTTATTTGAACCTGCAATCTGTGGATTAACATGCCGGTGCTTTCCTGAAAATGAGCCATCTAGCCCTACGTTGGCAGTCTCCCTATTTTGTCAATGTCTTGTTTGGGGGTGCCAGTCAGAAGCCATTCAAACTTTAACCGTCATAACAAGGATCACACTTGAGTTTACGCAACAACTGGGAAGCGACAGTATAGGGATCACCTTAAGGGGATGCAACTTTTTGGTAGAGGTCCAGCAAGTTAAATTCAGAGGTCACAGGTTCGAAAACAGGTTCTAGTCAACTCTTTTTGTTCACCCAACAGATGAATTTTAAATTCACCCAGTCAGTTTCCTGTATGGTTTATTACTTAATACTTTTATCTGAATTCAGACTTTTTGGTTTTCCTGGTGAAAAGTAGCTGTAATTTTCTTCAGCTATAAAGAAAATATGATCTTCAGTTAATCTACTTTGCTGGTACTGAAGATACTGTTCCCAAAAGCTTGAAAAGATATACAACTCCAGGGGTTATCAAAGGTGGAAATGTCATCATTTCAATATACCTTCTAAAATTTGGATCTTACTTTCAGACCTTTTTGTCAAGAATGACTCAAGCCCCGGTCATATCATTAGGTTAGACTATAATTATAAATAACATTGGCTCCACTTGAAGCTATTAGCATTTGGTTTGGGTGCATACAGACAATTTACCCAAAACAAAAGAGTAATGTGTCCGCCATACTTGTGGCTTGTCGCGGCTGAGCGGTCTAGTTCACCGGTCCCAAGCTCTGGTGTTGCCTGCAGCAGAGTGTGGGTACGATACCCGGTCATGACACTTGTGCCCTTGAGCAGGGCACTTAACCATAAATTGCATCGTAAAAAGTTAGGAAGGTAGTGCATTCTGCTCTACCAGTTAGACTCCTAGTGGATAATACCCATACCTACATTCTTACGGACTGTGAAAGGGGTAACCCCGTTTCAGCCCCAGGAGTAGAAGACAATGTGCCCCTAGTGACAGTTGATTTGGGTGGACAGTTCAAATCAGTTGATTAAAGCCATCACCTTGTGATGGTAGGTGATTTCTCAATTTTTTTTTGAATACCTCAAAAATGGCTTATAGGGGCATCTGGGAGGGTTTTTCAATTGAAAGTTGAAACACTTTTGAACTTCATAAAACCCAGGTTTTTATCTGTGATTCTTAATGTGTTTTCTTCATTAGTTTGTCCGTTTGTCAGATCGCACTGATATGTCATTGGTTCTGAAGCTCCTGACTAAGTACTGGTCACTGCACATGCCCCAGCTTGTTATCTCTCTGACCGGTGGGGGGCGGAGCTTCAAACTTAACGAGCAAGACAAGGAGACCTTCAGCAGAGGAGTAATTAAGGTGAGAAAAAACCCCAAGAATACCGATGTTACCTTTCAGATACTCACCTCTGTTTTCCTCCTCTCTGGAACCAGGGTCACAGATCTTTAGCCTATTATTGTTCTGTCCTTCCCCCTGCAGTTGACCTGTCACTATTTTTCAGGGTCAAGCCTATACTGTCCCCTGCTGTTGACCTGTCAATAACTTTCAGGGTCAAGCTGCCTGAATGACTAGTCACACATTGGTGGTAACAACCCTACTTCAAAGTGGTGCTTTCATAACAGTTCATGATGTTTGTATTTGGTCTAAGCATAGAGAAAGGACTGTCCTTTCTCTATGGTCTAAGGGTGGTTTTTGAGCCGATGAAACACTTCCAGGGACATTTGGTGGCAGCAGACTTGCCCAGTGAGCTAACTTAAAGATGTTCTCGAAAATGTGTATACACTGGAAAATTATGCGGTGAATCAGCTGCCACCTATAGTCTCCCAAGTCCCAGCTGAGTTCCAGGAAATGAGTTTTCCATTTTTGTAAATCCCTTTTGTACTTTTGGCCATGGCGGAATTGGCGGCTACGGCTCTGGCTAGTTCGTCGTATTGTCACGAGTTGTAGCCGTAGCTGTAGCCGGCAATTTAAATACAGTCTTAGTTGATAGATTGATTGTCAATCTAGGCAATAGGAGGTCCTTGATTACGCACTGTTCACTGACACCTGTTTATGAAAGTGCATATTACCAGCCATTGTTACGAAGTAACACAATGGATTGTTGAAGGTTTTAAGATGTAAAGTGGTGTGTAGGGGCAAAACATGTTGTTGTTGTTTTTTGGAAGAGTAAATTCGTTTACTCGACTAGTTCTCATTAAAGACACTAGCCAACTCACCTGTGAAAATTAGGTAGCGCTAAATTAGGTATTGAAAATTATGAAATATGTGTACATTTCATCAGGGACTTTTTAACCTGTGATCCCCAGATTAGCACGCCAGCACTCTATTAACTGAGCTAACTGCCTGAGCTAACTGAGCTAACTGAGCTATCTAGCCCTTTTTATGTTGTCAATATCTTTTGGCTGGGGGTGCCAAAATAGGGAGATCGCTAACATTAGGGCTTAGCTCCGGCAAGTCAATCCGAAGGTTGCAGGTTCCAGTCCCATTCTAGTAAATTTTTCTTTGTTCACCCAAATATCGCATAAACAAATTTACCCAGATATTTCTCTGGCGGAGTAGTACTGATATGAACGAACCTTTCGGTGAACTTCCAAATTTTTTAACTAAACAAACTTGGGACCAATTTTGTAAGTACTCCGCCTCTCATAAAATCTTGTTTTACAATTATTTTCCTTAGGCTGCATTTACTACCAAAGCTTGGATCATCACCAGCGGCTTTAATGCAGGTGTGCCAAAGATTGTGGGAAGTGCCGTGCAGTCTACTTACGTCCGTGACTGGATCTCCGACAATAGAAACGTCAAGAAAGGGGCAGAGAGACCCAAACTGGTCTGCTTGGGGCTTGCTTCGTGGGGATATGTAGATGGCAATCATCAGCTTCTGACCAGGAGGGGCACGGTAAGAGGAGGGGGATTTGGCTTCCGAGGTAAAATGGGAGGAAGAGTTCGGGGGTGGGGGAATTTTGAGAAAGAGGACAACAGGAAATCATGAGGCAAGCGAGGCTTTTATCACACTGCCATTTGTGCATTGTGGTAAGCAATTTACAGAGTCAGTGACAGAGCTGTTGACAGAGTATTTCCCCTTGCTGCCTCCCCACTTATGGAATGGCCTACTTGTCTACATAGGCCATGTCTGCGGCTTGATTATCACATGATGTGTTAAACTGCATACAGTTAGACATGTCACAAGATCAAAGAAGAATGAGAGGGGACCAGTTGCTCTATGACTCTATGCCTCTTTTGGGGGCTACCATACTTGACTGCACACACGCATGTAGAGCAGATCAACCACAAGCCTATTTCAAGTGTGCCTTATACTGCACATTTAAATTAACCAATACCAGGGGTTATGAGTGGGCGAGGCGTGCTGGAATAAAATGGGGCTGTGAGATCAATCACCCTTGGGAATGAGGTTGTATATCTAGTTATTTTTTATTATCAATTGTTTGTTTCATATATAGTGTTGCAGTGGAACCAGTATAGTATCGTACCATCAAAGACATTGTACTTGTTTTTATAACAGTTCATTCATTCAGACCATTCTAAAACATAAGTTTATTGTTTCAATATTAATTTTCACAAAAATATGTATTAAAGGCACTGGACACCTTTGGTAATTGTCAAAGACCAGTATTCTCACTTGGTGTATCCCAACATATACATAATATAACAAACCTGTGAAAATTTGGGCTGAATTGGTCATCGAAGTTGCAAGAAAATAATGAAAGAAAAAAACACCCTTGTTGCACAAATTTGTGTGCTTTCAGATGCCAATAATAAAAGGCTTCGATGAAGTCTTTTATTATTTGAGTGAGAAATTACCTTTTTCTCAAAAACTACGTTACTTCAGAGGGAGTCGTTTCTCACAATGTTTTATACTATCAACAGCTCTCCATTGCTCGTTATCAAGTAAGTTTTTATGCTAACAATTATTTTGAGTAATTACCAATAGTGTCCAGTGCCTTTAAACAAAAAATGAAATTGTATTTACAACAAATTGCTATAAAAAAAAAGAGAGATTAATTTCATGGAAAATATAGTCTTTGGGTTGCTTTCTCGTTTTTGATACATGCGAGGCTTGCACAGTCTATTTCTAAAAGTATTATACACAAAATTAACTTTAAGCGTTTAGATTTAAAACTGTTATTTAGCTTTTCTTTTGAGGCGCTGTGGTACCCAGTGTAGGAGCGCACTATAAATGCCTGTAATTATCATTATTTTCCTGATTGCTACCAACACTAAAATTTGTCTATGGCCTTTTTCGTACACAGGGCTCCTATCCAGCAGAATACAAAGTCAACCCAGTTGTGATGAAGGGGCGTCGTGTACCCCTGAACCCAGACCACACCCACTTCATTCTAATAGATAACGGGCTAATGGGGGAGGCGGCCTGCGGTGGTGAGATCGTGATGAGGGCAATGATTGAGGAAGCAATAGCAGCGCCAAAAGAGGGTAAGGAACTCAGACCCCCTCCCCCCCAAAAAAATAAAAAAAATAAAAAAATAACGAGCCTTGGATCCAAGTCCATGGAATCACTTTAAAGGCAAAGTGTACCTTTGGTTTTTGGAGGCGTTCGGTTGTTTTAACCCTATATAAATTATGATAAATACAATAAAACTTAACCTGTGAAAATTTCATTTCAAAAGGTGGTCGCGTTTTTTAGATATGTCCACGCAGGAAGAATAATCCCTAATAGGAATACACAATCTGAAAACAAACGTTTCTCAGATTCAAATTTTGGGGCATAAAAACTAATACATTTTTACCTTTTTACAAATGCTTTATACTATTGAAAGCTGCTGTAGGCTTCTAACCAAAAGTGTTTTATTTCCATCAATTTTAAGAGTGATTACCAAACGTATACCTTCCCTTGGTCTGATATTTGGCCAATTTGACCCACAAATTTAGATTTAAATGTTAAATAGGTATTTTTTATAGATTCAAGAAAGTTAGAAACTGCGAAAACTTAGAAAGTGCGAAAACATCTGTTACTAGTTACTTAAAAACTAAAAAATTAACTGTTGTCGGGATCACAACATTATCTCAGGGCCATCAGCCGTATGTACAAACAATTTTGGTCTGTTGCATTTGTGGGGGCTGAAATGAAATGAGCCGAAATACAGCCACACACTTTTTCTACCTGGGGCCTTTCCCAAACCTCGGCTTGGGCTCCGTCTCCGGCTTGGGCTCCGTCTCCGGCTTGGGCTCCATAATATTGTTTTTTGCTACAGCGTGTATTTGTTCGCAGTGGTTCGAACATCACACAGAGCCTTGAGCCGGAGCCTAAGCCGAGGTTTGAGAAATGCCCCTGGCCCCCTAGAGTGACATTGTTCTTGTGACCTTTTTCTAGCAAGCTTTGGGGGGAAAGTACTCCTGTGGGATTCGAACTGGGGTCCTAGATTCGAACCAGGGTCCTAGAGGTAGAATGCGAAGAAAGATACCACTAGGCCAACCGTACTGCCAATGTTCCATCTTGGAAACAGTAATCAATCATTTAATCTCACACAGAGAATGGTCTGGGCCTACCGGTGGTTCTCGTGGTGCTCGAGGGAGGTGTGGACACTTTGCTCAATGTGAAGAACGCCGTCTTGCGCGAGATTCCTACAGTGCTGTGTGACGGTAGTGGGAGGGCAGCAGACATCCTGGCATTCGCTCATACCAGAGCTGAAGGAAATCCGTAAGTGCAATAGATACTATCCCCATCCTTGTCCTCAACCCTCAAATGTTGGCAGCTCTGATTTAAAGTGTAGGTTTTAATTTTTTTATAATTGATTGTTATTTTTTTACAGAGAATCCAGAACATTGAGTGAAGAAAACATTGAGATACTTCGTGAGAAACTCGGCAATTTCTTCAACGTTAATCTTTACTGCAACAACATGACCCAACTGATTGAGGATGTCATCGAGTGCATAAAGGTCAAGAAATTGGTAAGAGTGTGTGCTTCTTGTTTCGCTAGCGCTGCTTCTTAAAAACACTGAAAAGAAATTAAGATTTGTCTTTCTCTAGAAGTTGACCAAGGTATACTGATTGAAATGTAACGCACAACTGGCTCTTCGTAGAGCCACCCCTATCAGGTATGTCATGGCAAAGGGGTCTTAAAGAATTGTTGTGTGGGAACTCACGTCAGTGGTCGAGTGGGAACTCAGGTCAGTGGTCTAGTGGATGTGTTGAGACCTGGAGGACCTTTCACACTCACACAACCCATTCCCGCCAGCTATAGTCAAACATGACAAACAGCGCTGGTGGGCAATCAAAAATCTCATTAAAAAAACCAAGGTAATAGCGAGCATACTTTACATTAATAGGACTTAACCCCTGCCACTTTTTACTTTCGTGTCTATTGTTTATAAATTTGTATAGATTTTTAAACATTTATATATTTTTTATATATTTGCGTGTGTGTGTGTAGCCAGAGTTATTGGAATTGAAGGCCTTCGGGTCACAGTTTTTAAGTAATTTTTTTTTATTCCAGGCATATGTCTCTGGTTTCTTCTTTTTCTAAATGCATTTATTGTGATTGTAATATGTGTTTTTAATGCCGAATAAATAATAATGATACTAAAAAAAACAAAAAACCAACAGAAACGTACTTGGGAACTCTTATACATGAAACCAAGGACTATGTATGGCCTATCAAAAAATAGTACACAGCCTCCTTAAAACTCTGAGCCCCCTACTTTGAAGGCTGCCCAATGACATCGAGGGGGGGGGATCCTATTCCAGATGTTAACAGCGACCTCTCATAATCCAGTAAGGTAAAATTGTTTTTCTGATTACCACCGAACCAATCTGAGTAAATCTCTTTTTTTAGCTGACTGTGTTTCAAATGGACAAAGGAGAAAATGCCGACTTGGATCTTGCCATCTTGATTGCATTATTAAAAGGTACGTCATGTCCCAGATTTAAACGTTTCATCTGTTTATTAAGAAGAATTTGAAACATTTAAGGTAATCCCTGTACTGCCGCTTCCGAGGTTGTATCATAAACTTGGGTGTGATCCTTGGTTAAATGACAGTTCTAGGTTGAATGGCTTCTGACTGGCACCACCCAAACACAGACATTGACAACATAGGGAGGTGGCCATCCATCATAGGACTAAAGTAGGTGGAGTTCTGGCATGTTAATCACAGGTTCAAATCACTGTTCTAGTAAATTTTTCTCTTTTTTTACCAAAGAATTACCCATTCAGTTTCCCTTATGGTTTATTACCTGATAGGTCTATACTAAGGTGATAAAACTGAGAGGGCTATCGGAAGATTAATGTTCCGTGTTGCCCAGACACCTCAAGAAATGCTCACGCTTCCGCTCCCACCCACATGTACAATCACCTTTCTCAGTGGTCTGCTGGCCAAATGCTAGTTGGAACACCAGATTTGGAATGTTTTGTCTTTCAGGAATAGTGTAACCTTGCATCCAATCGTTTCCCCACCCCCTCCTTGTTTCTTAATGTTAGCCCAAGCTGCCACTCCCACCTACAAGTTAGCGTTGGCGTTGTCATGGAATCGAGTGGACATGGCAGAGAGGAAGATCTTTGTAGATGATCAGTACTGGGCGGTGAGTAAACTAAATAGTCATTTCATGTTGTCACCGTTTTCATGTTCGAGTCGTGGCGTGTCGTGGCTTAGCAGTCTAGTTCACCGGACCCAAGTTCTGGTGTTGTCAGCAGCAGAGTGTGGGTTCGCTACCCGGTCATGACACTTGTGCCCCTGAGCAAGGCACTTGACCATAATTGCTTCGCTAAAAGTTGGGAAGGTCAGTAGTGCATTCTGCTCTACCAGCCAGGCTCCTAGTGGATGATACCAACGCCTACATACTTACGGACTGTGAAGGGGGGTAACCCTGTTTCAGCCCCAAAAGTAGGTGGCAATGTGCCCCTGGTAGCAGTTTATTTTGGGTCGATAGCCCAATTCAGTTAAGTGTAGCCCTCACCTTGAAGTAGCCGTACTTCTCAAGCTTTCAGACTAAAGTTAAACAACGATGTTTTTAATTCTTACCAATCAATCCTGTATAATACCTTTAACACTGCACATCTGCAGTATTATAGCCATGGTTTGTAAGTCAAAGGTATTATACAGGATTGGCAGAGCTGACAAAATAATCACAGACAGTGTTCATGTTTTGTGTAATCAACCACATACATGAAATAACAATCCTGTGAAAATTTGAGCTCAATTGGTCATCGAGGTCACGAGAAAATAGTGAAAAGAGACCTTATGTGTTTTCTGTTTTTCAAACATCGAGTTTATTATCGCGCGCGATAAAAACTATTGTTTTACTCATTTCTCAGAAACGATAGCATTTTAGGCAGAAATATTTTAAGGAACCCTTTCTACCATTACTTACTTTAAATCATGTAAGTTATGTGTGAATCTGTGAACATTTGTGTTTTTCGATCTTACCAATAGTGTATAGGGCCTTTAAAGGGTGTGTACAACATTGGTAAGATTGAAAATATAAATGTTCACAGATTTGCACATAACTTACATGGTATAAAGATGGTCATGGTGGAAAACTTCCCTTGAAATAGTTTTGCTTGAAATGCCATAGTTTTTAGGAAATGAGTAAAACAATAGTATTTATCCTGCAGGATAAAATCTGATGTTTGAAAAAAAATTTAAACATATAATGGGGTTTTTCACTGTTTTCTCATAACTCCGAAGACCGATTGAGCTTAAACTTTCACAGGTTTGTTATTTCATGTATATGTTGGGTCACATCAAGTGTGGATACAGGTCTTTGGCAATTACCAATGTTGTACACACCCTTTAAGATCTGCATCTTATTTTGTTTAGGACATCACTGGAAACAAAAGTAGAAGTCCATCAGGGCTTGTCTCAACCAAAGCATGTTGTTCTTCCTCCAATGCAATAATTATATATCATTGATGGTTTGTTGTTTTTCAGCCTGGCAGTTTGGATCCGTTCATCATGCAAGCTCTGATGCAAAACCAGGTGGATTTCTTGAGGCTGTTCCTAGAGCAAGGTGTCATCATGAAGGAATTCCTGACCGTATCCAGACTACGTAGACTCTACAATTCAGTAAGAATTTCCCTTTGTAAATATCTGTGGCCATTTTTGTTCAGTGCCCCATATCCAGTAACAGTATATTGAGTGCCTGACTATTTCACTCTTGGCCTCAGTATGATATTATTCAGACTGTTGTAGCTGTGACCATCTCTGTCAGATGCCCTGTATGTATTTATTATGTTAGCACCGGTTAATGTATAGGTGCCAGACTCTCAGCCTCAGTATTGTTTGTTAAAGCGGACATACTCCTGATACTAGTAGTGAGTTCGAGTGTGCACCATGGTTAACTAAAGGTTTACTATTTTGACTCAAACCAAGGCCAGTGGTCCAGTGAGAACACTGGTGTGAACACACGCTAGTGATCCAGTGGGAACTCGGGCCATTGGTCCAGTGTGGGAACTCGGGCCATTGGTCCAGTGTGGGAACTCACGTCAGTGGGAACTCAGGTCAGTGGTCTAGTGGATGTGTTGAGACCTGGAGGACCTTTCAATTTATCAACAAGATGACCTATACTAAGAGCATTGTACCCTTTCTGTCTGTATTGTATTGCAGATCAGTAAGCAACATTCCCTTAGGAGCTATGTGTCATTGATTAACAACACCAAGGTAAGAGATCCAGTACTTGGGATGATGGCCTGTGATTAAGCTGCCCAGTAAAGTCTCATGAATTACAGGCCTTGAATTTCATCTTTGAGAGGGCAAGGCCATTTTAATTTTGCTTCCATTGGAAAATCTTAAAAGTCCATGGGAAACTTTTGAAAGGGCACCAAGACCAGGGCAACGAAGGCCATGGCCTCTGTTGCCTGCATTTAAAGGTATTATACAGGATTGGTAGAGCTGACAAAACAGTCGCAAACAAAGTTCATGTTTTGGGTGATTAACCATATACATGAAATAACAAACCTGTGAAAATTTCAGCTCAATTGGTCATCGAGGTCACGAGAAAATAGTGAAAAGAGACCTTATGTGTTTTCTGTTTTTCAAACATCGAGTTTATTATCACGCACGATAAAAACTATTGTTTTACTCATTTCTCAGAAACGACAGCATTTTAGGCAGAAATATTTTAAGGAACCCTTTTTACCATTACTTACTTCAAATCATGTAAGTTATCTGTGAACATTTGTGTTTTTCGATCTTACCAATAGTGTACAGGGCCTTTAATTCAAGGCCTAGAATAACATTGATTTTTATAATTTTTACAAATGTCCTTATTTCAAGATGCATTTTTTTTTCTTCAAAATAATTTCTGATGAAAAAAAAAAAAATTGGGGATCTTGTTACAGTATGGTAATAGATTGTGAATTTTATTATTTGAGAACTGATCATGCGATGTGCTACAAAGACACATGTACGTGGCTCAGGGGAAAAATTTGCACAATGCCTGCTTTGCTCTGTTTGTTGTTTTATTGTTACGATCAAACCTCAAACCATTGAAGCCATAGTTCCTTTGCGGAGCCCCAAGTCTTAATGAGCCTGGAATGAACTGTCATGAATATTGATTAGTCAGATTTACAAGAATCTGTTCTAACCCACCTTCAACAGACCCTTACACCGGAACCGCTGGAAAAAATACCGCTTGTTGAATTAAGCATTCTTTCCTGAGAAATAGCCCCAGGTTCGAAGTTGTAATTACACTGGTACTATGTAAACTGATGTACTTTCCTGTGCGATGTGCCGTAGGGAACAGTGAGACAATAATTCTGTCGGTGACAATCATTGTTGTTTACAATTCATTTGCCACTGTTTTTAACTGTGCCAATTTTACAGAGTACAGCAATTGTATAATGAAGCATTTGATTTGTGTTCCCCCAATCCATTAAAAGACAACCACAATCAAATGAAGAGCACAACTAATAAAAGCTATCCAGCTCGATCCTCTAAAAAAAAAACACACAACATTGATTAAAAGCTTCTTGTATATATTCCAGGCTAGTCAACCGATCTTCTTGTATCACATCAGTCGTCTTGTGAAACACCTGATGGGGTTCCATAGCAATGAGCTGTACTCTCATGACAAACCCTTCACTAGCGACCAGGGGGCATGCTTGGCACTCTGGTCACTGTCTAGCTTCATGGCAGGTGAGTCTATGATCAGACCTGTGACATGTCGCGGGACTTGACTGTGACTCTCATGACAAACCCTTCACTAGCAACCAGGGGGCATGCTTGGCACTCTGGTCACTGTCTAGCTTCATGGCTGGTGAGTCTATCAACAGACCTGTGACATGTCGCGGGACATGACTATGCTTTATAAAGAAGCAGGTCAGGTTGGCGTATTGTTTCTTTCCTTGCCTTCTTTTTGGTACTTAGAGGTCTATGGCATTGTGTTGTATGGGGTGTTAACAAAACTAATAATGACTGCTCAGGCAATAGAATACTATGACTCCCTTAACCAGAGCACTCGAAGCTGTCAACATTTATATGAGAGTCAAATAGAATAACTGATAAACCGTCATAGAAATTACTCAGAGTCTATTGGTTTAAGCAAGACAGGATTGTTGTTAAATCCCTCTGCTCACATGACCACCTTTGCAGTTGTCATGTGACAGCAGGTTGTTAAAGATGGCGGGCAGGTTGTTTTGTTTGATTCCTTTGGACCGAGGACTGCACCAGATTAAACTGATCATGCTGTACATGGGATCCAGGCATACCACCATAATTCAATTATTCTTTCATTAATGGTTTATTCTTTAAAAACGAATTTCCCATGGCAACCAAGGGTCGAATTACAGGGAAAATACAGAGAATGCAAAAATAATCAAGAGTCAATTAGGTTTGGGTGATGATTTGGAGTTACCGCAGGGTGTTGGGTTTGTCAGGGTGGGGAAGGATACTCGTAAATCACTTTAAGGAGGTGTTAATAAACACAGTGATTAATCCTTGTAGATTCACTTTAGTCTCTCTGATCATTTGTTCTCAATATAGGAAGTCACTTGTTACATCAATCTCAAGAGGAGTACATCAGATCAGAGACGGGTTGTTCACTCTCAACCACCTCCAACATGTGCCTCATGGCTAACTCTGGGATGCATTTCAATCACCCGTTCAAGGAGTTGTTCTTATGCTCTGTGCTGATGGGCAGGTGAGTAGTGCACTCGGTGCTTGATATGTGGCTTGGCGTATCCCCCCCCCCTCCTATTGTGTCTTCATTGTATTCTGGGAATCTCAAGAATTCTTGAGGGGATTTTAGGGGGGGTACTTTTGTACAAGAGGAAAAGAGTGTTTCAAAGTATGGAAACATTGGGGGGGGGGGGGACACACTCTGCCACATATCGGGGCATGTTATAGAGTAGTGATGGCTCAATGCTCAATGGAAGTGCCAGGGCTAGGATTTGTTTGTTTTTAGTATGCAACCATTGACTGTGGTCAGTACTTGCATGGGACACCATTCCTTCTATTGGCATGGTTGGGTAGCAAGTCCGAGGTATGTTGCTTACAGGACCATTGACTGTGGGCATTATGTGGATGGGAGCCATTCTCTGGCCCTCCCCCTCTCTCCATAGTTATATCACTAGTGCTTTAAAAGAAAACTCCATTTGATTTATTGTGTTGATCATAGAATGGACATGGCCGAGTTCTTTTGGGAACGTCTGGATGATTCAATCAGTGCAGGAATAGCCGCAAGTACAATGTTCAAAGGAATCGCTGCAATATCTAGTGACACTGATGACATCTTAAGAGCACAAAGAGATGCCGGGTAAATGTTATTTGTTTTTGTTTTGTTTTTGATTGTTCCAAGAATGCTTTTTTTTTTTAAGTGGTAAAGCGGTGAAAGAAGTGGCATAATTCTTTGTATTTTGTTGATGTAGAGAATCTGTAAATCTTTTGAAATGGGGTTTTGTGGTCTTTCTTCATCCAGAACGATTAATGGTTTGAACCATTTCCCAGACTTGTACAAAGCTGTTTGCCGTATCGCACACAGATGGTCGTCCTTCATTGGATTCTTCACGTTGGATGACATGTATATCCGCCAATTTTTTTGTCTAAACTTGCTTACGACGGATAGTTTCGATCACTCGGAACAACTTCAGAACGCCCTTAATTGTTTTGTAGTCAGTCAGACTTAGTCTCTTACCAAGAGTTGAGTTCCGGCGACCGTTCTGTAAATTGTAGTAATGTAATTTGATATTTGAACACACTGCTAGATTATGGGTCTGTAAATGACATGTTGTGTCGTGGCTGAGTGGCAAGCGCACCGGACTCAAGCTCAGTTGTTCTGATCAGCAGAGTGTGGGTTTGAGTCCTGGTCTTGACACTTGTGTGGGTTTGAGTCCTGGTCTTGACACTTGTGTCATTTAGCAAGACTTTTGACCATTATTGCTTCATCCCTCTAATGGGACATATAAAGCCGTAGTTCCTGTGTGTTGTGTAATACATGTAAGAGAACCCAGTACACTAATCAGTAAGAGAAGGGGTTTGCCCCAGTGTTTCTGGCATGGTCTGGCAGCAATATGCGCCACTTCACTTGTATCCCTTTTTAAGGTTTTGTATAACTCAGCACCAGGAGGGTCATTTATGACAGACATGGTGCGCATTACAAAAGTACAGTATTAGTATTATTACTATCGCTATTTAAGCAAACAGTGTGTAAAGTTTGTCAACTTTGGCTTCCTGCAGAAAGTTTGAGCAGCTGGCCATCAATGTGATGGACGAGTGTTTCAAAACGGATGAAACCTTCACTGAGAAGCTGATAATGTGCCCCATCAAACCTTGGTGTGGTAAGAGTGTCCTGACGATGGCCTCGGAGGCAGATAACAGGGTGAGTTTACCGAGGAAGAGTTATGTCAGATTCAGTTTTGTCATATACTCATCTTCCAATAGACCTTATGCATATGACGTCATTTGAGTAGGGCGCCCTCACCTAGAGGTCAAAAGGAAGATGCTCATTGGCCAGTCTTGTGCGCCGCGCGTACAAATCAGCGCGTTTCCATTGTTTCATCATCAGTTTACCTCTAAGATGGCGGCTTGGTGACGTCAATGCATAAGGTCTATAGGTAGAGTCCTCATGTGAGTCGGGACAAAATTACAAGTCTCTGTAAACCTGTTGTATCTGATAACCTTCTTGGGCAAAATCTGTCAACATCCAAAAGATCTGACGACACTATTCTGAGAAAAATGGGTCTGTACATTTTTGTACGGGGATGTTTTGGTTCATTCTTGACTTTTTCAGAGCGAAATTTGGAACATGACGTCATTAGATTTCAACAACTAATGAGTCGTTACATTCCAAGAGGGAATAATTTGTCAGTAAAAATGTCAAATTTAAGGCCATTTTAAATCGATATAATTGAAAGTGCTAAGGGGTTAAATAAATAAACACATCTGTTTTGGGGTTCTCTCTTCAGCACTTCATAGCTCATCCTTGTGCCCAGAGTGTCGTCGCCAAGACGTGGTTGGCTGGCGTGAGGGCCAGCAATCTCTTCATCATCCTTGGCATCTTATGTCCTCTGTTCATCTTCAGGTTAAAGTTCAACCTCCGAGGTGAGAAGAAACCCAGCAGACTCAAGAAACTGCAGCTGTTCTTCGTGTCGCCAGCCACAAAATTCTGGACGTTTGTGGTGAGTATATCTTAGAAAACCAGAGGTGCAATGAGTATTTTTTCAAAAAGTACGCTCTGGAATCTTCAGGAGACTTTCAAAACTTACCTTACCTCCAGTTCTAAGAAGAACCAGAGGTGAGATAAGTCTCAAACAGTATGATCTGTTTATCTTCAGGAGAATTTCAGAAATTAACTAGCATCTAGTTCTTAGAAAAACCAGAGTGGAAGTAAGTCTCTTTGCTTCAAACAGTACGCTCTGTTCATCGTCAGGAGAATGTCAGAACGTACCTCACCTCCGGTTCTTAGAAGAACTGAAGGTGAGATAAGTGTTGTTGTTTCAAACAGTTCGCTCTGTTCATCTTCAGGAGAATGTCAGAACTTACTTCACCTCCAATTCTTAGAAGAACCGAAGGTGAGATAAGTGTTGTTGTTTCAAACAGTTTGCTCTGTTCATCTTCAGGAGAATGTCAGAACTTACCTCACCTCCAATTCTTAGAAGAACCGAAGGTGAGATAAGTGGCGATGTTTCAAACAGTTTGCTCTGTTCATCTTCAGGAGAATGTCAGAACTTACCTCACCTCCGGTTCATCTCAGAACCGCCACCTCTTTCAAGAAGAGATAACTACATGGTTCTCTCCGGCAAACTAGTTCAGTCTCGCTTTCAACACCAAGCAAAACTAGTTCAGTCTCACTTTCAACACCAACACCAATCTTCAGATCTGACTTCATTTTGTATTGCTTCAACCTTGCAGTTATCCCACATAGCGTTTCTACTACTCTACAGCTACGTGATGTTGGAAACCTTCGGTCCACAGCCGTCTGTACCAGAGATGGTGCTCTTCGGGTGGATTGTCACGATGATCATTGAGGAAATACGGCAGGTAATCATTTAAAACTCCAAATCACTTTAGCCTTCAATGACGCCTGTGGAGTCTATGCACATGCTTACATCGTCGGACTGTTTCTAACTGAAGATTTTGTAATAGCGTTTCATATTTATATACAAAACCCCTTTCAAATTGTTTTAACCATCTGATAAGAGTCTTTTGACTCGACAGTCGGCACTCTACCAAATGAGCTGTCTAGCCCTAAGGCTGTCTCCCTATTTAGTCAACAACTGTGTTCGGGGGTGTCAGTCAGAATCAAGTTCACATCCCGCTCTTGTCACTTTTTCTTGTCCAACCCAACATTATTTTTAAATTTACCCAGTCAGCTTTTCTTGTGGCCTCTAACTTGATCCACTGCTTTCCAGGTTGTATCATAAACTTGTGTATGATCCCTGGCCATATGGCAGCTACATGTTGAATGGCTTCCGACTGGCACCCCCAACAAAGATATTGACAAAATAGAGAGAACCCAATTGTAGGGCTAGATAGCTCAGTTGGTAGAGTGCTGGCATGTTAGTACAGAGGTCGTAGGTTCAATTCCTACTCTAGTCAATTTTTCTTTGTTCATCCTAATACTATATTTACCCAGTCAGTTTCCCTTGTGGTTCATTAACTTGATTACAAAATGTCCATTTCGATTTGTCTTTGTGTTCCAGTCGTTGATACCTGACAGCAACCAAACCATGAAGCAACGCTTTCGAGAGTGGCACTCCAGCGGATGGAACATCATGGACCTGATCACAGCGCTCAACGGACTGGCAGCGTTCACCCTTCACTGGTTCCCGGCAGCCTACAAATGGTCGCAGGCCTTCTACGCCCTCAACTGTTTGTTGTACTACACTAGAGTCTTGAGACTGTTCTCATTCAGTGAGAAGCTCGGCCCCATAATGGTCATGATCAGAAAGATGGTAAGACTTCAAACTGTAACAGGCTCAAAAACCTAAAGTCACGAGTAAAAAGAAACCTAAGCCGTGTTCGAATTGGTGGCTATATCTACAGCTATGGCTAGATTTCAGCGCCATCATACGCCCTCCCTCTTCGTCATATCTATTGAGAGCCTGCTGCGCGCTTGCAGTAACTGGATGAGAGTTCATAACTTCATGTTCAGCCAAAGGCCTGCTTTGATCATGATGGCACAGCCCCTTTAAAAGAAAAAGGAAACCCAGCATGAAAATAGCAAACATAGACAAAATAAAACCGTTTGACTTTTCACCTGTCACAAAACTGTTCAAGGTGTCACTGATTATCAGGAGGTGGAAGTTTCGGCACCAAATTCTAATTCTGGTGGGTATTGTGCACTATGTCTGTAAAATTATCGGTCCTTATCAGCTTGGGTTTTGGCTTGAAACCTCCCTAAGGACAGCACACATTTTCCAAATAACTGACCCAGCCTAAACTGAAGCTCAATCCCAAGCCTTGGTTTTGAAAAGGGCCTATATTATTCTTTATCCCTGATGCAATGATTACATCAGTTCAACTTTTATTTTATTTTATTTATTAATTTTTGTTCGTCTTCGATTTCAGGTATTTGAGATGATCTTATTCCTGTGTATTCTGTTTGTGTTTCTGATGGGATACGGCGTGGCCAGTAACGTCTTGATCTACCCCCATCAAGGTTTCAGCATTGAGTCCATCAAGAACATCTTCTTCATGCCTTACTTCCAGATCTATGGCAACCTCTTCCTGGAGGTGCTCATCAGCGAGGGTAAAAAGTTCTCATTGTCTGTAATTCTTCCTTCCTGTTTACCCAATTTTTTAAAATTTTGTTCTGTACAATGATAGACTGTGCCCGTATATATACACCAAACCTTTCTAATAGATATGATAGGTCAATGTGTCTAAACTAATGCGCTCGGACGGAATGCTGTGAAATCCTGTTCTTCAATGTAGCCAAAATCACTTGGTTCGGACACGGCAATAGACTCTGCAAGTTTCACATGTATCCAAAACATGAAATCAACTTGAACGAAGACTATATTTGTCTATGAAATCAAATCTTCATATTAGATTCGACTTATGCAAAACTTTTTAGTTACAATTTAAATTTGTATGTAATACAAATTATTTCTTAAATCTAACATTGAAACAAAATTAAAACTTTGGACGAGGATGCTTATTTTGTTGGAACTCCATTTGCCAATCACGCCCAAATTTGTGCGACCATTACATAGGTTTATTGATGATATGAACGCCAGTTGGGAAAAATTCTTAATTGTTTAGAAACTGGAAACGGGGGTCAAGTCATATTCTTTTATTCTTTTAATTGCCCAACAAAATGATATAATTTATATAACCATAAACTACTCTAAACTAAAGTAGTTATAGAAGCAGAATCGCCCATACGTAAAACTCGGTTAGGTTGGGATTAACCTGGTCCCGGAAGTTCAAATACCCACGAGAATTGCACAGTGGATTTTTTTCCTACCACCAGAAGGGAACCTCTCAAACATACCATCATCATCATTTTCATAAGCCTCTTTGAGAAGTGGCACCTCAAATTGGCTGCCTATTTTCAAGAAAGCACTTCAGAGATATCGTTTTCATTAGCTGCTTCTGTAATTTCCCTTTTTTGTTGTTCATTTGCTGTGTTATTTGCAGTGCTAGTGTCCGTTTTCTAAAGCGCTGTGGTCTAAAAGGAATGGCACTGTATGAAAGTCCAGTGTATGTATGTATGCATGTATGTGGACACAATACTATGACACTATTAGGTTTGGGTAAATTTGTCTGTATACACCCAAACCAAACGGTGCACCGAGTGTCCACCATACTTCAAAAAGGGTACATGAGTATGCGGTGGATGTCATTTGTTCTATTGTATTGAAGAGGGAAGACCAAAATTTGATGTCATACATGTTCAGTCCATGTCATATACATGTTCATTTAGACCATTGCCTACATTCATACCCAGGGGTGCGTTTTGGCGGTCATAACCAAGAACTGTTTCGGTTGAATTGGCCATTGGTTAATCACTGGCCAAAGACCGAAACAGTTATTGGTTACAGCCGCGAAAACGCAACCCAGCTATCAGACAAACATTCCACCATTTAGGCAATCAACGTATCATCAACACGCCAAACTT
Source organism: Leptasterias polaris (assembly GCA_037783415.1). Taxonomy (NCBI): domain Eukaryota; kingdom Metazoa; phylum Echinodermata; class Asteroidea; order Forcipulatida; family Asteriidae; genus Leptasterias; species Leptasterias polaris. The sequence continues at coordinate 5,091,059 of JAZGTN010000015.1, read as the reverse complement.
CACTCGTAGTTTAGTCAGTACTTGCGATTAAAAAAAAAAACTTTGACATTTATATGCATGTACATGTATGCTAGTGTAATTTCACATGTTTGTGTGAGATCTGGGGTAGATTTCTTAAAGCACTAAAGATCTGTTTTGCCATAGTGATTTGTATTGTGACATCACACTTTTCTTGGCAGTTAAGATTGATTTTCACTGGGTACATAGCTTCAATTTTTAATATTAATACGTAGTGGTATTGTGTTGTATCACATGGTGTTATCGCATACCAAGTACATATCGAATAAGATTCCCAGAATTTGATCATTTTGTGTTTTCATCTCACGCTCTCCATCATTCAGGCGATCAAACCCCAGACTGTGATCCATCACAAACCGGCTGCATCCAACATCACGTCCTCCTTCCCATCATGCTTGCTGCTTACCTGTTGCTTGGCAACGTTTTGCTCCTCAACCTGCTCATTGCTATATTTAGGTATATCATCCCATAGTGAAGAAAACCCAGGGACTGCCGTGCTGTACGCTGATTTTGTTTCTCAGTGGGTGTAACATGTGACGCCCTTATATAGTGGAAGTAATCGTGCTACCTCATTGGTCAAACCATTGGTTCAATAAGATTCATATTGACCAATGAGATAGCATACACAAAAACAGCAAATGGCTGTGCACGCATTCAAGTCTGGTCAATAAAGCACCCCACATTCTCCTGGTTTTCTATTTTTGTGTCGGCCAAACTTTCTAAGGAATTCGCTACCAAACTAACCATGACAGTGTTGATGTTTCAAGGAATGTATCTGAGTCTGAAGATAGTTTCTGAAGATACATTTCTTGGCGTTTCGTGACTAAGCAGTCTAGCACATCGGATTCAAGCCTATTTATCGGAGTATGGTTCTGAATCACGGACATGACACTTGTGTCCTTAAGCTAGACGCTTGACCATAAATTGCTTCTCTTATTATAACCCAGGTTGTATAATCAGTATTATGTTGGATTAACTCGTTAGCGCTAATAATAAGCAGCTTAAGCTTAGTTGTATGCTCCTCAATCAGTTTAGAAAGTTAGTGGATTGAATCGGAGGTACTATACAGGATTGGTAGAGCTGACAAAATTGCCGCAGTGTTAATGTTTTGTGTGATCAACCAGACACATAAAATAACAAAATTTTGGTTCATCAATCCCTTGTTGTGAGTCAGGAGAAAGTTTGTCTTTAGTTTTGGTTGTAACAACTGAAATCAGCTGTTGCAGTTTTTGTTATAGGTTTTCAGATAGGCCTACAGTTTTCTAGAATATGACTTCCTTTCAGAGTAGAGCTTCATAATTAAAGGGACACGTTGCCTTGGATCGGGCAAGTTGGCTATGAAAAGCGTTTGTAACCGTTTGTAACCGTTTGCTATAAAATGCATATGGTTAGAATGATGTTTTAAAAGTAGAATACAATGATCCACACAAATATGTCTTGAAATTGCGTGGTTTTCCTTTTACTTTGCGAACTAACACAGTCTGCCATTTTGTGGAGTCAAAAAGTTGGCTCTACAAATTGGCGGGCCGTGTTAGTTCACGATGTAAAAGGAAAACCACGCAATTTCGAGGCATATTTGTGTGGATCATTGTATTCTACTTTTAAAACATCATTCTAACCATATGCATTTTATAGCAAACGGTTACAAACGCTTTTCATAGACCAACTTGCCCGATCCAAGGCAACGTGTCCCTTTAAACATTCATGTTTTTTATCCTCGCCAATACTGTATACCTTTAAGTGTGCCTGATGAACAGGGATAATGGTGTTGAGCGCCTTGACCTAGTTTAGCTTGTAGGATAATTACGCTTTATAAGAACCCATTAATATGATTAAAATTGCTGTGACTTTTTTTTTCATGAAATGATCTACATAGCTCCGTCTATGATGAGGTGCAGACGAATTCTCTTGAAGTCTGGAAGTTTGAGCTGTACTTTCTGGTGATAGAGTTTGAGGATCGGCCAACTCTACCGCCGCCCCTCACCATATTTGAACACGCCTTCTACACCCTCAGGTGGACTTGGAGAAAAGTGTGCACCAATGTCTGCATGAGAAGTGGCAAAAATGGTAAGGGATATTTTGTTCTGAACCAGAGGGTTTTGGGGTGTTTTAACTCTTTCAGTGCCAGCTATGTGTTTTTGTTTTGAACCTAAAATGCCCTGCTTTTTGAGTTTTTTTTTTTAAATTCTGGATATAGAAAAAATAAAGAAGTCTTTCTCACCAAACAAAATGTATCTTGCTGATTTGTGTTACCTTGGTCATTTGTATTTCTTGGGTGATAATGCTCTCTCGTGATAACATGTATATTATGTGTCTTACATGTACGATACGATTGATGACACTTTTTGAGTACATAAAAAAAGATTGCGCATGTACGATAACGGCACTTTCGGAATACATAAACAAGATCGTACATTTATGACCTTGGCACGGAAAGAGTTAAATGAAAGGTGTTTATGAAAGGTGGAACAAAAGTACACAATAAAAATTGAGTAGGTATACAAATTAATGTGAGAATAATGTTTAAAACTCTCACAATGAGCCAAGTGTAAGTCTACATAAACAAAGATGAACATTTAGATTTAAAAAGCAAATGGAATGCAGCATGTACCATTTGTAGACTATGCCAACATATTTACAGTCGGATATATTTAAACCTTTGAGAACATAGCAGCCAGAAGCGGCTTGTACCAAAATGCCCATAGCGGTCGCAAAAGGCTGCAAGATTTGACCTACTTCTTCTGTTCATTCAAAGAGGTCAAAGTAAAAGTCGAGTCCGGAAATGAAGTTTTCCAATGTTTCTCATGTTAACATACTATCCAAATTTCAAAAAGCAATACAAGATTATCTGTTTCATGTTATCTTTGTCGACATTTTTACTGGTGATCCCCTGGCTGCCTCAGAGGGTTGTATCGTAAACTTGGGTGTGATCCCTGGCTACATGGCAGCTAAGCTTCTGACTGGCATCCTCAAACAAAGATATTGACAAAATTAGGAGGCCGTCAGTATATGGATAGATAGCTCAGCTGGTAGAGCGCCGGCACATTAAGGAGGTCGTTGGTTCAAATCCAGCTTCAGTCAATTTTTCTTTGTTCAACCCCAAAATAGAAGAAAAAAAAAGAGATTCAAAATTTTTTCAATATTAGCGCTGTCTGGGTTTAGTGTGATGATTATACAGAAATGAGTGGTCTCTATAAAGGGTTAATCCTTCTTATATCTAGTGCTCTACCTCAGCAAGAAGATGACAAACGCACTGAGAAACTTTGAGAAGGACTGCGCTGCCAACTACCGAAGGCAGAAAACAGACAAGAAGAGCGTGGAGGTACCTGAACGGCTCACTCAACTTGAGAATAGGTATGAAGTACATTCAAACACCGTTAACCACTTCACGCAATTAATATATAATTTTCTGTGCCCACTTGAGATTTGATATTTAAGAACTTTTTGAAGTTTCAACATTCGTTTTCCTTTTAAAAATATCGTTGCCACAATGAAACCCTGACTTGACAAAGGAAGACAACAAGGGTTCTCAAAAGTAGTTCCGGGATTTGTTGTTGTCGTGTGAGAAAATTGAGTAGGCAGTCACCGTGATTTGCAGAACCTCGGCCGTGAGCCATGGCAGAAAATCTGCCATGGTATGCTGGAATCTCAGAACGCCTAGACCTGCCTCTCATTGAGCTGAATATAATGACGAACAATGGTGGCAGTCTGTCCACTTTTTGTATGCCACTTTTGTACAACAAAAAAAGGTCTAGAATAGGGGGTTAATCAGAGGTTACACACAACAAAACTGGAAAATGATTTTACAAGGCATGTTTTCCAGAATCTGTTGTCGCTGTTTGTACGTGTGAAACAAAGGGTACCATGGTTGGTGCCTGCATGTAACTGCTACACAATGAAAGTCCCGGTGGTTAAAAACATCAGCCGCCCGGCTGTCAGCAAAAAAAAAAAGGGAGAACAATCTGAAGATGTTCTGAAGTTGTTAAAAAATGTCCCAGGTAAGTCTGTCCACAAAAAAGTTGCTGATAAACACGTTATTCCACGTGAGTGGTTAAGCAGAAAATATTGCATAAAAAATTCTGCTCAGTAAAAATAAGCAGGATGCCAGTACCAGGGCCCAATTTCATAGAGCTGCTTAAGCAGACAAAATTGCTTAACAATTTGTTGCTTAGCAGAAATGAGCAGGATACCAGTTACAAATTCTACATGTGACATTGTAGTTTGGCTGGTAACCTTATTCTGGTAAGCATAGTTTTGTTGTGCTTAGCTACTTTTTTTGTGCTTAAGCAGCTCTATGAAAATGGCTTCTCAGCTGGTCATTGTACCAGTACAAAGATGATGTGTCCCCAAAATAGCCTAAACACAAACAGTGTTGTTCAAACACTGCTTTTAGCTGACTATATCACGGATGTACACATGAATCCAATGGCGCCAAGGTATAAGGTTTTTGGGGTGAAGCCTCCTCTGTGCGAGGTATATTTTCATTACAAAAACCAACATACAATGTGTTTGCAATGACCCAAAGAGATATCAGTACCATATGTCAGTAGCCAGCCTCTGTCTTTTCTAAAAAATATTTTCACGGTAAATGTGCCACCAGTGTGTCCGACCTGGTTCCTTTTATAAGAGTGTTTGAGCGTGAAACCAGGCTTTCTGCTTCTTCTCACCCATACACTTTTGCTTTGCTGAGATGTAGAACAAAGAGCCATTCCAACAGCTTTATTCCAGATACTACATCTCTCTTTGGAACTTTTTGTCAGGTGCATGTTTCCCTCCATCCTTCATCTAGACTGTTTTAAGATGAATATCTGTTCACCTCCCCCGAGTTAGTTTCTTTTAAAATGTTTTCATCTTGTAGCCCCTTACCAGTAGTGGCTTTAGACTTGCATAATTTTTTTTATTTTTTTTATTTTTTATTATAACTGTTTTGACATGTCTTGCAGCTTGAAGGAGTTGGACAAGCAAGCAGAGAAAACCAACAACCAGCTTCAGGTGAAACTCCAACAAATTCAGAATGCTCTTAAAGACTTTCTCCGCTCATCCTCACCGTCTAAAGTTGCTCCATCTCCACGCTCTAGCCTCTCAATAATAGGTATGTTTCTTAGAATTCCTGTCAAGAATTTGTCAATGACACCACGAAGCAGCGCGCTTGTATATACCAATCAAAACTAGAAATCAAAGGAAACATCATCTAAAGAACACCTTTTGAAACACCACTATCCTTCAAAACGTCAGAGTGTTTTCAATTAATTTTCTTATTGTTGGCCCTTGATGTTTTGAACTTGATAAATATTCTGGTTTACACTCTTTTTCATTTCAAAAGGTGGTCACGTTTTTGAGATATCGCCCCAAAAAACGGGGCGAATATGTTGACGCAGGAAGAGTAATCCCTAATAGGAATACACAATCTGAGAAACGTAACTGACAGTAACGTTTCTCAGATTCAAATTTTGGGGCATTAAAACTGATATCTTTTTCCATAACCACATTACTTCGAAGTGAAATGTTTTTAACCAATAAGTTTTTTAGTGCCATTCATTTTAAAGAGTGATTACCAAACGTATGCCTTCCCTTTAAAGGAACCTTGACTTTGCTTTGAGAAATTGTGATTGGAAAATTTCAAGTTAAATAAAGTACTCTTTGTATGCCCTTTCCCTCCCCCCCCAAAACAAATCAATGAAATGTGAATAAATTTCTTGGTAAAGACAATCAAAATTTCCCCTTTGTGGGATAAAACTATGTTATAATTATATGCAACAAATGCAATCATAATTAAGAATTAATCATATTGCTTCTCTCTCTAGCTGAGACCAGCAGGGAATCCAAGCAGAGTGACTCATCAATTGATGATTATTCAGGTGCCCGACAGCGCCTGAAGTCCCTAGAGAGGCGAAGGAGTCGGCTCTTCCTACACACCGTCACTGTTAACACCAAGCAGCGAGAGGCAGCATTACTTTGCCAACTGAATGAAGAGATGGTGCAGACGTCCCCTACCGCTAGCTGCCTGGTTTCGGAGGTGGGAGGTGAGTAGTGTGGACTCTGGGCACAGCAAGAAGAAGAAAACATCCAAGAGGGAAGGCCAGCAGTGTACATCCTAACGACAAAGGGCACACAAACTAGAACTTCAGATGGTCGAGTTGGGCTAGTGGTATCATTCCTCGCCTTCTACCTCAAGGACCTCGTGGATTTGGTTGTCAGTCCCTACCCGATGTTTTTGGTTTTAACTCTCTAGGGTTTTCCTCCCACATCTATTACTGAAACGTCCTTCCCTGTCTTCTCTCCATGGGGTTCTTGGCTAGTATAGTTATTGAGTTCGCTTCTCTGAGAATCCTCGGGTTCACAACCAGAATTAATAAACACATTTTTCTTTTTACAGTCAGTTTTTATAAAATCATGTTTTAATTTCACTTTTGAGACGAATGTGTTAAGTCCGGTTATGAGGAGTGCAAAGGTCTCCTCAATAATTGAAGGGGATCAGTTTGTAGCTCTCCTTGTGTTTCTGAAGATGGAAGATTAGTCATAATATACAGGAAGGGACAACGTTTGTTTGGGGGACTCATTTCAACTACTCTCACTACAATTTATTTGTCTTAAAATGGCTTGTTGCTGAAATCAGTAAACAAGTGATTTTTCCGTGCAATACTTGCTCCATTGAGCCCTCAAAAGCAAAATTTGAGGATTTGAGGTAGTTGTTATCTTGTTTATTTGTAGAATATTTTGTAAATTCAATTTTTAGTCTAGCTGATTTGAGGTCCATTTATATTGTTTATTTTTAAGGGTCATTTTTTTTTATGGCAATGAGAGCTTACAGCAAAGCGAGCTATTGCCCCATAATTGTTATAAAATGTTAAATATTTTTATGTGTTTTTAACTTCTGAAGATATCTATGCAAATTTGTATCGTTGTGTCCTTGCAAAAATGTTGTGTCTCCTCAAAAAGCGCTTGCATTATGCGCCAGTTTGAAAATTGTCAAAATGGTGTATATAAGATGTACATACGAAACAAGTACGCGCCGAGCACGAAGCACCATTGTGCTGGATACAATATGTTCGCAAAATTGAGAAATGTTTTTTCCACTGAAATGTTGATATTTAATGGGTGTATAATGTTTCTCAGGAGACTTTTTTAATGTATGTGTGTGTGACAATTCCATAATATCATCATGAAAAAGTAATTTTTGTAAACAATATTTTATATCTAAAAGAATCATAGGTGATGTAATTATGAAAATCTCTATGCAGTTTCTGATACCTGTAACTAATACTATCTATTTGCACTTGGCATGTGGTAAGACATCTGGGCCCAATTCCATAGTGCTGCTTAAAGGCACTGGACACGTTTGGTAATTGTCAAAGACCAGTATTCTCACTTGGTGTATCCCAACATATGCATAAAATAACAAGCCTGTGAAAATTTGGGCTCAATTGGTCATTGAAGTTGCAAGAAAATGATGAAAGAAAAAACACCCTTGTTGTACAAATTAGTGTGCTTTCAGAAAGGAATAAAAGGCTTCTGGCCAGAAGTCTTTTATTATTTGAGTGAGAAATTACCTCTTTCTCCAAAACTACGTTACTTCAGAGGGAGTCGTTTCTCACAATGTTTTATACTATCAACAGCTCTCCGTTGCTCGTTACCAAGTAAGTTTTTATGCTAATATATATTTTGAGTAATTACCAAACGTGTACAGTGCCTTTAAGGACAAAAAGTAGCTAAGCACAACAAAATAATGCTTACTAGATTAAGGTTACAAAAAGTATGATTTCTAAGTAAAATCTACACTTTAAAAGAAATGAGATTTGTTTTGGTTCTCATGTATTTTAACAAGGTGTGTGTTAAACAAAATATTTTGTACTTTTACAAATATGATGCAATATTCAAAATTCTTCCATTATTAATATAAGGAATGTTTGTATTATTTTTGTATTTTTTATTCAGTGCTTGTAATAGATCGATCCATTAAGCCCCGCCTCCTTACGAGTTGACCAATCACAGCCGCGAAACCCGATCACCATTAGTGCAAAGATCACCAAACGGCTCAAATGGTGATCAGATTTCACGGTTGTGATTGGTCAATGAGAAATGGGCGTGGCTTAATGGATCGGTGTATTGATTAATTGTTTTGAGAGAATTCAGTAACATTTAAACTTTACCAGAATTCATTTTTTACTGAATTTCTTTTAAATTAAAGATTATACACTTGTATATTTGTGTTTGTTCTACTTTTTGGGGTTGTTAAGTCTCTGAGATGCCAAATCCCACTGGCCCTTTTTCATATACAATGACATTCAAAAACTTATATGATTCTATTTATATAACATATACATAAAATAACACTCTTTTTCACTCTAATTAGTGTTACACATACCTTTTAGGTGGACTGTCGTCATGATCATAGCAGGCCTATGACGCCTTTTCTATGGATTTTTTTCCCGCCGCGAATTATTTTTTACAATACAAGAAAAGTGTAAAAAATCCAGCATTAAGGCGATGTACTACTAAATCCAGCATTAAGGCGATGTACTACTAAATCCAGCATTAAGGCGATGTACTACTAAATCCAGCATTAAGGCGATGTACTACTAAATCCAGCATTAAGGCGATGTACTACTAAATCCAGCATTAAGGCGATGTACTACTAAATCCAGCATTAAGGCGATGTACTACTAAATCCAGCATTAAGGCGATGTACTACTAAATACAGCATTAAGGCGATGTACTACTAAATCCAGCATTAAGGCGATGTACTACTAAATCCAGCATTAAGGCGATGTACTACTAAATCCAGCATTAAGGCGATGTACTACTAAATACAGCATTAAGGCGATGTACTACTAAATCCAGCATTAAGGCGATGTACTACTAAATCCAGCATTAAGGCGATGTACTACTAAATCCAGCATTAAGGCGATGTACTACTAAATCCAGCATTAAGGCGATGTACTACTAAATCCAGCATTAAGGCGATGTACTACTAAATCCAGCATTAAGGCGATGTACTACTAAATCCAGCATTAAGGCGATGTACTACTAAATCCAGCATTAAGGCGATGTACTACTAAATCCAGCATTAAGGCGATGTACTACTAAATCCAGCATTAAGGCGATGTACTACTAAATCCAGCATTAAGGCGATGTACTACTAAATCCAGCATTAAGGCGATGTACTACTAAATCCAGCATTAAGGCGATGTACTACTAAATCCAGCATTAAGGCGATGTACTACTAAATCCAGCATTAAGGCGATATGTACTACTAAATCCAGCATTAAGGCGATGTACTACTAAATCCAGCATTAAGGCGATGTACTACTAAATCCAGCATTAAGGCGATGTACTACTAAATACAGCATTAAGGCGATGTACTACTAAATCCAGCATTAAGGCGATGTACTACTAAATCCAGCATTAAGGCGATGTACTACTAAATCCAGCATTAAGGCGATGTACTACTAAATCCAGCATTAAGGCGATGTACTACTAAATCCAGCATTAAGGCGATGTACTACTAAATCCAGCATTAAGGCGATGTACTACTAAATACATGATGTTTAAAATGGAAAGGGTTGGTTGGAGGAATTTTGTTTGGTCTTTAAATGTAATTTTGTCAGTGCTTGTCATGAATATGAAAGACGTGGGTGAATTGTTTATGTTACCAGATTTTGTGTTATTATTTAAAGAATTTTACATGAAAATTAATTTATATTGTTGTTCCCACGTGGGTGAATTGTTTATGTTACCAGATTTTGTGTTATTATTTAAAGAATTTTACATGAAAATTAATTTATATTGTTGTTCCCACCCTCATTTATATACTATTTTACTTTATTTTTGTATGTGTTTATATGGAGTGGGAATGGGTGCCAAGTCTACAAGGCTTAAAAAGCATTGTTTTCTGAAAAGACTTTTTGTTCATTTTGAGAAACTTGTTATTGTTTTTGTTTTTCCTTTTTAAATTTTTGTTCTATTTTGTAAAGCACTTTGAGTGTCTTTTTAGATGGATTGTTGCAATTTGAAATTTGAAATTTGAAATTTGAAATTTGAAATTGTTAGGTTTCTTTTGCATATTTGATGTGATTTTTATCAGGGTTTTCTGGTTGTCTGTAGTGTAGTCAGTGTCTTTGAAGATTGTTACAGAAACATCTAAGCATTGCCTTTTAAGACATTTGCCAAGGATACAGATTTTGTAGTCCCCCTATGCAATCAGAAATGATCACTAACAAAAGATTCCTTTTTGTGAAAATAATGACGCAATATAAAAAATTGATAAAAATTGTACTTTAGATAAAAAGGTTTGATTTCCATTAATGTAACTTTTTCTATATACAGATCATCCATGTGTCCTTTTTGACTTTTTCAGAATTTTAGTTTACCGTCTGAACTATTTTTGTTCTTTTGTATTTCTATTTTTGTTTTCTACTCCTAGACTTTTTGTATTTTTGAATTTTACCTTTCTTCTGGACTTTTGTATTATTGTATTTCACTTTTTCATCCGGACTATTTATTTTTGAGAATTTTTCTTGATCATGACCATTCTGTTATTTTATTAGATCATTAATGAAGTATTTCTTAGTCTCTATCATTTTGTTCTTCTTCTAAAGTCTTCTAATTCTAGTACACATAGTTTAAATGACAGTCATTTTAGGAGTAAAAACTGCATGGATTTTACATTCATTATGTTTATAATTATATACAAGTTATGCACTTTTAGAAATGTTTGGGGTAGTAAAAAAAAAAACCTGCAAGTATAGATATTAGAAATACTAACATTTAGTATAAGTTTCGCTTGTAATATATAATAAGATGCTTTTCACAGAAAAGTTTTTTGAATAATAATAATATTTAATAATATTTAAAATTTATATTGCGCTCCTTACATACAAAATGATCAAAGGCGCAGAACACATGTTAAAAAGCACAGAATGGAAGAAAATGACAAAGAAAAAAGACTGATCACCAGGCCAGTGCCCAAACAAAAGTATGGGGATACGTCTGTCCCGCCAACAGTGAACTAATAGTTACTTATTACATAGGCCTGCTGGCATCCGATGTTTTGACCTTTTCAGGAGACAGACGCCTCTAACCCTATCTATGCTAAAAATCTAAACTAACTGGCAAGGTGACCATAGAAGAAAGACACACTAAAAAGCGGCTTTAAAAAGGTGGGTTTTTATATTACATTTAAAAGAGGTAAGTTTCTGTTCGCTACGTATATGAAACGGTAGCGCATTCCAAAGCTTAGGGGCTGCCACAGAAAAAGCCCTATCACCAAATGTAGTCAACATTTTACCAGAAGGATAATCCAAGAAAATACCATTATTATATTTCTTTTATATAGAAATATGATTCTATATTTCAAAGTGTGCTTTTGGGTGACAACATTTTGGATACGATTACAATATGCAAACAACTGAGTAACTTTTTTGTTATTCAAGTGTAAATGTATGTGAATAAACTTTGTTTCTAATTTTAAAATACAGTAATGTGGTGATATTGTTTTATTGTTTCCACTCGGATCATTTTTAATAAATGAATACATAGTTTTTTGTTTTTTTTACAATTGAGAATGCCTCATTGGTGTAAAAGGAACTGGAAAACAAGCAAGAATAAACCTAGGCCTGTCAACTTTACAGTGATTGTTCTCCAATGCAGGTCCCTTTTACAACCCGCCATGCTAAAGAATATCATTTTGAAATCGCCTTTACCCGCACTAGCGCCCTTTTATTTATTTTCGGACAAGACCTACAATGCAGGAGATTATCCAACCAGCATCTTTTAGCCTTTCACAGAGAGTCTGTTTATCCTTGTGCAGTTCTGTTTATAATGGAACTAGTTTGTTTTAGTGTCGGTAAAATGTCTGTTGTAAGTATTCAAAGTTATCTTATTTATTACTTATAGAGGATTTTTTTCTTTTCTTTTCTTTTAAGAACTTGAAATGCAAACAAGTTCTGATGGTACTGTTTTTGTCAACTTTTTAATATTTGGAATGTGAAGAAAGCGGAAAATTTATTCTTTAGGAATAAGACTTTGATTAGTACATGCTCTGGTAAAAATTCAAAATTTGATGCAACAATTGCAAACCACATATTGGGATCAGGCTCTCTTAACGGCTCATGGCGACTGTGATAAGAGCGATGTTAAAAGAGAGCCATAACAGCCCAACAAGGTGGGCTAATAGGCATTTCCCCGAGCTGATCCCAATATGTGGGTTGCAATTGTTGAATCAAATTTTGAATTTTTATCAGTTGTCTATTTATATACTTTCTGTAAGGGAATTGCTATCTATCTATCTTCCATATAGTACATCCCTCCAGTGGAGTATATTCGTACTCTTTAATGTAGTGCTCTTTAATGTAGTGATTTGGTTTGCTTTCGGGCAAACCCTAAAGCTTTCGTTTAGGTTTTTATTGTCTCTTTATTTTTTATATTCTTGTCTGGGGCCTGAATAAATAAATAAATAAACACAGAAAAACAGACAAACTGTCAAGGAGCACTAATTTAAAGTTTCAAGTTACCGCACACGACCGTCACTCGGCATCGCCACTGTCTGTGCTGGAAAGAGGCGTGTTGTCAATATGACAGTTGTTAACGGTCTTTTGAAAATTGGCGCTCCTCGGTCGTATGAGGCGCTGTGTTTTCTTTCCAGATTGTGAGTGGAATTTGCAATGTTTACCACCACGTAATTCTATTATTATTTATTCACAAACAAAGTTGAAAGTACAGAAAATGGAAAATGTACTAGAAGTACAAAGTCTGCCTGCTGATAAGGCTGTGGGACTTACTCTGAAAATATACAACTCCAATATGGCTGCAATCAGTGAGCAAAGTGAACCCTCGAATGCTGGAGGAGACGCAGCAGAGGCGGAACGGCAGCCGGAGAGATCGGGAGAAATGACCGGGCATGCTGCTGAGGTGGAACGGGACAAGCCCCCGTCGGGTCCGGAGACAGTCGGCCACATCTCGGAGTCTGGGGATGCGTCCAATACTGCGGAGGAGAAAGGTAGGACCACGCCAATTCCAATAATCCCCATCTTTCTTTCTTTCGTTTCGTTTCTTTGCAAGAAAGCAGTTCCAAGTTCAACTGTTCCTGGCATACAACGTAAACCTGCTTCAATTTTACATTTGTGACTGGGTAAATTTTTAATAATTTGGGGTTGAGTTGAACAAAAACTGGATGAAGTAATTTAACTGGAGTAAGACTGAGTTCACATGGTTGAGGTTGGAGGTTCAAGTCCCGCTCTAGTAAATTTTTCTTGTTAAACACCAAAGGATATTTTAAAATATATTTTCTAGTGACTAGACTCTTAGTCTTACTCTTTCTTAGTCTAACTTAGTCTTATGATCGATTGAGCTTAAACCTTCACAGGTTTGTTATTTCATATGTTGGTTCACATTGTCTCAAAAAATATTGAGGACATTTTTTCTCTCTTGACACTACACAGAAATTCACTTGTGGAGTTATTTTAGTGCTGAGTTGACGAGAGGCTACCTACTTGAGCATGACGAAGCACGCTACGCACTTAAGAGAGAACGTGTCTACACATTCATACGCATTCCAAAGGAACTGGAGAAGGTAAAAAAAAAAAACACACCATCCCTTACCAGGGTTTTAAAATGTGAAATAAGTTGTCCAAATGCATCCAGACATAGGGCTGGCAGAACTAAGGTGGGGGGGGGGGGGGCTCTGCCCTTACCTCTTATTTCATGGCAGCCCTAATATTCATTTTATATAAAAAATATATATAACATTTTACAAATTCTCATCATCAAAATACAACAGAGATCCACAAAATACTTTTTTGGGGGGAAAACAATCTGCATTTTGGGGTGTAGAAAAAGAAAAAAAAGGACCTCCGCCTTAAAAAAAAAAACCTTCAAGGAGGAGAAACTATTTTTTTATTTTACTGGCCCTGCCTTTTTTTCTTTCTACATAAACTGATCTATTTCTACTCCATACAGATGATGACGTATGGCTTCTTCCTGTGCATGGATGCATTCCTCTTTGTCTTTACCTTCCTCCCGTTGAGGGTCATCATTGCCTTATTCCGTCTCATCACACACCCTTGCATCATCCAAAGGTCAGGGGTCATATATATCTTACACCAGTCTTATAATAGTTGTGATACCCCTTGTATTTGAAACCTTTCCCTTTTGACCCCTTTAGACGCAGAACGCACCTCAAAATGCGTGTAAGGCCTTGAATTTCATCTTTGAATGGGCAAGGCCCTTTGTATTTTGCAAAGGGCACATCCATTGGTAAACCTTACAGTCTACAGAAAACTCTTGATGGGGCACCAAGTCCAAGGCCAATACCAGGTCAACAGCAGCCATGACCTCAGTGTAATTCCAGGCCTGGCGTGTCTACCATTGCCACCATTATGGGGGTCGATTCCTTTGTGTACATTTTGGCTCCCAAAATGGGGGACAGGATAGAAAGTGCGCTGCTCATTGTACAAGGGGTCATCCTGTTCCTACATTCAACTAAGGAACCTTGGCTCCCCAGCTCTGTTTAATTTTGAAGCACCATGCAAAATGCAAACTGCTCAAAAATTGAAGACATAGCCAGAGCGGGAGCCCAAACAAATCAAAGCCAGAAAGAACGCTAGTCTGTACCCTTAATTTGATTGAGAATTAGAACTGTAATAGTTACAGTGTGTTCAGGGAACTTGACACAAATCACTATATCATGACAACATAGATAAAGGTCTATGAGAATTGACCATGAACAATAATGTACATGGAAAAATATTGAAAGTTGCAAAACACTGATTGAGAATTTAACAATCAAGTTTGTTTTTATAATACAGAAGAATATAACTTGTTTCTTCCCACACCGATCCAAATTTGCGGCTTTGGTCGTAGCGGTAGCCGAAGCTGTCAATTTGGATATGGCCTGAGTGCTCCCCTAGTCCTGCAGAAACAAATCGATAGGCATACTACCCCGTTTGGATTCGAACCCACAACCCCCGCATTCTAGAGCAGGTAGCTTAACCACTAGAATAAAATATCTGCAAGGTGCATCAGTACTTCGTGTGAAGATTTTACAGTTCGTTTGTACTCACTGCTTAATTCTAAAAACAAGTAACCCATAAACCATGACCCTTGACCCCGCAGAGGGAGGAGGTTGGAGCCAGCTCAGATCTGTGATATTCTCAAGGCGGTCATACTCATAGCCTGTACCTGGCTTCTGCAGTTTGTGGACGTGTCAATGCTGTACCATATAGTCAGAGGCCAGGCTGTCATCAAGCTGTACATCATCTACAACATGTTGGAGGTACTGATTAACATATTAGTTCTCTACCCTGTCGACCCAATTCACCATATTCACCTTGGACTGTATTCCATGCCCTCTGCTTAACGCCGAATTCTGCGCTTGCGATCACCATTCTTCGCTTGCAGGGCAAGCGCCATTTTTGTTTTGCTATTTTTTTGTGTGCTAGCTGTGTAAGCAAAGAATGCTAATACGTGGAGTACGCATGTGCACAAGCAAAAATTTCCTACGAACCCGTGGAATATGCTTGACATAAGCGCGTAATTCCCTGCTTCGGTGAGCACCGATTCTTTGCTTACGGTAAGCAGGGCCATGAAACTGGGCCCTGACGTCATCATCACAATAGTCTTGGTTGCGCAATTTTGGGAGTCAGTAGCCCTGTGTGTTATACAGTGTAGTGCCCATTTTAGGTGAGTTGGTTTGAAAACACCCTTGCCATAATTTGTATGTGCAATTTGGTCGTCTCCCTATTTTGTCAATACCTTTGTTTGGGGGTGCCATTCAGAAGTCATTCAACGTTTATCCGGAGGTGGCAAGTACAACTTTTTTTGTTTGTTTTTGGTTTTAGGTTGCAGATCGTTTGTTTTCATCATTTGGTCAAGACATCCTAGACACCCTCTTCTGGACGGCCACAGAGCCGAGGGACAAGAAACGAGAACATCTTGGCATCTTGCCTCATCTACTCATGGCTGTCATCTATGTTTGTATCCTTTATGTTTCGAACTCGTACTTTAGGGGGGGAAGGAGGTTTTGTCCTGAATCAAACACTTCAAAATCAAACTGCATTTTCTGTTTAATTCTGTTGGAGTGAAGACTGCACTAGTCTGAGGACTGCATTAGTCTCATTTTATGCACATACAGGGATGTGATTTCTCTGTTTTTAACCGGAAATCCGGTTTTTTTTGCCCCTCAAAAAAAAAAAATCATGGTTTTTTGGGGGGGTGGTTTTTGCGCTCAGAGTTCAGGTTTTTTTCCAACAGCCTATCACATCCCTGATATATTGTGATACACCAAGTGAGGATACTGGTCTTTGACAGTTACCAAAAGTAGACCCTGCCCTTTAAAGGGTGTGTACAACATTGGTAAGATTGAAAATACAAATGTAGACAGATTTGCACGTAACTTACATGGTATAAAGATGGTCATGGTGGGAAAATTCTTTTGAAATAGTTTTGCTTGAAATGCTAGAGTTTTTAAGAAATGAGTATTAAAACAATTAGTGTTTATCACGCGTGACAAAATCAAATGAAAACAGTGAAAACATATAATGGGGCTTTTCACTGTTTTCTTATGACTCTGAAGACCGATTTAGCTTAATCTTTCACAGGTTTGATATTTCATGTCATGCTGGGTCACATCAAGTGTGTATAGAATATTGGTCTTTGACAATTACCAATGTTGTACATGCGCTTTAAGCAGCTCTATGAAATTGGGCTCTGGTCATTCTGATAGACTTGCTACCTCAGTGATTATATCTTTGTCTTCCTTAATGCCGTTAGTCTTTCATGACTTTAGACTTGCTACCTCATTAGACTTGCTACCTCAGTGATTATATCTTTGTCTTCCTTAATGCCGTTAGTCTTTCATGCTATACTTGTTCTCTTTCAAGCCACAACGCTCAACGTAGCGTTCAATTCACACAGCAAGGCGCTCCTCACCATCATGATGTCCAATAATGTAAGTTAATGCCTGCCCTCATAAAGTGTTTCAAGCAGTCAAAGTATTTATAAATGGGAATCAAAGTGTGTTGAGTTAGATTTAAACACAATGAGGCCTGGTTCTGATAATTTTACCTCGACTTCCGTCTCTGTACAATTATCAAGAACCGTGGGCCGGTTCCACAAAGCACTTGGATTAATCCTAAGATGAGTTGTCAATATTACCATAGTGATTTGTATTGTGACATCACACTTTGCTTGGCAGTTAAGATTGATTCGCTGCTAAGATCAATCTTAGGTTTTTGTGAAACCCAGTCCATATCTCACCGTGTTTAAACAACTAATTTCGAACCTCTTCACTGCACATTGATTTCCTAATGAAATATCTTCATATATTTCAGTCAGGTCTGGTTCTTGATTATTTTACCTCGACTTCGTCTGGGCTCAATTTAATCAAGCATGTAAGCACAAAAACTAGCTAAGCACGGAAAAACATTGCTTAGCAGAAACAGGTTACCATGAACAAAATTCACAATGTTCACAATATTACCACTGATTCCCCAACTCATTGTTTTGCTTAGCAAGGAAATTTGCTAAGCATTATTTTCTGCTTAACCCTCCTACTCTTGGTAACATTTTCCAGTGAGTTGACCAACCATTTGAAACCATTCAACTGCACTGGTTGTGTACGATGGCACAACTGTGCACATACACATGTGTGTACTGTGTAGATGCATTTACCACATGATATTACATTGCAGGCTGGCATAGTTTATCTACCATTCAAAACCACAGTGGATGATATTGAATGGTCAGACAGTAGGAGGGTTAGTGGCTTTAGGAAAAGGAACCCAGGTCTCACCGTGTTTAAACGACTAATTTGAAACCTCTTGACTTCATTTATGCATTCCAGCCTTGTTACCCAACTGTGGAGTTATAATATAATACTCATGTCATCCCTCTTCAAAACTCCTCCTATGTCATTGTTGTTATTACTACCTTCTTTTTAGTTTTATTATCACTCTTATTATTGCTCTCGTTCAACGTGTTCCTTTATGAGTGTAATTGCAATATTTTGTTTTATTTACTTAATTTGTTTTGTATTTGTCAGTAGGCATTCCACTACAAGCCTCTTTTGGCTTCTGAAAATGCCCCCACATTGGTTTGCTACGTATCAGTTTTATTATATTATTTTGATTTCTCTACTTATTTTTTGTTTTCATTAATTATTAATGTCCTAATCAGTTCTTGAATGTCTTTGATTTAAACAATTGCTCTAAATTTGTTCATTATTCTCTTTTCTTTGTTCGTTTACCAATGTGGAAATAAATGTTGATTTTGAATTGAATTGAATTGAATTCGCTTATCAAATACTTTCTATCTTTCTTCCGGATAGTTTGTTGAGCTCAAGGGAAGTGTCTTCAAGAAGTTTGAGAAGTACAACCTGTACCAGATGTCTTGCAGTGGTATGTGGATTCAGTTGTCTGGCAAAAAGGCTCTCATTTAATTCAATAAAAATCATTGGCACTTAAAAGTGAGGTTGTCCTTTCAAAAAGACCGAAATAGTCAGGTTACCATAGTAGGCATTGCATGCTTACATAACCTTTTGTCTTCAGGGTAAAAGACATAAGGGAGGGTCTCAAAGGTTGGGCACAATCTGGGTGCAAATGACAGTCCCATAGGCATGTCCCCTGCAATCCAATGGAACATTCTGCAACATTGTGGGATCTTCCCTACGGATCATGCACACTAGAATTGACGCTTGTGTCCTTGAGCAAGACACTTCGCTATAATTGCTTCTCTTCACCCCGGGGTATAAATGGGTACCTGCGAGGGTAGAGGTTGATATTGTGTTTGAAAAAGCCTTCTGAGCGCCACCACGGCAGCTCGGGCTGTATACTCCCCAGGGAGCTGAGAAAGATTAAAGGAATGTTATTGGCCCAATGACCAGGGCACTAATGTAAAGCGCATTGAGACGTTATTGTGAAATGCGCTATATAAGAACTGGTTATTATTATTATTATTATTATTTCTAACCGAACGTTCTGGTAGTCCAATGGACCGGTCCATGGTCGCCCATGGGAATACCTAACTGATCCAATTAGATCATTAATACTGTTGGGACTCTTGAAACACTCTCTAAGATGACCGACTCATAAGTGAATGGGAGCAAATGTCTGCGTTGCTTCCACATAGAATAAGTGCATAAAGGGTGTGTACAACATTGGTAATTGCCAAAGACCTGTATCCACACTTGATGTGACCCAACATATACATGAAATAACAAGCCTGTGAAAGTTTAAGCTAACACGGTCTTCGGAGTCATGAGAAAACAGTGAAAAACCCCATTATATGTTTTAACTTTTTTTCAAACATCGGATTTTATCCTGCAGGATAAAGACTATTGTTTTACTCATTTCCTAAAAACTATGGCATTTCAAGCAAAACTATTTCAAGGGGAGTTTTCCACCATGACCATCTTTATACCATGTAAAGTTATGTGCAAATCTGTGAACTTTTATATTTTCAATCTTACCAATGTTGTACACACCCTTTAAAGGTAGTTTATACATTGGCAAGGACTAGCAAACAGACACCAACCCTCAGAATCCTTAGAAACGATGCAAATTATTTCTCGCATACAAATATTTCTGGGTGAAAAAGTATCCAAACCATACTACTTAAAGAGAAATTCTTTCTCAAAATAGTTTATACTATCAACAGTTGCAGTGTTTCTCACCAAGTAAGTTGTTACAATTATTAATTTTTGGTTTACTTACCAAAGTATGACCCCACCTTTAAACACACTTTGGTGTGAGGTTAAATCGAAATAACATCCTCCACTTTTCTTGAACTCGTAGACATAAGGGAGAGATACCACTACATGGTTCTTCTGTTTTGTGTTGTGCTTCGCAACATGACAGAGTTCAACTGGAACATTGGTGAGTCCAAAACTTGTAACTTTTTCCACCCGCTATTTTGTTGCTTAACAAATTTGACTACTTAAAGGTTTGGTAAAGGGGCCGTCCAAAGTTTTCAATATTTTCACGGTTGTACAAAGCATACAAAAGGGGAGGAGGGGTACGACTTTGAAAGGTGAATAAATGTTGGTTTTCATATCGCGGAAACTTATTGTATTGACGTTTTCATTTTACACCTTATAGTTATTAAACTGTAATTCAGTTGCAAGAAAAAACTAGGTTGTGTCTTCCTGTATATTTTTGTTCGAGATTTATTTTCTATATTGAATAATTGTCTTTAGGAATGCCCACATAAACAGGTCACCTGCTGACATGGCTGGATTCCTTCTGTGACGCCACATTCATTACATAATATTTAATCATGAGTGAAGTTTTTAGCAGAAAGAGCACACATTGTCCTTCCTTCGATGTTGTCAGCAGCAAAGTGTGGGTTCGAATCCTGGTCATGACACTTGACCAGGTCACTTGACTATAATTGCTTCGTAAAAAGTTGGAAAGGTAATGCATTCTGCTCTACCAGCCAGGCTCCTACTGGATGATACCCATGCCTACATCCTTACGGACTGTGGATGGGGGTAACCCTGTTTTAGCCCCAGGAGTAGGTGGCAACATGCCCATGGTGGTAGTTGGTTTGGGTCGACGGCCCAAATCAGTGAAGTGTAGCCCTCGCCTTGAAGTGGCTGTCCATGGCCTTGTGAGGCGATATCTCATTTAAAAAAATAATAATGATAATAAAAATCTGTCCTGGAACAATTGTCCTCATGAATATATTATGTAAATTCACGCCGCAGCACAACTTTACAATGCAATTTAACTCCCAAAATGGCAGACCACAGACAGAAGGTAGCCCTGTGTGACATCAGTGCAAGGGCTCAATACACCAAGTGTAATTGCCACTTGCGGTCAAAACTTTCTCTGTCTCTCTCTACTTATAGCAATCAATGGGCTCGGCAGCTGAAACTTGATCTTGATTTAATGGTTCTGAATTTTGTTGATTGATTTAACTTTTCTTTGCGATAGATCATTTTTGGGGGTTGATTCCTGACCTTATATCTGTGCTGATAGCAGAGATCCTTGTGGACTGGGTCAAACATGCATTCATCACAAAGTTTAATTCCATCCCAGCAGAGGTAATTTTTAAAAACTTTTTACTCTTTAGTTGTAAAATAATTTAGATGAGGAATGTTTGACAAGAAAAGAAATTGTGTGTTTAGTTACCCCCCCCCCCCTCCTCCGACCTCTAGAAGAGTACTCTTTCAAAAATCAAGGGTGCACAGGGCCTAATTCCAAGTTACATCTTTCACAGGACCTGAATGTTTCATTTTTTATTTTTTATTTTTTTAAAATTAAACCAGGCTTTCTACATGTTCTCACCCATACACTCTTGCTTTGCTGAGATGTAGAACAAAGAGCCATTCCAACAGCTTTATTCCACGTACTGCATCTCTTTGGAACTCCTTGCCTGGTGCACGTTCCCCTCCATCCTACAATCTAGACTGTTTAAAGAGGAATATCAATTCCTACCATTATCTCTCATGAGTTATTTTCATCTTAAATGTTTTCTTCTTGTAGCCCTTTACCAAGAGTGGCTTGTAGCCTTGTTTGGAACAAACTAACTTGTTTCTAAAAGTGTGTTCGGAAATGGACTTGCTTAGTTGTGGGGTTACAGCTTAATCTTGATTTTTACAGGACTCTGGCCAGTGGGTCTTTGAGCTTTGGTGTATCCTTTCGCAAATTGACTTCATATCTGACTTGGTCTTCATCTTGTGTGTTTATATTTCTAAGGTGTATACTGAATACAGAGCAAGCTTGGCTTATGACATGGTGACAAGCAGAATGAAAACTGTGAGTTAATCTCCTGGTATAGACTGTGCAAGTCTTGCGTGTATTTGAATTTCTGGGGCCAAGTTGTTCCCAACCATATTGAGTTTTACATACGTGCACAATTCTGTTTCTTCAAACACTTCGGTTTAAAGGTGCTGTTAACGTTTGGTAATTGGAGCCTACTGATTGTGTTAAATCCTATATAAATGTAGGTTATATATAATAAAACTAACCTGTGAAAATTTCACTTCAAAAGGTGGTCGCGTTTTTGAGATATCACCGAAAAACCGGAGCGAATATTTCCACGCAGGAAGAATATTCCCCATAGGAATACACAGTCTGAGAAGCGTTACGGCCGTAGAGTCATTACCAAACGTATACAGACCCTTTAACATAATTATTTTGTTTGGAAAGTAAAATTTAGCGATGAAATATTTGAAAGTAAAATATATTTTACAAATCTAGAATTTTGCCAAACTAACTCTCATGTCAGAACTGACTGGCACCCCTGAACAAAGATATTGAAGAAATAGAGAGACCGCCAACATAGGGCTAGATAGCTCAGTTGGTAGAGTGCTGGCACGTTAGTCTGTAGGTCGTTGGTTCAAATCCTGTTCTAGTCAATTTTTCTTTATTCAACCCCAATTTATTTCAAACATGCTTGTGCAAATTTGTAGAATAAACTAGTAGTGAGGGGCTCACATGGATGACGCTCTTAGGAAGGTTATGAACGCAAGAGAACACGATGAAGACGGCTCGTTAACATGCACTTCATGTCATTATTATTTGCTTCAGGCTTTCTCTGACCACTCAGATGTGGTTGCTCGCAGGATGGGGTTCATTCCATTGCCTCTAGCGTGCCTCGTGTATCGCATCGTCGGCCAGTCATTCAAGATTCATGGTACAACAGGAATGGTCCTCATCTTCCTCCTGTATCTTTGGTAAGTTCCCAGCAACCAACATCTTCTACAGTTGATTCATTCTTGTCAATTTCTGCTTACCATAAGCGAAATTTTCATTCCTGAAAAACATTTTTATTCCTGAAAAACATTTTCATTCCTGAAAACCCCCACAAACAAACGCTTGCGTCCAGGACGTATAACTCGTGCACATATGTGAATATGTACAAAGTCAACGACTGTGCATGACGGAAAATAACGGATAAGCAAGTATGAGGTCACTACAAGCCTTTGTTGGTGTAGGGCAATTGAAGTGGGCTCTTTCTTGAATCTTCCTTTTTGTTTTCATCTCGTGCAGTTTAACTGCCTTCAAAGTCCTGAACAGTATCCTATTGCTGGGTAAAGCCCGCCAGTATGTCAACAAAGCCAACTTGGAGGACATCCTACCACAACCAAAGAAACCTCAAACACCACCACCACAACAGCAGCAGCAGCAGCAGCAACCTCCACCATCTTCCCCACCGCCTCAACAGGCATCAACTGCATCGTCCTCATCAACAGCAGCACCTGGGGCCTCTGAAAGTGCTCCTAAGGTGCCCTCGCCGATCAACTCACAGACTCTGCTGACGTCTGATAGCAGCGTCAACCTTCTTGCCAGTGGTCCTGATGTCGGGCCGCTGTCGCCGTTGGAAACAAGTCAGTCACTGAGTAAAGGCAACACATCGAAAAATCTGCCCGATCGAAAAAGGGCGCTGTCCGAGATCGACAGGTACACGCTGTGTAGCAATCGCATCGTCTAAGACGCACGGACCTTTCTTTTGCAAAATCGGGACCCAATTTCATAAAACATTTGTTTTGCTTTGCACACATTTTCTTGCTTAGCAATGAAATCAGTCAACAACAACTTGCCAACACAATTGTGTTTTTTTTCTCTGTGCGAAGTAACTTTTTTGAAATTGAGTCCAGTTTATGGAAACTGTATGGACAGCTATCAGTCAAGAAAAGGTAAAAAAATTTACAATGTATATGAACAAAAATTTGTTAGTCACTAACAAATTAACAGAAAAAGCAAAAAGCTGTAGAGACAGAAATTTCTCCCCCAAAAAACTTTTTAAAGGACAGAAATGGTTTACTGGCGGCTGTTCATGCAGATTTTTTTGTTAAATAACCAAAAGAGAGGTCAGCAGTTTTTTAACGATGATTTTAATCCAAAGAGTAAATATTGTTTCTAAGAACAAAATTGTACGATACTTTGTTGGTGTGCTAATCATTACTGGTCATAAAGTCCAAATATCGAAGTGAAACTACAAGGAAGGTTAAATCATGGCAGCAAAGGGGGTAATCGCCTCCTTGCCCCTGGTCATTGCCTTGATGCCTCTTGAAATGTTCCAGTAAAAATGTATTTTTTCCAATTGGGCCCAATTCGCCTGACGTCGTCATCATTCATAGTCTTGGTTGCACCACTTTGGAAGTCAATATCCCTGTGTGTTGTACAGTGTAGCGTGCATTTTAGGCGGCGTATAGTTTACACGGTTACCTGTTGATGCCCAAAATGGTGAGCGTGGCATGGTCGCCGCGTGTGACGTGCCACACTCACAGGGTCAACATTCCTGCCATCAGTTCAGATTTAATTGGAGTTGTCCAGATTTTTTAGATCACAGGCCGCAAAAAATCAGAACATTCCTATTTCTGACAATGACAGCAATGAAAATGATCAAAAGTTCTGGCAAAAGAGGATGCCATTTGCTTGCGACAGCAGAGACTTTCTTACAGGACACAGTGATTTTTGTACACTGTTTTAAATACATGTAATACATTTTGAATACATGCTTTAAACATGTGTACATGTAATAAGCTTTACTCGCACGACTTCTTGCGTCACTATCTGTGGACTCGTAAAGCTGGTGTTCCTATTACTGAGTTTTCAATGTTGGCAGGTATCATGGGTCAGTACATGTGCCCTCTTTTTAGGAAAACTGCTTGAGCCCAATTTCATAGAGCCGCTTAAGCAGAAAAACGTGCTTACAAATTTTCTACTAAGCAAAAGTAAGCAGGATACCAGTCACAGATTGTACATGTGACATGCTAAATTTGGCTGGTAACCTTATTCTGGTAAGCATAATTTTGTTGTGCTTAGCTACTTTTTGCGCTTAAGCAGCTCTATGTAATTTGGCCCCGGCTCTAACAAGAGTGAAGTATTAGGTTTGATATTTCCTTATGGTAATTCTTTTGAGCGAGGTAGTGATGTCGGCAAAAAATTAGCGAGGTGGTCACAATAAGTAGCGAGGTGGATCACCTCAAGCTTGAATGGGCAGGGGAAGCAGGGGTCAAGGGTTCAAATCCTACCTGAGTAGTATACCTGTGGAATTGTTTGTCTGCATGACTCTGGGTCCTCAGTATACAGTGCTTATCACATCAAATATATTATAAATCAGAATATGCCAGTATTAAGTATATTAAGTGTAGTTTCTTCTATCTTTGCTGTTGAATCAAGTTGAAACAGGAAAAAAAAAAAAAATCACAAAAAACCTTGCTTAACCCTTTAGAGACCATTCATTTCCGTTTGATCATCACAAAACGCCCAGACATTGCTAGTATTGTTAGTTTCTTTATTGAAATTTTGTCAGTAAAAATGTCAACATAAATGAAATGAAAGGGAGAAAAGTTAGTTTCTTGTTTTAGAAATTGGGATACTATGTCAACATACTACATCGGGAAAATTTCATATGTGGCCATGACCTTTACTTTGACCTCTTTATGTGAATAGAAGTAGGTTAAACTTTTCAGTCGTTTGTGGCCGCTTTGGGCGTTTTGGTACAAGCCGCTTGTGGCCGCTATGGTCTCTAAAGGTTTAATCATGAAAGTTTAAGGAAAGGAACTTCTTAATGAACTTATTTTTTATGAGAATGCCGACTTTGGTGAGCAAAGCTTCTTTTCTTTTTGTATTAAAATCAGAAAATTTGTTTTATTGATTGATGCTACGCGGTACTTGTAAATTTTTATGATGTAATTTATTAAATTTCCAGCAGAGTTTTTCTATAACATATTTAATTGTGTTTTTTGGATCATACTTAGTGCTAAGAAAAACATTTTGTAAATATTAACGAATCATGTGGTAAGGATGCTTTGTATTATTTTTCAGTAGTAATCTGCCTGCGTCATATGTTTTGTGGCTGAAATATTTTATGCTTACACGTTACCGTCTTTGAATCAAGATAAAGTGCAGCTTTTTTAATGCTGACAAGCTGCTGCCACTGGTATGCTTTGGCTTACTCTCTTTGAATCAAACTATGGTGCAGCAATGATATTATTGTGAAAGGGCCGTGCTGCAAAAGGTATGCTTTACCCTCTTTGAATCAAGATAAAGCGCAGCTTTTGTAGTGTTGACAAGCTGCTGCCACTGGTATGCTTACTATCTTTGAATTAAACTATGGTACAGCAATGGTATTATAGGGGGGGGGGGGTGCTGCGAAAACATATGGTTACCGTTTTTGAACCAAGATAAGGTACAGAATTGGGAAGTTGGCAAAACTGCTTTTCAGGTTTGCTTCCTGATGACAAGCAAACAAAAACACTGTTTGAGTTTGAGTTGTTTTTTCTTGCAGTGTTGTGAAATTTGGATGGTCAGTTTTAGGACTGATAAAAAATCATTGTAGTTATTTTCCCTGAAATTTGTTGCTTGCTTGTTTGTTGGGTTGTTTGTTTGTTTGTTTTTTGTTGTTAAACACTTAACTGAGGGAAGTGTTTGCCATAACATACCTTGTCTGGTTCAAAGAACCTGTGTTGTGTAGTACTGTAATTAATGTATAAACTCAGTAGACATAAAAATTATTCACAATGTAATCATCAGATTGCCTAAAAGTGCATTTTC
Source organism: Leptasterias polaris (assembly GCA_037783415.1). Lineage (NCBI taxonomy): Eukaryota > Metazoa > Echinodermata > Asteroidea > Forcipulatida > Asteriidae > Leptasterias > Leptasterias polaris. The sequence goes on along the minus strand of JAZGTN010000015.1, from coordinate 5,064,540 downwards.
CATCATGAAAGGTTGAAATTTGTCTCTTTTCACTTTCCTTTCTCTCTTTATAACTATCAAGTATTTTTAAGGGAGCATCTCAAAGGGGACTGTCTCAGTTGGCTACATTTTAGATGTGAATGAACGTTCCTGTAAGCATACACCCGCAATCCAGTGGACCTCCAGAAAGTTTTGCTGAACCGCAAAAATGTGCCGAACGCCAGGAACAATCCTAAACAAGTGAATAAGAGCGTTAGCACTTAGAACTTCAAATAAAATGTTCCGGTGGTCATGCACACACTCTTAGGACTTTTTGAGACGCTCCCTTACATAAGTTTCTGCCTGTAAGGTTTTTTACTTTGCTCATAAACATGAGCGATTTTGTTTTTTAGTTTTTCCACCTAGTTTACTTATGAATCCCTTTTTGTTTTGTTTTTTAGTTTTGAATATTCATGCTTCATTTGTATTGAATTTATGTATCTGTTTGGATGAAAGTGACATTATAAAGTTATATAATGATTCTTTTCACAGCTGTCCCCAATTCGAGGCTCTACGGCCAAATGGCTGACCGTGCAAAGAGCGAAAACGGCAGATTAAATTTTTGATCATGGTTTTTGTCTGACTAGCCAATACAGTATTGCCTGAAATACTGCCCTCTTGTGGATTAACCTTCGATCACAAGATCGTGAGTGAGGGCATGTGATACAGCCAATAAGGGCAAATTGCATTTTGCTTGGCTGATGCAGATAATTAAGAACATCTGTGATCTCAGACTGGAAATCAAGTGTTGCCGGGAGGCCGGGAGTAAGAGCTGCTAAAAAGTTAATTCTTGTGCTACCTGAAAAGTGTTGACAAACATCCCCCACCTCTGATATTTCTTAAGTTATCAGTTAATTTTTTTAACAAGACTAACTTAAAGTAGTTTTTTTAAAAGTAAGGATACTTGTAGTGGCCCTGTACATGAGATTTGGGAAGTTGTATTTACTGAAAGTAGATCAAATCTTGCATCTGCTACTGGGCATTTTTGGTACAAGCCACTTGCAGCCGCTATGGCAGTTGATGCTTTGTATGTGGCATGGTGTAACCGCCTCCTATTGTGTCTTTATAGGCTGTGCAAGTCTCGCGCGTATCCGAACGAGAAAACACGTCAAACGAAGAACATTTTTATTTCTGAAATCAAATCTTTGTTTTAAATTATATCTCATGACAAAATCTGAACAACAAAAATAAATCATTACAATTTCATGAAATTAGTTTTTAGCTTAAAAAAAAAATACGCCAAAGTGTGTTAATTATTATTAAAAACAAATTAAAACTCTGGGACAAGGATGCTTTTTTGATGTTAACTTTTTAGAAACCCCTTACGCAGATTCGTGAAGGTCAAACGGGTTTTAAATTGACCCGTATCGCAGTTTAAAGAGGAATGCCGATGCCTCAACACCATAGACTGCAATGAAAAGGGTTTGCTTTGCAATTACAGCATCTGGCGATTATAATCGCGCATCCAAAACAAGCTTTTACATAAGTTTTATGATCGGAGGTGAGCACAAAATTCTTAATTTTTTGCAATAACCGGAAGCTGAGGTCAAGTTTAATTATCGGGTTTTCTTCGTTATATTGTTGAATTGGTTTTACTTTCATATTTTGTTATCACTTAGTATTGCGTTCCCAACAACATGTATAATTTTCTAGGTCACAAACTACGTTAAACTAAAATAATTGACGAAACAAAATCTCGCCCACGTAAAACTCCATATGGTTGGGACCACTATGGTCACGGAAGTTCGAATGCGCGCGAGACTTGCACAGTCTATTGTGTTCTTGGAATTTCAGGAATTCTTTAGAGGATTTTAAGAAGGGGGGGGGGGGGTGGGGAATAGAAGTATCTTACTTCTGTACAAGATGGAAAGAGTGTGTTGTAGTATGGGAGCAATCGGGGAACCCTCTGCCACATATTGGGTATGATATACTCTATGGTCTCTGAAAGGTTAGTAAATAGCAATCTCTTATCACAGGACTGCAAGGCAAGTTTTTTGCCGAGGTGAAAAAAAAGTTAATTACTCATAAAAAATGAGCAGCTGTTCAACTGTTGAGTATGGTAGTTAAAGCCACCTTGATTAAATAATCTCCCACCATTTTGACACCCATGTTAAAGGACAAATCCTTGAAGGTTTGAGTGACGTAAAAGTCTCGGCTCAAGAACCTTTTTTACAGTTTTTATCTCAATGTCTGGTACACAGACTTAAAGTGATAAGTGTAAGTTAGTTTTTGATGTACCTGACTTAACACAATGATGCTCTAGTGGATGTACCCTCGAAGTGAAATCCTGTTGAAACCAAAACATTCAATTTCTGTCCGGGGTTGTGCGCATGCATCATAGTTTGCCTACATTTTCATTAGGAGGGTGACATCATGATTGCCTTTGAACTTTTTTACGTCATTCCTTATATATGCAAAGTAAGAATATGCGCTCATGCTGCTCGGAAAAGAGAGTGCCGTTTATCTACAAACGAAGGGCACATGGGCCCAATGTCATTGCTCTACCTACTGCGGAATTTTGCGCTAACGACCCATAGAAGTACGTGCTTGGGTACTGGATGCTAAATTCTGCGGTAAGCAGAGCCACAAAAGCGAAATTGGGCCGTGGGCTCGATTTCACAAAGAGTTAAGATTGATCGTAACTGCAAATCCATCGTAGTTGCTTAGCAAAGAGTGATGTCACAATACAAATCACTATGGTAATACTGATAACTCATCTTGAGATGAATCTTAGTGCTTTGTGAAATCGACCCCTGCTCTACAGCAGAAGGTGCTTGTGTCACCCAACTTCCATTGTTACAAGAGGCTTTAAGTTTGTACAGTCTAAGTTGGCAACATTTACGTTTGAATTGATTGTGGTGTTTGTCTTTAAAACAGAAATGGCTTATAATTTTTGTGATGATCCATTTCAGTACACAATTTTCACGATTTGAATTCAGTTTTGCTGTATGATGATGTGTATGTATGCATTTACAAACAATTTGCAAGAGGTGTACTCACCCCTGAACTCTAATGTGAAATTTTCTCTCTGTGATGACACCGGTTGATCAGTTTAAGCTTGCAGTACAGTGATTTGATGTCAAGTACATGTCTCAGAGACAATAACCCATGTTTGTCTGGTGTTTTTTTTATGAGGTGCATGTGTTTTTGAGCAGTCGACTGATGACAACACAATAAAAGATGAAATGAAATGATAACTTTCTTTACTAGTGCAACTCCAGGTACTTCCTGGGTGATGTGTTCAGCATTAAATGTGAGATCACTCAGACAGAACTGGGTGAGTTTAACCCTTTAGAGACCATTCATTTCCGTATAATCACCACAAAACGCCCAGACATTGCTAATATTCACGTAGGTAGTTTCTTTATTGAAATTTTGTCAGTAAAAATGTCAACATAAATAAAATGAAAGAGAAAATTTAGTTTCTTGTTTTAGAAATTTGAATACTATGTCAACATACTACATCGGAAAGTTTCATATGTGGCCATGACCTTTACCTTGACCTGTTTATGTGAATAGAAGTAGGTTAAACTTTGCGGTCGCTATGGGCGTTTTGGTACAAGCCGCTTGTGGCTGCTATGGTCTCTAAAGGGTTAAATACAAACTCTTAGGGGCATAACACGGGTTTTATAGAGATGTTTCGCAAGTCAACACTTTGTGTGTTCACATGACGCGTAACTGCAGCTTTCATGTCTTGCTTGGACATTAACAACGGATACGTGAATGGATTCGGATCAGTATCTGTACGCTTGCGAAAACCTTCTATTTTGTTCAGGAGGGTGGGAGCCAATTTGTTGATTTGCATTTTCTTTTGGGGAGTATGTGGCAAGATGCGGTGTTGTCGGAGTGTGGGTCCCAGTTGTGGCGCCTGTGTCCTTGAGTGAAAAAAAACCCCACATTTGAATCATAATTGTGTCTTCCCTTGATGGGGTTGTGGAGCTGGTGGATATGTGATTCATGTCAAAAAGGAGCTTCAAGGTTAAATTGAGCCTGTGATGCTCTGATTTTCCAATAGATAGAGTCCTCATCAAAGTTACAAGTATCTAAACGCACGCTAAAAGTGTAAAATGTAATTTTATTTTGTTCAGAGTGAATTTTGAAACATGACACCAGATGTAATAAGCAAATGGGTCTGTATAGCTGCAGTGCACGCAGAGACTCGAGTCTTAGTTACTTTCCCAGCATGCATCAAGATTTTAATGGCAAACTGCTACAGGGTCTGTACATTCCAAATGTCTGCGCCAATCAATATTGTAGTGAAATTAATATTGTAGTGAAATTCCCCCTTCCACTGTTTGGTTGGTCCAGGGTTCAGCCTCCTCCCCTCTGGGAGATGTGGACTAGTCCAGGTCAGTGATGTGTGGAGATTTAGAACACATTTTTTCTTTGGAACTAGGGTAGTCAAACTTATGTCAGTACACATTGAATCATCACTTGTAGGACTACATTCTTTTGGTAGCACCCACTGAGTCCAAGTTCCCTTTGTTTAGTTACATCATTCACATCATTCACATGCAGCATGGCCGGTTGTTAACAAAGTCTTTCAATTCAATAACATTTATTGAGTTCTTTAGTTTTACAGTTCTGCGCAGAGACAGCTAGGCTAGGGTGAGTTGGCTTTTTGGGTGTGTCCATGCAACATCATGTGTGAGGAGAGCTGAAGGCTCAACACATTGGGCTGATGATGGTAATTGTTATAAATACCTTGCATGCTGGCGCCAAAACAGAGTAAGTTACTTTAAATGCTTTGGAAAGTTCTTCGCGAGTAATGATTTCATACCCAGTTATGTTGCCTAAATTCTAGTCTGTACCAGCCACATAAGAACTCTACAAATAGGTTTGCCTCTCCTCACCATACATTTAGTATCAGCTACCTTTACTATTGTTTGTGCATAAGAGCCTAGGTCTTCACCTATAATTTAGGTATTTTCGTAGGTTTTTCTTTAAAGAACCCAGCATCATGAGGAGATTGCCCTAGTGTTTTTGGCATGGTTTGCCTGCAAATTGCTCCATAACTCAGCACCTAGTGTTCAACTAAAAGCTTTGTAACCCCTGGAAAAGACGCTTCAGAAGCAGAATGGATTATTTCCTTGCTGTATTTAGGTAGGTATGTATGCATTTAATTTCATTACTATTTATTAATTCTGGTTGTGAAGCCAAGGACTCTCAGAAAAGCAAACTAAGTCACTTTACTGGCGAAGAACCCCACGGAGACAAGACAAGGAAGTTTCAGTTTCAGATGTGGGAGAAAAACCCAAGAGAATTGTACCAGGTAAAAACCCAATCCACACAGTGCCCCCATTGGGATTCAAACCGGGGTCCCAGAGGTGGAAGGTGAGGAAAGGAACCACTACGCCAACCCGACCACCCTACACTAGGGGATGAGGGCCAAGTCTCTTAGATAATCAGATAGGTTCAGTGGTTTCCCTGCGTTTCATCTCTGTTGACCCCAGTTCAAATCCGAGACTGATTACAGGGTTTTCCTCCTACATGTACACCCAAACCCAAACATTTCTTCATCATGTCATTCATTTTGTTTTTTTGCACTTCCACAGTTGGATTAACAAGTATGAAAAAAAAAATCTGTTTTCATTTGGGAAATTCAAATGTATCTTTGTTAACATGGAAAATAGTTTAAAGTGCGTACTTTGAATGCCCTAGCTCGTTTTAAACTTCAAGCATACCCGAACACACTTTTCCAGAATGCAGCTAAAACAAAGCTACAAAACACCCCATCGGCAAACACAACACCACAGAATTAACAAGATACAACTTGCAATCATTTCATACTTTTATTTACTACCATGGGAGGTACAGAGAACAAGCTTCTATCTAGGAGCTTGTAGAATTTTAATTAAGAGCTTGTAGACAAGCATAAAATAGTTTACTTTAGGTATTTTTTCTTTTTCAATAAACTTTTAAGTATTGCAACCATTCATTTTATTTCGCAGTTATTAGTCGGTACAGGTAAAGTGAAATCCCTGATTTGTTTATGTTTGGAATAACAAACTTGATAATTTATTTTATAGATAATACCAATTGTATACTACATCTTTTTTAGCTATGATACATCAGAGGTTTTGGGAAGAGTACGGGTTTTGTTTTCCAATCTTTTAGCGTGGTTTCGGAACTCAGACGTGACACTTGTGTCCTTAAACAAGACACATCACAAGAGATTGTTGATTTGAATGATTAGGAACCTGTACACCCATTTGGCTGCCGGTGCTGCATACTCTTAAGGAGTTGAATTGGTTTCAGGAATGCTTAGGGCTCAGGATTGATAATATATGTATTTTATTTTTCAAGGTCCACCCACAGTTTGCGCTTATCTTACTGTACCTCAGTTTTTTTAAGTTGGCACAAAAACTGGAAGAAGTGTGAGGCGCTTTGAGATAAAAAATACATATAAAATATACTCTATTTATTTTTCAGATTGTTTGTATCACACCTGAAACAAAATCGTAAACATTAAACAAATTGCACACGAGGTAATGCAAGACTCGGGTGTAACTAATTGAAAGCACATTACTAGTTTCTGGAAAAATTCCTAAAAATATTCACTACCTCCACACTATCTTCAACACAGACTAAGATTCTCACAGCATCTTTGCACTCATTGATAGCAGTAAGGACTTTATAAAGAAAGTGACAGCAGCATGGAGACTGATATTGGACTCTGTCAAGAGAAGTATCATTTACCTTTTTCAGAGACTGTTGGTTATGGCGCTTGGTATTTGGATTATTGGGGAGACCAGCAGATCTGTGGGTACCGGATTCAAGGAGCACACAAGACTATACCCCCTCTTTAGAGCTGTGGGTGAGCACCTAATTTATGGTACAAGTCATAGCACAAGATGAGTGCTTCTGAAGAAGAAGCATCAGGAAGGCCATAGAGATCAAGACCCAGAACCCAACACTCGACAGGGGATGCCAGATACGACCTTCCAAGCCATCTATGACGATCTGCTGTCACATGACCACTCCAAAGGTGGTCACGTGTGAGCAGAGGGTGTTAATCACAACGCGTGATGCGTTTGCAAGCTACAACATGCTCAATCAACAGACTCTGAAAGGTAAATTATACCCCCCTTAAAGAAAGCAGTGTTTGACTGGAGACTTTAAATTGCCCTCTGTTAAAGAAAATGATAGCTCTCCACACAGTAATATTAAATTTTGCTTTACTTCCTTCAAATTTTACTGCAAGACTAAAATTGTATTGTAGATGGTTTTGATTTCTGACAAAAAAATTCTCTTTGCAACTTAGTCCTGGTTGAATTTAAAGGGTGTGTACAACATTGGTAATTGCCAAAGACCAGTATCCACACTTGATGTGACCCAACATATACATGAAATCACAAACCTGTGAAAGTTTCAGCTAAATCGGTCTTCGGAGTCATGAGAAAACAGTGAAAAACCCCATTATATGTTTTAACTTTTTTTCAAACATCTGAAATTATCCACCAGTAACAGGAATTTATTGCCAATGCGCTATTCCATCATCAAAGAAGCATTGATGTACCTTATCTTGATTCAAAGACAGTAAACACACCATTAGCTCCGTCTTTGCAAACGCTACTATACTATTTCTTATCTCGGTTCAAATAGACTAAGCACACCATAGCAGTGTTTTTGCTACCGTATCTTGATTCAAGAAAGTAAGCACACCCAATAGTGATTATTTTGCCAACGGCACCAATCACGCACCTTAATTTTTTACAGCTATGCAACATTTTTATGTTACTATAGCTTGGCAGCTGTCACCTGTAGTTCGGATATCTCGCCATCCATTATTCCACAAGAGATTTTCCTGTCATTTCCTTCGGGATTGGATGACCCATGAGGTCAAGTACTGTTGGCGCCACATCCGGCAGTGCTGCATTATGGGAGATGTTCTTCTTGAACATGCGGTTACCGCCATGCAAGCAGAAGGGAACTGGACAGTGAAAGAAAAGAAATGTTGAGGCAAAAAGGCAAGTGATAAAAGTAGTTGGCACATGTTTTGCATTCATAGTGTTGTATTGGGGTTCCACCATGATCTGTCAATCTTGGTGGTGTAGTGGTTAACCAGAGTGGGTCTGGGTCTTGGGTCATGACACTTGTATTCTTAAAGCAAGAAACTCTAAAAATATTATGCTTTGTCAATGAGACATAAAGCCGTAGGTTGTGTGTTGTGTTTATTGCGCATAAAGATTTTTTTTTTTTTTTTTACTGTCCTCTTTAGTGTTGTTTTGTGTTTGTGTTTTACTGTCGGCTTTGTTTTACTGTTAAGGAAATTTCAACAGTTTCTTTTTTTTACGATTTAGCAATTAACCAGGTAAATGTCCCAACCCTTAAATGCACAAATGGGTCTCGCAGTTCCAACATAGCTCAGCATATTCCTGTTGTACGGACAATGAATGCTTATTGTGGTTATTTGGGTGGTAGTTGGAGTAGTGGTATCTTTCCTCGCCTTCCTAGGACCCTGGTTCAAATCACGCCGGGGGCACTACGTTGAGTGGGTTTTCAGTCCTTACCTGACTGCGCGGGTTTTCCCCTGGAATAATTCTCTGGGATTTTCCTCCCACATCTGAAACTGAAACTTCCTTCTTTGTCTTCTCTCCATGGGGTTCTTGGCTAGCACAGTGATCAAGTTTGCTTTTCTTAGAGCAACCAGAATAAATTAAATGAAATGAAACGCTTTGAGACACCCATATAGCGCAGGGAACGATTTTGTCCAGTAATTTTGTATAGCAAAATATTTAGACTGAACAGGTTTTGTGCACACTGAATGCTTATATTGAGTAACTGATACATTTTGCGTAGCATTTTGCTCTGCTATACATGGGAAATCGTTCACTGGCCCGGCGTATATAAAGCACTAGGTAAGAACAGCGTATTCTTACCTCTCTTCGTGGTATGTTTAGTGACTGGATTCCCCTCGCTGTCAATCATGATCTCAGCGTTTCCGTGGTCAGAAGTGACTAGCAAAACATAACCGCTGTCTTCACATGCCTTCTTCATATCGCCAATGGCTTTGTCTGATCGGAGCACATAAAACAAAGTATGAGAAATATTACAACATTTTTGAAACAATCTCTCATTTGACAGAAAAAATCATTCTCAGTCAGTCTAGTTTAATTAAATTTAACCCTCTGGAGTTTTTGAGTTCACGGACAAACTAATATTTGAACCCTCCTACTGTTTTGCAATCTTCACAAAGGCATTAGGCACAAGTCCATTCAAAAAGTTCAATGTTTGTGGTGCCTTTTGGCCGGGTCCACTGAACCATGACCACAGGGACTCCATGAAACAGTTGCTTGTGTATGCGCAACCCGCCACAGTATCTCACCACACATGGTGTGTTGACATGTCTACCAACAAACGCGCAGAAACTCAAATGAGTTTGTAGGGCCGCTGCTGCGTGTTGCAGAGTTTTGCGCGCTATTGTGTCAACCGAAATGGTTGAAACAATTATTCTCTAGCATGTTGAGCACCTTATGGTTGATACATGCGCTTTACACGACTCAATAATTATTGTAGTTATGTTTAAGCGCATGTGTCACATTAACGATTTTCAAAGACCAGTATCCACACTTGATGTGACCCACATACACATGAAATCGGTCATTTGACTCATTTGAAAAAAACCTTAAATGTTTTCACCGTTTACAAGTTTTTGACTCGTGAGATCAAAACTAATTGTTTTACTCATTTCTCAAAAACTATTGCATTTCAAGCAGAAATATTTCAAAGGGAGTTTCCCACCATGACCATCTTTATACCATGTAAGCTGTGTGCAAATCTGTACACATTAATATTTTTACTCTTACCAATGTTATACACACCAATACGACTTGGTTTTTACCTTTACACCGATGTTTATTATAAGCACTGTATACTCAGTACGTTGCCGAATTCTGTGAAATAAATCCACAGGCAAATCACTCGGGTGTTATTTGAACCCACGACCTTCGCATTGCTAGAGCAGATGTCTTACCACTAGACCACACAGCTCTGTGTTGCAGTCACTGTGTGGACATTCCTTTGTTCTATACACTTAAGGAAAATCCTATTCCTCAACACTGTGTGGACGTGTGTAAGTCCACATAGTGTTTCAAGTCCCTACATTATATGGACCTCTTTTGTTCTCAGGTCCACACTTCGTATGTAGCGTTAAAACACCGAGCTAGCCTGATGGCTACAGGCAGTTTGATCCCAGCAGCGGGTACATCTATTAAAGTTATTCACACCCCTTAAAGCACTTACCGGTTGCTGCACATGCTAGAACTGCTTTGTCATAGACACCTGTATGCCCGACCATATCAGGCGGGGCAAAGTTGCACATCAGAAACGGATACTTCTTAGTCTTAATCATCTCCACCATCTGAAACAAATGTCAGTCGACAAGTTTGATTTCATATCCTCTAATGACAAGCAATTCACTCAAGGATTGGGGGGTTGGGCTGAGCCCCCTCCAAGAGCCTTGTGGTTGTGTACAAATTGTGTTTTATGTTATATTTAATAGAGAACAAAATTGAAATGGAATGGAATATTGTTATCGCAACAAGCATTTATGGTAATGAAGAGGACGGGGAACTTGAAAACTTGCTGTTTTTTGTATTAGTGTTTCATTTTATATTTTACACGAGTAGCTTTGTGAACTTTTTGTCCTGCAGGACTTCGGAAAGCACCCAGTATACATGCAAGTGCGTATCAAAAACTCACTGTAAAGATCAAACCAAAGTAATAGTACATGGTTGTTACCCAACAAAGTGGTCAGTCATTTCCTTTAGTTATCCTACCATGCAAAGCCTCAAAGCGATGACTCGATCGTTTGATATGGGGCCAGTAAATCCAGAATAAACCCATACTCTTCCAGGTTCTTTGATAGACTGAATGAAGCTTCGTCCGATCTAATAACACTTTGTACTTATGCTAAAAATAGAAATCTTAGAAAAACGAGTCACATTTCACTAACATCCATGCGCAAACATGACAAAATGTTATGTTTACTCATGCATGTACTGACTATTCTACTAGTGCAGTTTGACACGTTGATAGGTGGTGGAAAATTTGTCTAACAGCCGAGTATTTTGATCAAAAGTGATGTCATTAGTGCGGAGTGCTATTGCACCTACTTTTTAAGGAGCTTGTTCGATACATACCTTATCAGCAACCCCCTGACAGCTCATCTCAGGTTTCAGGTCATAGGTTGCAACTTTTGGTGAGGGCACCAAGAACCTTTCCTCTCCTTCAAATTGCAACTCTCGCCCTCCGTTGAAGAAGAACGTCACGTGGGCGTACTTCTCAGTTTCTGTTGAATTAGGGCAAAATCACATTTTTATAGTTTGATAATAAAGCAATGTAAGAGTGAGACCAATTAAGAACTCACTCCGCGGCAGTGAAGTTAATAACGAGAAGTCCCCTCGATCCACTAAGCGAAAGAAGTAGTCCCGGCCGATTTCCTACCTCCCGCCCAGGTAGTAGTTAATAAGCAGAACAGTTCTTTTCAGAACTGAGAAGTCTCCCGAATAATCTACTCCGCGGCAGTAGAATAAATAGCAAGACAAGTTCTCAAAGAACAAAATCTACCTAGCAAGTAGATATACACATGGTGTTACCGCAAACCAAATATACATTGATACCTCACCATGCAATGCCTCAAATCCCATATAATGTAAGTGTAATTACAAAAACCAATATCCTCTTAACCCTCACATGTTTCCATATTATACGCCTGGATAGAGAGAAGCAATTTATGGTCAAGGTGTGTTGCTTGAGATCAAACAAACCCTGTGATTGGCACGACTGCAATTTGAACAAAAATTTATAAAATACTAAAGGCCACCAGGAGTGTAACATTGCTTGGGCTCATCAAAATACATTCCATCAAGTTAGTATATAGCACTTATATAACTCAAAAGTGATCCTCAGAGAGGTCAAGTGAGGTTGCGGTTAACAGCTAACCTTTATCATTGTTTATTGCCTTGTCTTCTATGCACTCAGAAACACTTCATTCACTAGCCCAGCGTACATTTTCTTGTAACAAATCTTATCAGCTTTCGATGTGAATAACACATAAACAATTTTAAAAAAACATTTGTTCTGTTGTTTATTATTTGATTTTTTTTAAACGTGTACTTTTATTTTTGAAGGCACTGAACACGTTTGGTAAATACTCAAAATATATATTACATAAAAACTTACTTGGTATCCAGCAACGGAGAGCTGTTGATAGTATAAAACATTGTGAGAAACCACTCCCTCTGAAGTAACATAGTTTTTGAGAAAGAGGTAACTTCTCACTAAAATAATAAAAGACTTCATGCATGAAGCCTTTTATTAGCATCTGAAAGCACACAAAATTGTGCAACAAGGGTGTTTTTTCTTTCTTTATTTTCTTGCAACTTCGATGACCGATTCAGCCCAGATTTTCACAGGTTTGTTATTTTATGCATATGTTGGGATACACCGAGTGACAATACTGGTCTTTGATAATTACCAAACATGTTCAGTGCCTTTAAGTGTGTGAATGTAATTTCATTTGACGATTTAACTGGTTGTACTTCCTATCATTAAACATCAGAAAGACACATTTTGGAGCACACAATCTTGGATACTAAAACTTCTAAGGAAAATTAAAGTGCACAGTTTACTCGCCCAGTGGGCTACTTTACAAAAAAGCTTACATGCACAGACCGTCATTCTACAAAATACCCACCTGCACAGTGGAATTGGGGCACTTTACGATGAGCCAGCCACTCAGCAAGGACGTTGGTGGGAACTTGAGATGGGAAGATGACTGGGAACGGGAAATCTCCCTTGTACTCAGTCATGCAGAATACACCCTGGGAAAAACAAAAAGAATAAGTGGTCTAGTGGTGAGACATCTGCTCTAGAATGGCAAAGGTCATGGGTTCGAATCCCACCTGAGTAATATGCCTGTGGATTCTTTTTTCACAGGACTTGGGAAACTACTGAGTATACAGTGTGTAAAACCAAATAAAATTAAAAGAATAAAATTATAGTTTATCGCATTTTAGTGTAAAAACATTGATTTTGCACAAAGAAAAACTGACAAGTGAGGGATGTGAGCCTTTGACCTTCTGAGCTATCTAGCCCTATGTTGTCAACATCTTTGTTCTGGCAGTGCCAATCAGAAGAAATACAACCTTATAGTGCTGTATACAGCTACTTTTTACTGTATGTAAGCCTATTGTTTATTTGTTACTGTGTAATAGTAGTAATAATAATAATAGTGGCTTCTTATATAGCGCTCAAGGCGCTTCAACTGTCAGTATTTTCCTGCAAGGTATATATGTGGAGCTACTTTTTGAAGTATGAGACCTATTCCTTTACATAGCACCATGTAATGGTTTACAAGGTGCTGTGGCGCAATATGCAGCCAATCAAACCAGGAACACCAGGGCGAACCCCTTCTCTTTTCGATAAGTGCGCTGGGTTCTTTTACGTGCATTACACAACACACGGGACCTACGGCTTAACGTCCCATCCGAAGGACGAAGCAATAATGGTTAAGTGTCTTGCTTAAGGACACAAGTGTCGCGACCGGGACTCGAACCCACACTCTGCTGAACAGAAACACCAGAGCTCGAGTCCGGTGCTCTTATCCGCTCGGCCACGACACGTGTAGTCTACACATGGTTTTAGTGCATATTTTAATTTTGTATTTTAATGTTTTTAGACTCGCAAAACCAAAGTGCATTTCACTGTATATATATGTGTATTATATATGTGTGACATGTGACATAAAACAGGCTATACTATACTGTAGCCAGGGATAGCCTGGGTCTCATGTGTTGTAAAAGAACCCAGTACACTTATTGGTAGAAGGGGTTCGCCCCACTGTTTTCAGACTTGGTTGGCTGCAGATTGCGCCACAGCACTTTGTAAAAATCTTACAATGTGCTGCATAAAATGGTTTCATATTCATAACTCTGCATACCTATCATAAAAACAAAGAGCAAATATCAGGGCCATGGGCGCCCATCTGTGGTGGATACCGGCACGTTACAACTGTTCATCATTATTCCTACCAAGTCTTTGGGTATCTTTGCAGTTTCAAACTGCGGTTTGAGGCCGATGGTTTCAGTGATCTGTCTCATCCTATCGGCTCGGAAGTCAAAGAAGATCAACGTGTCTCCATCTTGGATGCGACCCTCGGGATCAACGATGATCGGCTTAAGGAACTCGTCCGTCTGTTTCTGATCACCTTCTCCATTGTAATGACTCTGGACAACCTGGGAAAAAAAAGTGTAAATGGAATTTTTTTGATGGGGGATTGTTTTCATGAATTAACAATTCTGCCATAGTTTTTTCTTTTCAGAGGATCATAGAGTTCAACTGAGAAACTTCTGATTACTGTAAGTTATTTACATTATGATAAAGAAAGTAGTTTTCTGTAGAGAGCTTTGATACTTTGTAGAATCTTTTTCTTTTTCTAAGTAATATTATGTTAGAAAGTAAATTATTCTTGTAAAGGTACAATGTTTATGGTGGCTTTTTGATAGCTCTGCCAACCAGTACTTTCTTAAAAAGGTACCGTTTGCTTATGACTTTGAATCCCCCTACTCTTGGTAACATTTCCCAGTGAGTTGACCAACGATTTATGAAACCATTCAACTGCATGGGTCGTGTATGGTGGCACAACTGAGCACAGAACTATAACTATGTATACATGTGAAGATGCATTTACCACATGATATCACTTTGCCGGCCCGCATAGTGCATCTATCCTTCAGTAAATCAGTGTTCTCCACAGACTTTTTCTTTGGGAGGGCGGCATGACGTAATCAAAATGGCGCCCGTCGGTTTATGACGTCATCGCACGTGAAAGGAAAAAACACCTGAGATAATCCTTTTCTTAAAAATAATCTTATTAACCCCCGGGCCCCGACACTGTAATAAGGAGAATGAACCTTGTTGTAAAACTAATTCAAAACCTACAATTTGTTATACGCCGCTCAGTGTTGGATTTTAGAAAGCTGGATTTATATGCGTTGGTGGTAATCGGATAGCCCACACGTGCAATTTTCGAAACGGAAAAAAAATAAAATAAATTACAAAAAAACATTTTTTGGACGATCTTATCCCCTAATTTCTGCCCTCAATAATACCTTTTTCATCAACAACCATTTTCATGGATTTGTGATTAGAGGTTCCGTTGTTTAGAACTTAGTTTTCAATAAAATCTTCGATATTCAACGATCGGTAAACAACGCACGGTACGCACATTGAGAACAAATTCAATGAACTTTGCCCCGCAACGCCCTCTATCGGCAAAAGTTGTCAATGTTTGAATATCCTTCAAGGCTGTACATTGTACCAAAAACTGCAGGCGTGCGGCACAGTGTGTTGCAATTCTTTATCGGCTCGTGAACGTGTACTGCATTGGAGTCTAGAAAGCTCTCTTATGAATATGGTAATCAACGGCCAATCACAGCGTGCGGAGTGTTGGTTAGCTTGGACTTTGGACCGTGTGTGTTGTGTATGCGCTATGCATGGACTACCGACCGAACGTTGTTGGGCCGATGCACGTGCAGCGGTGGATACTCAGCAGTCAGAACCATGTGATTGTGTGTGCATCGTGTTTTAACGTTTGTACATGTATACTAAAAATAAATGAACGATCGCAATTCCAATGCTGCCGCTTAGAAGTCGGGCTTGGCTCGTCGGCTACTCGTTTGATCGTATTAAGTGCAGGCTAAAAATAGTCTGTTTGTCATTTTTTTGGCAGGGCGGCCAATTATTTTAGCAGGGCGGCCAATTCTTTGGCAGGGCGGCCTTAAACTTTGGGAGGGCGGCCCGCCCTCCCAAAATACGTGTGTGGAGAACACTGGTAGATGATATTGAATGGTCAGACAGTAGGAAGGTTAACTGAAGCACTGCCATAAATGGAACTTACCTGCACAATATTTTCAGGGGTTGCCTTCTCACCAATGCCCTGAACCAGACCTTCGTACGCAATCTTGATTCGTTCCATTCTCTTGTCCCTGTCCATGGCGTAGTAGCGACCAACAACAGTGGCCAGAGAACCATACTTGATGTCCCTGGTGTGGTCCAGTACTTGTTGAAGGTACTTCACTGTGGTTTAAACAAATAATACACCACAGTTTCTGGAAAAAGTAAAGCAATTCCCTTCAACTAGACTTCAACCGAACAGTTAAGAGCACCGGACTCAAGCTCTGGTGTTTCTGATCAGCAGAGTGTGGGTTCGAGTCTCGGTTTTGACGCTCCTGTCCTTAAGCAAGATATTTAACCATTATTACTTCATCCTTCGGATGGGACGTAAAGCCGTAGGTCCCGTGTGTTGTGTAATGCACCTAAAAGAACCCAGTTCATACACTTGTTGCGAAGAGAACGGGTTTGCCCCAGTGTTTCTGGCAGTGGCTGCTGAATGTGCCACAGCACCTTGTAAAACCTTATTCTTTGTCACATAATTTTAAAAAATTCTAAAACCAGTCTTAAAATGTTTCTGTTTGTTCAAGCGCCTTGAGTACCTGTCACAACCTGTCACAATTGAGTACCTGTCACAACCTGTCACAATTGAGTACCTGTCACAACCTGTCACAATTGAGTACCTGTCACAACCTGTCACAATTGAGTACCTGTCACAACCTGTCACAATTGAGTACCTGTCACAACCTGTCACAATTGAGTACCTGTCACAACCTGTCACAATTGAGTACCTGTCACAACCTGTCACAATTGAGTACCTGTCACAACCTGTCACAATTGAGTACCTGTCACAACCTGTCACAATTGAGTACCTGTCACAACCTGTCACAATTGAGTACCTGTCACAACCTGTCACAATTGAGTACCTGTCACAACCTGTCACAATTGAGTACCTGTCACAACCTGTCACAATTGAGTACCTGTCACAACCTGTCACAATTGAGTACCTGTCACAACCTGTCACAATTGAGTACCTGTCACAACCTGTCACAATTGAGTACCTGTCACAACCTGTCACAATTTCATCAAATTAGGTCACTTTTCAGTGGAGAAGAACACAAAGGGTATTTTACATGTAGGTTTTAAAACTTAACACATCTTTTATTCTTCCTTTCTTTTCAGACTTGCTTCCCACAGTGTGCGACACTTACAAGAATTCAAAAACAGAAATACAACATCAACTTACCACCACTTACTGGACTTGTGTCACGACCGTCGGCGAAGAACTGAATGAACGTCTTGTTCACACCTTTCTCCTTGAGCCTTTCCAGTAGACTTTTCATGTGTGAGATGTGGGAGTGCACACCACCGTCGCTAACCTGCAGAGAAAGAAATCATGTTAAACACAGTCACAAGATGGTGCCTTTGTTGAGAGCAAAGTAGACCCCGAGTTAAACTTGCACGCAGAAGTTTTAAATCTGAACAGTTTTAAAGGTAGTGCCATCAGTTGGTTTATGCCAATGTAATGCTGATTTATATGATCATATGTTCTAACGGAAGTACTTGTTTCAGGGGTGGAGTCATTGCTGAGAAAGCAGTCTGAAACTAGGATCCAAACTTTAGGAGGAATGTTGAAATGATAGTATTTCCACACTTTGGTAACCCCTGGGGTCGATTTCACAAAGCACTAAGATTCATCTTAAGATGAGTTATCAGTATTACCATAGTGATTTGTATTGTGACATCACTCTTTGCTAAGCAACTGCGATGAATTTGCAGTTAGGATCCATCTTAACTCTTTGTGAAATCGAGCCCAGGAGTTATAGATTGCAAGGAGCTTCATGGGAACATGAATTTTCTGTACTAGAGAAGTACATCAAAGCCCATGATTAATTTTTTTGTTCACAAGGTTGGCAAAAAAAGTCTGAATTCATATAAAAATGAATGTCAGGCCACCAACTTATTTTTTGCATTTATACCTCAGGTCCTTTTGGTTGGTAAGCAGTTTGCAACAGCTAATTCTATTTTCTCGTTCATATAAAAATGTGACATTTCTCACCCCTGCCTAGTGTTTAGAGAAAGCACCTTTGCCACTAAAACAAAATGTTAGGCCCACCACCGAGACACTATATTCAGTGCGACTGATTGAATCTTTAAGATGATAATTATAACTTTTTTAGATTCAGAATACAGTTTCATACATACATACAGAGACAATTTTTGTCCCGGCTATAGTAGACAAAATGAACTTGATCTCAAAGAACATGCTAAACATTCTTTCAGTTCTAACAAAGACAAATGTGGATGCCATTAGATCAACAAAAACCCGGCCAGCAGAATAAAAGGATGGAAAGGGGTTCAGGTAAACAATGATCTTACCAATCCCAAGAGGTGAACTCTTCCGTTGCCTTTATTGGCCCTCGTGCACGCTTCCACAAATGCAGGCTTGTCAACAATGGATCCATCTTCCATTGCCAAGTCGATCTCTACGATACTCTGTATTGGAATTGAACAAGATGCCACAATGTTTGTGGTTAATTCATTTGATTTGAAAAATTAAAACTGGGTTTCCTACTTCTACTTGAATTCCAACTTAAGGTTTCCTACTGCTAGTTGAATTCCAACTTTAGGTTTCCTACTGCTAGTTGAACTCCAACTTTGGGTTTCCTACTGCTAGTTGAATTCCAACTTTGGGTTTCCTACTGCTAGTTGAATTCCAACTTTGGGTTTCCTTCTAGCTGAATTCAAACTTTAGGTTTCCTTTTAGCTGAATTCAAAATTGTTTTTAACTAGCAGTTGGCCAGCAGACCACTGTTAGGGAGAACCTTTCCTACTTCCGACTGAGTTCAAACTTTGGATGTTTTACTACTAGCTGTAGTTACTGCAACCCTGCTAACTTTTTAGTCATTCCCTCTACACGCTCGCTACATTTTGTATTTGTATTGTATTTGTATTTATTGTCCAAACCAACAGCGGACGAGCCGCCAATTACAGGAAAGGGAAAATATAAAATAACTTAATCTTTAAATTTGAAAATAAAAATTAAATATACAAATGTAAAAAAAATTTACTAGAAAAGATTAATTAACAAAGAAACAAATAAATAAATTTATAAGCATAAACTTTACGTTTATACAAAAAAAAACAAAAAAAAACCTGCTACCCACCCTACTACTGACCCAAAATACATGTAGTAGTGGGTCTAGGGTAACAGGATATCCTACCTGGTATAAGACTCTCCCGGCACCGATACTCAAGTGACCCACTTCACTGTTACCCATCAGCCCTTTGGGTAAACCAACGGAGAGTCCGGATGCATCAAGGGTGACACAGCTTGAGTCCTTACACAGGTCATCCATAACTGGTGTGTCAGCGTTAGCAATAGCATTTCCTAGAAAATCGGTTTTATTGAACATTTGGTTTTTACAATGACAGAATAAGGTAATTAAATGGCAAAGTAATTTCCAGTCCTAATTAATTCTAAGACGATTTAAAAAACAGAAAACAAGTAATTTTAGTCAGAATAAAAAAATTCAAAACAATTCTGTCAATGCAGACTAAGAAGGACTTGATGACTTTTAGTGTTCATGTATTCTAAATGTGATGGATTGTGCCTATATTTATCAATCTTGGAGAAAACAAAATATTAGAAAAGAAGACGGTACATGCCTTTTCAGTTTTACACAAAAGCCATAGTTATTTGTAAACAGAACAAAGGTCACGGAGTGTGTACAGCGCAACAATCTCAGAGTGGTGCAGCATAAAGGGCAAGTTTTTATTTTACAACAAAAAACTGATTCATCATTCTTAGTTGCATAGGTCCAAACAAAGGAAAACTTATCCGTGGACGTGGAGATATGGTTAATTTAGGTGACTTAATTTCTTCAGTCTTGATAATGAAGTTGTGCTATTTTGCTGTTGTCCATGCACTTGAATTTGCTCCAGATTTGCATATGTGTGATGCCAATGAACCAGACTTGTGTAATAATTAGACCCAGTAACTGGGGCGCTGTACTCATTTTTTGAAATCTTTTTACGAAAGATGAACATCAAAATTTCAAAAAATGAGTACAGCGCCCCAGTTACTGGGTCTATGTATAAATAATGTGCTTAAGGAAGGGTAGAGGAGTGTCAATTACAAGTTCTGTACTCGTGCTCCAACACACACAAAAACTTCAGATTGAAACAAAATGGGGGTGTCATGCCCCCCAAAAATTAGATCACATTCACAAAATCACAGTATGCGTATATTTAATTTAGTATTTGGCTTTGGACAGTTTTTGGCTTTGCGGGGGAATACATGCAGAAAATAGAGAAAGTACAACAAAATGGCATGCCAGCACTTTTTTATTTGCTATGAAGTAAAATAAATAGTAGGATCGGTTACCCTATTATCGCGGGGGTTATCACTTTTTTGTATCCAAATAAAAAAATATTACCAACCTGTGTAATGTAAAGTGTCCTGTTATTATCATTGCTGAAGTATTACTTTCCACTATGAGCTAAAAAAAATACATCGTTTGTCTGATTTAATTCGTCAACGACGTCTCTGAAAGTGAGCATGCGCGTGGTGCGATTCTGGAGGAGAGCCTCATATCATCGCGGCATCATGCTGACATGTGACATATACGGTAAAGGATATTGAGGGCGCACTTCTTCACAGCAGCAACAAATGGTATTTTACGAAAAAAAAAACCTTGTTTCAACTCCGTACTTCTGTGTACAATTTCGAGAGTGTGACACGTCCAATGACAAAAATTCAAATTGCAAAAGTGAAAATTGGGGCTAGCACTTTGAATTTGCGTCAAAAAATGAACTTTGCAATGAAGTGTGAAAAGATTAGGGGTACGTTTTGACGGACATGGTCAACGGAAATTCACTAGGTCAGTAAAAAGTACATTTTTTTTACAATTTTTTGTATAACTTTCCAGGAGACGATACATTTTTTTCTCGGAAGTCCACAAAATAGTTGTCAGGGCCTTAGTTACCGGTTCACTTATTGAAAGTCGTCGCTTGAGGGCGTATTGGCAATGAAAAAAACGGAATTTCTGGTACCGCGGTATTACGAGACCCGCGGTAATATGAGGTCCGACTATATCTAATTTAGAGGAGGAAGGGGCTGGGCAGTCGTTCCCTAGCCCTGTCCCTGTGCAACTCGTTCGGCAGCCCACCCAGTCAGTGCAGTATCCTCCCCTGTCCGGTTTTCGATGTAGGATGCCTTTTTCTTTGAATTGAAAAAAAATAAAAATATTCCATAATCAACTGATGCCCTAATTACCTTCCTTTGTTTATAAGAAATATGCAAACATATATTAAAACGTGACGGACATTGAAACTTTCACACCACGCACCGATCTTCGATGACTTCAATAGCGTCCCATTTGTTTTGAGTTTGACCTGTTTTCGATGCAAACAAGAAAGTATGGTGTCCGGGTGAAGCCATACGTAGAAGAAACATCTGCAGTGACTACAAGTGTTCTGTGAGACTTAGTGTATGACTCTATAGCCAGCAGTTTTCTTCATTTTATTCAACATATTTTTTATTTAGTTTTAAAAATAACCATGGTATTTTTCAAAAACTAAAAAAATAAAATAAACAATAAAAAAATGTAAATAATTCTTGGCTTTCAAATCTTATTTTTATTTAGTTTTGTGTCTTTTTATGTTTCTTAACATTTATAATAAAGCATATAAATAAACAGTGATAATCGAATCACAAAGCTGATGTTTAAATTTTAATATTAATAACAAAAATGATAGAGTGTTACAAAAAACAAATTTTCCAGACTATTAGAAAATGATATAAGGCACGTGGCTTCTTTAAGCCTCTGCTGTATTTTTTCCCCCAGAATGCTCAGCAGAATGTTCAGTCACATGATTTGATCATCGTGAATTGTGAATTGAAAAAGTGTTTGATGAAACTTTTTCGGTGGGAATTTTTTTTTTTAATGGCCCCGACAGTATGACATATTTTTGTACCTTGCAGAAATGCCTAAAATACCACAACTTTTTGCATTTACAAGTGCAACTAACCAGTGGAGCCTTACATGTTTCTAAGTTTTGGTCAAATGAGAGGAGACTCTTTGCTTGGCAAGTCAAACCACAAAAATTGTATCTAGGGACTGTTTACATCGCGCGCAGAGAGGTAAAAGATTTGCCTCGATTTCAGGGACGCCCTGAATACAGGGCGTCCTACGATATGTGGCCAGCAGTGCACGATCGAGGGTTGCGGTAAATCACAACAACGGTGCAGCAGTACTGTAGCTTACCATGTTTTTCATCTGACATCCCCCATCCATCGATGACAATCAGGCAGACATTCATCTTTACAAATCACTGAGGAAACACCTCAGCTGTTAACTTTCTATGACCACAGCACACAGAGATCTCACGTTGATTGACACTTTTGCCGGTAGGAGATTCTGCACGTCTGCAAACTAGGTCATAGGTTAAAGGTCTGCTGAGGCCGGTTGGTACGGAAATACTGAGATAACATTAATAAATGTTGACTAATCAGTTGACGTTGTTGATTATAAGTTAATAACTTATCATTTGTTATAACTTATTATTTTATGATTATGCATAAGTAAAATTAATATGTTTAATGATAGTTAGTTGCAACTTTTTAGTAGTCTTCATTTTGTACTACACAGGTTATTATATATTTCATTGTCTGTTTTAGGCTTCCGTAAATATTAGCCTCTTCTCAAGGAAGGAGTTAAAACAGTCAAATAAGATACACGTGCTATGCTTTGAGTTGACATCGTTCGGCGCGGTATCGGTCTGTGTCTGGGATAAGGACAGAATCACTGCTGAAAATCGCAAGTTTTCCACCCACATGACAATGAAGAATTGGATCTACATCAACAATGGACTTGATGGACGGAGCTTAGTATTCTATTTTGTGACTGTCAATCCTTATTTAGCTCAAAAAGGAGCTGAAAGTGTTGCTTCAATTGTGATTGTATTTTAAGTCTGGTAACTGTACTTATTTGAAGACGTATAATGTGGCGGTTCGACATGCAAGTCATCAGACTGTCCGTGATTTAACTTTTAAAACATTTGAAAGCATTAAATTTATTTGTGCTTGTTTAATGAGTGTTTAATAATAATGCCTGCATGTGGTAACTGCCGACAAGAAGTTGAATTCTATGAACATGGAGGACTGTTCTATTGCCCAGAATGTGAAACGCAGTCACAGGTGATTTAAATTTAAACTTTTCTTTTGCAATACTATTTTCAATTCAATTCACTTTATTTCCATTCCAGTCCTTACACAAAATACAATAACCACAAACCAGCTGACCAGTCATCTCACCTCCAGCTCCCTCTCACCTCCCTAGCCATGTCACCCCCTGCAAAGTTGCCCAGTAAAATTTCTTTAATATTCGACCGCCACTTTTTTATTGATTATAAAAAAAAAAAATCTTAATTACTAAAATATGAGATATTCATAGCTTTTTGTAAATAATAAATTTGACTCTGACTCGGAGTCTGACTCTGAGTAAAAAAGTGGCAGTCGGATACATAATGTCTTTCAGTCGCCTCAGCCAAAGCCCCTTTCCAGTACTTCATTTTATTCCTAAATTTTTAGGAGTTTTTGGGGTGTAATGTTTTGTACTATGTACTTTACTGTGTAAAATGTTTGCTTTTTGTATACATTTTATTCCAGGATTTGGTAATTACCAAAATTGTACAATTACAATGTTAATATTATTTTTTATCATACCCAACTTAATATGATACAACATTAGAAGCAGCAGAGGAAAATAACCTAATAAAGGGGATGCAATTGGGCTAGATAGCATGTTAATCTGGCGGTCGTTGGTTCAAATCCCACTCTAGTCAATTTTTCTTTGTTCAACTCAAAATTATTTATAATTTACCCAGTAATTTACCCAGTCAGTTTCCCTTATGATTTATTACTTGATTTTTTCATTTTCATGCAATCTCATCCTTGCACATAATAGGCCTAATTGTACAAAAATCCATACATTTTTCGCTTAATTTTTCACCTTGAATTGTTTTTTTCTTTCTGCAACATTAATACCAGGCTGAACAAGTACTGTAGGTGAAAATTACCGTCAAATGTGGGTTACCTTCTTTGTTTTCTTCTTTGCAGAGGATGCGTGTGCTTGAGATGGATGATGATTATGAAACCAAACTAGACTATTCTCACGCTTACAAGACATCTACCAAGAGGAGAAAGAAAAAAGATGACTCTGCCGATGATACTGGTGTGTGACAAAGACCTGAAGGGTTCTTTGTTTTTTTAAAGTTATGATAATCATAACCATTGATCTGACCGATGGTCATAGATTGAGGTTTATTATTATATTGTAAATTTCTGGTAATGATTGAAATCAAGGATGCCTTATAAGTGAACTTAATCACTGTAGCTTGCAAGCCTGACGAAACCTGTAAACAGAGGTGCTTGTTATGTGAACCAATTTCACCGGGGTTAACCCCTACTCTTTCATGATAAGTATTCTGGGATCTCTTACTACCAATCCTTGTACTTGGGACCTACGGCTTTACGTCCCATCCAAAGGAAAGAGCAATAATGATTACCTAAGTGTCTTACTTAAAGGCACTGGACACGTTTGGTAATTACTCAAAATATATATTAGCATAAAAACTTACTTGGTAACGAGCAACAGAGAGCTGTTGATAGTATAAGACATTTTGAGAAACGACTCCCTCTGAAGTATTGTGGTTTTTGAGAAAGAGCTAATTTCTCACTCAAATATTTGAATTTGAAAAAGACTTCAGGCCTGAAGCCTTTTTCAGGCATCTGAAAGCACACAAATTTGTGCAACAAGGGTGTTTTTTCTTTCATTATTTTCTTGAAACTTCGATGACCAATTGAGCCCAAATTTTCACAGGTTTGTTATTTTATGCATATGTTGGGATACACCAAGTGAGAATACTGGTCTTTGACAATTACCAAACGTGTCCAGTGCCTTTAAGGACATAAGTGTCAAGACCAGGATTCGAACCCACACTCTGCTGTTAAGAA
Organism: Leptasterias polaris; assembly: GCA_037783415.1. Classification (NCBI taxonomy): domain Eukaryota; kingdom Metazoa; phylum Echinodermata; class Asteroidea; order Forcipulatida; family Asteriidae; genus Leptasterias; species Leptasterias polaris. Next base: position 5,039,606 of record JAZGTN010000015.1, on the reverse strand, counting down.
CACCAGAGCTGAGGCAGGTGCCCTTGACCACTCGACCAAAACATGACACATATCATGTAAATAAGGTCTTTTGGCATGGATGAATAAATCAGCCTCATTTATAATGCATTTGTGTTGATCTCAACACTTCACAAAACCTTAAAAGACCTTTGTGAAACTTGTAGGTCTAACCAAAAGAAATTTTAGGAAGTCAATATTGAACTTGTGTTGGCCTTGCTTGACTGCAGATATTGTTTGTAGATTTTTTGCTTGCAAAGTAAAAAAAAAAGTAGTAGTTTTCAGGTTGAAATATATGGCATTACACATTTTTCTTACATGGCACTGCTAGGGGGTTAAGTGTCAATAACGAGGTCTGCAGTCTAGTGTTTTTTAAGCCACAAGATCTGCTACATGTATCTTGTGGTGATTTACAAACAAATTCAAGCCCTGGAATCTTATTTGTGTGTTCAGCTGCGGTTAAAAGTTGTGTAAACAAAACCACTTTTTTCACTTGATGTGGGTTTTTTAAATTGTGTTGTTTTAAAGATTGTTGTTAATGGCCTCGCATTTTGACTTGAGCAGAGTCTATGTCCTTTTATGTAAGTAGCTCACAAAAGCTATTATCTGTTGTGTTTTTCATCAGATGTCAAAGAAGAAAGATCCTGGTTTTCTTGTGAGCTTTTCCAAGGTATTCTGAAAGCTCAAGTCACGGCACTGATTGGATTGGGATACCCAACTAGACTTGATGTGAGTACGAGGCTGTGTCTAAATTAGTGGCTACAGCTAGCATTGTCATCAAGCGTTGAAGTATAGTATGTCCTTAGCAACACCCTTAGCAACAGTCCTAGCCGTAGCTGTAGCCGCTAACTCGGATATGGCCCAACTTACCGCAACACTCTCAGTTTAACTTGCCATTATGAAGGACAGGAAGAAACCTGCATGCCACAACTAGGAAAATAGAGTAACTAAGAGTGAACTTACTGTACTACAAAATTACTTTACCAATCACAAACACTAATTATTCAAGTGTGCTGTTGATTAGGTAGGGACTGAAAACCCAATCCACATAGTGCCCCCGCATGATTCAAACAGTTGTACATTATAGGTTGAATGTGAGGAAAGAAACCACTATACCAACCTGACCGCCATGATTATATGACTAACCAGCCTTGTGTGGAGCAAGTCCTGAATGAATTTTTAAATATTTTTTTCATGTAATAATAATAATAACGGACATTTGTAGTGCGCCATGTCTGTCAGAAAGACACTCCTGGCGCATAGAAAAAGAACTCTGCTAACGACGGTACTTAAAGCCAAGACTGAACAAGTGAGTTTTCAAGTTAGTTTTGAAGCTGGAGAGAGTGTCTACTACTAGTCTGAGGTTCAGTGGAAGAGCATTCCAAAGAGATGGTCCAGCATGTGAAAAGGAACGGTCTCCCCCAGGTGTGTTTAGAACGAGGGATGTTGAGGAGCATGGTGTTTGTAGAGCGAAGCTGTCTTGTAGAAACGCTTAGCTGTATTGAATCCTGTAAGTTATTTTCTCTCTTCATCAGGAGGTTGTGATGCAACTGTGGTTCCGCTTCGTCAGTCAGTCCAAGCTTGCCTTCTGCAATGATCCTCGGTCTGAGGGCGCGGCTGAAACGCTGGAAGACGCTGATGATGACCAGGAGGGAAAGAAGGAGGAAGACGCCCTCGAGGAGTCAACGGTGTCATCAAATGGGCCAACGCCCCTCAAGAAAGGTGTGTAATAAATTCTACTACTCTGACAGTCACATGAATGTGTGGTGAAATGTTTAATGGTATTATACAGGATTGGTAATGTTCTGGTGGTTTAGTCATCGGGGTGTGGGTTCGAGTCCCGGTCATGACGCTTGTGTCCTTGAGCAAGACACTTTGCTATAATTGCTTCTCTTCACCCAGGGGTATAAATGGGTACCTGCGAGTGTAGAGGTTGATATTGTGTTTGAAAAAGCCTTCGGAGCGCCATCATGGCAGCCCGGGCTGTATACTCCCCAGGGAGCTGAGAAAGATTAAAAGGATTGTTATTGGCCCAATGACCAGGGCACTAATGTAAAGCGCATTGAGACCGTTATTGTGAAATGCGCTATATAAGAACTAGTTATTATTATTATTATTATTATAAAAAATAACTGTCGTTAAATTTTATTCTGAAAGCTTACTGATTATGAAAGTTCATACAAGAACCATTTTTTCGGTGAAATATTTCCCACTGAAATGAAGTCGTATCCGAGAAAACTGTATCTGAAAACCTAACAAAGTACAACAGCTGATTTTGGTTGCTACAACCAGAATTATGGACAATGTATTTACATGCTTAGAATTGTGCCTGGTTTTCACTATTTTCTCCTGACTCGCTGAACAGATTAACCCTAACTCCCAAAGTGTTTTTACTAGAATCCATCCCTAACCCAACACATTCCAACAGCTTATACTACCATGCGATGGGAACTGTACCCAATCTTAGGGGGACGATACACAACCTAACAAACTCCAACAGGCCTTTTTTGTTTGATTTTGTTGGAGTGTGTACACTTGGCATGTGCAAAATTTGATCAGTGAAATCACACAGTACCCAACATAACATAATCCAACAACTATCTCATTAGACCATGGAGGAAAGAGCAATGCCAGACATGTACATTTCACACATCCACCATACCCACTCAATCAAATTCAAACACCATTACTTGTCAGCAAGGATACACAATCCCACAGAATCAAACACCCAATCCTAACTTCACTGTACTTAACCTAACAAAATTAAACACTTTGCCCTGTTTGAATTTGTAGGGTTAGGGATTGTTAGGGATTTATTAAGCCAACATTTTTACAGGTTTGTTCTTTCTTGAATGAAATTAATGATCACACAAAACATGAACTCTGTCCGCGACTCTTTTTATCGACTCTACCAATCCTGTAAAATACCCTTAATGGAAACTTTGTATAGTTAATATTGTAAAAATGTAAATCACAATTGCGTCTGAGTTTTTACAAACATTTTCTTACTCTTGTACTGATCATGGTCATGTTGTTAGCTCAGTCAACACCTAGAATCGGGACTAAATTTCATGAAACCATTTACCTGGACAGGAATTTGTTGTGCTTTGCCAAAAAATAGATAAATTTGGATACAAAAATGAGAATCAAAATGAGGAAAAACTTTCCGAGGTTTAACATGCATTTGACTGTTTTTATTTGAACAATTAAAGGCAAAGTTTACTTTTGGGTTTTGGAACTGTTCGATTGTTTTAATCCTGTAAAAATGTAGATATATACGATAAAACTAACTTATGAACATTATTGCAGGCAAAGGGCGCCGTAAGAGCAGTGCAAAGGATGACTGGCTTCATGAGACTGATGCAGGAATGTCGGCGGGCAGGAATGCCCGCCACAGGTCATCAGGAAGAACAAGGCTTGTGCTCTGGGACAGCGTGTGCTTTATGTACTTGGGGCTGAGGTTTTTGAAAGAGCCTGTTCTTATTTCAGACTTGCTGAGGTAAGAAACAGTTTTTGTGGCTCTTTTGTGGGAACCTCCATTTTGCTTGCCCTCTTTTAACGGTATGTTTCGCACAGACACTTTTTCCATTAATCCCTGTGCTGTCTGACAATTCGTTATTACACACAAGCTTTTGCATAGGGAGAACCCTGGACTATGCATGCAATTTTTTTCAATTATTCAGTTCAAACCTTTTGCTTAACGCTTACATAACTGTTTAGAAAAGAAATAGAGATGAAGTAATTTGTTTTAATTTATTGAACAGATTTGTTCGTGAGGCTCGTCTTCCCTTGAGATCGACAGCTGATGTCATCTCAGACCACATCGCCAAGAATATGAGCCCCAAGGACATCGCTAGATTTTGCAGTCCTCAAATGGTATGATATTTTACATAATCATCTTCTTGAATTCTTGATTCTGATTGGTCGATCCATGGCAACAACAGTGCGTTATTAAACCATATTGCACTGTCCATATCCCACCCTGCCTAATCGCGTAATCGCTGTTCTAACTCTGTGTATTGCGCTATTTCAAGCTGTGTGTCAAGGTTGTTTAAAAATAATTTCGTTTTCACACGGAGAAATATAGCGTGCCTCATTGAATATGGGACGTACAGTGTAAGTGCTATATTTTTCCATAAAGTACTTGTACAGCATCTTTGCATAGTGAAATATTTTGTTGAGTGGTACCTTTGTTTGTCTTCTATATCAGTAAATGTTGTTTATTATTTTCTTTTGCAGCACATTCCTGATATCACCTTTATTGTCCAACTTGTCACCAAGCTCTCTGAAAAGTTAGACTTCATCCCGTTTCATTCAATCCAACTTGACTTGAGCTTCACTGTCGCAAGGATGGTTCATGTGTTGAATCTACCAGGTACGTTTAAAATTACATGTGCGATTTTGACACAATGATAACATGGCGCCATCTGGCGCGCAAATTAAACCAGTTCACTGCGGTTTTAGGACGGTGTGCTTGGTGATTCTCACGCACAATGTGTGTGGTGTGCCCCTGTATCCCAAGGGACCACATGCTCATACCGATTTTCAAGTGTGGTAAATGTGACCACGCTATCCCACTTCTCCATCAACTCCACTGGCTCCCAGTCCATCAGCCAATTGTTTTCAAGATCCTCACCATTGTGTACAAATGTCTCCGCTATATCACCCTGCATATCTCACCAATCTCATAAAGGTTGACCATCCTGGATGACCTGGCCCTCGCTCTGGTTCAGCCAGTACATTCCTGGCAGTTCCTAAGGCGCAGTCTGCTGTTGGGGATCGTGCATTTTACGCACGCCTCGCCTTTGGAACTGTCTCCCTCATCAAATACGTTCCGCAGAGTCACTGAAAGTTTTCAAGAAACATCTCAAAACTTTCCTGTTCCATGGTTGATTGCCATGGACCAACTGTCTTCCCCATTACTAGTGCCTTTATTTATCTGCTTACTGTTTAGTTTCTTGTAAAGCAATGTGGTACCCAGTGTAAGAGCACTCTATAAAATGCCCGATATTATTATTTATTTTTTACTGTTCATCGGATCTACTGAAACTTTGGCTCCCGCCCGAAGCCAAAAAGATCTTAGTCGGACAGCAGCCTAAAAGCATCTCCAAATGCATGAAGTTGCTCCATCACACATAAATATCTCATGTGAATGATTGAGTGTTGAGAATTATAATAAATTAAATCCACTTAATCTTAATCCACTTAATCTTAATCTCTGTTCGCCAAGTCCATTTTCTTGTTTGTTAGCCGAGTTTTTCAGCTGGTTTTTTTTTTTAGTGTTACTGATTGAAATAAAGACTGGACTTTTGTCAAACTAAATCTCACACAGGTTTTCTGTAAGTCCTTATACACAACAATGTTATTGTACACCCATTTTAACATGAGATTGGAGGCTTGTAAAGTTCTCCCCCAGATCATGAGGACTCTATCCATCGGAGAATGAGCGATTTGACCTTGGAGACCCCTCGTTAGATGAATTCATCCACTATTTTTGAAATTTGTTGATGACCAATATCACAAAATAAGTTTATTGCTGTGTTTTCCATACCATTAGCCGAGCTCTGCAGCTTCACCCATCAGTTACATCTTCGGGTTGGAACCTCCCCAACGAGGCCCACCAAAGACCCCAGTGGCAAACCTAGCAAAGGGAATAAGGGCCAGGAAGCACCAGCAGTGGAGTGCCAAGCTCTAGGGTATATCATCATCGCTCTCAAGTTGCTGTTGATCTTGGATGATCACTCGGAGCATAACCTCTCCCTCAGGACGTCCAGTTTACAGTCGCTGTTCCCGACTGGTAAGGCTCTTTTTAGTTCCAGGTTTAAAAACCATTACCCCCCAAAACCCCAAACCCATTTCTTTTTATCTGCCATATATTTCTATGCAGCTGCTATAAACTTTTGGAATAATCTTTGTTTTAAAGGTATGGTCATAGATTGGTTGTCATCGTACTGCTAATTTATAAGCAAAATTATCAAGAAATACACAATAAAGGTCACCTGTGAAAGTTTCAGCTGACTAGTGTCTACTTGTTGAGAAAACAGCAAAAAACTGTCCCAGTATTTTTATCAAGAACGTAGAATCCATCCACGTTTAGCGAGGTGACAGCAGGTAACCAACTGCATCTCTGGCCGCAGCATTCACAAACGCAAACTTGCATTCACAAACTTGCCTCGGGATGAGTTTTGGAGATTCAAATTTGTCAACATACTTTTATTGATTTTTAAGCAATTCACTCGAATGCATCTAGTCCATCGACTAGTCAAAATAGTTGATCGATGCACTTTGTTGAGCAGACGATAGGAATAACGTAAACGTTAATAAAGCAAATTGTATGCACGTCCTTTCTCATTTTCATTGTGTATTCTTTTCTCTACTTAAGTGCAATCATTAATGATCTATTTCACTACAAAGATTATTGGTGTCATATTGAACAAACTCTGTTGTTATCATTCAACTATTAAATAATTGTAAAATAACTTGCGAATTAGACTAGAGTATCAGTGCTCCAGGGCTGGTTGATCTAGTTGGATTAGCTTGTCAACCACGTAGCGTTCGGCTAACATCTAGATCAACTGTAGTCACCCATTTCTACTTGCCCATAGGTGAAACAACCGTCTTGTGAATATTTGGAAGCTCACTTTGTCAATTTGATTCAGGCTCCAATCACAATAAATAATTGAGCTGGAAATACTCTTTGAATACTTGATAGTTAAACTGTTTTCTTCTTTTGTTAACACTTAGTTGTCAGACTATTCAATTGGGACGGTTGGGTGGCTGCACAGAAGTTACGGGTTGAAGATCGCATTGGTCGTGATGGAACGGTAACCTCTGCAAGGTAAAGCTAGTTGATCATCCTTGATCCCAACTTAACCACATTCTCCACAACACATCCCCATAGTTTTACCTGACTCTGATGGATTCGGGGTCAGGAGGTTATGGACTAACTCTCTTACTGTCTGACCATTTAATACTTTGGATTTGAAATGATAGACAAACTATGCCAGCCTGTATTAATATGATATAATGTGGTGAATTCGTCTACACAGTACACAGTCAACCCTCCTACTGTCTGACCATGTAATATGATCTACTTTGGTTTTGAAATTATAGACAAACTATGCCAGCCTGTATTAATATGATATAATGTGGTGAATTCGTCTACACAGTACACAGTCAACCCTCCTACTGTCTGACCATGTAATATGATCTACTTTGGTTTTGAAATTATAGACAAACTATGCCAGCCTGTATTATGATATAATGTGGTGAATTTGTCTACACAGTACACAGTCAACCCTCCTACTGTCTGACCATTTAATATGATCTACTTTGGTTTTGAAATTATAGACAAACTATGCCAGCCTGTAATATGGTATGTGGTGAATTCGTCTATACAGTACACAGTCAACCCTCCTACTGTCTGACCATTCAATATCATCCACTGTGGTTTTGAATGATAGACAAACCATGCTAGCCTGTAATATGATATCATGTGGTGAATGCATCTACAAAGGACACACATGTACACAGTGTCTGAGGGTCACAGTTTTGCCACCATATGAAGACCTGTGCTTTTTATAATTGCTTCTTAGGTGTTCGGCCAACAAACCTATTTAATTTTTTTTGCAGTTTGATGTAGAACTGATTTTTTCTTCTTCTCTCTGCTAGTGACATCAACAAAGTACGCAACATGGATGGATTTCTAAGTCACTTCAAAAACTTCTATCAGGTCGAACAGGTCCACAAACACTTCCACCAAAGCCGCCACAAACTTCTCGGAAGTGAGTAAAAGATGTTATGGAATTTAATAAGGGTTTGATGGATTCATCTTATCATAGACCGTGCAAGTCTCAGGCAAATTCCCACAGAGATTGATGCGACGTGTCAAGGAACCAAAACCATGCAAGTTAATCATGATAATATAAATATGATAATCAATTCCTTCTCGTTTCCTATTCTTCCTGTTGTTGGTGCTACTTGCGCAGTTTGATAAAATAAAATAAAATAATAAAATAAATACTACATCCTTATGGTTGGTAACAGCTAATTCTGTTTTCTCGAAATAAATACTTAATACTCTCATAAATTTTTCTTTGTTCAACCCCACATTAAAATCTTAATACTTATTCTTTCCAGGGCAAGATATTTTGAAGGAGTTTCAGCGACCGTTCCGTGCCTTACACGAGAAATCCAGCACCTCCCAGGATCCCAGCTCTCAATCCACACAAACCTTTTCCCAGTCACAACAGCAGCAAGATTCCTCTGGAGACATCCATGAAGACGATGAAGTCACTAGTGAGAAAGGTGAAGACGTCAACCATTCCACTCCCAGCGACATCAAATGGCTGTCTAGAAACTACCTGCTCCAGGAAGACTTCTCCAAGCACACCCTGAGGCACCTGACTAGTCTTCAGGATCTGTGTGAGCAGCACATCATCCCTCCAGAATCAGTGAGAAAGGTACTAGACGCGGTAACTGAAAGCGAGGCTAATGAGGACTTTAATAAGAAAGGTTCCTCATCCGAGGACAAATTGAGGATTCCCGAGAGTGACGAGACATCTTCCGGTGAAGAAAGTTCCTCAGCAAATAGCTCCAGGGGTGGCAAAAGAAAGGGGGACACAATTAACAAAGGTGACCGGGAGCAAAATGCGCCGAGTTGTGAGACGGAGGAAGTAATTCCGCAGCAGATTTCTACGACATCAGAGGTTATAAGTGATGGAGATCATTCAGATAAGAAAACTGGAGAGCAGTTGAAACCACTCTATGTCGATAACTGGAACAGGCAGTACATGATCTATCCAAATCTTGGTAGACGGAAAAACAGGTCACTGGGTCTGGAGCATCAAATGGATTGCTTTCATTTAACGATGGACTGGTTGTTGGGTCACTGCAGTCAACTCTGCGAGACCAAACCGAGGAGCCTTTACTGTCATGTCCGAGACATTGAAAAAGTTTTGTTTCATGAGGGGAAAGTATGACATGAGTGAAAGCAAGATTTCATGGAATTTTTTTTCAATTTGACATGCTTCTTTGATTTAGAGTCAACTTCTGTTGACTTCTTGTCTGACAAGAAAGGAATTAATTTTTTTGCCATTTTATGAAACACACATAGTTTAACCCACACTCTGTGAAAACTGAACTATAAGAAAAGACCTCTCTGGCATAACTTACATGTACATGTACTCAGGATTGCAAACTCCACTGAGGTATGACGATTCTGGAATGTTCTTCACCATTGGACTTTGCAAGTCTCCCATGAACTTCAACTTTTAGTGCTTAGTTTTGTTTCTGTCACACAACCAAAGGTTTCCATAACTGAAGAGACACTTTGGTATTCTGTGCCCATATTTCTTGTAAAACTTGTTGGAGCTTCTAGAGTAATCGTCTTCCTTTGAAAACGTTGTCGCCACAATGAAACTCCGACTTGACAACGGAAAGACAACAAAGGTTCTCATACTAAGCACAAGGAATTTTGTTTATTTTTTTATAGACTGTGCAAGTCTCGCGCGTAATCGAACTTCCGGGACGAGATTTTGTTTCGTCAATTATTTTAGTTTAACGTAGGTTATGACCTAGAAAAGTATACATGTTGTTGGGAATGTTAAGTGATAACAACATATGAAAGTAAAACCAATTCAACAATATAACGAAGAAAACCCAAGAATTAAACTTGACCTCAGCTTCCGGTTATTGCAAAAAATTAAGAATTTTGTGCTCGCCTCCGATCATAAAACTTACGTAAACGCTTGTTTTGGATGCGCAATTATAATCGCCAGATGCTGTAATTTCAAAGCAAACCCTTTTCATTGCAGTCTATGGTTGTTGAGGCGTCAGCATCCTCTTTAAACTGCGATACGGGTCCATTTAAGACCCGTTTGACCTTCACGAATCCGCGTAAGGGGTTTCTAAAAAGTTAACATCAAATAGGCATCCTTGTCCCAGAGTTTTAATTTTTTTTCAATAATAATATACACACTATTGTGATTGTTTTTTCAAAAGCTAAAACTTTTCACAAAATTGTAATGATTTATTTTTGTTCTTCAGATTTTGTCACGAGATATAATTTAAAACAAAGATTTTATTTCAGAAATAAACATGTTCTTCGTTTGACGTGTTTTCTCGTTTGGATACGCGCGAGACTTGCAGTCTATTGGCAACCGTGCAGGCTGGATTTGGTTACAGTATAAAAACAACTGCTGAAATTCATTCCCAAGAGAGTATCGTAACATAAAGACTAAAAAGCTTTAATTAAATAAATAGCCTGAAGACGATTTGGGGTAAATTCCTCACTGGAAGTAGTCCAAATAATCCACCGCACAGGATACGATTATTTATCATGAAAATAAACAGTGGATCTTATTTAAAGTTTTACTTGGTGCTAGAGAGTTGGTTCTGATATGAACCATCCTCAGAAATGTAGTCATAAAATGCTGTCATTTTTGTGAAAGTTGTGTTTTAATCTTGTCTTATTTTGAGTACCACAACTAGGCATTCAAATATTACAGTTATGAACTGTACAAACATGTAAATAAATACTAAATTATTTTACAGTCAGACACTGTATTCTTGTGCAATTTTTTTTATTGAAATCTACCTGGTATTTGCCTTGCCACAATAATTTTTGTTACGAAGACCAAGAGGTATTGAGTATGCATTGAACGTCTTTTACTTGACGAACTTAAAAGGGAAAGACTATCATTGTAAACTCCACAGGCATATTACTCAGGTGGGATTCGAACCCATGACCTTTGCCATTCTAGAGCAGATGTCTGACCGCTAGACCACCGAGATTACCCAGTAGCTAGAGGCAGTTTGAATCCTGTATTTTAGATACAAATTTAACATCTATTGAATTTGAAATATTTGTGAAAATTCCATCAAATTTGTTGATCCCATTTTTGTGAAACCAATGAAAAAAACTACTGTTTTGTCAGTGACACTATTACAAACACCGTAGGGTCCATGATTATTGTTTGGTAGTAGTGGGCAATGATCCATACATTTTTGTGCAAAAAAATTGGGAGCCAAAGCTTGTGATCGACATAACCAAATGTTTGTTATTTTGGTGTTCTTTATAGTGGCGTTCTACTGTAATGCAAAGCTGCCAACTTTCCCTGATTCTGCAGAACATTCCCTGAAAATAAACTAATCTTTCCATGTTCTGATAAACAAATTTGACACTCCCTGATTACGGAAATGTATTTTCTAAATATCTCCCTGATTGTAATTTGGTTTTTACCCTTACATCGATGTTTGTTAAGCACTGTATACTCGGTACTTAAACGAGTTCTGTAAAACAAAAAAAATCACACGGCAAATCACTCGGGTGGGATTCGAACCCACGACCTTTGCATTGCTAGAGCAGATGTCTTGCCACTTGCCCGCAACGATTTTCCACAGAACTCGGGGTAAGTACTGAGTATACAGTGCATAACACACATTGGTGTATGGGTAAAAGCCAAATAATGTTCTTTATCCCGATTAACATCCATTAAATCTCCCTGATTTCAAGATGCAAATGATGGCAGCTCTGGTAATGTAACTGTGGCCCTTTGCTTTTAGAATGTTTGTCGAACTCTTGAAAGGGCAATGTTCCAAACTCTTGTTGATCAGACTAAATCTCTATCAATCACTGCGTCATTCCATGGAGGAAAGCATTCACTGCACACACATGGAATTTTAGGTCATCCAAAGTGGCTTGAATCTTCTGTAATCCTATCCTCCTCTGTTCCTAGGTATTAATCAAAGTCCTCAATAGTTTGTCCAGTACATCAGGGGTGCATACCAGTGTCCTCTGTTACATAAAGGAAATGAACATCAACATTAGCATCATGGATAACCTTTGGTTCAGATGAAGTCTTGATGTTTCATGCACTGTTTAGTGTATACAAAGCATTTATCAAAATTGCAATCATAGGCAAGTATTAACTAAATAGGTGAAGTACTTGTGTTTGTTTTGAACATATCGCTCTACTTGTGCAAAAACTTGAATACTTGGAAATTTGTTGCCCCATACTCATTTCTCAAAGGTAATTTGACCCACACCAAAAAATATCCACTACTCATGCAGTAAAGTATTTAGTTAATTGGCACTGAAACCAGCAGGGCTGGATTACGTTTTCCATAGGCCCTAGGAACCTGCAACCAGTGCTTGGTAGGCCTAGGGAACCAGTATTTGGTAAGTCGTTGGCACAAATATTCTATAGGCCTTCCGCCCCAGTGTTCTTAATAGGCACCAGTGTTCCATAGGCCATAGTCACCAGTGTGCTTTAGGCCCAAGGTACAATTAGTGTTTCATAGGCCCTCGGAGCCAGTGTTCCATGTAGGCCTTAAACACCAGAGTTATGTAGGCCCTAGCCACCAGTGTGCTCCAGGGCAGATTTGATAGTAAGCTGTTTTACAAGTCTCAAGCTTTTCAAAAGTCCAGAGTGAGTTTTCTCAGTTCTAGTTTCATACAGTTTGTATTTTGTCATAGGCCCAACTTTGTTTCTGGACCCAAACCCAAGGCACAGATGCCTGTTGGACAATCCAGCCTTGTACATCAAGGGATGACTTACAATATAATGTGGACCTTTCCTCAAGGTGATAATGTTAGCTGACTCATGATGTCCCTGACCAGACGAGAGAGATGCGAGAAGTAGTCTTCTTCACCTTCGTCCTCAAGGAGCTCCTCCTGAGCATGCTGGTCGTACTCTGTCTTCAAGATGGATAGTCTGCACAAAGAACAGTGTTTGGGTAAGGTACGCATCTAGAGCTATGGTTTGCTTGGATACATTCATTTTTTAAAGAGGTGCTCCAAGGTCAAATTCAGTTTTATGACGCACTCAGTTTCCAATAGCTAGAGTCTTCATGAAAGTGTGGAAAACAATTACAAGTTTCTAACCTTGTGTTAAAACTTTGTAAAATTTCATTTTACTTGATATTCTTTCAGAGCGAATTTGACTTGTGACATCATTGGACATCCCCCAAAAAATAAGTCTGTACATTCCAAAGAGAAGTTTTTGCATCATTCAGTCAAAAGGTAAATTTCAATGTCGATATGATTGAATATCCAAATTCAGTAATAAACTAAAAATTCTCAGTACAAAAATGTACAGACCATATGTTTGAAATGTGACGTCATCCAACATTTTTGGATTTTGACAAAAACTGTACTTTAAGGGTGTTATTTTACACCATTTTAACGAGGGAGGAAAGCAACTCACCTTCCAATAAGTTGTTTATCTTTGTGGTAATTCATCTGGCACTCATCAAGTAAGAGCTGCATTGCTAGGAGGACCTTCTCTCGGACATCGTGTTCTGGTACTTGAAGGAGTGACGGGATTATTTCACACCATCCTTGCTTCATCATCTCGGGAACAAGATTTACCCTGTGAATGACAATTTGATGTCAGTGGTGGACTTCGGGAGGTGAGATTGGCAGGTAAAATTACACATCACCATCCTTGCTTAACATGAATATAACCCGCCGCTGTTATAACGGTTCCTTCAGGTTTTGTACCGTTTATTGTTCCGCCACGACTGCCGACACTTATTTGGTGTGTAATTAGTACTCTATGTTCGTGTAATGTTACAATTATTACGGCCATATTCTACCGTGCAACTTTCTGACTGGTCAGTACATAAACACTGTTCCTGCCTAAGCTCATAGACTACTTTGGAACTACCGGTACTGCATGCATTAGCTGTGGAGACCAGCATACACCTCATTCCATTTGGGTGCAGAGTATTTGCTCGGTGCTTTACAGTAATAAACATTCATTATTTACTGCACTCCAAATAACAAAATCCCAGCAAACTGTGTAACGCTTGAAAGGGCACATAAGGCATGCTAGAATTAGTGGCTTTGGCTTGATCGTCACATTGAAGCATAGGATGCCCATGACAACACCCTTATCAATAGCCACAGCCGCATCCGCAAATTCACACACCCCCTAATTCTCTTTCTCATACCGATAGTAATGAAAGCAAAAATTAAAAAATCACCATTTTGTTCCTATACAAGTTCTCCCATTGGCGTTTACAGTATTTGTGTTTTCTATGGGAAACCCTTGGCAGATATGAATTAAAAACGGACAGAAGAAATCAAACTTACTGTTGATATTGTATGATTCTTTCTTTCGTGCTTTCATCTATGGCAACCGATTCTTCAGCAATCAGTTTCTGAAAGATAAAATGAAAAGGTAATTAAAAATGTATTCATATATAAATAACTAAAATAAATTAATGAACATGCAAGTATAACGACTTGCAGGAAGAAAAGACAGAATGGGATATTAAAAGGGACGACCAAGGAGTAAAGCCAGGAGCATACTTCACACGAACTGAGACAGCAAAGTGAAGTTCCTTGAGTCACAATTAGAAAACAGCGCGTACCAGACTGTTTGCTTCACTTAATTTGCCTCGCATTCTCTTTCACGTGAAGTATGAACAAGGATTAACGCTACAACCACATTTTTTATTTAATTTTTTTAAATCAGGCTCACCCCATACAAGACTCTTGGTAAGGGGCTACAGAAGAAAAACATTAAAGATTAAAATAACTCAGGGGGAGCTGAAGGTAGGAATTTATATTCCTCTTAAAACAGTCTAGATTGTAGGATGGAGGGAAACATGCACCAGGCAAGGAGTTCCAAAGAGATGCAGTACATGGAATAAAGCTGTTGGAATGGCTCTTTGTTCATCATTACCTGTTCCACAATCAGATCATGCAGAAGAGTAACGGCCTTCACTTGCAGCGGGACGATGTTCGTCTCTGACTCCTTAAACAGCCCCAAGAAGCTGTCCAGACCTCCGAGATGAAGGAACTTTTGCTGGGCGAAGGGAAAGTGTCTGATGAGAGAGGAGATGCTGTACATGGCTTTCTTTCGTACATCTACGGGTTGAGATGAGGACATAAGGTGGAGCAGCTTCTGGATGGCTCCTCGGTCGATCGCCTCGACTTGAACCTTTGGGTTGCTGGAAAGAAGAACACGTTTGTTATTTGTAGTGCGCCTGTATCCAGACTCCAGAGGTTGTTAAACGGGTGAGAACATGGGATTGTAAAATCAACAATATCTAAGAATGCTTGTTGTGTTCGTCAACAGGCATAACAAACCAGACCGTTCTGACATATCCAAGACTAGCCCAGAGCTGCCAACATTTGCAGCTTGCAATCATTGAGATGTTGTCAGGGGGATATTTAGATATTTTTATTTTATTTTTGTACACTTTCAACATAATAGGGACAAAGTTTCCATAATCAGGGAGATTTTCAAATTGGCTCATCGGAACATGGAAAGATTGGTTTTTCATTTCAGGGAACCCTCTGCAGAATCAGGGAGAGTGGGCAGCTCTGCTAGCCCCATTAACTACGCCCATACAGTGAATTGTCTCCCATCAAAGTGCTGCTTACTGACCCCTAGCATGCCGCGGGACGCACCCCCGCACAATGCATGTCTACCATTTCCATCATTTTGGCAGTCAATTCCTTTGTGGATGTTACGACCCAATATAACGGACAGAATAGGCATGTATAAGTGTGCAAAACTAACTTTCCGTGCAAAAATTTTCAAACCATATACATTCCCATTTTTCTAATTTAATGGTTGTGTCCTTTTATAATATTTTACAACCTCAAAGCTTCATTTTAGGAAAAGCAAATAATCAAATGTGTAAATTATTTGAAAGATAATTATATCCTCCATAAAATAAACCAAAAGTTGTAACACAAATAAAAATAAAGGCAACAAAAGTCATGTTACGATTTCTAGATACTGCATTAAACCAGTGACTTTTACCCGCCCTGTTCTGTCAGTAACTTACGTTGAAGTTGTACGCAAGTGCTAATGGGTTAACTAACATCTCTCAGAGTAACAACCCAGACTATGGTAATCCAAGGAATGGTCTCCCATACAAGTACAATTTCCAAATGTCCAAGTAACTTTTCCCAAAACTGGGTGATGACCCTGATGCACTGACAAGCCACAACCTTACCTCTGAACTGCAGAGCCCAAAACGAAGGCAGCATCCTTCCTAATGACGGCCTCACTGTCATTCAACGCTTTGATGATGAGGTCAAAGCCTCCGATGCTTATCAAATCTCGAGCATTATCAATCTAAAGAGAATCAAATCATCCAGCATTAAAAAAAAATTAATTGTGCAACCTTCACTTATGGGCACTTTAACCCTAACCCTCCAATTCTATTTGGGACTGCATGCCCAAATAAAATTTGCTTAGCTCTGGGCCATCTGGGCCATGCCAGGCCTGATACTTCATGGAGGCAATGGAGGCAATTGCCCCCATTGTCCTGGTCATTGAATTGGTGCCCCTTGAAAGAGGTGCCTTTTACCAAGGAGAAAATTCCCTGGTGCCCTCGCACTTTACAAAAAAGGAAGCAACAGGTGGGGTTGCTTGGCAGTAATCAGTCATCTATTATTTATTACCTGGTGCACGTAAAACTCCAGGTCATACAGGGCTGCCGTTCGTTCTTCCACGCTGGCATCGTCACGTTGATACCGACCAATAAGTCTCTTCATGATCTGAGTATCCGTCTCAATGTTCAGCTGCATCTCATCAAAATCCTTCTTCAGCTCCTCCATAGAACGAAATTTCTGTTTGATTTTGTCAATCTGAGGCAATAAAAAGGGAGATGTTAAACCGTTCTTTATAAGCCGAGCATAACATTTCTGATTTGTTTTGCCCTCCGCAAATCAGTACGATTGTTACTAAATACCTTGAAAAAAGTCTATCAAAACAAATAGAACAATCCATCTTAGTTCAATTTCATAGGACCAGTACCAGGGTTTTCCGCCTTTTGAAGTCCCATATGCGTTAGGCACAGGCTCTAACTTTCACCACGCTGGCCTTTAAAAAAGTAGTTACATCAACATAGATGGCCGGAGGTGCGTTAAAGTGTTTTACATTGGGCATATTTTCCAATTGCAAAGTAAGAATATTTTCTTTACTTTCACAATTCATGTGAAGTATAAACCAGGCTGAAAAGGTTTAGAATAACAGTTTTCCAACACATTGTAAAAAAACAAAACGACAACAAAAACAAATCACCCATTAAATAGCAACAAAAACAATAACAATTGGTCATCCATTATGAATTAACTACTGCAGTCAGCAAGTTAATCTTTTTTTAGACAAGAATGCCAGAAGTAAAAAAGTAAAGCACAGATTTATAGATTTATTTGGTTTTACTTCATACCTCCTCTTGATTTTTCACATCATCCTGATTAGCTTTGAAGTTCTTGAGAGCTTTCTTCAATACTTGGTGTGAAAACTTATCAGGCTCATCCGTATCTCCAACTTTCCCATCTTCACCGGTAGCTGTCCTCTTCACGTATTTCTGACCATCGTCTCCATCCATTAATTTGGCCGATTTCTCACCAGTTTGGAGGTTCATCTGGACATGCAAACCAGCTGGTATTGCTTGACCTAAAAGGAGAATTTAAGTGAAATGTTGTAATTTAACAAATACAACTGCAACTTTCTGTTTTATGATGATGCCTGACTTCGTCATTGTCAGGGCAAGAAAGTTTATAATGGGGCACCTTTAGGTAAGAAATTTCTGAAACATTCAAGGTGCACCAAGCCCAAGGTATGATCAGGGGCAATTAGCCTTTCTTATTAAATATGCCATTTTGGGTCGAACAAAGAATAATTGACTAGAGTGGGAATTACATCTGCGACCTCCGGATTAGCGTGAATTTGTAACTTCTTTGCAGTTCAATGTTAAACTTTTTAACCATGGGCTCACAACCAAGCAAGAAATCGGGAAAGGGGGGGGGGAGGCGACTGACTGCCTACCAACCTGATTTTATTGTCTGCCACTTATCTGTCGGCATGAAGACTTCAAGATCTTCAGGATCAAATTCTTCCTCAACGGAACCGTCCTCATCATCCCTTGTCCACTCATTGTCATCTAAGTCATCACTTGCCACGGCAACCACTGCTGTGCTACGCCTGTTGTCATCGCTGTCTCCTCGGACACAGAAGTAACAGGAGAGGAGGAAAAGGACTAGGGTGATGAAGTGGAAGACACGTAGGTGACCCAATCTTGTCATTCTTGAATCTTGATGCGTAGACTGTTAGCTTCTAAGTCATGGACAATACTTCTGAAAACTTAAAACATATCATTAAAATCATTGGATGTGGTTTAGAAATGTTTTCCGAGCAGTAGAAATATCTGTATGAAAACACAATTAGAGACACACATAGAACAAAAATAGACAATTAGTTTACAAGCTATTTTTTTTTGAAAGCCCATTTTTTACTGGCATTAGCGTCAACACAAATAATTTCCCTTCCATAAAGATTCACAGTTTTTTTATTATTACAGATTCTCAATTTAATTGTGAATCCATAATAATGCACCGGATTACAGTACATTCACAATTACTTAGTTAATAGTTGTGAATCTTTACGGATCTTGTGAATCCTTAATATAACGGACTGTGAATCCGTAATAACAAATTGTGAATCCATATGGATTGTGAATCTGTAATAACGAATGGAAATTTCTTTATTTGTTGTTAATAGTTAATTAATGGCGCTAACTTAGACCCAGTAACTGGGGCGCTGTACTCCTTTTTTCGAAATTTTGACATCATCGGTCGTACCCGATGATGTCAAAATTTCGAAAAAAGGAGTACAGCGCCCCAGTTACTGGGTCTAGCGCTAACTATGCTTTCTTAATAAGTTCTCAAAAAAGGAAACAAAACATTAAACCATAAATATAATAACAACCGTTCCTGAAGTATGATTCGAATGAGGAAATATGACTGTCTGTACTGCAGTCCAAAAATACAGCCATCTATTATAAATAAAAACAGCTCGGTTGATAAATGGGATACGGGATCCATAAATTAACTGAAGCATGGAGGTATTCCTACCACCTCCATGACTGAAGTGACTGAAATTAGTGAAAAGCTGAACAGAATAGGCTACTTCATGAGGAGACATGACTATTCATCCCCATTGTATTTATTTTATATTATTATAAATACTTACTTGTAAAACAAACGATCCGTCTAATTCCTCAATCCTTCTTCAGCTCGCAAGTTTCTTTTGGGAAATTAACCGTGGTATGAAATAAACTGACGTGAACACTTATTTTATTGCAAACATGTACACGTCAACTTTCCTATTTATTTCAACAGTGTACATACAAACGTGATGTACACGTCAACATTACGACGAATATTACCAACCTTACTATTTAAATTGTGTACAAATAATAATGTACACGTCAACTTTACTACATGTTTGTGTACAATGCCAATGCGTCGGGCGCAGTTTAGGGATTTGCCCGATCAACAGATTGCGCTACTCATTTTGCGTTTTTAAAAGTTTTTTTTCACTTTTCTCTTCTCATTTTCTCCGACGGGAGAGATCAATGGGATTTTTAGGCGGGCCTTTAATATTCTCAGATTGCGCGCTCAATCTGCGGACAAAAACACGCCGGCGAAAGTATAGACTTGTGGACAAGTCGTAAAATATTTGTCACGATGCATGCTATTGATATAGAGGGCCGTATAGTCACTAGTATAGAGCAAGCACGTTGATGGTGGGATCGGGGGGGGGGGGGGGGGGGGGGAGGGGGGGGCTTTAGAAGAAAGTACGAAAGCCCGATACCAGGTGTATTATTATTTCTTTGACAGGTTTTGACGTTGGTATAAATATTCTGACAGTTCTAGGGGCACCTAAGTGGCAACAATTCCGAAACATTTTCTGAACATTATTCTTTTTGCCGATTTGAAATACATTAGTTTTAATTTGTAATATTCTGACAGTGACCCAAAAGGTGTCGACTGTAGGCTCACAATTCAAACAACGGGTTTGTAAAGAAAGTTTTAAAACAAATTGTGTTCTTGCCATTTGAGTAGTTAGAAATGTATTTATTGTTAGCCTTTCAATAGTTTCAGGGCCGGGGATTAGATTGCCTGTGGATTTATTTTTTATTTTTTCACAGAACTCGGGAAAATCTATGGTCTGAGTATATATACACGTCGATGTAAGGATAAAAACCAAGTTATATTCTTGACTCTTATGCAAATATATCGCTATTATAAGCCAAAATAGCGGCGACATTGAACATTTGCTACAAAAACTGTAATTTTATTGTTAAAACAAATAATATATATTATCCCTTAACAGTTTTAACAGTAATAGCTGACCCCCCCCCCCCCCCCCCTTAGTTCTGTTAAATTGATAACTTTACCTCTCGAATATATAGGTTGAAACTCGTCGTGTTAACTGTTGAGTTTTTTAGGAGTGGTGGATATGCAGAATACAAGTAATTGATTTTCCTCATGAAAACTTGAAAAGTTTTCGGTACCGCAAAAAAGTTGCGAAACAACGCCCTCTCTTGTGCACATTTGGTCAAAAAAATGGGTGGGGTTATATAAATAGTGCGTGGGCCCATCCATTAGTAATGTGTGTGAAACTTTTGCTGCTGTACGTACATTACATGCCTGGGATATGTGTGCATGCATTAATTGAGTTGGTAGTGCAGTGTGTGTTTGTCAGCATCCTCCAGTGTGTGGGCTGTTCACTTTTCATCACTTGCTAGCGCGCCAGTCAGTTCGCGCCGTCATGTGCATCGGGGTAGCACGGGGCAGCAAGCTGTAGTTGGAGGTTTGGGTAGGCTTGTTGCAAAGTTTGGGGGGATTTGTTGCAACTTATCCTTTGCTTCTTAAGTTCCAATTTGCCCCAGGCGATAGTGGGTTCTTTGACATACTTCCAGGATCGACGGCACGGACTGTTCTTGTTGGTTGGTCGCCCTTTAACTTAGTTGTTTTGGACCGGACTGGTGGTGGTGGAAACTTGCCTTCTGCTCTTGAAGTTGAAGAAGCCCCGAGCACGGCAAGCGTGCGAGGCTACACCCCAACAGCAGCAAGATGTCGTTAACCGTTGTTGTTTCAAATGCCACGAACCTGCCGAACATTGAAAAGTTTGGGAAGATAGACCCACTTGCCATTGTCAAATTTGCAGGTTAGTGCTAAAGTAAACTATTCGACCTCCCCTTCAGCATGTTCAGTGGAATGCATTCCAAAAGTGTGTAGGAATTAGGAAGTTGTTAATAATGTTGTTAAGCAAACGGTTTGTTGTGAAAACTAGGGCTAGGCTCTCTAGCATTAAAAAGTCATGCCATTTTCATAGGCAGTTTATTGACCGTAACACACCCACAAGTAGATCATAGATGCACCATGGAGGTAGGAAAAGGTCTTTTACATTTAAGTTTGATAAATTTAAGTTTGCCCCCAATCTGACTGCCAGTGTTTCACTTATTATGACCCAAAATAGTAGCTCTTTTAATTTAACAATTAATTTTATTTTGGCAGTAACAAGGAAAAAGTTGCGGTCAGAATGTTACAAAATAATCAGGAATCCCTCCAGTCAAGTGATGCAAGAAGACTGAAAAAAACCTCAAATCTTAATCTGATATTTTCTCAAAAGTTCAGTGGATAAGACTCCACAAAATTTGAGTAATAAATAGTAATATATTAACCACCCCACTTTTTAAATGCTTTCCCCCTCTTCCCAAGCAAAAGTAAGACCTCCCAAGCAAAAGTAGGACTTACATGAAACTTAAAATTCAAATTTAAAGGTATTATACAGGATTGGCAGAGCTGACAAAATAATCACAGACAGTGTTCATGTTTTGTGTAATCAACCACATACATGAAATAACAAACCTGTGAAAATTTGAACTCAATTGGTCATCGAGGTCACGAGAAAATAGTGAAAAGAGACCTTATGTGTTTTATGTTTTTCAAACATCGAGTTTATTATCGCGCGCGATAAAAACTATTGTTTTACTCATTTCTCAGAAACGATTGCATTTTAGGCAGAAATATTTTAAGGAACCCTTTCTACCATTACTTTAAATCATGTAAGTTATGTTTGAATCTGTGAACTATTGTGTTTTTAGATCTTACCAATAGTGTACAGGGCCTTTAAAATAACATATATTTTTCCACATTTAAGTTTTAATATCAACAAAATACATTGTGGTTTGTAATGTGAAGGCATGTTCTGAAAAAGCAGGGCTTGTGAACAAACATACCATAAAAATACAAGAACTAAACACAAACACATCATTAAGGCATAGTACATGCTAGACCAAAATAAACAATTGGTACGTGCAAATGTGCTTGTACTCAGTTTGACAAAGCAAGCAATTAGACTAAAATTAAACAACTGTTTCAGATAGCAAGCAGCCATAAGATTATTAGTAGAACAAATAGTGTGTAAAAGGTTAATACATGTAGACTGTTGAATTATTATAGAGCTTGAGCTTCTGTTTTAAAAAGCAAACCTTTTATTCCTCAAAATTGGGAGTTCAACAGTTCACCTCTAGTCAAAGTAACAGGTGATATTTAATTGTTATGTGAATGAAATGCCTCATTTTTATGTCGTATTCAATGTGGTTGGTGTCTTAATTTCACACAATTTAGTGTGGTCATCTTTGAGGAAAATTTTTCTTACCATCTTTAACTCCAAAATCTCAATTTACAAATCAGTCAAGTTGAAATTGATGCGTACATGTATGTCACTGTCGGGCCTGATACGATAATTGCCTTGGTGCTCCTTGAAATATTCCAATAGAATTTTAAAATGTCCTCACAGAAGTGCCCTTCACCAAGGCGAAAACGACACGGTTCCCTTGCCCTTTAAAAAACGAAGCATCAGACCTGATGTATGTGATATTTTTCCCTGGATCCAAAATTGTGAGTTTACATTACAAACTACGTACAGCACCTAAATTGTGTGAATTACTTTATATAGTTATTCAAGCAACTTTTTCAATCATAACATTTCAGGCTCAAAGAATGAGACAAAGAAGATCAGTGATGAGCTGAATCCAACATGGAACGAGGTAAGAACTAACAATTCATATCAATCCATTCTGTTATAAAAAAACAAATGTTTATTTATGAATCTATGCCAAGTTCACAGAATTTGTGCACTTTGTTTTACACTCAACATGCACAAATGTGTACATTGAACTATTGAATGAATGCGCAAAAAAATATTTAAAAAAGGGATTGTTACATATTAAATGATGCATGGTATAGACCATGTTACATTTGTTTACAGAGTGGTGACCTTGTACATTTTAAGCGTTTCCTGCCGGGCAAGATACTACAGAGGCTTTATGGGAAAATTTACATTTTGTGTCATAATTTTCACATAAATTGAAAATTTACAAAAGCAACAGCTGTACAGCTTTTGAGATGTCCCCCCTTTCTTCATATCAAAAGTTGAGAAAAATCAGACAGTGCAATCTTCACAAAACATAAGATTTGTTGTTTTCTTCCATTGATCTGTGTACAAATGTGCCTGCAGGAAGTCCAGGCTCTGTGGCTCTTTTGTAAACATGTGATGTCACAGGTCACATTGTCTATTGTTTTGCATGTTGTTTCTAAATAACCTGTACACAGTTTCTCATTAGTTTGTTTACTCTTATATATTTCACACAATGAGGATAGTGGTAGCACTTACATTTGTAATGACTAACTAATTACATAAAAAAACTACATGAGCTTTTGTAGCAACAACTACTTCATCAGATGCAATGAAGTCAAATACATGTGGTATATTATATACAAGAAAGTTACGGGTGAACAAGAAAGTTACGGGTGAATGAATTCAAGAACAATGGTTGGAGTAGGTGATATGGAACATCTACTTCTTTTCACTTCCGAACCTACGCCTACATGTAAACCTTCAGGAAATAAACGGCATAAAAAATACCCGTTTTCAAGTCCTGATGTTCAGTGTATTTACTTTGCCTTTGACAGTTATAACCCTACCTGCTTTTTATGACAATGACTCCAATTATTATTTGACAGACATTCACGTGGGATCTTCAAGGCAAACCGCTCACAGCAGCAGATTCTCTTGAAGTGGAAGTCAAAGACCATGAAAAGATAGGACGCAATCGGTGAGTTGGGCACTTGTTATTATACTTGTCTGATACAGGAGCCGATTTCACAAAGAGCTAAGATTGATCTTGAACAGTGTATCACTCTTAATTGCTATTAAGTACAGTGTGATGTCACAATGCAGTGATATTGACAACTCATCTTTACATGAATTTTAGTGCTTTGTAAAATCGACACCTGGAGATATTATTATATTGTTTTTGGGTTGAACAAAGACAAATTGACAAGAGCGGGACTTGAACCAAGGACCTCCGGTTTAACGTACCGGCGCTCTACCAACTGAGCTACATGTATCTAGCCCTATGTTGGCGGTCTCCCTATTTGATCAATATCTTTGTTATAATGTCTTTCTGATAATGAAACCAAAGAACCTGCAAAAGTGCCTTGCACTGAGAAGAACAGGCTGTAGAAGACTCAGTTTTTAGATGTCGGAGGAAAGCCTCAACTGGGGGAAAAGCCATGCAATCGGGTAGGGACTGAAAACCCAATCCACCTGTTAAGGCTCCTGTCTGAAGCGAGATTCCAACCAGGTCCAGAAGAGGTGTAAGATAGGGGGAAAAAACCCGAATGCTCTGAATGGTAGCATGCCTCTAAACTGTATATTTCCCAGAATATCCCGCTAGTTGTACATTAAACCAGCTATCAAAATTCTGACTCGCCTGTTTAGAGTACTTGATAATTTGTATAACAATCATAAGCAAAACCAATTTGCCACAGAAAAAAACCAAACATGACAACAATTTCATTTAAGTTGATATTTAACTAGGAAGAGATTGGAGGCAATCCTATACCAGAGTAAGGCACTATGCAGGCCCGATTTTTTGTTTTTGGAAGGGCAAGGGCTGGCATATGAACCGTTGCGGAACCAGCGTTGTGCGTGACATACCAGTTTGACCTCCGCAACATGCAAGTCATTCGCTGGTATTTCAATGGTATGTTTTTATACATGCAAGCAGGCACTTCTGTATTTAAAAACTTACTCTCATCGTTTAGTCATCGTGTACCAGCGTCACGCAAAAAATAAACAAATAAAAAATAAAAAAATTACCGACCGACCCTACCTTTTGAGGACCCTCTACGGACAAACAAAACATTTTTTTTGTTGGCCTCATCACCACCCAGTGAACAGCGGGTCCTCATACTTTTATTGCCTACATGTAATAATAGTTTTGTACGGGTACATGTACACATAGGTTTCTATTTTATGACGAGTGGGCCCAATTTCAAAGAGCTGCTGAAGCAGACAATATCACTTAACAAACTTCTGCCAAGCAACAATGAGCAGGATACCAGTCACAGATGGTACATGTGCCATGGTATATTGGCTGGTATTCCTTAAATGCTGGTAAGAATATTAATTTTTTTGAACTTACCTACTTTTTGTTTTTTATCATTTCCATGAAATTAGCCCTGCTCTGATCATAAAATACTACATACCTGTATAAAACTATGATATTGTGCAATGATAAATAAAGCGATACTTAAATATTTTGTTACTTTTTAAGTAGTATTTTTGTTAGTGACTGACTGAAAATATGTATTTGCAGGGCTCAAAATTAGCACTGGACTGCAGGCCTGAGGCCAGTGATTTTAGCATTTTGGCCTGTCTGGCCAGTAAACTCAAGTCACGAGGTCTTGTCTTGATAAATTAACAAAAATTGTGTGCAAAAAGTCTCCTTTTGAGTCTGGTGAATATCTGTCAATTGTGTTGGATGTTGAATTTTCACCAGTACATGTTAGACAAATGACATTCATGAGAAACTTTTGTAATGCTTTAAAAACAGTTGATGTGTTAAACTGTGATAGATAGTTTTTCTCAGTTTGACTCTGGTCTTGTAAAGTAAATTCCAGTACAGTTACATACGTTTAGCTACAAGATCTGCAGACTTAAGTATGGGTTTTCTTCCCCAAACTTGAGGCTTGATCTTTTAGGGCTAATGATCAAATACTCAAACTTGTTAAGCCTGTGGCTCTATTCTGTATCGGTATTTGCAGGATTGGTTAGGATGGTACCATCCACACTAAACCTGTTCTCCCCATGTACATGTACATGTACATAGGTGCCCTTCAGCTACATTGCATTGACTGTTGTGCAGTACACACCCATGTAGATCAATCTTTGTTAACTCTTGTTCACACAAAAACAGTCTGTGTAGTTAGTTTTTTGTTAGATTTTTGTTAACAAAACAAAATTACCCGCCAGTAAATATTCTGATCTACAAGGCCTGCAGTCTTGTGGAATTTCCCCAAAAATTTGAGCCCTGATTTTTTGGGGGGGTTATGATTGCAATATAAACAAGTACATAGTGGTACTCAAACTTTTCAAGCCACAGTTCTGTTCAATTGACTTGTGTTCGCAGGCTTGGCTGGTACTATCCACACTAAAACTGTGTGTCCTTCAGCTACTGTTGTATCAGACTGCTGCAATACACACCCACTGTGAAAAATATCATACCTTTAGAACACAACATGTTTACAAAAGGAAGTTAAAACCATACAATGCATTGCATGCACTCTAGCAATTACACTGTACACATGACCTTCAAGGCTACGGAACACTGGCACAATCTCCAATCTCTGTATTATGTATAGGCTATAATGTGAATGAAACGGTTAGTTTTACATGTTCTATGGTTACATGAAATTCATAGTCTCCCTGAAAAAAGGGTTGGTCCTTCATGCACGTCTGGCTCACGATGCAAGGCATTCAATAAACTAAACGAGTTGCAGTTAGCAGTGAACTGCTACATCCACTATTTTCTTTTCATGCCTGTAATGAAAGACCATGGAAGTTCGCACCAAGTCTAGTTGCTACTGTAATACAACGGATGATTTCCTTCCTCTATGATGATACACACTCTCGTTAAATTACTCATTCTGTCTTTAAGAACCACCGGGAATGCAGGCCCCGGCCAAATTTTCATTGAGCTACTTTAAGCAAGAAATTTTACCCCAAAATTCTCTGCTAAGCAGAAATAAGGAGGATACCGGTCAAATATGCTGCATGCAACGTGATAGTTTGGCTGGTAACTGTATTCTGGTAAGCATAATTTTGTTGTGCTTAGCTACAAGGTACCAAGGCCAAGACCAGGGCAGCAGTGGCCATAGCCTCATGTAATTCCAGGCCTTGAAATGTGAAAGAAACTTTGTTATATAATTAGAAAATCAGGGAGTAGGGGGAGGGGGTGTGTCCTCAATGTTACATGCCAGCAGTTGTCCCAAGCAATGTATGTGTGCATAAACCCCCCCATTGACAATCGCTATTGATTTTACTTAGTAATCTATACAATGAATAACAGTATGCATCATATATTGATTATTTCCGTGTTGTTCTTGCAGTGTCATCAACTGGTAGCTCTGTGTAATTAAATACAGGTGCATTGTCTTTTGATGGCTCATTTCATTTAGCATTTCTATGACATGTAGATTGCGTTGGGTTTGTATGAAAATTATGCATACAAATTTATGTAAACACGAACGTGTACCGAGCTCATCGGGCAGATCCTGTCACGTACAGCTGGTGTTCATTTTGTTTTAAAACCAGTTTATCAAATCAAATTGAAAAGGGGAACCTGAAGACTTTCAACTTTTGCATTGTAGGCATGCCCCGTATACATACAGGTGCATTGTCTTTTGATGGCTCATTTCATTTAGCATTTCTATGACATGTAGATTGCGTTGGGTTTGTATGAAAATTATGCATACAAATTTATGTAAACACGAACGTGTACCGAGCTCATCGGGCAGATCCTGTCACGTACAGCTGGTGTTCATTTTGTTTTAAAACCAGTTTATCAAATCAAATTGAAAAGGGGAACCTGAAGACTTTCAACTTTTGCATTGTAGGCATGCCCCGTATACATACTGGTTAAGAAATGGACACATACATATCAGGGTTCTGCCCACGGTGGTCGGTGCCGGAAAACCCGACCGGCACTCATGATTCCCCGACCGGCACTCGCAGAATTTTTTCTTTTTCCGACCACCACACATTTTCCCTTTTTTTGGCCCATTTCCTTCAAAATATTTTGAACAACGTGTAAAACAAATTATTTACCAGTAAACAGTTTTATCCAAAGTTTCGAGTAGCCTACTTCTTTGGTTTGAGTCTATTTTAATGATCCTGGATCGAGCATTCCTCCCGCCTGTACGATGTACAATATATCCAACGCACGAAACCCGCATTGATTTTGCAATGGTTTCCAGTCACGCTGATTATAGCTTTACGCTTGGAATAACATGATACCAGTTTCATCATGTTGCGAACCCTATTTACAGCGTTTAATACAACGGAAATGAACTGCAGAGTAAGCACCATGCTATAGATGCTGTAAATTGTTTTCCCATGGCGGTAAAGGCGTGCGCGCACTGAGGGCCTACATTCAAGGCACAGCTGCAGGGCGCACGTGTGTTACCACTCCGTGCACGATCGAAAGGAAATTGACTTGACTGTACTACGAAAAAAAAAAATTCCGGCACTAAACAAATCCTGGGCAGAACCCTGCATATGTACAAACAATTTTGCATGTTACATGTGTTTGTGCATTTTCCGTGGTTTATGCGAAAGTTTTTTGTTTTGAAACAGTAATATCTGTCAAAATTCATTCAGAAAAAAAAATTGTAAAAAAAAGTTTTTCAGCAAAAAATCAGGCCTTTATGCCCCTTTCACACAAACAAAAATTGTCGGGAAATTCTCAGGAAAATGTACTTGCCCTTTTCACACTTGAAGTGCTTACCCTTGCAAAGTCCGGGGAAAAAGTAATTGTTCCCTGGGAAATAGTTACCCCTGCTTCGGTGTTTGTAGCATTGGTAAGAGTAAAAATATAAATTTTCACAGATTTGCACACAACGTGGTATAAAGATGATCATGGTTAGAAACTCCCCTTGAAATTTTTTGGCTTGAAATGCAGTACATGTATGTAGCTTTTGAAAAATAAGCAAAACAATTGGTTTTAATCTCGCGAGTCCAAAACTCAGTGTTTAAAAACAGTGAAAACATTTAAGGGTTTTTACCACTTTTTTCTTGTAGTGAAAATGCAACACGCCAGGTAACAAATGTAGAAGGACCATCCTGATCACAAGGGCTCAATTTCATAAAGCTGATTTAAAAGCAGAGAATATTCCTTAGCAAATTTCTTTGCTAAGCAAGAAATGACAGGTACACGAGTCGCAACTTAATGTAAACTTAATGGAAACAAAACTTGTGAAGCTTTTACTTTTTAGCCCTTGAATTTATGCGGAAATTTTGCCACAAAATGTAAAATTTTCCAAATGACTAGTGTAGTATTTTGCCTGCCAGAAAGGCTGTGGAATGCATAAGGTTTGTTGGTAAAAAAATGTTACATGTTCTAAACAATAACCACTACACTATATGTTTAGTGTATCCCTTTAACTTTGATATTCAGGATACTTTAAAACAAGGGGTTCCTGCCCAATTTGAATCTTCAGGCTTTTAGGTCTGTTTCAGGCCCTACTTTTTTCCCATTAAAAATACAAGTTGCACATTAAAGGTAGGGTCACTCATAGATTGGTTTTTGTCAACATAATGCTGATTTACAGGCAAAATTATCAAGAAAGATACAATAAAAGTCACCTAGGAAAGTTTCAGTTGAATGCAGTGTCTAATTAAAGAGAAAACAGAAGAACAAAAAAAGTTCATCAAGAACATTGAATCCGTCCAAAAGCAGAGTGACAGCGGGTACCAACGGCATCTCTGGCTGTATTAAGGGCAGCATTCAAACGAACACCATGGAAATTTCAAAAAGTTGCATGCAGGTGATCATTGGAGACTTTAATTTTTGACAAACTTCTATTGATTTCTAACTGATCAATAGAGGCACTTCAAACATGATCAAAGGACTAACATTACCAACTTTATAACAAGTATGCTTTCGCATCAAAATGACACAATTTCTGTTCAGGGTCATCACCAAAGTATGCCTTTAATGTTTATTTGCATACATACAGTTCATTGCCAATACATACAGAACATACATGTACATTGCGCATTGTACATATGTAGGCTTACATGTATAGATTTTATTTGTTAACATCTGTATGTAAATAAACTAAGCTAAACTTTGACTCCCATTTGATGTTCAGTCAAGTCTATTTATTATGTTGGCATTTCATGATCAACAATAGAGTAGACTCGTACCCAGACTTTGACTCTGACTCTTTGAAACTGGTCATGAATGTGAATTTAATTGACGGCTTATTATTGAGAACCGACTGCTCGTGTCATGGACACGGTGGTGTTACTCTTCAAACTTCCTGTTCCTGTTGTCCTCGGTACGGCCATGATAAAAATAAAGAATCAAATAAACGGAATTAATGAAATTGGAAAAACACTACATTGCACATGTGTAAGTTTGTACTACATGTATAATGTGTAGCATTCTTGTAGGGTTGTATGTAAATGAAAATTTGTACTTTTGCGTTCAGGGTCACTTTTAAGTATTGGAACATAGTTTGTATTTGGTGCTGATACCAATCATATGTAAAACTTGTTGTCAAATGAACTTATAATTATTTTTTTAAACATTGCACTTGAAACTGGTTTTAATTGAATTACTTCCAACCTGTAAGTGGAAGTGTAACTTGTTAAAAAATTACCCTCAAAACTCACTGACTGCATTCAGGAACATTGGTGTTACGAAGAAAGTCACTGAAAAACACCTTTGCATTTCCTATAGGCCTGCTTCTCCCTGGAGGCATCAGAAGCAATTGTCTCTGTGCCCCTGGCCATTGCCTTAGTGCCACTTGCAATGCTCCAGGAGAGCTTGATATTTGTTTGAGGTGCCCTTTACGAAAGCAAAACTGCCTTGCCCTTAAATGAGTGAGGTATTGAGCCGATGGCCGTGTAATAATAATATCGAAGTCTTATATAGCGCACGTATCTACCAAACAAGGTACTCAAGGCGCTGAGTATATACATACTTTCAGAAAGATAGGTTATTGCAGTGATGAAAATCTGAGACCCAATTATTTAGCACCTTATAAGGGTTTACAAGGTGCTACGGCGCATTAAGCAGCCACAACCAGGAACACCGGGGCGAACCCCTTCTCTTTTCGATAAGTGCACTGGGTTCTTTTACGTGCATTCACAACGCACGGGACCAACGGCTTTACGTCCCATCCGAAGGACGAAGCATGTGGTTAAGTGTCTTGCTTAAGGACACAAATGTCACGACTGGGATTCGAACCCACACTCTGCTGATCAGAAACACCAGAGCTTGAGTTCGGTGCTCTTAACCACTCGGCCACGACATTCCACAAAAGGCATGATACTTTACAGAGGCAGCAGGTACTGGAGGCAATTGCCTCCATGCCCCTGATCAGTGCCTTGGTGCCCCTTGAAGTGTTCCACTACAATTTCGTTAATTTCCCTCACACAGAGGTGGTGTACAACATTGGTAAGATTCAAAATATAACTGTTCACAGATTTGCACATAACTTGCATGGTATAAAGATGGTCGTGGTGGAAAACTTCCCTTGAAATAGTTTTGCTTGAAATGCCATAGTTTTTTTAGGAAATGAGTAAAACAATAGTCTTTATCCTGCAGGATAAAATCCGATGTTTGAAACAAAGTTAAAACATATTGGGAGTTTGCACTGTTTTCTCATAACTCCAAAGACAAATTGAGCTTAAACTTTGACAGTTTTGTTATTTCATGTACATGTATACATCAAGTATCACATCAAGTGTGGATACAGGTCTTTGGCAATTACCAATGTTGTACACACCCTTTAATGAGGGGGAAAAAGCCATGCCCTTACAATATTGAAGTATCATGCCTGTGTACACCATTTGTACACTGGGTACAAGTCATTACTGGTGAAAAACAAACCCTTTTTCGTTTACACCGCAAAGGTTTGTTTTGACTTGGTATCCAGGATGGATGTAATGTGGTGCCCACGTACAGTTATTAGCTGAAGGTCAAATCTTTCCTTCCCCTCAGATTGCTTGGGACGACAACCATTCCCCTCCGTGACCTGCTCCAGTCAAAGAGTGGCTCCCTAAATAGCACATGGAAACTCTTAGATGGCAACAAACGACCGACCACGGTAACTATCACGACCGACCTCAAGGATCCCTAGGGCTTTGTCAAACTGGGGCAATTTCTACAGGCAACTTTCACAATTTGGTAGTAGCAGGAGTAGTTTTTCTAACAGTGGATCTTGTAATCTCCAAGAAGAATTGAAATACAGATCTGCCTTTTTCTTCTTGGAAACTGCCTGGAATTGATTGCCAATAAATTGCCTCAGTCGACATTATCCTTTTTAGTTCAGTTCTACAGTATTCACAAAACAAAACAAAATTTTTTAATAAAAAAAAAAAAATCACAAGTGATAACAGGAATATGACAGTGAATGGGCCCCCTAAACAGCAGAGTCCAATTTCATAGAGCTGCTTAAGCACAACAATTAGCTAAGCACAACAAAATTATGCTTAACAGAATCAGGTTACCAGCCAAAATACTGTTTCAAATGCACCATCTGTAACTGGTATCCCGCTCATCTTTGCTGAGCAGAAAATTTATAAGTAATATTTAATGCCTAAGGGAGAACCCTGAAAGGTATTGTACAGGATTGGTGTTAAGGATTAAAAACATAATTGAAGGATTAAAAACATAATTGGTTTTAAACTAGTCTGAAAGCTTACTGATTATGAAGTTTATACTACGACTATTTCGTGTGTGAAATATTTCCCTCTGTAACAAAGTCATATTCAAGAAAACTGTATCTGAAAACCTTAAAAAAAAAAAACCCAAAACAGCTGATTTCAGTTGTCACAACCAAAATAAAGGACAATTTGTTTACATGCTGATTTAAAAAAAAAACCATTTTCTCCCGACTCAAACAACATAATAAGCCCAAATTTTCACAGGTTTGTTATGTCATGTGGTTGATCACACAAAACATGCACACTGTCTATGAATTTCTCAGCTCGACGAATCCTGTACAGTCTAATACATTTAAGCAATGTCTTACCATGTAAAAAAAAAACACACTTTATATACATCGCCTGAAACACTTATTGTACTGAATTCACTTTTATCATACTGAATTTACTTATATTTGACAAAATGTTCTTAAATACAGGGAGAAATTGCACTTCAAATCAAATATGCCCCACCCCCGGGCGCTGAAGGACCTGCAAAAGGAGGCGGAGGAGGAGGAGGAGCAAGTGCTGGTAAGACTTCATTCAAATCAGGGCTTACCCTTAACACTAGCCTGATGTACATTGTATAGTAAAAAATCTGCTATGGGCAAGTAAACACCACTTGTCAACTTGCCCTGTGGGCTACTAAAAACTGTGCAACCTACTTGTTTAACAATGCTCAATATCTCTTCCTTTTCAGATGTGAATAATATATTTTTATTTTTATTTTTTTAGTGTGTATATGTAACCTCATTTTGACCAATAAATGGTTGTAATCGCTACAGCGGAAAGATGCATTCATGACAATGTTTAAAATCTGGGCAACTAAAACTTCCTGGGGGCAAGTAAAACGCATAATTTACTAGCCGGGTGGGGTACTGTACAAAAAGATCAAGTGCAAGGCGTATATAATTACACTAGACATGCTAGAGGCATTGGTCAGTTTGACCTTTATGGACTGTATGGGGAAAACAGGAACCCGATTTCATGGGGCTGCTTATCGCGGCATTTGATGCTTACAGTCATTCTCTGTTTACTAACTCTTCTCAAATGATTTCTTGCCATGCCGGAATACGTGATATGCGCACCTTATGCACATGCAACTGCGTGAACATGTGCTACGAACACAACGCTGGATGGCACTTCACATACATATTCTACAAGCGCATAGTACTTTAGCATGGCAGACCTGTGTTTGTTGTAAAAATGTAATGTCCGAGGCTGTATATTTGCCATTTTCCATTTTATTTTGCTTAACAAAATTTGTCTGTGCTAGCTGTGTAAGCAGAGATTGCTTTAGTATTGCGAAGTACGCAAGTGTACAAACACAAATTCCTTACTGTCCTGTGAAATTTATGTGAGCGCTGAGTTTTCTGCTACCTTAAGGCATCAAGCTGTTTTGCTTACGGTCAGCAGTGCAATGGAATTGGGCCAAGGTTATTTAGATTCAAGTTTACATACTGTAGATCAGTCCAAGGTAGCTATGGCAAAAAAATTAAAACTGAAAACAGGATGTTGATTTATCTTTTGATCTTTCACTATGAGTTATGTCCTGTGCTGCTTTAGAGGTGTAGCAATGTGAATAGATTTTGTCGTACACTTAGTCGTAATAATTAGTTCGAACTTGTCACCCCCCCCCCCCCCCCCACTTATCCAGTATTACTTTTGAGACTGGGTCATACACTTTGTCGTACTACAGACTGTGCAAGTTTTGTGCGTATTCAAACTTTGGAGACCAAGTTAGTTTCAACTATAATTGAGTTTTACTTACAAGTGCGTTATTCTGTTTCTTTACATACTTCAGTTTAGCGTAGTTTGCAGCTATAAAATTTAAAATTATTTTGTTGATGAAATATATGTAAGTAAAATACATTTTACAAATCAACGAAGAAAACCTGAGAATAGACTTGACCTTCTTTTCTGGTTACATGTAAACAATTAAGAACTTTGCCCAACTAATGTTCTTATGATCAAACCTAATCTAATATGACTGGGCAAATTCTGGTGTTATTCGCAAATGGGGGTTTCTAAAACGTAAGCATCCTCCTCCCAAGTTTTAATTTTGCTTCAATGTAATGTTAATTGTGACAATTTGTTTGTATTATAAATAAAAAAGATGTATTTCCCCAAAAATTGCTGTAGGCATTTTTATTTTCAAGATCTTTGTATTTAGAGAGATTTTGAAAAGACGATTTGATTCCAAAAAAAATATAGTCTTTGTTTGACTTGTTTTCTCGTTTTCGATTCGCACGAGACTTGCACAGTCTATTACAAGATAAATACATGTAGTTCAGACTTACCACCCCAACTTATCCAGCATTTGTTTTTTGAGCCTGGGCCTTAATTTTTGTTATACAATTTACAATATCTTGCTGGAATCTTGCTGGAAATCTTGGGTCGGTAGAAAGCCAAGGCTTATTTGACCCGTCTCGTCAAAGACTTAAATGTAAACACTATAGAGGGGTATTTGCTGCAGACATGAAGTTAAAAGCGAGAGGATGTACTTAATAACGAGATAACAATTTATAATCAAGGTTTTTCCAGTTTTTGTTTAAGTTTGAATTGGTTAATAGGAGCTGAGACAACCTCATTTGATAAGCTGTTCCAATGATCAACAACTCTAAAATAGAAGCTGTACCTCCGGACATGAAGCCTACAATGCTGATAATTTGTTCAAACTTACCACCCCAGCTTATCCAATACTTTTGAGACTGGGCCATGGTCCAAGAATGTGCAGTCTGCACACAAAATCCTTGTCCATATTTTATATATAATTGTTCATGTGTTTGAAAGATGACCTCATACATTGTACTTTTAATCAAATGATTATCTCACAAATACATCTTGGACAATTCTTAATGACTAATGCTGAACAAGTAAATATTGTTGTGGTTTTCTTATCAGCATTGCTGTAAGGTCTACATATTGTTTGTACAAATTATATGTGAATGAAAAGAATGTTATATACATGTAGAAACTTTATAATCTGGTGTGTAATGTATTGTTTGGTGACAGCAGGCATTTATCTTTTTACCAAAATTGTATGTAAAACTGTTCTTTGTGGGGTCCATACACAGTGTGCGATGGACATAACACAATTAGCACGGTCACCAATATCCACATGTTATTGCACAAATGCATCCCCAAAATTGCCTTGAATGGACAGACATGGTTGAAACCAAAGATCGTAGAGTGCAAGATGGGACTGAAATGTATGCACTGGATGCGATTTCAGAAAGCAATTTTTTTGATGCAAACAGATAATGACCATTGTTATCAATGCTATAACAAAACAAACATTTTGCTTACTGACACAAATGACTGAAATGGCGCCCATGCTGTACTTCATGTTCTAACAATAGATCTTGCGATGCTATATGATCTTTGGTTGAAACTATACACAAGTGCCGTACAATGCTACAACTACATGTACCGTAATTTCCTGCAGATAAGGCGCTCGGCGATTGAACACACAAACCCAATGGCATCGAAATGCAACATCTTTGGCACAGACCCTTTTCTTTTCAAGATACAACATTGGAAGTAAATGTACTACTGTCACATGTGGACTCTGATTATGGTGGTACACATGCCTAATCCTATGTAAAGCGTAATCAGTTCACCAGTGCAGTCGTCATGGTCCTCAGTCCAACTGAATCAAGCAAAACTTACAGATGGTGGTTAGGTCGTGTCTAAATCAGCACCTACGGCGATGGCTGGATCGCTGCATCATTATGCATTGAAGTATAAGACATTATTAGCAACACTCTAAGCAACAGAGGTAGCCGAAGCTGTAGCCGCCAATTCAGATCAGGGCCCAATTTCATAAAGCCTGTAAGCACAAAAACTTGCTAAGCACAGAAAAACTATGCTTAACAAAAACAGGTTACCTGCCAACATTCCATAAAGTTAACATTGTTGCAACTGGCGCCCCACTCATTTTTTGCTAGGCAAATGAATTTTCCAAGCAGTATTTTCTGCTTAACAGCTTCATGAAATTGGGTCCTGGCCGTAGAGATAAGATTTTCCTAACTTTTTTTAAGGGTCAGATCTCTAGTCTGGTAACCACAGTTTCTCCCCACTCTTTAAATAAGCTTTTGCTTTACTCTTGACACCATCTATTGCTATGATTGATACACTAGCTGCGGCTGACGGGGATGCAGATGAAGGAGATGAAGATGAGGATGAAGAAGGTGGTGGTGATGATGATGGCGGTGGTGATGGTGGCGAAGGTGGAGATGATGGAGGGGGAGGCGGAGGAGGAGGTGGTGGTGGTGGCGGTGGGATGTAAGTAATCACTGAAGGATCTGAATAAAATATCCTTTACATCGCAAACCCCTGTACACTACCGTCCAATGCAGTCAGAAAAAGGGCATTTCTTTTTGGTTGCGCTATTTACCCACCACTTCCCCATGTTCCCCGTTAAAATCACTCATGTGGAAAGACACAATTAAAAAAAAAAAATAAATGACCCCGTTTTGTTTGTAAATGTACATGTACATGTATGTAAATCATGATTTGTCTTTATCCTTAAAATTTGCATCTTTTAATTCAATTATCATTATTCACAACAGCAGACATTTTAAACTTGCGCTACTTAATAAGCTTCATTCAAAAAATAAAAATAGAATAAACAAATCGGCTTAAAAACAAGTTTCAAGTTTTCAAGTGAAACTCTGAGATTCTTTAGCATATTTTATAACAAATTATACACATTATGCTAGAATATGCTCCCAGCACATTTTTAAGTTCTTAAATGTTGCGACGATGTAGAAGTTTGTCAATCCTCTTCTAAAGAAGTTACACCCTGGAAGTCCAGCGAGTTTATCTTCACACCAAGAAGAAACTGCTTCAGATTTTTATGGTTTTTTTTCCAATCGCTCTGCAATATGTTATTTGTTAAAGTGCAAGTAAAATTTTTTAAAAGGAGACATTTGCAATGTTTTTTGTATCCTCTATTCAGTGCTGGAATACGTAAGAAAAAGAAACGCCGAGGCAAGCTCTCCAAGAAGCCACAGGACTTCCAAGTTCGTATCAAGGTGTGGGAGGCTCGGCAACTGTCTGGTGGCAATATCCACCCTGTATGTAAAGTGACTGTCTCTAGCCAGACTAAGATGTCTAGAGTTAAGAAGTCTACGAATAGACCATATTGGGATGAGGTAGGTAGTACCCTGACTTCTTCATCTTGACTTTACATGTTGTGCTGCTGTTTAGGTTGATCATGAGCTGACTTAATAACTATAAAAACTTCCTACTGTCTGACCACTCCATATCATTTACTGTGGTTTTGAATGATAGGTAAGCTATGACAGCCTGCAGTATGATATCATGTGAGGATTGCATGTATACAGTATATATGCAGTCAACCTTCCTACTTTCTGACTATTCCTCCCCTGGGGTTTTAAATGATAGATAAACTGTGCCAGCCTGCATTATGATACATGTATCCTGTGTGGATTGCATGTACACAGTAAGCAGTCAACCCTCCTACTGTCTGTCCATTATCTTCCTCTGTGGTTTTGAATGAAAGATAAACTATGCTAGCCAGCAATATTATGATCATGTGGTGAATGCACGACGTTCTCAAATGTACATTGTACACAGTAAGTTCTGTGCACAGTTGTGCCACCATACACAACCCGTGCAGCTGCCTGGTTTCAAACGGGTTTGTCAACTCACTGGGAAATGTCACCAAGAGTACATGTAGGAGGGCTAATTTTGCCTATGCTTAGAACTTGTAATAAAAACCTTGCAACATGTATCACTGAGAACATGTGTTAGGTAAGACAAGACGTTACCCAACATCTTAATCTTTATTTGTTTTTATATAATTACAGGTATTCTTCTACAACTTCCATGCTAGTCCAGCTGAACTCTTTGATGATGTGATCGACTTTCAGGTAAATTTGATGGAACCAGGGCTGTGATTTGTCAGGATGTCCTGAAGTCAGGATTTCTGTTTCTCAAAAATCTCCCATTGCCTTGAAAGATGTGAGCGTACAATCAAGGGGAAAATAATTGCGTGTTAACATCTAGACTGTTGTTAGCTTAGATAACATGCATGCATGTGTGAAGCAAAAACATTGTATCTTGTTAAAATAGTGAGATAATAGAATTGGCTTTTGCAAACTGCTTACCAACCAAAAGGACCTATTATATAAATGCCCCCCAAAAAGTAGTGGCCTGACGTTTTAGCAGAGTCTTTCTTCGAGAAAGACTGTGCTAGGTTCGTAACAGCAAGCCACTAACTAATTTTTGCTTTCGTTAAAACAGTCATACATGTTGATGCGCACACAAACTCAGTTGTACAGAGATTAAACGTGAGGCCCCCCCTCTGGTACGAAAGACAAAGTTCCATCAAAGTCGAGCTACATAGTTTTTTTTTCACAGATGTACCGGTATGATTTTTTAAATTATCCATTCCTTTGATTCCCATTTTAGGTTTACAACTCCCGCAAGCTTCGTAGCGATGCCCTGATCGGTAACTTTGAGTTAGACATCGGCACAGTGTATGAGGCGGACAATCACTGTATACTCAACAAATGGCTCCTCTTGTCCAATGCTGAGGATGCCAACGCTGGTGCTAAGGGATACATACTCGCCTGTATGAGCGTTCTGTCACAGGGAGATGAAGCAACTGTAAGTTTAACATGCATTTTATGTACCTCGAACCCTTTTCCGATTTACCAGTATTTCTTATTGACTAAAATGATTCGGTAGAGCCGACAAAATAGTCGCACGTTATACAGGCGATGCATTGTTTACACATTTACAGGTTAGCTCCTACAATGGCGTGCGTCGCAACAGTAGCCACTAGTGAATTTGTCGCAAGGGGGTGATACTCAATTTGTGTTCTGTTAAAAAAAAAAAATAATTATTATACGATGTGAAGTTGGGTTATGTACATGTACATGTTAATTTTGTTTTTCTACCTATCTCTCCTCTGTTATTACTCATGACCTCATATTTGACAAATATGGTGCAAGGGATCAATACTCAATTTTTGTACTGGTCTTTTTTCCGCTTACAATTTGAATTTGGGTTACATGTACATTGTTTATTTTTCTTTTGTTATACCCGATCTTTCCCTCTTTTGTTATTCTTCTATACAAATTGACTTGATATTTGACAAACATGGAAATAGATGTATTCTGAAACTAAAACTGCTACCCAGTATTGTTTTTGGTGTAACCTGCGACTGTCTGACCCTTCACCTTCATCTACATGGTTGTGAATGATAGATGCACAATGCCAGACTGCGATCTGAAGTCATGTGGTGAATGCACAGTGCACAGATAGTTCTGTGCTAAGATGTGCAACCATACACAACCAGTAAGGTTAAATGGGTCTTGAATGGTTGGTCGACTCGTAGGAAAAATGTTACAAAGTTTCGCGCGTATCGAAAATGAGAAAACAACTTGAACGAAGAGTATATTTCTATATAATGCAAATCTTCTTTTAAAACTCTATTTATACAAAATGCTTGAAAATAAAAATACCCATAGCAATGTATAATACTATTTCAATTTTACAGGCCAT
Source organism: Leptasterias polaris (assembly GCA_037783415.1). Taxonomy (NCBI): domain Eukaryota; kingdom Metazoa; phylum Echinodermata; class Asteroidea; order Forcipulatida; family Asteriidae; genus Leptasterias; species Leptasterias polaris. The sequence goes on along the minus strand of JAZGTN010000015.1, from coordinate 4,999,461 downwards.
GGGGGGGGGGGGGTGTTAAATATGTCACCAGTAATAACTGAAATAATAGACAAATATTCATCAGAGAAAACTATATTTCAACAGCCAAATTTAAACTTCACACAAACAAAAAAACAACCACCCCAAAAATATTTCCATTAATTGTTTGCCTCCTTTGTTGCTTCCTTTGTCCTTGTACTTAACATCCCCCCCATAGACTTTGTACACAACATTCCTTGTGGAACATCCCCGTCTTTAGACATGTTAGAATTAGTCAGGGGAGACCTTTTGTTCCTATTGTCTTTGGTGTCCATTAAGTAGCAATTATCAAAACACTCCAACAAACCATTAAACCAAAAGACACAACTGTCCTTGTAAAAATGTGCTCAAATGCGATGTTGAAAAACAATTTGAAGTCATCATAGAGATATAAAATAACACCAAGGCCAAAAATACAAACAAATTCACGCCAACTGACCCAAAGTAAACACACACATCTGACTGAATGTCATCAATTGAGGTGATATTTTTTAAAGGAAGCCATGTGTGAGATCTGCCTAGCTTGTCAATGTTGACATTCACTACCAGTAAAAAGAGTTAAATCAATGTTCAAAGTACACAAAATGGACTGACAACAATTATGTCAAGGAAATTTGGTGTGAAAGGGTTTTGAATTGTGCATAGAAGGCTGGTAGATTCTAAATTAATAATTAAATAAAAAATAAAATAAAATCTTTTATTTCACCTGTTCATTTAAAGGTTGGTTCATAGATTAGTAAATACTCCAAAAATTAATTACCATTATAAATTACTTGGTGAGGAGCACTGCAGCTGTTGATAGTAGAAACTATTTTGAGAAAAGATTCCCATCAAAGTCAAATGGTTCGGATAAATTTTCACTCAAAAACAGTTGAATCTGAGAAGTGATTCATGCATGAATCATTTCTCAGCTTTCAGAGGGTTGATGTCTGTTCATGAATGCTGCGGCCAGAGATGAGGATTGTCCCCGCTGTCACCTCGCTAAACGGGGATGGATTTGACGCAGTTGTGAAGATACTGCGACAGTTTTTGGCTGTTTTCTGAAACTTTCACATGTGACTTTGTTTGTATCTTTCTTGATAATTTTGTCGATACATCCGCATTATGTTGACAAAAACCAAACGATGACTGTACCTTTTAAGTCATGTTGATCTATTTTGTAAAAAGAACTTTTTTACAAATTGATTATTTACAAAATGTGTTTTTGTGTTCTTTGCAATATTTTTTTCACTTCAAATTGTCCCTCATTCGAAAAACAAACAAATCCTAGGTGTTATTTTTTAGTTAACAAAGACTTTTTCAATTGAACAGATCCACAACAAATCTACAGAAAATGAATGAATCTACAGGAAGCTGTAGATTGATAAAGAAGCTACTGTTATTGTAGATTTGTCAACAAATCCATACTTTCTTCAATCATGTGACGTCATAGAAGTAATTCAAAGAGGGGCTCAAGATCAAATTCAGTTTTGTGATCAACTCCTTTTATAATAGAAAAGTCCTCGTGAAAATATGATCAAAATATCAAGTCTCTAACTTTACGTAAAAATGGTGCAAAAATGCCACTGTTTGATACCCTTTTGGTGAAATTTTTGTCAAAATCCAAAAAACTTTGATGACATCACATTTCAACTTATATGGTCTGAAAATATTTGTACAAAGAATTAAAAGTTAATTCCTGAGTTCCGATGATATTTAAACCAAACGGCATTAAATTTGAGCTTATGACTGGCGCAGAAATTCCTCTTTGCAATGTACAGAACCATTTATTTGTGCTTTGCGATGAGGTCATGTTTCAAATTTCGGTGTGAAATAGTATCAAATAAAGCGATATTTGACACCATTTTAACAAGAGGTTAAAGATTTGTAATTTCCCCCCCATTTTTATGAGGACTTTATTGGAAAATGAGTGCGTCACAAAACTCAATTTGACCCCGGAGTCCCTCTTTAAGGACTGGGAAGTACAGTGTAGAATGTTGTTTTTAGGCAGTCAGGGTTGCCTACTCACGTTATTGTACCTGCAGAAGTACAGATGTTTCAATTTGACCCACTATTAATAACTCTACCTGTGGATTTGCTGGGTTGTATTACATAATACACGCACTATATACTCAATATTCTATTACTATTTGTGCATTTGAAACTTTGCACAGTGGAGGTGCAATCTACAGTGTAGTAAGGTTTTCATTGACACCCCGTACATGAAGTAACATAAAACCACCATAACTCATACATGTAGAAGTCACATCACACCAGGACAGTCTCTCCATTGGCTCCCTATGCCTTCTAGAATGGTCTTTAAGTTACTTTTGCTTGTTTTTCATTACCTGTAAGGTTCAGCTCCTGAATACAATGCCAAATTAACAATCTGTTCATTCAATATCATCCCTCTAGGAATTTTCAATTCATTTTCACTTGTTTCTAAAACTCACAACTTATGGGGGGGGATCGTTCATTCGCTCATGCTGGATCTTCTCTCTGGAATGAACTTCCTCAAGATATCAGTAACATTTCCGATGTTCACACTTTCAAGGTTACTCTCAACACTCACTTTTTCAACAAATTTAAAATAAAATTCATAGGTTAAAACCTTATTCTATATACAATGTAGATAGTTCCCAGTAGACGCCACCTTTACGGGCAAATCACATTTTGGCTTGCAGGCGCGTCAAGCGCTCAAATTATTAACGCAGCCGCGTCAATCATTAACCAATCATGCAATGAGTTTGGTGAAATGTGCGCGTGCTGCACGCCGTTCTCACGCGTAACGCATGACTGTGTGTTCCAAATTGCCCGTAAAGATGGCCGACTTACGTCATACTGCAACCTATCTATATATGTAGTGACCCATTAGCCCTTATTTGGCTGTTATTTGAAAGCCTGTTTTCTCATATTGTACTTGATGTGTAAATAGTTCCCAGTTTTGTGTTTGGGTTGGAAGTGCCTTGTTTGTATCATGGAGCAACATACATAGTACATGTACATATGTCCAGACTAATTTCTAATGTTTGATTTGTAAATATTTCCCAGTTTTGAGTTTGGGTTAGAAGTGCCTTGTTTTTGGCATGGAGTGCCCATACGTCAAGACTAATTTATAATTTATCTTTCATTGAAATAACAATGCAGCACTGCATTTTGGTCTGAAACTCAGCTCTAAAACATTAATATACAGTCAAACGGTCCACAAATACAACCTAATGAAACAACATTGCAGCACTGCATGGTCTAAAACTCAGCACTATCAAATGGTCCAGGAACAAATTCACTGCATTTTGGTCTGAAACTCGGCACTAAAACATTAATATACAGTCAAATGGTCCACACCCAAAGTCATGCATAAATGTTTCAGACAGTAAACATCAATACACTAAAAAAACACAGCTGTTGCTGTCAGCTTTGACTGTAGGCTCTAAAAGATATTCACTTAATATTAAACAAAAATTATAACATAATATGAGCTCTCAGTTGTGCATACTGTTCACTGGGTATTTAGTTCTGGAACATATGTTTGTTTATATTGAATTTGGGATTGGATTACATATCACAATTCAATTCAATTCAATTCAAACTCACATTTATTTCCATAACACATAGCCCCCAAAAATGAATTTAAGAAGTAACCATGAATCCAGTTTTACAAGACAAGACTCAAACTAAGTATGGAGGCATCTTCTAGAAGCCGGGGCTTGTGGTGAGATGCTTGATGGACAGACTAACAGAACATAAACAGGAACAAGAACGTACGGACAGACAGGTTGAACAAAGACAGAAATGATGAAAAAATATAAATAACTTAAGGGTTATATTACAGGATAAATTAAAATATGGTTTGCTTTAATTTTAGGTTTTCAAGAAATGTGATGACTCTGATGACATAGAGACGTGAGTATTTTTGGAATTTCCGATTGCAGAACTTTAACTGCAAACAAATTTTTTACGACAACAGACTGTGCAAGTCTTGCCCGTATTCGAGCATTTGGACCAGTTAAAGCGAGCGAGTTTGTTTCCTTCACGCATTAAAGTAATTTCATTGGGACTAAAGTGACCCCAAATTTTTTTGGACAAAGTGCGAGACTTGCACGGTCTATTGTTTTTATTAAATTGTTAAATGTTACTTTTTGTTTGCCTGCATGTTTTTTGTTATTTTTTAATTTTGCAAGTAGTTTACAGTTGAGAGTTTTTTAATTTCCAGCAATTTGCTTCGACCAGCCGGCATGCAGTTGAGGAAGGGAATGTTCAACGTAAAAGTGTACCATGCTGAAGATATACCACAGAGTGAGTGAAATCATCTTAGTATCTAGAAGTTGTCTTTAAACAAGTAATAGTAAAGGTTCCCTTGTGGTTTATTACTTGTTATTTGAAATAAAAAGTCAGATCCCCTGAAGGTGATCCCTCTCCTGCATAGTGTTAGCCAGAGGGTTGTCTGGGTGTCTTTTGGACACTCTGTTTTATGTCATTTACGTGTAAATGTATTGTAAATAAACAATTTGGACACCCAGTTTTTGAACTTACTACATTTATAACCCTACCTGGGAACTCATTGCTTGTATTTTCCAAAATTGTTTAATTTGACTGCAGTCTCAGGTGCTCCACTACAGAAGGCCAGTCCTTCTCTGGATGTCACCCCCATTCATACTGTACTGTATTGTTTTCTAAAAATGTTGACATATTTGTATTGATCGTTGATCATTATTTATCTGTATGTATGAAAGTATGAATGGAAATAAAACAAACAAACAAATTTCCAGCAAATTTTGACACCCTTTTACCAAATGCTGGCTAAAACCTTGTTACCGCTTCCCAGGTTGTGTCGTAAACGTAGGTGTGATCACTGGCTACACAGCAGTTACAGGTTGAATGGCTTCAGACTGGGACCTCAAACAGAGATATTGACAAAATAGGGATACCTCCAACATTAGGACCAGATGGCCACGTTGGTAGAGCGCCGGCACAGTAATCTGGAGTTCGCAGGTTCAAATCCCACTCTAGACAATTGTGTCTTTGTTCGACCCCGAATTAGAGACATGTTTACTCGGTTTTACCTTGGTTTCTATATTTTGATCCCACCTTGCAGAGGGTTCAAACCCTACCATTACAAATTGCTGCAAGTAAAGAAGTTTTTCTAACTTGTTGTTTTATGCTGATGTGTTTGTTTTCTTCAGTGGATGCTGGCTTCTTCGAGGGGATCAAGAATATCCTTGGGTCAGGGCAAGAGAAGAAGGAGCTGGTGGATCCGTACCTGATTGCTTCCTTTGCTGGCAAGAAGGTTAGAATAGTTTACGAAACATTGCAGTTCATTCTTGTCTATCTTTGGAAGTGAAGTCGAGCAATGAGGAATCAAAAAAATCAGTGTACTTTTTTTTTTTTTTTTAACATTGTGTTTTTGTGTTTCATGAGTTGTGTTTACATTTTAAAGGTAGTGTCATAGAATAACTGAAGTGCAGGTTATGAAGTTGCTTGGAGTATACGTGCAGAACAATCTGAAATGGACATGTCATGTTTAATGAAATCACTAAGCGCGCAAGCATGAGGCTGCTTATGCTTCGAATCCTTAAAGGATTTAAGTTGCCAATTGGCGACTTGAAGATTATTTTTTTTGTTCCTACGTCAGACCAGCACTGGATTATTGCGCACCTGTGTGGCACTCTGGTATTGACTCATCAAATAGGATCCAACTTGAGAGGATCCAGAAACGCGCATGCCGCCTCATGCCTGGGCCTGCTTACCAATCTTATGATCACGCCCTCCCATGTTCTTAACCTCCCCACTCTTGAGAATCGCAGAGAAAACCTTTGTGTTAAGTTTGCCAGAGAGTTAAGTCTACCTTCCTCCCGGTTCCATGACTGGCTACCTCCAACTCGAGCAGATTCCCACCAGAGATCACTGCGCAATGGTTGTATGTACACTGAAGTTCGCTGCAAAACGATACAAAAAGAGCACAGTCCCTTACTTGGTTCGGCTGCTAAACAGTTTCCCTAACCAATAAGAGCATTGTTGGAAACAGACCCCCCTCTTTTTCAAATTACTGAGTATGCACGCTGTTGTTTATTTATCTGCATTTGTGTACCAGTCTTTGTATTTGTTTTGCTGGTTGTTAATAATCTGTTTTTCATATTGTTAAAGATTTCGCAGTTCAGTCCTTGGCCGCGATGGAATGTTTGTAATAAACCGATTCAAATCAAATAGATTTTTGTCAACGAAATGCCGATTCTTAGGCAACATTATAAAGAAAGATACAGTAAAAGTCACATGTGAAAGTTTCAGCTGAATACAGTGTCTACTTGTTGAGAAAACGGCAACAAACTTTCACAGTATTTTTACGAGAATGTCCAATCGATTCATGTTTACAGTGGACAGGGGGTACCAATAGGCCATGTCTGTTACTCTTGGCGCCAAATAATCATACATTCCCATTCAGCAAACCTAAACTCTGTTATTGTTCATGTGTTGATTTGTGATGCATTGATGTGTCTATTTGTTGATGTGTCCTTAGGTGAAGACTGATGTGAAATACACCAATGACCATCCAGACTGGAACCAGGAGCTCAAAGTACCAATCAGGGTAAGGCAAGGTTCCATTTTGCCTTAAACCCTTACCGTCCCATATCCTCCAAAATCCTACGCAGGAAGTTATCTGACTTTGTTGGATTTTGGATTTTAGATGTTGAGTTACCATAAAGTGATGTGGGATAATCTTTAGCCGAAGACACTTGGGGGGATGGGTCCAATTTCTTCAAACTTTTAAAGGCACAGTACACGTTTGGTAATGACTCTGAAAATTAATGGCAATAAAAACTTACTTGGGAAGAAGTACAGCAGCTTTTTAGAAATTTTTTACTTCGAAGTACTACGGTTATGGAAAATATATCACATTTTATTCCCCAAAATTTGAATCTGAGAAGCGTTTCTGTCAGAAACGCTTCTCAGACTGTGTATTCCTATGGGGAATATTCTTCCTGCGTGGAAAGATTCGCTCCGGTTTTTCGGTGATATCTCAAAAACGTGACCACCTTTTGAAGTGAAATTTTCACAGGTTAGTTTTATTGTATGTACCTACATTTAAATAGGATTAACACAATCAGTAGGCTCCAATTACCAAACGTATACAGCACCTTTAAGTAAAATTTTCAGCTCACAGAGTGCCTGTTAGAATAATTTCTACTTCATATCCACTGCTTACTGCAAGCAAAGTAAATGCATGATAACACGGCCCAATTTCACAACGTTGTTAGTAAGCACCCAAAAATGCTTAGCAGAAAGAAGTTTACCAGCCAAAATACTATGTATATTGTGTTTGACTGGTTCCCTGCATATTTGCTTGGCAGAAAAGTTTTGCTGAGCACCATTTTCTGCTTAACAGTTTTATGAAATTGGGCTCAAATAAGATGCAATGATGGAAATTTATTGGGAAGGTACACCCAAGATGTCAAATCTGTTTACGGTTTCTGTCTTCTTTTCACAAATTTGTTTACCAGTGCACAATTTGTTTACCAGTGCACAATTTTGGACCTTGCAGGCAATCCAAATATCAACACAGGGAAAGCCATTGTTGGGTATAAAAATCAAAATTATAATGGACAATTTTTGTTTGTTACACAGTTCCCGTCAATGTGTGAGCGTGTGAAGTTTCAGATCAGAGATTGGTAAGTCCGTCTTCATGAACCTGTTGGTGTTTTTACAAAATGAGCTTTAAATAGAATTTTTTTTCAGGAATTTGTTCTTTCCCAGAGGAAGTTTATTTTAAAATCAATTGGGTAATAATTATTGGAAACATTAGAATATAAATTGTGTTGATTGTTTAAGATCGGAGAATTCACATGTAAACAAAACGAAGTTGCTAGCTTGATCTTTAAGTGAGTGTTCTAAAATGTAGGTGACCATTGTTTACATTGTCGAGCGGTCTAGTGCACCGGACTTGAGTTCTGGTGGTTAAGTCATCGGGGATGTGGGTTCGAACCTTGGTCTTGACAGTTGTTTCCTTGAGCAATATGCTTTACTATAGTTCTTCTCTTCACCCAGGGGTATAAATGGATACCTGTGAGGGTAGAGGTTGATATTGTGTTTGGATTAGCTTTCGGAGCGCCATGGCAGCTCGGGCTGTACACTCCCCAGCAAGCTGAGAAAGATTACAGGAGTGTTAGTGGCCCGATGACCAGGGCACCAATGTAAAGCGTGTTGATACGGTATTATAAAATGCAATATAAGAACTATTATTATTATTGTTGTTAACAGGGATCGAGTTTCGGCAGATGACTACGTGGGAACAACCTTCCTTGATATTGGAGCTATCTCATCCCCAGGAGAAGAAGGTAACATTTCTCACTTAATAATAATATCGGCTCTTATATAGCGCAATTCCAAAGAATGATCATCGCGCTTCACACTTTATTACCCCTGGTCACTGGGCCATTATTTCATTCCTGAAACCATCTCAGCTCCCTGGGGAGTATACAGCCTGTGCTGCCAAAGCGCACTAAGCTAAATCAATCACAAGAACCATCTCTGCCCTCACAGGTAATGTAAAGCGTGTTGATACACTTGAAGCTTAAAACTTTAACCGTCCGAAATCCTCCTAAATCCATCCCTGTGGTCATGCGTGATTGGATACGGGTACTGTGCCACTCTGTACATGCACCCAGTCCAGTCTTACAATCAAGTCTTATCAGAGGTCCAAAGGTTTAGATGTTGCCTGGAATTGGGATGGTGTCTAACCAAAGACGCGAGGGGGTTTGGGTTTTAATGAAGTAGATCAAGTAATATGAAAGTTTTGTGTTGACAATCAACACGCCCCCCCCCCCCCAGTCTGCCATTTTTGGGAGTCAAAATTGCATGTAAAGATAATGGTGAGCATGTTATTGCCCACACTACTGAGGCTTAACACTCTAACCATCCGAAGTCCTCCGAAATCCATCCCTGTGGTCATGCGTGGTTGGATATGGGTACTATGCCAAGACTGTACTGTAGTTACAACATCATTTTCTTGTAACCTACGCCAGGAGTGTCAAGTTGACAGATATGGCGCACTACAAAAGGCCATTATTATTAACCAAGATTTACTGTGGCAATGACGCCATATGGGCATTATAGGGTTTTCATGTATGAACCATTTGTAATTTTTACTTCTATATGAATATGTATTTATTTGTTTTTAAATGGTACCTGTAAATGGCGGAGATCCGCTGTTGGATGTTGGATATTGAATAAATAAATAAAATATTTTTACATGCTGATATAAATGATGCCTATCAGTGGAGGAAGTATTAGAAGAAGAACGCACCACACCAGGTATACTTTGCCTCAGTGAATTCTTTTGGTGTCAGGCGGCTTTTAGGCCGGAAATCCATGTGTTGTCATGCTCAATGCGTACTGCGCATTGTGTAAAAATACAATTACATGCCAAGCAATGCATGTATCTGTATAACGGTCTGCGCTATTAATAAGAACTATGTGCATTTCACGATTTGTATTGTCATTGCATTGCGCACTGCACTTAACGCACATTGCATGACGGACACATGGACTTCCGGCTTGATCTCGTTAAAATTTAAGCTTTACTAGCAGTGCAAGGTTTTTTGATGCTGTTGTCTGTGGGGGTGCCTTGCATAATGGGCAACTTAATCAAGATATTGATTTACAAAGTTCTGCCACACCTGCTGGATTATCCCCCTCCCTCTGGACAGGTTCTTAGGATAATCTGATTGAAAGTTCTGACAGAACCCTATCGGTGTACTCTCCTGTCCAAACTGGCTCTTTCCACGAAATACCACAGGAGACTGTGGAGTCCACAGTACCTCAAGCCGTGGGGTTACCAGCTGTACAAATTGAAGAAACCATGCACCCAATGCTAGCCTAGAAGGTATGGTACTTTGTGGCAGCTTGTGACACCTGTGTATACATGTAGGAGGTTTATAGGCTCTTTCCACAAAATACCACGGGAGACTGTGGAGTCCACAGTTCCTCAAGCCGCGGGCTGTCCACATAATACCAGCCGTACAAGCAGCAGAAACCCATGCACTCAATGCCAGCCTAGAAGGTATGGAACTTTGTGGCAGTCTGTGATGGCACCTGTTATAGGTTTGTAGGCCCTTTCCACAAAACACCATAGGAGATTGTGGAGACTAAGTCCACATTACACAAACCATGGGGCGTCCACATAATACCAGCTGTACAAACTGAGAAAAACTGTGCACCCAATGCTAGTCTAGAAGGTATGGTACTTTGTGGCAGTTTGTGACACATGTGTATAGGAGGTGTATAGGCTCTTTCCACAAACTGCCACAGACGAATGTGGGGACCAAGTCCTCAGTACACAATCCATGGGGTTTCCACAAAATACCAACCATACAAGCAGAAAAACCCATGCACCCAAAGCCAGCTTAGAAGGTACATGTATGGTACTTTGTGGCACTCTGTGGTACATGTACCTGTGTGTAAGAGGTGGGACTGATGACACGTTCATTTGTCTTTGCTGAAGATGCCCCAAATACTCCCCGCCACCTCTCTCTTGCATTTGTCTTTTTGGTTAGGCTACAATGTGCCTTTTGTGTTTCCTTTTTGTGAATGGTCCTGTCTACTGACTGCTTCTTAAAAAAACCTGATGGTTGCCCTGTCTATATGTGCACACAAAGTTTTTTTTTTTTCCCCCGCCCTCTTGACAGGAATTTTTTTTTGGGTAAGCTTATTGTGCCTTCTGAAGGAATTGTTAATGGCACAGGTAAGATATTTGTCAGTGGCTTGGCCTAAATGTTCAAGATGTATCAACAACTGTGATAGTTTGAACTGAGTCAGTGCGATCACCCCCCTGCTCCCCTTTCCCCCTTGCATTTGTCTTTCTTTATTAGGCTACCTTTTGTGGTCCCCGTTTGTGAATGGCTCTGGCTACTGTGTAAGTGGCTCTGGCTACTGTGTAAGTGTAAGTGCTGCTTAATCAATCCCGATGGTTTTCCTGGTCTATGTGCGGAAGTATTTAAACTTTGCTGGTAATGCGGTTTGCCATTGAACCCTTTTCCTGTAATCTATATTGGGTCTGACGCTTAAGCTGTAAAAGAAGAAGTACCCTTAGGGCAAGGAAGCTGTTCTTTTTACATTCCCGCTGGAAGTTACCGAGATTTTAAACATATTTTGTCATAATGTGAACTTTCGGGTGTATTATTAATGGTGTTGACCGGAGCATTCAAAAGCATTGGGCCAGAAACCCTACAGCCAAACACGTCCTGCAATCTAGCGGGTGTTTTTTCCCCCCCCAAAACGTATACCTTTAAAAATTTCTTAAAAGGCATACTTAAAAGTTCATCAAAAAATTGAAAAGAATAAAACTAAATGGTCTTGTGAAAAAAATTCATGGTCCAGCAGAATTTTTGAGCTACAAAACTTGGACCATATTTCATAATGCGGCTGCTTAGACACAAAAAAGGAGCCAAGCATAACAAAATTCTGCTCACCAGAATGAGGTTACCGGCCAAAATACCATATCACATGTACCAACTGTGACTGATCCTGCTCATTGTTGCTTAGCAGAATATGGTTAAGCAATGTTTTCTGCTTAAGCAGCTCTATGAGTTTAGGCCCTGAAGCCTAGTGAAGATTTTCTTGAATTCAAGCCGTGGTATTTATGGGTGGAGTTTTTGAAACGATTCAACATTCTGCTGTTTTTAGCTTCAACTTTGACATTTCCTAAACGCCTACGGCGTGGTTTTTTTTTTGCCAGCAACATCCTGATGAATTTACAGATTCTATGGAAGCCAAGAATCTAGAGTTTGGACTTCCTCTGAGGTCTTGTTAGTGTGGGTAGATAAAGTTCATGAGTCAGTAGGCCATTGACTCATATGACAAATACGTCAAGGGGTCAAGGGGAATAATTGGATTTTAACCTGAATTGTCTGTTTCTTCTTTTTGTCTTAAATCACTGCTTTATAGCCCAAAAAGGTGAGATATTTTCCTGTATCCATTGTTTATAGGAGTTTGTGCTTAATCTAAAAAAAAATTAAATTTTTGTCTGTAATTTTATTCATGTCGGTAAGTTTTATCGGAAACATTTTATATTTGGTCTGAGTTATGGTTTTGTCGTAACAATCTAATGTCAAGGATGGTGTGGGCGACTTTTGGGTACGCTAGGTGGCAGCAGACTTGCCAGGTAAATTCATTGTTCTTGGAAATTTGCGTATGCTTGCCTCAGAAGTAGAGTGAACGTGACCTATTGAAATTTACCTGGTGTGTATATCAGGAATTGTCCTGATTTTAGGAGTTTCTCAAAGTCTCCTTGATCCTTCAAACTTTCTTGAATGAAGTAAAGCAGTCACCAAAGGGAGAGAGAAATAGTCCACATTGTGTTTAAACTTGTAGTTTTGTATTTTCTGGTGATGCACAGATTCTGTAAACCCCATCTGGGAGGTCTCGTGCCTAGAATAAGGGGGACCCAGGGTCGCAAGCCATTTTTTCAGGAATGTTCACACTCGGCAAATCTCATCCCTTGTACATATGTCTGCTGGCACCTGGCATTTTGAAGTCTATCATTACATGAAGGCTATGGCCCCTTTCGTCTTCGCCTTGAGGCAGTGTTAAAAGATAATCAAATAGACTTTAAGATTTTCTGACTGCACTACAAGTGGTTTTGCCCTTTCAGGCCTGTTGTACATCTTCATGTGTTGTACATTTTCATAGATAATCATTTTTTATTCCATTCCAAGAAATTCCAGGATAGATTTAAATTGTTACTCCCAAATTCAAATGAGTTAGCTGGACTTTTGACATTCGCAATGTGAAAGTACAATTAACACTTTTATTTTGTCTTCCCTTTGCGAAAGATAAATTGTTACTATTGTCTAATTTTTATAAGAAACATTGATAAGTGTAGAGCCAATTCCTACTTGATTTTTATTAAAATTGATATTTAACCCTGTTAATTTTGTTAAGAATTTTTGCCTTGAGGTAGCTGTGATTGTGTGATAGATAAAATAAGGAAGGGTTGGTGGTAAGCACTTTTAGACAAACTTAATTTTACCAAAAACCCTGCATGAGCTTCAATAGCAAAACTGTTTCATCAGATGAAAGTAGTTGTGGCTTCAAAAGCTCATGCAGTTTTTTGTACTTGGTCTAAAAAGTGCTACTACTACCATTTCTCGTTTCCCCCTTTTCTCCTAAAATACAAAACAGACCACATTGACTAATCCATTTGTGTCAAAGTTTTTGTTTATCATAGGTTATTCAATATAGACCATTGAATGTATTGTATGGTTTGTTGTTTAACAGGCTTCCTGCCAACATTTGGACCGTGTTTCGTCAACTTTTACGGATCGACCCGTGAGTTCTCTGAGCTTCCAGACCAGTATGAGGATCTGAATATGGGCAAGGTAAGCACAAAGCAATGGAAATGCTTGAACTTTTAACAGATTTTAATTCGTTTTCCTATTTTTAAGCAAGTTCTCCCCAATAAGGGCTAAAAGCCACTCGTGGTAAGGAACTACAAGAAGAAAACATTTTAAGATGAAAATAATTTAGGAGAGCCGAAGGTAAGAATTGATATTCCTCTTAAAACAGTCTAGATTGTAGGATGGAAGGAAACATGCACCAGGCAAGGAGTTCCAAAGAGATGCAAGAGTGTATGGGTAAGAACAAGCAGAAAGGCTGGTTTCATGCTCAAACAACCATTTTCAGTCCAAACGATGCATGTGTGCAGACAGGGTGTCGGACTAGACTGCACAGTGTGTTGTGCTATCTTTGGACCAAAATTGGCGCCAGCAACTATGTGACCAAAGAAAACTGGTTCCTCCATGTTGAAACTCTCTCAATATACCGCTCTGGTCTGTGTCTGCTGTGCGCTCCCTCTTTGTTAGCTGTGGGCATAGAGTAGCAATACCATGTGACGTGAATATGTGGCAAACTTAACCAGATCAACCAATGGAAAAGCCAAGATTTGCCAAACATCTAAAATTGCAGCATGTACGGGTACTTCGAAATAGATGTGCACAGATAACTACATCAACAACATTCTCCTGGGTTCATTTGTTTATGTTCTCTTCCCCCAAACCACCAACTCTTAGCATGTGATCTGGCATACCAATCAATTAAGTCTTGTGTTGACACTACAATAGATATGAGACTGCACCCAGCGAGCATGGTACTTCAATCTTGAAAGAGAAAGACAGTATTTCTTCAGTACTGGTCACCTCAATAAGGGGGACTTTAATTGGTACTTGGTCATCCAAAGAGGCACCAAGGCAATGACTAGGTGCATGAAGGCAACTGCCCCCATTGCCTCTGTGATGGGCCTGCGAGAGGTACCTAGGCAATGACCAGGGGGCATGGAGGCAACTGCCCCCATTGCCTCTGTGATGTATTGGGCCTGCGAGAGGTACCAAGGCAATGACCAGGGGGCTGGAGGCAATTGTCTCCGCTGCCTCTGTGATGTATCGGACCTACCAGGGGCACCAAGGAAATGACCAGGGGGGCAATGAGGCAACTGCCTTCAGTGCCTCTGTGAGATATCAGGCCTTGCAAATCAGTAACATCTGTAAGTGTCAAGTTTTTAAAATGTAATTACAAATATTAATTTAGTAATGGCTGTATTTTCTGTGCACATTCAGGGTGAAGGAGTTGCATACCGTGGACGTGTTTTGGTCAGCATTGAGACCAAACTAGGTGAGCATCCCGAAGAGCAAGTACAAGAAATAGCACACCAGGATGTCCTACGCGTACAGAAGTATCTTCGCCGTCGTAAATACCGCCTGTACGCCAGCTTCGTCGATGCCACCATGGTCAGCGAGAGCGACGACCCCGTGGAGTTTGAGGTCAGCATCGGTAACTACGGCAACAAGCTGGATGAGAACTGCGCCCCGCAGGCTTCCACCACCCAGCCGACCAATGCAGTGTATGATGGCTGCCAATACTACTTCCTACCGTGGGTTGAGAACAAGCCCTTGGTGGTCATCAACTCCGACTGGGAGGATATCAGCTTCAGGCTGGACACACTCAACATCATACTTCGCAAAGTGGAACGTCTGGTAAGTATAATGGCCATGTTTGAATTGACGGCTTCTGCAGAGTTTGGTGACCCGCCTGAATTTGTGTTGCAACCAACAGTGTGGGATACATTGAATTAGATATCATTTTCAGAGGTTGGTTGGGTGATGTTTTTATTGAAACATAGAAAGTTTGTTAATGCACTGTGCAAAAATACTGCGTGTGGCTTCCCAAGTTGCCGGTAATGCTGGCATCTATTCGGAAATATTTATACTGAACAAAAACCGATGATGTAATTATACCTTTAACCATCCCCATCCCTAACCATTGGACTGAGGACTGCACAAGTAAAGTGAACATGCTTTACGTGGGATCACGCATACCACCATAATCAGAGTCCAACAGTTTTAGGTTTGAGTTCCCATTTGATGATAAATTTTTGAGGGAGAAAGGATCCTAGAAAATAACTAAAGGGGTGTAATTAGGGTTAATACAGTATGTGAGTTGAACGAGTGCCAACTACATGTAAATACATATTTTAAAGAATGAATTGTTGTGACTTTCTTACAGACAGCGAGCCTGAACAAGGTGAAGACCAGCATCAAGGCAGGAGCCCCACCAGCTGAGATAGCTGCCCAGCTCATCGGTATGATAGACCAGTTGGTGGCTGACTGCAGGTTAGTGCTTCCTGCAAGTTGAATAAATATAAAGAGAGATAATTTTTGCTTTACATGATGTGTGATAAGCATTGTATACTCAGTGCTTTCATGGTCCTGTGAAAAAAAGTGCTACAGATATGTTTCTTTGAGCAGGATTCGGGAAAGTGCTGATTATAGAGCGCTTATCATGCATTGTTGCAGAGCAAGACCAGATCATATTGCTCTTTCACTAATGATATGAACACTCTTGAGTCAGCATCCCCACCAACTCGGACTATTAGGTTCCACCCAATAATGGTGACCATCACAGCTGCGAATGTGCCTTAAATGCACATAGAAGAACCCAGTACACTTATCATCAAGAAAAGGTGTTTTGCCAGGAGTTTTGGGCCACAGCAACTTGTAAACCCAAACAAGGTGCTACATTTGTACATATATTTCTCATAATTCAAAAACTTTGTCGTTGAAGTAGTAAGTAAGTGCGTTGTGACGGTGTATAAAAAGTGAGTGTTTATGTTATGAATGTAAACAAGCAGCCGCAATTCAGATTGATGTGTCGTGCATTTTGTTTGTGCTGTGGTAGAATTGCTTAACGGCGGAGATGCTAAAGTCCATCCTATAGTGAGTGCTGTTGCTATGGTGGGCGGGGCTTAATTGCTGGGGATGGTATGGTTTTCAGTAGTTACTTCATATGATTTCAACCTATGTGTGAAATAGGACTCCGCTGTCCGCTCTGGACGCGACCAAAGACAAGGCCAACATCCTCGACCAGCGACGGTATGACACTCGCGTGGCTTGCATGAACACCATCGTGGAGGAAGCAACCAAACTGAGAGAGAATGCCACTGATGTCAACGAGGCTCTAGAAGAAATACAAGGGTTTCTGCACATTCTACAGGATTTAGCTGTGGAGGTAATTATATTTTATACGTGACCAGGGACTGATTTCACAAAGCACTAAGATTATCTTAAGATGAGTTGTTAATATTGCCGCAGTGATTTACATTGTGACATCACACTTTGCTTATGCTTTGCAGTTCAGATTGATTCGCACTTGAAATCAATCTTAGCTCTTTGTGAAATCGGGACTCCGGGATCCTTTTAAAAACATCTGTTTCAGTGGATAGACTTGTTCACACACTTATTCTTGTTGACCCGGATGGCTTTCTATTTGTTTTCCCATTGTTTGGACTTAGTTTGTTTAGCAATGTCCCCAGTGGTTTTGTACATGAAAGCAAAGCGAGTTTTACCTTGGTGTTTCTGGTTCATTGCAAGCACCCTTGTTTACAGGCTTCCTCAGGCTTCCAAGTTCCAGTGATGAAGTTCGCTTTTGAGGCGTCCTTGGTTTTATTTACCAGAAATAAAAAGTTAACAATATTAATAATTGCCCATGATACGCTTTGTTGTTATTTCAGCCTCAAAACAGCATGCCCGATGTGATTGTATGGATGATCAGTGGAAGCAAGCGTATTGCCTTCCATCGTATACCGGCCTACGACGTGTTGTATTCCTCCAGTAACCCTGATGCTTGTGGTAAACTATGCGGCAAACTCAACAGTATCTTTCTCAAGGTAAGAGGTTTTTGTGTGACGCACACAGAATTATGACATTTTATTTAACTTTATAAACTTGTATCTTTATTGATACAAACAATGTTTTTTCTTCTTCTCGGAGACTGATAAAGTTCTCTTACGTCTAAGTAATTTTTCATGTTTGAACGCTGACCATTTTTGATTCAGTTGTAAAAGTTAGTTGGAATTACATGTATGTACAAGCACACACCTTTAGTATAACCACCATGGCATGTTGAGGTACATTGCAACGGGAGACTGTGAAACTTTAGGTAGCAGCAGGTTTACCCAATAATATACAAATATTGAATGCACTTCACCCTAGCATTGTCACAGAATATAATCACATGGTGAAATTTTGACTATTCATTTTCACGAGGTGAAGCGGAGTGAAACTGAAAAGCCAGATTTCACCGAGATTCTATTCAATGCAAGATGCATGAACGAAGTGCGTTCAATGTTTGTTTTATATAACTCGCACAAAGATCCTTGTTATTACAAAGTTTTTCACAACTAACATAAAACAGTAATGGAAAGCCGTCCACCCCACACTCTAAAAAGCACCCAAAAAAACCACTCTGTATTAACTTAGACGACACCATGTACACACTAATCTTATCTGCCATGACACGTTTGGAGGAACGAGCGGGAACGATTGTTTTGGGAACAGCGCTGAGAATTAATCATTGAAAATCAATCTATGACGGTCTAACATTGCAGCAGTGAATACGTGGCAAAATAAAGGATGACACGTGATGCATGTTCCACTAATCAAATGACAAGGGTCTGTGTGAGTTATATAAATGTCCATAGTACTGGACATGCATATATTATCTGAGAGCAATTGATTGACCAGGTACGTCTGCTACCACCTACAGTCCCTGAAAAGTCTCTCATTGGGTAATTAGGTGTTACTGCGAATGACACTCATGGGGTAGTCCAAAGATAGATATCAGAAATCTGCACTCATTGTCTGTGGTTTTGTTAATCAAGTAATAAACCGTAAGAGAAACTGACTGGGTAAATTTGAAATGGTTTGTTGATTGAACAAAGAAAAATTACCCAGTCACTTTCCCTCGTGGTTAATTACCTGACATTTGAAATAAAATGTCGCATCCCCTTGCTGCCGCTTCCCAGGTTTTATCATAAACTTGGATGTGATCCCTGGTTATACGGCAGTTACAGGTTGAATGGCGTTTTTGACTGACACCCCCGAACAAAGACACTGACAAAGGAGGGAGACTGCCAACATTAGGGCCAGATAGCTCAGTTGGTAGAGCGCCGGCATGTGAATCCAGAGGTCGTAGTTTCAAATCCCGCTCAAAGTCAATTTTTCTTTCTTCAACCCAAACTAATATTTTGGATTACATGTGTACAAATGCCTCAAAACGGCTGTGAAATTTGCAAAGGCAGCGTATAAATCACACGTTTTCCTTTGAGATTGCCTGGAAAAGGGGTGTCTGTAAATTGTGTCATGCTACATCATTTCAAGGGATGCTGAGGGACACATGAACTGATTCATGCAGTTCAGTGGATCATTAGTACATCACACACTGTAGATAAGGTTAACATCGTAGGGGGAGGTGGGGTTTGAGTGGAGGGGGCATGAATGTATCATTTTATTAAAGTGTTTCCCCCCTACTAACATGACAGGAGCCAGAAACACCGGAGGCACCACCGAGGGCACCAGAGCAGCTGCCAGCAATGGTAGGAACGTAGTCCAAGACTAGAGCCAGTCTGGTGACCACAATCATATTGCACCCATGCACTGCACATTATATTCTGCCTTATGATGTATGCCAATAACACTGTCCTCTAAATCCCTTGTGTAGACCCTTATCACAGTGCGGCCATCCTTGCCATCAGGTTCCCTGTGCACACAGTGGCAATGACAATTCATTTCACATTAGGAACCAGACTATTTATCCCTTCAAGCCTCTGTTCCGGTTACAAGGGGTTGAATGAAGGAAGAAAAACCAAGATGGCCGCACTATGATAAAGATCTATTGCACCATGATTTCCTTGATCTGTGCTGGTACTATTTCGTCAGTTTGTTTAACTACTGCTTTTGGTCTCATTTAGCGAGAGCCCTGGGCCCATCATAGAGAGCTGCTTAAGCACAAGAATAAGGTTACCAGCCAAACTGCCATGTACAATGACTGGTATCTTGCTCATTTCTACTTAGCAGACAATTGTTAAGCAATGTTTTCTGCTTAGGTAGCTCTATTCGTGGCGATGCTTACTGCAAAATTCTGCTCTTATGGCTGCCTAAAAGCACTGAATTCTATTGGCAGTTAGCGCAGAATTTCATGGTAAGCAGGGTCATGAAATCAGGCCCAGTTCTCATTAATAGCAGTGACTTTTTAAACAGGTTTGTTAGATTAATGCTAAACCTCAGTCTTAGGGCGTTTGAGTGATGGTACAACATTGGAAATGCTAACTTATCAAAACTACAAATTTTTATTATATAGAGTTGCTTTAAAAATATCCACTTCACTTTGTCATTGATTATTTTTTGAGGAAATGATGAACAGATATTTATTGTTTTACTGCACAAAAAGTTAAAACGACAACAGTTTTCCCAAATCTTTGTGTACAAAACCTTACGCTGCCAGCGTCCCAGCAATGGCGACAAGGCGTGTATCACTTGCATGTATGGATTGGTCTTTAGTCAACATCTGAAGTTATTGAGTGACCAAAGAGTTGAGGGGCATGAGTAATCTCTCTTCATTCAAACACGATCTTCCAACACACTTACTCAATCTGTAACTCTTTCGTAGAGCTAGATATATTGACTAGAGTGCTACATTTTTATTCTAAACCCATAGAAATGAAGAGGCTTTGCATTAAATACCCCCAGTTAAAGCACACACACTAACTGAAAAAAAGTTGCATCCCCTGTAAGGTGATTCCTGTCCGACCGCTTCCAAGGTTGAATTGTAAACTTGGGTGTGATCCCTGGCTACACGGCAGTTAACGGTTGAATGGCTTCTGACTGGCAACCCCCCCGAACAAAGATATTGGCAAAATAGGGAGATCGTCAACATTAGATGGCTCAGTTGGTAGAGTGCCGGCACGCTAATCCAGAGGATGCAGGTTCCAATCCTGTTCTAGTCAATTTTTCTTTTCATCCCAAAATTTGATTAGATTTTTCCAGTCATTTTCTATATAGTTTTTGAAAATTTCTCAGTAGATACGTAGATTTTAAAAAGGCACAGAGTAGAGTAGAGATGTAAGCAGGTCCATGAAATTGTGCCGGAAAAGCTGTCCGGCAGCCCTACACAGTTTGAAGCTTCTACTATATCAGTACTGCCAACTCTCCCTGATTATGCAGAAAGTTCCCTAAAAATAAATTGATTTGTCCATGTTCTGATGAACAAATTTAAACATTCCCGATCATTCATGGACACTTTTTCCCCAAAATGTTTAATGTAATTCTAAATGTCTCCCTGATTGTTGGACAAAATCTCCCTGATTGCAAGATGCAAATGTTGGCGGCTCTGCATACATGTGTATGTAGGTTTGTACAAGGTAGTGCTCTAGTCAATATGTAAAGCTCCTTACTTTCAGATTTCAGGGGTTTTCCTACCGGCGTCTTTGAATGGGTTTTCCAGATAATGTTTACCTTCCTTGTAAATACTCTGTACTTTAACTATTATGTTTAACTATTGTACAATAATGAAGGACTTGGCTCACTAATAATGGATTCTGTTGAACAAGTGGGAATGAATCTGAGGAACCTAATACTTAACAACCTAATGTTTGATTCATGTCTTCTACTTTCATTTGGGGAAGTGAGGTGGTTTTGCTTAACTACACAAACAATTACTGGTTGGAATTGTGGCTTTATGCGATGGAGTGATCAGAACCAGTCTGTTCAATAAATATTTCAAATTTGCAATCAATAGAGTATTTGACCACAAACCAGGGGGGCGAGGGCATGGAGGGAAACAGTTTTATCGAATGCTAGATATGTCCACATTCATACCCTGTATAACATGATTGACAAATTAGTATCTGTAAAAGCAGTCATGCAAACTTTACATTCTGGTTTTGCTGTTCAACAAAGGCGCGAAATTTACACTGGTCTCCAGTGATTATAGCATCAGGCCAGTAAACTCACAAATGGACAGCCTTGTTTGTTTCAGTTGAATAATAACAATACCTGACTGGGAGATTGGAAATGAAAGATCCTTTTTAAAGAACATTATAGTTTGATTCATTACACTACATGTATCACCCACATTCATTATCGTCATCATACCTGTGTGCATTCATCGGAACAACAGCACACATCCTAGGGCCAATTTTCATAAAGCCTGTAAGCACAAAAACTTGCTAAGTACAAAAAACTTGCTTAGCAGAAACAGGTTACCAGCCGAAACTCCATAAAGTCTACATTGATGCGACTGGTTTCCCACTCATTTTTCGCTCAGCAAAGAAATTTGCTATCTCAGTATTTTGACCTAAACAGCTCGATGAATTTGCGCCCTGGTCTATTTCCTCCCAAGTTAGGAACAATTTAACTAGTTTGCTGTCAAAATATCTTGATATTTGAGGTACTATTCTCAATAAAGATCAAGTTGAAGGGCTGATAAGTAACATGTTCCATGTTGTTATACATGTATGTTTATTTTAGGATGATAAGTAATTAATAATGCAGATTTGTACTAACAGTGTGGCAATTTAACCCCAACTCCCTTGGGTAATTTACTAGGATCCTTCCTCACTCTTACAAAATCCGACAACCAGAGTTGCCAACTGTCCCTGGTTCTGCAGAAAGTTCCCTGAAAACTAAACCAGTCTTTCCGTGTTCTGATGAGCAAATTTGAAAATCTCCCTGATTATGGAAACTTGTTTTCCTATCATGTTGAATGTTCAAAATATATTCCTGATTGTTGTACAAAATCTCCCTGATTACAAGATGCAAATGTTGGCAGCTCTGAACACCACGGTAACTCACTACCTAGACTTATTGGACTCAGATTATGCTGGTTTACCTGATCCCATGTACAGCATGATCAGTTTACTAGTGCAGTCCTCAGTCCAACAGAATCAAATAAAACATGCAGTTGGATTTTGATGGGTTTGGGTTGTTAGGGTTTAATGTTAGGATTTGTGGAACCTTTCGGCATGCTTTTAATTTATATTTTTTATGACAATTAACCTCGGTGACTGTTGATTTGTTTATTTACTTAACCAATCATTGCAACATTGTGTGAGTATGACAGGAACTGCATCTAAGGAGTTTGTGGAGCAGTCATGAATAATCATTTTGCCATTAACTCATTGTGGATGATGGGTATTCTAATTGGGTTTGCTATTTATCATCCGATGCCTGGCGGAAGGACTTTCAACCCTTCCGCTGGGCAGGCTTGATGCAATTTGTTCTTACCAGCAGATAGTTTTGGTGCAAAACAGTCTCGTTTTGATTCGTCATGATTTTCTCCTGCAAGAGGGCGCTATCATCCACGAACCGTTCTCCCGCGATGAATGAGTTTCCTAAGACCTTCTCATGGGGCGGTTATTGTTGCTAGAGCGGTTTATGGATGATAGCGCCCTCTCGCGGGAAAATTTGTGACAAATCAAAATGAGAAGGTCTTGCACCAAGACTTACCAGCGGAAGGTTGTAAGCAATATTAAATGACCATAACATCCAAAGAATAAAAATAATGCGCAACTGTTATCTGCATGTTACCGGAATAACACTTGAGTTACGCCTTTTTCCTGTCCTTTGCTGAACCAAAATGGATTACATTGAAGAGATTTGATCTTCAGTGCAGTTTTCCCTTGAAAATCACTTTAGTTTGCATCGATGTATAATTTGGGACAAAGAAATTACTCTTTGCAAACTGCATACCAACCAAATTGATTTGCGGCATCGATACAAAAAAGGAGGCAATGGCCTCTCGTTTGAAACCCAGTCTTTCTATAATTGTTTTGCAACTTTCTGCCAGTCACATTTGCTTTACGTCCTTCTGCTGGACACATGACAATAAGTATACATTCTATATGTAACCATTACTCTCCAAATTATTCATCATTTCACTCGATTCTTCATTATTTCCTTGCAGTCTTTTTAAACATAAAATTCCATAAATCCTAAATTGTATTAGAATAATAATCAACATGGAAATATCAAGCCAAAGGAATTTCTGTCCACATACTCAAGAAAGTATTTCTGAACATGCTTAATCTCTTGTTCTATTCTTATAAGGTTGTTTAATTAATTGAACT
This sequence comes from Leptasterias polaris, assembly GCA_037783415.1. Lineage (NCBI taxonomy): Eukaryota > Metazoa > Echinodermata > Asteroidea > Forcipulatida > Asteriidae > Leptasterias > Leptasterias polaris. The sequence continues at coordinate 4,976,018 of JAZGTN010000015.1, read as the reverse complement.
TTATCACCCATTATTAACAGGCCTGGAATTACACAAAGGCCATGGCTCCATTGCCCCTAGTCTTGGCCTCGGTGCCCTTCAAAAGTTTCCCACAGACTTTCCAACGGAAGTGCCCTTTTCAAAATGAAAATGGCCTTGCCCTCTCAAAGATGAAATTCCAGGCCCGTTTTAATGCAAGAAATGTTTAGATAATATATATTTTTTACAAGTGAATAGTTTTCCATGATTTTTGCATCATCCCTGTAAACGCATAGAAAGGTTGATTCTTTCCTTCCAATTCATACACGCTTTACATACCTGATTCTTTTCAGTCTTCAACCACCAAAGTATTGGGCCGTGTCCAAATTGGCAGCTATGGCTACGGCTCTGGCTAGATTGTCACATCATCATGCCTTGAAGTATAGTACACCCTTAGCAACAGTAAAAGCCTTAGCCGCAGCCGCCAATTCAAATAAAGCCTTAGGCTGTGTCCACATTGATAGCTGAGACAGTGGCTGTGGCAAGGTCGCTGCAGAGGCCTATTCTGCAACAATAATGCTTAAGCCAATCGCTGTAGCCGTAGCTACTTGATTTGGACACAACCTTTACTGTTGCTGTCAACACCAATTTTTCATCAGTACCTAGTCCTTAAGGTTACATGAAATCTTAAATTCTGAAACCAAAAAACCTTGGGATACCCATAGGTGTTGCCATAGAAACTTAATTCACTGTAGTCTGTGATAAACCCAAAATAAACCAATAGAAAAATAAGACTCAGATGCTGTAGACTTGTACGTGAAGTTTTCTAGAAAAGAAACGAGTGTAGTTTGATGTGAAACGCATGTTAGTTTGTTAATACCGTTGCGTAGAGTACTCTCTAACTAGTCAGAATAGACATAGAAACTTATATTGTCTACAAATCCTGGCATGATATCTTAAATCAAATTTTCTGATTTATATGTTCTCAGAAGTCAATTAGATAAATAATTACCCCTTGAAATAAACTAATCAAAGGCTATACCATAATGTTGATCGCCCCTTTTACTCTTATTTTCACTCGAAGATCAAACGAAGTGGCAATCGTACAGAGCCGAGTCCTGTTGATTGGTTAATTTTGTCGGATAAAAAACAACAAAAATTACAACACACAGTACACAAATAAACCCAAGTACATTGCCTTAATTCACCTTTGGATAAAACCCAAGAAAACCAACAACTGGAACTTATTTCCATGGGCATCCTCACAGAAAAACAGCATTTGGAAATTACTGTTACATTTATCATTTAGAAAGAATAAAAGCTAAGAAGTAATTTAAGATTTAAGCTGGGGAATCCAAGTTGTTGATGATTGCATGAAACTGACCCACGTCTCTTGTTTATAATTTCAGTTTGCAGGGAAGAGTTCCATGAACATCGGAGCCAAGAAGATACCAGCCATGTTACGCATGAAGCTGTGGCTGGGACTGGAGGGAGACTCTGAACAATTCCAGCTCGGAATGACCGATGCCTCTGTTGCCGTCTTCGCTGAAACCGTGAGATTATTAGCCATTGTTATGTAATGTCTCCACCTGGGCCCATTTTCATAAAGGCTGTAAGCACAAAAAAACTTGCCAAGCACAGAAAAATCTTGCTTATGCAAAACAGGTTACCAGCCAAATACCATAAAGTTTACATTATTGCAACTGGGGTGCCACAATAATTTTTTGCCAAGCAACGAAACTTGCTAAGCATTTTTTTTTTGAAAGTATTTTTCTGAAAGTGGGCCAGGTACATCATTATTGTGTCGGACAGCGTTTCCCTTGGCTGATGAACTGAGCAATGTAGTTCAACAATTTAACTTGGTGATTGAAGCAAAATGTATGCAGTCTGCAAACTGACAAGAACGCAGCGCTCACTCCAAACTGACAAGAATGCAGTGCTCACACAAATATGCGATGATTCCTTTTACAAATCTAAATTGCGAGTTATTGGTTCATAGAGGTCAGGGAAACATTTTCTGAATGACACAAAATGCACAATTTCGATTGGTATTTTCCTTTTATTGCAAATTTTTACAGCAGACCAAACCACCATCTTTCTGAGCAATCTATGAGCTACATGTATGTCAATGAGAAGACGCATTATAATGATCACAAACTGTGTTATTTGTATGGTCTTTCTTCACAGTATGAGAATCAGATGAGCATCATTGGCAACTGGACAAGCAGAGCCTTACCAAGACCCAAATTCTCTGATGTCTCCGGCAAGGTAGGAAGAGATTTTAAGACCATCGGATTGAGTTCAGACACAGTTGTGTTTTATTTATGTGGGCTCGTACAGCGCCAGCACATTAATCCGGGTGTGGCAGATTCAAATCCTGCTCTTGTAAATTTGTCTTTGTTTACCCTCAAAATTGAATTAAATTTACTCGGTCAGTTTCCCTTGTGGTTTATTACCAAATATAAAAAGGAAAAAACATTTGAGGTCTTGTAAGAAGTTGTTCTGGCCCATTGTAAGGTTCAAGCTACAAGACCTTTCAATGAGTGATATTTTGGAGATTTGAGCCCTGGATGTTCTGAATTGTTTACTGATGTATCTAGATCAAGTTGAAGAAGGAAAGCTTCAAAGTACCAGAAGGATGGCGCTGGGAGGCAGACTGGTTTGAGAGCCCAGAACTCAGGTAAAAATAAATTTACATAAAATCTGGGTGGTTTTTTTTTAATCTCAAAAGTTTATGTTGCTGTTCACTCTACACAGTGTAGTGTAGATCCTAGTCACTTGATTGGAGGATTGTAGGTCATGTGACATTTATTAATCAAGCGCAACACATGTGCACATGTAAAAAGATTAACAAAAACAAAAAAATCCCTACCGACTGACCTATTTTTTCCCAGCATGTTACAGGAAACAAAAAATATGTTGTTGTCCGGCCAAATTTGTATAATAATGACTATGATTTCAATTATCCGTCTTTTTGTACCAGTCTGTTGTATGATGCCGATGCTGGGTTGTCCAAGTTCTTGGAGGATGTGTATGAACATGAATCCAGAAACATTCCTGGTGGCTACTGGGGACAGTCGTCGGTTGCATTCACCAATGTGGTAAAGTCAACAGTTATTCTTCTAGATAGGATTCTTGTAGATGGATTATAAGGGCAGTTCCACTGTAGTGTTACGTTACATTGAATTACACATGTTGGGGGTAATTCCACTGTTACTCTCATTATCTTAACCACTGAAATCAGGATTATGGTATTCGGGTGATAGGAACAAGTTAGCAGTTACTCACGTTACCTTGACTACTGATTCTTATAGATAGATGATTGGGCAATTCCACTTTTACGTTGATCACTGATATCACAATTCCTTTAGACAGATTATTGACAGTTATTAGACAGTTTATTGTTGTCCCAGCCCCAGCCTTAATTTCAGTAATTAAAGGACATCAAATATGATTTTTTTTGTGACACCCCTGACAGAAAGGAGATGCTTGTGCAGCCCGTGAGGAGTTGAAAGCACCAGAAGGCTGGGATTGGGAGGATGCCTGGCAACTGGACATCAACAGAGCGGTGGACGAGGAAGGTAAGATTCTGTCAAGTTTAAAAAGAAAACGTACCACTGCAAATACATGGAGTGCGTTTTGGCGACCCCATTCATAAACATGTTTGAGTTTTGGTCATTGGTTGGGCGTTTTCCTCGCGCTCGGTTAAACCGCGGTGACGGGGCTGTTCCGACCAAACCGTAACTGACTTGTTGGCTCGGTAAGGCTTGGTTTCAAGATGGCAGCCTCTAAAAACTATCGGAAAGTGTCAATGGAACTCTTTAAAATAAAATAGATTGAAGCATAGTAATCAATAATGTTGATTAAGTTGCGAAGACTAAGTTCCATTACTAGGTGGCATGATGCAGATGCGTTTGTGCGCCTGCTTGGTGCACATCTCTATGGCGATTGCCAACCAATAGTGTCTGTACTCATACGTGAATGTAATTAGCATATTTCATGGGAAAGGGTCTGTTCTAGTCTTGCTCTAGAAAACAAGTTCAAGATCGGGAATCTTGGAACCGCTTAGCGTCCAATTTGAACGATGCAGGCTTGATGTTAAAGGAGCCCCATCATGTACGAACAATCAAGATGACATTCTGATTATTCGATCTATGTATTGATAGGTTTTGAGTACTGCGTTGAGGCTACCATGGCAAGCTGGGGAGCTGTAGAGAAGACGTATCATCTGTGTCGACGTCGTCGCTGGGTACGATCCAGAATCCTCGTTGTGGATCCCAAGTCACTGCAAGTAAGTCACATCGTTGACATTTAAAATAATACATTATATGGTCATTAATTTTTGGAGTATTCACCAATCTGTGACCCTACCTTTAAATAACACATATCACATTTTTACATTTTTCAATAATGCAGAAGAAGAAGAAAGACGTAGGATCTTGGGAGTATGCTCCGCTCTTCAACATGAAGTTCCACGCTACAGAGCGCAAAATGGACTTAGTACGTCGCAAGCGATGGCACCGCAAGATGGTGGCAGAGTCACCAGGAGCAAAGGCTGTATTTAACATGGGACCGGTAAATTATCTTGATCCTTCACTCACCAAAGGGAGAAAGAAATTGTCCACATTGTGTCCAAAAATTGTGTAATTTTGTATTTCTGGTGATGCACAAAGTTTTGTAACCTCCTAATTTGTAACATCTGGGGGGGGGGGGGGGTTCTGGGTAATAAGAGGGAGCTAAGGCAAACTAGCAATTTTTCAGTAATTTTCACATTCATTGAATCTCATCCTTGACGTATCACATATCAGTGAAGGGGAAGCCCCCTGTATACCTGCCAACTGTTCAGATTTAATTGGAGTTGTCCAGAGTTGTCCAAGATCTGTCAAAAGAGGGTGCCATTTTAATACAATCATGATTTGTATGTGTACATTTAGTAAACTTACTCGCACGACTTCTTGCGTCGCTATCTGTGGACTCGTAAAACTGGTTTTCCTATGTCCGAGGTTTCAATGTTGGCAGATCCCCCCCCTGAAAGAAATTGAACGCTATTTCTATTTATAATTTGTCTAATATGAAGGAGGGTAAAGTCACGATTAATTTGAATAAATGAAACGGTTTAATTCTAGGATGATGAAAGCGGTGATGATGAAGAAAGTAAGGCCAGCCTGTCTGCTCCTAGAATGTTCATCAACTTCAACCGTAAGTTTAAGCATTAAACATACAAATATTGTTAGAAACGCTTCTCAGATTGTGTATTCCTATTGGGGATTATTCTTCCTACGTGGATTTTCAGCTCCGGATTTTCAGCGATATCTCAAAAACGCGACCACATTTTGAAATGAAATTATCACAGGTTAGGTTGATTGTATATATATTTATTTATCAAATAATAAACCACAAGGGAAACTGACTGATGATTTTGGGTTGAACAAAGAAAAATTGACTAGAGCGGGATTATTTATTTATATAGGATTAAAACGAACGCTTCAAAAAACCAAAGGTATACTGTGCCTTTAATAAGCAAATGAACCCACTTTTGAGTTTGTGCAGGAAGTGCCTGCTTTTGGTACGGAGCGTCACTATATGAACTGATCTAATACTCACTTGTGTTTATTACTGTCATAGAAACCAACAAGTATCAACTACGTGCCTACATCTACCAGGCCAGGGACCTGACTGCGGCTGACTCTGACAGTTTCTCTGGTACGTGTGTTTATTATTCATGCTCGGGCGGTAATCAGAAGCCAGTTTGAATCCTTTTATTAACATCGGGTACCGAATAACAGGATTCAACTTGGTCTCTTGTCTCTGGTCATACTGCATGGTCTAGTGGTTAGGACAACCGCCCTAGAATGTTGGGGGTCAGGGGGGGTGCGAAACCCAGCCCGAGTAGCCTGGATTTTATTTCTTTAATTTTTTAAAGGACTTCGAAAAGTTGGAAAACACTGAGCATGCAAGTTCTTGTCACACTTCTTGTCGCTAAAGATTCCTTGCATTGGTCGTCGTCGCTGAGGTCAAACAATAAAAACGTGCATGCATGTTCGCGTCATGCACAACTCGGCCAATGATAGGTCTTCATTGACCTCAGTGAGGGCGCTGTTTGGATTTTGTCACGTGCAATGGGTCTATTCTTTGTCCTGATGCAATTATTACACCAACTATTGTTGTTGGGACTTACCTTAATTAGCAGCTACGGCTACAGCTGTTGCTAAGGGTGTTGATAAGGATGCCCTGTCCTTCAATGCATGTTGATGCGGTGAACCATCGGCAGCCGTAGCTGTAGCCGCTAATTCGGATATGGCCTTGACTTCTGGTAATGAAATCAAGGATGCCTCAAAAGCAGACTTAATCACTGTAACTCGGAACCCTGAGGAAACCTGCAGACAAGGGTGCTTGCAATGAACCAGAAACACTAGATGGAAGATGAGCAGAGTATACTGTTCGAAATGTCAAGACCACAACAGTTTCATTGCAGAGCCAACACTTCTCCCAAAAGAGATTTCATACATGGTTGTACCCGCAAGTTTACTATTCATAGTTTCCTTTATCGTCCTCACCATGAAAAGCTTCAAATATTACTTCAAAGTTCTTTTCTGAGCACAACGTAATTATTCATGGATATATACGAGGATAATCTAATTATGCGTGTATAATCTTTTATGTGGATAATCTCTCTTTGTCTCTCTGTAGATCCCTTTGCCTTTGTGAGCTTCCTAAATCGGAGTCAGAAGACTGAGATGATCAAGAAGACTCTCTGCCCACATTGGGATCAGACATTGATCTTTGATGAGATCGATATACCAGGAGATCCGAACATTCTAGCTGCCGATCCACCAGACATTGTTGTCGAGGTCTTCGATGAAGATACATTCGTAAGTCATTCAATTTTTAATTTAGGTAATACTTCTTTTTGGATGATCAGTTGTGGAGAAACGAGAACATACTTGCCAAGTTTGGTATTATTATTTTTGCATATTTTTGGTAATGAAGCCAAGGATTTTTGAAAAAAGGGCCCTGCACTGTGACCCGCAGGCCCGCAGAATGACGTCAATGCGTAAGGTCCATCTGTGGGCACCTTAGTCCAATGACATTGCCTGCTCATTCTCACCGCAATTATCTTGTTCAAAGGGATGAGATTTTTCAGATTTTTGTCTGAATTCAGACTTTTTATGTCAGCCTGGTGAATAAAAAAATCCTGTCATTTTTCCATGTCAAAGAAAGACTGCCCTTTGATCTACTTCACTAGTGCTTAGGACACTGTTCCTAAAAGCCCTTTGAATTCCAAACCCTCCCTAGGGGTTACCAAAAGGTAGAAACGCCATCAATTCAACATACATGTGTAGGCCTTACATGTACGTCCTAAAATTTGGATACAACATGTAGTTTCATACTTTTTTGCCAGCAATGACTCTCATCCCTGTGTTCATCAACTGAGGTTTGCGGAGACACTATGTAATAAATCTCTTTATCAGTTGTGGTGGTTCTGAAATTTAAGAGCCGGTGGATTCACAAAATTGATGTTTGATCAGTATGCTGTGATCCTCTTAGACAATCAGAGCATACTGATCAAAACATTTCAGTTGTTAAACCACTGGTTCTTCCTCAGAACCACCACAGCTCATAAAGAGATTTATTACACGCAAACCTCACTTGATTGGATCTTCACCATGCACAGTTTCAAAACCCTACTGATCTTGTTTTTGTTTGACTACTACAGGGCAGCGATGAGTTCATGGGTCGTGTGGTGATGAAGCCAATGGTGAAGCTGGACAGCGCTGATCAACGTGTAGCTAGACTGGCCTGGTATACTCTATGTAAAGGAGAAGGCACTGCTGGAGAACTACTGGCCTCCTTCGAGCTCTTCCTCATGGTAAATCATCATCATGAATATTCATAAGTACCAGGGAATAGTTCATCCATTCTGATTGGTCAAGAGGATATCATATAGCCATGTTTAAGGGTGTGATATAAACACAGTCAGAAGTGACTAAACATCACGTGACCTTCTACAATCGGTTTGTGGTAACACCATGTTTCGACTCGTTTTTCTAGTCATCATCAGGAGATGGAAGAGTGTGAGACAGTCTCCTGACGATGACTAGAGCAGGCTAGTTGAAACATTAAGACCAATAAGAACTCACTCCGGGCAGTGAAGTTGATGGTCCCCTAGATCCACTCAGTGAAAGTAGCAGTCCTGGCCAATTTTCTACCTTCTGCCTAGGTAGTAGTAATAAGCAGGACAGTTCTTTTCAGAACAAGGGAGTCTCCCGAATTCCGAAATCTACTCCGCGGCAGTAGAATAGCAAGACAAATTCTCACTAAACAAAACCTACACAGTAAAGTAGATATACACATGGTGTTACCGCAAACCGAAAAAACATTGATACCTCACCATACAATGCCTCAAATCCCACATGACCCGACCTTTTTAAGTCTCTAGATGATATTTGGTCACGCAGCATTTATAGCCACTTAACGTTGGTATTCTGAAAAAATTGTCGTGCCCACCCGGTATTATTTTTCCCCCCAAAAATCATTGCCACAATGAAATCCTGACTTGACAAAGGAAAGACAACCAAGGTTGTCACAGTTAGCTCTGGGATTTAATGTTGTCGTGTGAGAAAATATGAGTAGGCACTGACTGTGATTCAAGAGTCTTTGCTGTGAGCCACAGCCGATAATCTGCTATGGTACCACACAGTCTGTATTTAACTATTACTATTAAATCTTTCTGGAAATGAAACAAGGAAACAAAAATACCTCAAAAGTGCCTTGCACTGTGACTCGTATTCCTGAAGATACCCCTGTAGAGAGAACAATGAAAACATTTCAGGTTTAGATGTGGGAGGATACCTCCAGCTGGGGAAAACTCATGCAATTAAGTGAAACCCAAAATCCACTCCACATGATCTGGTCTAGGGCGGGATTCAAACCACAGTCCACAGAGGTGAAAGGCAAAGACTAGGCTGTAAAGTTAATCCCCTGGGATTGAATTTCTAATTGATTTTGAATGTTTTGATTCCAGTCTGAGACTGCTGATTTGCCGTTCATGCCACCATCCAGAGGAGATCTGTTCTTGGTCCCCAACGGCATCCGTCCCGTTATGCAGAAGACTGGTGTGGAGGTGAGTACAATCCGCCATATTCAATGAAATGTTGTAGCTGCGATAAAGATAATACTAACATCGTCGGCTCTTGACTAATAGGTCAATAGACTAATAGGTCAATAGATCGATCCATTAAGCCCCGCCTCCTTACGAGTTGACCAATCACAGCCGCGAAACCCGATCACCATTAGTGCAAAGATCACCAAACAGCTCAAATGGTGATCAGATTTCGAGGTTGTGATTGGTCAATGAGAAATGGGCGTGGCTTAATGGATCGGTGTATTGTACAATTTGTATGGATTTCATAAATTTTTTAATTATTTGCATATTTCAGAACTCCAGGTAAATGGAGTTTATTGATCAAGAGTGGTCTCAAAACTAACTGTTAGGCAAAAAGAAACATTTATTTCTGAGAAAAACATTTGTCTGTTGATTTGATTAATTTTTTCAAATTTACAGTAATTTCTCATTTACTGCCCTTTTGATAAATAACGACCTTATAGCATTGAGCAAAGGATATGTATTTTGTATGTGCTTTTCCAAGCCAATCAGGCTTCTCTAAGCCCATTGAATACACTATTACTACCACTATTGGGCCATGAACGTTCCTGAAACCATCTTAACTCCTTTGGAGTGTGCAGCACCGGCAAAAGTTGAAATGAGAATGCATTTCGTGGCGTGGCCGAGCGGTCTAGATCACCGGACCTAAACTCTGGTGTTTTCAGCAGCAGAGTGTGGGTTCGATACCCGGTCATGACACTTGTGCCCTTGAGCAAGGCACTTAACCATAATTGCTTCGAAAAAGTTGGGAAGGTAGTGCATTCTGCTCTACCAGCCAGGCTCCTAGTGGATGATACCCATGCCTACATCCTTATGGACTGTGAAGGGGGTAACCCTGTTTCAGCCCCAGGAGTAGGAGGCAATGTGCCCCTGGTGTCAATTGATTTGGGTCGATAGCCCAAATCAGTTATGTGTAGCCCTCACCTTGAAGTGGCCCTCCGTGGCCTTGTGAAGTAAGGCGATATCTAAAAAAAAAAATAATAAAAAATAAAAAAATTATTTCATGGAGAACTGGTTGCCAGTACATTGCCTCTAGTGAGATTGCCTTAACGCTCTCTCTCAGGGCTCAACATTTACACTGGACTGCAGGCCGGAGACCTTTGGTTTGTGTGTCAACTCAAGACCGGACAAGTCAGCTGGTCTTGTTTTTTTTTTTCTCAATTGAATAATGTTAATACCATACTTTGAAGTATCTTTAAATAAAAGTCTGATAATTATCTTGCAATTCTGTTGAGTATCGAAGTATTCTGGTATTGTAAAAAAATATGGTCCAGTAAAAGTTTTTAGTTAAAAGCCTTGCAGTCTTGTGGACCCCCCCCCCTCCTAGATTTCCAGCCTTGTCTCATTGTAAGGGAGAAGTTTATTCTATGTATTAAACATAACAAGAAGTTTCATTCATGGTGGAATATTACTACCTCAAAGCAGAATTCCTTTCCGAATACATTTCAATATCAAATAAATAAATCATATTTAACAGAGTCATATTTGTTTTTTGTTTTTTGTAAAGTTCCTTTGCTGGGGTGTACGCAACATGAAGAAGTTCCAGCTCTCAGCGGTGACGTCACCGTGCATCGAGTTTGAAATCGGCGGCAAGATCATCTCATCCAAGGTCATCAAGAACACCAAGAAGAACCCTAACTTTGATTCTCCACTGCTCTTCATGCAAGTGGTAAGCTGTCAACTTCTTATGCACTCGCACAATAAATTCAATAGTAAAAGAGAAGCCTTTCATTTTCAGAAGAAAAATCCATGTTGCATACTGTTGCGTAATATTTTGGGTTGTACAAATAATAATTGATTTTCCAATTTTTCTTTGTTCGACCCAAAAATATTTTGAAATTTACCCAGTCAGTTTCCCCTGTGGTTTATTTATTACTTGATATTTGAAATAAAAAGTTGCATCCCTTTGAGGTGATCCCTTGGCTGCCCAGGTTTTATCTTAAACTTTGGTGTGATCCCTGACCATATGGCAGTTACTGGTTGAATGGCTTCTGACTGGCACTCCCAAACAAAGATATTGATAAAATAGGCAGACCGTCAACGTAGGGCTAGATAACTCAGTTGGTAGTGCTCCGGCTTGTCAATCCGGAGGTCATTGGTTCAAGTCCCTCTCTACTCAATCTTGTTTGGTTCAACCCCAACTTATTACAAAATTTACCAGTTTCCCTTGTGGTTTATTACTTGATGCATAATATTTTGATTTGATTGAAACACCAGGACCTGCCCAAGGAAGAGTTGTACACGCCTCCTATCAACGTCAAAGTGCGTGACCATCGTGCCTTTGGGCGTAAACCCATCGTGGGCGTGTCAGTCATCAAGAAGCTGGCCGAGTATCGAGTCAACCCAGCCCTCACCAACGGCGCATCGCCTGACCAACCCACTGAAAATGGAGGTTTGTTGCTTTCCTTGTTCCACATTCCATCCATCCATATATCTCACATCTGTTGATTTGTCATTTTTTCCCGCTTTTTTTGTTATCATCCCGGCCAAAAGATGACTGAGTTTTTAACCGATGCTAATTTCATCATCGAGGGTTTATTCTGCAGCTAATACTTACCATTCATGGTTGGCTATTTTGTTAATGTACTTGCCTGCTGAGTTTGCATTCATTCTGCAGCTTTTATCTACTGATACCATACATACATGCAATATTTCACAAAATCTTTGGCCCTTTCTGAATTGATGGTTTAGGCACTCTGGCCTAATTTCATGGCACTACTTACCACAGAATTTTACTCGTGGAATCAAGTCCTTTTTACAGGGTGTTGTAAGTGTGAAATTTGGTGGTAAGCAGTGGCCTGAAAATGCACCCAGATCATAGAGTTATGTAATAGAACTAGAGAGAGCACTCTCAATTACGCACATGTAACGGCGCTGGCCCACCATGGGTTCGAAGCCCTATGGGGCAAATTTCCCCTTTTAAAATGTTGGCTGTGTGTACTGGTGTTTGACCTGTGTTATACAATGGGTCGGCTCCATTTTCGCAATGGCCAAAAATGCTTCTTGTCTGGTCGTGTCACATGGCTTTGTACGCCCTCTAGTTCTACTAGATGACTCTATGGCCCAGATTGCCTAAAAGGTCTGTTCTTCAATGTTGCCACCGCAGCCAATGACATTAGCTGTAGCCAAAGTTTTGACTAGGCCAGTTAAAATGAACGAGAAGTATGAAACGAAAGTGACTTTTAGGATCATGTCCCTTAAAAGGTGGCCAGAGTTCTATTATCATTCAATGGGAATTATTGATGAATTAATCTTTCTTTAACAAAGCAAAGGTGTTATTTGGAGGGGAGGGGATGCTCATCAGGAAGTTTGAGTTCATGGTTTATGTTGTTTGGTCCTTAGTCTTTAAGTGGTACTCTGCATTTAGGTGGAAATTTGTGGGTATTCTCCTGATGCCATAGTGTAAACAAATCTGGATATCTGCTTGCCCATGCTAGTTTTAAATTGTGTCAAGTTTAAACTGATTAGCTAGCAGGGAAGCTGTACCAAGTGATAATCCATGACTGATTGGTTCCTGATGTGGGATATTGGCCCAGAGGAGGCAACTACTGTACCCACCTGATAAGATAGTGTAGAAAATCTTGTTGTTTCCTAAAGTGTTCTCCCTTAATACTGCTCAGCTGTCCGAATGCCAGTTAAAATACCTGAGGACCGGTGAAAATTATCTCAAAGTTGGTCCGGCTGGATATTCCAGTGTTGAAAAGCATGAATTACAGACAAGTGCAAAAGCCAACAGACCAGTGAAATGAAAAGCTGACTGGTCCTGCTGGCTAGTCACTGAAAAGGTTAAGGGCTAACCCTGCCCTAGCTTGTCCAGGCTAGTACCAGATGATAATCTACATGTATCATGGATTGCGTCATGATATAGGGACATTTGGCCTGGCTGAGGCAGCTACTAATCCAACTTCTTGCACTTAACACATCCACCACACGCACAAACAATGACTGGTGTACATCAGGGACCACATGCACAGGATTCTGAATGGCTGAGACTAAAACTAAACGCAAGGCACTCTGTGCATGACTTGACACTCTCTTTCGCGATGCCCATTTACTGATTCTTGCCCATGTACGGATTGCTACTTCGTCGAGGATACTCACTATTATGATAACTTTAAAAATGCTGAGCTGCGGACGTGGTAGTTTTCATTAAAAGAAGTCAAAGTGTTTATTGTAAGTGCAAATTCTAGCCTGTATGTCTTAATTAAAATATTATTAGTTATCACACAGGCACGAGTGGAACGCTGGGAAAAAAAATATTAATATATATATATAGCACTTCTGCTTTCCATGGGATGCATATGCGCCATATTTCTTCGTATTCCATGAGCACGCGCGTGATAACGAATTTATCTTCAAGCAAACTTGACGTGAAGTTCAAAATAGTATAATACGCAGAATTAGAATAGCATGATAGGACAAGGTTTGATTTTGGCCATGCAGCAAAGGTTAGTAACACACTCTTGTTGCTATGGATTGACTGATCAGAATTGAGGATTCAAGTTTGTTTGAAGATAAAATTTAAGAAAAATGTATATATTCCTTAAGTGATTATATTCTTATTTGGGCACTGTTTACAACAAATTGTCAACGTTGTGACGTCAGGAATGGACTTGTAGTCCTTGTGATAAAATCTCATAGGCTTTGTACATTGCATCAGACTGAGGACTACCCTGAGAAATTAGGACTTTCTATTCTTGTTAAAAAAAACTTGCATCAACAGTTTCACTTTTGTGATGTGCTTTGTCTTAATGCATGAACTTATTGTCACAGAACTGTTTCTGTTAATACTACAATCACAGAACTAAAGCTAAATTTGCATTGGTCTTCAACATGAATGTGAAATTTCAGACTTTTATCTTAGTTACTACTTTTTATGACTGCCTTGTGAAAAAGCAGTAATTTTCTCCTGATAAAAAAACCTAATTGTCTTTGATCAACTTCTCTAGCATTGAGGATACTGCTCCCAGAAGCCCCTTGGAATCTATAACTCCATGGATTATCAAAAGCAGGAAAAAACCATCATTTCAACGAACCTCTTAAGATCAGGGCCCATTTTCATGGCTCTGCTTACCGCCGAATTCTGCGCTTGCGATCACCATTCTCCTCTTACCGAGCAAGCGCCCAATTTCTGCGCTAGCTGTGTAAGCGTAGAATGCCTAGTAACGTGGACTACGCAAGCGCACAAGCAAAAATTCCCTGCTACTCCGTGAAATACGCTTGACGTAAGCGCGGAATTCCCTGCTTCTGTAAGCGCCGATTCTTTGCTTACGGTGAGCAGAGCCAGGAAATTGGGCCCTGTTTCCGAGTTTCAGATTTTTTTGGTCGGCATTAACTCTCACCCCTGTTGAAGTGGTTAAACTCCCATGACGCGTCCTTAACTTGACAATGTTTTGTCAAGACTCTCAAATGTAAGCAAATCTTCGTTGTACGGTGAACTTGAAACCAGAGTGTTGGAGCTTAGATCGATTTAATACTGAACATAGCTTGAAGGTCAGACACGCATTATTATAAGTGTGACACCCCATGCCAAAGTCGAACTGTTCTTGGGAACAGTGAAGTGGCATTAGTAGTTAAGACAACCGAAACATCAGCCATGATACAGATCTATATTGATGTCTCAAAACATTGATTGACCCAACTCGATGTGGTCACCACAATAAGTCTTGATTATGCCACTTTGGGTGTCTGTGTTGTACTTTTGTGTAGTGCACATTTTAGGTGACGACCGCCCTACTAGACGTGCACCATATCTTTGCATACAATTTGACTCAAAAATGGCAGACCGTGTGCAGACAATAGCCGCGTGGGACGTCAGTGCAAGGGGTAAAAATCTTGAGAAATACTTACCCTATAGACCTCCTTTTAGGTGCTATTTGAAAGCTCTCATCTATTTTATGAGTAAATAAATAAACCCAGTGTTGACTTTGGGCAGGAAGTGTCTGGTTTTGGCATGGAGTAATTTTTATGGTTTTTCACTTATCTTGGGTTCATGAGAGATATTAACACCTTAACTTCCCCACTGGGGACCATTTCATGTTAAAATAATAGTTTTGAATTTCGCTAAAATGTTTCATAGTTGTGAAGAATTCACATTTATGTTCAATCGGTCAATCGCTGAGAAATAAAGGAATTATGAAAAACTTATGATAAATGTATAAGAATATTGTTCAGAATGACTTTGACAAAAATGCTAGGAGATGGGGTTTGCCTTGGTGTTTCTGGCAGTGGCTGTGTACTGCGCCACAGCACCTTGTAAGCCCTTATAAAGTGCTACATACATGGGTCTCATTCATATATAACACTCAAAAACTTTCAAAAACCTACTTGGAATTAAATAACAATAAGCGGTTTAAGAGCACTGTATAAAAACTTTTAATTATCATCATTATTGAATTCATGAAATATGGAAAAATACAAACAAACAATGTCTGCTAAACGGAGAAGAATTGAGTGGTTAGAGTGCAAACCGTTTATATTTTAGTTTCAGATGAGAGGTCATCTGGCCAGGATATATCAACAACTACGGATGGCCCTCAGGAGGACAGCAAGCTTCTGAATGGAAAAGGTTGCCGATGAATGACACTTGTAGCTATTTATTACATTATGCATGTCTGTGGGTTTTTCAGTGATTGCGTTTTTTGTAGTGAATGACGTCGGCCGGAGTTTTTCTTTCTCGCAGTTTTTTTTTAGGGTTAATGCAGTTGTCTTGTAAATGAGGACCAGTGAATGGATAGGTTACCAGGGCTGTTTATTGTGAACGGCAGTACAATCAGTGGCGTAAATCTGGGGGATGATTTGGGCATTTTGAGTCTGCAGCATTTGAGTTTTGAAATGGGGTGCAAAATCAAACAACCTGACTGCATTGACACTGACTTACAGAAACAATTGTTTCAAAGAGACTTGAGCATTAGTCTTTGTGTGACTCAAAAAGACTTGAGTATTAGTCTTTGTGTGACTCAAAAATACTTGAGTACTAGTCTCTGTGTGACTCAAAGAGACTTGAGTATTAGTCTTTGTGTGACTCAAAGAGACTGGAGCATTAGTCTTTGTCTGACTCAAAGAAGAGTTTGTGTAATGTCTTTATATGCACTTGTTTTCACTGCTGCTAGAAAATCTTAGGAGGAACAAAAAGTAGAGGGTATAAAACTATGTATCCCTGCATCCTCTGAATTTATGCCCATGAGTACAAACACAGGGATCAAAGTTTAGTGTATGGGGATTTATGCCCATGAGTACAAACACAGGGATCAAAGTTCAGTGTATGGGGATTTATTCCCATGAGTACAAACACAGGGATCAAAGTTTAGTGTATGGGGGCTACTCTTTACAGTATTGCAAAATTAGAAACGTAAGAATTTCAGAACTCTCCATACTAACAAGCTGTGGCGTTACCAGCGCTCAACATCTTCAACATAACATCCTTGAAGGACAGATGCACAAAGCATTTTCTCTCATGTTTAACCATTCACATATTTGTACTGACAACATACCCATACCAATACACAATAGGAATGTAACCTTTTTTTAATTACATATAATCTCTGCGTACTAACCCCATTCAAAAACATTTACTCATAATTGTTCTCGGCATGAGCATTTTCTTCTTAACCTTTGACCTGACAGTATGTTGACGCTAGATGCATGCAAACCACTCGGGACATGAGCCTCACACTGATGTATAGTTGCTGAGTATTACAGTTTAATTTGGGCAGAAGCTGCTGTGTTTGCATAGATCGAAATGCATGGAAAACTAACATCACTGACATGCATCTCACTCCCTAAATCTAGGTGATCTTAATTGCACATTGCACGTGCGTACTAACACTATCTGCTGGGCAAAATGAGGGAGCGTTGCACCTTGTTGTGTCGGGGCCAATGGCGGACTGACGCACACGTATTCGTGTGTCTGCCTGGTGCACAACTCTATGGCGTTTGCCAACCAATAGTGTCTGTATGCATGCATGAATGTGATTAGCATATTTCATGGGAAGAGGTAATTCTGTGTTGACTTCTTAGAGTTGTATAACGCGTGACCTTGACTCCGAGTCAAGTCCGACTCGAGTCGCATTTTTGATGACTCAGACTCGAGGAATAAGGACTCAAGTACAACTCTGCTTCTTTTTTTACAAATGACATGAAAGAAGCCTTTATGTACCCTTATAATAAACTTTGAAACCATGACTTAAGCTTAGGCTTTGGCTTTGGCTCTGTCGGCCGGTTCATGAAGCCCTGTACCAAAAGTTCACCTTTTTAAAGCAGCTGGCAGAGCCTAAGCCCAAGCCGAAGGGCCGTCGTTTCAAAAAGGGCCTGTATAAAGGCATACCCATTGCATACTGCTTAGTAGCAATCTAAGGAAAGGACTTCTGTATGTGTGTGTTTCCTGACATATGTTAACTCCAGTTGATCGGTCTTCGTTGTGGACGTTTCTCTGCTATTAAAAGGTTCCATCAGGTTTGGAGTGATAGACTCTAAATGGTAACTGTTAGCTGCGACCTCGTCTGACCTTATCAGTGAGGATCACTGTATAACTAAACTCAATGGGATCAGTAATGATGAGGTCATGCAAGGTCGCAACTACTATTTACCCTGTTGAGCTGACCGTTGGAATTGGTTCTTTGGTTTTTAGAGACAGTGAATGCGTAGTTTTTGCTGTGAATTTTTTAATTATTTGGTTCATTTAGAATGAAGTTGACAGCACCTATTCTTTCTCTTTGAAAGTGCTGAACTTGTCTGATTAGGTGATGGGTTAACTCCAGCATGACGGCATGACTACATCCACAATTGCTACAATCATGGCCATGGACCCTGGTTCGAATCCCACGTTGGACCGGTGCCTTGCATGTGGAATGGGTTTTTCAGTCCCTGATTGAGTGGGTTCCCCTATTTGGAGTTTTTCTCCCACATCTAAAACTGAAAATTTCTTTGTCATCTCCTATTCATCCTGTTACTGGTGCTTGCGCTGTAGGATGTATAATAAATAAATAAATAAATAAATATATGAGTACATAAATAAACAAACAAATGAATAAAAATACTTTCTTGCTCTCTGACCCAGCAATGCAAATGTAGATAATAATAACACATAGTGATAAAAACTTAACAAGTATTAAGTTACAACCATCAACAATCGAAGTGACATGATTGCAGCGACATGTTGTAATTTTATCTTCATTCTATTGCATATTTTTGAAATTTTGTTTTGTGTGTGTTTTTAAGACAAAAAAGTGGAAAGAAATGTTAACAATTTGTAAAACTGGATACTGTAGGCATTTATCTTAGGAACGTTGATGTTGACGTTAAACATATGAAAATAACAGGCATGGTAGTCTTCCTACTTGAGTCTGAAAAAGCAGCAAAATTGTTAGGCCTACTAAACATCCTGAAAAGTCTACTAAAAGCCTCTGCCATTGTATGTCAGCCACCCTTGTACTTTAATGCAATTTTCCTACCTTTTCCCAATGGCCAAATATATCTGTAAAAAGAGTTTCACCAAAAGCGCACCACAAACTAAAGACAGCCACTCCTAAACATTGCCAGGCTTTTCATTTCATTTTCTCTAGACCCACACTTTGGAGAGAGTGATGAAATGGAGCCTGATGTTGTGGCTGCGTTGATGGGCGAGCTATTAGGTGAAAGCGTCAACAAAATAGCTGTGAGTGCACATCACAGAGGTTAGCATTGGCTCAGTCTCCTTGCAAAAACCCCCAAAAACTAACCACAACTGTCATTACACCCACAATGATTTTTTTAATTTTTCGTAATTTTTTATTTTGCAACATCCCTATTGGTTTTGTATCACAAAAGCAAAGCGAGGACGTCCTCGCTCTGTCGAAACACTTGGATCCCTAATGTTTAAGTCCTCATTTTTAATGGGTAGACACGCTCAGTAACATTAACATTCATATTGTCTGGCCATTTATTAGTATTGATAAACTTGGTTTTGAATGATAGATGCATGGAACAGCCTGCGTTATGATATCATGTGGTGATCGCATATTCTACATTATGTGCACAGTTTGTCCACTGTTTGTGTATACACAGCTTAGGCAGTTGAACAGGCTCTGAGTGTGGTGAATGCATACTACATTGGTGCAAAGATTGCGAATGGTTCTAAATGGTTGATATTTTGGAAAGTAAGTTTTGGAAGCACTTGGATTGTCCACATAATGGAAAATACCTCACTGGGATGCACTGAACCACAGGATGAAAATTTAGTGGGTGTCAACTTGTAAATTTGATAGAGTGTTGTTTTTTGTTTTTTGTTTGTGTGTGTGTGTGTGTGTTTGAGTGACTTAAATCCAAGATTTCAGATTAGCCTCGGCAAGTTGTTATGACGATTACTATATGAGACTTTTGGACGTGAGGTGGCAGCACATGTGCCAGATAATTTTCCACTGTTTACGTACCCTGTGACCCATGCCTACCAGGAAATGAGTATGTGGTGTAACAAGGTCAAAAGCTCATGATAAATGACCAAGCCAACTGGTCTTGCTGGCTTATCAAAATTACTAAGCCAACTTGTCCTGTTGGCTGTCAAAATGACCAAGCCAACTGGTCCTGTTGGCTAGTCAAAATGACTAAGCCAACCGGAAGCCAACCGGTCCTGTTGGCTAGTCAAAATGACCAAGCCAACTGGTCCTGTTGGCTAGTCAAAATGACCAAGCCAACCGGTCCTGTTGGCTAGTCAAAATGACCAAGCCAACCGGTCCTGTTGGCTAGTCAAAATGACCAAGCCAACTGGTCCTGTTGGCTAGTCAAAATGACTAAGCCAACCGGAAGCCAACCGGTCCTGTTGGCTAGTCAAAATTACCAAGCCAACTGGCCCTGTTGGCTAGTCAAAATTACCAAGCCAACTGGCCCTGTTGGCTAGTCAAAATTACCAAGCCAACTGGCCCTGTTGGCTAGTCAAAACGACCAAGCCAACCGGTCCTGTTGGCTTATCAAAACGACCAAGCCAACCGGTCCTCTTGGCTTATCAAAACGACCAAGCCAACCGGTCCTGTTGGCTAGTCAAAATGACCAAGCTAAGTGTTCTTGCTGGCTAGTCAAAAAGACCAAGACCAAGACCAAGACCAAGCCAAATGTCACTGGAATTGACAAACCCTGATCCTGTGTGTCTGCAATCATGGATTATTGCTAACTAACGCATTTTTGAGCTTAACACATTGTATCCATGCCGTTCAGCCGAGACACTGTAGACCACTCTTGGACACAACTATATAATTGAATCTGTGGAGTATGAAGGGTAAAAGTTTCTGTGACCTTGCTTCACCTCATTGTTATTGAGGTATGAGTGGTCCTCAATGGAAAGTCAAGCGAGGTCGCGTCTACTGGTTGCCTTTTAGAGTCTACCGCCCGAGTCATTGGTTTCTACAGCATCATTTCATTTGACTAATATTACGTAACATTGTTGCTGTTTTATTTAGTTTGGTGTCCGCAAAGATCAGCGCCAATCTTGTTACTTGATTTTGTTTGCTACTTTATATTTTCATCATCAGAGGCCGATTTCATAGAGCAAAGTTTGTGCTTAGCATAGAAAAATGTTGCTTAGCAGAAACAGGTTACCAGCCAAAATACCATGTAATGTATATTGTTTGTTACTGGTACCCGGTAATATTTGCTTAGCAAATAAATTTCTTAAGTAATATTTTCGTCTTGCATGTACATTGTACATGTACATGTAGCAGCTTCATGAAATTCTGGCCATGTTCATCATTATAGTGTTCACCTTCATCACGACATCATCTGGGGACCAACTTGATAAAGCTGTGAAGTTCAGAAATTTGCTTAGCACAGAAATAAACTTGCTTAGCAGAAACAGGTTACCAACCAAAGCACCATGTTATGTTTATAGGTTGTAACTGGTTTCCTGCTAATTTTTGCTTGGCAGAACCATGTGCTAAGCACTACTCTTTTCTGCTTAACATCTTTATGAAATTGGGCTGTGTTCATAGTATGCATGGTGGTGTTATCTGATTTTTTTTTTTTTGCTTCTTGTTTAACCTCTCAAATCCATCACTCAGTGACGCTTATGGCGCTCTAACGCTTATACTCCTGGTCACTGGGCCATTTATTTCATTCCTTAAAATATCTCCGCTTCCTTTGGAGTATATTATAGCCTGTGCTGCCAACTAAGTAGCACATCAAGCTGAATCAATCCAGGAATCAATAAGTAGCTGAATCAATCCAGGAATCAATAAGTAGCTGAATCAATCCAGGAATCAATAAGTAGCTGAATCAATCCAGGAATCAATAAGTAGCTGAATCAATCCAGGAATCAATAAGTAGCTGAATCAATCCAGGGCCCCATCTCTGCCCTCACATGTACCCATTTCCATTTAACCTCTGGGTGAAGAGAAGCAAGTATAGTTCAGTGTCTTGCTCAAGGACACAAGTGTCACGACTGGGATTCAAACGCACACCCCGATGACTCAGCCGTCAGAACTTGAGTCCAGTGCTCTAAACCACTTGGCCACGACGCGATAAGCAATAGTTGTGTGAATCTGGATTCTTTAGCTCTCAAGTGAGATTAGTACAGGGCTGGGCTTGATCGTGGGTTCTCTCGCTCTCTACAATGTCACCTCTAGATGCACCTCTAGCATGTCTAGATGCACCTCTAGCATGTCTAGATGCACCTCTAGCATGTCTAGATGCACCTCTAGCATGTCTAGATGCACCTCTAGCATGTCTAGATGCACCTCTAGCATGTCTAGATGCACCTCTAGCATGTCTAGATGCACCTCTAGCATGTCTAGATGCACCTCTGTAAAATAATGTCACATTGTTTCAATCATCACAAAACAATCCCATTCAGTTTGAAGGTTTTAGTTTAGGTGGAGTTGCAGATTTTTCTTTTAGGGGGATGGGGTGGTTGCAGGGGGTTACATTAAACAAATGATATGATTTTAACAACAGTAGAGCGTGAAAAGTGAAAAAACTATATGTATAATATAAATTTTAAACAGGAATTTCCCCACACACACAACAGCCCACCTCACCAAGTCTGCATTGAAAAATCATGTGAAATACAAACTATCATAGACTAGTGTAGCTTTTATTTTCTTAGTTGAAAACATATCTACAATGGTTGACCTAGTCCATATATATCTACAATAAGCTGTAAATGACAACCCACTGACCTGAAAATATCATTGATGGATGCGTTCCTCTTTAGAATTAGCTTTATTGCTTAATCAGTACTCATGACTGTGGTACACTTTCCTAATGCCTCATATTTGAATCCATGTTCAGAAGAAGTACCCCCTGGTCGGAAGTCACCAGGTCAGGCCGGTACCCCCGGCGGTGGCAGCATGGCGAGTAGCACCGGTGCCGGAGAGGCCGATCATGTGGTCATCATGCCGGAGGAAGAGCCAGTTGTCGATAGTGCGCCCGGTGAGATAGCTCCCATCAAAAATGTTAAGAGGGTGAGTCAATCAGTGAGAGTGGCTTTTTCATTCACATTTTATTTTGACGCTAACATTTTAAGGTAATATTACGTCAGTTTTCTTGACTTTGAATGAATTTCACCTGATGCCATCATCACAATAATCTCAGTCGCGCCATTTTGGGAGTCAATGTTCCTTACAGAGCTGCCAACTCTCTCTGATTCTGCAGAACGTTTCCTGAAAAAAGAAAGAAAAAAATCTATGTTCTGATGAAGAAAAACTTGACAATATCCCTGATTATGGAAACTTTTTCCCAATTATGTTGAATGATATTCCTCATATCTGCCTGATCATTGTACACAATCTCCCTGATTGCAAGATTCAAATGTTGGCAGCTCTGCCCTGTGTGTTATACAGACATTTCAGGCAATGCAGCAATTAAACACGCTTACCACAATTTGTTTGTGAAATTTGACTCCCGAAATGGTGAGTGTGGCAGACGGTAGCCGCCCGTGACTTTGGTGCAAGGAGTCAATAGGAAGTTATGGAGAGTATAGTCCAGAGACCATGTGACCTGTGATGTCACATGTTTACAG
This sequence comes from Leptasterias polaris, assembly GCA_037783415.1. Lineage (NCBI taxonomy): Eukaryota > Metazoa > Echinodermata > Asteroidea > Forcipulatida > Asteriidae > Leptasterias > Leptasterias polaris. The sequence continues at coordinate 4,952,910 of JAZGTN010000015.1, read as the reverse complement.
AAGAGCCTGGACTTCCTGCAGGCACGATTTGTACACAGCTGATCAATACAAGAAAACTAAAATCTTACATTTTATGGAAATTGGAACCGTATGATTCTTAGGAACTTTAGTTAAGACGGAAATGGCATGTCTCAAAATGTATACAATTCTTAAGACGAGAGAATTTTGATATTTTGAATTTTGAATTTCTCATATGAAGAGTGCAGTATCTTGCCTGCCCGAAAATGCCATGGAATGCACAAGGTCATTCTTTTTTGTAAACAAGGTGGCATGGTCTTATTAGCTGGACAACACATGTTTGGGTGAAGCATGACTAGAGCTCTTTTTACACTGCATCTCTTTTCCCTGTGGATTACTGCCCTGGGGAGGCCTGGGAGTTTGTTTACCCCACGGTTACCCGGCACACTTCCCTGTTCCCACCAAAGTCCCTATTCCACTGGGTTCTGGTTGCACGTTTCAAGAATACCCCCAGGGTTTTACCGCTTACCCCTACTCCAGAGTAGGGGTGGCTAGTCCCCGGGGTATGCCCAATTGCCGGGGTAGATCAGGGGTAAAGCGATCTGAGTGTGAAAGCACCGGCCGTTATTCCCTAGGGTTGCCTCCGGGGAATAGAGTAGTGTGAAAAGGGCTTAACCCACTGTAACGTACTGACAGACTAGAGGAGAGCAACCCTATCTTAATTTTCCATTTGTGACGCCCCCATGCCAAAACCAGGCACTTATTGCCCAAAACTGAAAACTGGGTTTAGCTGCTCATCGAATTGATGAGCAAAAGAGCTTTCAAATAATACCATAAGGGTTGTAAATATTTCTCAATATTTAGATTGTTTAAGACATCTAATCACATTGATATCATTGCTGATATTTCATGTATCTTTACTTTTAACGCCATTTTACTATTTCAAAGAACTGCCTGGTTTCGGCACTGGGTGTCACACTTGTTTTGAGTATGCACACTGTTCTGATAACTATAGATTTACCCTGGTTATTTGCCGTAGTTTTGACGTTATTTCCTCCAGAGGTCATGCTCACTTTCTTGACACTGGTTCACGCCACTTCCACAACAATGCATTGGATTGTACACTCAACACAGACTTACACTTTTTAACATCAAAATTCTGCAAAAATAACTGTAAATTATGGTGAACTGCTTTGCCATTGTTTGCAGCAGGTTGTACTCATACTTAGTGAAAGTCATAAGTGCAGTTTTTCGATTCCCAAAGGAGGAAGATGCTGATTTCAATACAGTGCTGTTTGTCATGAATGAACGCGCAAGCTGGCTGCCCAATTTTCTTGCCAACCTGTGAAATAATTATGCTTACGCATAAGCAAATTTTTCTGCTATAGTAAGCATGAAAATTTGCTTACCGTTAAGCAGTGCTATGAAATTGACCCAGTTGCTATGATTGCAGTTCAGTGACCTGGGATGATGACGTCATGACTTTGATGGCAAATACATTTATTCTTCTACAATTTTTCACATTTACTTTTGTATTGTTGATGCCTGCTAATAAAACGTGCAAACTAAAAAAATTGACATACGGTCCTTTTTTTGACGATGCTCAACACAATACTCAGAAGTTCAAACGCATGGTGGCTTTCGGTAAAAAGCAAATCAAATATGTTCAGGTTTGTATTATCTTCAAATTAACGTTCTTTGGGTTCACATGCAGGTTTCTGGCGCTAAAGATATCTCACATTGAATTGTTCTTTTACGTCATTAGTTGGTGTAATATCCTTAGTTTCATTCATGTTTTCATTCAAGTTGAAGACAGTTGATAGACAATGTGCAGTGTGTGCAGGCTTGATACTTTAGGCCTAAATGGGCGAGGCAGTTTTTCCCTATGTGCAAGTCTCGTGCGTAGTCAAACTTCCGTGACCAAGTTGGTCCCAATCAACAGTTTTTCTCTGTGCGAGGTTCTGCTGCTCTAAATACTTTATTTTGTGTCTATTTATTTTTTATTGTTTGAAAAGTCAAATTGAGCCATGAAATATATGAAAGTAAAAAAATCAACAAATAAAACTTGAGAATAATACTTTCTTTTTCCTGTAAACAATTAAGAATTTTGCCCAACTGGAATTTTGCCCATGGAATGCACAAATTTGGGCGTGATTGGCAAATGGGGTTTCTGAATAATAAGCATTCATGTCCCAAGTTTTATTTTTGTTTCAATGTTAATGTTTACAAACGTTATTATTTTTATTAGAAAAAAATTGAAATTGTATTAATAACAAACTGCTATGGTTATTTTTATTTTCAAGAATTTTGTAAAAAATGAAGTTTAAAAGATTTGATTTCATATAAAAATATATTGTTCGTTCGAGTTGTTTTCTTGATTTGATACACGCGAGACTTGCACAGTCTGTGTAAAGCAGGGATGAGATTTTTCAGACTTTTGTCTGAATTCAGACTTTTTATGTCGGCCTGGTGAATAAAAAAAAACCATTCATTTTTCCAAATAAAAGAAAGACTGCCCTTTGATCTACTTCACTAGTGCTTAGGACACTGTTCCTAAAAGCCCTTTGAATTCCAAACCCTCCCTAGGGGTTACCAAAAGGTAGAAACACCATCATTTAAACATACATATTGGCCCTACCTCCTAAAGTTTGGATCCAACATTGTAGTTTCAGACTTTTTTGTCAGCAATGACTCTCATCCCTGATAAAGAGCACCTTTGTGAGGGAAGCTTAAATTCTGACTGAAACAAATTTAAGTGGCACCAAGTCATTGACCAGGAGCAAGGAGGCAAATGACTCCCTTGCCTCACTGACGTCTCAGTCTAGATGTTTTATGTGTACACATTGTGAAACTGTCCGGAAAGTGTGAGATGTCGGAGTGTCATATTTGTATTTTTCTGATTTGTATGGGTTTGGTAGAGGGAGTTGGTGAATGGATTTCAACCTAAGCATGCTGGACCATTCCCAGGGTCCAGCATTTTTATTCTCCTCTACATTAACTCTGCCCCCCCCCCTCCCCCCCTGTCTAAATAATATATTGAGCATACTTTTTGGAAAAAACCAATATTGCAGTGAGCCAAACCTACGGTTACAGACACATGTTTGTCTGAAGTTAAATTTGTCTGACAGGCTTGTGTTTTGACAGGATTTTTTGCCCTGATTTTGCTGGATTGTGTTCTGACTGATAGATCTCCTTAAAATTGTCTTTTAACTGAGAGAAACGATGTATCAAAGTATTAATCCATTGGTCCTCTGGCCAAATGCTAGCTCAAGAACAGTCAAAATTCTCTCCAAGTGGTCCAGCTGGCTAGTTCAGTGTTGACAAGCATCCCTATGAAATATGGACCCGTGAAAAGCTGACGGAAAAATAAAACGGCCAGCTAAACTTGTCCAACTAGTCACTGACAAAAAATATGATTAAAACAATCAAACGGCTCCAAAAACCAAAGGTATACTTTGCTTTTAAATCCTGAAAAAACATCGCCTTGTAAAACAGGGGTCTCTCTGAAGAGCGCTACCAGTTTGTCATGATTTGTTGTTCATTCTCAATCAGACACAAACTGGGCTTACCTTTCCCTGGCTGGCTTCAGATTATTTAGATTCCCTCAAAATTCCTGTGCATTTCCGACCAAATTTGTTTAATTATAATCACTGGTGCTGGTGAAAGGATTTTTTATATATAAATGATATTTTGAATGGGGCGGTTCAATCGTAATGCTTTATACTTATTCCCTTGGTCATTAGATCTTACCAGATGGTATGAGGTAAGGGTACCTTGCATGCGTTACAGGTTTTCACGCTGTCAAGAAGTCAAACTGTGCTGTCAATTTGTTTTGTTATATTTGTTCATGTTTTTATTGTGACTGTTGTTGAAAGACCTTTCTCACACTGTGTGGGGCTTGTCTTTACAAAAGACACAGAGTAATGTAGACCATTAAACCATAGATTAGGGTTTTGTACTGTGATAAAAATTAAAAAAATGGTATTCATAAATCCCCCTCCCCTTTTTTTCCTTTCTTTTTTTGAAAGATCTTTCCAAAGCATTCATCATTTTGTTACAAAATTCATTTGTGGATTTATTAGGGAAGGTCATTTTGATTGGACTGTGCAAAGTGAACTTCTACAGAAAAATCTAAGTAGTCAATGGGAATATTTGGAAGGGGGCGCCAAGGCCAAGACCGTGGGCAACAGGGGCCAAGACCAAGACCAGGGGCTGCCACCTTGCCCTCTGAGTAAATCTAGGCCTGTATTTGTTTATTATGGTCGAGTAGAAAGACAAGAATAGTATGAGAAAGGTCTGTTTGTACGAACATGTCATGCAGCAGTGTAAAGTAACCCTCGTCCTCCTGTTTGTAGTTACATTGTTTAATTGATATAGCAACCTCATTCCCAGGGTTGATGATAACACCTCACCATTTTTTTCCAGCACGTGCTGCTCGCTCATAACCCCTGTATTGGTTAATTACAATGTGCCAGCATATGGCACATTGTAATTAGGCCTGTGGCCAATCCAGCTCAAGTATGGTAGCCAGTGAAAGAGGCATTAAGTCAAAGAGTAACTGGTCCCCTCTCATTCTTCTTTGATCTTGTGACATGTCTAACTGAATGCAGTTTAGGATGACTGTGTAAAAAACATTATTTATTTTTTTGAGAATCGCATCACAATACTTGCATTTTGACACGCCTGGAGTTTTACTGTACCACTCAAGTTGTCAACATTAGGATGCTGCAGAAAAACGTCACCCCATTTTCTCGCGCAATTTTAAGATTGTAAGCAGTTTCAAGTGGCTTTCGGGAAAATGCTAAGCGTTTTCTGTCACCAGCTTGAATTGTGATCATCTTGCAATAGGATTCTTCGTTTGGCTGTTTTTTGTGTGTGCTTTGTGTACGCTTTGTGTTGTCGGTGAGCTTTATGTAATGCACATATGCTGTATATGATTGTAATTTGTCTTGATGGAGTAAATCCAGATGATTCATTGGCTGTGTTTGAATTGGCGGCTAAGGCTACGGCTAGATTGCCGCATCATCATGTGGCTAAGTATTGGAAGTCATTCTTAAAAGAAAGGATGCAACACTCTTTGCAGCTGTAGTAGTAGCTGTAGCCGTAGCCGCCAATGTTTCCATCTGGTTCATGTTCTGTTAGGACATGTGACAAACTTCCAGTTAATGTTACATCTCCTGGAAGCATACAATAGACCTTATGCATTGACGTCACCAAGCCGCCATCTTAGAGGTAAACTGATGATGAAACAATGGAAACGCGCTGATTTGTACGCGCGGCGCACAGGACTGGCCAATGGACATCTTCCTTTTGACCTCTAGGCGAGGGCGCCCTACTCAAATGACGTCATATGCATAAAGTCTATAGAACCCTGTTTGTAAGTGTGACGTAAACAACCCACGCTCCCCTAACTCAAACTGGCTCCAATGGTTGCAAGAAGCCCATGGAAACTGCATTAGGGTTTAAGTGTGAACTAAACAAAATGTCTTTTAAAGCCTCGAAATCCACTCAGAATTATCATTTTCTGTCATAAGAAATGCCTTTGAGCAATGACATGAGTGTGTAAAATTACCCATCCCAGTGCACACACCCTTGTGGGGACTTCCTATTGTTGTTCTATTATTCCCTTTTCTAAAGAATCACGTTGTGGGGACCCAGTTTAACAAAGAAAAACGTTGTGGGGACCTTTGTTCCATTGTATAAAAGTCCCCACAGCTCTGGGTATGCCTACCTACACTAACCAATGCCAGCTTTAAAGCCGGAAGTAGCCAAAACCTTGCTACACACGGCAGATGGGAATGTGTGTGACGTAATTACTTACCAACAGGGTTGTTGACTCGATGTGAACAAAAACCCCAAATCATTTACCAGCTGAACACGGCTTTTAAAGTTAGGGTCATAGATTGGTTTTTGTCAACGTAATGCTGATTTATAGACGATGTGACCTCTGACGTCATTTGAAAATCATAACATGATGCGCGCGCATGTCGCCGGGCAAAACTTTTGTGTACTTGACAGCCAGCTAGAAAGTACACGCAATATTACCATGACTACGCGTCTTTTTGCCCAGCGGAACATGACTTGGACAACAGACTTGTCAACAGAGGGCGGTTTGAATGTAAACAAGAGGTCACATCGTCTATAGGCAAATGTGTTAAGAAAGATACAGTAAAAGTCACATGTGAAAGTTTCAGCTGATAGTAAAACTGTCTCAGTATTTTCACAAGAACGTCAAATCAATCCAAGTTTACTGAGGTGACAGCCGCATCTCTGGCCGCAGCTTTCGCAAAAGGACACCGACCCTCAGAAATCTGTGGAACGATTCATGCATGAATCATTTCTCAGATTCAAATGTCCGTGGGTGAAAAAAAATTATCCAAATTATCGCAGGGAGTCCTTTTTCAAAGTAGTTCATACTATCAACAGCTGCATTGCTTCTCACCAAGTGAGTTTTTATGGTCATTAATTTTTGGAGTATTTACCAATCTAATGAGCCTAACTTTAAAGATGGCCAGATGTACACACAAATCCAATGGCTCTGTTTAAAACAGCACTTCTGTTGTGTGAGATAGATCATTGATACAAAATTGAGCTACATTTTGGCGTTGTCGTCGCAGTTTGTCTTTTGTCTATGTGGTTGTATAGCATGTATTGCTTTTAATTTTGTATTTTTAATACTTTTTGTAACAATTGCTTTACTTCTTTTTTTTTTTAATCATCATTTTACCCTAACATTTTTAAAGACAAAGTCATATTTGTCCATTGTCATTGGAGAGTTCAGGAATTTCAGCTTGAGATCAAGAAAACAATTCTATTCATTGTTCAAAATGTTGTCATCTCAATTCACTAAAGGAATACTGCATGGAACATCTATTTTAGCTGGGATTATCTTTGGTAGTGCTGTCAATTTATTAAGGGGAAAAACATTAATATTTCCAAAAAGTACAGCAATGCTTTTCATTGTGAACAGCTCATCGTTCCTTACATTGATCATACCATGTTCTAACACTAACATTCCCCTTTAATTCCCGTGTGACACATCTAGCTTAATTCTTCCGACTCGGATGTGCGATTCATTCCGGTAAATGTCCGTTTCATTCTCATAATCTTCATGTGCGGAACTTGTTTTTGTTTTTTATTAGTCCGTTTCATTCTCATAATCTTCATGTGCGGAACTTTTTTTTTTTTTTTTTTAGTCCGTTTCATTTTCATAATCTTCATGTCCAGAGCTGGGTATTTTTCTTCTTCTTTTGTTACATATTTCACTTGTTCATTGAACAACGTGGCAAGCTTCAGTGTTATGTGTCATTGATGGAGTGATGGTTCGTACTGGTAGTCAGGGTTCTGGCGACCAGGGGGTTGTAGTCATACTCATAGCAGACTGTACAACAACATGGTATAATCCATGCATGATTTGTTAGTGTTTTTCAATTTGCCAAAGGCATCCTTGTTTAAAAAATGGTGAAGTGTATGGGTACCAGTCAATGCGGTGAAGGGCATACACTGTAAACTACACAAGCCGGTTGTACATCGTTTGGTAGGAACTATGGCAGGCTGGTAAAAGCCACTTCTTAACTTGCTCGGTGGGCTGCTGAAAAGACTTTAAATATGCAGGCAAAATATTCATGGTTTTTTTTCTATTTAGAAAAAAAAATGGCTGTACGTTTTTCTTTTAAGGCAAAAGAATCTTCCTAGTAGAGTATACTAGCTCGATGGGTTATTGAAAAGGAAGGGTTGAGGGAAAGGCCTGTATTGTGCCCAATTTTCTGACGCTGCGTATTGCAAGATTCTGCTCTTTTGACACCCAGACAAGCGCAGAACTCTGTGAGCCGTAAGCGCAGAATTCCACGGTTATCAGCACCATGAAATTGGGCTATAGTTTCCCTGCAGGAAGAACAAGTGTTTGCTTTTGTTTTTTAAATTAAATTGGAGCAAAAGTGTAAACTGCAAGTTGAGAAATGTAATGTTTGTTTGTGTTATGTTTCTGTACATTTAGTTTCTTTTGTGGAAGAGTTTGTGTTGTATAAAGGGAAACTATACCAGTTGTTTAAAGAGACATTGTTAAGTCTGGGCTCGATTTCACAGAAGAGCTAAGATTCATCTTAACATGAGCTGTCAGTATCACCATAGTGTTTTGTATTGTGACATCACACTTTGCTTAGCAGTTAAGATTGATTCACATCTTGAGATCAATCTTAGCTCTTTGTGAAATCGAGCCCGGGGGGTCATTTTTACAAAGCACTAAGATTCATCTTAAGATGAGTTGTCGGTAATGTTATAGTGATTGGTATTGTGAGATAAGAGTTTACTTAGCAGCGAAGATGGATTCACACTTGCGATCAAATGTGATTTATTTGTCATTGGACATTGTCCGATATGATATTATTATTAATGTGGAAAGTAAAAATCAACGCGTACATATGTTGCCAATTCCATACTAGGTTGACCACAAGAATCAGGATGAGAAAACCACTTTTCTGAGTGGTTTTCTTAAATTGATTTGCTCTCCATAACATAAACTAAAGTACAGTCCTATTATTTACTTGATTCAGGAAGTGAATGAAGACGAGATTGACTGGTGGTCCAAGTACTATGCTTCCATTGGGGAAGTAGAGAAATGTGGTGACTATCTACAGTTAGGATATGATGTACTACAGGTAAGAATTGTCCACTGCGATTTGTCAGTTGTTTTTATCCACCTTGATTTCAGGATGCAGGCAGGGTTCTCCCAAGGTTTTTTCAAAACTGGGGGGCATTCTGGACCAAAATTTGTGGATATTTGGCTGATATTACGCTGAATTAAAACAAGGTTTTTCTGAAAGTTTTCTACTTGGTGTTTTTCTTGGTTTTAAAAGCCCTACTGTGCAATCTGGAGCATTCAATGTGGTTTTCTCTTAATGTTTTTTTGTGAAACTACCTTATAATTGTTTTAATTTTTTCTCTCGCATATCGGCCGAAAATGTGCGCGTATCTGCATGCAATTGGCACGTATCGGCCCGATTTGCTAGCTTGGGCATGGGGAGAGCCCTGGTAGGACGGTGTCTGGATTTGTGGCTACGGCTACAGCTACGGCTACGGCTAGATTTCCACGTCATCATTCATTACAGTACAGGAAGTCCTTAGCAACACCCTTATCAACAGTTGAAGCCGTAACCTTTGTTGCCAATTCGGATACGTCCTTAGTTTGTGTTCTTGGAATAGAACTGCCTTGAGGGGGGGGGGGGGGGGGGGTGAACGTGTAGAGTCTGTGAAGATGTTGAAGACCCATTAGAATTATATTTTAATGGAAATAATTGAATTGATTTGAGTACATGAAAGTAACAGAATTCAGCTTTTTATCTTTGTAAATTTGACTTATTTAGTCTTCGGACTGTAGTCTACATGTAGTTTTTTAATTGTACAATAAACCAAGTTGAAATGAATTGAATCAAATTGAGGATCCAAACCTGCAATGGTATCTCAGGCTATGTCGGAATTGCCGGCTATAGCTACAGCTACGGCTAGATTTCTACGTCATCATGCATTAAGGTATAGTGCATCCTTAGCAACACCCTTTGCATCAGTCATAGCCCTAGCTCTAGCCGCCAATTCGGATAGGGTCTCGGGTTAAATAATTTAGTGAGTTATATGCCATCTTCAAAAACAAATTTCTTAACATCGATTTCTTGCAGCTGTACCAAGGCCCACTGGAAAAGGTTGAACCCTACAATGGATTTAACGACTTCTGCAACACTTATGAACTTGGCCGTGGCAAGTGCAGTGATAAAGACGATGAAGAGTCCAGCAGTGTTGGAGAGTTTAAGGTAATGACGGGATGAATAATTCTTGATTTCTTGTTTCTTTCCGCAAGAGAAACATACCCCATCACCCATCCATACTTCTATTCTAAACCTCTGTATGTTCTTAGGTTTAGTGTGTGGCTGGATAACATTATGAACTGGCTGCAAACTGGCTGCAAATGAATTCATTGCGTAACTCCTCTACAAGTTTGTGGCTTGTCGTGGCCAAGTGGTCTAGTTCACTGGACCCAAGCTCAGGTGTTGTCAACAGCAGAGTGTGGGTTCGAATCCTGGTCATGACACTTGTGCCCTCTAGCAAGGCACTTAACCGTAAATTGATTCGTAAAAAGGTAGTGCATTCTGCTCTACCAGTCAAGCTCCTAGTAGATTATACCCATGCCTACATCCTAACCCTGTTTCAGCCCCAGGAGTAGGTGGAAACGTGCCCCTGGTGGCAATTGATTTGGGTCGACAGCCCAAATCGGTTAAATGTAGCCCTCACCTTGAAGTGGCTGTTCGTGGCCTTGTGATGTTAGGGGATCTCTCAACAACAAAATACAAACTTGAAAAAATAATTCCAAAAAAATAAAGTCAACGCACAATGCACTCACATGTATGCAATATTTGTATAATATTAACTAGCTGTTGGTGTTTTATCAGAGAGCCTTATCGCTGTGTGTTTATGTCTTTAATACAGGGTCTGTTCAGGATTTATCCCTTACCCGGAGATCCCAAAGACCCACTCCCACCGAAGGTCTTCAAGCATCTACCATCAAGTGCTCCAGTAGAGTGTGTAGTCCGTGTGTACGTCATCAAATGCATTGATCTACAACCTCAGGACCCCAACGGACTGGTAAGAACCAATTCCTCGATCAAAAAGACCTATCATTTTTTTGAACCTCCCCCCCCACCCCCCCTCCTTCAATTTCAGTAGCTGTTCCTGATTTCCCCTTGTCTTAAAATGATCTTGAAAGATGCAAACTCACCCTCCAAGCCGCTAATTTTTACAAGTCTGAACATTCTGTAAATGCATTTTTGATTTTTGTTTATTGTTTAGTCTGATCCGTATCTGAAAGTACAGCTGGGCAGGAAGAAGATCAATGAAGATGACAATTACATTCCTAACACACTCAATCCAGTCTTTGGAAGGTAAGCATTTAGCATTCGAATCAGTATTTGGTTTTTCCCACACACCGATGTTTGTATAGCACTGTATACTCGGTACTTTCCCCAGTCCTGCGAGAAAAAAAAATCCATATTACACGGGTAGGATTTGAACTTACACCCTTTGCCATTCTAGAGCAGATGTCTTGCCACTAGACCCCGAGATTGCCCAATAGTTAGAGGCAGTTCAATAGACCTTATGCATATTACGTCATTTGAGTAGGGCGCCCTCGCCTAGAGGTCAAAAGGAAGATGTTCATTGGCTAATCCTGTGCGCCGCGCGTACACATCAGCGCGTTTCCATGGTTTCATCATCAGTTAACCTCTTAAGATGGCGGCTTGGTGACGTCAATGCATACGGTCTATTCCTATGTATCAGCAGCTGATTGGCTAACCAAAAGTGACTGCGTTGCGCGCACATTTGTTAAAAATGTTCACGCACGTGTAGGATGCTTAGCACTTGTGCTTCAAAACGTAAATCCACTTAAAATGAATCGTGTTTTTACATGGTCACCCTAAATTGCCAATGATGAGATTTTTCAGACTTTTGTCTGAATTCAGACTTTTTATGTCAGCCTGGTGAATAAAAAAAAGCCTTTCATTTTTCCAAATAAAAGAAAGACTGCCCTTTGATCTACTTCACTAGTGCTTAGGACACTGTTCCTAAAAGCCCTTTGAATTCCAAACCCTCCCTAGGGGTTATCAAAAGGTAGAAACGCCATCATTTCAACATACATGTAGGCCATACATCCTAAAATTTGGATCCAACATGTTGTTTCAGACTTTTTTGCCAGCAATGACTCTCATCCCTGAAATTGCATACAGTTAGACAAATCAAAAGATCAAAGGAGAATGAGAGGGGACCAGATCGCACACCACTTGGGATGAGGTTGGGTTCTGGATAATTATTTCATTACTCTTGTTTATTAAGTCGGGTACTGAGGATTCTGGCAGTAAGTCCCTCTCCCCTCACTCTCCCCTCACTGAGGTCCTTGTTGAGCAACCGTTTATTTGTTCACTTTTAAAGCGTGAGCACAACATTGGTGAGATTGAAAATATATTCACAGATTAACACACAACTTGCATGGCGAAAAGATAGTTATGGTGGAAAAATTCCCATGAAATATTTATAATTGAAATGAGTTAGGTTTTGAGAAATGAGTTAAACAATTAGTTTTGATCGTGCGAGTCTGAAACCTGGTGTTAAAATTACAGCAAGGGAGTTTTCACTAAGTGACTCTGATGACCGTTTGAGCTTTACACAACTGTTGCAGGTTTGCTATTATGTGGATATGTTGGATCACACATAGTGTAGATACTGGTCAATGGTGGCCGTTATTTTAACTAAACCATGGGGAAAAATATGATAAGAATATTTTTGTTTGTTTTCCAGTATGTTTGAAATCAAGACCTTTTTGCCAGTTCACAAGGATTTGACTGTGTCAGTCTGGGACCATGACCTTCTGAGCAAAGATGACATTATCGGTGAGACAGTCATCGATCTGGAGAATCGGTTCCTTACCAAGTACCGTGCCAGCTGTGGACTACCCCAGACATACGCTATGTAAGAAGATTCTCTTTCTGTATTATTGGCTATAACAGGCCTCGAATTTGGGATAAAATTCCACAAGACTGCAGGGCCTGTAGCTCAAATAGTTTACCACACCAGAATTTATTTAACAAGACCAGATTCTAAATAAGAAAGAACTTCCTTCACAGCTTAACATTATAACCATTCTTATTTGAACAAGCACTAAGAGAAGATTAGTCTCATTTGTCTTATGGGTAAGTGTACATCAATTCTCAACAGAATTGAAAGATATTCATCAGACTCAAAGCCAACATTTGAATATAATAAAACGACAATACACAGTTAGGTGTTCGATTGAAAAACACAAGCCTACCGGACTTGTCTGGTGAAGAGTGTACTGGCCCAAGGCTAAAATCACTGGCCTCGGGCCTGCGGTCCAGTGTAACATTAGAGCCCTGGCTAAAAGAATCAGCTTAGGGTCTACCTTACCTTTAAAATCTAGTTTGAGTTTGAGAGACACTGTTTTAGGAAACCCTCTTACCGCCATCCCATGGCCCTTTTCCGATGCTCTTCCAATAAGTTATTCATTGAAATAGGAAGACAATGGCAATACGAAGTTGTTATAGCGCTTTATCACACCCAATGGGCATCTCAATGTGCTCAGTATTTTTGTTCTGCAAAGTATGCGAAACTTTTAACTTCACTTGGGCAAAATATTGAATTGTTTAGAAGTAACCAGAAACTGAGGTCTAGTCTTATTCTTGGGTTTTGTTTGTTAAACTTGTTAAAGTTATTTTACTTTCATATACAGTATGTCATTGTTAACTTTTACTTTACCAATAGTTTATGATTTTTTTTATAGCCATAAACTACTTAAAACAATAGTATTTGACGAAACAGAATCGCGCAAATGTAATTGTGGTTGGGGGCTATCTTGGTTCAGGAAGTTCGAATACGCGCACAATTTGTACAGTTTATATTGACTGGTATATTATGTTTCTGGTTGACAGGACTGGACCCAACAAATGGCGTGACACCCAGAGACCTAAAGAAATCCTTGAGGAATACTGCAAGAAAAATAACATACCTGGACCTTTCTACTACGGAGCTACGAAAGTCACTGTTGACGGCAAGATGTACAATCTCGCTGATTTCGGTAAGATCGTCTGGAATAATTGCAGAGTAAAGTTGCACTGATTTGAAATAATTGTAATACCAGAGTCTTAATGTGAAAAATTAATGTGAAAAAAACAAGACAGTTTTTTAAATGTTTTTCTCAGCAAGTATACACTGGATTCAGCTGAAATTTTCACGAGTGACTTCTATCGTATCTTATAAGTTTGAATATAAATCAGCATTACGTTGACCCCCAAAAAATCTTTGATCCTACCTTAATTTAATTTACAGAGGTGAACATGATCCACACTGACCACGAGGGTCCGGCAGATGAGCGTATGGCATTACATGTCTTAAGAGCGCAAGGACTAACCAAGGAGCATCTTGAGACGAGGCCTCTCTACAGCCCCCTTCTCCCTGGCATTGAACAGGGCAAACTACAGATGTGGGTCGACATCTTCCCTCTGAATCTTGGTCCTCCCGGAGAGCCTTGTGACATCATGCCGCGGAAACCCAAGAAGTAAGTCTTCAATAGACCTTATGCACATGACGTCATTTGAGTAGGGCGCCCTCGCCTAGAGGTCAAAAGGAAGATGTTCATTGGCCAGGCCTGTGCGCCGCGCGTACAAATCAGCGCGTTTCCATTGTTTCATCATCAGTTTACCTCTAAAATGGCGGCTTGGTGACGTCAATGCATAAGGTCTATTGTGTCTCATGGTTTGCATTTTACAGGCTGATTTTTTTTCTTTTCCTATTCAACTTTGCATTGCAGTCATTTTAAAATGTATTTGTGAATTTTTGCTTATTATGAACTCGTATTAATTCTTGTCAATACATTTTTATGTGAATTTTCGCTAATAATGACTTTGTTGTACTATCTCTGATCTATACATTTTTATGTGAATTTTTGCTAATGATGACTTTGTTGTACTATCTCTGATCTATACATTTTTATGTGAATTTTCGCTAATAATGCAATTGTTGTATTATTTCTGATCTATACATGTACATTATTATAATAATAATAATAATAATATGGATTTATATCGCGCTTTATCACACCCAAGGGCATCTCAAAGCGCTTCCAACATTATTACCCCTGGTCACTGGGCCATTTATTTCATTCCTTAAACCATCTCGGCTCCCTGGGGAGTATACATTATGTGAATTTTCACTAATTTTGAAATGTTGTATTATTTTGATCTATGCATTGTGTGAATTTTCACTAATTATGAATTTGTTGCATTATCTCTGATTTCTATGCATTGTTATGTGAATTACTAATTATGAATTTGTTTGTTGTCTCTGATCTATAGTACACTGTATATGTCATGTTTGTTTGTCCTTTTGATTGTGTGTCTGTTTGTTTGTTTGGCTATTTTATACAGGCTCCTGCTTATCAAAACAGCCCCATACTCTATTTATTATATTCATCATGCTTATTGTTACTTATTGTTATGTTGCTTTATTCCATCATTACTTATAGATTTGTCGTTATTTGTTTATAGAAAGTGGTAAAAATTGTGTATCTGAATTGAAAATTGACTTGAAGGGCAGTACCTATTTTCAATTCATAATAACCCAGTATGAAGCCATGATTGATTGATTGAGTTGGTTTATTGCTATCTATGTATATATACAAGTATACAATTGAAATTGCCTAGGCTCTCGTGCTTAAAGAGTCATGAAAATATAATAAACAGTAAAATTATTAAATACATAATAAAGACATTTGAAGGAAGTTAGTTAAAATTCTAAAATGGCACCCAAAATAGACCTTATGCATATGACGTCATTTGAGTAGGGCGCCCTCACCTAGAGGTCGAAAGGAAGATGCTCATTGGCCAGTCTTGTGCGCCGCGCGTACAAATCAGCGCGTTTCCATTGTTTCATCATCAGTTTACCTCTAAGATGGCGGCTTGGTGACGTCAATGCATAAGGTCTATACTAACTAATGACAAAGATAATGATCAAAACCTTTCATGAAAGGAGAGAACTCTTTTTTTAGCATAACACCCATTGTGTATAATAATTGATACATACTATACTGTTGTGCTTTTCAGGTATGTCCTGCGCCTGGTTGTTTGGAATACTAAAGATGTCATCCTGGACGAGACGTCGATCACGGGCGAGAAGATGAGTGATATTTACATCAAAGGGTTGGTGTTTGATCATCTCTTTCCGTCCTTTACCTCCAAAGTCTAAACCCCCCCCCCCCCAATCCATCAAAATCCAGGACAAATTGGCACGTCAGGTTTCAAATGCTTATTGTTATTGTTGCAAATCTAAACAAGTACAAGTGACATGTCATGAAAGATTCATTTTGGCAGAAAGAAAAAGTGTGAATGGCATAGGATGAAAAAGAAATTCTACCTGCCGCTGGGCGAAAAGACTACACCACACACACTTGTGGCTAATTTTTAAGCAGGCAGTAGTAAACAAAAACAAAAAAATTATTCTCAAATTTTACCCTGGGCCTCTACCCCTGGGCTGTGTGTGGTTTTCCCCTCCTGTGCGCCTTGAGCACCTCATTTTGGTGGATTTTGGCGCCCTATAAATATTCTTTATTATTATTATTATTATTTCGGAGTCAGTGTGGCATGATCACAATATAATAATACGAGAAATTAATAATACGAGAAATTTATATAGCGCATAATGCAGAAGCCTCTATGCGCAAAATAGTTAAAAACTAGAGGATTGGAATGAATGTACTCCTCCAAAATGCACTGATTCATTGCACCTTTAAAATTTAAAAGTGTTTTATATTAAGGAAACAAAATAGTTTTTGTTTTGTTTTACAACAAGTTTACTGGGTGTTTTTATGTGCTCTACACTACACATGGGACCCACGGCTTTACGTCTTATCTTATTATATAAGCAATAATGTTTTTAAGTGTCTTGTTTAAGGACACAAGTAAGACTGGGACCCAAAATGGGAAACAAAAGAGTGACAAGGTCTTAAACACCTGATTAAAACCGGCAGGGTCGTGGGTGTGTGATAAAAGACTGAGCCGAAGGTGAGGTCCTTGGTTATTCGGCCACGACCCTGATCACTATTCTTTTACTCCCAATTTTGTAGATGCCTGTTTTGTCAAATAGTGTAATAATGTAGGAAAATCTGCAAAACCTTTTTTTGTTTTGAAAATTCAATTTTTGCGCCCGCGTAAGCTAGTTTGTTAGCACGCGTATGTTTAAATCACTTTTTACCATTTCTCGATTACTTGATTAAACATGGACACATGATCTCCTCTCGACCAATCAGAGTGGATAAACTGCCAGGGGTGTTAATGGCTATAATCTGTCTCGACTGGGTCGTATTTTCTTTACATTTTAGAAAGACTTTTCACTGATGAAGTAAACTCTGTTATTTGTGTAACCCTTAGGTGGATGTCAGGTCAAGACGAGAAACAAGAGACTGATGTGCATTACCGATCACTCAACGGGGAAGGTAACTTCAACTGGAGATTTGTCTTCCCGTTTGAGTACATTCCACCAGAGAAAGTAATGGTCATCAGACAAAAGGTTAGTACTTAGTGAACCTGTAAGGACCATGTCACATGAGGCAATTTACAGGCAACCAGTTCCAGACAATCTCCAAAAAGAACAGGCATTCTCAATATCAATTTGCACATAATTTTCTTGGGCATTGTAAGACATCGTTAGAAAAACCAGAGTGTTCCTTTTGCATGCAGCGCAGTTGGTTGCATCTAAGTTGCCAATAAAAATTGCCCTGTGTGACATGGCCCTAAGGACTCTTACCCCATGTCTCCTCCCCCCCCCAAAAAAAAACCTGGGAAGATACATAAGGAGAAGAACACACTGCTCTTGTAAAAGGTGCACTGTTCATTTTTAACTGATTTCATTTTCTAACATGCACCAGACTTGCAGGGTCTACGGTGGCTCATACGATGAATGGATTCCTATGTATTGTGTGTTTGTGTTTGCATACTTTTAGAGTTATTGAATAAGCAATTGGTTATTTTAGCAGGCATAATATTCTTCCTACTGAAAGGCTCTGTACACGTTTGGTAATGACTTTGAAAATTAATGGCAATAAAAACTTACTTGGGTTAGAAGTACAGCAGCTTTCGATAGTATAAAGCATTTTGAGAATCATTTCACTTCAAAGTTATGTGGTTATGGAAAAAGATATCAGGTTTTTATGCCCCAAAATTTGAGTCTGAGAAACATTTCTGTCAGAAACGTTTCTCAGATTTGTATTCCTATAGGGGATTATTCTTCCTGTTTGGACATATTTGCTCCGATTTTTCAGCGATATATCTCGAAAACACGACCACCTTTTGAAGTGAAATCTTCACAGGTTAGTTTTATTGTATAATCTCTACATTTATGTAGGATTGAAACAATCGAACAGTTCCAAAAACCAAAGGTATACTTTGCCTTTAAGTCTAATTTTAAATTTTGTGCCCTTGGGAAAAGTCAGACAAATTGTGCAATAGCCTAAAATGTTCCTTTAATGGCACACCATGTGTACTGTTAGGTCTGCCCTTGTACTCGATAAAATAGTCCTACTGTTTTTCCAAGGACCAAGTATTATTCCTGTCTTATTTAATATGACTTGTTTTATCTGCAGGAACACTTTTGGAGCCTTGACAAGACTGAAACCCATGTGCCACCAATCCTCGCCCTTCAAATATGGGACAACGACAAGTTCTCTGCCGATGACTTTCTTGGTGAGTTTACTGTTCAATATTGTTTTCTTCATGTCCATTGGTTTTGACATTTATTTTGATCATTATTTATAAGTATTTATTTCCAAAGTTTGCCTTTCATCATTTTATAAAAATTACAAGTCTCTTAAAATGGTGTATACTGCCATTTGTATTTGATAACCTTCCAGTGGAAAATTTGTCAACATCCAAAACATCCGATGACATCATTATGAGAAAAAAAAAGGGTTGAAAATTTTTGTACAGGATGTTTTGGTGCATTACTTACACGATATGAACTATACGTGTACTTTTTATTTTATTTTATGTATTTACCACTGATTTGAACTTTTTCAATGGAATTGTCAAAATCTTTAGATTGTGATTGATGCTTTTTGAAATATATTTCTTTCACAGGTATTGAGGATAAAAATAGTTTTTTTTGTGTAAAGCAACGTTGACTATAAATCACATTGCATTCATAATTGTTTATTATTGTTATCCCTCCAGGGATAGTCCGCACCTTGATCTAGGCCTCAACAATTCTCACTGACATTTGTGTTAATTTGAAATTATTATTTATTTGACTTCAACAATACAAGAACAAAAAATACAATACAAAGCAAATTGAAGAACTATAAAACCAAAACAGAAACAACAAAGCAAAACAAGGCCCTGCCCTAGAAACATTTAGATCATCAGCAATGTACAAAAATGATGATGACATGAGGGCAGAGATATTGTCATGAGGTAAACACAAGGTGTCACTGCACACCCTTCCTTGTTAGGGTGTCATGGCTGAGTGGTTTAGAGCATCGGATTCGAATTCTGGTGGTTTAGTCATCGGGGTGTGGGTTCGAGTCCCGGTCATGACGCTTGTGTCCTTGAGCAAGACACTTTGCT